>OY282477.1:10000-2410000 GCA_958295575.1 Leucania comma | reverse complement strand
GTGATCTTCACTTGAGCTGTCAACAGAGTTACGCAATAGCCCTGCTGATCTGATAATATACCTAATGTTAGTATAATCTGCTCTTTCGACGATCTTAAAAAATTATCAAAGATTTTAATAAACAAATAAACTTAGCTAACTGAGTACAGCAGTTACGTCTTTTAGCTTGTATCGTAGATAGATCAACCCTTATGAATATAATAATATTTTCTACTATGCTTAGTATCAAAAGTACAAAATTGGAGTAATGTAAACGTTTCCTTCATATCGCTTCTCTCATGTTATCATTGGTTTTTGATAGGCTCTCGTTTGACAACCATCTCACCTAATGGTCAGCGATGATGTGGTCGACGATGGAGCATGCCCGTCTATGTACTCGTACAACGGATTTACTCGTGCCGTAGAGGCCCCGAAGTTGTAGCTATCACAAAACAGACTTCGGTAGGGAATTCCACTTCTTAGCTGTAAGCATAATGACTGTATTCCTTTTTTGTTTTTTTGCATCGGATGTCCACCATATTCTACAATCTAAACACAGTCGACTGTTTGCTCCATTATTTCTGGTAATTGTTCTTGTAATACAAGAAGAAAAATTGACTTGATCATTGACCATTTATTTATATGACAAAAAAACACTTATCAATGTACTTGCACTGTTTTTTTTTTTCTTTTTCAGTGGGAAAACCATCCAATGACATTGCGCGCCCTTAGGCAGGGTGGGGGATAGTGTCAGACTTTTACTGACTAAAATCGCACTCCTGTTTCTTCGTGGCCTATGAAGGTCAAACCTGTATATGAGGTCAAACCTTCCTTTCAGAAAAGGATTCATGGCCTCAGTAGGCTTTGACCCTGCTGGGCCTCTACGGTTTGCTGACAACTCCTTGTACGTTAAACGGAAGGTGAGGACGCCGTGAGGTCTTTTCAGCCACTCTTCAAAGAGGGAACTTACTGCCATAATTATGGCATGCCCATACTTGCACTGATATGAAGCAGGCTTGCATTGATAAAATTTGCATACAATCAAAACATTTTCAGTGGGCGTTTCCGTATAATATTACAACTGAAACAGAACTCAGTATCGAGAGAACCATGGCTCTACTCACTTATATTTTAATACTGCACCTGGTGAACAACTCTTTTTCCGAAAAATGTGTCATTGACAATACACCAGATTACATAACTTGGGAAAAAGAAATCATGAAAGAATTAGAAGCCGACTACGACTCTTATCGCCCACCATGTGATAATACAACAGTGGATATCACCTACCTCTTGAAAACCTTCAACTATAATGACAAAACAGAAACGATAACGATGCAAACGTGGATGATGAGCCAGTGGAATGACGAACGATTGAAATGGGATCCAGAAAAACATCACGGCATTAATGAAACTGATGTATTGCACTTCGGTATATGGTTTCCAATTTTAGAAATAACCAACAGCGATGACCCTTTTGGCTCTTACATCGATTTATATAAATTTAATTTAAAAAGTAATGGAGACATTCACATGAAATTTAAAGTGATTGATGAATTGCGGTGTAACCTCAAACTTACAAACTGGCCATATGACTTGCAAGAATGCACTTATGTAATCGAATCATTGAAAGACTCGTACATGGAATTTAGTTCACAGCCGTTAAAACATTACGCAATCAACTTTGATTTTGAGGTGCTTGGACCAAAAAGTGCTGGATGGTACATATACGATTATAAGCATGTGCAGGAGAACAGCACTAAAAACCAAGTGAAGTTGACCATATTCCTGATGCGTGAAGCAGTGGGCTTGTCAGCGATTGTTGTTTGGCCTGCCTTTGTTCTAACTGTTCTCAGTGTTTTATCCTTGTGTTTGGACGTAAGGCGGAAAGTACGTCTAGCGATAATTTGCCTCAGTTTGTTTGGACATTATTATTTCTTGTCGGAGTTAGCTTCCGATATACCGAAAGAATCTCACTTCCCACCAACCTTGTTGTTATACTATCGTGGCTCAGTGGTTTTGTCTATTATTATAGTTCTTTCAACTTTCTTTTTGGGTACATTGTGTAAGTTAAAATCAATGCCACACAATTATGTAAAACTAATCAATGATTTTGTGTATGAAAATAACTTTAGAACGTATTTAGTGTATCCTCGGTGGGATTTTGACGATGCTACAGTTGATAACAAATCAAGCAGTGAAGATTGGGTGAAGTTTGCAAACATTGTTAATAGCGTTTTCATATTTGTTACTGTATTTGCTTACATAGGTTTGTATAGCACAAATATTCCAAAACGAATATTAATATGAAGCAAATTATATTATAGTTAAGAGATTTTGTTACCAATATTTGTACATGACCAAACCTTTTTACGGAATGTGTAAATTAGATGTAGACAATGTTACTTGTCATGATGAAATATATTTTCTAACGTGTTAAGTATTGAAAGTGCAAAATTGGAGCAAGGCTGCTTGAATTTTTGTGCTATATTCCACAATCAAACTACGTTCGTTTGATAGAAAAACTACTTCTAGCAATCAGACTTCTTTCTGCTTGTATTCCATCCATGTAATAAAAGTAATGTAACCCTAAAGACTAACATTTTCATAGATTCAAGGAATACTAATACACTTTTCACAGATATGAAATCGGTTGACATTGATAAAATTTACAAACTATCAAAACACATGCAATGGGCGTTTTCGTATAAAATGACCAAATAATATAATAACTAAATTAGTACTCAGTGTCGATGGAACCATGGCTCTACTCACTTATATTTTAATACTATACGTTCTAAGCAGCTCTCTTTCCGAGACATGTGTTATTGATAATACACCGGATTACATAACCTGGGAAAAAGATCTTTTGAAAGATTTGGAATGTGGCTACGACGCTTTCCAACCACCAAGTAAGAATACAATAGTGAATATCACCTTTTTATTGAAAACCTTCAGCTATGATGACAAAACAGAAACGATGAGAATGCAAACATGGATAATAAACCAGTGGAATGACGAAAGACTAAAATGGGATCCAGAAAAGTATCACGGCATTAATGAGACCGATTCATTGAACTTTAAATGGTTTCCATATTTTGGAGTATCCAACTCCGATGATTTCCTTCTGTCTTATGTCACTTTCCATAATTTTAATTTAAAAAGTAACGGAGACGTCGTTTTTCAACTTAAGGTGGTTGAAACTGCATGGTGTGGCGTCAAACTCACAAACTGGCCATACGACTTGCAAGAATGTAATTATGTAATCGAATCATTGAAAGATTCGTATATGGAATTTAGTTCACAGCCGTTACAACATTACGCAATTAACTTTGATTTTGAGGTGCTTGGACCAAAAAGCGCTGGATGGTACATATACGATTATAAGCATGTGCAGGAGAACAGAACCAAAAACCAAGTGAAGTTAACTGTATTCCTGATGCGTGAAGCAGTGGGCTTGTCAGCGATTGTTGTTTGGCCTGCCTTTGTTCTAACTGTTCTCAGTGTTTTATCGCTGTGTTTGGACGTAAGGCGGAAATTACGTTTAGCGATTATCTGCTTCAGTTTGTTTGGACATTATTATTTCTTGACGGAGTTAGCTTCCGATATACCGAAAAAATCTCACTTCCCACCAACCTTGTTGTTATACTATCGCGGCTCAGTGGTGTTGTCTATTATCATCGTTCTTTCAACGTTCTTTTTGGATACATTGTGTAAGTTAAAATCAACGCCACACAATTATGTACAATTAATCAACGATTTTGTGTATGAAAATAACTTTAGAACGTATTTAGTGTATCCTCGGTGGGATTTTGACGATGCTACAGTTGATAGCAAATCAAGCAGTGAAGATTGGGTGAAGTTTGCAAACATTGTTAATAGTGCTATGATATTCATTGTTGTATTTGCTTACATAGGTTTATATGGCGCAAATATTCCTAATCAAACAATTCAGTCTACAGTACTTGAATAATATTTCATTTTTTATTTTATTTTTAGTTCCTCCTTTTAAACGAAGTTTGACTAACAACTAAGGTCTGATTTCATCATTCAATGTAAAAACTTAGTTCAACTAAACTGAGCTCAGCGTAATCTAGTTTAAAGACCCGTGTCATAAACATGGGCGACAACAAAAGAATTGAAACTGAGTTTAGCGTAAACTACGTTCAATTCATCTTGGTGAAACGCAAAATGAAGCCATAATCTCGATTAGGTGCTCAAACAGCGTTTTGTTTTATATAATCCCGATTAGTTTATTGGTGAATTTGGCCCTAAGTATTTGCAATAATAGTTAATTTCCCTACGTTTTCATAGTTTTTTTTATTGTTTTTCATTAAGTAGTTCTTAAAGAAATATCAGTATGAAGCGGATTAAAATTGTAAAGAAATATAGCTATAAGTTTTTGTTGTAATCCTTCGTTCATGTTTTAAGTTATACCTATTGTCAATATACATTACACAACTTATTATAACGGGCCTATTACCCGAAACAAACCACCAGACTGCACAGGCATAAATAGCTTTTATTTAAAGACAAATCACTGAAGTAGACACAGAGTCTTTATACCTTCACATGTGCATAAGACTTTGTTTTACAATTTGAAACTAGAAACTAAAAGCATTTAAATTAAAAAGAAGTACCGGAACTTTGATTCATTACATCCCATCCACTATTACTTAACAAACTTACTCGAGATAAATTCCATCACTCTTATCTAGCCATCCAAGATATAACATCTAAAACAATGGTGCAAGTCTCACCGTCGAAGTATACCCCTAGAGTGAGATCTGGAGGCAACAGTCCTTACAAACATGCACGATTTGCGCATGAAGATGCAACGCCAGGGCGAAACTCTACTGCCACGATAAATCACGGCATGGCGGATAGAGTTCCAGCGAGATCTCTTGGTGAAATGGCGACAACGACTGTCGCAACCCAGTGCTGGGCACGCCATAATCACGGCGGTATATCCCCTCTTTGTGGAGTGGCTGAAGCGGCAGCACGGCCTTTTCACCTTCCGTATGACACAGGTCCTCTCCGGATATGGCAAGCTCAGGAGGTTTCTGTGTCGGATTCAGGCGGAAGAAATGCCCGGCTGTCATTATTGCGATGGACGCCCGGAGGACACGGTGGAGCATACGGTGGAGGTGTGCTCCGCTCGGGCGGAGCACGACCGTGTTCTCGTGAAGGCAATCGGCGGCGGCGACTTATCGCGCCGGGCCCTGGTTCAGGCCATGCTCTGGAGCAAGGAGGAATGCTAGCGAAGGAAGAGGCCGCAAGCCTCAGGGAACGAACATCCTCCACCCCAGCCGCCAAGATTCCGACCCCGACTACCAGCCATGGTAGACGCGGGCTGTGGACGTTGAGCAATGGGTAGCTGGCCATCCGGCAGTCCAATAGTTAACTGGACCGAGTCCTGTCGCCAACTGTGCGTAGTGTTTCACGCGCTTCTTAAAGAGAAGTTAGCAAACGTAATAGGGCCGATGCCCGCTAGCTAGGACTGTGGGGAATTTCAGAAAAGGAAACCCGTAGTCCTAGAACGCAAAGGACAACTAACGGGTTTTTTTTAGTCAGCAAAATTCTGACACGCCCTATCCCTGCCCAGAGCGGGAGAAGTCATTAGATGATTTCCAACGTTAAAAAACAACGGTGTGAGTGAAATAATTAAAATCTAATCTTATTCCACCACTAAAATGTCCCAAATATTGGTACATCTGCTCTTTTGACCGAATTAACTGAATTTAACAATATCAAAGATACTTCAATTAACTTGGTCAACTACTGAGCGCAAGCAGTATACGAAGAAATTCATAAAAATACGTTATGTTATACATAATATTAACAATAATGAGTCTAAAGAAGATATACTCGTAGTCACACCAACCCTTTTTAAGGACTTAGTAAATTAGATGTAGAAACTGTCACTTGACATAACGAATATATTTTCTGAAAATGCAATATTGGAGCAACGTCACGTCTTTTTTCTACTATACTTTATCATTTACAAGCTATCAGAACATTTGCAATGGGCGTTTCCGTATAATATGACCAAACAATATAATCACTGAAACTGCACTCAGTGTTGGAGGAACCATGGCTTTGCTCACTTATATTTTAATACTAGTCCTTCTGAACGGCACTCTTTCCAAAACCTGTGTTATGGATAATACGCCGCCGGATTACATAACCTGGGAAAAAGAACTCTTGAAAGATTTAGAATCTGACTACGAACCTTTCTACCCACCAGGTAATAACACAATAGTGAATATCACATACATATTAAAAACCTTCAGCTATAATGACAAAACAGAAAAGATGACAATGCAAACATTGATGATGAGCCAGTGGAAAGACGAAAGACTAAAATGGGATCCAGAAAAGCATCATGGTATTAACGAGAGCGATGTATCGGACTTCAACATATGGTCTCCATATTTCGGAATATCCAACTCCGATGATTCCCTTGTCTATTACTTTATTTTATACAAATATAAATTAAAAAGTAACGGAGAAGTCCGTTGCCAACATATGGTGACTGAAGAAGCGTGGTGTAGCATCAAACTCACGAACTGGCCATATGATTTGCAGGAATGTACTTTTATATTAGAATCATTAGAAGATTCGTATACGTCATATAGTTCAGGGCCGTTACAACATTATACAATTAACTTTGACTTTGGAGTGCTTGAAAAACAAAGTGCTGGATGGTATTTATACGATTATAAGCATGTGCAGGAGAACAAAACCATTAACCAAGTGAAGTTGACATTATTCCTGATGCGCGAAGCAGTGGGCTTGTCAGCGATTGTTGTTTGGCCTGCCTTTGTTCTAACTGTTCTCAGTGTTTTATCCTTGTGTTTGGACGTAAGGCGGAAAGTACGTCTAGCGATTATCTGCCTCAGTTTGTTTGGACATTATTATTTCTTGTCGGAGTTAGCTTGGGATATACCGAAAGAATCTCACTTCCCACCAACCTTGTTGTTATACTATCGCGGCTCAGTGGTTTTATCTATTGTCATCGTTCTTTCAACGTTCTTTTTGGATACATTGTGTAAGTTAAAATCAACGCCACACAATTATGTAAAAGTAATCAATGATTTTGTGTACGAAAATAACTTTAGAACGTATTTAGTGTATCCTCGGTGGGATTTTGATGATGCTACAGTTGATAGCAAATCAAGCAGTGAAGATTGGGTGAAGTTTGCAAACATTTTTAATAGTGTTTTCATATTTATTGTTTTATTTGCTTACATAGGTTTGTATGGCATAAATATTCCTAAACGAACAATTTAGCATACTGATGTTGATTAAAAAATATTTCATTTTTAATTTTATTTTTATTCTCTTTTTTTTTGCACGAAATCAGGCAAACAATTAATTAAGAGTATTTACAATGATAAATCCTCTATGTTTTCATTTTTTTTTTTTTAATGTATTTTCTAAAGTAATATTAGTATGAAATAGATTATAACTGTTAAGAGATTTTGTTACGGGTATTTGTTTTAATCTGACCTTCATATTTAAATATATACGATTATCAAAATACACTTCATTAATTTTTCTATCAGACCTATTACCCGAAACAAATAACTGGACTGCACAGGTAAGCAATTTATTCAAAGACAAATCACTGTGCTGAACACAAAGTCTCTATACCTTCACAAGTTCATTAGACCCAGGCTCTACAATTTGAAACTAGAATCTAAAACCATTTAAATTTAAAAGAAGTATCGAAACTTTGGTTCATAACATCTCATCCACTATTACTTAAAAACCTTTACTTGAGATAGATTCCATCGCTCTTCTCTGGCCATTCAAGAAGTAACATCTAAAACAACAACGGTGCAATTGGCAGTCCAAGTACGCCCCAAAGATGCAAACAAAATCTCGTGAAATGAGGTTACTATCAAATAAACAGTGTGAGTGCAATAATCCAAAACTAATCCTAAAATAATCCAAATCTTATTCTACTACTGAAATGTCCCAAATATTAGCACATCGCTCTTTTAATCTTAAAAAGATATCAAATATGCTTCAATTAACTTGCTCATCTACATTATGTATTACAACAATAAGTATGAAGAAGATATAGTTATATATTAAGAAGATATATTATATCAGTACGCATTTTGTTATATTTATTGGTATTCCCCACATATACTCACACAACTCACACACAAATAAATCCTGACTTTGTATTTCATTTTATAATTAAATTCGTTTTTTTTTGGTTTTTTATTAATTTGATATATTTTTCGTTTTGAGTTATTAGTTAATTGATTTATTTATTATTTTGTATTGGATTTTAATTTGCTACTTAAGTTCTATTTATTATTTAAAATTAATTGATTAGTATCATAATTCTATTTAAGTTTTTATATAAAATATTTTGCAAATTATTTCAATAGTTTTATAAAGGAAATGGAAGAAGTCACTGGCTCCTGAAACACAGGCACCTAACCTAGCTCAGTACCTCTACTATGAGTTTTAAGCAATAGTATTCGTCGCTACTCGATATCGACGCCGTAAATATTTTGTATGGCAAATTTTGCAGCGCCTCTAGCGGTCACTTGCAGAACCAAAATTTGCCATACAAAATATTTACGGCGTCGATATCGAGTAGCGACGAATACTATTGCTTAAAACTCATGGTAGAGGTACAGGAGTCAGGGTTTCACTTATATGTATACGTATTTGCAACAATAAAGATTATTATTATTATAGTTTCTCGTAAAGTTTAATTATAGTCAGATCAATCTTTTTTAAGGACTTAGTGAATTAGATGTGGACAACGTTATTTGTCATGACGAGTATAAATTTTGTAACATGACGTTAAGTATCACAAGTGCAAAATTGGGGCAACGTCGCTTATATTTTTCTACTAAATTCCACAATCCAATCACACTCGACTGATTGCTGCACCATTTTTGGAAATTATTCCCGTAACACAAGCAGAAAAAAATATAACGATTAACCCATGTGATAAAAATAATATGATCATGAATATCAACATTTCCATAAATTCAGGGAATAACAATAAATTTTGCATAGATATAAAATCAGCTGATATTGAAAAGTTATCAGAAAATTTGCAATGGGCGTTTCCGTATAATATGACCAAACAATATAATAACTGAAACAGTACACATTGTCGAGGGAACCATGGCTCTGCTCGCTTATATTTTAATACTACACCTTCTGAACGGCTCTCTTTCCAAAACCTGTGAAATTGATGACACGCCGGATTACATAACATGGGAAAAAGAACTTTTGAAAGATTTAAAATCCGACTACGAGCATTTCCACCCACCAGGAGAGAATACAATAGTAAATATCACATACACATTAAAAACCTTCCACTATAATGACAAAACAGAAAAGTTGAGAATGCAAACATGGAGGCACAGCAAGTGGAATGATGAAAGACTGAAATGGGATCCCGAAAAGCATCACGGCATCAACGAAACCGACGTATCGCAATTCCTTATATGGACTCCACATTTTGGAATATCCAATCCTCTTGACTATTCCTACTCATTTTACAGATTTGAATTAAAGAGTAACGGAGAAGTCTATAGCCGACAATGGATAATTCAAGAAGTGTCGTGTAACCACAAGCTCACCAACTGGCCATACGACTTACAAGAATGCAGTTATGGATTTGAATCATTGGAATATTCTATGAAATCTTGGCCAAAGCAGTCAAAACATTATAGAATTAACTTCAATTTCCGAGTTGTTGAGTCAAATAGTGCTGAATGGTACATATATGATTATAAGCATGTGCAGGAGAACAGCACTAAAAACCAAGTGAAGTTGACCATATTCCTGATGCGTGAAGCAGTGGGCTTGTCAGCGATTGTTGTTTGGCCTGCCTTTGTTCTAACTGTTCTCAGTGTTTTATCCTTGTGTTTGGACGTAAGGCGGAAAGTACGTCTAGCGATTATCTGCCTCAGTTTGTTTGGACATTATTATTTCTTGTCGGAGTTAGCTTCCGATATACCGAAAGAAACTCACTTCCCACCAACCTTGTTGTTATACTATCGAGGCTCAGTGGTTTTATCTATTATCATCGTTCTTTCAACATTCTTTTTGAATATATTATGTAAGTTAAAATCAACGCCACACAATTATGTAAAAGTAATCAATGATTTTGTGTACGAAAATAACTTTAGAACGTATTTAGTGTATCCTCGGTGGGATTTTGATGATGCTACAGTTGATAGCAAATCAAGCAGTGAAGATTGGGTGAAGTTTGCAAACATTTTTAATAGTGTTTTCATATTTATTGTTGTATTTGCTTACATAGGTTTGTATGGCATAAATATTCCTAAACGAACAATTTAGCATACTGATGTTGATTAAAAAATATTTCATTTTTAATTTTATTTTTATTCCCTTTTTTTGCACGAAATCAGGCAAACAATTAATTACGAGTATTTACAATGATAAATCCTCTTTGTTTTCATATTATTTTTTTTATGAATTTTCTAAACTAATATTAGTATGAAGTAGATTATAACTGTTAAGAGATTCTGTTACAGGTATTTGTTTTAATCTGTCCTTCATATTTAAATATATACGATTATCAAAATACACTTCATTAATTTTTCTATCAGACCTATTACCCGAAACAAATAACTGGACTGCACAGGTAAGCTATTTATTCAAAGACAAATCACTGTGCTGAACACAAAGTCTCTATACCTTCACAAGTTCATTAGACCCAGGCTCTACAATTTGAAACTAGAATCTAAAACCATTTAAATTTAAAAGAAGTATCGAAACTTTGGTTCATAACATCTCATCCACTATTACTTAAAAACCTCTTACTTGAGATAGAATCCATCGCTTTTATTTGGCCATTCAAGAAGTAACATCTAAAACAACAACGGTGCAATTGGCAGTCCAAGTACGCCCCAAAGATGCAAAAAAAAATCTGGTGAAATGAGGTTACTATCAAATAAACAGTGTGAGTGCAATAAACCAAAACTAATGCCAAAATAATCCAAATCTTATTCTACTACTGAAATGTCCCAAATATTGGTACATCGCTCTTTTAATCTTAAAAAGATATCAAATATGCTTCAGTTAACTTGGTCATGTACATTATGTATTACGACAATAAGTATGAAGAAGATATAGTTATATATTAAGAAGATATATTATATCAGTACGCATTTTGTTATATTTATTGGTATTCCCCACATATACTCACACAACTCACACACATAACTCCTGACTTTGTATTTCATTTTATAATTAAATTCGTTTTTTTTGGTTTTTTATTAATTTGATATATTTTTAGTTTTGAGTTATTAGTTAATTGATTTATTTATTATTTTGTATTGGATTTTAATTTGCTACTTAAGTTCTATTTATTATTTAAAATTAATTGATTAGTATCATAATTCTATTTAAGTTTTTATATAAAATATTTTGCAAATTATTTCAATAGTTTTATAAAGGAAATGGAAGAAGTCACTGGCTCCTGAAACACAGGCACCTAACCTAGCTCAGTACCTCTACTATGAGTTTTAAGCAATAGTATTCGTCGCTACTCGATATCGACGCCGTAAATATTTTGTTTGGCAAATTTTGCAGCGCCTCTAGCGGTCACTTGCAGAACCAAAATTTGCCATACAAAATATTTACGGCGTCGATATCGAGTAGCGACGAATACTATTGCTTAAAACTCATGGTAGAGGTACAGGAGTCAGGGTTTCACTTATATGTATACGTATTTGCAACAATAAAGATTATTATTATTATTATAGTTTCTCGTAAAGTTTAATTATAGTCAGATCAATCTTTTTTAAGGACTTAGTGAATTAGATGTGGACAACGTTATTTGTCATGACGAGTATAAATTTTGTAACATGACGTTAAGTATCACAAGTGCAAAATTGGGGCAACGTCGCTTATATTTTTCTACTAAATTCCACAATCCAATCACACTCGACTGATTGCTGCACCATTTTTGGAAATTATTCCCGTAATACAAGCAGAAAAAAATATAACGATTAACCCATGTGATAAAAATAATATGATCATGAATATCAACATTTCCATAAATTCAGGGAATAACAATAAATTTTGCATAGATATAAAATCAGCTGATATTGAAAAGTTATCAGAACATTTGCAATGGGCGTTTCCGTATAATATGACCAAACAATATAATAACTGAAACAGTACACAGTGTCGAGGGAACCATGGCTCTGCTCGCTTATATTTTAATACTACACCTTCTGAACGGCTCTCTTTCCAAAACCTGTGAAATTGATGACACGCCGGATTACATAACATGGGAAAAAGAACTTTTGAAAGATTTAAAATCCGACTACGAGCATTTCCACCCACCAGGAGAGAATACAATAGTAAATATCACATACACATTAAAAACCTTCCACTATAATGACAAAACAGAAAAGTTGAGAATGCACACATGGAGGCACAGCAAGTGGAATGATGAAAGACTGAAATGGGATCCCGAAAAGCATCACGGCATCAACGAAACCGACGTATCGCAATTCCTTATATGGACTCCACATTTTGGAATATCCAATCCTCTTGACTATTCCTACTCATTTTACAGATTTGAATTAAAGAGTAACGGAGAAGTCTATAGCCGACAATGGATAATTCAAGAAGTGTCGTGTAACCACAAGCTCACCAACTGGCCATACGACTTACAAGAATGCAGTTATGGATTTGAATCATTGGAATATTCTATGAAATCTTGGCCAAAGCAGTCAAAACATTATAGAATTAACTTCAATTTCCGAGTTGTTGAGTCAAATAGTGCTGAATGGTACATATATGATTATAAGCATGTGCAGGAGAACAGCACTAAAAACCAAGTGAAGTTGACCATATTCCTGATGCGTGAAGCAGTGGGCTTGTCAGCGATTGTTGTTTGGCCTGCCTTTGTTCTAACTGTTCTCAGTGTTTTATCCTTGTGTTTGGACGTAAGGCGGAAATTACGTTTAGCGATTATCTGCTTCAGTTTGTTTGGACATTATTATTTCTTGTCGGAGTTAGCTTCCGATATACCGAAAGAAACTCACTTCCCACCAACCTTGTTGTTATACTATCGAGGCTCAGTGGTTTTATCTATTATCATCGTTCTTTCAACATTCTTTTTGAATATATTATGTAAGTTAAAATCAATGCCACACATTTATATAAAACTAATCAATGATTTTGTGTACGAAAATAGTTTTAGAACGCATTTAGTGTATCCTCGGTGGGATTTTGACGATGCTACAGTTGATAGCAAATCAAGCAGTGAAGATTGGGTGAAGTTTGCAAACATTGTTAATAGCGTTTTTATATTCATTGTTGTATTTGCTTACATAGGTTTGTATGGCACAAATATTCCTAAACGAACAATTCACTGATGTTTTTTTTTTTATAATGTATGTTTTTTTTATTTTTTTAACATTTTCTTATTACTTATTGAATTGCCTGGAATTTTGAATGTGATACAACGGAAAAACCTATAAATTGTTGAATGAATTTATTTTTTATAATTTGGAATAAGTTATTAAAAGTACCAATACCTACTTACTTGTAAAATAAAAGTTGTGCATGCTATAGAACGTAAAAGGAAACTAAAGGGCACAGATGTTCTGCTGCCGAGGCAAGTCGCGATATAGCGGACAGAGTTCCGGCGTGATCTCAAGGTGAACTGGCGACAGCGACTGTCGCTGTCGCTGCACTAGACACGCCATAATTAAGTCCTCTCTTTGAGGAGTGGCTGAAAAGACCTCACGGTGTCCTCAACTTCCGCATGACGCCGGTCCACACCGAGCATAGTCAGTTCGGGAAGTTCCTGCACCGGATTTGTGCGGAAGTGACGCCCGGGTGTCACCACTGTGTGGACCGACCGGAGAACACGGTAGAGGTGTGCCCCGCTTGGCTAGAGCACCGCTATGTTCGGCGATCAGCGGCAACTATCTCTCGCGCCAGGTCTTGGTGTGGTCTATAGACCATGGTTCGAAACGAGTAGGAGTGGCAGACGGTCGCCTCTTTCTGCGAAGCAGTAATGCTAGCAAAGGAGCAATGGCCCTCACGCCCCAGCAGCCGCAGGGATTTCGATCCCGATATCCGGCCACCGTAGGCGCGGGCTTGCGGACGTCAAGCAATGGGTAGCTCGCCATCCAACCGTCCGGCCCAAATCGTTGTATAAGTATTTTCGGCACGTATCGTTCCACGCGCGCCTCAAGAAGTTTTCAGCAAACCGTATGGGCCTAGCAGGGTCGAAGCGTACTAATGTCTAATGTGAAAGTAAAACCTGGGGCTCTGGAACGTAGGCAAAGTAGAAACAGGAGTCGGTTTTAGTCCAGCTCCGCCCAAGGGTGGGATGTTGTTGGATGATTAGCCCATCTAAAAAAAACGGACCCTGTTCTAACTTTAACATGTTTTTTTGCTCCACCTTAGAGCGCCTACACCTCTAAAATAAAACTACTATTTACCAAAAATAAGTAGATACCCAAATGTAAGTTTTGGCGTGTGATATACCTCTAATGTCCTAATTAATCAGAGCAAGTGAGAACGCCTTGTCTTATAATCGCTTATATCGTTACGCACTTTGATTTTAACGATAATTGATGGCGTCGGGAATTAGCGGGAATAGCGGGAATATCTTGTTGGGTGTGGAATTTGAGGGTGCTTACATCGTACGTATAGATCGCTTTTGCATTAGCGTCTATGCAAATTGCCACAGACTATGTAATCGAGCTGCACCATAGATTTTGTAAAAATCTGTGAGATTCACATAATGTGCTATGGGCACGCAATTTCTTTTTTTTTATGGTACGTAAAATCATCCAATGACTAATCCTGCCCTTGGGTGGGGCGGGAAATAGTGTCAGACTCTTACTGACTAAAAACCTACCCCGTTCCATTCATTGCCTTCGTCCCAGGGCCCCGGGTGACAGTTTCACATAACCTTTGGCCCCAGTAGGCTTTGGCCCTGCTGGGCCCCTACAGTTTGCTGACAACTCCTTGATGCGCGCGGGAACAATGCGCGCCGTAAATGACTTGAGCTCGGACCGGTCTTTTACCGGACGGACGGACAGCGAGCTACCCATTGCCCACCGTCCGCGAGTCCGTGCCTACGGTGGCCGGAAATCGGGATCGGAAACCCGGCGGCGGCGGCGGCGTGGGCGCCGTTGCCTGATGCGGTCGGCCTCCTCCTTTGCTAGCATTACTGCTTCGCACTTGGAGGCTCGCGCCTGCCACTCCTCCTCGCTCTGGAGCATGACCTGTACCAAAGCCCGGCGCGAGAGATTGCCGCCGCCGATCGCCCCCACAAGAACACGGCGATGCTGTTCCCAAGTGGGGCACACCTCGTGGGCGCGCCATGGTGTTGTCCCTTCATATAAGTCTCCTTATTATTTTTTATTTATTTAAAATTTATCAATTTCTTTTTTCCTTTTGCACGCTGCATCGTTCCGGCTTTCTTATATTAACACCTGCCAATGTCGAAAACCAGCGCTGTGTGCTCATCGCAATGTGCATGAAGGCACAGCTTTATGCTGAGCGTTCGGTCGTTTTGCACGAATGTGACACATATATTTCCTTTAGAATTTTTATTTGTAATTTAATTTTCTAGTTGGGGTGCATATATAGATGCGCATTATTCCAATCAAATGTTTTATGGGTGTAATTTTAGTCTAAATAAGTGCGGTTTAGTTCAGGACTTTGTCACCTTTTCTGGCTTTTCTGGAATTTACTGGAGAGTACAACTGATTATTTTCAACTGCTTTTTTGGCTATATAATTACGAGATAACTCTCAAGTGTGTTAAAAAATACAACCGACTATAATGTAAAAAAAAAAACAAAAAAGTGCAAAATAACTTTAATTACGGAAGTCGGTGTTTTTATAATAGTTTGGTCTCTTCGTTATTTAACACCGATTTCCGGAATTAAAGTTTTGTAAAGTAGCGTGTATGTATGTTTATGTCGTGAGTGATTAGGAAACAAGGGAGCACAAGTGAAACACTCGGACGTTAGATATCAACTGGTTTAATTAACTGAGTTGTAATACAACGCACACTCACACCTTGCGGCGTCATCATTCTCACACTTCCATAGTACGTGTCGCCACAGTTTTTTTTTACATTGAAGTCGATTGAATTTTTTTTGCAAAATGTTTTTTATTTCTTACTTTTTAGTTGTAGTACTTGTAGTAGGTACCCGTCAGCCAAACTTAGATAGATGCCTTTCGCCATTCGGTTCCAGCATCAAATCAATATGACAATTCTATTAATACCAAACACGACTAGAATACGCTGGTTTGTTAAAGAATTCCGTTTCTTACCTACCTTCCAGCTTCATCATTAGATCAGTTCAATGTATCCCCTCCCCTTCTTCCTTCAGTAAGTCACCGACTACAGATATAAACAAAGCAATTTTACTTGTTACGACAGTTTTGCTATGCTTTTTTGAAGAGTTCTGTTCTATATCTTCGAAGTTCATCATCAGATCAAAACAAAAATTTTCAAAATCGGTCTACAATTGACCGAGATATCGATGAAAATATACATAAAAACGACAGTTCAGTTTATGAGACCAATTGGGAAGTATAATCTTTCAACCAAAATAAAAATTTGCGAAATCGGTCCACAATTGCCCGAGATATCGGTGGACATACAAAAAAATAATCATACTGCCGAACATAGAACCTCCTCCTTTTCGAAGTTGGTTAAATGATAAATGATAAGTCCTAAGGTGGAGCGCGAGGCTCCACCCTACGACTAGACAAGTCATTGAATGATTTCCCAACTAAAAAAAAACCGCATATATTGAGATATTTCGTTTTTTAAGTATTCACAAACCAAAAAATAATTAAAAATCAAAGTAAAATTGAACGAAGAATATTTGAAATTATTTAAAAAGAAATCCGATTCGGTACCAACAAAAAATAATAATGAAATAAAACGGGTAGTAAAACACTGCGATTAGATTCAAATTAGCGTAACATTAAAATTAATATACCTAAAGGTCACGTACCCACACAAAAAGTTGTCAAAAGCCCTACGCTTAGATTACTTTTGACGACTAGTACGCCATTCTAGTTTTATTACTCCCTCAGGAAGAGATAGTGGCCATTATACTACCCTTTAGGCCGAGCAAGGACGGCGAAATTAACCACGCATACTATCAGTGTTACACGCAGGCTTCATTACAAATACGGCTTGTGAAACGCAAACAGGACATTTAAAAGTAAATCGTATCTAACACAAAAACCCGCCAATCGCGGGTCAGATTCGTGCACGAAGGGTTCCGTTCCGTCCGTAGCAAAAATAAACGGCAAAAACTCATGTTTATTGTATGGAAACCCAACTAAATCATTTGAATACCCTAATTAGAGTCACTCATCATCATCATCATTTCAGCTAAAAGAAGTCCTCTGTTGGACATAGGCCTCCCCCAAGTGTCGCTACAATGGCCGGTCCTGTGCGTCTCGCATCCGTCGAACTCCAGCGACCCTGACCAGGTCATCGGTCCACCTTGTGGGAGGCCTTCCAACGCTAGGTCTTCCGGTACGCGGCCGCCACTCCAGAACCTTTCGGCCCAAAAGGCCATCTGTTCTGCGTGCAATATGCCCAGCCCATTGCCACTTAAGTTTGGCAATTCTACGTGCTATGTCGGCAACCCAACCAGGGTTGCCGACTCTTGCAGATATCGTCATGCCTGATTCGATCACGCAAGGAAACTCCGAGCATAGTCCTTTGCATTGCCCTTTGGGTGACTTTAAGTCTTCTTATGAGGCCCATTGTAAGCGACCACGTTTCAGAGCCATATGTCATCACTGGCAACACGCACTGGTTATAGACTTTCGTCTTGAGACACTGTGGTATGTTGGACGAGAAGAAACCGCGCAGCTTCCCGTACGCCGCCCAGCAGGTCGATTACGGAGACGCGGCGGGATGCGCGGCGCATCGGGCGGTCCGTCGTACATTGCCATATGTTTGTGTTTGCGCGAGCGATGACGCAGCCCGCTGTTGCAATGTACGACGAAACACCCAACGCGCCGCGCAACGCGCCGCGTCTCCGTAAACACGGCCTTAGAGACACTATAGAAAGACAATAGATGTGCGTTTTCTCGGGGCTTGAGTAATTAAAAAAATATTTTTTTGTTTTTTGTATTTGTTGTTATAGCGGCAATAGAAGTATAGAAGTATACCATCTGTGAAAATGTCAACTGTCTAATTGTTCATGAGATACAGCCTGATGACAGACGGACAGACAGACGGACGGACAGCGGAGTCTTAGTAATAGTGTTCCGTTTTATCCTTTGAGTACGGAACCCTAAAAATCTGGAAAATAATTAGGTACCTAGTAAACTTTGATGCCCGGTTTTAGAATTGAGAATTCAAAGTAAAAACTGGACTAGTTCGAGTGGGAATCGCGTGGAGAGGGTTACGTTTGACATGTATTTTCAACTAACATGTTTTTTAGGGACCCATACTTAAAAAGCAAAAATAAAAGTGGTCCATCTGTGAAGCCCTTTTTTATCTCAGGAACGCGTAGAGTTATCGAATTTAAATTAAAACCATATATTTAGATCTGCGGTCCCTTGAAGCTGTGTAAAAATCAAGCTTCTAAGTTGACAAAAGAAAAAGATACGGCCTTTTATGTCGCAAAAAACGCTTATTTCGACACTCCCAAAGGAAGCAAAATTCATAGGGTACTTCTCGTTTACCTTAAACTCTGAAAGGGATGAAGCAAGATTTTATAGCACAAGTATGGGAAAAAATCGGAAAACTGTAAATTTGTACTAACGTCAAAAAAAAACCTTTTTTCGTTTCGCAAACATCTTCCGGGACTAGATTTAGGAATTAAACTGCTTGCATAACTTAGTTTTTACGGAACCATCATTTTGCGAGTCCGACTTGCTCTTGCCCAGTTTTTTTTTTTAAAAACGTCCCATATTTGTTTGTGGTGTGAAAAAAATTGACCGGAATATTGAAGGAAGTTGCTGAATGTATTATCTTGTGTTTACATCTCTCTTGTACCTTGATGACCTATGATAGAAGGTTTTCTTATTTATGTTGATACTAGTGGTCCCGACAAACCAAAAGCTGGCTTTTCGTCAGAAATATGAATGAAAAAAAATATAAAAATGAGAGATTTTAGCGCCTCCTATCGGGCTCAAGTGCATTTTTGAACCATATTGTATCCCACTTAAATGTACAGACAAAATTTCATCCAAATCGGTTAAACCGTTTAAAAAGAGTTAAGTGTTTATGTATAACGATTTTAGAATCGTTAAGAATTAAATGTAAGTATAACGATTAAGACACAGAAAAGATTTTTTTTCAGTTTTTTTTTCTTTTTTTTGTAATACACTCAAAAACTAATAGAACAATTTTAAACATTGTTTTACCTGTAGAATACTACTTATATAAATATATTGCCTACACGAGCGAAGCCGCTGGCAGAATATTTGCAGAGTATTTCATATTTTGAAATTTTGAGGCGGCTATGAGGAGAGGGAGAGGGAGGTCAAAGAAGAGATGGATGGATTGTGTGAGAAATGATATGAAAGAAAAGGGAGTTAGTGATAGCGTGACGAGTGACAGGACAGAATGGAAGAAAAAAACGTGTTGCACCGACCCCAAATAAAATGGGACAAGAGCAGAAAGATGATGAGAGACAGCTATGACTTTTTTTACCCTTTTAACTTTATAAAATGGTTGATGCTTTCTTAAATATATCACAGACCTTATCTCAAATAAATCAGATCACAACTAAAAGTATCTTTGCCAGCCTTCTCAGTGGTTGTATTTCGCAATCATCATCATTCAGCCAAAAGACGTCCACTGTTGGGTATAGGCCTCTCCAAGTATCGCCATAAAGAACGGTCCTGTGCGTCTCGCATCCATCGCATTCGCGTGACTCTCATCAGGTCATCGATTCACCTTGTAGGAGACTTCCAACTGCTACGTCTTCTGGTGCGCGGTCGCCACTTCAGAAACTTTGGGACCCATCGACCATTCTGTATTGTCTTTTGGGTGCCTTTATTGCTTGGTCTGTGGAGCTATACTACCACTAGGGCGTACAATTTGACTATTTTGGAAAATACTTCCTTTTTTAAAAAAATAATATATTTTTATAGTATTTTATTTATTTATTTATTTATTTATACTTTATTGTACACCAAGATTACAATATAAAAAGGAAACCTTATAAAAAAAGAAAACATACAATCGGCGGCCTTATCGCACTTATTGTACTATATTACCTAATGTATCATGGGGTAATTTATGGTTTAAGGTTACTATTGGACTTGTTTAACGTAAATGAGCATGGCAGTTGTTGAGAGTTTGTCATGCTCACTCAAATTCCTCACAGATGGTGGCGCGTGTGTTAGGTAAATTCTGTTCCCTTTAAAATGGTTGAGCTGATTGGTGCTGATATATGCGTCATGTTCGTGGACGGGCGCTGTCAGTTGAGACTGGTCATATCTTAGCTGCCAGTGGTTTATTTTAATATCTCTAATTAGAACATTTCTTTTCTCTTTTTCTTTTTTACATTGTTCTCACATAAAAGCAGCGACAAGAAACATGTAATCGAGATATTTGTAATACATAACTTGTTTGAAAAGAGTATACATGGAGTTTCTTGCACATTCTTCTCCGTAGAGATCTACGCTTTGGAATTGCAATTAGCATCATAATAGCTTCTAGTCCAACACACCACAGTACCTCAAGACGAAAATGAAGAAAGACGAAAGACCCGTACGTATTGCCAGTGATGACATATGGCACTGAAACGTAGTCGCTTACAATGAGCCTCATCAGAAAACTGACACATCACCTGTTAAAAGACACACAAAAAATTTTCAATATATTTTCTAACTTTTTTAATTCACTTGAAAACACTCCATAATCAATGTCCAACATACCATAAAAGCCTTCATAATAATCATCATTACTTTTTACAGCACACTATTAATCTCTGACCGCCCCCAAAGAGACACATAGCGTGAAATTAATTAGTAAAGTCAGTGCCATCACTCCGTATGTTAAATTCACTATGTTTTTAATTTAAAACTTAATTATCTGCGTCACCGGGGATCGCGTGTGGTGAAAATTTCGCAAAGGGAAGTATCACTTATTTACGAGTATACTCGACGGAAACGATTAACTAGGGGCATGTTTAATGCTGGTGGGTTTTTGGTGGTTTTTTTAATGTTCTTTCAGAACCACAACTGCAATAACATTATATTACATGCGAACATTAGTTTGGACAAGTCACAATCGCGGCGGTCCTTTCTTCGAGAACAGGCAACAGCGTTCTTGCTTTCCGCTTGACGCAGTTCTGCACTGAACGTTTCGTGCGAAAGAAACGCCCAGGCGTCATCACTGTGTAGATCGCCCTGAGGACACGGTGGAGCATACGGTAAAGGTGTGCCCCTCTAGAGCACCGCCGTATCTTTGTGGGGCGATCGCCAGCTACTATCTCTCGCGCCGGGCCTTGGTACAGGCCATGGTCCAAAGTGAGGCAGAGTGGCGGTCGCCTCCTTCTACGAAGCAGAAGTGCTATTCCGCCCGCGCCAGGCAATGGCCCCTAATGCCCTAGCCTTGCGGGCTTGTGGACGGCAAGCAATGAGAACCTCGCCGTCCGACCGTCCGGTTACCGTCCGGAACAAGCCCAAGTCGTTGATGGCATATAGTGTTCCACGCGCGCCTCAAGAAGATGTCGTCAATGTACACAGGTGAGTTTGTACGGAATCCTCGATGCGAGAGTCTGACTTGCAATTGACCTTTTTTTCATAAAGGTTCGAGTTTATCACATGTCATAAACAAAATGGGTCAAAGTCATTTTTTTTTCCTCAACTGTGAAGATTGATGATTTGCTAATGAATTAAAAATCACCGTCAGCATGTTTTTTTTTTAACTTTTGGGTTTGTTCGATTTGTGAATTTAGCCAACGTAGAGTTTGGAAAATATTTAGTTTTTTAATACTGCACACAATCACTTTTCTTTATAATACGTTGCGGATGCAACATTATCTATAGCATAGCATAGCATCAGCCTTATAATATTCCCACTGCTGGGACTCAGGCCTCCTCTCTAGGAGAGGGAATGGGCCGTAATCCACCACGCGGTCCCAGTGCGGGTTGGTGGATGTCACATGTCTTCGAATTTTTGATTCTAGGACATGCCGGTTTCCTCACTATGTTTTCCTTCACCGTTTTGAGAGCAGTTGTGATAATATAAATTACACAAAGTAATGCGCCTGGTGGGGTTTGGATCTGCGACCTACAACTCGTAAGTCGAGGCCGCTACCACTTGGCCACCACTGCTCTACATTATCAATATATACGGGTATATAAAATGTGAAACTGACTGACTGACATATCAATACACAGCTGAAAATATTGGCACTAGGAGTGTGAAATTTTGCACAGTTTCCTTTTATGGCGTACGCGAGCACTATCAGAGGAGTTCTCAAAATTCATCCTCCAAGGGAATGAAACAGGGGTCCAAATTTTGTATGAAGAAACTTGCATTCACTCGGAAAAAGCCACCAGCAAAAGTTAGTATTATTCTAAAGATTTTACAGTATTTTGCTGCAAATGTATCGAGTCAACGTTCTTGGCAAGCTTCGCTGAGGCTGTCAATACTATGTACAATACAATTTTAGTTGCATTTTGCCGGAATTGCGCCTGTTTCAATGATATCCTATTTATAGTCTAGTTACAAGACATCAATTTTGTAGAATACTCGTAATTAAAACTTATCTCAAAAAAAACCTGCCAAAATTTCTATTGATGCTATTAGACAGAAAAAGTGTTTCAAAATGAATAATACATTTTTTTAAATTTCATAAAAGCAAATTGCACGAAGATTCCGAACAAAGAAAAAAGAAAATTAATTATACCAAACATAATTATCAATTATTTTCACACAAAAACATCAAAGTGAAACAATTAAATTAAAACATTCAGGACCACCTACAAAGAAACAGCGTAAACATGAAAGGGGTATAAAGATGCCGACGAAAAATTCAAAATGGCTGCCGTATTAGGCGCCATTAATATTCTTGTAAAAGTTGACGTGACGTCAAATATTCTATGATTAACGACCAAGCATTGTTTGGTGACCTTATTGTCCTGCTATTCCATAAAAGGTTTGAACTAAAACCGCGGACAAGAGAAATTTTTCGGTGCTTTTTTTAATATCTCCGTTGAAATCCCGTCGCGTGTCACTTGCGTTGGCAGCTAAATGGGAAAGATATAAGTAAATATTTGCGCTCATTTTTCAGTAAGTGGCCCCTAAGTGAGGCAGAGCGTATTTTATCTTAATCAATTTGGTTATCTACCGGAGCTTAGATATTTTTTTAAAGTTGAATCAAGCTTGAAATGAATTTTTGCTTTGAAAACAACTCCAAAGTTTTGTGATTACATGCTTAAAACACTTTTAATAATTTTTCAAACTTAATAAGACTAGGCGGTACCATCTCGTCCAATATACCCGTGTTTCAAGACGAAAGTCTATGACCAGTACGTGTTGCCAGTGATGACATATGTCTCTAAAACGTGGTCGCATCAATGGGCCTCATCTGAAGACTTAAAGTCACCCAAAAGGCAATTGAAAGGACTATGCTCGGAGTTTTCTTGCGTTATCGAATCAGGAATGAGGATATGCGCAGGAGAACCAAGGTTACCGACATAGCACGAAGAGTCGCCAAACTTAAGTGGCAAGGTACCGGAAGACGTAGCGTTGGAAGGCCTCCCACAATGTGGACCGATGACCTGGTAAGGGTTACGGGAATTAGATATTTGCAAGTCGCACTGGACCGTTTATTGTGGCGACACTTGGGGGAGGCCTATGTCCAACAGTGGATGTCTTTCGGCAGAAATGATGATGATGACGAATAAGTCTGGCAGAATTAGATTAAAAGTTACGTATGTGTACACAACACACTGAGAAAAATATGGAATGTTAGGTTTGAGGATCGATTGACATTATACAATTTAACAACGTATTCGTCAGACTAACATACCATCTCCGCCTTTTCTAAGGCCCACCATGGTCATGCCCATGATAAAAGCCATCTTTGTACCTCAAAAAGCCTCCGATGCTGACACTATATCGTACACGATAATATCTGTTCTATCAAAATTAATCTTGTCACTCAAAATTTAAACAGTTTATAGCAAATTGAAGATTAAATCCGATTTTCTTTGTTGTTTCATCATGAGATTTTATGTGACAAGATTAGCGGTGGTATACAAAGTGGGATCAACAATTCATTATTATTAAAACTCCATGGCTTTTTCTCTATAGACTGGAGAACTAAACAATCATAGACTTCAGTAATAACGTGTAGGTATGGAGATAAGCCCTAGCGCGTTCTTTCTTTGAAAGAAAGATCCAACATATTTTTGCTCTTTCTTTGAATTCGTCTTTTTGGTTGAATAAATAAGGTTTTCCAAAAATGTAACCTACCTTATATACCAGTCCAATTCCCTGGGGCAAACAATAAACAAAATCTCGAATACCAAAAGATCAACTCTCTACATTCTAGTTTCAAAGTGCGACTTAATCGAGCTCAAACTATCTGAGACAGATTTCAGGCGCTTTGCCTGCTTTCAAAGGGCACAAGACAAACACGTTGGAATTATTCCCCCAAACAAGTTTGAACAGTCTTACGGCAAGGAACTAAACTGGCAACTCGTAACGTTCATGGAAAATATGAGAGTAACGCGAAACGACACGGATGTAAAGGTGATGGAAGAGTTAAACTTATAGTAGGTACATCTTGATCAGGACCTGGAAAGTAAACCGCGTTTTTTCAAACAGCATAGGATGCCCTCCATCTACGTGAAGTGACGTCTATAAAAAAGTGGTTGAGTAGACTGGAAGCGGAAGACGATACGCCAGGTGATACGCCGGCAGCTTGAGAGAGAACTGCGATTGAATAAGTTGATATTTACAACGTATGTTGAAAGATAGTTAACATGAAAGCAGTCGTTGCCCTAGTACTGTAGACCTCGTGAAAGGATTTTTCAGGAACAAAACTTCAACCCCGGTGTTGTGATCACCCGACCAGACGCTCCCGTCTATGCTGTTTCTGGTCCGGGCAACTGCCCGAAAGTCGATTTAGGAATGATGTATCTAATCACACGCAAAACTCTAATACCTCAATGCAGAATTTTGAATTTTTGTTCCTATGTGGCGTAGACACATATGGCTACAAGGATGTAGATAAAATGGCACACAAGTAGAAAATTTCCCGCAAATGGCATGCTTTTTTATCCTAAACTTTCGCTGCTATAATATTAATATTATATTTTTTCTGTGATATTTTATTAAAAATACTAGCAACTTCTAGTCAAAATACATCCGTGTAACACCAAACCAGTTTGCATACTTAGCTTGCAGATTTCACGCTCAACCGGCGAAACGAACGGTAACCGACGTACTTAGCCGCCGTGCCGGTTGTCCTGCAAGTTGTACTACAACTTGCACAAGCTTGCAGTACTTGCAACGTTTTAGGTAATTAAGATGTGGGCTCCGGGTAATTAAATTGCCTTCCGTTTTAACTCTTGCTTACGTAGACTTTGTGGTTCGTAAAATGTGATTTATCTCGTTTTCCGGTTTTACTTTTGGTTATTATGTAATTAGTGTTGATTTTTTGTTTATTGTTTGTTTTTTTTTACAAAATATTTTTTTTAATAAAACAGCTAGTTTTAAAAATTAACTTTGCCCGAAATTGAAAATAGAAAAAAAGTCAAATCCGTTCAAAATTAAACAGGTCAGAAACCTTTCAAATCTGGTGGAAGGTGAAACTGTCAAGTAACAAAAAAAACCCGGGCAAGTGCGAGTCGGATTCGAACACCAAAGGCTCCGTACACACGAATGTTACTAAAAATTTACAGTTTTCAGACTTTTTCCAATAATTGTGCTATAAGACCTTGCTCCATGCCAAATTTCAGGATTCTAGGTCAACGGGAAATACCCTATGAATTTTGTTTCCCTTGAGAGTGTCGTAATATATGTTTTTAGCGACATAAACGGCCGTATCTTTTTTGCTCGTAAACTTAAAAGCTTGATTTTTCACAGCTCCAAGGAACCGCAGACCTGATTTTTAATTTCAACTTGATACCTCCACGCGTTCCCTAGATAGCTATAGACAGACTGACAACAAAGTGATCTTATAAGGCTTCCGTTATTTCCTATCGAGGTATTTTTTTTTTAACGTATGTAAAATCATCCAATGACAAATCCCACCCTTGGGTGGGGCGGGAAATAGTGTCAGTCTTTATGGAACCCTAAAAAAGAACTTTATGCATAAACTGCAATCTGACGTCACCGTTTACACACGTAGAAAAGTGACAGCAAGATATTCCATCTTCGCGCCTAATATTAATTGCTGCTTCATTTTATTACTAAATTTTGAAGCGATTTACAAAATAAAATAATTTAAGTGTAATTAGTTGTTCAATACAATATATTCTACAGAAATGGACACGGTCAAGAACTGAATTGATAAAATTCTGTTCGAAAAGGAAAACGACCGTAATAAGTGATATCATAATAATTTACATGCAGACTTTTATCACAAGGAACGGTCCTCCATCAAATATAATGACCGCAGTGATCACCCAAAAATCCATCATAACATTTTTATTGAGAGCCATCAATTTTGTTTTTACAACGAACCACGATGTCTTTTACAAATAAGACCAATTTATTATAGTCTTTCGACACAATTGGTTCGAACTTGAGAGAAATGCTAGCCATTTGATTGAAACAGCAACCGTTGAATTCAAGATGGCGTTTGACAAATGGAACCATTAAAATATGTTCTATTATGACGATTCAGACGTTTCCGGGTTGGATTTGGAATTAAGAATTAATTGGACGAAGTAATAGGAAACGAATGGCTTCTTTAATCTTTGAAAAACATCTAACAATTTGCTCGTCGATAAATTTTTGGGTGATAGAATCTGCTTGACTGGGATTCTACCTGATGGTAAGCAGTTATGCAATCGTTGATGGTGAAGCTCAATTAATCTATTAAGAGCATAGGATGAATAGTCATGGCCATGAAGACAGCTAAATTATAATCAAACATTAAGACCGCAGCAGGAAATTGTTCTAGTCTTTCGACGTACGCAGTATAAACGACGAGGTGATACGCTTAGTACGAACCGTACAGGTGTAAACAGTGTAAGGGTAGACACTCGCTTTATTAATCGACTTAAAAAAATCTCAATTTGGCTCTTTTTTATGTTTATTACCTTTAAGCTCCGTCATTTATGAACCGATTTACAAAGTTATTTTTTTACTTAAAGGCATATTATGCTTCCGATTGATCCCGTTTTTGTTTATGGATCGTGTATATGGGTGCAAAACCATTATTGACAATTTTGATATGGATTTAATTTTGTCACTTCCTGCTTATTTCTTTTAAAATATTGCAATATCCTGTTGAATTTATGTAAGGATTTAATTTGATAACTTCCTTTCGATTTATTTTAAATATTACAACATCCTGTTCAATTTATAACGAATTAAATGACCACTTCCTTTCGAATTTAAAAAATATTACAGTATCCGGTTAAACTTGTGAGGATTTAACTTGACCAGTTCCTTTTTATTTCTTTAAAATATCAGAGCATCCCGTCATATTCAAATAAGAATTTACTGTGACTATTTCCGTTCTATTTATTTTAAATAGTTTTCTACCTTCATAGTGAATTTTGATGCTTGTCAATTTCTCTGTATAAAAACCGATGTAATGTGATTTATTAGAAAGGCACTCTTTCGCCGCCCATGGAATAAACACCTTGAACTTGAAGTAAGGTATTTCTTCATCATCACTATAACATTTCCTGCCATTCTATATTACTGTGATTGTGAATTTTGTGTGACGTCGACACCGATGGCCATCATGCGCCGACATGTACGAGTGTTGCCAGCCTAATTTATTGTCAATGGTAAGAACATTTTTTAGTCAATAATTGCAACAGTCAAGCTTCTACAAGAATATTGTGGCGACATCAATCTATATAAAAGGAGAAATTGACTGACTGACATACCAACGCACGGCCAAAACTGCTGAAACTTAGAGCGTGCATAATTTCCTTTTATGACATAGGCGAGCATCAAGAGAGGATTTCCCAAAATTCACCTCTAAGGAAATAAAACGGGGCTCATAAGTTTATATGGAGAAGCCTACTTATGAACACGCAGGCGAAGCCTCTGGAAGAAACTAGTCGATAAATTATAATAGATATTATGAATAAAGCTAAAGCATAATAATAGCCTTTATTATCTTAAGCGTTGGTCAGACTCATATACTTCCAAAGGATTATGCAGATTGAATAGATTTTGAATATGATAAACAAATGAAGTGGATTGTTTTTTTTTAAGTCAGTTGAATTTTAGGTAAGAATTTAATCGCACTATAGAACAATATAAAATATTAAAACAAAACCCCGAGTTTATTGTCTGAAACAACATTGTAACACATTCCCGGAACCTACACTTACGTAGCAGAGCCAAATTTCAATAATATTTAAGAGTTTTATTTAGCTTATCTCAGTTTAGAAGCAATATATTTAAAATTTTCCTCTACTAAAAAAAAAATAAACAGCGTAGAGCGTTCAACCGGGATTAACTATCAAAAGCATAAAAACAACTTCAGGTAGCAAAAAAAACAACATGCAAAGAATGAGCTCCAAAGAAAAAGCACTATACCGTTAATGAGCACCCCGTGTAAACTAACAACACTCATTGTTTTAAAGGAGTTTGCATTTTTTAAATATCTCAGAAGAAAGCATAAGATTAGCAGGACTATTTAAAATGCCGCGCGACTCCAGGAGGCGACATAAAGAGACTGAAAATTGGAAAAAAAAACGTTATTACTGCACTCGAGGAACGTAGCGGGAGTGCTGGATGGTGCAAGGAAATACCTTGCACCGTTTTATCATTAGGATTTATTATTTACTCTACAATTTGTGCAATATTAACCCATCAAATTAAAATCGGTTGCCAACATAGATTTGCTTGTTTACGGATGTATACGCACTCTGGTAGTCAGTATGCTGATAAATACGTAGATTCGGCATCATTGGTATTTCTCACCACGCACACTTCCTCGTATCGTATCTCGTATCGTGTGTACGGTCGTGTATATCCGCAACTGGCGTCCTGTATCGAAACCATATACGGATATATCCGTAGTCGGCATACAATGTTTTAAACAAAATATACTAAGCGGCTGAAAACGCGTTTTACTATCAGCACTCAAGATCCAAAATACGATTGATACGTGTTTTATTTGTGTTGTATTGACTTAAATTTCATTAGACAGGGTATTTCACATAAAAATAATAATTGTAAATGCACAAAAATTCTCGAGTTGTCGAGATGTAAAAGAATTCTCTAGAGTAAAAGAACACTATCTTTCTCTTCCGTCATAGTTGCATATTAGTACGAGTATGTATTATTATATTATATAGTAGGTATGTATTCTTGTGATATTTATTTAACTTTGTGTGTGTTGTTTAAAATTATAATAGTATATTTTTATTTACAAGTTATATTATTTCATTATCAATCATTGTGTATGTACTAATTTTCCTTTTACTGTTACACTGTTGTCTAATTCTCTATTTTTTTCTAACTCTCGTTTCGCAGGTGTGCTGGAAAAGATTTCTTTAGAAATAAGCATTACCTCTGTACCTATTTATCTATTTTCTTCTTTTTTTTTCCTTTTTTTATGTGTGTACATAAATTTAAAAAAAAAAATGTATATTTATGTATAAGTACGTGTTAAATTACAAAATCAGAAGTTGAATACATGATAAAATTATTTTTTGAAAATTATTGAAATGTCCTTCTCGGCTCTGGCACTCCTGAAAGCGTTTTCGAACAGTCAAAAACGCTTCGCAGAAATTGGGTAGCAATGTTGTTGATTTGTTGTATTCTCCTCTAATCACGCTAATACTATAAATGAGAAAGTTTGTGAATTTGTTACTCCTAAATAGACAAACAAACAGCTAAAACAGCGTAAGCTATGGGTACGGGTATAACATGTTGTTAATGCAATACAGGACACAGTCTTTTATCACAGAATCATGGTCCCCTGGACCATAGACAATTTTCTACAATCACGCGGGCGAAGTCGCTGGCGGAAGCTAGCATAAGATAAATAAGTAAGGGTTGCAATCAAGCAAACATTGCCAACGAAAAAATATTTTAATATCTATATTTAGAATGTTTTTTTCCTCTTTATTTTATCGATATTTTTTTATGGTAGGTAAAATCATCCAATGACAAATCCCGCCCTTGGGTGGGGCGGGAAATAGTGTCAGACTCTTACTGACTAAAAACCTACCCTTCCATTCATTGCCTTTGTCCCAGGGCCCGTGGTGACATTTTCACACACCTTTGGCCCCAGTAGGCTTCGGCCCTGCTGGGCCCCTACAGTTTGCTGACAACTCCTTGAGGCGCGCGGGAACAGTGCGCGCCGTATATTGACATTGTTCTCACATAATAGCAGCGACAAGAAACATGTAACTGAGATATTTGTTATACATAAAATGATTGAAAAGAGTTTCCATGGAGTTTCTTGCACATTCTTCTCCATAGAGATCTACGCTTTGGAATGTGCAATTAACATCTTTTTTTTCTGACAGATTGACCTTGACCTTTCAAAAGTGCCTGTAAATGGTTTATTTGAAATAAATGCTTTTGAATCTTTGAACGATTTACTTAATTGCACAAACAATGTATGAAAAGAAATTTATTACATCAATCAGGCGGTAAAATAACTCATACACGAACTGTGAAATCAATTTTTCGTAGTATCCTTACTTTTACAATTTGAAATTCAGTATCGGATCGGAAGGCAAATTAAAAAATATATATTTACGGTAGTATCTTGTGTGTATTTACATAACTTTTCTCATTTAAACTATTAACACAACACTCTGAATAGAGAAGCTGAAATATCCCATTTAAGAGCTCATCAACACATGTTGCCTACGGCATAGGTAACTGTAGCCGTCGACACGGGGTGGCCGAAGCCGTCGATACATCGGTGGCAGTGTTAACCCGTCGACAGTGGTCGTTGATATTCCAACTTTGAAGATCAGCGGCAGCCGTGGTTTATGTGCGTATGAGCTCTTAATACTTATTTTTTTTGTTTTTTTTTGCCTTGTTGAGGTTATGACAGTATTTAGAATTTTAATTAATACAATTGTGTAAATGCACACATGTCGGATGGCGAGCTACGCGTTTCTCGCCATCCGACTGTCCGGTAACCTTCAGGATTGAGCTGAAGTCGTCAACGGCGCGTATCGTTTCACGCGTGTCTCGAGGAGATGACCACAAACCCTACGAGCGCAGCAGTGTCGAAGCTTACTGGAACCATGGGTAATGTGAAAGTGTAGTTCGGGGGCCCTGGAACGAAGACAAAGAAGGAACTGGAGTGGGTTTTTAGTGAGTAAAAGTATGAAAATATCCCCGCTCTGTCCAAGGGCGGGAGATGACATTGGATGATTTTCCCACCTAAAATGAAAACCCCAACTATCATTTGCAAAAAACTTTGGAAAATTTGAACTTTGCCACCCGTTTTTTTAAGGCGAGATCATCCAATGACTTCTCTCGGTCTGGGCTGGACCGAGAGGAGGGATATTAGACTTTTGCTGAATAAAACCTCACCTATGTCCTTCAGTTATCCTTCGTGCTCCATGACAACGAGTTTCCTTTGGTTTTATTAGGAGTCCCATGGCCCTAGATGGGCATCCTTGCTGGGTCCCTATATTTTGCTCTTTAGAAGCGCGTGTAACATTACGCACTGTCGACGACTTGGGTTCGGACAAGATGGAGCTACCCTGAACCTTAAACCTATTTTGGTACCTCACTCTAACCGCATCCAGTAATCTTATAACAGAGTTAGTTCCAGCAATTAAAGTTCTCTTAGAGGCTTCTTAAGAATTCTCCCCAACTCCCAGAAGAGTGGATGCAGAAAGTTAACTCATGCAATTTTAAACTCGCTTGACTAGTTTTTGGTAACTAAAATTCACTTTTTCCAAGTTTTTAACGAATTTTTGTACTTTCTGCGAAATTTTTGTATTTTTAGCTACATAGTGACCAAATTTAATTAATGTTTAAGGTTTCACATCTCAGTTTGCAAAAACTGAATTCTTACAGGATAATTTTACTGTCCATCTGTCAGTTTTTTCCGTCTATCAAAACCCTTTTTCCCAGAAACTCGTGGAGTTTTTATTAGCATTATTATCAGCCTTTTAATGTTTCCACTGTTGGGACTCAGGCCTCCTCTTTAGGAAAAGGAATAGGCCGTATCCACCACGTGGGTCCAGTGCGGGTTGGTGAATGTCACATGTCTTTGAATTTTTGGTTTCAGGACATGCCGGTTTCCTCACGATGTTTTTCTTTACCGTTTTGAGAGAAGTGGTGATGGAACAAATTACACAAAGTAATACGCCTGGCTGGGCTTGGACCCGCGACCTACAACTCGTTACTACTCGGCCACCACTGCTCTTTCAGAAAGAAACTCGTGTAATTAAATTGAAATTAATATCAACGCTCAAATCTGCTACCCCTTGTAGCAGTGAAAAAATCAACGCAATCTAAAGATATGGCCGTATATACTCGGTTTATCATTTTTTGATACTCGCAAGGAAATTAAACCTATAAAGTACTTTCCGTTGACTTAGAATACTGAAATCTTGAGAGAATCAAGGTCTCATAGTAAAAGTGAAGAGTAGTCAATAAACTGACAATAGAATGGTGTACATTACCTATATTGCCAGTTTATTGAAGTTGCATGTTTTAGGGTAGATGCTTATTGCCACCAGCGGACAAAAATCCACACTCTGGGCAAAATATTCTTATAACAATTTGCCCAAGCAGAAATCAAGCCAACAACAACAAATAAATAGCAAAGAAGCTCTAAAATCTGAACAAGAGACAGAAAACGTTATTAAGCAAAATGTTTGCGTGAGGTCATGTATTTCTATTAGCATATACAATAACGTAACCAAATTCTTAAGTAGTTAGAAGAAAATATTTGATGAAAATTTTATTCATGACGAAAAAATTATAACTTGTAAAAATTGGCCTCGATTTCGTAATATCAACAAATTGAGCTTTATTATCATAATTACTTTCGTAAATAGTAAGTTGCCGAGCTAGAAAGTCGTTATCGATTATTTATACGTAAACTAATAGTATTTTGCATTATAAGCGTAAAAAAAAACTGAAAAATAATGACCAGATATCACGCAGCATCAATAAATTGAATCCATATTAATGAACAGTCAATTGTTAAATAATACCCAATTTCCCGCCGTAGGCACCTCGAGCGCTAAGAATCGCGCAGGGTGACGGCCAACATAGGCACGGGCTTGCGAACGGAGAGCAGTAGGTAGCTCGCCGTCCAATAAGAAAAAGCTAGGTCCAAGGCGCGTCATGTTTTCAGTAAAATTGAAGATTGAGGTCTGACAGAATCGATGCATGTCAGGGTTGAAAAAACGCAGGTAGGTTTGAATAACACTCCTCCCTCCACCCCGGGTGGGAGAAGTTACTTATATGAGGATTGGGAAACCTAAACAAAACTTTAATTAAAATATGCAGTTAAATATAAATTAAATAGCTATTATATTCAATGATAAAATACACATAGAAATGGATTTATTTTCAATACACTTATTGGAAAACTTGCTCTAAAATTTCACTATCCTATCCTACATGCCTAAAAGCGGTAGAGATAGCTTTATTTATTTATTTTATAATTTATGTACACACATAATACAGCAGCAGATACAATAAAAAAATTGTACAGAAAGCTTTTAGGCATGCAGGATAGGATAGTGAAATTTTACACAAGGTTAGCATTTATGACGTAGGTGAGAAATAATAAAGGATTTTTTTAAATGCTACCCCTACAGGCCCTGGTAGACGAGCGTCGATCAGGGCGTTTAGGGGCTAGCGACGAGCTCGTCAGTAAAGCTCGCCGGTGTATCATTGCAATACGAACGACGAGCCTGGCTCGCAGCTCGAAGTGTTTGCTTCATTTTCTACTCGGCTCGTCGTTCAAAACTGTTTTACTCGCTAGTCGATCAGCATCAACGAGCCGCGAGTAAAACCGACGTTCTATAAAACCGCGGTATTGGCTCGTAAGTCGATCACCCACTTAAGGGTATGAAAGGAGGTCTAAAGTTTGTATGAAGAAAGCCACATTTACGCAGGCGAATCCGCAGCAGATTCTAGCTATTTACAACTCAAAATTTACATGTAACTCATATAATTTAATCGCCAACAACGCCGCCGTAATCCAGCAGTTTCACGTCAATCTCGACTCGACACTCAAATGACTGGCACTTAACGTTTATCTGAACAATTAGCGTTTGTTTGAAAGGGGCTTCATGCTACCACATTACTATAGTTTAATTCATACGGGCTGGGATTATGAAGACAAGGTTACATCACTCGCAGTTATTTTTTAGTCTGGCAGAAATCCGTCAATAACTTTATCGAGAAAACAAATTGGTGAAAAACCAGAGGTAGAATTAGTCCTGGAATGCGGGACTGGTCGAAAGAGTCACTACGGCCTTGAAACGCAGAGGGTACATGAATGGGTTGCCCGTGAATTATGGATAAATACTGCCGGTCATTCATGATCACCCCGAAGTTAGGGGAACATTCCCGAGCTTTCTCTGTGATTTGGATCACACATAGCACATATTTTCTTGGTGGCCAAGCGGTTAAGGCCATATCTTAAAAAAAAAAAAAAAATATGTTGTTATAATATAATAAAAAACTTTTTACAAAAAAAATACAACCGACTTCAAAAACCACCAAAAAGTGCAAAATAACGTTCAATTTCGGAAGTCGGTGTTTCTATAATAGTTTAGTCTCTTCGTTATTTAATGTCCTCCTTTTCGAAGTCGGTTAAAAAGAACAAACGTTCTATTTGATGTCCTAGAAACAAACGGCATCATTGTCACCAAGTATGACGTCATAACGCTGGAATTTGCGTCGCGTTGCACACCGCAAAATTCTGCATTGCGCCGGGCGGCACCGCCGATTTTAGCGTTGTGGCGACGCAACGCTGTTATGTGTTTCTGTCCATTTACATGTCATGGCAAGACCTACTTATCCGATGTCTATAATATTATGTGTTTAGTGTTTGTAGTTTGTAATCTCTTACTTAGGTACCAGATTACCCCTCAAAAGTTTGGGTATAAAGGTTAACAGCCAACTTTGTAGTCAACCTGTAATGTCTAGGGTCTTGTGATAGAGTACTAAAGTTACTTTAAGTTACTTGAACGTGTTTTAGTTTCATTTAGGTCTTACTTTTGTGTTGTTAGATGTCCAAGTTATCTTATTTTTTGGTCTAAAGGTCTCTTAAGACCTTTTTTATTGAGGTGAGACATCAAGGAATTACTTATCCCGGTCTAGATGAAGAGGCCGTGTCAGACTTTTTTTTTAATATATTTCTTTATCAGTTTAATGGCCTAGAAACAAACGGCATCATTGTCACCAAATATGACGTCATAACGCTGGAATTTGCGTCGCGTTGCACACCGCAAAATTCTGCGTTGCGCCGGGTGGCACCGCCGATTTTAGTGTTTCGGCGACGCAATGCTGTTATGTTTACTGATTAATAAAGCCCAGAGTTCCAAGGCCATGGTAACTTTCTCGAAGATTTTCGCAGCCCTGCCCTAGCTGTTTGCCGTTTCCTGTAGAGGACCAGCAGGACCAATACCCTCTAGGACGTAGGGTCATGAGGAATTTCTAAAAAGGAAACCGTGTATGAAACAAAGAACAAATGAAGAACACAAGTGTGTTTTTAGACAGTAAAGGTCTAACACCCTCCCGCCCCGCCTAGAGCGAGACAAGTCATTGGATTGCCTCCCATTTTATTAAAATAAAAGGTTATAGAATAATTTCTAAGATTCCGTACCTCAATCAGCAAAAACGATACCCTTACAGGTTCACTTTGCTGTCGGTTTGATAGGTGGAGAGGCTTATCAAAACCGGCTTTCTCAGAAATGTTTGAGGGTATCAAGTCAAAATGAGTTCTAATTACTTAGGTCTGCTTCTTCTTAGGGCAGGGATAACATCAAATTTCTAAGACAAGGCGATTTTAAGATAAGGTCGCTTATACTCCGTATATGACTCGTATTTTTAGAAGCTCACAAGAGAATTAAAACTTATAACCGACGTTGACCTAAAATCATGAAATTTGGCAAAAAGCAATGCCTTTTAACACAAGCAAAGGAAAAAAATCCGATTGTCATAAATTTATACGGACATCATAAAATAATTACTTTTTTAAAATTAAATACTTGGAAGGAATTGGGGAGGCCTTTGCCCAGCAGTGGGAAAGTATAGGCTAATTAAAAAAAAAAAAATACGATTCTGAAAATATTAGAGAACCGATTCGAGATTCGGGAATGAAACTATTAGCGTAGGTAAGTTTTGTACGGAACCCTTCGTGCATGAGTCCAACTCGCACTTGACCTATTCTTTTAGGGCTCTGTACCTCAAAAGTAAAAACGAAACCCTTATAGGATCACTGTGTTGTCCTTCCGTCTGTCTGTCTGTCAATACTCTTTATCTCAGGAACGCGTGGAGATATTGAGTTGAAATTAAAACCATATAATTAGATCTACTGTCCCTTAGAGCTGTGAAAAAATCAAACTTCTAAGTTAACGGAAAAAAAAATACGGCCGTTTATATCGCAAACAACGTACATTTCAAGAATTTCAACACTCAATGGAATTAAAATTCATAGGGTACTTCCCGTTGACCTAGAATCCAGAAAAAATGCATGAAACAAGGTATCCTTGCACAAGTATAGGAAAAAGTCTGAAAATAATAAATTTGTAATTACGGTATAAAAAAGAAATATCACACCATCAAGGAGTGAAGAAAATGTGTATACTAAGTGTCGTCGCATATGGACCTCAAAAAAGCGCCGCCACAAAAAAGGCCGCCTCAAAAAAGAGCCGCCACCGACGCACACGGGCCACAAAGAAAGGCCGCCACAAAAAGAAGCTAGAAGCGGCTTTTTTTTGTGGCGGCCCTTTTTTGAGACCCGACACTAAGTACGTACAACAGATCACAAAGGCAATCACGGAGCAATTTAAGTGTGTTCCTTAAGTATTCACTATCTAGAAAACCTTGATACTACAGAAAAAGTCGCCAACTTACCAAACAAAACTTTTCTTTTAAAAGCTCGACAAATTAATGCTATTTATTGTAATCCTCTAAGTGAAAACATAACGAAGTTCGCCCTTAGCAATTAATCCCCGAGTTTCCAACCAGCTACTGGTAACTCCGGCTGCTTTTACGAAGATTGATATACTGTCAACCGTAACGTTTTATTCCTGGAATTGTTTGGAGTCGAACGGGCTGAAGGGCTGAAGGGACGGGCTGAAGGGACGGGCCGGGTTTTGTGTTTTGCTTTGGTGAATTTCCTATCATGATTTTTGGAGGAAACTTTTATTATGGGTAGGCGTTAATGTAAAAGGAATTGAGGATAAAACAATCTGTCTAGCCTTTTATATATAAATAACGTAAGCCAAGTAGTCAATCCACTTTTAATCCCATTTAATATAAACCAAAACGTCAAAAGCCAATAATTATCCACGTGAATTTCTAGTTTAAACACATAGCTGTCGTGTCGTAAGAAAGGGACATTTAGAGAAAGGGTCATTTTGGAAAATTGACGTTTTGGGAAAGGGACATTCTGGGAAAGGACATTACGGGAAGGGGACATTTTGGGAAAGGGACTATTTGAAACAAAGGGACGTTTTGGGAAAGGGACATTCTGAGCCTGAGCCCTTTTCACAACTATACTTTACTAACTCAATACTTATTCCTATATTGCATTCCACAATATGGGCTTAGATGGAAAACATTTGTATAAGAAACAATCGTGGACCCTATCGGGCACAGCAAAAGAAACTGGACTTATTCTATAAATTTAACTTAATCTTAATACATGCTTATAAAATAAATAATCACTACATAGTATATAACAAAGTCGCTTCCCGCTATCTGTTCCTATGTATGCTTAGATCTTTAAAACTACGCAATGGATTTTGATGCGGTTTTTTTAATAGATAGAGTGATTCAAGAGGAAGATTTATGTGTATAATACATACATAATATATTTCTTATCATCATTGCACCCGTGCGAAGCTGGGGCGGGTCGCTAATTAATAACAACATTAATTTGTATAATATCGGTATCAAATAATGTATCAAATAAGTTAAAATGACAAATGAAGACATAAATCAGTAAATGTCTGCCGCCCAAGGGCGGGAGATGTCATTGAATGAAATTCCCACCTAAAATAAAGAGCTGAGTATATTATATCAATTCAGCTTGATATTTCAACGTGTCTCTGAGAAAAAGGGTCTTGACAGACGGGCAGAAAGACAGACTAACAACAAAGTGATCTTAAATTTGTTGTCAGTTTATAATGGTCGGTTAACACAAAAACTGAATAACACAATACCAATGGCAACGCTGTTTACCATTTTCTTGGGCTTCAGACTATTCGTAACGATTGTCAAAATAATCAGTAACAAGAACAACCGTACGAAAAACGTTAAATACGAGAAATTGAGAGTTTATTTGACGGAAACATGTAAATAAAGGCCACTTTAGACGGTGCGATTTCTCGTCTCAAACGTGCGATAGTCGTAAGAATATTTATAGAATAAATTTTTCTTCTTTTAAACATTCTACCTCGACGCAGTGAGTTTCTCGTCTCAAACACGATTCCCTCCTAAGTGGAAGGGCGAGAGGTACGACTTAGATAGATACATAGTTGTATTCTTTATTGTACACTAAAAAACTTAAAATTTATAGGGTGTCACAATGGGCGGTCTTATCGCTAAAAGCGATCTCTTACAGACAACCTTTGGATGAATTACACAGAGAAAGAAAAAAAAATACGCAGGTATTTTATGGTGTACTATTTACATATATAACTAATAAAATACATATAATACAAGCAATATAATATATATATATTTATATAGATAATATATATGAAAGCAGAGAAATAGCATACTTAATGACGTTCAAGAGGAGAGGTAGTGATCCTTAACCATATCGAGCCTGTTATGGAAAAACATCGTAAACGACAAAATATAGGTATTTCACTTTTTTATCGTAACGTCTAGTTAAAATTATTTAGACTGTAACGCTAAGACCCCTAAACTTATATCTGCATAAACGTCAAAATTATAACAGGAAATAAATAGTATCGCAAACGACAAAAGTTAAAGATTCAAATAGTAGAACAATCAGAATTATCGTAACCAACTTATCGTAAGTAACGCTTGTCACTTACGATAAAACATATTTAAATGCCCAAAATCTGTATTTTTGGATGATCAGGCTCGCAGCAAAAACTCAAGTGATTTTTTGTGTGCGAGTTTTGATCTTGAAAAAGTCCTAACTACCCCGCACGGAGACAGTATAAATTTATATTACTCAAGAAAATTGGCCTACTCGTATTTTAATGAAACTATTTACGAGGATGGAACCAAGAATGGATATTGTTATGAGTCTGAAGCCAAAAGAGGCTGTAATGAAGTTTGTACGGTTTTTTTTTTATGGTAGGTAAAATCATCCATTGACAAATCCCGCCCTTGGGTGGAGCGTGAAGTAGTGTCAGACTCTTACTGACTAAAAACCTACCCCGTTCCTTCGTTGCCTATACTGCCGGGGCTGAGCCTTCCTCTGAGAAAACGGCCCTTGACCCCAGCAGGCTTCGACCCTACCTTCCTGCAGTTAGCAGGCTGGGTCTCTTCGGTGTACTGACAGCTCCTTGAGGCGCGTGGGAACAGAACGCGCCATCGACGACTTGGGCTCGGTCCGGTCGGTTACCGGACGATCGAACAGCGTGCTACCCATTGCACGCCGTCCGCAAGCCCGCGCCTACTGTGGCCGGAAATCGGAATCGGAATCCCGGCGGAGGCTGGGGCGAGCGCCCCGTTGCCTCTGTCTGATGCGGTCGGCCTCCTCCTTTGCTAGCATTACTGCTTCGCAGAAGGAGGCGACTGCCTGCCATCCCTCCTCACTACGGACCATGGCCTGAACCAAGGCCCGGCGAGAGAGATCGCTGCCGCCGATCGCCCCCACGAGGACACGGCGATGCTCCGCCCAGGCGGGGCACACCTCTACAGTGTGCTCCACCGTGTCCTCCGGGTGTTCCGCATAGTGGCGACATCCGGGCGAATCCTCCGCACGAATCCGGAACAGGTACTTAGCGAACTTTCCGTGCTCGGTAAGCACCTGCGTCGTGCGGAAGTTGAGAACGCCGTGAGGTCTTTCCAACCACGCCTCAAGGATGGGCCTTATCGCCCCAATTGTGGCGCGCCCCGAACGAGGTTGCGATAGTCGCTGACGCTATTTCGCCATGAGATCACGCCGGAGCTCTGTCCGCCATGCCTTGACTTGTCGTGGCAGCGGAATTTCGCCCCGGCGTTGCATCTCCATGCGCTTGTCGTGCATGTGTGCAAGGACTGTTGCCTCCAGATCCCATGGCGGTTGGCCAGCAAGGAGGGTCGCCGCCTCGCGGGAAATCGTTCGGTACCCTCGCACCATGCGTATTGCCATGACCCTCTGGCACGCATTCAGCTGGGCCCTCGGTTGCTGTGTCAACGTCGGTGCTCACACCGGGGCTCCGTAGAGGGCCATGGACCGAACGATTCCCGCGTAGAGCTTCCGGCAGGAGGCGTCTGGTCCCCTGAGGTTGGGTAGGAGCCGCCCGAGAGCAGCCCCAGTCCTATTCAGTTTGGGAACCAGAGGTCGGAAGTGCTCCTTGAAGTTCCACCAGCTGTCGAGGACGAGTCCCAGGTACTTCATCGTCGACCCGACGCTGATTTGAACCCCTCCTACCGTTAGCTGGGAACCCGGTGGTGGCGCACCCCGAGGGCCGTGAAAACACATGGCCTCGGACTTGTGCAGTGCCACCTTGAGTCCCAACTGCTGGATCCTGTCAACGACCATCGCAACCCCGCGTGAAGTTTGTACGGTGGTTTTTAAGTACCTCAAAATGATTGATGAGAAGGGCGAGCATTCATCTTTAGCTTTGTACCTAGATAGTTGTTGCGGACAAAATAAAAATAGAGCGATGCTTTCGATGTTGTCGTACTTCATAAGTAATGTTGCAATGTTCATTGAGAACATAACTATAAACTTTTTGATTCCTGGGCATACAATGATGCCAGTAGATTCGGTACATGCAACTATTGAAACCTTCATAAAAGGAAGGACAGTTTGGGCACCATCCCAATGGCCCACGTTAATTTCTAATGCCAGGACAAATCCAAAGAATTATGAAATTAAAATGCTAGAAAATGCCGACGTCTTGGATTGGAAAAAAAATTCAGATCTATATTTACCAAAATCAATTAAAATTCCAGTTACAAAGCTAAGATCAGCTTGCGTTAAACGAGCGAAGCCAAAAATAATTGAACTTAATTACGGATTTAGTACTGATTGCGAAAACCAATGCGTGGATCTGTTTTTTAATTAGATCTCTCCAAAGTCAACAACGTCTCCAGTCACCCACGGCGGCATACTCGGCAAAAATACCTATTGCTAAACCAAAGTACATGAATCTGAAAAAAATGTGTGACGTTGTATAATTCCTGCACAAGATGCGCAGGAATACCTTGCCTTGCCTTATGATGACATTACAAGAGACTTAGAGCTGATTTCATCATTCAATGTAAAAACTTAGTTCAACTAAACTGAGCTCAGCGTAATCTAGTTTAAAGACCCGTGCCATAAACATGGGCGACAACAAAAGAATTGAAAGTGAGTTTCGCGTAAACTAAGTTCAATTCATCGCGGTGAAACGCAAAATGAAGCTATAATCTCGATTAGGCGCTCAAACTGCGTTTTGTTTTATATAATCGCGATTAGTTTATTGGTGAATTTGGCCCTTACTACCGGAAGAAAGTGACGACGAATGATTGATTGTATGATTTATTGATGTTAATGAAAATTTTTTAAGTACCAATTATTAATATAAATTGATTTATTATGTTTTCGTTTTAATGTGAAAAAAATCTTGATATTGATTTACCTGATATTATAACGAAAAGCGATAGCGTAAATGACGATTTTTTAAAAACAAGATGAAATTACGACCTTCAATTTTATCTTAAGCGACAAAAGTACTCATTATTTAACTCTTTCTGCAATGATTTAATTGATTATACGTAGATCCTAACGTGTTTTGAACATAATACTAAAACCGGACATGTCTGATTAACCAGTAAAAAATAAACAGTAAAATATCTCTCCTGTAAAATTGTATGTGTGTCGCTTACGATGTTCTTCCATAACAGGCTCGATATGTTTGAATTACCTCTCGCTCGTCCACTCTAGCGAGATTGGTTTGATTCGAGAAAATCATACGCAATAATTGCACACGATTTTCTCGAATCAAACAGTTCCAGAAACTCGCACCGTCTAAATGAGCCTTAAGAAAACATACTCGTATTTGAATTTTGCTTAAAACTGGCATTCAAACTAATTTTTATCGCACTTTTTCTTGTTTTTGCTGAAGAAAAAAAACTAAACTCAGTTCGGACTTATACTGCAGTGAAGTTAATGGATGACTGCGTAGACTACACTTCTTTATTCTCTATTGTACATACAGTTTTAACACACAATAAAAATAGGACAGTTGATGTACATAGACGAGCTTAACCCACAGTTGGGTTTTCTTAAAGCAAACCATATACATGAAAAATGAGAGAAAATGGCACCTGGGGCCCTGGGACCAAAGCAAAGAATGGAACGGGGTAGGTTTTTAGTCAGTTAGAATCTGACACTACTTCCCGCTCCACCCAAGGGCGGGATTTGTCATTGGATGATTTTACCTACCATAAAAAAAAAAAAAATTAAACTTTATTTTCGAGGATAACCATATAGTCATGCACAACAATTATTAAATCTAACTTAAAACTAAAAATATACGCTTCTTCAAGTTTTCATATTTATGGTACAAGTATACTATTTGAGCTTCGTAAGTGATCACGTTTATAGCAGCCTGGAAGACCTTTTCAGATTAGAGGATGCGAGTGAAGGAATATTTGGGATACTCCGTGCTGATAAGACATAGTCCGTTGTTTTATTTTATTTTTATTAATATGGCATATTAAAAACTTGTTTACAAAATATTCTACATTCAATAAAGGATGGTTCTTTGGAAACAAATCAATTAGAGGCAAGCACATCATTCAGAGATATTGGTTTTCCAAAATTACAAAGTCACATTACTTAAACATTAAAGGGACAAAAAAAAATCACATTAAAATTACAATAATTCCATTAGATAACAAATTATAAAAATTTGGTTAGAAATAACAAAAAAATCAAATAATGAAAGAACAAATTACAAAAATTCAATTACAAATTACAACGATTGAGATAAAAATTAAAAAGTTTAAATTACTTTGTCATAAAATCAATTTGTAATAAAATTAAATTGCTACCAAGTAGCAATTAAAGTACAAATTAAGTCTCATAAAAGTAGCAATAACAATTACAGGACCTCGACGAGGTACGTTAAGGCTTTGTTATTATTGGTTATACGGCAAGGCCAATGTTGATTTGTGGAAGTAGGTCAGGAGTGCACGTAATATTTTTAATGATTTTGTACCTACAAGAAACTGCATTTATAAAATTCCAAATTAATAGTACATTATGATACAAGTGTGTAATGTAGGAGGTTACCGTCGAGGCGGTATTAAGACCCGAGCCGTGGCGAGGGTGACGTGACGAGGGTCCTGTAATTGTATCATACGACGTTTTTCAATACACTTGTGATGAAAAATAATTTAGCTAACTCTTATTACAACAGCAAAACTAGGAAAAAATTTCATAATATGGCGGTAAGATTCATAGGCACACATCAATTTTTTTTTAATTGACCCATAGCTGAAGGCTATGGCTACATAGTCTTTTGATAAAATTGCCTAGTCGTTGTTTGTTTTCTTGCGTGAAAAGATTTCACGATAATGTAATTTTTAGTGAAAATAGGATGTAACATTTTCTAATGTTTTTGTAGTATTTATTTAATATTTTTGTTTTAATTGTAGTAAGTATTTTATTTAATTAATATAGAAAATGAACTTTTCTCGAAAAAATCACACCAAAAACCGCGCGTATTTTAAAATGGCGCTTAAAATGGCGACCATAAACCACAAAGAAAAAACAATTTTTATTTGAAAGAACATATATGTTTTGTTATTAAATAAATCGTTTTTACAAGTTAAAATGGCCGAAATTGCATGAAATAAGTTAGTAAGACACTAATTTACCTATACTATTGAACGAACGCAATAACCAAACATGAATTTTTTCGTATTCAAAATTTGATTTGCGAACAAAGAGGTTGAACAAATACGTTATAGCTACATTACAGCACTAGTGCGTAATGGTAATCAAAATGTCACAGTTTGGTAACAGGTGCCATTATGTTCCTAAGTGTAGTGCAATAAGAGCCACTTTCTGAGCAAGTGTATTGAAAAATATATTTAATTTCACTTAGACCGACATGGGCACTTATAAAACGTAAGAAGCTTATGCACGGTTCCAATTGGTAATTTCCTATAGAATGAATCCGGCAAGAAATCCATGGTTACTCATTTAAAAAATTATTAATTTTACAATATGGAAGTATTGCAAAATCTTAATCAATCATAATAAATATGAGCCTCATCAGAAAGCTTAAAGTCTCCCAAAGGGTTTTTTTTATTGTAGGTAAAATCATCCAATGACAAATCCCGCCCTTGGGTGGGGCGGGAAGTAGTGTCAGACTCTTACTGACTAAAAACCTACCCTGCTCCATTCCTTGCCTTTGTCCCAGGGCCCTTGGTAACATTTTCACATAACCTTTGGCCCCAGTAGGCTTCGGCCCTGCTGGGCCCCTACAGTTTGCTGACTACTCCTTGAGGCGCGCGGGAACAGTGCGCGCCGTAGACGACCTGAGCTCGGACCGGCCTGTTACCGGCCGGACGGACAGCGAGCTACCCATTGCCCGCCGTCCGCGAGCCCGCGCCTACGGTGGCCGGAAATCGGGATCGGAATCCCGGCGGCGGCGGCGGCGTGTGCGCCGTTGCCTGATGCGGTCAGCCTCCTCCTTTGCTAGCATTACTGCTACGCAGAAGAAGGCGACCACCTCCCACTCCTCCTCGCTCCGGAGCATGGCTTGAACCAAGCCCCGGCGCGAGAGATCGCCGCCGCCGATCGCCCCCACAAGGACACGGCGATGCTCTTCCCAGGCGGGGCACACCTCGACTGTGTGCTCCACCGTGTCCTCCGGGCGCTCCGCACAGTGACGGCACCCGGGCGTCGTCTCCGCACGAATCTTGTACAGGTATGTCCCAAACTTACCGTGTTCGGTTAGTACCTGCGCCAAACGGAAGGTGACGACGCCGTGAGGCCTTTCCAGCCACACCCAAAGGGTAATGGAAAGGGCTCGGAGCTTCGTTGCGTGATTTAATCAGAAATGAAAATATCCGCAGGAGAACCATCTAGTATAATTTTTTAATATAGTTTTGTTTTTTCTTATGCCTTAGGACTGAAAATTTATGTTAATGCTGTGCACACTTGTAAGTGACAAATTCACTCTAGATTTTAAGTTTGATAATTTCATATAAAAATGTACTAGTGAATAAAGTCGTTAGTGTGCCATAAATAAGGTTGCCGACATAGCACAAAGAATCACCAAACTTAAGTGGCAATTAGCAGAGCACATTGCTTGCAGAACATAGATCATCATTCCGCGTTAATAAACTGTTTTTCTTTCTTTCTTTCTTTCACAATCCTCTGCCGTATACCCTAAAGCACAATAAAAATAATAAAAAGTGGATCGAAATAGAAAGTATTAGGATTACTTTCGTGGTCCACTTCGCAGTTTCCTTCGGAGTTCTTCCGCGGAGTCTACAGTCCATATTTTAAAAAGAAATAAAAATAAACCTATCATTACACAATAAATACTAATGAAATTTAGGTCGCTAAGGTCTAAATCATACAAAAACAATGTAATAAAAAGAAAAAAAATATATGATAGAATTAAATTAAGACAGTGATGGAGCGGATATGACGGATATTTTCCACAAATATAAATTATGATTGTGAGATTTTAAGATTAAGTCATTTCGCACGAATAAATTGTTTTTCTTCTTTCAGTTAATAGACGTTTATACGATGATGCAGTTAATAATAATAATTTAATATTAATAGGGCTTGATTCAGAAAGCGATACTTCCTGACTCGGCTCGTATAGTCAGGAGGTTCCTATCTCTGGAGCCCTGACCGCCGGTAGCTTGGACCCTGTTTCAGATACCGGTGGGACATTATTTTTTATATTTTTAAATGTTCTTTTCAATGTGTTTTTTTTTTTAAAGAAATATTTAAAAATGTTATAAAATATGTTCAAAGAATAAATAAATGGAATAATAATTTTATTTCAGGTAACAAAACCCATATTGCAAATACCTTATAGACTAACATACATAAATATGTATATAAAATGATCTTTTTAGTACATATAATTTATAACTATGTTAGTAGTAACACTACTGAACTACTGAGAAAAGCTAGACGTTAATTTAAAATTCAAATTAAAACGGTTTCTTTTTTTTTAATCAAGCGTCGACCCAGCAACTTCGTCATTACTTCATTAGATAATAATCAAAAAGTTCAGTCTTAATATAATCTATTTCAGGGAGTTTTTAAATCTTAAAAAAAACTTCGGCTGCCCTTTTTTTCTTGTAACCTACTTTTGGAGGATAAAATCATTTGAAACTCAAAGAAAACTCTTCTAATTACAATTCGTAAAACTTCAAGGATATCCTCCCACGTAACAATTTGAATTTAATCTTGCAGCTAAATTGTAAATTCGATCGAGACATGGACGACGCAAGTTTTCGGTTTCATTCGTTTCCACATTGAATAAGTTTCGGATTAGTTTGAAGTTTCTTGTTTTAATGTACTTAAAGGCGTATAATTTGGTTGTGTATATGGAAGGTTATGCTGCAAGTTTTGATAGTTCCCTGTTCCTGATACAAGTTGTATTTATAGTGGCTGCTGTATTGTTTACAGAATCCACGGCTGAAGATGTTAGTATGTTCTTAGTACGAATAGATGAAATTAAGACAGTACCTACTATAATAGGCAATAGAAAGCTCGGAGTTTCTTTACGTGATCGAGTTAGAAATGAGGATATCTACAAGAGAACCAAGGTTGCCAATATAGCACGAAAAATCTCTAAACCTAAGTGGCAATGGGCAAAAAATGGAAAGGTTCTAGAGTGGCAACCTCGTACCAGAAGATGCAGCGTTGGAAGCCTCATAAAAGATGGACCGATGACCGATGATGGGTTGCGGAAATCCGACGATGGGTTGCGAGACGTACAGGTAGTGGTTGTGGCGACACTTGGGAGAGGCCTTTGTCCAACAGTGGACGTCTTTCGTCTAAAATGATGATAATGATAAAATTTAGTAAGAAGAGCTTTGCAAAGGAACCGAAGAACTTAAAAAAAATTATAAGACGTCAGTTTTAGAAATTAATAGCAACAATAAATTCTTTAATAATATAATATAGCAAAAAAATACCGACGTAAACAACCATCACTAAGGGTGTCTCGAATTCTGTACTTTTTTTTCTTCTTTCGCTCTAGGGTGGAGCATTTTTTTTTATTCATTATTTTAAAATATCCCGTTGGGGGTGAATTTAAAATCCTCTTTTAGTGCTCACCCACATCATAAAAGAAGCAATGGGTAGCTTGCTGTCCGTCCGTTCGGTAACAGACCGGTCCGAGCTCAAGTCGTCTACGGCGCGCACTGTTCCCGTGCGCATCAAGGAGTTGTCAGCAAACTGTAGGGGCCCAGCAGGGCTGAAGCCTACTGGGGCCTAAGGTTATGTGAAAATGTCACTCGGGGCTCTGGGACAAAGGCAATGAATGGTATAAGGTTTTTAGTCAGTAAGAGTCTGACACTATTTCCGGCCCCATAAAAACATCATAAGAGGAAACCTGGTGGAAAATTTCACACTCTTAGTCCCAGTAGCTTTGGTTGTGCGTAGACATGTCAGGCTGTTTTTAATATCGTTGGGATTTCATCATGCATGATTTGCTCCGCATGAGTAACCCTCGGAAATATCCTTTTCATACAAGTATTTATTGTAATGCTTGCAATACACAAGCGGGACGCGTTTTGTTGCCTTTTGAAAATGCATGCGGAGCAAATCTGCATCCGTGATGAAATACGTATGATATTAAAAACAGGCTTAGGCCCCTCGCCCTCGGTGACTTTTTATAGCGATACTGTCGCGCGTTTTGTAAGCGCCCGACAGCATCGCTACTAACGCGCATCAGTTACATTTGCAACACGCTAAAGAAAAGATGCCAACGTGCTACTAACGTACTACAGCATCGCGACTGTATCGATGCGAATGCGCTACAGCTAGTGCCGGATTAAGCCAGCGCGGGGCCTGTAGCAAATTCTACCAAGGGCCCAACTTATTTTTCTCACAAGGCGCAGGACCCTTAGGTAACGGTAGCCCCATTGTATTTGCTTACATTTTTTTTATTTTTGACAAGTTCACGCTTGACCGCTATCTCACCTGATGGAAAGCGACGATGTGGTCAACGATGGAGCGCGCTTACCTTGAAGTTTTAGCCATCTGAAAACACAGACTCCGGCAGGGAATTCCACTCCTTAGCTGTTCGCACAATGAATGTGTTTTATTTTAAGAATATTCCAGAATTGATTAAATATCGTATGATACAAGAAGTAACCTGACCTGTTTTTGTACGTCGGACGGGGGCCCCCAGAAGCGCGGGGCCCGTAGCTACTCTTTGCTACTCTTGCTACGTGGCTAATCCGGCACTGGCTACAGCATCAATACAAAAAGTCGCCGTAGGCGACGGGCCTTAGTCAGTTTTGCTTTTATAGATAAACTCAGTGCAAATATACCTCTTTTCTTTCGTCACTAAGAGGTGTATGTTACCAATATCTTCTCTCATAATAAACCCCGTCGTGTTTGGCACACATCAACAGGTACACCTGTCTCCTGTCTCCTCAGGCGCGTGTTACACGGTTGTCGACGAGGCAATGAGTATCTTTGACACGTTGGGACATGTGTCGGGTTATTGATCGGGTGCGTGGGTGTGAAATTGTTACTTAGGCAGTTTTTTATATAACTTATTTTTGTTTGAGAGCCCATAGAAGAGTAGTATTGTACTAGAAGTCTGTCTGTCGGTTTGTCAACCTTTATCTCGGGAACGCGTGAAGATATCGAGTTTAAATTAAAACCAATATACTCAAGTCTGCAGTTTCTTGAACTTGAGAAAAAATCAAATTTCTGACTTAACGCATATTTCGATATTCTGAAAGGAATCAAAATTCATAGGATACTTCCCGTTGCCCTCGAATCCTGTTTGGCATGAAGCAAGGTCTTATAACACAAGTACGTATAGGAAAAATCTGAAAACTGTAAATTTGTAGTTACATTACAAAAAACAAAACTTATTTCAAACCCAATTCGGGGATTGAACTGTTTTTATAGATAAGTTAGACTTGTACTTACACAGATTTTTTATAAATGATAGACTAGGGCTCAACTGTGATCCCATCTAAAACCGTAAAGGCTCAGCAGGACCAAAACTTACTGGGGCCATGGGTTTACTCCCGAAAAAGAAAGCCCAGGGTCTTAGGACACAAAGGCGAAATAATCAGACACGCCCTCTCGCCCTACCCTAGAGCGGGGAAAAGTCATTAGATTTCTCACCTTAAAAAAAAACTCTATAGACTTCGTGCTGATCTGTGGCCTGTTCTCGGTAAAGACAGAACACAACTTGCCTGGCAGCAGCACATAGAACTGCACGAATCAGAAAACTGATATGGGTGTTTAAGGCTCTACGACATGTTGCTGATGACGAGCTACTACGCACTGTATATTGCGCACTTGCCCAGTCAGTGATCGGGTATGGCATTGGTGTCTGGGGAGGGGCATATAAATCGGACTTATTACGGCTAGAAAGGGATCAAAGGTCTGTGCTCAAAGTTATGACGCTACCGCTACTTTATATGATAAGCGTCAAGTTCTCACTGTGCGACAAATGTAAGTTTTACATATAGTCATTACACAACATCTTGTCACACCTTTCAATGCGCATCTCTTAAGCAAGTGCACTATCAGGGATGTTTGTGTACCTGTTACATTTAACACTGCAGCTGCAAGAAGACAACGCAGGTGCTTATCCAGTCACCTTTATAATAAAATTAATAGAGCACTTAACATTAATTCAGCTTCGATCAGGGAAGCAAAATTTAAAATTAAGTCATGGCTACTGACGCGGGACTATAAAAAAACAGAAAGCCTTTTAATATAGGTGTAAATATGTACACCGATTTTAAAAGGCTTTCTGTGTTTTCCCCCATAGATAGTTATTTCAATCTTTAATATTATTTACACATACCACACATCATCACTCACACACACACACACTCACATGTGTTTGACAATGTTATTAAAGCAATTATTTTATTTTTTATTATTACTTTCTCTAATTTATTAATTTTAATTTTTAGTTTTGATAATTTTAATTACGCTCAATTTTAATTAAACACAATAATGTAATTTTGACTTTTTCACTTCGATGCAGTAAAATATTAAGAATATTTAAATGTTTATTAGAAAATGTATTAAAATGTTTATTGGGAAATTTATTTAAATGTTTATTGTAAAAGTATTTGGATCATTTTTTTAGGAAATTTTAGTATTTTTACACTAAATATTTGGGAGAAGACACTGATTCCTATAACACAGGTGTTTCCACCTAGCACAGGAGTCAGAGCCTCACTTTAGTTGTACATGTTTTATATGCTAATAATAAATTGTCTTAATTATCTTACAACGCGCCGCGGTCAAAAGTCTTCATTCAAAATGAAAGATGATTGAGTACGTCTGTTGACTGAGAGTCTTTAATTCACAATGTTGTCACAACATTAAATCCAAAATGTCCCATAATTACAGTTAATCAAAATAATAATTCCAGTGCCACATTTTGTAATCTGTGCCATTCATATACTGATTGCCTGTGATCGCGTGATGTGACGCAATATTCCCATTTTAGGGCGCTATTCCATTAAAGATGTGCGAGTTAGCTAGAGACTTTGGAGGAAATGTAGCTTGTTTTTTGAGGGTTGGAAATCATGAAATTTAAAAAATTTCCCGCTCTGGGTGAAGTGAGAGTAAGTGTGTCAGACTTTTACTGAATAAAACCTATGTTGTTTCCTTTTACGTTCTAAGACTGAGATGACTTAGGCGTTTTGACATATCGAACAAGGAATGTTCGCTCCGTTGCTTTGCTCGCCCCTTCACACCGCATCCCACCCGACGGCAACAGAAGTTCGCGACGCATCCTCGCACTTCTCAGGTCCACACCATTTCACAGCTTCCCTACGTATCCTAGCAAGTTACTTGCAGAACTTCGGTAATAATTATGAAATTTCGACCCTAGAGTAAGTAATAGAAATCATTAGACAATTACAATACGGGGCAAATGAGTTGAACCATGTGCTATGGTAACGCGCAGCCCGAACTTCGATTGAAACCCGAATATCAGTTATAATCCTCGTCACACAAGTTGAACTATCATGACGATCGACTTTGAATGCCCAGTAACCGACTATATCCTCCTCGCACAGAAAAAGTTCACTGTTCCCGCGCGCTGTCAGCAAACCGTAGAGGCCCAGCCTGCTAGCTGTAGGTAGGCAGGATCGAAGCCTGCTGGCTCATGGGTCAGTTTTTGAAAGGAAGGCCCGGCCCCGGCACGATAGGTAAAAAAGGAACGGGGTAGGTTTTTAATCAGTAAGAGTCTGACACTATTTACCGCAACGCCTAAGGGCGGGATCTGTCATTGGATGATTTTTACTACAATAAAAAAAAAAAAAACAAAAAACTGTACCGCTACACATCCTCGCTCAGCTTACCTCGCATAGTCCTAATGGAAAAGCACCCGAACAGCTCGGGACATTTCACTCTAGCAATATTTACGAGTTCAAATGTACTGCCTCATTTTAAATGGAAATCGCCCGTCGTTATTATAATTAGGGGAGATTGTATACTCGTTTAAAATAGGTGAATGTGTGATTTTTATTTCATTTTGTAGTTACTGTTATGAAATTGTGGTGTTGAAATTTTCCGAATGAATTAATAATAATCGTTGGGTTTTATGGTGTGAATGTGATAAACCGAATGGAAATTAACTTTTAAGTGTATGTTTACAAATATATTTACTATCTATACTACTACTTATTGTAATTATGTCCAAAATACGAGAGATTTAGGTGCAGTTTTAACCCCTGACGGAAAAGAGGGGTGTTATAAGTTTAACGTGTCTGTTTGTCTGTCCGTGGCACCGTAGCTCCTACACGAATGGACCGATTTTGATACGGTTTTATTTTTATTTGAAAGCTGACGTATCCGAGATGGTTACTAGCTACAATTTATGAAGATCTGTACAGGTGTTCAAGGTCATCAGCTCGTTTGTTATCGTTTGTTACCCTACCGCACTTTATTTTAAACATATGTATGTGTGACCTAATATTTGAAATACTTGTGTACAATCTGGTGCCATTGAGCTGGTCTGATGATGGAGCTCGAATGTAAGAACCCGGGATTGCTTATTAACATAGTAAACCTATCGATTCTGGGCTCATTAGATTCGCCTTAACCAGTGCTACACATTCCTTATGATGACAAGGACCTGATGCTAGAACGGGGAGGTGCTGATGGAAAATTAGAATGCTTACTAGAAAACCCATCGAGTTTGGGCTCATTAGATTCGTCTTGACCAGTTCTATACATTTCATATTGATGACAAAGACTGTCGGGGGTTTTCTAAAATTTTTAATTTTATTATATTAATACAAGCTTTTATTTAATTTCACCTGACCGATGTTTGTCTGTGATCAAACCTTGCAAATTAAATTTGATCTACTTTCTGGTTACCGACTGAGCTGAAATAATAATAATAATATAATAATAATAAAAAAAATATTATCCAAATATACAGTTTTTATACAATGAATTAATATTGAAATATTGTTTCCAATAAAAATTGTAGTCTATCACAGATTAACAACCTCTGGCACCCAAGCTAAGATTAAACTTGTGTTATGGGTGCCAGGGCTCACTCCATTAATATATTTCAATTTGTGTGAACATGTTTTATATGCAATACAATTTTCCATTACAAACCATCAATATTATCAAATGAAATATTGAATTAAAATAACAAATATACAATCAAACCATTAAATTCAATACAATTAATTATTACAATTCACCAATTCATTTACTAAAATACGAGTCTTCAATTAATTCAATCTTTATTAGGATGCGATTTGATGTAAATTAATTATTTACTTCAGTTAAATTAAAACAATTACTCAATTCAATTAATTAAATAAAAAAAAAATTTAAAAAATTTGCAAGTAAATGTAAAATAAAATAAATAAAACAACCAAGGGGAAAACATAGCCACTCTTTTCTGTGGATGCGGGATGTGTGTGTGTGTATATGTGTTTGTGTTGTGTGTGTGTGTGTGTATATGTGTATGTGTTGTGTGTGCTGTGTGTAGAAATTAGAATAACTTTCCCAATAGCTTTTCAACCTCCTCATAAGTAAGTGTTGAGAGCCACTGGTTCAATGAAATATTGCATGCATGTTTTAATTAGATGACAATGCAAAATTATTATGACATGGAACTGATCTAATGATGCAACCGGAAGGTGGCCATAAGAACTCTGCAATTAAACTATACAACCACATCGAGTTTGGGCTCGTATGATTTGTCTCGACGAATACTTTGGTGCTAGATGATAACCATGGTAACCTGATGGTAATAAGATAACTCTATCGTGTTTGAGCTTTTAGGAATGGTCTTGATAAGTATTATTTATGTACGAGTATATACCGCGCTATAAAAGCTTGCTATGAAAAAATGTGTAATTGTTACAAATATATTTACTATTTGTACAATTACTTACTGTAAGGGCCAACGCTGTGTTAAGCGGGCGCACGCGCGCTCCCATACAAGAGTGCCCCGTTGCGGGTCACCGCGTGGGGACCCGTCGCAGGCAGCCGCGCCCCGCGCCCCTTTTGCTTTGTCCCGATAGGTTTTTATAGTTGAACTAGCGACACTGCGCAGGCAATAATCCGGTTTCCGCTACGGTGGCCACCGCACACAATACACGCGCTTAACGTAGCGTTGGTCCTAATAATTATGTCTAAAAGACGAGAGATGAAAACAAAAGAAACGATTTTTGTTTTTTTTATAGAGACGTGACCCCACACTAGAAATTATTACTGTTTCGTGGCTGCGCTCACATTCACAAGACACCTAGACCCAAAACATCTATCTGTAGGCCATGCAAATATTTATTTCGTCTGGAAACCGAAACCACGACTAGCAATAGCTCAATGAGTATGAGTAATCAATAGCTCAATCGTGCGTCACAAGATAGATGAATTGTGTAAGGAAATGAAGAAAAAAGGAGTCAGTGATAGCGTGAGCATTGATATATTATATGGGAAGATTCTCTCGAGGACTCGAAACTCACACATCTATGATCAGTGACATCACAGTTGCAAACTTACAGTCACTGATAAAAAAGGACAGAGATACGAGGCCTCTTCTCTAGGACGGGGAAATGGGCCTTAATCCACCAAGCAGGCCCAGTGCGGGTTGGTGGATGTCACATCAAGTCACATGTCTTCGAATGTTTTGTTCTAGAACAAGTTGCATTCTTCATAATGTTCTCCTTCACTGTTTTGAGAGTAGTGGTGTTGAAATAAATTACACAAAGTAATGTGCCTTTTTTTTTTCGGTTTGAAAAACATCCAATGACATTTCCGCGCCTTGGGCGGGGCGGGAGATAATGTCAGACTTTTACGGACTAAAATCCCACTCCTGTTCCTTCTTTATCTTCATTCCAGGGCCCCGGACTACACTTTCATATTACCCATAGCCCCAGTAGGCTTTGACCCAGCTGGGCCCCTACAATTTGATGACATCTTGAGGCGCCCGTGGAAAGATACGCGCCGTCGATTAGTCGGACGGTGTGCTACCCATTGCTCGCCTTCCTCAAGTCAGCGCTTACGGTGGCCGGAATCATTGCCTCACGCGTGCGGCTTCCTCCTTTGGTGACCCCCTGCTACTCCTCCTCGCTTCGGACCATGACCAAGGCCCAGCGGGAGAGATCGTTGCCGCCGATCACCCCCACGAGGACACGATGAACCGTGTAATGTGCCTGGTTGGGTTAGAACTCGTGACTAACAATTCGTAAATCGGACCTGCTACCCAGTGGTACTCAGCGCGAGCAGTGGTGACTCAGTAGTCACCACTGCTCGCGCTAGGTCACCACTGATCAGCCTTACTGTCATTATCATCATCATCATTATCAGCCTTTTTTAATGCTCCCACTGCTGAGACTCAGGCCTCCTCTCTAAGAGAGGGAATGGGCAATCCACCACGCAGGCCCAGAGCGAGTTGGTAGATGTCACATGTCTTCGAATTTTTGGTTCTAGGACATGCCGGTTTCCTCACGATGTTTTCCTTCACCATTATAGAGCATCATAGAGCAGTGGTAATGAAATAAATTACAAAAAGTAATGCGCCTGGCTGGGCTTGAACCTGTGACCTACTAATCGTAAGTCGGGGCCATTACCACTCGGCCACAACTGCCCTCATCTGCCTTAACTGTACGAACAATGAATGAGTTCCCAAAACGTTTTACTTTTTGTTAAGTGTGATTAAATATTGAAGATCATTTCATTCTATCATCGGACATCCCGGCGAATGGCGAGTATCCACCCTTTATTACGTTGTTGAAACCTCTACGGTCCGAACTAAGCATTTCGCCTCGTCGTTTATACCGCGTACATCGAAGGACTGGAACAATTCGCCTGCTGCGGTCTTCCCGTTCGATTTTAATTTAGATGTCATCAAGGCTAGAGTGAATAGGCTCTTAATAAACTAGTGCGCCTCACCATCAACGATTGCATCACTGCTTACCATCATATGGGACCGCAGTCAAGCACTAGTTTATATAAATTAAGAAAAGAACTATTGCCTTTCACTACTCACGAAATATCTACAAAGATTCAAAATAATGAAAACAATGGAGAACGATTTGGTACTTGAAACCCGCAAGGCGTTAAACAAAACGTCTTTTACTTATCAAAAGAAAACTAATTGAGAAAGCCACAGTGTATCGGGCAAAGGAAATAAGTGTTGTTTCAATATTTATTTCTAGTTATTATTGTTTGTGTTGCCAACTATTTCTATCCAAGTGAGCAAGACAAATCGTGGCAATGGCTGGAGACGCACTGGGAAAAAGAAACGAGACGAAAATATTCCAGTTTCCAGAACCCCTAGCCAAGTTACGATAGTTTCGTTAATGTCGAACGCTCTGAGTTAGCCACGCCTCCAATTCCTCATCATCATCTCAACGCAGTCACGTGGTCAAAACAAAGGAATTGGATGCGTGGCCAACTCCAAGCGTTCGACGTTAACGAAAAGATCGTAACTTGGCATCGGCATTAGTCTTGGTCTTGGCTTGGCATTGGTTAATAAAGAATGTATTATTATTTTAATAAAGAATGTAAAAAAGTCTGTTAAGGTTGTAGGTATACCCATCGTATGCCCACAAAGGTTTTTTTTTTAAAGTGTTACTTACTAACTAAAACCACACCTATGTTAATTTTTTTTCTTGGGTTCCAGGACCCTGGGGCTCTTTTTCTTTCGGAAATCTACCCAAGATCTCAGTAGACTACGGCCCTGCTGAGGATCTATAGTTTTGCTGACATCTCTTTGAAGCACGCGTGGAACATTACCCACCGTCGACGACCCGGGCTCGTTCCGGACGGTTACCGGACTACTGAATGACGAGGTACTCAATTCTCGTCGTCGACTTAATGGTGGATCCGCGCTTGCTTAATATAGTTACTCATAGCATTACACACTCACAACATTAAACAAATAGATTTAATGTTGTGTTCCACGAACAAAGTTAAACTAAAAACACAAATATATCTAGTCCAAACAATTTGTTATCGGCCCAATTTAGTTAAAAACAAAGCATTTCAGAATGTTTTGATTTCAGAGCATTAATCTAAAAAAACGCAATGCAGATGTACATAAAAATAGACTACAATTTTATTGCCGAAATAATATGTTTTAGTTGGCAGAAAAACAAATAATCCCGGCAGAAATTTATAGAGCTGTCAATAAACTAAATATATTTTTCTAAACTTTGTCGTCTATAGGCTTTTTAGGGTTCCGTGACTCAAAAGGAAAAACGGAACCCATATAGGATAACTTTGTCGTCCGTCTATCTGTCTGTCAAGACCTTTTATCTTGGGACCGCGAGGAGGTATCGAGTTGAAATTAAAACCATATACTTGAGTATGTGGTTTCTTGATGCTGTGAAAAAATTAAACTTGTAAGTTATCGGAAAAGAAGATACGACCGTTTATATCGCAAAAAACGTATACATCGAAACTCTCAAGGGAATCAAAATTCATAGGGTACTTTCCATTGACCTAGAACAAAGCAAAATCTTATAGCACAAAATTTTATAGGAAAAATCTGTACTACTGTTTTGTAGTTACATCATAAAAAAAAGTATTTTGCGAATCGAAAAAATCTTCAAAACTCGACTCAAGAATTGAACTATTTTTATAGATTAGTTTGTACGGAAACCTCAGTGCGCGAGTCCAGCTCACACTTGCCCGGATTTCTTTTTATTTACTGTCAAAATCTCTTCTGACTACTAAATACCTGCTTAAAATTTCTCCTTTCTCTGTTTCAGAAAGAGCGTCTCCAGGATCTTCAGATGTCTTTGAAGACCACAATACTGTGACTCCAGAATTTTATATTTCAGATTTACTCCATAGTTGGTTTGTATAAACGAGTTGGCCATGCCTCCAATGCTTTGTTCTAATCACGTGACTGAGAGTTGAGATGGCATCAGAACAAAGGAATTGGAGGCGTGGACAACTCGAGGCGTTCGACGCAAGAGAATCGAAACGAAACGGTGTTAGCTTGGCTAGGGGGGCTGGACTTATTACTTAGGCTGTATCACCTGTCCGCTATAGTTTTCAGGATGCTATTGGAGCTGATATGTACCCTGTGCTTATTGGAGGCGTATCGATCGGTAACATGATCCCAAAGCATGAGAGAGACAGTTGCCCAGCACCAAATTAGAAGGTACAGATCTTCTTTTTTATATACTCGTACATAATATATTGACTAGCATATACTGACGCAGTATATTAGGGAAAGTTTGAAAGTGGCACCAGTGACTGAAAAGTTGAAAGGAAATCGTTTGTCATGTGAAGAGGAAGGATGAAACACATATTACTAAAAGAGTTATGAGTTTACATGTGGATAGATGGAAAGGGAGAGGGAGGCCAAAGAAGAGATAGATAGATTGTGTGAGGAGTGATATGAAAGAAAAGGGAGTTAGTGATAGCGTGACGAGTGACAGGACAGAATGGAAGAAAAAAACGTGTTTCACCGACTCCAAATAAAACAGGACAAGGGCAGGAAGATGATGATGATATTGACTAGCTGTTCACTGTAGATTCACCTGCATTATCGGTTACTGCTCCCCTCTCGCTATCCAACGGATTTGAACCAGTAGTTCTTGAGCTTAGAGCGTTTAAATAAAATTTCAGCCTTATAATATTAAAATAACGAAATGTTTACTTTCAAAGCGTAAAACAATTAAGGACCTATTATTTTCTAAGAATGTACTATTAATTGCTAATACTATAATCGAATGTACATTATTTCTTTTAAAACAAGTTTTCAATGAATTTTTATTTCATAGTAACCTTTTATAGCGCGGTATATATACTACATCAAGGCCACTCCAAAAACTTCAAACACGATGTGGTTATCTTATTGCACTTATTACAGAGTTTCTCTGGCCATCTTCCTGTTCCACCATCGGATCCTGGTTACCATCTAGCACCTAAATACTTGTCACTACTAATCCAACGAGCCCAAACTAGAAGGGGTTGTGTCGTTTACGCTCGAGTTCCCATGGCCACCTTTAGCTCCGTCATCAGATCAGCTCCATGTCATAATAATTTTGCATTGTCACGCAATTTACGTATGGATGCAGTTAAAATTTCAGCTCAATTGGTAACCGGGAAGTGGATCAAATTTAATTTGCAAGATTTGATCACAGACAAACATCGGTCAGGTGAAACTGAATAAAAGCTTGTAATATGGTGGCAACCTTAGCATCTAGTCAAATACCAATACTACTGTTATTTACGAAGCGCTGATTGCGACGATTGTGACGTATTTCGATCACATTGGAACAGTCACAATTGACTAATCAGCGATCGATGCTGTAATCAGTTCTGCGGCTGAAATGTGGTTTTAAATATTAGGTCGATTCGGACTGAGCTATGATGTTAATTAAAAAAAAAAAAAATTAATAGTTGAATTTTTGAGATATCTATAGGGTGACTGGTAATTAGTGAACGATACTTAAACTCGCGATTGTAGTCATGATAACAAACAACTTTTACTATAGGACCAAACCTGAAATCGCGAAAAAAATCAGTCAAGTTCAGTACATTTTGACCAGTTAGGCGAACATGAATGTACTGACCAGCAGATTCTATTTTCGCGATTTCAGGTTTGGTCCCATAGTAAAAGTTGTGTGTTATCATGACTACAATCACGTGTTTAAGTATCGTTCACTTATTATTTATCAGTCACCCTATATACTTAAAATAATTGTAAGACATTATAAGACAATCAAACAAATTCTGTGAAGCCACAGTTTTGTTACCGCAATCTACGTTGCATTATATGACCAAGAAGGCACCATTTTTCGGTAAAGTAGAAACAAAAAGGGTAAAATTTTGTTTAGTTTAATTCACAATTAGAGTCAAAATAAGTACACTCTATTACCATCGTAGATTTTTACGTACTCCTCAGAAAAATAGAGAATAATATTGTACATTATGGATGGTGGTACCTTTATCGTACTATGAAATATATTATATTATTTAAATATACATATTATGGCTAAACAAACAGGGACGTATTAGTAAAACTTATACTTTGTCATATTATATGATTCACATTTCAAATAATAATTTCATATTTTACTATGAACAAATCATTTTTTTTTTGTTTTAAGGCTATTTACCCAGATTACATTTTCCCAGGTTGGTCGCAGCAAACACAATCTCCACAGATGGGAATTCTCAGACGGTTCCGATCTCCAGCGCTTGTGCGGTGTTTCTTCGCATATTATATCCCACCTTCCATCCTACATCACGTGCCCTGTAACCTGTTCACGTGGGGACCTAATGACGCATCAGTAGACGGCATTTACGTGGCTGAATACTGGGCCAGGCGAGAAATTTAACTAGTTTTGACATCGACACGCTAAGAAGATAATTTACCGACTTTTTCTCTTTATTTTCATACTTACAAACCCTTATTCAAACTACAAAAAATAGAAAACAATAAATAGGCAGATATTTATCAAATCTATAGTTAGACGCTTTTTTCTCAAAATTAAGTCTTTGTGACACACTATAAAAAAGAAAATAGAAAATGTAAAGTTTCATTCAGAATTAATCTAACTTCTTTCTAAACCGTAACATGAAAAAAACTATGTTAACGTTTTACCGCTGCGTTTCCTTTACCCAGTGCGTTCTCCCCACTAATCTCAGACGTTTTACACAAACATCATCAATCAGCCGCATGACAACGCAATCGCAATCGGATTCTGAGCAACAAATTGAACGCCGTCCCTCACCAGGCCTGCTGGCATCACTGCGTGGGGAACTGATATGAGAGGGAAGTTTGCTTGACGAAGTTAGAGCCTTAAGGCGTAAGTCCCATAACTTAGTTCAGACTTAGGTCTTAAATTTTCAATCAGACAAGCTCAACGTGATAGTGTGATGATATGTTTTCATAGAAGAGCACGCCATAACTGCAGCAGTAAGTCCTGTCTTTGAGAAGGGGCGACGTCCTTACTTTCCACCTGATACAGGTCCTCACCAAACACTTCAAGTTCGGGAGATTTCAGTCAGGAGTCGGGAGTGACTGTCAGTTGAGACTGGTCATCTCTCAGCTGCCAGTTGTTTATTTTCATATCTATAATTAGATTTTTTTTTTCTTTCTTCTCTTTATCTTATTTACATTGTTCTCACATAATAGCAGCGACAAGAAACATGTAACCGAAATATTTGTTATACATAACTTGTTTGAAAACAGTGTCCATGGAGTTTCTTGCACATTCTTCTCTATAGAGATCTTTTTTCTGACAGACCGACTTTTTGACTTTTCAAAAGTGCCTGTAAATGGTTTATTCGAAATAAAATGCTTTGAATCTTTGAATCAGTTTCGGATTCAAGAAATTTCGCCTATATATATATAGAGTAGTTTCTGCCAGCGGCTTCGTTTGTAAGTATTATACGAGTAGTTTCTGAGATTTCGTGATTAATCAGTAAGTGTTATATCGCTTTTATATTTATAGATCAATAAACTGTTTGGCTAATTCTATTTACAATATTCTATACAAATTTGAAGAAGTCTTAAAAATAAGAAGAAGAATAAAATTACTATCTCAGAACAAATCTGTTTATGTACAATCCCAAATTCAGTTTCTACGTTACAATCACAAAGTACATTCACAAATCTAGGATAGTATTTAATAATATGTATCTCGCAGCGAAGCAAACTCGCACTAACTATATCTCCAGTTTACCTGCAATAATATCTGTAATAGTGATGTGCGTGCTGCGCGGGAATGTGAGATTGTTCCACATCACCGCATACCATTAGGTAACATAGTGGTCAATCATTAATAACTAAAAAATCATCGTGGCCCAATAATGGCAATTCAAAAAAATATTGGATTACTCGTATTTTAAAATATTTGATTGCATTGCTGACACGGTTAACGCAGTGGTTGAGCTATCGGCTTTTGCACTACGTGTCGTGGTTTCAAAAAGAGATATTTTGGTATAGAACAATCCATTCACAACCTTCTTATTCACCATGGATTGATAAGTGTTTTTTTACCAGGGCAGACTTAACCATATTATTAAGACTCCGTTCAGGTCATATGCCTCTCAATAAATTTGGTTTTATGATGAAAAAGTTAACATCACCTGTTTGTAGTACATGTAACGAAGACGAAGACACATATCATATTTTGATGAGATGTGTTCGGAATCAATCGCTCAGAACACAAATTGGCGTACATAACATTAATTTATCGAACCCTTTATCAGACAAAATAGTCCTTATAATTAATATGGTTAAGTTTGCTCTGAAAAACCGTCCGAGGACCTAGTTATATATTTTTATATAGATTATGTTTACCTACAGAGTGTCATATTCGCATCAGCGAAAAAGCTCTTTAAATAAAGATAAAAAAAAAAAAGAGATATAACGCCTGAACGCTCTGTTGGCATTCGGTGATTCCGTCACTCTTTCAAATAGGTCACAAACATTTGTTCCACGAAATACGTTATATTTTTTAATCTTTTAAAATTATTGAAAACAAAAATTTCGTAATTCAGAATCTCGTTTAAAAATGTAAGGTTGCTATAGTTACCTATATTTTCTTTTATTTTTTTAATAATTATGAATGGTGTGAACTTATCACGCAAATTAGTAAATTTTCAAAAGTCTTTACTAGATTATTTTTACACAATATACATATACAAGTATACAGAAATTTATGTTTTGATTTCAATAGAATCACAAGTAGTATATTATTGGGCATTCTATTCCACTATCGGCAAGTGCTCGGGCGAGTGCGCCTCGCTGCCGATAGTGGTATAGAATGCCCAATAATCGACAATCGACTCGACTCTCCACTCGAACGAGACAGTTTGATGGACCGTGTATTAGGAACGATTAACTCGACCAATAACTAGTTACCTGCTTCTTAACACTATCTTCCGTACGGCTGGCTAGTATGCCGCGTTTAGGAGCACGATGAAAAATCAACCATCAACTCGATTCTCCGTTTACTTACTCTCTAGTGCATTACTGTACACGACCAATGATCTTGCGAGCTCGCTATCGCTCTGAAGGGTGGTACAGAATGCTCAATAATGAACAATCGACTCGATCAATGACCAGGAACCCAAAAGAGGTAAGTTTATAAATGTTAACGTTCTATATACATTCACTCATTTTCAATCGGTTCATTTCCGACAGTAATCATGAAATTTGTAAAACAACCGCAATCGCTGCATGTTAATACAGTCTGCGATGATATTTGTAAGACTAGTTTTCGTCATGGAGAATTATTGCCTAACACAGTACGATGTATCATTTGCGGTCCGTCCAACTGCGGAAAAACCAATTTATTAATTGGTCTTCTTATACACGAAAACGGATTAAGATTTGAAAATGTTTATGTTTATTCAAAAACTCTGCACCAACCCAAGTACATTTTTTTAGAAAGAGTTTTGCAACGGGTGCCTGGTATTTCCCTCCAGAAATATCAGGGAAATGAGGAGGTACTAAGCGTTCAGGACGCAAAACCCAACTCCGTGATTATTTTTGATGATGTTGCTTGTGAAAATCAAAGTAACATGCGTGATTATTTTGCGATGGGAAGACACAAATGCATTGATTGTTTTTATCTAAACCAAACATACAGTAAAATCCCTAAGCAGTTAGTAAGAGACAATGCGAACTTAATCATACTTTTTAAACAAGATGAAATTAATTTACGACATATTTATGAAGAACATGTCAACACTGATATGTCATGGATTGAATTTCGTGAAATGTGTTCAAAAATATGGAGTGAACCCTTCAATTATGTAGTAATTAATAAGGATTGCTCCAAAAATAAAGGATGTTACAGAAATAAATTTGACACTTTTGTTGTCTTTGATTAAAAATATTAATATTTAAGACCTGTACCCTCGCTATATTATTATTCTTCTTCAGACAACGCATAATCAATCACGAACTTTTTTTGTTATTATGGAAAAATCACTGAAAAGACAAATAGTTGAGGCTGCAGAAGCTGTTAAGAAGAAAGTACGAAAGATGAGAGATGTTGAGATTAACAATCAGCAAGTGCTGGAATCAGTTTTCAAGCCGGTAACAGAACCACTCAACCTAATTGCTAATGTCAGTAAGCAGGCTCCTCTCCTGCATAATATAGAAAATGAAGAAACCGAAGTTCCATTTATCGATAAAACTTTACATAAAGAAGTTCCAATTAGTAAAGGAAACAATGAAGACGATTTTGAATCTGATATGGAAAGTGACTCTTCGTATAAATCATTAGTTGAAAACAAGCAGGGATGTGATACGTCGTCCTGGTCAGTGTCCTCAGAAGCACTGTCAGATATTCCGTTTGGTGTTAGAGTAGAAGGCGGCAAATTGATGTTAGGTTCTGCTCGTATAACGATCAGCGATGAGTATATCATCGTGGCTGGACGCAAATACCGAAATACGCCTGGTTTAAAACAGTTGCTGTTGAAAAAGAACGTAGATTTAAGCTTGGTTACAGAGAGTGATATGAAACATTATAAGTCGATGCTACTAGACACAAATGCACATCGACGAGACTATGAGCCTGGTAAACCAATAAAAAGTAATAAAGGACAAAAATATTTGCAAATTATTAAGCCTCTATTCCAACTACGAAGTACAATTCAAGAGCACCAATCGCAGGGAAAAGGACTACCCTTAACAAAAATGTGGAAGAAAAACGTAGATTTTGTATATTGGGACGATCCCAATGAACTGGTGGATAGATTAAAATTATTGATTGCATCTCGAGATGCTGGTAACACAGGATTAGATAATGAAATTATATCTATCATTGAAGAATTGCGTGAAAGTAAAGTTATAAATAAATAAATATTTTAAAATGTGTTTATTTTATTACCAGCTTCTCGATACAATACACCTAGACATGAACGTAGACAAATTCGGACACTACATTCACAAAAGAATGCGTTTTTCGGAGTTATTTGAGTTTAATGAGAATGCATTGTTAAAATTAGAAAACGGAGATTTTGATTTAAAAACATCAAGACTGAGAGGAATTCGGTATCCGGTAGAATCAGACGATGCTGTGAACAAGGATTATGTGGATCATTTAAATGCTAACATGTTAAAAGAATTTAATAATATGATTGGTTTATTGCGTTCTCAAATCATGAAAGACGCTAAGGGTACAGTTCAGGCTACTTTAAAAGCAAAGATACCTGAGATTTTAACTCATTTGCAAGATAAGTTTTATACTAAGGCAGAGGTAGATAAATTACTTCAAAAACCTTCGTAATGGCAAAGCAGCAAATTGTAAATGAAATACACAAAGCAGCACGAAGAAATTTTCTTAGGCGTCCTGTCATTCTAAAGGGAGTCGATGACTTATGGCAAGCTGATCTGATGGACATGCAAAACCTAAAGAAATATAATAAAGGTTACAATTACATTTTAGTAGTAATTGACTGCTTCTCAAAGTATGCTTGGACGGAGCCATTAAAAACAAAAAATAAACTTGATGTTACTCATGCATTCAAAAAAATATTAATTAATAGCAAACGCAAACCTGATAATTTACAAACAGATATGGGAACAGAGTTTTATAACAACTCATTTCAGATGCTTATGAAGTCATACAATATTAACCATTACTCATCATTTTCTACCAAAAAAGCTTCTATTGTTGAGCGACTAATTAAAACTATTAAAAATAAATTATATAAATATTTTAGTCTGAACGGAAACTATAAATGGTTAGATTTACCGTTACAAGATATATTAAAGACATATAACAATACAAAACATCGAACAATTAGAGTTAAGCCAATCGAAGTGAATAAAGCTAATATGTCCATTATAGCAGAAAATATAAGAAAATCATTTAAACATTCCTCTATTTGTAGAAAACCTAAGTTCAAAGTGGGTGATTTTGTTCGGATCAGTAAATACAAACACCAGTTTGAGAAAGGTTATACACCTAATTGGTCAACTGAAATATTTACCATAAAAAAGATTAATTTTACCATACCTGTTACATATCATTTAGAAGATCAGCGAAAGCAAGCTATATTGGGAACTTTTTACGAGCAAGAACTTCAAAAATCCAACTTTCCTGGTGTTTATTTGATAGAAAGAGTTTTAAAAAGAAAAGGATCAAAAATTTTCGTAAAATGGTTGGGTCTAAACAATGAAGAAAACAGTTGGATTGACAAAACTGCAATCGTAGGATAAAATAATATTAATATAAACATTATTTTTGCACTATTTTCATCATTACAATTCGGACAATGCAAGGAGGTGAACTAGTTAATACATTAATTAATAATTTACCGTTTGAACTTCATTTGCCTGGTTACAATTATTGCGGACCAGGAACCAAACTCCAGAAACGATTACAACGAGGTGATCGAGGTGTAAATAAGCTAGACGAAGCTTGTATGCATCACGACATTGCTTATGCAAACCATACAGACTTAACCAATCGCCACAAAGCCGATTTACAACTATTAAATATGGCTAAACAAAGACTTAAGTCCAAAGATGCTGGAAAAGGAGAAAAACTGAGTTCATGGATAGTAAGCAAAGTTATGAAAGCCAAATTGAAATCTGGTGCCGGCGTTAAAACGTTTAAGAACTTCGTGTCAAAAATAAAATCAACGATCAAGAAACTGAATCCAAAGGATAGCAAAACATTAATCAACGTTGCTTACGCAGCGGCAAAAAAAATATTTCCAAAAATCTCAAAGATTCGAATACCGCGAGTGATACCGTTACCAAAAACTGGAGGAATTCTACCTTTGATTCCAATTTTTGCTGGTTTATCGGCTTTAGGTACTTTAGCTGGTGGTGCGGCGGGTATTGCAAAAACTGTTAACGATTACAAAGCTAGTCAGCAAAATTTGCAAGAAACAGTAAGACACAATAAGGCTATGGAGTCTTTAAAGTTAGGCAAGGGTTTATACATTAAGTCACATAAAAATGGTAAAGGTTTATTTATAAAATGTTCAAAAAACTAAGAAATAAGCTACCTAATCGTCCTCTAACTAATGTAGATATACAAAAGTATGCACGTGACATCCCCTACTTTCGAGGAGTTTACATGAAGGATCAATTACCAAGGGTGCCAAAACGGATTGAATGCGGTGTCGTTAACTTGGATAATTATAAGAATGTTGGGACACATTGGGTAGCTTATGTTAAAATTAACCACTATTGTGAATATTTTGATAGCTTTGGGGATTTGAAACCTCCATTGGAACTAATGCGATATTTTAAGAAATGTAATGTTTTTTATAACTATACTAGATATCAGAAATTTAACACAGAAAACTGTGGGCACTTATGTTTAGAATATCTAAGGACTTTTTGGAATAAAAACGTATAAAAATTATAATTTTCTTTTATTTCAATCATTTGCAAGATGTCATTCACATTGTCAATAACTGGAAACTCGTCAACTTTATCTACGTACTATCCTAACACATTGCAACTAAATGAACAGTATGAGTGTGCCTTATTGCATTTCTCAACATTTAATTCTATTCCAAACATCGACAAAACGAATAATAAGTTTTATTATGACTCTAACAAAGTTATTGAAATACCAGAAGGCACCTACGAATTGCAAGATATTAATGATTACTTAAAATCTAAAATTAAAGATGCATCAATCAAACTGCAGTGCAATAACAATACGTTAAAAACTACTGTATTCTGTACAAAAAACATAAATTTTAATAAAGAGAATACTATCAGAAATTTATTAGGTTTTGATAAGCAGATCTTGGAACCAAATAAATGGCACGTGTCACAGTTTCCAGTCAACATTTTACCTACGACAGTGATCAGGATCGAATGTGATATTGTAAGCGGCTCGTACACAAACGGAAAACCGAGTCACATAATTCACGAATTTGCACTTAACGTACCTCCTGGTTATAGAATTATAGAAATTCCAAAAAACGCAATATACTTTCCAGTCAACCAAAACAACATAAGCTGCATACATATCCGATTGATTGATATAAATAACCGCTTAATAAATTTACGGGGTGAAGAAGTGCAACTGTATTTGCACCTGAGAAGCAAAAAATGATTGACTACAATAAATATGCGCATCAACAAATTCAAAATATCAGTCCCCCTCAAGCATCCACCCAAATAAGAGCTCGCTGTAAGAAAATAAAATTAACTAAAGACAACAAAGCATTTCTCAAAGTGATTGGTTTGCTAAAATGAATATCTTAGACGTTTTATCCGCTCCGACTTCTGATAATACGGTTGAAGGAATTGAATTTCATTCTTACAAGCCCTATGTAACTAGTTTTAATAGAAATGACGAAATTCGTATACCTATTAACCAACAGGACTTGTACATTCTTCCATCAGCGAGTACCTTGTATTTAGAAGGAACCATTATCGTAAGCAAAAAGGATATGAAAGATAAAGTCACTAGTGTTCATTTCACGAATAATGCTCTACTCTACTTGTTTCAAGATATAAGGTACGAGCTGAATGGAGTAGAAATTGATAGAATAAAAAATGCTGGCGTAACTACCACCATGAAATCGTTGATATCAATGAATGAGAACGAATCAAAGACATCTAATTCATGGGGCTGGAATATTGATGGTACAAAAAACATTAATGGTGGTAATTTTTCTGCTTCTATACCACTCTGTAACATCATCGGTTTCGCAGAGGATTTCAAGAAAGTCGTGATCAATTGTAGGCACGAACTGATATTGCTACGAAGCAACACTAACCTGAATGCTGTAAAACTTAACACCGGTGAAATTGTAGAAGACGTTCAGATAAATAAAATCATTTGGCGCGTACCGCACGTTAAAGTGTCTGACAAAGAAAAAATAAGTTTGTGAAACTATTAGAAAAAGATCGACCACTCCAGATGATATTCAGAAATTGGGATCTGTACGAATATCCGGCTTTACCTAAAACTACTAAACATACCTGGTCAATCAAAACATCCTCGCAAATAGAGAAACCAAGATACATTATTATGGGACTACAGACAAATAGAAAAAACAATAGCAGTTCTGATATGTCTCAGTTCGATCATTGTCACGTTCGTGATGTAAAAGTGTACCTTAATTCTACTTACTTTCCATATGAAAACCTAAATGTGAGTTTCGCAAATAACAGAATCGCTTTATTATACGAGCAATACGTCAGATTTCAGCAGTCTTATTATGGGCGTCGACCGGAGCCTTTACTAAGTGAAAAACAATTTAAAGATTTGGCGCCACTATTTGTCATCGATTGCTCTAGACAAGCTGATAATATAAAGTCAGGCCCTGTTGTAGACGTAAGAGTGGAAATTGAGAGTGATTCGGAAATACCAGATCAGACTTCAGCGTATTGTCTTATATTGAACGACTGTATTATTGAATATAAACCTTTAAGTAATACAGTCAGGAAAATATCATGAATCCGAATACTGTCATATTAGATGTTCAAGGGTTTAAAGACCTGTACAATAATTTTATAATAAAAGAGTTAGCTTTTGCTACCCGTGATTATACCCAAACATTTTTAATAAAACCACCATATTTGTTTAAATACTTAACAAGTGACGAAAAACGGCAAGTTAAGTGGCTAGAAAGAAACAGAGGTATTTATTGGAACGAAGGGTATATCGACTATAAAGAATTTCGTCGTATAATCGTTCCCTATCTAGAAAATAAGGAAATCGTTGTTAATGGTTTGGAGAAAGTTAAGTGGGTTAAGGAACTTTGTGAGAACTGTAAAGTATCAGACCTTGGTACTGAAGGATGTCCTAATTTCTTTATTTTACATAAAAAATACTGTGAAGGAAGAACTAATTTAAATTGTGTAAAACATTTAAAGCATTGTGCTCTTAAAAATGTGTTATGTATAAGAAAGTGGTTAGAGTTATAAATGTGTACCTACTTAGGTTATTGTTTTCTTAAATAAAAAACCATTTGTATTGTAAAACCTCTTTTATTTTGATAAACACCCAACACTTCTTTATATAAAATAATCTACGAGTACTTTAAAATTAAATAAAACAAATTTATAAGGACTAAATATTTGCCTAATCAACTTAATACGCAAACAGATAAGTACTAAAAATCACTATCTATTAAAGATTTAGAAATTTTTTTAACTAGAGATTCAGTTTCGTCCATAACATTGTCGATAGCGTCTTTAACAATGTATTGCGCACTTATAATGACGTTCTCACTGTCACTGTCACTGGTTTGCGGATTGTTATTGCTTAAATCTATGACTGATATTTTAATTAGTTTGATGCCTCGTCGCTGTAGTCGACTCATTACAAAAGATTTAGTTGAATTGTGCTTCTTCGACTTGTCCCTGCAACGTTGTTTTGATTTCTTTTCTTTCATCACTTTTTTGCTGTACTCGGGTTCGTTGTGAAGCGTTTCGGAGAATACTTCATAAGGATTTTGAGCATACTGGCTAAACATAATTTCTGATTCTGTATTCTGGAATAAAAATAGACATTCATTAAGTTTAAACTAAAACGTAGACGTTGATATAGCGATGCATAAACGAACTGTCAGCGGGTTACAACATTCATAGCAGATCCACTAGTTACTAAACAATATAAAAATAAATTGAGAAACTTACCGATGACATGTTCGAGGTAAGCACAGCGCTGCTTAGTACAAGTACTAAAGACGAGTTTTATTTCGCAAATGGTCAAAAAAAGAAAAAAATACTATCGAAACAATTCCTAATTGAGATTAAAGTGTTAACTATGCATTTATGAGGGTAATGCACTGTTACGTATTGTATGATCAGCGTTATGATTGAATTGACGCAAACATGGCTCTTCGAAATTTGTATAATCAGTCTTATTGTAATACGTACAAAATTCATTTTACATCTGAAAAATGAACGATTCAAGTTTCGACATGCACTTCATGTTTGCAAATTGAATCTTAGTCAGGTTTCATTTTGGTTGCGCCAATTTGCTATGTTCCGCGATTTTGTTTTTTGTAATTTATTTTTTTGGCCTAGCAATCCTATCCCTTCCGTTTATTTCCCCGCACGACCTCTAGAAATGATTTGACATATTGACGTTTTGTGCATCGATTGTGAATGTGACCGCACCGCTAACCGCGCCCGCTCGAAATTACAAGAAAATTGACTATTTTCGTGATCCAACCATTCAAACTCAACAACAGTGGTGCCGTGTAGTGCAAAACAGGACCTGGCAGTGATTTAAATGTGCGAAGTCGAAAATCGCCGGCGGTGCCACGTGGAACCTTCGAAGTCTAAAGGTCAGTGCTCTTTCCCAATACCTTTATCCCATGCCAGGCATAGTATCTGCATATTGTTAATAAACCTTAGATCGCTTTTTTAAAATCTACAGTCCACAGCTTATTTGCGCAACCATTACTTTTTGGTCCTACGAGCAGGATCGTGAATCATTTTCTTGTAATTTCGCAATATAGTATTTGTTCCATAGGGAATAAACGCAACGCGCCTGTTTACCTAGATATAATAGTAGAAAACCCGCATCTAGGCATTTAGGCAACTATACGTTATTTCGCTCGTATAGTTAAAGAGTCATTGATAATTACGGTACCTACGCCGTCAACCGCACCGCATAATTATAGTTAGCTACGTAAATATCAGCGTAGATATAAATCGATCGCATTCTTTTTCTTGACAAAATTCATTCGGAAGTCCTACAAATTTCATGTAGGTAGACGCATTTCAAAAATACCCGTTCATTGTTGAGTGAATATTTGTAGGAAACGGATAAACCATAGATTATATACGCATATGTTATTCCGTTCGTTCGCCGTTCACTTTGTTGTTTACAATATTACCATATTGTTATCTGATAATTATCGCTTACTTAATAATTCGTTAAGTGTTTGTTTGAGTGTATAGTGTGAATATATCAAAACAAGATGTCTCTTAAGGGAACCAAGGTTAGTACTGATTTAAAGGTTCAGTTAAAGCTTTTATACGCTAAAAGGGACTCACAGTTTTCACGTGTTCAATCGATTTGTGATAAATCTTCGCAAACCTCGGATCTGGCGATTAGAGATGCTTTCTTGTGTTCGTTGGAAACTTTAGATAGTTTGCGCGCGGATTTTGAATCTACAATTAATAATATAAACATTTTAGAGTTGGAGTTAAATCCTGATTACTGTGTGAGTTATCAGGCATTGTCGTCCTTTGATGACTTGTATTGTCGTATCAAACGTATTGCTAGGAGTTTAGAGACTCCCCCCCCCGCGAGTGGTTTATCCAACCCTCCTCGCGAACGCCCACGATTGCCGCCAATTCAAATACCTGAATTTAATGGTGACATTCGAAATTGGAATTTATTTATAGATAGTTTCGAAAATATAATACATAGGAACACATCGCTGACAGATCACGAGAGATTGCATTATCTCGTAGAAAAATTGACCGGTAAGGCAAAGGCTGTCTGTGCTGGAATTACGTTTAGCGCTGAAAATTACAATTTAGTTTTGAACACTTTAAAAACAAAATACGAAGATAAGCGATTAGTAGCCACCGCATATTTAGATCAATTATTCGATTTGAAAAGTTTTTCCGTTTGTAACGATCATAATTTAGAGAAGTTTTTAAATATTTTCGCATCATCTGTTCGTGCAGTAAAGAACCTAAAGGTCAATGACCTCTGTGACTTTTTGTTTTTGTATATCGGTTTAAAGAAATTAGATCCTGAAACTGTTCGTCTGTTTGAAACGACTCAGCGCGGTAAAGAAATACCTAAGTTCGAAGATTTAGAATCTTTTATTCGCGACCATATTAAGGTGTTGCAGCGCACGTCGGCACGTCATGAAGCCACGAATAGGACAGGTTCCGATCGCCGTATAGACGCGTCATCGAAGTCAGTCAAGACTGCACATACGCTAGTTAATACCGCCTCAACACCTGACTGTTCTCTGTGTAAGGGTAGCCATACACAGCTGTACAAGTGTTCGGAATTTCAGAGATTATCGCCTAGTGATCGTTACAAGTTTGTCCGCACTAATAATTTGTGTTTTAATTGTCTAAGTGACAAACATCTGGTTACGTCATGTAACAGTGGTGGTAGCTGTCGTAAATGTCTAGCTAGACATCATACCTTCTTACATTTTGAGAGTAGTAAGCTGCCATCGCAGCAGCAGCCTGCGCAGACGCGCGACGCTTGTGACGCGCGGCCTGCTGCAAGTGCAAACGACGTAACATTGTGTTCGCTTTCCGCCGCTGGTACTCAAGTCACTACCGTTTTACTTGCGACCGCGCAAGTTGTCATTGTAGATGCCTTTGGCAAACCGCACACCGTTCGAGCGCTACTAGATGGCGCTTCCCAGAGTAATTTTATTACTCGGGATTGTTGTCAACGCCTTGGTTTTAGTTTTAATAATTGGTCATCCCGCTCAGAAGTGAAAGGTTTTGGAGGTTTAAAGGCAACCATTCACGGTTCCATTAAAATAATATTTAGTTCACGTTTTAATCGTAATATTTCGTTTGAAATGGATTCGCTAGTCGCAGATAAGATTACGGAACGGTTGCCCACGGTACCGGTTGACACGTCCATGCTGACGGAGTTTAAGAACTTGCAGTTAGCCGACGGAAATTACGCTTTCCCTGGAGATATCGATCTATTGATCGGTGCTTCGATTTTCCCGCATCTCCAGTTATCACGTAAAATTCAAGGTCTTCCGATGTACCCCGCTCCGCACGCACTGGAAACAGTTCTCGGGTTTGTTATAGTTGGTTCCGCACCCGCTTATTTAAATAGTTACTCGACTGTGTCGCACTGTTGCACCGTCGAGCCGCCGCTTGAGACTACCATCCGCAAGTTCTGGGAGATTGAAGAGGTCAATGTCCCACCTATTCTCAGCCCTGAGGATCAGGTCACTGAGGAGATTTATACCCGCACGACTACTCGTGATAAAGATGGTCGTTATGTTGTCGCGCTCCCTTTCAAGGGTGATATTTTTTCGCTCGGTGGCTCCCGTGCCTCCGCAGAAAAACGCTTTCTATGCTTGGAACGTAAGATGCAGGCGTCTCCTAAGTTGAAGCAAGCCTATGATGATGTGCTGATCGAATATTTAGATAAAGGTTATATCTCATCAGCGCCTGCCGAGACTGAGGAGACACGTGATTACCCGTTTTACATCATCCCGCACCATGGAGTTGTTAGAGAAGACAAGCTTACAACTAAACTGCGTGTGGTTATGGATGGTAGCGCTAAGACTAGTACTGGCATATCGCTTAACGATATCTTGTATTGTGGTCAGAACCTCCAGGGTAACTTATTTGAAATAATAGTAAATTTTCGCTTGTTTGCTATTGCGCTCTCTGCCGATATTCGGCAAATGTTTCTTAGTATTGGAATCAGAGAATGTGACCGTAGATTCCAACGCTTCTTGTATAGATTTTCTCCGCAGGAACCTTTGAAGGTTTACGAATTCAATCGTGTTTGTTTTGGGCTTAAGTCTAGTCCCTTTCACGCTCTTCGCACTATCAAGCAGTTGGCCGCTGACGAGGGTGATACATACCCGAAAGCAAGGGCCACTATTGAAACCGGATTGTACATGGACGATTTTGTGTACAGTGTACCTAGTGAAGCAGAGGCTATAGAGACCGCTGCTCAAGTAATCAGCCTCATGAAGTCCGGTCAATTTGATCTGGTGAAATGGACAAGCAACTCGCAAGCTACATTAGAGTCGATTCCACCGTCACACCGGTTGACTTCGGTAAAGGAATTCGATGATAGTGATTCGCATAAGATCCTTGGTTTAAGTTGGTCACCCGCAACTGATATGTTCAGTCTTAAAATTAGCTCGACTCCGCCAACTTGTACCAAACGCGTTATCCTAGCATGTGTAGCTCGGATATGGGATATAATGGGTTTTGTAGCTCCTGTCGTTTTATATGCAAAGCTGCTTATAAAAGAGCTTTGGCTTTCCAACTGTGATTGGGACGACACCGCTCCTGAAAGTGTTGCCAAGTTGTGGGCTCGCTATAGGAAAGAGCTTCCAATGCTCGATCAGATACAGATTCCTCGCCATGTTGGTATAGTACCAGACACTGTTGTTAATGTGGTAGGTTTCGCAGACGCCAGTGAGAGGGCTTACGGGGGAGTGGTTTACTTTCAGGTCCAAAATGGCGATAACATTTCAGTTTTCCTCATTAGCGCAAAATCAAAGGTATCTCCTAGTAAGGTTGTCTCTCTTGCTCGTCTCGAACTCTGCGCTATTCTTATGTTGGTTCAATTGATTACATCTATAGTCAAAACTTGTCGTCCTCGCATTAATATAGAGAGAATTGTAGCGTTTTCAGACTCAACCGTTGCCCTATGTTGGGCCCACTCTTCACCCCATCGATGGGGCACGTTTGTCGCAAATAGGGTGGCTAAGATTCAAGCTGAATTGTCACCGGAAAATATGTTCCATGTCGCTGGAACAGAAAACCCAGCTGACTGTCTCTCACGTGGTTTGCTTCCCGCGCAAATTTTAAATCATCCGCTTTGGTTTTGTGGCCCTCCCTGGCTGCATACCACTCCTAACGAGTGGCCAAATGCTCCGTTTAACCCCGCTACTGTTTCAGAACCACCCGAGGAGAAGAAACATACGCTTGTAGTATCAGTTCCGCGTGAAGAGTCAGTTGTTTTGTTGTTGTCTAATCGAGTCTCGTCTTGGTCGAGACTATTACGCTGTGTAGTTTACGTCCTAAGATTTTTGAGATTATTACCATCGCGTGGTTCTATAATCGCAGCTGATTTGGATAGAGCTGAATCAGTTGTACTTCGAGAGTTGCAGAAATTTTATTTTTCAAAAGAATTTCGTAGTTTAGAATCACATAAACCTTGTAGTCCCGCACTTCAACATTTGAAACCATTTTTGCAAGACGGACTCATTCGTGTCGGTGGCCGTCTGCGAAATGCTAAGTTAGAGTTTGAACAAATGCATCCAGTAGTTCTACCACGCAGGGATCACGTTTTGGATTTGTTGGTGGACTATCACCATAAGGTGAATTGTCACGCTGGTCCCGATTTATTAATGTCCATTCTTCGACAGAAGTACTGGATACTTTCCGCTCGCAATTTGATACGCGCTAGAGTGCACAGATGTGTGCCCTGCTTTAAGCTCCGCCCGCGTTTCAACGCGCCGGAAATGGCCGACCATCGTTCTTGTCGTGTTGTACAGACGGTGAAACCTTTCATACATACTGGGACGGACTATGCTGGACCGTTTAAAGTCACTATTGCCCGTGGTCGTGGTATACGTTCCACAAAGGCATACATTTGCCTATTCGTTTGTATGACAACTCGTGCGGTTCACATAGAGTTAACCAGTGATTTGAGTACGCAGGGTTTTATGTCTGCATTTAAACGATTTTTATCTCGCCGTGGTCCCGTTAAGCGCTTATACTCTGACAACGGCACAAATTATGTTGGAGCGCGACGCAATATTTCGGAATTACATACATTCTTACGCTCCAAGTACTACCAAAGTGAATTCGCCCATGTCTTAGCTGAGAATCGCATTGATTGGTGTTTTAATACGCCAGCAGCTAGTCATTTTGGTGGCAATTGGGAGGCGAATATTAAAAGCCTTAAGTCGCACCTGTTTCGGGTCATAGGCGAACAGATTCTCTCGTACGAGGAGTTGAGCACTGTACTCGCTCAGGTAGAGGCGTTGATGAATACGCGTCCGTTGTGTCGGACTTTGTCTAGTGATCCATCGGAGCCACTAGCGTTGACGCCGGCTCACTTCTTGACGACGACTCCTCTTAAATATTTGCCCGCTTTAGATGTCGAGACTGACAAACTGCAGCTCCACCCGCGTCACGCTCTGCTAGATAGCTTAGTTCAGTCCTTTTGGAAGCGATGGAGGACAGATTATCTGCATACGCTGCAGTCGCGTCAAAAGTGGAACACTCCTTCAGATCCAGTCACAGTCGGTACTGTGGTGATACTGAAGACTGAGAGTGCGCCTCCTCTGCACTGGCCTCTTGGTGTAGTGGAAGAAGTTTTTCCGGGTTCGAACGGAATAACGCGAGTCGTAAAAGTTAAAACCGCAACTGGATCGTACCTGCGTCCGGTTATTCGCCTCTGCCCTCTGCCTAATCAGTAGTAGTGGCATAGTTAGTTATAAGTTGTTTCGCTACCTAGTATTGATAGTTTAGATTAGTAATAGGGTTTAGTTTCGCTTTTGTTTTTTTCTTTTCTTTGAAGGTAACCCTTCAAACCCGGGGGGAATGGTTGCGCCAATTTGCTATGTTCCGCGATTTTGTTTTTTGTAATTTATTTTTTTGGCCTAGCAATCCTATCCCTTACGTTTATTTCCCCGCACGACCTCTAGAAATGATTTGACATATTGACGTTTTGTGCATCGATTGTGAATGTGACCGCACCGCTAACCGCGCCCGCTCGAAATTACAAGAAAATTGACTATTTTCGTGATCCAACCATTCAAACTCAACAACAGTGGTGCCGTGTAGTGCAAAACAGGACCTGGCAGTGATTTAAATGTGCGAAGTCGAAAATCGCCGGCGGTGCCACGTGGAACCTTCGAAGTCTAAAGGTCAGTGCTCTTTCCCAATACCTTTATCCCATGCCAGGCATAGTATCTGCATATTGTTAATAAACCTTAGATCGCTTTTTTAAAATCTACAGTCCACAGCTTATTTGCGCAACCACATTTTATTTAACCAACTACAAAAAAGGAAGATGATGTTTCAAAACATAAATTAAACAAGTAGTCATAATAAATCACATTTTATTTATATATTCATATTAACTTAGGTTTTTACAACTAAGAATTATTATTTATCATACATTAAACAGTTACCTAGGTATATTTTTAAGAACTAATATTAAGATTATATTACACTGGTTACATAAATCAAATTCGAACTCTATTACTAATTAGCTTAATCTTGAAATACATTTTCGCTCTTTAAAATAAGTGAGTGACCCCAGGCTCGCGTTGATATTCCATCTACAGATATTGAGCGTTTATCATCATTTCGAGATAAGGCAATTTTGTTGACACTCTTAGTAAATATTTCGTGCTTTATAGATTTAAACATAATATTTTTTCTACGAATAATTCCACCATTTAATAAAATATTTTCATAATCTGTTATAGTTAAGTCTCTTATTACACTTGATTTTACTCCTTTTGCTTTTTTAATGACTTTATCGACTGTTTTTATTGAGTAAAGCTTCGATCTCAAACCAACAAAATCTGAGATATATTTTCCTCCCATTTCGTCTTTGAACAAACCTGGAACTTTTTTGTTTATAATTGGTATGTCAAAATCATTTTTATCATTATAGTTACTGGTGTCGAAATATTGCAAAAAATTATACTTCAAGTCCTGATAAAAGTCAAACGTGAATATTTTATAAACAAACGAATCGGTATCTGTGTAACACAACTGCACTCGATCTTCATAAAAAGGTTTTACAATATTATAATGAAAGTCATACATATGTGTCTTAGAAAGTTCTAATACAGTGAACCCAATATAAATAGGTTTATCTAAAATAATTTGGTCAGGTTTCATTTGTATTGCAACTAAGTTTTCAGTTAGAATAGAAGCGCTATGGAAGTAGGGATTGGCTACAAGTCTCTCGGAGGATATAAATTTCTTAGTTCGATTAGATTGATCGCACCATTGATTAACTAAATGAACGGTTACTCTATTTTCAGTATTTTCTAATGTTTTGCCAAAAACACTATTGTTTAACAACTTAAAAAAGTCTTGTTCAAAAGAACTTTTTGCCTTTTGTCTTAATCGAGTGTTTAATTCTATGTACTGTTTTAAATAAGAACTTTGTCTAAAAGTAATAGCTTTATGAACTTTACGTAATATTAAACCATGTTCTAAACACTTTTTTAAATGAACATAATGTATTACGTAGTTGTATTTATTATGCAAATTTGCAACTAATTTCTTCGTTTTACCTCCTGGAGGTATACATTTCTCAGGGCAAAATGGTAAATCATTGTGGTGTTTGTGTAAATGTTCAGGATAAAAAAGATCGACTTCTAATATAAAGCCCCACTCAGAGTTATTCTCGATATTTTCTACCCGAAAATTAGTTAATTCGTTTTCATCAAGAAATCTAAAACTAGAATACGGTAAATACTGACACATGCTAAAGCCGTATAGGTTATTACAGTCTAGATATACTATAAAACTCTGAGGCTGTGATGCATCATGTTCTGGCATGTATTTGTGATTTGCTTTTGCATACCGATGGGAACACATGCACAAGCCCCCTCGTATACCGCTTTGGTACATCGTTGAGTGTCAAAGAGTAAACACCGTATTTGCTTGGTCTCCAAATATATTGTAAAAAAAAGTGGTATAAGTGGCTTAATTCATAAGTGCTATATATCAATGTAAAGCGTGTGAACCGAACTAAAAAGTGGTATATATAATACATCTAAACTTCATCGGTAACGTGAGTACATAGTGAAAAACTTTTAAAAAACAATTTGCAACGACTTGCGTTCCTGACCTAGGGCTACCCGCAAATCGCCCGCTGCTACGCACACATGCTAAGCGCATTCACGTACACTGGGCGCTGATTTACCATCCTGAGCTTACGCTACGCGTTTAAAGCATACTTAGCATATGCCACGCGTTGTGAGTGCAGAACAAAATTTAAATACATACAATAGTAGGTAAATAATGGACTCCTGCAACAGAAACATCACGCAGAGACGTAAAGAACCTAAAGGAGTTAGTAGTAATAGCAGCTATGTTGATAATTCCATAACCACGTCGTCGAGCATATACCTTTCAGATACAGCACGTAGTTTACCTGATCTATCCAAAGTATTGCTAAACCATGAAGTGGAAGAGTTGAGAAGTGAAATAATGAAGCTTAGAATGGATTTAGAAAGAAGTCAAAATGAGGTAGATAATTTAAACTCAGAAAACTATTCGCTTCAACAAATAATTACTTCGCAACAACATAAAATAGATAAGTATAGATTGATATGTACGGATTCTTGCACGATTAATAACAGTACAGTATCTTCAAAAAAACGCATATCTACGAAGTCGAAACGTAACTCTTTTTTGAATGAAAGTTATAACGAATTAAACGTCAATCTTAAAAATACTGTCGAGACCCCAATTAGTCTCGTGCAACAGAATGCCTCTACCACAGAGAAGAATTTAAATGATATAACTATCTCCAATAATACTCGTACAGAAAATATATATCAAGGAATAATAAATGAAGTTAATAGTATTCCCCTAGAAGTATCAAGCACAGGCAGAAACGTACTTAAATCCAATAGAAATAGGGTACTAATATTCTCTGACGAACGTACACATATGAGAAACGCACTTCAAAATCTGATCGGATCAAACTTCATCGTGTCATCTTTTAGCAAACCTGGTGCAACTACGGACAAAGTACTTGAATCGTCACTTGAGCTGTGTAAAGACTTTAATAAGTTTGATTATATCGTAATTATGTGTGGTCATTATGATAAAAACCCATTGAGAATGCAATCAATTCTATATTATTACTTGGATAAACTTGCCTTTACGAATGTGTTGCTTTGTAATCCAAAAAGAGGTAAGTTCTTGAATGAAATTAAGCTATGTAAAACATTCCATTACATCTGTTCCCAGTTTAGCCACAGTGTATTTGTAAATGTCAATTATAAAGTTCCTTATGGTACATACTTTTTGGTATTATGTAGGTTTGTATTGAGAGACATATTGCATCTGAACTATAAACATACTTATAAACAGTATACTCAGTCTTATTGTAAAGAAATTAAACAAAGAAATGCAGTGTCCATGTCCACACAGACAGATATGTTGATACCTCCAAATCTCATATCAATAGAAACGCAAACCGAAAATAATTTATTTCGAGCCTGAACATATTTTTACTATATTACACAGTAACATACAAGGTATACGGTCAAAAATAAATGATTTGGAATTGTTAGTTGAGTCAAAAGACATCGACGTTCTTTGTCTGAGTGAAACTTTTTTTCGTGACCAAAGGGCAGAAACATTACAGTTGCCAAATTATAAAATGGGCTCATATTTTTCACGACAAAATAAATCTCGAGGTGGTGTGTGTATTTATGTAAGGAACACAATTAACTACAAAAAAATTGATTGGTTATCTGAACTATCGGTTGAAATCCATTTTGAATGCTGTGGTATAATCATTCCAGAAACTAATTGGTATATATTGTGTGTGTATAGAACACCAAATAGTAATTTTAATCTATTTATTGAAAAGCTTGAGTTATTATTGTTTAAACTAACCATCAGACTAAGATCTTTAAATAATAAAATATTTATCCTAGGTGATTTTAATATAAACACCCTTGCCTGTACAACTAAAAGTACTTTATTTAAAAACACTTTAAAAAAATTCAATTTACACCTGACACTAAATCGTCCAACCCGAATAACATCACATTCTGCAACGTGTTTAGACAACATAATCACAAATACTCATAAATCTAAAGCAGAGATATGGGATCTAGGAATATCGGATCATACATGTCAAGTAATAAAAATACCGTGTAATTTAAGTTTTAGAGAAAAATACTGGTTTAAAATGCGGCGTAATATAAATTATTACATCGACATATTTTTAAGATACATTTCTCAAATAACATTTCAAGAGGTGTATCATCATACGGATGCAAACACAGCTTACGAAGAATTTATTAGCTTGTTTAAATTAATATTTGAAATTTGTATTCCAATTGAAAAAGTTAAAATGCACTACAAAAAAGATACATCTTGGAAAACCAAAGGCATCATAATTTCTAGTAAAAATAAACGGAAAATGTACCTGCAAACCAAACGTAGTACGTCTAATGAGCATAAAATAAAATATGTACGCTGTTGTAAAATCTTGAAGCGTGTTATAAAACAATCAAGAAAAATTTCTAATGCGAAATTCATCTCTTGCAGTTCTAATAAAACTAAGGCAACATGGGAATTAATAAAACGACAAACCCAGACTACAAATGTACTCCAACCCACTATAGAATACATCATGCACAAAAACAATGTTATAAAATCCCCAATTAAATTAGCTAATACCTTTAACGATTTCTATATTAACCAAAATCTCAACACTACGACAACGGTAAATTACAAATCACAATCAACTTATAACTCAAGCAGTATTTTCTTTTATCCAGTAGACAGAAACGAAATAATAAATATAATTAAAAAATTAAAAAATAAAACTAGTTACGGACACGATAATATACCTATTAAAGTTATCAAGGAAAGTATTCCATTTATTGTTGATCCACTGGTATATATCATAAACCTTATGTTAGAAACGGGTAAATTTCCCGATACATTAAAGATAGCTCTCGTAAAGCCGTTATATAAAAAAGGATCACGGCACGACATTAATAACTATAGACCAATTGCACTGTTGCCAAATTTCTCTAAGATATTTGAGAAGGTTGTTTATGCTAGAATCATAAAGTTCTTAACTGTAAATAATATTTTAAATGCTAACCAATTTGGATTTCAGAAGAATAAAACTACATCACTAGCCATATACAAACTATTTAATACCATCTGGGAAAAAATTAATGATAAAAAGCAATGTGCTGCTCTTTTCATTGATATGTCAAAAGCATTTGACTGTGTAAAATATGATGTTTTGCTTGATAAACTGGAAAAAACAGGAATAAGAGGTATTCCACTTAGATTGATTGAGAGTTATTTAAGCAACAGAATGCAGGGTACTATAATTGAGGTATACAATGAACGTAAAAAAATGGTGGAGGTTGTAAAATCTAAATTTGAATCCGTAATACAAGGCGTACCACAAGGCAGTATATTAGGACCCCCGTTTTTCCTATTGTACATTAACGAGCTTCCAGATATTATTAACCACCTTTGCGTAATGTATGCTGATGACGCTACTATATTTATTTCAAATGAATATTCCAGTAATCTTATTTACGAAAGTGAAATAAATAAAACATTAATAACTGTGACTGACTGGTTGCAGTCAATAAATTTAACTGTCAATGCCTCAAAAACCAAATTGATTCAATTTAGAAATTATAAAAGTAAACATAACAAATTGAGTGTAACCATGTTTGATACAGTGATCGAAGAAGTAAAAGAGACAAATTTCTTAGGAGTTACAATAGATGAACACTTAAACTGGAAGGCACATATTGAAAAGATTAATAAAAAAATATCTAGTGCATGTTACGCATTGTCAGTACTTGCAGAGACCACGAATCTAAGTGTGACTAGAAATGCTTATTTTGGAAATGTGTACCCATTGTTAACTTATGGTGTAATATATTGGGGGAACTCGACAAACGTACAATCTACATTCATTCTCCAGAAAAAATGCCTAAAAACAATATATAATATGTATAGTACCGAATCACTAAGAGATGTATTCAGAACGGAGGGTTTCTTGACACTGACTGGTATTTATATACTTGAATTATGTTTATTTGTTAAAAGTAATATGCAATACTTTAATTTCAAAGCAAATTCTAAAAGAAACATTCGGAAACAATATAAATATGACATAAATTTACCAGTTATTAATAATATGATGTATTACAAAAGTACCTATGTTACTGCTATACGTGTGTACAATCAGTTACCACCTGCTATTAAGCAATTAAATGGAAATATGTTTAAAAATAAATTGAAAAAATATTTAATTGATAATGTATTTTATAATCTGAAAGAGTTTTTTGATAAAAAAAAATAATATAATTGTGTATGACTTTCTTCTTTTTTTTTTTTTATGATATAAGTAATATTTGCATGTTCGAAATTTCGTAAAATACTATTGCATATCCGACTTGGGTAGACTGTTGAAACTAAAAATGTAATATTTATTATTAAGAACATAATGTACACAGTTACGCAATAAATTTATCTTTATCTTTATCTTTATCTTTGAATCATTCTGACGATAGCTAAATCCGAAATCAGTTCTAACTGAACACCTGTTTTTAGTAACATTGCATCGAAAGATAAACTGGGTGCAGTTATGTAAAAGGCAGGATCGAGTTTGTAATATTGTTTACATGTTTTCCGAAAATTTTGAAATATGTCTGTCAACAAAAGCACATCTGTTTTTAAGTATAGATCTGTATACTCGCCTAGGTCAGAAATATTGAAAACAGCCCAAACATTCTGAGCATGATTATAATCTTCATCGCTAATACCTTCGTTAGTCAAATAATTATGGAAATAATATTTAGATGGTAATGACTTTTGTTCGTAACATTTCCAGTCTTTCATATAGTCATACGGGTACACACCTTTACGAATCAGCAAACTAAATTGCGCTTCATCGGGAAAAATTGATTTAAGGTTAACAAAATCGTCAACTTGCAAAGTTTTAGCAAGTTTGTCTAAACTAGTTCCTAGAAAGTTGAAGGAATCTAAAAACCTTATTTGTATAAACTCATTATCAGCAAGAGGAATAAACTTTGTAAACGATATATATTTTTCCTTAGTCTTGGGTATTATTTTAATTTGTCCTGGAATTTCACCTAACTTTTTAATAAATAAATGACAATCGTACCCGGACAGGTTATGAAAAAATATTGGGATGAATTTTGGTACTTTATTTTGTAGGTTGCAGTGTCGGTGTGCTGCACCTCGGTACCGGCCTGTAATATGACAGTGATCCCTTACTCTATCTGTCAACAGTAAATTATCACAAAGGTAGCACTTAACAGCGCGTTTGAAATCTAGAGCATCTATTTCTGTGAATATCATAGGCTCGCTTTTAGTTAGAATTCTGTGTATTGCTTTAGCATCTTCAGTCAGTAAATGTATTAATTTTGAAACACAATCTTTTCCACGATAACTTCTATAGCCGCCAACCCTATCGTTAAATGATGACACTACATTATACGCGAATGCGGCCGGAATGTGTCGATGTGAGTATGACGTTTTAGCGGTGTTGAAATCATCGCCGGAAATCGGTTCGAGTATCGTTTCGAAATCAGCATATATGACGAAAGGAATGCTTTGTTTTCTATCATAATTTTTGAATTTTAAAAATGTTCCTTTTTCTGGTAATACCGTAGCAATTCCTCCACACAGGTGTGATTCAATTTGGATGCGTGTCGGAAAAAACAATAAGCACGTTTCGCAGAAGTACAGTTTACCATGATGTTTAGTTATCTGATTTCTGACTAGACGAGATAAATCATTGATAAGACAATAATGAGTATTAGTATTATTTTCTAAAAACAATAGATGGATGCTCTTATATTTTTGATTAGATGTTGAATACAAAGGTCCAACGATAGTCTTATTATTTTTTAAACCATACACGTAAATATTCAAAAACGGATTATTTTTCTCAAATACAGCTATATCCGAAAATGTTATCGGAAATGTTAAACCATCAACATTCAAAACATCCCGGAAGTAGGGATAAGATGAAACTCTGTCGGGATGTTTGTTAGCGGGGTACAGAGCTGCCACTACGCACCATAAAAAGCAAAACTCATCATTGTTACGAATATTCAAACAAGCTTTTTTATTTTTTATACATTTTGGTAAAATTATAAATTTAGATCCACCGAGAGGCTGATATTTATTAATATTTAATTCTACATGGGAATTGCTCAAAAATGACCAACCACTATCTCTCTCCTGAAACTCTTCAATTTTCTTTAACAGTAAATCAACCGTTGCTTTATAAATTGAATCAAAATCGTAATTAAAATTAATAATAATGTTTTTTGTGGCGAACGATTTCATTTCCTTTTGATCATTTTTAAACATAAGAAAAAAAGAAAAAAGTTCAAAATTTATTTTCAGAGCTGTATGTTTCAATAATGATCGGTTTATTAGAGTTTTAACTTGTTCACTAATATTATTAAGAAAAATTTCAGGAAAATTATTTATTTGTTCGCCAGTTGCGATGATCTTGTAACTAACGATTCGTTTTTTAAACGCAGAATTAATAATTGCGACATTGTCAAAAACAGTGGTCGCACCATTACTTTTATGAATATTACTACGTAAATGACCAGACCATCGACGATTATCTACAAATAAATTGCAAACCAAACAGTGGGGCATTATTTTACTATTTGATATTAACTATTATCCCATTTAAACTCGAAACGATCTTACCCACGTATAACGACTAATAAACAATCGAAGTTAGTGTAGTGTGACAGAATTATTAAATTTTTGAATCTGGAGCAAGTCTGCATACGCCTTTTGGTTTGATGATCACTAATTGTTCTTCAAGCAGTGCATCTGATTAGGTATCAAGGTATTTCTGAAAAAAATAAAGATCGGTTAGTACCTATTTTTAGTAAAAATTACATCATTTTAAACAAAAATACGAAACATATTCTTTAATTACCTTTTTGCATTACTTTATTGATTTTTTTAATCTGGAGCAAGTCTGCATACGCCTATTGGTTTGATGATCACTTATTCTTCAGGCAGTGCATCTGATTAGGTATCAAAGTATTTCTGAAAAAAAGAAAGATCGGTTAGTGCCTATTTTTAGTAAAAAATAACACAATTTTAAATAAAAATACGAAACGTATTCAATAATTACCTTTTTTGAAAATTATTTAATGTTGTACATAAATGTTCCAATTTTATGTACGTGTGTGTGTTTTCAGATCGCAATATTAAACGTCAGGTACAGCTTCGCGAGATTATAAAACTAGTTATTTCGACATTCGCTGTAAATCTATATATTTTTTAAATGATTAAACGATTTACACCCCGTCACGCGTCGTAGCTTTGAGATAATGTCAAATTATTTTTCGACATTACTAATTAACGGAGTATTCGTTACTGATTACCTAGTCAATAACGAATACTCCATTAATTAGTAAATTTATAAAATATTTGATTGAAATAATTGTTATTGCGTAAAACATTACACGTGTAACCTTGTTTCTTTCTTTTCGTCAGCTTAGTTGCATTCGCAACAGTAAGCTGTTTTAGTCAAGGTTGGCACGCATACATATTAAAGTATGGATAAGTATCAGAAACTACATAGGAACACTATCACAAAATACAAGTAGAATAAAATGTCGAATACCAGGTCAGAAACCTATAGGTTTCTAACCGAAGAGAAAATTCATTTAAAATTTGTTACTGTTACAAGTCAACTTATTTCCTGTACTTACTTTACTCAAGCATAAAAGTATCACAAGTAAAACTTGGATATATAACATGATAAATACTAATCTTATGATTGTCTCTAGATTGCTAAATAATTAAATTACTTGCTAGAATATTCCTTAATACCGTTGTTGCTATTCTATCTACTGGTAAACGTTTTGACAGCCCTAAGTCGTTTCGCTGTCTTGTCATTCGGTGCTAGCTAAAAGAACCTTAGTGTTCACTTTTTGAACAAGTATAATACGTCTAAGGAAAAATGTTGTTTTACGCAACATTATAATGAACAGTTGCAGTCATTTTTAATATAGCGAATTATCGTACGTTTTCCGATTTATAAGCTACATGTTTTCGAAGTACTCGGTACAAACCAACTGAAGTCTACAAGTGTGGAAGTAATCTTCAAGAAGTGCTCTGCGATCTTGCTGAGTTATCCTATCAATGTTGATATCTAACCGCTGCCTGCTGCCAACAGTCACTACGCCTGCTATCATCAGCCTGGTATATCAAACGGACATAAGTGGAAAATGTAAGTATAAAATATTTCCGATCAGGTCATAGCTTAGAGATCTGACCCATTGTAGGTGATTGTAATAATTTGATTTGTGTTTGATTATTATTTTGTTTTATCTTTATATTTTCAGGTCTGACTCTGAGTGCGAGTACCTTCAACAAGCTCCGATCCCAGACCAGAGAACGACTCCCAGCCGCAAGCTGTCTGCAGATAATAGGAAACGCAAGTCGCACCCATCATCAACGAATTTAATTCGTAAGAGGTAAACAAACTATTCAATAATTTAGTTCACCATACCAATTAAAAACTAAGTGTGTATTTTTTTTTTCTGCGTGTATCTAAACGTTAAATGTACCCTGTAAGTGTATGATAAACTAATAAAACTTTCGTCGTTGTTTCAGTAAAAAAACCAATACAGATAATGATGTATTCGGTATCAGTAACAACTACGGGACTGACACCGTGCCAAAAGACGATTCATCGAGTACATGTCTATCATCATTCTTCGTTAACCGAGTCGCCAAAGGCTGCGAGCGGCGAGCAGCGAGCATCAACGGAGAGTACTACGTCGACTGCAAGGTGTACAAGGCTGACGACGCGCGCCACACCGACTCCCAGGAGCTGTGGAAGAAGGCGCTTGTGCGACTCAAGTTCCAGACCGACGCGAATTCATCTCAGTGGCAGAAACTACAAGAGTTCGTGCGTTCGGTAGATACAATTTTCCGAGAAAAACCAATGTTTTACGAAAAATAAACCTAATATATAATTTGTACCTTGTTTATTATGCAGATCCAGAAAGCAGTGCGTTAACAAGTCGTTTCTAATATTGAAACGCATTTCACAAAGACCAAGTCGTTTCGACCCACGAAACGCATTACAAAAACCAACAAGTCGTTTCTAATATTGAAGCGCATTTCACAAACACCAAGTCGTTTCGACCCCACGAAACGCATTACAAAAACCAACAAGTCGTTTCTAATATTGAAGCGCATTTCACAAACACCAAGTCGTTTCGACCCACGAAACGCATTACAAAAACCAACAAGTCGTTTCTAATATTGAAGCGCATTTCACAAACACCAAGTCGTTTCGACCCACGAAATGCATTACAAAAACCAACAAGTCGTTTCTAATACTGAAATGCATGACCAAATCACTAGTCGTTTCCACCTTTGAAGCGCATTCTAAAAACCAACAAGTCGTTTCTAACCACGAAACGCATGTCAAAATGAATAAGTTAAATTTTAATCATTGATCATGTCGATATTTGTCACTACTGTCCGAAGCGAAGCAAACTCGCCTAGCTACTGGCAGGCAGTCGTATAACTCGCACGATCTTTGTATGAGTAGAATGATACCAATCGATTCTAATACTGAAATAAGTACCAAATTCATCAAGTCGTTTCCATGCTGAAGCGCATTACAAAACCCAACAAGTCGTTTCCACCATATGAAGCGCATATCAGAATCATCAAGTAGTTTCTAAAAACGAAACGCCTGCTAATATGATCCATACCATCGTCCGCAGCACGGAGAACTTGCCTACCTACTGGCGGCCAGTGGTACAACTCATATAATCTTCAGGCGAGTACAGTAATATGCTACACAGTCGAGTCGATCGTTCATTATTGGGCTTTCTATACCACTATCGGCAGCGAGGCGCACTCGCCCGAGCACTTGCCGATAGTGGTATAGAATGCCCAATAATATACTACTATCACACGATATCTGTTTCCAAAATATCTCAAGAAAGATATGTAGGTAATAATATCATAGTCACCTATTTGCGATTGTGTAGACATGTATTTCGGATTGGACGCTCTTGATCTTTTATATACGATCTTTTTAACAGCAACCCATCGCAAATACAAGCCATAAAAATTCAGACTCAACATACCAATAACCTCGAAGCGATTCCCCATCACTAATGCTCGACGAGATAGTGTTGCGCCAGCATATTTCTCCCGTATGTGCAAACTAGTGCCGTGCTCGAATAGTTACGCACTTTACACAATGAAGGTGATTCTGTTCTGAGATTAATTAATTCAGAAGCTGTGCTCGAGATAAATACACGACGGTTGGGCCGTATGTGTAGGCGAGACTGAAAATAAGAAAGAAAATGTACTTATTTGTCACTATTTTGTCTACTATGTAAAAATACCGTGACACAACATTTGTTATCGAATTTCTCCGAAATGTATTGACCATTTTTTTGTGTATAGTTAGGTAGGTAGGTCTAGGCATAGAATGTAGGCAATTTTTTACACTCCTACCCGCGCCCCCATTTTTTCTTGGATAATTTTTTGCCTAATCAGCTAGTTAGCTAGTTATGTTATGGATTATTATCTTATTTTTTTAGTCTCGCAGTAGAAAAAAATGATATTCATCATCATAGGGATGTGTGTTATTTGAGGTCGGCACAATACGTTTTTTTACTTCCATTCTGTCCTGTCTCAGGTCAAGCTAGCTCCCTTTACTTTCTTATCCTCATTCAATCCATCCATCTTTTTTTTGGACTCCCTCGCCCTTTCCAGTTATCCACATGTAACTTTTCTACTGCGAAAACTATGAAATATATATTTATTTGAATCATAAATAAAGAATGTGTAGTGCATAGTCGCTAAGTGATATGTTCGCGGAAAGTGGTTCAATATGTTTTACGTTTAGTATAGCACACAGAAGATCGCTGTGTTTCATTACTACAAGAACTACTAACAGTTACATACGTTCACTTGTTTTCTCGACTTTGTTTAAAAAAAATTACAGTCTTTACAAGGAAGTGTTTACTATTCCTTTTAAATCATTATTTTTTTTCTATTCGTAGTCAACTGCAGACAGCAGCAGTAGGCGACGTGTCGCTGCGATACTACTGCCTCCCTAGCCAAGTTACAATCGTTTCGTTTAGCGTAAACGCTTGGAGTTGGCCACGCCCCCAATTCCTTTGTTCTGATCACGTGACTGAACGTTGAGATGACGTCAGAACAAAGGAATTGTGGGCGCTGCCGAAGCCAAGCGTTCACGCTAAACGAAACGATTGTAATTTGGCTAGGGTGGCTGGTTTGTAAGTATTTCTATAAAATATCTTCAGCGGTTATGGCCCCATTGTTTAGAATATACACCGCAAATGTAAATAAATCAATATTTCGCTAAGATAATGGATTTAAAGGTCAAGGCGGCAAAACAAGTACGTGTGCATTTAATTATGGCCAGATGTTCAAGGCACTATACGCCTTAACGATACGTGGCACGACCGCAGACGACGTGCCGTCCGTCCGTAGACCAGTAGTGCCTATTCGTCGTTAATTAGGGCTCATTGCGACGACACGCTGCGACGTCACGCTGCGACGTGACGCTGCGAAGTGACGCTGAGACGTCACACTGCGACACTGTGACGGGTCGCAAAGTCACGTCGTCTGCTGCTGCAGTCTGCAGTCGCGCTTAAAAACTTGCTCTTTAAAGAAAGGAAAAATAAAAAAGCAATCTAAAGAAGGCAGAACCTAACATCTGTTATGATGGGGTGGTACACAAAGTTATTTAATACTTCACATAACTATCGCCCTTATGGTGTCACCCCATAAAGGGCGCTTTATAACTTGACACCATGCCATGGTTGCGTGAAAATGTGACGCGCCATATTTTTTAACGACCTTAATAAGGAAACTTATCCCAAACTGACGGAAACACTCTACTTACCAGATGAATAAAGTCAGAGGGGTCCATTTTGTTTTTTCATTTTAGTAAGATACATTTTCGGTATAACCACCTCGAGCTCTTTGTTTTGATACATAAGAAATGATAAAAATACGACTAAGTATAATAGTTACTTAATAAAGGTCGCCATTTTGTTTTTCTTTTTTAATCTACATCTACATGCCACTTCGGAGTCAAGATCAATTTAATGATATCATTGCAGGTGGAACTTAATAGAACACAAATTGAAAGGAAATACGAATAAAGCGCTCTCTTTATTTTTAAACTCTTCTTTCGGAGGTGTGCTGGAAGAGATTTCTGTAGAAATAAGCATCACATTTTTACCTATTTTTTCTGTTTCCTTCTTCTCTTCTCTTATCATAATAGTATGTGTGTACAAAATGTTAAATATATAAATAAAGATAAATATAATTCCGCGTCATAATTTTTTAATATAGTCCGTATTTAAATAATAATAATAATAAATAAATACATTTTGCGATTCGGGAAAATCTTTGAGACTGATCTTCGGAAATCGAACTATTTATCAACTCGCCGGTCTTTTTCCCTCAGATGTAAATCTCTGGACTATGAATAAGGCTCCAAGATGCTTTCGTTTATACGAGCTTAAGTAAATTTTCAGTAGTACAGGCCCCTTGGCTTAGCGGGAGGCAAAACGGCCTGCGAATATAGCAGTTTCGGGTCCCGTTTTATATCTTCACGCTACTTATCTGTTGGGGTGCGCGGAATATTGAGGATTGCGAAATTTGAATTACTAAATATAACTTCAGTACCGTAGTTAATTTATTTTTGCTAGACCATTTTCACCAGATAGATGCACTAGCTGCTCGTCTGTCGTTACAGCACGTGTATTTAAATCGCATATTTTTCCGCTTTCACAAAAACTATTTATTCTTGACGTCAACTCAATGAGTCGCCTTATAATGCCCCCACTGCCGGGACTCAGGCCTTCTCTTTAGAAGATCGAACGGGCCGTATGGCCGTCTTCTGGGCCCCGCAGGCCCAGAGCGGATTGCTGGATGTCACATGTCTCCAAATTTTTATTTCAAGGACATACCAGTTTCCTCACGATGATTTTACCATTTGTAAAGCAATGGTGATGAGCTAATGGTGGCCCATTGAACTGTAAACAATTCAACCATAATACATGATCACATTTATTATGCAGGCAATATAACATTGAACTGAATTTAGCAAAATGATTGAACTGAAATGGAATTGGACTGAACACCTGACAAGGCATACTGTTGGTCGGTGGAGTGAGTCAGTGACAGAGTGACATCCAAGGACTGGAAAAATAAATGTTGGTCCTCTAGTAGCGTATTTGCCAGAAGACAGAGTTGCTATTTCGGGTAAATTCTTGATGAAGTCGGCACATTTGGATCAACAATGGATCGTGTTGGAATGACGATATTATGAAAATAGCAGACTAGACCCCCTGTTGAGCTTCCAATGGCGCTTAAAGAGCCTATGTCTAGCGGTGGAATTTTTCGGCCAAAATGATGATGTAGACCCATACTGAATCTCTTTAATGCTACTCTTTCAGTTCCTCTGTGACACACATTCTAGGTCCTTGAGGTCATCGGAGAATCTGAAACTTAGTATTCATATGCATTCCACTTCGTACTTCGATAAATCTTTCACGGTACAAGCAGCTCGTTTGTGGAATGCATTACCCATAGAAGTGAGGCGTGCCCAAACGCTACCAGCGAGTCGCTATTTAGCGAGTCGATATAAGTTATAACAAGACACAATTCAACGTCCCTACCCTACTACCATAGAGCAATATCACTTGGGTTCTCGGAAGTCACTTCACTTCACTTAGCCTTGATCTTGACATGTGAATACCGAAACTTGTACAGGCGAGATGAGAAGCGAAGTGAGTGTGACTTTCGAGATGATTTGCGAGATGACTTTCGAAGTGATTTATCATTTACAGAATAGCACTGCAGCGTTCAAAAAAATGGTGAAGGAGCACTACCTATCACTTTAATTTTTCTTCTCCTAGGTATCTCTTTTGTATATTTTAATATTTATTAGTTTATTATTTGATGGCTTATTTATGTATTATATATATATATATATTTCCTATTGTATTATATATATAAAAAATTATATTATTTTTATTGTTGTACACTGACAACCCCAACTCTTTTTCTTTCTTCCAGTCCATCCAAAGGTTGTCTGGTAGAAATTGCCTTGTGCAATAAGACCGCCTATTGTACACTAATTTTTTATAAATGTTTGTCCTTTAATAAGATAAGGTGTACAATAAAGAAATAAATAAATAAATAAAGCTATATACTCAAATAAAGTGGGCGTGCATTATAGCAATAATGGCTCAGTACACAGTTAACGCGACTGTTTGAACTATGAAATTGAGTCGGGTATTCACTGTTTGCGCGGTGACGAGCGCTATACGGAGTACTTTGCTTTGTCACGGCGAGCAAAATGTAGTTCGTTGCTAGATACGCCTTTGAAACGGGTTAAAAGAATACTAGAGAATGCATGAAGCAAATTTAAAAACGACCACGGCCACGTACCGGAAGACGTAGCGTTGAAAGGCCTTCCACAAGGTGGACCGATGACCTGGTAAAGGTTGCGGGAATCCGGTGGATGCAAGACGCACACGATCGTTCTTTGTGGTAACACTTGGAAGAGGCCTATCTCCAACAGTGAATGTCTTTCGGCTGACATGTTGATGATGATGAAATTTAAAAATTACATATGAACTGAAAAAAATCACATTGTTACTAACCTAGTTTCACACCCGCAACGTCAAGCCTGAGAGGGTTCTCATAGCGAAGCCTGGGCGCCCTGCGGACTCTCCGTCCGCGTACCGGCCCATTGTGCTGCTCGACGAGGTGGGCAAGCTCTTCGAAAGAGTCATTGCAAACCGCCTCGTCGCGCGCCTTGCACGGGTGGGGCCGGACCTTTCGGACGGACAGTTCGGCTTTCGCAGGATGCGCTCCACGGTGGACGCCATCATGCGCGTGCGAGCCCTCACGACGGGGGATGCGGTATCCCAGGGCAGGTGTGTCGTGGCAGTGTCTTTGGACATTGCCAACGCCTTCAACTCCCTGCCCTGGAGTAGCATTGGAACGGCACTCCGGTACCACCGGGTGCCCGACTACCTCTGTCGTGTAATCGAGGCCTACCTGTCAGAGAGGTATATCATTTACCCCGGTCACCAGGGAGAGTGGAAACGTCGAGAGATGTCGTGCGGTGTTCCGCAGGGATCGGTACTGGGACCACCCTTGTGGAACATCAGGTACGACTACGTGCTGCGCGGCGACTTCCCCGACGGGGTCAGCGTGGTCTGCTACGCGGACGACACGTTGGTCCTAGCGCGGGGAGAGTCGTACCGGACGGCGGTTGAACTAGCGACACGCGGGGTTGCGATAGTCGTTGATAGGATCCAGCAGTTGGGACTCGAGGTGGCATTGCACAAATCCGAGGCCATGTGCTTTCACGGCCCTCGGAGTGCGCCACCACCGGGTTCCCAGCTAACGGTAGGAGGAGTTCACATCAGCGTCGGGTCGACGATGAAGTACCTTGTGTAATGTTTATATTGAAACACTTGATATAGTGAATACTAGATTTATTAGACTTAGAACATGTACATAATATTAAGATTAATCAGACACTGCTTAGGCGGCCACACCCATACCGACAATGAGAATATGACTCACTAGGGTTGTGACCATTAGTTAGTTAGTAACTAGTGATGTGATATTACAACATCCCCCTTGTTAAGTTCAAATTAACCTTTAACAAACAATGTAACATAGGCTGTGGACGGACTTGACTTAAATTCAATTGACAATACAAAGTATCTGACAAGTACTTATTTAGTTTTACAATACAAAACATCTTGGCTTAAATATGACTTAATCTAAAATACACTTTAGTACATTTAATTGATTTCATCAATTAGCCTTCTAGTTGGCTTTACAATTCTACCATAACGGGTTGACTTTTGACCTATGAATTGAGATGAGGATTCTTGAGGTGCTGACTCCTGACTATCACCTTCCTCTCTCCCCTGCGACGAGTTGGATAACATAGGAGAATATTTATGCCTTAGGTGAATTCTGTTTCTCCTATACCTAACTCCATTGACATCCTCAATGATATATGACCTATTTCCTGTCAACCTTTGTTTGACAATGGCCTGTTCCCAATTATAATTTGGTTTTCTTTTGAAGTAGACATGATCATTGGGATATAATATTGACAATGACTTAGTATTCTTGTTATAATACTTAGACTTTTTTTCATTGTTCTTATTGACACACTCTTTATAATTTTTAAATGTTACAACCTTTGGTTTTAATTTTTTGTATGACATTGGAATGTTATCTCTTAAATTCCTAGACATTAACAATTGTGCTGGAGATGGTAAGTTATTCTTAGGTGTATTTCTATATTGTAATAAGGCTATATATGGGTCAGACGAATTTTCTCTACATTTTTTTAACATATTTTTGACTATTTTGACTGAACTTTCTGCTTGTCCATTTGACTGTGAATGATATGGACTAGTTACATTATGTTCTATGTCCCATTCATGTAGGAAATTTTTAAATTCTAATGACTGAAAAGGAGGTCCACCATCTGACACTAATGACAAAGGTATTCCATGACGGGCAAAAATAGACTTTAAATGTGTAATTACATTTTTGGCTGTACTGTTTTTATTTAACAAAGCTATTTCTATGTATTTAGAATAATAATCTGTGACAATTAAATATGTAAGGTTATCAAAATACATTAAATCAATACCAACTTGTTGCCATGGATACTTATTTATTTCAAAATTTTGTAGTGGTTCCTTTTGATTACACGGTTTATATTTTGCACATATGAGACACTGTTCTACCACATTTTTAATATCTGCTGACATGCTTGGCCAATACAAAGAATCTCTTGCTACTTTTAAACATTTATTTATACCTTGGTGACCTTCGTGGATTTTAGCCAACATTTCTTTATACATAGACTGAGGTACTATTAATTTTGAACCTTTAAACAACAAATCTTTGACTACATGAATTTCAGCTTGTGTACTCCAAAATGGTTTTGCCAATGGACTGACTTTATTTTTATTTTTTGGCCAACCTTCATAATAATATTTCTTTAACAATTGCAAAGTTTCATCTTTATTTGTATGTTGCAACAGTTTTGTACTGTATTCCTTTGTGACAGCTAAATTTGAATACATTAAATTGACATGACAAGACATTTCAGATTCATTCTCTGGTATATAATGATCTTTTAAGGCTGCTCTGGACAATGTATCTGATATATACATCTGCTTTCCTGGGACATGTATAACTCTCAAATCATATTTTTGTAAAGTTAACATCATTCGCTGTAATCTAGCTGGTACATCATGTAATGGTTTATCAAATAAGTAGACTAAGGGTTTATGATCAGTATGGACAGTTACTCTATGACCATATACATACTGGTGAAACTTTTCACAACCAAATTGTATTGCTAACAATTCTTTCTCAATTTGAGCATACCTAGACTGAGTTTCTGTTAATGTTTTTGAACTATAAGCAATGGGTTTATTGTTTTGTAAAATGACTGCTCCCAATGCTGACTTAGACGAATCTACTGACAAGACTAATGGAATATTGGGGTTATAATGAGCTAAGACTGGTGACTTTGTGATTTCATCTATTAAACTCTTAAGACATTTACTGTGATTTTCATCCCAAGTCCAGACTGAATCTTTTTTCAAAAGATTTCTTAAAATTTGAGTTTTTTCTGACAAATTGCTAATAAAGGGACCTAAATAGTTGATCATACCTAAAATTCTTTGCAATTCTTTGACATTTTGTGGTGTAGGCATATTGACAATTGCTTTTACTTTTTCTTGATCGACCCTAGCACCATGTTTACTAAAAACATAACCTAAAAAACAGACTTCAGAAACTAGAAATTTACATTTAGACTTATTGAACTTTAAATTGACTTGACGTGCTCTTTGCATGACCTTATGTAATCTCTCATTATGTATGGCCTCATTCGGTCCATAGACAAGAATGTCATCGATGAATATTAAGACTCCTTCTAAATCACCAAACAAATTCATCATAACTCTCTGAAATATTTCTGATGATGCATTTATACCAAAAGGCAATCTTAAATATTTATATCTACCAAAGGGTGTTTGAAAGGTACATAAATCAGAACTATATTCATCTAATCTTAACATCCAGAATCCTGAAAAAGCATCTAAATGAGAGAAACATTCAGCTCCAACTAACTGAGATCTTATCTCATCAATTGACTTAAGTGGATAGATTTCCCTTATAATATTCTTATTTAAATTTCTAGGATCTAAACAAATTCTCAACTGACCTGAATTCTTGACAGTAATTACTATGCTATTCACCCATTCTGTAGGCTTAGTGACTTTCTCAATCACCTGCATTCTTTCCATGCGATCCAACTCTTCGCGAAGTTTATCGAGCAACGCAAATGGTACTCTCCTGGGAGGATCCACACATGGCACTGCATCAGGTTTGAGTTTCAGGTGACAGACAGGAGGCAGACATCCAAGACCCTGGAATACATCATTGTATTGTGTAAGAATTTGTTGACAAAAATTTTGTTTTGACACTGAAAAAACTCTTTTAATTATACCTAATTTCTCACAAGTGGGAAGACCTAGGACATTTGGACAAACTAAATCTGCGACTATAAATACTATATTTTCTATAATAGTACTGTTATTCAAGGTTAAGCTGCATCTGACATTGACTTTACCAATTATGGGTATTGACTTGCCACCAAATCCAGTGACATTTATCTGACATTTGACAAGTGTCATTTGAGAATGACGTTTTAAACAAAGAAAAGTTTGTTTTGACATTATGTTAAGATCAGCTCCTCGACAGCTGGTGGAACTTCAAGGAGCACTTCCGACGTCTGGCTCCCAAACTGAACCGGACTGGGGCTGCTCTCGGGCGGCTCCTGCCCAACCTCAGGGGACCAGACGCCTCCTGCCGGAAGCTGTACGCGGGAATCGTTCGGTCCATGGCCCTCTACGGGGCTCCAGTATGGGTACCGTCGCTGCAACAGCAGCCGAGGGCCCAGCTGAATGCGTGCCGGAGGGTCATGGCAATACGCATGGTGCGAGGGTACCGAACGATTTCCCGCGAGGCGGCGACCCTCCTTGCTGGCCAACCGCCATGGGATCTGGAGGCAACAGTCCTTGCACACATGCACGACAAGCGCATGGAGATGCAACGCCGGGGCGAAATTCCGCTGCCACGACAAGTCGAGGCATGGCGGACAGCATTGCTATTCTGAAAAGTTGATTTGCGATCTCACTTCTGAATCCGCAGTGAAATAATGTGAAATTAAAGTTTCGTATTCTTAAATGGAGTGAATTCGACACTAGCGCCACCAAGTGATGATCAAAGTGAGAGGAACTAAAACGGGTGAGTATTTTGACGTTTGTATTCTGATTTTGAATTCTGAAATACAATTCGCTTGTCATTTCGAAAGTCATCTCGCATGTCACACACGAATTCATCTGTCAAGTCAAAAGTTACTATTTCTTGAGTGAATTCTAGAAATAAACAAAAAGAAAAATTATATATTCGCAAATATATACCTATTTGTGACTTTTTTGCAGAAAACTTGAAACGGTTAGTATGAACTAACTAATATACCGACCATAAAAAAACTCTAAGCACTTGTGAACTTGTTGTGTTTTCATCTATTTCTAACTGTTGTAGATGTCTCATTCTTTTTTGATATTGAGCTTACTGAAAGAAGCTGATACCCTAGACGCTGCTGCAAGTCGTCGTCAAGCCCGGAATATTAGAAATCTAAGGAGAATGAAGAAAGATATTGCTGTCCCAAAGCGTATCATGCAAGAAATGTTCTATTGGTAAGTTCTGTCAAAGAAATGAATACTTGATTTTTTTTAAACAGTAGGTATAACAAATTGGTACATTTAAAAAATATATTATCTTTGTTATTAATATTTTGATACCAGCACCAAATACCAATTTGTGATTTTACTTTAAATGTAAGTATAATCCGTAACTAACTATTGTATTGTCTTTACTTTGATTGCAGATTACAGATGCAGATTTAAATATAATACATGTGGATCACTTAGGTTCTCGGAAGTCACTTCACTTCACTTAGCCTTGATCTTGACATGTGAATACCGAAACTTGTACAGGCGAGATGAGAAGCGAAGTGAGTGTGACTTTCGAGATGATTTGCGAGATGACTTTCGAAGTGATTTACCATTTACAGAATAGCACAGCAGAGCTCCGGCGGGATCTCATGGCGAAATGGCGTCAGCGACTATCGCAACCTCGTTCGGGGCGCGCCACAATCGGGGCGATAAGGCCCATCCTTGAGGCGTGGCTGACCTCACGGCAGTCTTAACTTCCGCACGACGCAGGTCCTAACGGAACACGGAAAGTTTGCCAAGTTCCTGTTCCGGATTCGTGCGGAGGATTCGCCCGGGTGTCGCCACTGTGCGGAACACCCGGAGGACACGGTGGAGCATACTGTAGAGGTGTGCCCCGCCTGGGCGGAGCATCGCCGTGTCCTCGTGGGGGCAATCGGCGGCAGCGATCTCTCTCGCCGGGCCTTGGTTCAGGCCATGGTCCGGAGTGAGGAGGGATGGCAGGCGGTCGCCTCCTTCTGCGAAGCAGTAATGCTAGCAAAGGAGGAGGCCGACCGCATCAGGCAGAGGCCACGGGGCGCTCGCCCCAGCCGCCGCCGGGATTCCGATCCCGATTTCCGGCCACCGTAGGCGCGGGCTTGCGGACGGCGTGCAATGGGTAGCACGCTGTCCGATCGTCCGGTAACCGGCCGGACCGAGCCCAAGTCGTCGACGGCGCGTTCTGTTCCCGCGCGCCTCAAGGAGCTGTCAGCAAACCGAAGAGACCCAGCCTGCTAACTGCAGGCAGGCAGGGTTGAAGCCTGCTGGGGTCAAGGGCCGTTTTCTGAGAGGAAGGCTCAGCCCCGGCACTATAGGCAACGAAGGAACGGGGTAGGTTTTTAGTCAGTAAAAGTCTGACACTACTTCCCGCTCCGCCCAAGGGCGGGATTTGTCATTGGATGATTTTACCTACCAAAAAAAAAAAAAAAAAAAAAAGCCTGAGAGGGTTAACTTGTTACACCCAGCAGTTCTTATAACTATCCTCCGACTCCATTACCAAAATCCAAATTACAAAGGTACACCAAATTTCAGCTAAATCAATTAAAGATTATTGAGAATTGTTTCAAAATCTATATACAAAATTCATATCAAAATTCATATTCGAATCATAAACTTGTTAAAGCCAGTATAATCCACAACTTTTATACAACGCCATCTAGTCCCAAACTAAGCAGAGCTTCATCGTCATCATCATCATTTCAGCCGAAAGACATTCACTGTTGGACATAGGCCTCCCCCAAGTGTCGCCACAATGAACGGTCCTGTGCATCTCGCATCCATCGGATTCCCGCAACTTTTGCCGCTCTTGCTTGCAGAGCTTACGGTATGACAACTAGATAACTGATTAACATATTTATATATTATTTCTAAATACACACCTATTATAGATAAATTACACCCAGACACAGAACAAATGATCGTGCTGATCACACAAACATTGGGTGGTAATTTGAATCTACGACCTTCGGCATAGCAGTCAGAGCCACTAACCACAATTGTATGCACCATCTAAAATAACTACATTTAATAGTATATTTTCACTATCAATTTATCACTATATTGTTAAAGTAACATTCATCATCATCATCATCATTTCAGCCAAAATACGTCCACTGTTGGACATAGGCCTCCCCCAAGCGTCACCACAAAGGCCGGTCCTGTGCGTCTCGCATCCATCGGACTCCAGCGACCCTGACCAGGTCATCGGTCCACCTTGTGGGAGGCCTTCCAACGCTGAGTTTTCCGGTACGCGGCCGCCACTCCAGAACCTTTACAAACAAGCTTATACACCGTTAAATTTTAGTTGTTTTAATCCCGTGGAGGGTCGATTCGGTACATGAAATACTATCGATTTGTAAAGAAATATTAAAAAATAATGTACTTTTTTTCAAAAACCCGAATTAATATACGCAGTTTACGAAATTAATTTCTTTAAGTAAACGAGTCATTGACCTTGCAGGAAGTTGTCGGTCATTGCGTACTAACTACCTACAGTTCATTGGCCTCGATCAGCTGACGTTTAAAAAAAAGTACTTTATTTTTCATTTTTATCTTTACAAATCGATAGGGTTTCATGTACCGAATCGATCCTCCACGGGATTAAAACGACCAAAATTTAACGGTGTATAAATTAAGTAACATTAAGATCTAGAACCTGACTTGGTTCCATAAATAAAAGTAAATCAGATTAAACTTTCATTTTACAACTGCACCGCCCACTTTTAAAATTACTTCCTTCGCAGAAACTAGTTATAAGTACATACTAACAAGTTTTTGAATTTAACTTTGTCACACTTTATGTTCGTGATAACCACGGCACCTAATGACGACAGAAATATCTTAACTAGAATCTGTGATGAGTATCTTTAGAGAGTCAACGACCGCGGGAAAATTGGAAACAAAGACATGAAAGTAGTTTTTCAATAAAAAGTACTATTAGAGGCTACAGAATTATTAATTACTGATAGTGCAACATAGTAGCAGTGGTAGCCGAGTGGTAACAACCCCGAATTACTAGTTGTATGTCTCAAACGTTTCAAACCCAACCAGGCCTATTACTTTGTGTAATTTATTTCATAACCACTGCTCTCAAAACCGTGAAGGAAAACATCGTGAGGAAAACGGCATGTCCTAGAGTCAAAAATTTGAAGACATGTGACATCCACCAAACCGCACTGGGCCCGCGTGTTTCTTTACGGCTCATTTCCTCTCCTAGAAAGGAGGCCTGAGTCCTAGCAGTGGGAACATTATTTCTGATGCTATGCTATGCTATTTTATTTATGTTATATATTTTATTAATCAAGTGTATTAGTTGGTATTAATTTTTCAGTTTTCCATCAACATCTTCTCTTCAGTCAGAAGATTCTCTGCATATACACATAACCAGTGGACTAGTAGTCTATCAACCTAGATAGATAGATAGATAGATATATTCTTTATTGTACACCAAAGATAAAATTACAATATGAACTTAAAATTAATAGGGTGTCACAATGGGCGGTCTTATCGCTTAAAGCGATTTTTTACAGACAACCTTTGGATGGATTTGGCGGAGAAAAAGATACGCAGGTAGTTTGTGGTGTACTATTTACATATATACAATACATAATTAATAAAATACATGTAGTACAATCAATACACCTATCCAAACCACCATCAGAACCTATCCAGCCCCCTTACATCTTCACCCACCGTCACTTACCGTTAATTATATCCTCAAGACTCGTCTGGCTAAACAAATGTTCGAAATAACTCGGTACATTCACCCCGACGTTAGTTAAACGAAACGCTATTTGATGAATTATAAGTATATGCATAAGTTTGAGTGGAAAAGTCGAAAGGTATTCTGTGCTGGGTACTTTAATCAAACATTCATTTATTAAAACACTTGCATCTGTTACTTCATTCGCGAGAATGGTTTCATAAAAACTTTACTGTATTTTGAGGGCAGGTTTTAAAAACTAATAATGTTAGTCTTTATTTTCGCGTTTTGAGTCGTCGTTTATACCGCGTACATCGAAAGACTGGAACACTTTGCCAGCTACGGCCTTCCCGTCCGATTATAATTTCGGTGTCTTCAAGGCTAGAGTCATGCAACCATCAACGATTGAATCAGTGCTTACCAACAAGTGGGATCGCAGTCAGGCACTAACTTATATCAATTAAAAACAAAAATCATTTAAATGAGAATTTGTGCCGAATGCCGAATTACAGTTAACCCAAGATATAAGAGTCTTCTATACAGTCTTTAAAACCGCCTAAAATGCTTTATAGGGGTAGTTCTGAAAACAAATGACAAACTGTATTATTTACGTCGGTTACTTTTGAGCTGACTTTCAAGTTTATTGGCTCATGAAATGAGAATTTGCATATAAAGGCAATTCCTCCTTGCATCCCCTCAAAAGTTGAATTTCCAAATATCCTTTATCTTAGTGCTAGCTTCGTCATAAAAGGAAGCCTTGAGCAAAATTTCATGTTCCTAGTCCCAGTCGTTTCAGCTGCGCGTTGGTATGTCAATTTCTCCTTTTATATAAAAAAAAAAAACATTAGCTTTAGTAAGAGTATAAGCGAAACCCGAAAGACATGTCTAGTATTTTTATGTAAAGAATCTATGTACAAAACTTCATAACTGTATCATGAAAAATGACAAAGTTACAAGTTTGTTTTGTTACCTGGTTGTCTGCACAAATACATGGTCACCGGGTCTTAGGCTGAAGGCTTAGTCTTATCGTATGGCAAGCCATCTGTAGTTGAGGATGTCTTTTCCTTCACTCGCATTTGTCTTTTCCTTCACTCGCATTACTACTACGTAGAAGAAAGTGGCTGCTTCTCATGGCCCTCTCGCTCCATACCACGACCAGAAGCAGGATCAAAGTTCAGAAGTGAATGGATCGGACCCTAGTCATGCACGCTGTCGTATCACATTTTCATACAAGCTGCACACATCTTTCAAGCTCCCTTGCCTGCATAAACAGTTACCAAAGGAATACACATTATTTTTAATGGTCGACGGGATACATAGTAAAATCGATATTGACTATAAATGATGTTATGTGTTCATTAAAACGGAGCTCGCATAACTCTTTACGACGCAGTATACTTTGGATACGTTTCATTACGCCAATTTTATATTTTACTACGTTTTGTTTAAGGTAATATTGCCTTTTTACGGCGTACCCCTTTTTTCTTGGGGCCAGGGAACGGTACACACCTGGATATTGTTTATGGCTCTACAGGTGCGGAAATAGGTATTCCGCAACCATTTCTGCACCTTGAGAGCCATAAACTTAGCCATAACCATTTTCTTATAAATCATTTTAAACTCAAGTCAAAGGTGGTTGATCAATCACATTTGATAGGCATACTTCCCCGTAAAATATGCTCAAATGGAACAATTAGCATATACTGAGCTGTCTACACTGCAAAAGAAGAAGGAGAAAAAGGTCAGACAGTACTTCACGCCTGAACAACTGCTCAAACTTTATCAAGTGCAAGTTCTATCTTGTATTGAGTACTGCTCTCATCTTTTAGGACGAATCTACCCGACACCAGCTTGATGCGCTTGATACTATTGAGAGGCGAGCCAGGAGAATCATTGGCAATGATGAACTTGTCTAATAGAGGCTTCAAAGTCTTGAGCATCGACGCCGAGTTGCTAGCCTGTCAATTTTCTGCCGGCTGCATTTCGGGGAGTATGCGTTGGAATTGCATAACCTAATTCCGCCTAACCCGTTCCATCATTGGATCACCAGGCGTACGGTGATGCACCACCGGTACATGTTTTTTTTTTTTTTAACGTAGGTAAAATCATTCAATGACAAATCCCGCCCTTGGGTTTTTTTTTTTTTTTTTTTTAACGTAGGTAAAATCATCCAATGACGAATCCCGCCCTTGGGTGGGGCGGGAAACAGTGTCAGACTTTTACTGACTAAAAACCTACCTTTCCATTCCTTGCCTTTATCCTGGGGCCCGTGGTGACAGTCTCACATAACCTTTGGGCCCCAGTAGGCTTCGGCCCTGCTGGACCCCTACAGTTTGCTGACAACTCCTTGAGGCGCGCGGGAACGGTGCGCGCCGTAGACGACCTGAGCTCGGACCGGTCTGTTACCGGACGGACGGACAGCGAGCTACCCATTGCCCACCGTCCGCGAGCCCGCGCCTACGGTGGCCGGAAATTGGGGCGGGAAATAGTGTCAGACTTTTACTGACTAAAAACCTACCTTTCCGTTCCTTGCCTTTGTCCCGGGGCCCGTGGTGACATTCTCACATAACCTTTGGCCCCAGTAGGCTTCGGCCCTGCTGGACCCCTACAGTTTGCTGACAACTCCTTGAGGCGCGCGGGAACGGTGCGCGCCGTAGACGACCTGAGCTCGGACCGGTCTGTTACTGGACGGACGGACAGCGAGCTACCCATTGCCCACCGTCCGCGAGCCCTGCCCACCGTCCGCGAGCCCACCGTTACATGGTGGACATCCCACCTATACACACAAAACGTTTTGGGAACACATTAATTGTGTGCACAGCTAAGGAATGGAATTGCCTGCCGGAGAGATAGTGAATAGGTTACTTCTAGATAAGCGCGCTCCATCGTCGACCGCATCGTCGCTTTCCATCAAGTGAGATAGCGGTCAAACGCGAAACCATCAACAATAAAAAAGAAACGCTTCTTTATCTCCCTAAACTTTTCCCAACAAGCATGGAGTCGGCTACCAATCAAAGCGGACACCGGCTGAATACCTGTGTTTTACATGGAGCGACTGCCTCTCAGAGCACAACCCAGTTACTGGGCAACACGATACTCCTTGGATAGTCTGATGATCAGACTGGCATCTGACTACCTGTAACGACTGTCAAAGATTTACGAAAGACTTGCGGAATGTCTCCTAAACTAACCGCATAATGTCTCCTAAACAAACTCGAGCTACTGCAGAATTTGTGCTCACTTCTTCATTTTTGACCTCCGTAAAATCGAAAGTTTGTGGGAGTTTCCAAGTAGTAGAGAGAGTGAGAATTCGGCATCAGTGATATATTCACATCCCATCTCTTCTCTACACTATTCTGCACAATCATAATTCCTCTCAATACACTTCTTTTCTTCCTAGTACTCTGCAACACACTTCCAGCCGCTATGATGCCTCCTTCTCTGTACTGCAGTGTATCTCCAGAACTCTCTCTTTTCACTCCTTACGCGACAGCCTTTCTCTAGATATCCGGTGAGTAATGCGACTTGCGTCACGTGGAAGGTGAGGACACCATGACGTCTTTCCAGACAGTCCTCAAAGACGGGACTTACCGCCATAATAATGGCGTGCCCATTAGCACTGTATATTATGACTTTAGTGTATAGCATTATTTTAAAGAACAGGTAATTTGCTAATGCTTATCATGCGGTTACGGTCCTTACCGATGAGGGAACCTAAAAATGATAGTCTGTAAGTTTGACAGCCCGCTGGTGTGGAACCTGACCCAAAGGATTAAGTCGCTTTTAATTATTAATTATTAACATAGTGTTTTAAGATCATAACAGATAAACAGATAAACATATTTATTGGTAAAATTTACATTTACAAGTCACAATCGTTTTATAATTAAATGAAATGAAATCTGAGTTGCGTAAACAATTTTCTTGTAAGTAATGGACCAACATGATGGCTGCTGAATAGCCAAATAATATAAGAAAAGTCTTACACGCTCGGTCCACTCTAGAGCGAGAATAGTACTTTTTGATACAAGTGCAGAAAGTTTGTCATTGCGACCGAGACGGAATTCGCACGAGCCGTAGGCGACTGTATTTTGGAGCCAAGGGCTGCACGCATATCAAACGACGTTTGCCAATACACATAAGGCTCGTGGGGGTTGACGCCTTGTAACGCCTTGTGAGGGTCGACGCGCGCCTGATACAATATACAATTAATTTTATAACGCAAAAAAAAACCATTGAAATATAAAAAGCGTTTGTATAAGAGCAAGTTTTCAAGTAAGTGTATTGAAAAATCATTTGATGGCTGACTTTAAACTAACCTCTTTTACACGACCAGACTTCCAGAACCATAATGCCAATTCTTAAAACGTTCAAATTCAAGCCGCAATAAACATTACAAGGAAATTCAATGTCAAAAACTTTAAGATATATTAATGGTGTTTTTGACAGTTCATCAATAAATTTAGGAAATTAATATTCTAAAATTAGATGTAGCAAATGCTAGCGGTTTTTATAATTTTTCTGTATTAGCAACACTAAAATGTATTTTTGCTACACTGACAACTAAAATGGAAAAAGACTGAAAAGATTTATCCGAAAATCGGTTACTACGCATTCAAGCTCGACTGCCATGATGGTTCAACTTTATATCGACTTAATGAGGGTGTTCTAAAAGGACGTTCTCCAGGTGGCAGCACTGAGAAGTCAGGTCCAGGCACCAGTCAAAACGCTTGAGTTAATCATATGAGTTAGATAACAACGTTCAACGTCAACGTCATGTATACGTTTTCAAAGGAAAAAACCTGATGACTAGTGGCACTAACTGGTGGCATGAATTTTCCTGAACACCCTCATTGTATAAGCCCAAAAAAACAAAACACAACCAAAATCCTATACATTGCAATAAGTGCTTCGAACAGAAACATCGCAGATGTCAAATAATTTATATTCTAACAGATTGTGCCCAATATTTTTTACGGCTCCATTGACGTTTTGCAATATTATGTCCATTCGAATGAGTGCGACTGAATTATTCATTTTCCCTTGTCTTTTTCAAGTAAGTTTTGTTCATTTGAGTTTTTATGAGGCCGTTTGACAAATGTCTGCGTCCAATCGAGGGTAAAGTAGCTTTAAATCGTTTTGTCTAATGAGGTGGAAAGTGTTTCAGATGTGTTTATGGGTTTTGGAGTCAGTTAATGAAAATTATGCCTATTGTTCTATTCTTCACGACAGTGACAGAAAACGTGTTTTTTTTTTTATTAATATAAGCTAGTGTTAGACTGCAATCCCACCTGATGATTGCAGTGATGCAGTCGCTGATAGTGAGGCGCACTAGTTTATTATGAACCTATTCACTCTAGTCTTGAAGACACCTAAATTTTATCGGATTGGAAGAGCGCAGCAGGTAAACTGTTCCAGTCCGCGCGTATAAACGACGAGGCAAAACGCTTAGTCTGGACCGTAGAAGTCACACATAGCGAGCATTAGGTGCCAGCGCACAATTAGCAAAACAGGAGCAAACAAACCCCTCAGTCACTCGAATGAACCGATGACCATGAATTTGTGCGGACAACCAGGTAACAGAACAAACTTATAATTTTGTGATGTTTCATGATACAGTTATGAAACTTTGTACATAGATTTTTTACATTAAAATTCTACACCCAAATTTCGGGTTTCGCTTAGATATCAATACTAAAACTAACGTTGAATAGCTACGAAAAGATAGTTGAAACTATGCATAATATGTTATCACTTAAGCGTACTCCTTCAATTTTCACGTTTCCATTTCACTTCTCTTCTAAACTTTCCCACGAAAAACTTCACTCAAATAAACTGCCAACAAGATACTCCACCCTCTCACAGTATAACACGAAAGTTGTCCCAACAAAATGTTTAAACAGCAACTAAGAAAATAAAAGGGTGAAGTGTTAAACGTGCAAGGAGTGTATTCTGTGGAGCACAAACACAGGTGATCAAATGTATGTACAAACATACAGACTCGTATAAACAACGGTGTGCGTTTAAATTGAAGATTCTTGTCGCGTTGGACAAGGATTTTGTAAACAGGATAAGAATTTTGAAATCAAAATGTGTAAGCTAAAGGCATTTTACTCTAGGTGGATAATCGTGTCCACTTGTATCCACGATTCGAGTGTCAAACCAATATCTATCACGATAGTAAGTATTTTATTTTAGCGTTTGTAAGTTTTTATTAATCAGGCTTCAAATTCCTCAAACATCTTCCTGATTTAATTTGACGATGTACCCCAGGATGTCTGAATTGCTTGACAGAGGCCCTGATAAACCTCAGAAGCCTAATCGTTTATTGGAGAGAAAAGGGCTGGATGGAATAAGCCCTCCAAAAGATGGCTGCCATGTTATTGCCACGCACAATGGTCTGTATAGGACTAAGTGCAGAAATCAGACTCCGATAAATTCCTGATTTTTGTGATTACTTTACTATTCAGAAATGTGAGTAATTGTACAGGATCTTTTTCAGGGTTGCGAAATTAAGAAAGTTCTCTTCTAGAGGGTCCAACAAAAGCAGTGTCAGATTTTACAGCGTCAACATTAGGTTTGGTACTGTAAGCATATTTACAACGGCAAAGAACAAGGAATGTCATAATTTTTGTATTTTGTACTAGTATCACATCTCCGTCATAGTTGCGGGCTTGCGGACGACGAGCAATGGGTAACTCGCCGTCTGACTGTCCGGTAGCCGTCCTGACCTAACCTGAGTTGTCGACGGCTTGTAGTCGCGCGCAAAACTACTAGTTTCCACAAAAACTTGTCACTTAAGTAAACTTAGATATCAATTAAAATAATTTGATCTTCTAAACTGTAAATGTTATTTTCTCAAAATCACTTCATGAGAACTTTCTCTCTGTTCTTTGCCCTTCAACAGTAATTTTACAACAACCAGCAAAATTTCTTATCCAGCACACTTAATTCTCAAACAACATGTAAGGCGATGTTTACAACGTTAGAGAGATGCAAATAAACACTGGTGGCTTAAAATTGACGACGCAACATTCGCACTGTGCTGTGGCCATTACTCTTGGCTGTAAGTTTTGATTCAGAGAGGCTGTAAATCTTAATGGAGCTACGTACGGAATTAAGAGAAAAATCTGAAGTTACGTAGTTAGGTAATCGCGCTAAAGTACCTATTATATACCGTTAAATTTTGGCCATTTTAATCCCGCAGAGGTTCGATTCGGTATATGAAACACTATCGATTTATATATAGATAAAATAAAAAAATAAAAAAAAAATAAACGAAAAAAAAAAAAAAAATGTACGAAATTAATTTCTAAAGAATCAATGACCTAGTAAGTAGTTGTTGGTTGTTGCGTACTAACTACCTACAGTTCATTAGCCCCGCTCAGCTGACATTTACTTAAAAAAAATAATTTCGTACATTACATTTTTAATTTTCTCTTTACAAATCGATAGTGTTTCATGTACCGAATCGACTCTCCGCGGGATTAAAACGACCAAAATTTAACGGTGTATAGGCGATTTTTTTTACGTGTGTAGTGTACTTATATCTGTTACTACATCACGCTCAAACTTCTGAACTTGAATTGTAGTTGTAATCAAACAATGTTTGGGAGAAGACGCTTATTTTTTTTGAGGTGGGAAGTCTTATGACTTCTTCCGCTTTAGGGCGGAGTGGAAGGGCTTGATTTTTACTGACTAAAACCTACATAGATATGGTATGTGGAAAGAATATTCTTTCAGTTGCCATTTGCGCCTCAGGACTACGAGTAACCCTTCCAGAAGGTAACTCATAACCCCAGTAGACTTGAGTCATGCTGGGCCCTCTCTGACATCTCTTTGAGACGCACGTGGAAGACTAGATACCGTCGGCAACTCTTGAATTGGTCTGGACGGTTACCGGAATGCCGGAATTTCGTATTGCTTGTCATCACGTAGTAGCTGGTAGTTGAAGTCGGGGTCTCGCCGACTTGGGCGTGAGTAAGTCCGATCCCTCGTGTATGCGGCCGTCTCCTTTGATAGCATTATAGCATTACTGCGTCGCAGAAGGAGGCGACCTCTGTCCGTTTGCCTTCACTACGGACCATCGCCCTGTACCAGGAAAGCCGATACAGTATGGATGTATGAATGTCGAAACACGTAGATGCAATAAAAAAGTTGTGCTCACACACACGAGAGGCAAATATGTCAACGGCAAAGGTAACTGCAGCCGTCGAACTATAGTGACACTTGACACACACGACGGTTGCCGCTGTTCTTCATTTGTTGGAATATCGACGCTCGCCGTCGAGCGTCGACAGCTGCCGCCGACGCGTCGACTGCTGCAGTTATCTCTCTCGTGTGTATGAGCTCTCATATACACCGTAAAATTTTGGTCGTGTTAATCCCGCGGAAGGTCGATTCGGTATCTATCGATTTGTAAAGATAAAAAAAATAAAGTACTTTTTTTTAAACTCGATTTAATTTACGCATGTCCAAAATTAATTTCTTTAAGTAAACGTAAGCTGATCGAGGCCAATGAACTGTAGGTAGTTAGTACGCAACGACCGATAACTCCCTACAAGGTCGTACTCGTTTACTTAAAGAAATTCTTTTCGTACATGCGTATATTAAATCGAGTTTTCGAAAAAAAGTATTTAATTTTTTAATTTTATCTTTATAATTAAATAGTGTTTCATGTACCGAATCGACCCTTCACGGGATTAAAACGACCAAAATTTAACGGTGTATACCCGTAATTTCAGAACACAGCTTAGCTTCCGTAGGTAAGTAAACAGTTTTTGATGTACACATTTTTAAAATGAGTTACTAATTAGTTTTCGTGTAGCCTTTTAGAGCATGCGGTGGGTGTAAAAAACAATTTTTATACCAAAACTTTTAGCAAACAATTTTTACTTGCAGCTTTAACAATTTCCACCTGAACGAAACTAAATTACTTTTAGTATTTTAATATAAATTTTTTACTTCCTGTTTAACATGCTAACATTACACCAACATATTTCGGAAGAGTAGGTAGATAATTTTTGTGGAAAGCGCTCAGGTCGTAAAAAAATCCACTTTGAGCTGGCCTAGCATTTTACTTAATTTCTATTGAATAAGAGGTCAGCCTATCCTTGTTTGTGCAGACATTTTAAGCGGCTACTAAGGAATTAGTGACGAAATATGCCTTATCATGGGGTTTGAACACAGGATCATATAATCAGTTACTAGAACAACGTGGCAGTTAAGATTTGCTAAACAAACAAACCAACCTTTATCAGTTACATACTTGTGAACCTATAACACAGAAATCTCTAGTTACTATAGGCAGTCAATTGGTATCTTGCCGTCCTATAAAGACCAGGTTAGTCCGATAAGGGCATCCCTTTGAGATGCTACGCGTCGACGACTCGGGCTCGGTCCAGACAGTTAACGGACGGCCGGATGGCGAGCAATGGGTAGCTCCCCGTCTGCAACCCCAAGCCTACGGTGGATGAATGAGATGGTTGGTGTGAAGAAGAGAAAGGATGACAAGAAGAAGATGAAACATTACGGCTGCGGCTTTAGCATGGGTTTTTTTTTTAAGGTTGATAAAATCATCCAATGACATCTCCCGCCGTTGGGCGGAGCGGGAGATGGTGTCAGACTCTTACTGACTAAAAACCTACCCCGTTCCTTCTTTGCCTTGGTTCTAGGGCCCTTGTATGCATTTTCATACCTCCTCAGAGCCCCAGATTAGGTTTCGACCCTACTGGACCCCTACAGTTTGTTGTTAACTCCTTGAGCGCCTATGGTATAGTACGATTTATGTGCACTAAAGAAGTAATATAAGACTTTGATAAAAGGGCTGTGTTTTATTTTCCCAATCTTTTATCCTAAATAGATTTAGATTTATAAAATTCCATATTAAAAGTAACGGGAAATTAGGTTTTTTTTATTCCCACCTAATGGTAGGCAGAGATGCAATCGTTGATGGTGAGGTACACTATAAGTTTATTAAGAGCCTATTCACTCTAGGCTTGAAGACATCTAATTTATAATCGGACGGGAAGACCACAGCAGGCCAATTGTTCCTTATTTTATTCATAAGACCAAATCTAGGCTATGGTTTACCTAGTGTGTTGCTTGTTGCAGACAAAACATCATTAATTAAGAAACATATATACAAGTACAACCCCATTTCATGTCCAGACAATCTCTAGCCAGACCAGGTTGCCTGGAAGAGATCGCCGAATGCGAAAAAGCGATAAGGCAGCCTATTGTATATTCACTCTCAAATTGTATTATTTCCTATCTTGGTGTACAAAAAAGCATATATAAATATACAAACACGCAGTCTTTCGAATTTATGTTATTTTCAGTGGAATCGAAGAAAGATTGCATGTTCAGTAAACACGTAGACAAACAATTTATCAAAATCCATCGGTTATGACTGTCGTGACATGTCATTTCCTTGAGGAAATAGGAGCCAGTTGATTGTCTCCTACACCTTCCGCATGACGACAGGGTGATATTGGTTTTTACATCCGTTACTTTTTTGTTGTTCATCACCAGCATTGATTTTTTTTTTGTTTTTTTCTTAACCATAAATACAAAGTCCTTCAGTCGGCTGGGGTCATGGGTCAGTTTCTGAAAAGAAGGCCCGGCCCCGGCACGATAGGCAACGAAGAAACGGGGTAGGTTTGCGTCAGTAAGAGTCTGACACTATTTCCCGCTCCGCCCAAGGGCGGGATCTGTCATTGGATGATTTTACCTACCATAAAAAAGTCCTTCAGTCGAAATATGAATAGAATATGGATGTACACATTATAATATTTCTGTAGTATTTGGCAGCATGACTTGATACGTTTGTATCAAGTCAACCTTCTCGGCAAACTTCGCTGAGGTAGTCAACACTACAATAAAATTCTCAGCTCCATTTTACCGAGATTACGTCTATTTCAATAGTTCCACATATTTTCCAGTTGCGCAGACACTTGAGATACAAAACTACAAATTTTACATCACATTCACTAGGAATCAATTAGCAAATAATTAAAGCAACCACTGAACTTCACTCGAAGAAATTCCGCAAAAAACCCCTCGCCATCATTGAGTCATCGCAATGATTTTGATAAGTGTATGTATTTCAATGTAAAACCAAGCGCCATACAAATATTTTCTAATATTTTATTGTGTGATCTATGAGATTTTTTAGGGTTCCGTACAAGAGGAAAAAAAGGAACCTTTTCCGTCTGTCTGTTTATCAAGACCCTTTATCTCGAGAACGCGTAGAGGTAGCAAGTTGAAACACATGTCACAAAAAGCGTATTTTTCGACGCTCACAAAGGAATCAAAATTCATATAGTAGGTACTTCCCGTTGACCTAAAATTCTGTTTGGCATGAAGGAAGTTCTCATACCACACGTATAGGAAAAATCCGAAAACTGTAAATTTGTAGTTAAGTCACCAAAAAAAAAAACTTTCTTGCGGTTCCGAAAAAATTTTTGAGCCTCGATTCGAGAGTTGCACTGTTTTCATATGTAAGTTTGTACGGAATCCTTAGTGCACGAGTCTGACTCGCTCATGTCCGGGTTTTCTTTTAAAACAGGAGTTTATACTTTTTTCTCTCCTAATTAAAAAGTACTAATTTTCTAATCTCTCTATTTAAAAGTATGATTTGTTATTCATATAACTAAGTACTGATTTATTACAATAACTTATATTTTAACACATTATAATAAATATTTTTTAAATTAGAAACGGAAAATCGTCAAAATAAATTTATTATTATTATTAAAAAAAAAAAAAAAAAAAAGGATTAGCCTATTGGTTTAATGGTTAGTGGCCCTAACTGCTATGCCGGAAGTCGTGGGTTCAATTTCTACCAAAGACAAATGTTTGTATGATGAGCACGATCATTTTTGTTCTGTGTCTGGGTGTAATATATCTATAATATTTCTATATTTAGAAATATATAAGTATGTTTAATAGTTGTCTTGTACATACTCATAGCACAAACTCTGCTTAATTTGGGACTAAATGGCGTTGTATGGAAGTGCTGGAACATTATATTTTAGGTATTATAACTGTAGCTTACGGCGTTCTACCTGAAAGGGCTCATCATCTGTGTAAATTTTTAACTTTTTCTAAAATTGGCCAACATGGTCGAAACACGGTCAGGACGACTATGTATTTAAAAAACAAAAAACTGAAATAAATCATTCATCATTTCAGAAGGCAGTTTTTAGATAACGCTTGAAAAAACATATTTATCTAACTCACAAAAAGTTACAATAGAGTTAAGAACAACAATCAGGATTGTTTGATAAAGTTTAGCTAAAAAAGTTTTGTTTACGCAAACAAGGACAGCGGGGATCTGGGGCGCGAGGCGCGGACGGAGGGGACGCGAAATAAAGCAATCAGTTATCCGTTAGGTTTGTTTTTTGATAAAAACGTTGACTTTGCAATCTTGCGACTAAAATTAAGCGTTGTGCGGCACAAAAGTTGGGGACGATTTTTCCGACTCCAAAAAAAGAAGGATGTTCTCAATTCAGTAAATGATAATGATAAATGATATTTATTTTGCAAATAGGTTTTTAAAAACACTATTACACGTCAATTTTTTTTTTTCTATAGTATACTAGATGAGGCCGGTGTTTCCTAGCTGACTACCTTGAGAAGAAACACCGAAACAAACTCAAGTCTCTTTTAAAGTCCACACGCAAACATGTAATGGTCAAATCATTTATTTATTCTCACCTTACATCTATCTTTTTAGGTTTTTTTTTAGACCATAATGCGATAAATGCGCTATTCCTAACTAATTAGTCATATGAGAACCATGCAAATTGGAGTCTGAGATGGTGTTTTGAAGAAAGAATCACTCGATCAGAGTGAACCTGTCCAGTCAGTGCAAGCATTTGTCAGTATTCGTGTAGCTCAACTCAGGACTACTACTACGAACCATACCAAAGAAAGGACATTTTGGTAAGCCGCAAAAAAGTACTCATAACCAGAATTATGTTAGAATTAAAAGAAAGAAAAAAGTAATCCACATAGTCAGACAAAAATGAAACTTGACAAAGTAAATTGTAAAACCAATATACGGTTGTCTTCTTTGTATATTTGTGACCTCAGAACTAAGAAGCTTGTGGCTAAACAATATAAGCAACACTTACCGTTGATCTGTCAATCACCATTCATCCACCATCAAAAAAATATACCAAGATTCTTCCATGCCTCAAAGAGTACGTTAAACCTTGATCATGATCATATCAGCCAAAAGACATCCGCTGTTGGCCATAGGCCTGCTTCAAGTGTCACTGCATCGAACGATTCTATGGGTTTCGCATCAAACGGATTCCCGCAACACTCACCAGGTCCATCTTAAAGGAGGCCTGCCATTGCTGCGCCTTCCGATGCGCGACTGTTATTCCCGGTTGTCAATTGTAGATATTTGACAGATGTCATGGATACTCAGAAGGCAGAAAGTCTGACACTAGTTTTGATCAGGTGTATCGTGTTACCCAGTTAGCTACTTCTAAAATTTTGCTCTTTGGCTCATTTACAGTGTTTGTTTGTTATCGAACACCTCTGAAATGGTTTGACAGATTTCTATGAAAATTTTGTGTAATTTTGTTAGGTATGAGAATAGCACTTAGGCTATTTATCCCCCTCCTGCCCCCTTGGTTTGAGGAGTGGCTGGAAAGAACTCACGATGTCCTCACCTTCTAAACAGTAAATAATTGTACAGAACCCTTTATACGGAATGTGAATCTGAATCGCATTTAGCCGGTTTTTTTGTATTTATTATTATTTATTTATTTATAGAATAGAATAGAAAAGAATAGAATAAACTTTATTGAACACCAAAATATGTAGTATTTATTATATGCTTTATTGTACAGCATTACATAAACAAAACAAGAACTAAAACTAAAAGACACATATACAATGGGCGGCCTTATCGCATTCTGCCATCTCTTCCACCTGACCTAAAATGGACAGTAATTGTCTGGACAAGAAATGGGGCTGTCATAGGTGTGACAATACCAGTGATATACATATTTATATTACAATAGATACATAGATATATACAAATGTTATATAATATATACGATATTGATAAATACAGAAATTTATATGACAACTAACAACATTCACAGCGACAGGTAATGTTCCCTAACGAGACTTATAAAAACAGACAACGATTGAGCGCGTTTAATTGTGTCTGGCAATTCATTCCACAGACGAACAGCATAGACAGCAAATGATTTGTCAAAGAAAGTCGTGGAATGTATTATTTATATTCGTAGTAATTATTGAGTTTTACTTTTAGTATATGAAAATGGAGAAACTGAGTTAACTCAAACATATGAAGCGCCAGCTTTTCCTAGTGAGACACAATTTACACGTACACCAAGTCTCGCGGCATGTGTTTACGTTGAGTTGATTGCGCTTTGTACTCTGATTACAACTCAAACTAGCTAATCAGCGCTGCTATATAATATCGGAAATAGTGACGGGATTTGTCTTGTTTGTTATTTAGATACAAGCGGTATAATGTTTTTCTAGCAAATGAAACAGATATTTTATTTGGCGACTATCTCCAGATGCTTCAGTTTAGGGGGTCCAGACGCCTCCTCTCGGAGGCTTCACGCAGGCATCGTTCGGTCCATGGCCCTTTAAGGGGCGCCGGTGTGGGCACTTGGAAGCTGCCGAAGGACCAGTTGAACGCAACGCCGGCCCTGCGTTCGAGATTAGAGTTAACTCTAATGACGTCATCAGGGTAGATACTCTATCCTCGCATTTTTTAATGCGAACGTAGAGTTCAACTGTCACACCAACATGTCAAACAAGTGTCATGTCCAGCGGGATCTCATGGTGAAATGGCGACAGCGACCATCGCAACCAAGTGCTGGGTACGCACTATGGCGGTAAGTCCCCTCTTTGAGGTGTGGCTGGATAGATATCACGGCGTCCTCAGCTTCCACATCACGCAGGTTCTTACTGAATACGGTCAGTTGCCAGGAAGTTCCTACACCAGATTCATGCGGAACAAGTGGCACCCGGGTGTCAAAACTGTGTAGACCACCCGGAGGACACGGTGGAGCACACTGTAGAGGTGTGCCCCGCTTGGGCAGAGCACCGCCGTGTCCGCGTGGGGGCGGTCGGCGGCAGTGACCTCTCGCGCCTGGCCTTGGTACAGGCCATGTTCCGGAGCGAGGAGGAGTGGCAGGCGGTCGCCTCCTTCTGCGAAGCAGTAATGCTATTTGAGATTGTGATCAAATTACAATTTGCTGTTTAACAATTTTGAGACGGACTAAGCCGCGGGTACCAGCTTGTACTTAAATCAACATAGTTGTCTAAATACCCAAATCTTTTAGCTATTATACATAACACTATCCCACTTATTATATTATTGTGTAACATGAAACCCTTACATGCTCATGCCTAATGGAAGCGAATCGCTAGAGGGTACGAATATTTTAGTATGCAGGAGATATTATGTTGAACTTGTTCGCGTAGTTATGGCTTTTATATCTTTGTGGATGTTACAATGTCCTTGAGATAAAGTAAAAGTCGATACGTGATTGTGTTGCTGTATTTTTTCCCGGAAACTGTTTCAGTCAAATGCGGAAACATAACCGTAAACGTTAGATGTGTCGTTGAAGAGTTTTCTCTCTCTCAGGGTTATTTTTGGCATTGCCTTATGTATCTTTCGCACTCCAAGAAACGCTTTTTTAAAGATTCATTAATGACTTCTCACGCTTTAGAGGCGAAGTGGGAGAGCGTGTCAAGCTTTTACTGACTAAAACCTTCTCATATGTTCCTTCTTTGCTTTGCGTTCCAGGACCCCAAGTTTCCCCTTCGGAAACTACCTCATGGCTCCAGTAGGCTTCTGCCCTGCTAGGTCCTTACGGTTTTGCCGACATCTCTTTGAGGCACGCGTTCAACACTACACTGAGCTCATAATATTGTTTTTATAATCACCTCACATCTCCCGTGGCCAAACTGGAAATTTCTTGACTGATTGCGGACCCAGATTGGCCGCTGTAAAAACAATCTGGCCAAATGGGGCTTCCTCGACTCATCTCTAACACAGTGCCGGTGTGGAGCCTTCATAGCACATGCATTACCTACTGTGCTGCCCATCCCGCACAAATAACTGCAGTTTTCAGGATATGTACGAGGCTAATAACAGAGCTATACAGGTTGCCAAACAATGGCCGGAAAAAAAAATTGTTTGAGTACATTGACTAGAGAAAAAGAAGTTGATTAGTGAAGTATTTTTTCTTCACCGTTTTGAGAGCAGTTGTGATAATACAAATACACAAAGTGATACGCCTGGCTGGGTTTGAACCCTCGACCTACAACTCATTAGTCGGGGCCGTTACCACTCGGCCACCACTGCTCTCCCGAGAAGGAAAACATCGTGAGGAAACAGCATGTCCGAAAACCAAAAATTCGAAGACATGTGACATCCACCAACCCGCACTGGGCCGGCGTAGTCGATTACGGCCCATTCCCTCTCTTAGAGATGAGGCCTGAGTCCCAGCAGTGGGAACATTATAGGGCTGATGCTATGCAATTTTTTTTTATTTTTATTTGTATTTCATGTCGAGTATTACTATTTTTATATTTTTATCCATTGAAAAGTTCTGAAGTCCACAATTCGTGAACCCCACTCCCTTCCTGTACTCGGGACGAAAAGAAATTTACATTTTAATTCTGTTTCACGGTGACTGTTAGAAGTTTGAGACGGCCCCGTAACAGATCTGTTTGCAGCGATACTAACTTTGTATTTTGTATAATTAACTAGCGATGGTAGTGGGATACTTACTCTCTATAGTTGAGAAAAAAAACGTGGGATAGTCCTTGTAGCTTTTTTAGAATTTTTAAAAGAAATTTTTGGAGTTTCCACGTTGAGTTAACTGAGCTTTTCAATAGGCTTTAAATCTGCCAAGCTTTCGTTCAACTATCAAGGTTTCTTCCAGTCAAAGATTGGAATCCGACCTCCATCGTCCAGAAATTGGTCAAAATTGGGAACCTCTTAGCAAAACAGATGATCATATCAGGCTTAACGTGCTTTTGCTCTCGAAGGAATCTCGGTACGTTAAGATGACGGTCACCTATCCACTAAACGACCTCGGCAATGTTGCTTAACTTTGTCGATCGATTCATAAATTCGTACTTCACGATACCACGAACTCCTTCAGTAGTAAGGATTTATTAAGACGATTTTACAGCTATTTTATGGAAAATATGGCAAATGACCATAATCATTTCTTATTGAGGTAAAAGTTATTCAGATAAAAGGTGATGTTGTTCCCAGATGCATCACGAACAACCACCTTGTTTTAAAATAAATAGATAATACTTGTGTAACCCATATGGATGCCACTAAATCAAATTATAGAATGTTTTTAAACGACTCCTAATGAAATAAAATAGCATTGTAGGCGCTTGCTACGAAAAGTGCTACGGTGAAGCTAATTATGCTACGAAACTTGCGCGGCGTAGCGTGCTACGAAATATGTCTACGACTGTGGGTGTGGGGTTCTACCACAGATATAGATAGACATAGATAACGCAAGCATCACGATCTGTATGAAAACCAAGCGTGCCATTTTTTGACTACCTATTATGACGTCACAAGCACTATTTAGTGAAGACGCTGCCGCGTACGGCGTCCCCCTCGCTCCACCCCCACACCAACAGCACAATTAACCATTTTTATATTTTTAACTGCCGTCTGACTAGCGCTGTACTCCGATGCAGACTGAGCGCGAAAGTGACCACTTACGATTTTTGTACGTAAGCTAGGCACGCGAAGTAGTTGCTCTTGCGTTATCTAGGTATATCTTAATCTGTGGGTTCTACGCACCAGTGGTTCGTCTTGGTAGAAATCAGTTTATTTAAACAAATCAAGTCCATGTTTTATTTCAGTCAAATAATGCGTTTCGTTTATAAAATCATGTCCCCTAGCCAAGTTACAATCGTTTCGTTTTGCGTGAACGCTTGGAGTTGGCCACGCCCCCAATTCGTTTGTTCGAACAAAGGAGTTGGAATCCTGACCCGAGGACAAAGACAAAACGATATTTTGTCAGTAATATAATAACAATAGTTACAAATACAACTTTTGTATTCAGGTTTTTAGGTTTACAACAATCATTTTCCCTGTTAAAATATTATCTGTTCTGTCTAGAGAACTTTTTATAAAAATAATACAAAATCTTAAATTTCGTTAGTCGTATTTTTCATGTTCCTTCGTTACCTGAATAGCAACAACTGTCGGAAATAAATTAGTTGTAATGTAATAAAAAGTAATGGTTTTATTATAAGAGTTCATTGCTTTTTGTTAGTAAAAAGTTTTAAGAACCTCCGTGTTTTAAAGTCGGTTACAAAAAAAATATAACCGTATTGGAAACCTCCTATTTTGAAGATGGTTAAAAACTGACTTATACTTTAACGAGCCAATGACCTTGTAAATAGTTGTCGGTCATTGCGTACTAACTATCTACAGGTCATTGGACTCGCCCAGCTGACGTATACTTAAAAAAAATAATTTCGTACATGCGTAAATTAATTCAAGTTAAAAAAAATACTTAATTTTTTAATTTTATCTTTACAAATCGATAGTTTTTCATGTACCGAATTGACCCTTCACGGGATTAAAACGATCAAAATGTAACGGTTTATACATAGATTTACAAAACACGTCAACTTACACCGCTGTATAATACAAGTATAAGTAACATGATAATATCATTTTAATAACACGAATTCCGCCCCGATAGTTGTGAACAGCGCAAAGTGACGCCACATGTCATTTCCGATATGAAATTCCAAGGTGACAAGGATGTAATTACGTCACATTCAAATAAGAACATTATGATTGAGTGTTAGTCCGCTTTGTAGGAAATTCAAATGTTTCACAATAGGACAGTTTTGAAGTAATGAGACTAAGAAGGGGTGCTAATTAAACAACAAACACCGTAGGCGTGGGATTACGGACGGCGAGCAATGGGTAGCTCGCTATCCGACCGTCCGGTAACCGTCCGGACCGAGCCCAAGTCGTCGACGGCGCGTATTGTTCCCGCGCGCCTCGAGGAGTTGTCAGCAAACCGTAGGGGCCCAACCGGGTCGGGGCCATGGCTTTTGTGAAAGTGTACACCAGGGCCCTGGAACTAGGGCAAAGAAGGAACAGAGTGGGTTTTTTAGTCAGTAAAAGTTTGCCACTATCTCCTGCTCCACCCAAGGGTGGGAGTTATCATTGGGTAGATTTTAAACCACCGAAAAAAAAAAAATGAACAGCTAAGCATAAAGCATTTGCATAATCAGCCTTATCATGTTCCCACTGATGGGACTTAGATCTCCTTTTTAAGAGAGGGAATGGCCCGTAATCCACCATGGAGGCCCCGTGTAGGTTGGTGGATGTCACATATCAGGTTTCTCAGTCTCAGCGATAGTAAGCAGTCCACTTTCACCAAACTCGTAAACTTCTTTCCAAGTTTTGCCGTGAAATAAAATTACTGTGTCGTCTGCATCCGATATTATTTCAGCATTTTGAAGGGCACAAAGTTCTTTTTAATAACATTATTTGCCTCTAAAAATCTACATTGCCTTCTAAATTACTCAGTCAACCCCAATTAACAAGCCTCTGAATGACTTAAGCCACTTTTTGGGTGATTATAAAAAAAGATCTCCCTACAATTCCTAAAATTCCTTCCTACAATTCTAAAAAGCTATGAAAAAATCAAACTTCAAGTTAACGGAATAAATTACAAATAAAAAAACTTTTTTAAAAACAAGCTTTCAATTAAATGGGCTAAAAAGGAGAAAATAAACTTTTCCTTTATAACTTTTACTATCAATTTATAACGGCATTACACAATTTATATGATACAAAAGCTTGTCGCGAGATTTTGAAAATATTAGATTAGATGAAGTTTTTTAACTTATTTAATTTATGAAGTTATTTAGCTATGTGTTTAAACAGTTATATCTCGCGACAAGCTTTTATATCATATAAATTGTGTAATGCCGTTATAAATTGATAGTAAAAGTTATAAAGGAAAAGTTTATTTTCTCCTTTTTAGCCCATTTAATTGAAAGCTTGTTTTTAAAAAAGTTTTTTTATTTGTAATTTATTTTTTACTTTTTAGTTATACCTTATCTAAATCACATTTGTATTCTCAGCAAGTCCTTTCATTTGTTACCCCATATTATAGGAAAGCATAAGAAACTTAGTCTGCTATCTTTAGAAGTCTGCCAGGATTTTTTTTTTTTTATAGTAGGTAAAATCATCCAGTGACATCCCCTGCCCTTGGGCTTGGTTCGGTCTGTTACCGGACGGACGGACAGCGAGCTACTCATAGCCCGCCGTCCGCAAGTCCGCGCCTACGGTGGCAGGAAATCGGAATCGGAATTACGGCGGCGGCTGCGGCGTGAGCGCCGTTGCCTGATGCGGTCGGCCTCCTCCTTTGCTAGCATTACTGCTTCGCAGAAGGACGCGACCACTTGAGAAGTCTACCAGGTTGGATTTATGAAACAAAAATGATGGTGGTGGATCGTAAGACTAACAATCAACCTAACTTACATGAAATAGCCAATTGCGAAGTAGTCCAGAGTTTATCTACCTGGGATCCACAATCACAATTACTGGGAAATGCGGAGAAGATTCAAGCACCGTAAAAACATTGACGCTCTTGAAATGTGACGCTGGAGGCGTCTACTGAGAATAAAACAGACTGCGCACCGTACTAGACTAACGTTTCCATTCTTAAAGAGCTTTGCATTAAAACAAAAACTTTTGTCGATTTTGCAACAGCGAATTTTTAAGATGTTTGGATATATCATAGGCAATGAAAGCTCTTTGGAACGTTCAGTGGTACAAGGAAGAATAGAGGGCCTACGTTCTTGCGGCCAATCGCCTACCAGATGGACAGACGTCACTAAATCATCTTCGAAGTGTTCCCTCATTGAATGTACACGAATATAATGAATAGAGAGAGATGGAGAAGTCTCGCAAAAGCCGCAACCAACCTACCAGACGATCCATTAGCACTACCACTCCACCAAGAGTATGACTGAGAAAAAGGAAAATATTGGATTTAGAGTAATGTCACTTTATTTTTAATGTTACTCTCTGCAAGCCTTTTCAATTGGTATCTATTTTGTAGGAGTGTATTAAAACTAACTAGTACGATCGATGGGGTTGTGTCGTTTAACTGCGGAGTTCCTATGACCACGTTCCAGCTCCATCATCAGGCCCTGGATACCATTTAGGATCCAAGTACCATCATTACAAATCAAATGAGCCTAAAGTCGATGGGGTTATATCGTTTAATTGCGGAGTTTAATTGTGTCTGGCATCATGCTAAACTGAACCTATTTGGCGCAGCCGTGAGGCATATTCTTGTTGCTGTTGAATTTTTTTGTTATTTTTTTTATTTATGTTTAAGTTTTAAAACTTGTATTGTGCTTCATTGCAAGCCAAATAAACGTGTTTTCTTTCTTTCTTTCTTTCTTTCAACCTTCCAGCTTCATCATCAGACCCTGGTTACCATATAAGATTCAAGAACTCATCAATAAAAATTAAATGAACCCAAACTCGATGGGATTGTGTCGATTTCTTACGAAGTTCCTATGGTAATCTTCCAGCTCCATCATCAGAATCTGGTTACCATATAGGATCCAAGCACTAGTTAATACAAATCAAATGAGCCTAATTTCGATGGGGTTGTGTCGTTTAACTGCGGAGTTCCTATGACCAAGTTCCAGCTCTATCATCAAACCCTGGTTACCATATAGGGCCCAAGTACTCGTCATTACAAATCAAATGAGCCTAAAGTCGATGGTGTTGTATCGTTTAACTACGGAGTTCCTATGACCACCTTCCGACTCCATCATCAGACCCTGGCTACCATACATGATCAAAGTACTCGTCAATACTAATCAAACGAGCTCAAACTCGATGGGGTCGTATCCTTTAACTGCGGAGTTCCTATGACCACCTTACGGCTCCATCATCAGACCCCGGCTACCATTTAGGATGAAAGTAATCGTCACTACAAACTAAACGAGCCCAAATTTGATGGGGTTGTGTCGTTTAAGTGCGGAGTTCCTGTGACCACCTTCCAGCTCCATTTTCAGACCTTGGTTACCATATAGGTTGAAAGTACTCGTCAATACGAATCAAATGAGCCCAAATTCGATGGGGTTGTATCGTTTAACTGCCGAGTTCCTATGATCACCTTCCGGCTCCATCTTCAGACCCTGGCTATCATACAGGATCAAAGTACTCATCAATACGAATCAAACGAGCCCAAATTCGATGGGGTTGTATCGTTTTACTGCGGAGTTCCTATGACCACCTTCCGACTCCATCATCAGACCCTGGCTACCATACATGATCAAAGTACTCGTCAATACTAATCAAACGAGCTCAAACTCGATGGGGTCGTATCGTTTAACTGAGGAGTTCCTATGACCACCTTCCGGCTTCATCATCAGACCCTGGCTACTTGTAGGATGAAAGAACTCGTCAATACAAACTAAACGAGCCCAAATTCGATGGGGTTGTGTCGTTTAAGTGCGGAGTTTCTGGGACCACCTTCCGGCTCCATCATCAGACCCTGGCTATCATACAGGGTCAAAGTACTCGTCAATACTAATCAAGCAAGCCCAAATTCGAAGGGGTTGTATTGTTTTATTGCTGAGTTTCTATGGCTACCTTCCAGCTCCATCACCAGATCAGCTCCATGTCATCATATTGTTGCATTGTCACCCGATTTACACATGCATGTAAAATTTCAGCTCAATCGGTTGAAGATATCTGCTTCAAAATTGAGTTGCAAGATTTGAGCCGAACATACATAGTTACATACAGTGCAAGCTAATAGAAAGCTTGTAAAAATCAAATGAGCCCAAATTTGATGGGGTTGTGTCGTTTAAGTGCGGAGTTCCTGTAACCACCTTCCAGTTCCATCTTCAAACCTTGGTTACCATATAGGATGAAAGTACTCGTCAATACGAATCAAACGACCCCAAATTCGATGGAGTTATATCGTTTAACTGCGGAGTTCCTATGATCACCTTCCGGCTCCATCATCAGACCCTGGCTATTAAACAGGATCAAAGTTATCGTCAATACGAATTAAACGAGCCCAAATTCGATGGGGTTGTATCGTTTAACTGCGGAGTTCCTATGACCACCTTCCGAGCCCATCATCAGACCCTTGCTACCATACATGATCAAAGTACTCGTCAATACTAATCAAACGAGCTCGAACTCGATGGGGTCGTATCGTTTAACTGCGGAGTTCCTATGACCACCTTCCGGCTTCATCATCAGACCCTGGCTACCATATAGGATGAAAGTACTCGTCAATACAAACTAAACGAGCCCAAATTCGATGGGGTTGTGTCGTTTATGTGCAGAGTTCCTGTGATCACTTTCTAGTTCCATCATCAGACCTTGGTTACCATATAGGATGAAAGTACTCGTCGATACGAATCAAACGAGCCCAAATTCGATTGGGTTGTATCGTTTAACCGTGGAGTTCCTATGATCACCTTCCGGCTCCATCATCAGACCCTGGCTATTATACAGGATTAAAGTACTCGTTAGTACTAATCAAGCGAGCCCAAACTCGATGGGGTTGTATTGTTTTATTGCTGAGTTCCTATGGATACCTTCCAGCTCCATCATCAGATCAGCTCCATGTCATCATAATGTTGCATTGTCACCCGATTTACACATGCATGTAAAATTTCAGCTCAATCGGTTGAAGATATCTGCTTCAAAATTGAGTTGCAAGATTTGAGCCGAACATTCATAGTTACATACAGTGCAAGCTAATAGAAAGCTTGTAAAAAAGATACGGCTCATATACATTTACGTTTTTTGCGATATAAAAAATGTATATTTCGACACTCTCAAGGGAATCAAAATTCATAGGGTACTTCCCATTGACCTAGAGCTTGAAATTCGGCATGCAGCAAGGTCTTATAGCACAGTAGGAAAAAACCGGAAAACTGTGTAGTTATGTCCGGGTTAAAACCGGTTTTTTAAGACTTAATCTAGTGCTTGCCTGCGATCCCACCTAATGCTAAGCAGTGACGCAATCATTAATGGTGAAGCACACTTATTTAAATCACTCTATCTTTGAAGACACTTATAATCGGACGGAAAAACCACAGCAGACACATTGTTCCTATCCTTCAATGTACGCGGTATAAATGACGAGGCGAAACGTTTAGTCCGGATCGTAAACATTACAACAATGTCGCCGTACGCCAGATTATCCGTTGGCAGGCAGGCGCTAGCAAAATCAAAAGGAAAGGGTGGCTGTGCGTTGCTTTGTAGATTGGTTTAAAAAAAAAACTGAATCTTAAATCACCAATTAGCCTCATGGCACATCTCTCAACTGAGTTTAAGACTGTTGGATGGCATTATGCAGCACCATATGGCTGCAGTACACACGATCGGACCTATGCTTGTAAAACAATAGAAGCTGTCCCAGTTTAAAGTAGGTACCTTGGTTTTTTTTTAAAGCAGGTAAAATCATCCAATAACATCCCCTGCCCTTGGGTGGAGCGGGAGATAGTGTCAGACTCTTACTGAATAAAAACCTACTCCGTTCCTCCTTTGCCTTGGTTCCAGGGCCCAGGTATGCATTTTCATATCTCCCCAAAGCCCCAGATTAGGCTTCGACCCTACTGCCCAGTAGGGTTGAAGCCCTACAAGGTACCTTGGTAAGAATCTACGAATATTTGTTGCCCTTTGCGTTCCAAGGCCACGTATTTTTTTTTAATAATCCCGATGCATCTTTACAGTATCATGACTTAAATTGAAAATTCATAAAAAGTGTCATTTTTTTTTTCATTTATATAAACTGGTGTTTGACTGCGATCCCACCTGATGGTAAACAGTGGTGCAATCGTCAGACAAACAATCGGTTTACACCCCAATTTTTAATCGGATGGGAAGACGCAGCAGGCAAACTGTTCCAGTCCTTCGATGTACGCGGTATAAACGACGAGGCAAAACGCTTACCGTAGAAGTTTCAACAAACATAAACACAGAACAAAACATCAGCCAAGTACGAGTCATCACGAAGTGTTGCTTAGCAATATGTACATCATTTTCTTTTACACAACTTGATTCTGTTTTTAGTATTTGTTGTTATAGCGGCAACAGAAAAACATCATGTATGAAATTTTCAACTGTTTAACAATCACTGTTTATGAGACAGCTTGAACAGATAGTCAGACATTAAAGTCTTACACCCGTATTTATAAACAAGTAAAACTAAATACTTGAGTAAAAGTAACTACATAAGTAACAATTTCTATCCTATAGTTAAGAAAAATTTAAATTTTGAATGAAGATTTCTAACGTCAAGGAATTACTTAATAAGATTTGACTTAGTAACAAGTAAATACTTCTTTATAAATACGGGTGTTAGTAATAATCTCTTTTTTAGCCTTTGGGTTCGGAACCCTAAAACGATTAGTTTTTATATTAAAAAGAGGCCAAGTGCAAGTCGGACTCACCCATGAAGGGTTCCGTAGCAGCAAGTAACATAATATAAAAGTTCTTGTAGTTCGTTGTAACTTTGATCGATGTTTTAATAATAGTGTATTAAAAAAAAATACTTACTAGATCTCGTTCAAACTAATTTTTTGTGGAATTTTGCATGGTAATGTACATCAAATATTTTTTTTAGTTTTATTATTCTCTTATTTTAGAAGTTACAGGGGGAGGACACACATTTTACCACTTTGGAAGTGTCTCTCGCGCAAACTATTCAGTTTAAAAAAAAATGGTATTAGAAACCTCATTATCATTTTTGAAGACCTATCCATAGATTCCCCACACGTATGGGGTTGATGCAAAAAAAATTGAGTTTCAGTTCTATGTATGGGGAACCCCAAAATTATTTGTTTTTTTTTTTTAGTTTCAGTTAAAAGTGGCTGTGACATACGGACGGGCAGACAGACAGACAGACTTGACGAATCCATAAGGATCCCGTTTTTGCCATTTGGATACGGAATCCTAAAACAAGCCTTTTAATGTCGGTACGTAAGTTTCTACCCCTAAGTTTTCTTATACAAGGATTTTCAATTAATTCAAAACCCATCTATTTAGGTATTTTGATCCAATTACTTACTTGTGTTTCGTTGTGGGGACAGAAAATTGTAAAGTAACTATTTTGATACAGGGAACGGCCATTTTGATTGAATCGGTACTCTGAGCTCACGGATTCTTGGGATCCTGTTATATTCATGAGCGACGCGAATTTGTCAAGAAATAACTATAATATTTAGAATAATATTGTATCGTTGATTTTAAACGTCTTTTTTTACTTAACATAGACTAGCTCTAACTTCGAACGGGTTTTTTTTTATGGTAGGTAAAATCATCAAATGACAGATCCCGCCCTTGAGTGGGACGGGAGATAGTGTCAGACTCTTATTGACTAAAAACCTACCCTGTTGCATTCATTGCCTTCGATCCAGGGCCCCGGGGTTCATTTTCGCTTAACCCTTGGCAACTACAAACTGGTGTTTGTAAAATAAATCTTTTAAATTTTCGGGTTTCCTCTCCTATGTACGCATGTAATTTTATGCATTTCAATCTTCCTCTTAAACCAGTCTTCCAATTGGTGAAAACCGCATGAATAATTTTTCAGTAGTTTTTGAGTTTAATACGAACAGATGCGATGGGGATCTCGTTTTATATTTCACTAGCTTCTGCCATCGGCTTCGCCCGCGTGAAAGTCGGTTTCTCCATACAAACTTCCAACCCCAGTTTTATCCCGTTAGGGGGTTTTTTTATGGTAGGTAAAATCATCCAATGACAAATCCCGCCCTTGGGTGGGGCGGGAAATATTGTCAGACTCTTACTGACTAAAAACCTTCCCTTCCATTCATTGCCTTTGTCCCGGGACCCGTGGTGACATTCTCACATAAACTTTGGCCCCAGTAGGCTTCGGCCCTGCTGGACCCCTACAGTTTGCTGACAACTCCTTGAGGCGCGCGAGAACAGTGCGCGCCGTAGACAACTTGCCGGACGGACGGACAGCGAGCTACCCATTGCCCACCGTCCGCGAGCCCGCGCCTACGGTGGCCGGAAATCGGGATCGGAATCCCGGCGGCGGCAGCGGCGTGTGCGCCTTTGCCTAATGCGGTCGGCCTCCTCCTTTGCTAGCATTACTGCTTCGCAAAAGGAGGCGACCGCCTGCCACTCCTCCTCGCTCCGGAGCATGGCTTGAACCAAGCCTGGGCGCGAGAGATCGCCGCCGATCGCCCCCACGAGGACACGGCGATGCTCTTCCCAATCCCGTTAGGGGTGGAGTTTCGTAAAATCTGTTCTTAGCAGATGTCTACACCCTATAAGAAACGTATCTGCCAAATTTTAAGTTTGTAGGTGTTATAGTTTCTGAGATTTAGTGATTAATCAGTGAGTGGTATTTCGCTTTTATATATAGATGTGTCCATTCAGGGTCAAGGATACACTTTCTTATACTCCTTTTTCCTGGTTTTAAAGACCTCTTTGTCCCGCGATCTTTGCCCAGGTCTGCCACAATGTTACCGAACATTTTCCAACAACCACGTTATGGTCGACTTAGCCCATTGACCATTTGACACGAGGCAGACGCGTCCGGCCTTCCTGTTTCAGCTTGACTTCTTTTCGGATAATTTAGATGAAAATAGTTATAAAAAATCTTTTTACCACTGATGGTATCTACTTATTTAAAATAACATAAAATAGTATTTAATAGGAAATATGCATGAAAAAACATTGTTATTGAATCAGTTTATCAACAAAAATAGAATACTATATGTGACGATACGTCCTTAATTTTTAAGATCAATAGACGTTCCACTAATATTGATGACATAAACAACGCTCTACAGCAAGTCCAAAACTGGTTCACTGTTAATAATTTAGTATTAAATGAGAAAAAAACCAAGTGCATAAGATTTGCGTTACCGAATGTTAGAAGTAATGACTGGGAAATAGTATTGAACAAAGAGAAACTTGAATTTGTCGAAAACACAGTTTTCTTGGGAATCACGCTCGACTCGAGGCTACAATGGGGTCCTCATTTAGCATCACTAGCTGGACGGCTTAGTTCAGCAGCATATGCTGTCAGAAAAATCCGTCAATTTACTGATGTACATACCGCGAGGCTGGTCTATTTTAGCTACTTTCATAGTATCATGTCTTACGGTATTTTGCTATGGGGACGGGCTGCAGACATAGAGTCTATTTTTATTCTGCAGAAAAGAGCTATCAGAGCCATATACAATCTTCGCAGGTGCGATTCTCTAAGGGAACTGTTTAAGGATATTAACATCATGACGGTACCTTGTCAATACATTTATGAAAATATTATGTACGTTCGGAAAAATATTCATCTTTTTACTAAGATAAGTGACAGGCACAATTTTAATACTAGGAATAGGCACAAACTAGATCAACCTCGATTCAGATTGGCTAAAGTATATAATTCTTTTATGGGGTGCTGTGTAAAATTTTATAATAAGATACCACTTGAGATTATTCAATTGAATGAATCCAAATTTAAAACATGCATTAAACGCACACTATGTAGACAAGCATATTATAAAGTGGAAGATTATATCCTCGATAAAAATGCTTGGCTAAATGCTGGCCCTGCTCCACTAACACTTTTGCCTACTAATTAGTTTTTTGTTTTTTTATAGTTTTATAAATATTGGAAGAGATGCTATTACCCTTTCCGTATGTTGTTTTTTTTCGAAATGGTATGATATTGCTTTAATGAAGCTTATGACCTTTTAATGCTCTTATTTTGTTTATTTTTCTTATTTGGAACCATTAGCATTGTATAATGTAGAAGCACTTTTATCAAATTTTTGTGAATGTGAGGTCCCATGGAGCATTTTTACTAGGTTACAATTTGTTTGACTTAAATGAGCATGGCAGTTGAGAGTTTGTCATTCTCACTCAAATGTCTTGCTGATGGTGGCGCGTGTTATTGAGTCATTCTGTTCCCTTCATAATGGTTGAGCAGAGTGGGGTTGAGGCACGCGTCATGCTCGTGAACGGGCGCCGTCAGTTGAGACTGGTCATCTCTTTGCTGCCAGTGGCTTAATTCAATTTCTATTTTTAGTTAGTTTTTTTTTTCTCACTACTTTTCTACATGGTGCTCACATAATTGTAGCGACAAGAAATATGTAACCAAGATTATTGTAACACTTAAAATGATTTTAAAAGAGTGTCCATGGAGTTTCTTGCACGTTCTTCTCCATAGAGATCTACGCTTTGGAACGTGCAATTTAGCTTCACTTTTTTTTTGACTGACCGACATTCTGACTATTCAAAAGTGCCTGTAAATGGTCTATTTGAAATAAAAGAGTTGATTTTGATTTTGATTTGATTTTGAAACCAATGTCGAAATCGGTAGACAAACGAAAAAATAAATTAACTGGCGTCAAGACTCAGTTTTCTTCGGTGGTCATACAGCTGTGATAAGCCTGGCAACTTCTCTTTCTAATTAGTTTTGAAGTTTTATAATTTCATTTTTAATCAAAATATTTTCAAAATTCTTTCATATTTATTTAGTTAAAAATCTGGAATAATTTGCCTTCTATAGTCTTTCCGTCCGATTATAATTTGGGTGTCTTCAAGGCTAGAGTGAATAGGCTCTTAATAAACTAGTGCTCCTCACCATCAACGATTGAATCACAGCTTACTGTTCATATCAATAAAAAAAAATGATGTAGCAAATGACACAAAAAAAAAAAAATTCATGCATATTTTCTATTTATCATTTTATGGATCCTAGATATTATTATAAATTATAAATTATGAGTCTGCTTAGTTAACTAGACCATAAATAATCACACATATAAGTTATTACTTCACAGTGATCCCATTTTGATCCGCTTATGAACTTCGCTTTTAATATTCGTTCAGTTTCAAACTAAAGCTTAAAATGTAAATTGATTCAACTTAAAACGCTAATAATGTAGCTGAATACAAATTGTAAATGATTGGTATGATAATAATTTGTATTGAGATAAACGTATTTAGGGAAAATTAGTATTAAATTGTACTCTATTCCAAAATTTGTAAGGGTCAGCTTACACTGAGGTGCAATGCGATGCGTCGCGATATTACGCGTTATTATGATAATAACGATACATTGTTTGTAGTACTACACAAACAAGTACACATTTAAAATATTGTAATTCTCGGAAATTATCTAATGACTTCTCCCGCTCTAGTGCAGAAATCAAAAGTTTCTGGTTTGCTAAAATATTTTTTATTAAATTAATAAATTCATATGTTGAGTTTGAAGCTGTGAAAAATGTTATGTGTTAATCTTAACTATGTTTTGAAGTTCTTGGTTCTATTAAAAATATTTTTTAAATAAAATCTCAATTACTCGAAATATAATCGTCAAACTTATTTTCGACTTATTTATTATTCTAGCTTATTAACCTAACTTGTATTTTTTTCAGTATCAGCAGCAGAACTTTGATACCTAAAAAGATATACATTTCAGTGAGAGCTTTACAACAAAACATTTGTGTTTTGTTTTCTTCTTTAAGCACAGTTGCGTCGCATCGCATCGCTTCTCAGTGTGAAGTGAACCTTACGCTTAAATCCTATTTTAGTTAATGACTTGTACAGTAATTTTCCCGATTAAATGTAATTGCTATCACTGATTACAATATGTTTTGTTTGGCCGGGAAATATGAACTGAACTGATTCATAGGTTTATTTTGAGTTGGTTACTAAATGTTAATTATATTGGTTGTGCAAATATTTTATGAACAACAATTTCATTTCATTTTTTTTACTATTGATAAGATCGTGCTTGACCACTATGTCACCTGATGGAAAGCGAAGTAGTCGAAGGGTGGAGCGCGCTTGCCCAGAACTAATCTATTCATACTTAAATTAGACCCTCTGCAGCTTGTAACTAGCAAGAAAAATAGATTCTGGCAGGGAATTCCACTCCTTCGCTGTACGTGCAATGGAGGATCTGTCAATAGCATTGATATATTATAAACTAGCGACCCGCCACAGCTTCGCACAGATGCAATAGTGATATAAATTATATTATACACGTATTATATATGTCAACCTTCCTCTTGAATCACTCTATCTATTAAAAAAAACATTTAAGATTAACAAAGATTTAAGGATACATAGGAACAGACAGCGGGAAGCAACTTTTGTTTTATACTATGTAGTGATGATTATAAGGGAAGATATCTTACGCGACAACATCGCAATGAGAAAATCTGGACTCAAAACTCACACATCTACACTACCTATAGTCACTGATAGACAAGGACAGAGATAACAGCCGGTGCTGTCGTGCGAGCAAAACAGCGTGAACCGCCGTATGTGTGTGATCGTCGCGACCAATGTGAAATCGTGACAATTGTCACAATTTCAGCGGCCCACGCGCTAAAGGCGAGTCACTTATCTTCCGCTGTTTTGATTTAATCTAAGTACGTGATCAATATTTCGTACCTAATATTAATGTATCGAGATAATTACTCTGTAAAGCGGGGTTCTGGTATTCTGAAATACCGAATTCCAGGGCCCTGGAACCAAGGCAGGGAAGGAACAGAGTAAATTTTTAGTCAGTAAGAGTCTGTCACTATTTCCCGCTCCGTCCAAGGGCGGGATTTGTCATTGGAGATTTTACCCACCATAAAAAGCCTAGTTTAGACACCAGTCTCCCATAATAATAAAGTTAAATATTGACACCACATTTTAAATGATATGCTGTATAATATTTTGGTCAGAAATAAACATATTTTACTGTGTTGTCCCACAAGGTGGACCGATGACCTGATGAGGGTCGAGGGAATCCGATGGATGCGAGACACACATAACCACTCATTATGGCGACACTTGGGAGAGGCCTATGTCTACCAGTCTTTCAGCTGAAATGATGATGATGATGATTGTGTTGTTAATGATGATCACAAATGTGAGATTATTCCCGCTATCGCTTTCGCTTGTCAACATGTCCTCGGTTTTCGCCCACATACTTGTATTTGCAAAAGTTTGTTGTGGCTTGCAAACTTATCTCACAAGGATCTTTCATTAGACGAGTTGTTTCACAAGAATTTCGCCAAGTATTCACTTATTCATGTATGTAGGTAGAAAGAGAGAATTATTGTTGAAAGAAACAAAGAAAGAGAAAGAAAACATGTTTATTTGGCACACCATGATTAACAACTTACAACTCATTTATTTGAATTTCCAATAAAGGACACACAGTTACAACGCAAACTACCATGCCCATATTTTATCATTGCTTTACAGTGTCCTGTTTATTCCTACAACCCCCTATTATCAAAGAACGTTTTAAGTTCCTTCATGACACACATTCTAGACACTTGAGATCATCGGAAAATTTGAAACTTTTGATGCCCTCGTATTCTAATAAGTTTTGCAACAAGTCGTTTGCGATCCAGGCGGTGCGTTTGTGGAACGCGTTGCCGTCACCTATCAGGCAAGCCCAGTCACTAGGTTTTTTTTTTAAATTTGGTTCAAGACCATTGTCTCTTTGAAGCTATCCTGGTTCTACTTAATTTATTTCTTCCACCAACTCTACCTTATTTCTTTTCTTTTTCCCTCTTTTTTTTTGGTTTTTTTTTAATGAAATTGTGTAACATTTTATAATATGTATGTTTATATATTCATATATATATATATATATATTCCTTTTATAATTATTTTTTTATTTTCTTATTAGTACACCGCAGACTACCCCTTTATTATTTTTAGTTCTTACGATCCATCCTAAGGTTGTCTGGTAGATATCGCTTTCAGCGATGAGACCGCCATCGTACCCATAGATTTAAGTTTTAGTATTGATTAAGTAACTTTCTCGGTGCTTATTATAAAGCTTTATTCTATTCTATTCTCCAACTACAAATGACGTCTTTTAACGTATGCTCTTTCAGTTAAAAGAGACCACAGCATGCACATATTATATCACTAGCTTTTGCAAGCGGCTTCGCCTGCGGAGAAATCGACTTTTAGTCGACACAAATTCTCCACACAAATTTCTAAACCCGTTTTACCAGGGGGTAGAGTTTGTCTGGAAATTTTAAGTTTGTAGATGTTACAGTTTCTGAGAAAGATGAGTAATAACGTCATAATCACGTAAGAACAGTTGTATGCAAATGTATCTCAGGTTGGCCACCTATAAGCACTATAGTCAGAGTATACACGAGAATAGAATAGAATAAGCTTTACTGTACACAAATAAAGGCAGATGCCTCCTTCTGCGAAGCAGTAATGCTAGCGAAGTAGGCGGCCGCACGCGTGAGTGAACGGCTCTCACGCCCCAGCCACTGGGATCCCGATCCCGATTTCCAGCTAATGTGGCGCAGCGCGGGCTTGCGGACGGCGAAAAATAGGTAGCTCACCGTCCGCTTGTCCGGTAACCGGACCGAACCCAAGTCATTGACGGCACGTAATGTTTCACGCGTGCCTCAAGGCAGCGTCGGCATCAGCAACGTCAGCAAGTCGTAGAGACCCAGTAGGGTCGAAGCCTACTGGGGCCATGGGATATGTAAAAGTGAACCCCGGGACCCTGGAACGAAGACAAAGAAGGAAATGGAGTGGGTTTTTAGTTAGTAAAAGTCTCACACTATCTCCCGCTTCGCCTAAGGGCGGGAAATATCACTGGATAATTTTCCTACCTAAAAAAACCCAAAAAAGTAACACAACTTATACTTAAAGCTAATTCTATGAGTACAATAATAATAATATAATAATATTTCCACAACTATCACACAACACCGTCTAGTCACAAGCTAAGCAGAGCTTGTGTTATGGGTAACAGACAGCTGATAAACATACTTATATATTTCTAAATACATACATATTATAGATAAATAACACCCAGACACAGGAGAAATGATCGTGCTCATCACACAAATATTTGTCCTGGATGGGAATCAAACCCACGACCTCTGGCATAGCAGTCAGGGCCACTAACCACTAGACCAACAGGCCAGTCAAAAGTCAATTGTGGTCTTATCGCTGACAGCGATAACGAACTTAAAATAAAACAGGGGGTAGTCTATCTGTGAGACTACACAGTTCCCACCTACCCTCGAATACCGAACCAATACAAGAGAACAAGACCCTTTCCCGCGAACTCAATCTAAACCAACATCAAACAAGGATTCCATCAGCTTACTTTCAATTCGCCATGGGGCACTAAGAACTCTTTACATAGAGCACTGTTCGCGCACGCAAGCTCTATAGTTTATATTTCTGGGAAGACAGGAGTTCATCGGTAAGTTGGATGCGGTATTTTATGGAACAGTTCTTATCACATGACACAAAAATTATAAAGGCGAAAGTTAATGAGTGTGTGTATGTATGTACGATTGTTACTTCATCACACTTAAACGGCTGAACGGATTTTCGTCTGACCTTGTCCTGGAGTTTTCTTTGCGTGGTCGAATCAGAAATGAAGATAACCGCAGAAGAACCAAGGTTGCCGACATAGCACGAAGAATCACCAAAGTGGCATTAAGCACATTGCTCGCAAAACAGATGGGGCCGAAAAATTCTGGAGTGGCGACCGCGTACCGAAAGACGCAGTGTTGGAAGGCCTCTTAGAAGGTGGACCGATGACCTGGCAACAGTTGTGGGTATCCGATGGATACGAGATGTGATGATGATGAGACATGACCGTTATTGTAACGTTGCTTGGGGGAGGCCTATGTCCAACAATGGACATCTTTCGGCTGATATAATGATGATGACGATGATGATGATGTCCTGGAGCATATATGCATAACACTTCCTGCGAGAATGTTTTCCAGAAGTTTTATTATCATGATAATTTTATCACGCATGCAGGATTACCCCGCCACGCACATGTCCCGCGTGCGTAACCCCGTATTACAATAAATACTTGTACGAAAAGGACATACGCATGCGGAGCAAATCCGCATGCGTGATTAAATCTGCATGACATCTTTATACTTATTATGAAAACTGATAAATGACAACTTCCACGCGCCGCTGACAAAAGTTAGTTTTATAAGTTGTAGTGATACGTAGCAATAAGCTATTAAATGAAAACTTTTTGTTTCGAATTTAGTGATCTAGTTTGGAAGTTCACTTTTACGGAGCAGTTCCTTTAGAAAAGTTTCTAGTAATAATACCGACTCCATTCATTTTCTATGCTTCCAAACCTAGAGCTGTAGAGCGGTACCGTTAGCAGAATAAATTGAAACATCTTGCCTCCAGAGCGATCTGCTGCACATTACACCATTCGCTGTCTTGTCGCGTCAACTGTGTCTGTGAGTAGCTGGCACCAGTATTTGTTCTCGTAGCGTCATCTTCAGACTTCGTTAAGTTTTAGTGGGTGTTATTTAATCCTTGCTTAAAAAAAAACGATCTTTATTATACACACGACTCTTTGCTTGTTCCTTGCTAACATTCAGCAAACTGTAGGGACCCAGTAGGACCGTAGCCTTCCGGGGCCAAGGTTTAGGTGAAAATGAACCCCGGGGCTCTGGATCGAAGGCAATGAATGGAACAGGGCCTACCCCTAAAAACCTATTTTTAGTCAGTAAGAGTCTGACACAATGTCCTGCCCCACCCAACGGCGGGATTTGTCATTTGATGGTTTTACCTACCATAAAAAAAAACCAGTAGTCAAGTGAGACAAATAGCCAAGAATGTATCCTATACCTTTTACCTTGTTATGCCAATATGCTCCATTTATCACTAAAGGTTCACTGGAAGACCAGCGTCAGACAGTATTTTTTTGTCTAGCAACATTGCTGAAATAAACCTTCTTCGTGCAGTGGTCAGGCACTCGCAATATTTTTTTTTTTTTATTGGCTGTCACTTTTTTTTGAGCTTTGTGTGATCTGTTGCCAAATAAATATATTTCCTTTCTTTCTTTCTGTATTTCTTTCTATAATAAATCAACTTCATATATCGTCTAACGCGGTCTTCTACGCGTGTGATTTAGCGTGAAAGTGGTTGCGAAGCGATCCGATGTTGTTCGCGCGAATCCTACGCGAGGCGGTCGCTTCGTTTTACATGCACGTGAAATCTATCCATCCATATTTATACGACTTACTCTTTTAGTAACTTGCATTTCATCCCTCCTATATACATGATCATGACAAAAAGTTCCCTAACAACTTTTTAGGAACAAGCGCCATTTTAAAACCTCTTCTAATATATCCATTCTCTGTAACTACATTCACATCTCCGCTTCATGAAATTATTCCGCTCAACAAGTCCGTCAAGTCAAGAAATGACAAATAAGCAAATCCGAGAGCAAATCTTAACAATACATACCTTTTTTCCTTAAAACCTACTTCTATACTTTCGATCAATACTTTTTCTGCTTCTTTAAACCGTAAAGTTAACTCAAACGAAATGTACATAGCTGTCAAGTATGGCTGAAGTTTTCTGAACGATACTTAGCCAGTTCACGAGCAAACAAACATAGAACAGTTTTTATTTATTGTGTAGAACTTAAGTGCTCTTCAATTCAACGACTGAAAACGGTAAAAACGGTTCTAACGTTCCGAAAGAAAATTTTGTGAATAATAGGTATATTTTTGTTGTCAGGTCGGTCTAGAGTTCAAGGTTTTGAAGGTACCTGATATTTAGAGAAGTTACTTTGTAACATTTTTGGAAGTCTTTCTAAACTAGTTTGGGGAAAACACATTTTGATATATAATTAATTCAAAAGAGACTCTAATGTTTTGTTTATATTATATAAAAGCAGAAACTGAACGGCCAACATATCAACGCACAACCGAAACAACTTGGTTATACTCTGTAGACGAGCACTAAGAAGGGGTTTTGGAAATTCAACTTTCAAGGGTTTTTTTTTTTGGTGATGGGTAAAATCATCCAATGACATTTCCCTCCCTTAGTCGGAGCGGGAGATAGTGTCAGACTCTTACTGACTAAAAACCCACCCCGTTCCTTCGTGGCCTTAGATACCAGGGCCGGGCTTTCCTTTCGGAAGCAAACCCTTGGCCCCAGTAGGCTTCGACCCTGCCTGCCTGCAGCTTGCAGGCTGGGTCTCTACGGTTTGCTGACAACTCCTTGAGGCGCGCGGGAACAGTGCGCGCCGTTGACGACCTGGGCTTGGTCCGGATGGTTACTGGACGGTCGGACAGCGAGCTAACCATAGCGCGCCGTCCGCAAGCCCGCGCCTACGTTGGCTGGAAATCGGGATCGGAATCGGAATCCCTGCGGCGGCTAGGCCGTGAGGGCCGTTGCCTCTCGCGTGCGCCCTCCTCCTTTGCTAGCATTACTGCTTCGCAGAAGGAGGCGACTGCCTGCCATCTCTCCTCGCTTCGGACCATGGCCCGCACCAGGGCCTGGCGCGAGAGATCGCCCCTGCCGATCGCACTCACGAGAACACGGCGATGCTCTGCCCAAGCGGGGCACACTTTGACCGTGTGCTCCACCGTGTCCTCCGGACAGTCCACGCAGTGGTGGCACCCGGGCGTCGGTTCCGCACGAATCCGGAACATGAACCTCCCGAACTTACCGTGTCCGGTGAGAACCTGGGTCATGCGGAAGGTTAGGACGCCGTGAGGTCTTTCCAGCCACGCCTCAAAGAGGGGCCTTACCTTCATAAACTTTCAAGGGGGTGAAAAGGGTAAAATTAGTTTGTACCCAAAATTTTATTCTTCGAACCCATATACTTGAAACTTAGTATAAATAGTAAATAAAAAAGGTTTGCATTATTTGTTTTTCAAAATTACCCCTACAAAACTGATGATTGATGTTAAAGGTTTTATAGGAAAAACTCTTTCCTTATATATAAACTTGAAACATAGCAAAAACTCTAATTAAAAGGAATAATAAAGACTGTCATTATTAGTTTAAGGGCCAACGCCGCGTTAAGCGGGCGAACGCAGGGTCGCCCGCGCGGGCACCCGTCGCGTGACCATGCACGTGTGTCGTGTGCGACGGTTCTCATAGTGGAAACCGGATTATTACCTACGCAATGTCGCTAGTTCGACTTTAACAGTGTGCATGTAGTCGTATCGATGGAGAACTTTAATGTAATATTACGTAGCAAAAGGGGCGTGAGGCGTGGCTGTCCGAGACGGGTGCCGCGCGGAGAGGCCGGATGGAGCACTTTTGTATGGGATCGCGCGCGCAGCGTTGGCCCTTAAATCACCTCAAAATACAGTTTAATGGGCGTTCTGTAGGGGTCCAGCAGGGCCGAAGCCTACTGGGGCCAAAGGTTATGTGAGACTGTCACCAAAGGCCCCAGGATAAAGGCAAGGAATGGAAACGTAGGTTTTTAGTCAGTAAAAGTCTGACACTATTTCCCGCCCCACCCAAGGGCGGGATTTGTCATTGGATGATTTTACCTACGTTAAAAAAAAAAAAAAAAGTTTAATGGGCGTTAAAGTTTTTATAAAAACGCATTATGGCAAATATAATTTTTGTTGCCATACTAAACGACACTAGCGAATTGTAATAAACTTTCGAAACACCTTAGTGTTCGATTACGGAGACGCGGCGCGTTGCGCGGCGCGTCGGGTGGTCCGTCGTACATTGCCATATGTTTGTGTTTGCGCGAGCGATGACGCGGTCCGCTGCTGCAATGTACGACGAAACGCTTAACGCGCCGCAGTTCCGTAAACACGGCCTAAATCTTCCACCAATGATACATTACATTTTATATCATTATTTTAGCCGGAAAACTGCCATGCATCTATCGGTTTCCCACGACCCGCACCAGATCATCAGTCCACCTTATGGGATGGGTAGCTCGCTGTCCGTCCGTCCAGTAACAGATCGGTCCGAGCTCAAGTCGTCTACGGCGCGCACTGTTCCCGCGCGCCTCAAGGAGTTGTCAGCAAACTGTAGGGGTCCAGCAGGGCCGAAGCCTACTGGGCCAAAGGTTATGTGAGAATGTCACCACGGGCCCCGGGACAAAGGCAATGAATGGAAGGGTAGGTTTTTAGTCAGTAAGAGTCTTACACTATTTCCCGCCCCACCCCAGGGCAGGATTTGTCATTGGATGATTTTACCTACCAAAAAAAAAAAAACCTTATGGGAGGCTTTACAACGCTTTCTATTACCTACATGCTTGGCAATTTTTAATAAAAAAATATGCCTCTTCATCGACCCTAAAACTCAATAATCAATTCCCGAGTTTCATTACTGTATCGAAATAAACCTTTGATTCAGTTCAATAACTCGTATATATTCGCTTTAATGACACAAAGGAATCTGCTCAATCTAATAAACATAACTTCTGTTTCAATACTTTGATTATGTACTTCAAAGGAGAGGGGAATTGATTTATCTGTGTTTTTGTGAGTTTTTTTTTGTTGTTAATCTAAGAGTGTGGTGTCTCGATTTGATTTTCATTACTCTATTTTTAACCCTGCTGAGGTCCAGCAGGGCCGAAACCTACGGAGGCCAGGGTTAACTTTCGAAAGGGTAACCCGAAGTCCTGTAACGCAAGGCAAAGTAAGAACAAAGGTGTGGTTTTCGTCAGTAAAAGTCTGATAGTACGCTTTCCGCCCTCAAGCGGGTGAAGTGGCTTTCCAACTTAAATAATAAAAATACCGGTCAAGTGCGAGTCGCTCGCGTTCTGAGGGTTCCGTATAAACTTCCCAATGGACATAGTTCATTTTCCCAGTTCCGAGTTACGAAGATTTTTCCGATTATTGCATTTTTTTTGAGACGTCACGACAAATTTTCAGTTTTCAGATTTATTCCTATATCTGTACTATACGGCCTTGCTTCATGCCAGATTTCAGGGTTCTAGGTCAACGGGAAGTACCTTATAAATTTTTATTCCCTTGAGTGTCGAAATATAGGTTTTTGCGACATAAACGGCAGTATCTTTTTTTCGTTAACTTAGAAGTTTGTTTTTTTCACAGTTTCAAGGGACTGTAGTCTTGAGTATATGGTTTTAATTTTAACTCGAAACTCTACGCGTTCCCGAAATAAAGGGTCTTGACAGACAGACAAACGGACAACGAAGTGATCCTATAAGGGTTTTGTTTTTTCCCTTTGAGGCACGGAACCCTAAAAATCATGTTATATATGTACATGGAGTATATAAAAGCCGAAAATTTCAAAGATTTCTAACACCCCTGCAAAGCTGAGAGATCTCTAGTCCAATATAACATTGCGATTTATGTTTTATGAAAAAAAAAATGTTATTCTTCTTGATATTTCCCTCATCGTATAATGTACTCATTAATTTAAACGTTGTCTGTAACTTCCGTGTTTCTATTGTGTGCAATATGAATGAACAAATACATAAAATACAAAGTATTTTCAACAAAGAGTGTTGAGTTTTTGAGCTGGCTCTGCGGTGTGAATAAACAGAGAAATAAGTAAATATGCAGAGAATATAATGTTTATTTTAAATATACATTGTAAACTCTACAGCGAAATTGAAGGGTCGGTAAACCGTAGGGGCCCAGCAGGGTCAAAGCTTTCTGGGGTCATGGGTTTGCTTCTAAATAGAAATCCTGGGGTCCTGGGACGCAAGGCGAATAAGGAACAAAAGGGTAGGTTTTGGTCGGTAAGGGTCTAACACGCCCTTCATTGGACCATTAATCTGTCCTAGCTCAGAGGACACCGGTGTCCTCTCACATCCACGCCACTATAGGCCTTAATTCCGATGTTTAGAGTCTACTTTTGTATGAACAAGGTGGGTAGTTGTGGATCGACGTGTTAATTACCCATCAAAAAAAAGTGATCCGATAATTAATTGAGTTTTAAAGAGTTTTCATTTAGCATAGAGTAAAATAAATCAAAAGATTTTTACAAATGGTAGTAACAGTGGTTAAATTATTATTTTAACTAAATTAAGTTTTAAAAAAAATACATAGCAAAACTTTAATCTGTTATAACGTGATGATACTTTAACGTTATTAAAAAAAGTCTTTTTATTAGGCTCCATGTTTACTAATTCAAACATTTGAAAGCAACTAAGAAATAAATAAACATTAAGAGAGCCCGAAAAATCGCCAAACTTAAGTGGCAGTGGACAGGGCACATTATTCGCAGAAAAAATAGTCGATGTGTGGACTAAAGGTTCTAGAGTGGCGACCACACTGAAAGACGCAGTGTTGGAAGGTCACACATAAAGTGTTCTGATGGCCCACCTGGTGAGGGTCACGGAAATCCGATGGATGCGAGACGCACAGGACCTGTCGTTATGGTGACACTTGGGGGACGCCTATGTCCAACAGTGAACTGTTTTTGTTCAAATGATGAAGACAAACCTTAGCAATAAGACGATAAGAGACTGAACATCTATAATATGTTTCAAGGTCAGTAAAATTAATCTTGTTTGTAGTAGTCTAAAAAATGAAATATTGATTCCCTTTTGAGAGTAGTTGCTACACTATAAAGAGTGTTTCAAGTTTCAATAATACAGTTAAATTTTCAAAACATTAACAAATATGTTCATACCACCTATTTACAACCATTAAAACCAGCAGTTATTACCCAGAACTGGGCGTAACCTAGCACTAAATCGCTGAATACATTACTCTATCGCACCATAAACCTTCCACACACACACGTTATGAATCAGCATATAAACAGACTTTGCAAAAATGTTCACGCAAAACGTCGTTAAAAAGCTAGTTAATACACATTTTCGTCATAAAGTTGCCGTCATAATATTAATATAGCGCTCTGAAATAATTTGAGGGAAGTCGTTACCTCTCCGCTTTGCGCCACTACACATTTAGGCCGCCGCTCCTGAACTCTTAACTGAAACTACTAGCCGCATGTTACACCGAAACGAGCGACCTAATTTTTAGAATATGTACAGATTTGTGTCAAAAAGAAGGCTTTTTTTAAATGGGAAATCATCTAATGACCTCGCTCACTTTAGGGCGAAGTGGGAAAACGTGTCAGATTTACGGAATAAAATCACACCTAGGTGTCTTCTTGACTACAGATTTCTTTTTGGAAAGACAAACCATGGCCCCAATAGGCTCGAACGGCCGGATACCTATTAATCGCTTTCCGCAAGCAAACGTTTACGGTCGAGGTACCGACGGCTGCATCGTGAGGACGTCCATTCCCTCACTCGTGCGACTGTCTCCGTCGCTAGAATTACTGCTTCGCAAAAGGTAGCTCTCACCATCCGTTCTCCCTCACTCCAGACCATGGCCTGTACCAGAGCCCGACACGAGAAGTTGCCGCCATCGCTCGACTCCACGAAGACACTACAGTACTCCACCTCCACCATGTACTAATAGAAGGTGCAACTACATTACTCTTTTTCCAGTTAAAATGTGGCTCGACATCTATGTTACTTGTATTAGAGTTCTTCGCGCGATTACATCATAGCTATACCATCCATCTTATAGAGACATCCTGCCTTTTCAACGGAGGTTTGTGGGTTTTTACACTCTGTTCTGCATACCTCTAAAATTATGTTTTAATACCAAACTTTCTGACGTGCAGTAATAGCCAAGTAGTAACCGCCTTGACTTCCGAGTTGTACGTTTTACGTTTAAACTCAGGCAGACGCTTTACTTTATGCAATAATTTCATTACCACTGTTCTTAAAACGGTGAGGAAATCGGGACGTCCTTGGACCGGAAAATTCGAAGACATGTAAATCCACCAACCCATACTGGGTCCGTGTGGTGGATTACGGCCTGTTCCCTCTTCTGAAGAGGCCTGAGTCCCAGCGATGGAAACATTATAAGACTGATAATTTACTATTTAATTACTGTTATTACACTAATATTCTCTTGTCTCCTCTAGAAGTCCTACGTATAAACCCGTAACCGGCGTCCTGCATAGAAACCATATACCAGCGGATATATCGGTTGGAATTCAATGTGTTAAGCGATTGCTATAAAAACAAGAATCCTAATGGCGTTACGCCACGGTGTGACAGGCGCCCGGCCCCGGCAAAGGCCACTTCACGGGATCTTTATGGGCATATTATGCAACATTATGCATCTCGCATGCTAAACATATCGCGCCCCATCTTATATAATTTTGCTTAGAGACTTTGAGATTTGAGAACCTTTGTACAGCTTATTTTGTTGTACTAAGAACCTCGTTAGTTTGTGTGGTTTTAGTTTTGATATTGTTTGTGAAAATTAGAGATAGCCCTGATATTTATTTTGTTACAGTCAGAAGACTTTAGTTAGCTATGCAAAAGGAAGGTTTCTGAGGACATTATGATCATAGTAATAGCATAGTATAATTAGCCTTTTAATATTCTTACAGCTGAGACTCAGGCCTCCGCTCTAGGAGAGGATGTACGTACGACCTGAATATGACAAACCAAGGTCTTCACAAGCCTTTTGATGGAATCAGGGAGCCTCACTAGAATAAAATGCGGTAAACCTGTTTCAATGGCATATTTTTGCAGAAATGGAGTTTTTCTATGTAGGTCAAGGGGTAAAACACAGCATTGCCAAAGAATCTTAACATCGCAATCTTGAAAACGGTGCAACGCCATCTAGCGCTTCATATTAAACAGTATTTCCAATTTTGTTTCTATTACGTTACGGAATAGGCCAAAATCCACCACGCGGTGGACCTAGAAGGAAAGATTTATAAATTCTTTTATCTTTTACTTTTAAATATTAAACGTTGCCTCACACTTTATATTAATAGTTAGTATTATGTACCTACTCATGAATCATGAACGCGTTCACAAAGTATATAGACATACCTACAAAACGCTAAGACCCGGACCAACAATCTGTAGACCATAGAAATACTTATTACATGCGTGAATCGAACCATTCATATTTCAAAATTCGGTCAATTGAGTCAAAATTCGAATCATTTATGTACAGACAGCTGTATCAATTGGGTAACCCTGCCACATTTAAATACCCTAGAAAAGGGAGTAACCAGTTCATGACACTGTTCATATACGAGTACATATGTGGTTATTTTTCTAAAGTTTGACTATCTCACCGATCTCACCTGATGGAAAGAGCGCGCTTACTTTAAAGAAACCTTTTCCCTCTTGAATTAAAGATCCCCGGGTTGTAGCTATCAGAAAACACAGACTCCAGCAGGTAATTCCACTCCCTAATTCTTAATAAATAACTGATAGCAGTAAAGAAACTACTTAACGGCTTTAGTTAGCAGTGGACAGATTTCATTCCATTACTTTCAGCAACCACGAAGAGCAGTCTCTAATTACCTGCATCCTTAATCAATTACATTAACACAACACGTCCAATTACCTTGCAACACGGGCGCATGTGCCGGTCTGAACCGGTTACAACTAGTTACGGCCGGTCGAAACCAGTAATATCCAGTCTAAACGGCCGTAATGGTCCGTTTAATAGGTTTGAGCTGTATTTATCGTATGAATCCGTGTGTCTAGCCCGTTCATCTGAGTTATCGGATATTGTGAACGGACAATAGGCATTGTGTGATGATTGTGTGGTGATAATAAATTGAGTTTCGTTGGTATTGGTTTAGTTTAATTAAGTTAGCGGCCATTCTCCGATAAGCAAGTTTTACGTGTCCGGGCTTGCATAATCCGTAATATTATCATATTTAATCATGGATTTTTTTTTATATGTTAGATAGTATCCGTATCTAGCTGTAAACAAAAACATTGGCTTCTATTTTAAGTAGTTAAGACTAAATTAATTGAACCTATGTTCAAAGAACCTCTGTTCTCTAATTACCGTGGTGTGTCCGCACACCAACTTAATGTTAAAAATTGCTTGTAATTTTTGTAACGTACATCATTTACTTTGATCCATTCAACGTTTGAAACGGTATTAACCAACGTGTATCGTTTAACAAAATGTGGACTCAATAGAACCAGTCTATAATTAACTATCACTAAGTAACCGCATGTCCAGTCGAAAATTATAATTGCCGTGACATTTTCTGTTCTCGGGTGCACACCCCTAAATAACAATATTTTGCACATCACTACCGTATGTGTCGCGTCTGCTCAGCATGTGCCGCAGCCCATCAGCAGTTGCTCGTCTCTAACGTTAGTGTACCGCCAATGAAGCACGTGAGTGTATAATTACCGTGGCCTTGGTTATAAACTTTTCTAATTACCGTTGTACTTATTTTAACACTTGATTTTTTAAGTTAGACCCAAGTTAATCATGTAAATGGAGACAGTACTTTGGCCTCCTTACGTTGTAATATACTAGTATTTACATACTGTGTCGGTTTTTGAAATTTTTAAGAAAATCTGCCGTTTTCTAATTTCCGTATACAAATTACCATATGCTTATAATTACCGTTGTATGTAAAATTAATACTTTTTACGCCCTTGGGTGGAGCGGGAAGTAGTGTTAGACTCTTACTGACTAAAAACCTACCCTGTTCCTTCGTTGCCTATCGTGCCGGGGCAGGGTATTCCTTTTGGAAGCTAACCCATGACCCAAACAGGCCTCTACGGTTTGCTGACAGCTCCTTGAGGGGACAGTACGCGCCGTCGACGACTTGGGCTCGATCCGGTCGGTTATCGGACAATCGGACAGCGTGCTACCCATTGCACGCCGTTCGCAAGCCCGCGCCTACGGTGGCCAGAAATCGGGATCGGAATCCCGGCGTCGGCTGGGGCGAGCGCCCCGTTGCCTCTGCCTGATGCGGTCGGCTTTGCTAGCATTACTGTTTGGCAGAAGGAGGCGATCGCCTGCCATCCCTGCTCACTCCGAACCATGGCCTGAACCAAGGCCTGGCGAGAGAGATCGCTGCCGCCGATCGCCCTCACGAGGACGCGGCGATGCTCCGCCCAGGAGAGGTTTGAAAGGTTCGAAAAGGCGGGAAATAGCGTAAATTTATCTAACATAGTGCGATTTATTTAACCAGTGCATGTTGCCAGTGATGACATATGGCTCTGAAACGTGGTCGCTTACAAATGGGCCTCATAAGAAGACTTAAACTCACCCAAAGGGGAATGGAAAAGGCTAAGCTTGGAGTTTCCTTGTGTGATCGAATCAGGAATGAAGATATCCGAAAGAGACGCCGACATAGCACCTAGAATTGTCAAACTTAAGTGGCAATGGGCAGGGCACATTGCACGCAGAACAGATGGCCGTTGGGGCGGAAAGGTTCGGAAGTGGCGGCCGCGTACCGGCAGACGCAGCTTTGGAAGGCCTCCGACAAGGTGGACCGATGACCTGGTCAGGGTCGCTGGAGTCCGATGGATGCGAGACGCACAGGACTGGCCATTGTGGCGACGCTTGGGGGAGGCCTATGACCAACAGTGGACGTCTTTTGGCTGAAATGATAATGATGATGATCTAACACAGACAATTTTTGGGCTCCGTGTCTCTTGATTCCAACGTTTTCCTTTAAAACAATGACAAACGTTCCAAATAATAGCATTAAAGATAGTTTTTACCTGATTTTCATTGAAAGTGTCTAATTTTTAATAAATTATAGTAATGATAAAGTGTCTTTTTTGTACTATTTATTATGGTTATAAGGGACATATTTAATTCTATTGCTTTAATTATAATTATATGTGTACAAATTATTAGTGTGTGTTATTATCATTTTATTATATCATATTTTACATAGACTTGATGATATTTTCTAATTACCGTTAAATTAAAACTTTTTTCTTTCTAATTACCGTACTCATAAAATTTTTTAGTCTCAATAACTAGAAAACCACTATTAATTGTTACATGCCACATTAATTATTCAATTCGTATCTTTGATTTCTTTCATATTTTAATGTGTTTAAGTCAAATCAGTGAAAAATAAAAAAAGTTACGGTAATTAGGCAAAGAACGCCGAATTGGAGAATGACCGTTAGGTGCGAAAACTTTTGCGAGTGTTGCAATTTACTGCTGTACATCATAAGCATTTGGTTATCCATGGCTCATTACAGTCTAAAACAGGTCCTCCTCTTTTCAAATCCAATCAATACCACTTTTTAATGTCTTTAGACCACTTAGTGCTTATACTGACGAACGGCAATTTGTCGACGGCAGATACCACTGCAGCCGGTGACTGTTGTAATATCACATCACTAGTTAGTAAAACTAATGGTCACAACCCTAGTGAGATATATCGGTCATTGTCGATATAGGTGTGGCCGCCTAAGCAGTGTCTGATTAATCTTAATATTATGTACATGTTCTAAGTCTAATAAATCTAGTATTCACTATATCAAGTGTTTCAATATAAACATTACATGGTGTCAGAAGTGAAGAATCCAAAAACACGAAGAAAATCGCGAAAAAAATGGACCACTCATCAACAGTCAAAAGCGGTAGCCATTTTGAACAAAGTCTGAACAATGCGATTAAAGCCTTGAAAATCACCTCAGATTCAACAAACAACAATGCGGAAGCATGGAAACGCTGGTGGCAGCAATTTGAGCTGTATTTGTTAGCCACAGGTCTGGACAGGGCAGGTGAAAAACGCAAGATCGCCATTTTACTCCATCTCATTGGTGAGAACGGTTTAAATATATTTAACACTTTTAACCTCAAATTAGAAGAGACCACGATACTGGATGTCAAAGAAAAATTCGACCATTATTTTGAGCCTAGGAGAAACTTGACCATGTGCCGTTATAGTTTCTTCACAAGGAGACAACAGAAATCCGAGTCCATCGAGGGATTCCTGGCAGATCTAGAAAATAAAAGTCAAGAATGCGAATTTGGAACGCTCAGGGAATCACTCATCAGGGATATTTTTATCGCAAATCTAAATCTAGATTTAGCACATGTCCGTCAGAGATTGCTGCAGGAACCTGATCTGACATACCAGAGGATGCGAGAACTAGCAAGGACACTCATCGTTGCTCAGCAGGATGCAGAAAAGATGCTCAATGGTTCTACAAAGGAAAATACGGAAAATGTCATGCATCTACGTCGGAGGAGCCGTAGTCGAGGGGAACGTCGACAGCGAGCTTCACCAGTCGGTCAGCAGGGATCTGGCGCAGGGAAGTCACCCAACAAAGGAAAACAGTCTCCCAACCCTGAAAAGCGCTCGAGGACGTGTAGCCGCTGTGGGCAGTCTCACCGCTACAAGTGCCCAGCGCAAGGAGTCAAATGCAGGTCATGTAAATCTTTTGGTCATTTTGCTAAGTATTGTTTCACAAATAGAAAAGTCAGTCGCTTAGTGTCATTTAGTCATAATTATAGTCAAGATAATTTTGTTGGAATTATAAGTCATAAGTCAAGTCAATCCAACAGTCATTTAAAGTCACATAAACATGTCAAGTCAATAGGCACACCGTCACACACTATGCACCTACACCGACAATCACAAGCAGGGTGGTCATATAATGGCCAGTCACAGTCTAGGAATGATTCCGATGATGAGATTGGTGTCATATCTGAGAGATCTCATGTAGACTCACATTGTCATAAAAAATATTATAAGTCATGTCTCAATGATGAAAGTGGTGAAAATGTAATATCTGAGAGGTCCAAAAATAGCCTCGGTGATGAATGCAATCACCAGTCTGAGAGATTCAGTGTCAAGTCAAAGAAGTCAAATAAATATAGTCAAAGTCAAAGTTCATATCTCAATGATGAACACAGACACATGTCTGAGGAATCACTCACTATCATAACAAAACCATTTCATCAAAAGTCATTTGTTACACTTAGAACAAGTACGTCAATCACATCACCACAAAGTCAACAAGTCAACACAGTAGATACAACACAAAACAAATACTATTCTAATCAGTCATGGAACATAAACATTCTAGTAGGTCATACACAAATTAGTTGTATCATTGATTCAGGAGCTGATCTTAACATAATGTCAAAACAAACTTTTCTTTGTTTAAAACGTCATTCTCAAATGACACTTGTCAAATGTCAGATAAATGTCACTGGATTTGGTGGCAAGTCAATACCCATAATTGGTAAAGTCAATGTCAGATGCAGCTTAACCTTGAATAACAGTACTATTATAGAAAATATAGTATTTATAGTCGCAGATTTAGTTTGTCCAAATGTCCTAGGTCTTCCCACTTGTAAAAAATTAGGTATAATTAAAAGAGTTTTTTCAGTGTCAAAACAAGATTTTTGTCAACAAATTCTTACACAATACAATGATGTATTCCAGGGTCTTGGATGTCTGCCTCCTGTCTGTCACCTGAAACTCAAACCTGATGCAGTGCCATGTGTGGATCCTCCCAGGAGAGTACCATTTGCGTTGCTCGATAAACTTCGCGAAGAGTTGGATCGCATGGAAAGAATGCAGGTGATTGAGAAAGTCACTAAGCCTACAGAATGGGTGAATAGCATAGTAATTACTGTCAAGAATTCAGGTCAGTTGAGAATTTGTTTAGATCCTAGAAATTTAAATAAGAATATTATAAGGGAAATCTATCCACTTAAGTCAATTGATGAGATAAGATCTCAGTTAGTTGGAGCTGAATGTTTCTCTCATTTAGATGCTTTTTCAGGATTCTGGATGTTAAGATTAGATGAATATAGTTCTGATTTATGTACCTTTCAAACACCCTTTGGTAGATATAAATATTTAAGATTGCCTTTTGGTATAAATGCATCATCAGAAATATTTCAGAGAGTTATGATGAATTTGTTTGGTGATTTAGAAGGAGTCTTAATATTCATCGATGACATTCTTGTCTATGGACCGAATGAGGCCATACATAATGAGAGATTACATAAGGTCATGCAAAGAGCACGTCAAGTCAATTTAAAGTTCAATAAGTCTAAATGTAAATTTCTAGTTTCTGAAGTCTGTTTTTTAGGTTATGTTTTTAGTAAACATGGTGCTAGGGTCGATCAAGAAAAAGTAAAAGCAATTGTCAATATGCCTACACCACAAAATGTCAAAGAATTGCAAAGAATTTTAGGTATGATCAACTATTTAGGTCCCTTTATTAGCAATTTGTCAGAAAAAACTCAAATTTTAAGAAATCTTTTGAAAAAAGACTCAGTCTGGACTTGGGATGAAAATCATAGTAAATGTCTTAAGAGTTTAATAGATGAAATCACAAAGTCACCAGTCTTAGCTCATTATAACCCCAATATTCCATTAGTCTTGTCAGTAGATTCGTCTAAGTCAGCATTGGGAGCAGTCATTTTACAAAACAATAAACCCATTGCTTATAGTTCAAAAACATTAACAGAAACTCAGTCTAGGTATGCTCAAATTGAGAAAGAATTGTTAGCAATACAATTTGGTTGCGAAAAGTTTCACCAGTATGTATATGGTCATAGGGTAACTGTCCATACTGATCATAAACCCTTAGTCTACTTATTTGATAAACCATTACATGATGTACCAGCTAGATTACAGCGAATGATGTTAACTTTACAAAAATATGATTTGAGAGTTATACATGTCCCAGGAAAGCAGATGTATATATCAGATACATTGTCCAGAGCAGCCTTAAAAGATCATTATATACCAGAGAATGAATCTGAAATGTCTTGTCATGTCAATTTAATGTATTCAAATTTAGCTGTCACAAAGGAATACAGTACAAAACTGTTGCAACATACAAATAAAGATGAAACTTTGCAATTGTTAAAGAAATATTATTATGAAGGTTGGCCAAAAAATAAAAATAAAGTCAGTCCATTGGCAAAACCATTTTGGAGTACACAAGCTGAAATTCATGTAGTCAAAGATTTGTTGTTTAAAGGTTCAAAATTAATAGTACCTCAGTCTATGTATAAAGAAATGTTGGCTAAAATCCACGAAGGTCACCAAGGTATAAATAAATGTTTAAAAGTAGCAAGAGATTCTTTGTATTGGCCAAGCATGTCAGCAGATATTAAAAATGTGGTAGAACAGTGTCTCATATGTGCAAAATATAAACCTTGTAATCAAAAGGAACCACTACAAAATTTTGAAATAAATAAGTATCCATGGCAACAAGTTGGTATTGATTTAATGTATTTTGATAACCTTACATATTTAACTGTCACAGATTATTATTCTAATGAAGGATCAGTGCAGGTTCACTCGAATAAAATACAGATTGCGTAGAAATAATTGGATTTAATCCTTACAGTTTGATCGCTGAGTATCAAGTGAATCACTCAATTCAAATATGGCCGGTAAGTAGTTCCTATTTGTCACATTGATGTCTATAGACATCAAAGTGACAGTTTACGTCACAAACCATCGATTTAAATGTTACCAGCATGAGAAATAAATCAACTAAATATTACTAAGTTAACAACTCGGCCATCCTTTTGAAGTGAGACCTCTCACTTGATCAATAACATTACATAAAATAAGAAAAAAAAAATACATTCTTCAGTTAATTAATTTATAAAGAATTTGTATAACTTTATCAATAACTCAAGGTAATATAAATTTCATATGCTTATGTAATAAATGGTTCCAATCCAATTCAGTTCATGTCATGTCATGCACAGTCTGTTGTGATCTACGGCCATCTGTGCGATGTCAATTGCGTGACACCATTCTCAATCTGCACTGACCGCTGACAACCCATGCTCTATAACTCAGTCATCTAGTTGCATAGTCTGCTATGATCTGCGACCATCTGTGCGATGATTTTCATCACCTTTCGCATTCTGCACTGGAAGCTCATAGCCCATGCGTCCAGATTTCGCGATACTTAGTCTGCTATGATCTACAATCATCTATGCAATATCGGTCTCCGATATCAATCATTTTCTGCACTGATTGCTCATAGCCTAAGCATCGCGTCGTCAAGTTTCTTGTCTAGTTCATAATTTAATTCAATACCTTAGCAAATCTAATCGTCCTTTACTAATACAATACTCTCATTTACAATAACTCATTAAATATCTCATGTTATTATTAAATTCAAATTATGATTTGTATCTATTTATTTTTGTTTCATTAATTTCCATATGATATTTTATATATAATCAATCTTTAGGTATAGCAATATAATTATTTAGATTAAGGTCTGAACTGATAAGTTTTATTCATCACCACTGTTATCATTTTCGCTACCATCACTGGATATATTTGTATAATTTAACCAGGGGTGTATCTTATCCACTGCTACTACATTTTCATAGTTTTTATTACCTCGCCTAGTCAGAGGAGTATCCTCAATCAAAAACCTGTCGTTTTCTAGAACTTTTGTTATTCTATATGGGCCATGAAACTTAGATATAAGCTTCTTTGATTTACCTACGTGTTCTTTATCTATTATTGTTCTTTCTACCCTAACCAAGTCGCCGATCTTATATGACGTGACCCTTTTTCTTTGCCTATCAAATATCTTCTTAGAATAAGACTGCTGTTTTTCTATTCTAGATTTAGCTTCTGTCCTTATCCTTACTAAGTCATCATCACTAACACGACATATAACTTCGTTTAACACCTCATTTATTATATTTTCTGATGGATTTAAAACTTTAAAGCCAAATAACAACTCTGATGGGCTTTTTCCCGTCGCTTTGTTCATTGTCGTATTTATACCTAGCTGGATGTCACCGACGTGTTCATCCCAAATGTTATCACCTCTATCGTGGCATTTCGTACTTAAAGCATCTAATATGGTTCTATTATAACGTTCTATTTGTCCGTTCGCTCTTGGAGTAGCGACTGCATTAAGAATATGCTTAACATTTGTACTCTCCATAAATGATTTAAATTTTGAGCTTGTAAAACAAGTACCCCGATCAGTGATAAGACGTGTTGGAGTACCGAAAGTACTAAAATAGTCTCTAAAAATTCTTATGGCTGTAGTACTTTTCGTATCCCGTACAGCACTTATACTTATAAATTTTGTAAAAGAATCGATAATCGCAAGAATATAAGTGTTTCCTCTCTTAGAGCGAACGAACGGACCTAAATGATCGGCGTGAACCGTATGAAAGGGAATATCTGCTTTTGGTATTGGATGAAGCATTCCTTCCTTACGACCACCCGGAGCCTTATGATGCGCACACTCAAGGCATGCCGAAACGTACTTTTTAGTAAAACGTCGCATCTTAGAGAACCAAAATGTTTCACGTAAGCGACTTAGAGTTTTCTCGTAACCGAAATGGCCTACACTGTCGTGATTCATTCTTAGAACTTGCCACCTGACGGCTCTAGGAACTACCCATTTTATTTTGTCGCCAACAATCCTATACACATGATCCCCTTTTAATTTATAATTCTTATACACATCTGCTATATAATTCGTATTATTGTCGCGTAAAATGTCCCTAATTCTTCCAATTTCCTCGTCGTTACTTTGAACTGTGGAAATCCAATCTTTAATATTTATATTTAAAACATCGAGTACGTGTGTCTCATCGTCACCCGTAATGGGTTCAGTCACAGGAGCACGACTGAGAGCATCTACATGTGCCATTCGAACTCCAGATCTGTATTCAATATCGCAGTCGTACTCCTGGAACTGCACCCACCACCGAGATATCCTCGGTATAAGGTCACGTTTGGTAAGTGTCGTGCGTAGCGCATTACAGTCGGTTACGATCTTAAATTTTAATCCTAGCAAGTAAACACGGAAACGTTTAAGTGAGGCTATCACAGCTAACGTTTCCAGCTCAAAAGAATGTAAACTCTGTTCATCTTTAGTCGTTTTCCGACTGTAATACGCCACGGGCCTAAACATTCCGTCGCTATGTCTTTGCATCAAAATACCGGCAATCCCTATCTTAGATGCATCAGTGTGTAATTCAGTTTCAAAACTCGAATTGTACAATGCCAAAATAGGGCGTTCAACCAGTTTTTGTTTCAGTGCATTAAAAGCTTGTGAATGTTCCTCGTTCCATTTCCATGTGAAATTAGACCTGAGGAGATCAGTTAAAGGGCGTGCAATGAGAGCAAAATCTTTTACAAAACGCCGGAAAAAACTAGCAAGTCCAATGAAACGTCTTACGTCATGTACATTCTTGGGTACGGGGAAACTTGAGACAGCTAACGTCTTACGTGACCCCGGTCTTATGCCTTGACCACTAACTTGAAATCCTAAAAAGTCAATTTCTCTATAGAAGAAGTTACATTTCTTAAGTTTTAAAGTAAGCCCGGCTTCAAGGAGCAGTTTAAGTACTGTCTCTAGCCGTTCGAGACCCTCTTCAAATGATTTAGCAGGAATCAAAATATCGTCCATGAAAATAATGGCAAAGTCAACTTTTGACTTCGCCAGTATCTTATTCATAGCCCTCTGGAAGACTGACGGAGCATTTGTTAAACCAAACGGCATCCGTTTAAATTGATATTGGCCGTCCGGTGTAACAAACGCCGTCTTATCCTGGGAGTTTTCTACAATAGGCAATTGATAATAGCCCGATGCACAATCAAGCGTAATAAAAAGAGAATTTCCAGCTAGCATATCTAACTGATCATCGATCAGTGGTAAAGGGTAATGCTCTTTCTTTGTTTTATTATTAAGAGCCCGATAATCCACACATAGTCTCTTTTCACCAGTCTTTTTCTTTACAAGCAATATAGGACTGGCGTACTGAGAAGTGGATTCGCAAACAATATCAGCGTCTATCATTTCCTGTACCATTGATCTCACAAGCTCACGCTCAGGATATGAAAGTCTATACGGACGATATACGACTGGCTTAGTGTCATTTAATTCAATTTCCATCTTTACTACGTTAGTGAATCCTAAATCGTTTAAATTATTCGAAAAACATTCTTTGTATTTATCTAATAGCCCTTTTAATTGATCTACTTGGCTACTACTTAAATTCGAGTCATAATTAAATTCTGAGCAAAAATTGCTAGCGTTGATATCCAAAACGTTTACGTTATAACAACCGTTTGTTTTAAAAGCACGAGTTATTAATGAGTCCTTTTTTAGTAAAACTATTTTGTCAGATATATTTTGAACCAATAAACGACCACGACCATTATCTATTTCGTACTCTCCTGGTAGTAGGTAAAACTCATGTTCAGACTTTCCACGAAGTGAACCGCGCACGTACACAGTTCCTGAATAATCGCCGGTGCAACTAACTTCGATTAAGCACATTTCCTTAGCCTGTATTAATGTGTCCGAGACTAATTCGAGATATAATTTGTTTGTAAGTTCCCGCGTAAATATCAAAGAATCGTAAGTTTTGGTTATGATTATACCAGGCTTTTCCGTAAAACTGTGTCCGACTAATAAAGGGTATTTAATAATGTTGTCTTCTACAACTAATGCATCTACATTTTCCATAACATTTTGTATCTGTATAGTAACTGTGGCGAGCCCTAAAGGTAGCACTATGTTATTACCAATACCTCTCATCGTAGGCAGATCCAAGTTATTCGACCAACTAATTCCTAGTTTTCTAGCATCACTGCAGCGAATTAAAGTGCATTGACTGCCTAGATCGACATAACCTACAACCGACTGTCCGTTAAGCATCAACTGCATGATGTACTTACAGTTGTTTTTGGCGGTGATCTCAGCGTCTATACGTAAAATATCCTTTTGGCTTTGACCCACTTTATCGGTATTATTATTAGCGGAGGGTAGTTTTGAACAATTTAGTGTAGTATGTCCAAGCCTGTTACAAATATTACATTTGAGTATTTTTTTAGTACATTTAAAACTAAAATGTCCTGGTTCATTACAATTATAGCAAACAATAGAATTACTACTACTTTTAGTCTTTGTGTCACTGCTGGTGGGTTTTGCGTTTGACAGAGCGTTAGGTCTTTTATCTCCATAAGGGCGCGACTTATCTGTTTCACGCGGTTGTTGTTTGATAGACTGAAAATATTCTAGCACTTGTTCCGGTTCCTGACACTTCAATGCTTTCGCGCCCAATCTTAATGAACGATCTTCGATTCCGTACAGTAAACAATCGACTGCCCTCTTACCAATAATATTACATCGATTCAGCAAATTGATTTTTTCGAAATAATATAGTTCTAGTGATTCATTATATTTTACGCGTTTAGACAACATTTCTGTAAGTAACTCGGCATAATCGTCACTACTAGGAAATGATTCTAATAGTTTCTGTTTCCATTCAGGCCACGAAAATAACATAGTGGGTAAAGCTTGGTACCACGTTTTTGCGACACCGGCTAATTTGGGCAAGGCATAATGTATAACCTGATCATCGCCCCATTTATACAATTTCGCACACTCATCTACTTTACTTAGCCACATTTGTATAGTTTGCCCCTTAACCATCGGGTCAAAATCAGGTATGACATTACCTAACATTGGAAATTTATTACCTTCTGGTCGAGTATTTGCTAAGGTATTCACTAATTTAGTCAACAATAAATGTGTCAGGTTGTCAGTACTATTATTGGAACGTCTTACCGGGGAAGTTGAGCGTCCACCATGACGCGAAGGTCTCGAGCGGCTCCTGCTGCCACGCGCACCCGCATTCCCGCTGTCCTGCCTGTGGCTGCGACGGCTGCTTGCACGCCTACGGCGCGGCTCATGACGCGACGATCTCGAGCTGCTCCTGCTGCGATGCGCACCCGCATTCTCACTGTCCTGTCTGCGGCTGCGGCGGCTGCCTCCACTCCTACGGCGCTGTCCATGACGCTTACGGCGATTGCTTCGGCTCCTGCTGTTTTCCTGGCGGCGTCTGTGAGGGTCACGGTCACTACTTTCGCTGCTGAAAGCCTTGCGTCGCTGACGACGATGCTCACGACGCTCCCGAGAACGACTTCTTCGTATAGAAACACTCGAGTCCGTTACCGATTCATCTTCAGTTTTTGATCTGCTTCTGCGTCGTTTTCTTTTGTTCTTGCGATCATTTCCTTTTCTTTTTCTTGAAGAGTGTTTGGGATGGTCCAATATCTCGGCAGGTGTCACGTTTCCATCATCCATTTTGTTGCGTTAAAACAATTGAGAACGCACGTATAGCAAAAGTCTGAGTTGTGGGCGTTTTGCTAGAGATATAGAGCTAGCCTGTCTAATCCCACTTCTGAGATGAAGGATCAGTGCAGGTTCACTCGAATAAAATACAGATTGCGTAGAAATAATTGGATTTAATCCTTACAGTTTGATCGCTGAGTATCAAGTGAATCACTCAATTCAAATATGGCCGGTAAGTAGTTCCTATTTGTCACATTGATGTCTATAGACATCAAAGTGACAGTTTACGTCACAAACCATCGATTTAAATGTTACCAGCATGAGAAATAAATCAACTAAATATTACTAAGTTAACACTAAATACATAGAAATAGCTTTGTTAAATAAAAACAGTACAGCCAAAAATGTAATTACACATTTAAAGTCTATTTTTGCCCGTCATGGAATACCTTTGTCATTAGTGTCAGATGGTGGACCTCCTTTCCAGTCATTAGAATTTAAAAATTTCCTACATGAATGGGACATAGAACATAATGTAACTAGTCCATATCATTCACAGTCAAATGGTCAAGCAGAAAGTTCAGTCAAAATAGTCAAAAATATGTTAAAAAAATGTAGAGAAAAATCGTCTGACCCATATATAGCCTTATTACAATATAGAAATACACCTAAGAATAACTTACCATCTCCAGCACAATTGTTAATGTCTAGGAATTTAAGAGATAACATTCCAATGTCATACAAAAAATTAAAACCAAAGGTTGTAACATTTAAAAATTATAAAGAGTGTGTCAATAAGAACAATGAAAAAAAGTCTAACTATTATAACAAGAATACTAAGTCATTGTCAATATTATATCCCAATGATCATGTCTACTTCAAAAGAAAACCAAATTATAATTGGGAACAGGCCATTGTCAAACAAAGGTTGACAGGAAATAGGTCATATATCATTGAGGATGTCAATGGAGTTAGGTATAGGAGAAACAGAATTCACCTAAGGCATAAATATTCACCTATGTTATCCAACTCGTCGCAGGGGAGAGAGGAAGGTGATAGTCAGGAGTCAGCACCTCAAGAATCCTCATCTCAATTCATAGGTCAAAAGTCAACCCGTTATGGTAGAATTGTAAAGCCAACTAGAAGGCTAATTGATGAAATCAATTAAATGTACTAAAGTGTATTTTAGATTAAGTCATATTTAAGCCAAGATGTTTTGTATTGTAAAACTAAATAAGTACTTCTCAGATACTTTGTATTGTCAATTGAATTTAAGTCAAGTCCGTCCACAGCCTATGTTACATTGTTTGTTAAAGGTTAATTTGAACTTAACAAGGGGGATGTTGTAATATCACATCACTAGTTAGTAAAACTAATGGTCACAACCCTAGTGAGATATATCGGTCATTGTCGATATAGGTGTGGCCGCCTAAGCAGTGTCTGATTAATCTTAATATTATGTACATGTTCTAAGTCTAATAAATCTAGTATTCACTATATCAAGTGTTTCAATATAAACATTACAGTGACGAGTGGCGCGATGTTTACAATTTCGGCGTATCGCTTCCGCCATTTTGTCAGTTGATTACACAAGAGCGCTCAAGCGTCGCGCTTCCACATAATGAGTTCCAGTGACGAAATTGATGATAAATTGTAAAAAATAAAAACAAAACAAGAAAAAAGAGTAACGGCGAAGTGAAAGCGAACAATATTTCTTCATCGGAATATGTTTAAAGAAATATATTCTCTTAAAAGACTACAGTTACTTCCATGAGAAACATGGTATACAAACTGTGCTTAAGGAAACGGAATACATGCAACTGGCTCCTGTACGAAAGAACTCGATTATGACTGCTATAGATTTACGCGACAAGCCACAACTGCAAACGTCGCCACCAGTCGTCAACAAAGTGCTGCTCGTCAGTATGTAACGTCGACAAAGTGCCGCTCGCCTGTACGAACCCTTAGCTGGGGGTCGAGTCTCGTTAGATGTGTTGACACACAAACTCCACTACAGGACTTTTCGGCACCACCGGCTACAAGTCCTTCTTCAAATATGGCTGGTCCACCACCACATTAACCTTATAGGATATGTGGGATGTCCCTTTTCCTTTTTCGGCCTGCTTCACTGCACATGAAGGTTTTAGCTTAAAAATGACTAGATATCCATGCCATCAATCTTGTCTTTTCCTAACTGTATTTTTTTATGTCGGAAATCATCTAAAGACATCTTGCGCTCTTGGACGGAGTGGGACGTTGTGTCAGACTTTTACTGACTAAAAACCCACTCCTATTCCATTGTTGCCTTTCACACCAGGGCAGAGTCTTCCTTTTAGAGGCAGACCTTTGGCCCCAGTAGGCTTCGACCCTGCTAGGCTCCTATAATTTGCTGACATCTCCTTGAGGCACGCGCGAAACACTTCGCACACGCATACACGTCGATGACGTCGTTTTGTACATGACGATGATTAGGACTCGCTACGGACGGTTATCGGACAGTCGGACTCAAGCCCACGCCTACGGTAGCCGGAAATTGGGATTGGGATCCCGGTAGCGGCTGGGGCGTGAAGGCGAGCTTGCGGACAGCGAGCATTAGGTAGCTCGCTGTCCAACCGTTCGGTAACCCAGTAACCGACCGGACTGAGCCCAAGTCGTCGACGTTCCCACAAGCCTCTAGAAGTTGTCAGCAAACCGTAGGGACTCAGCAGGATCGAAGCTTACTGGAGCCAAGGGTCTGCTTCTGAAAGGAAGGCTCGGTACTGGGATGAGAGGCAACGAAGAAAAGGAGTGGGTTTTTAGTTAGTAAAAGTCTAACACTATCTCCTGCTCCGTGCAAGGGTAAGACACGTCATTTGATGAGTTTTTAACCACTAAAAAAAAAAAAACACTGATACAGTAGATAGTAATCAATATAATAGGCACTAACTTAATTCATCTTTTTGATGTTAATATCTCCGAAGGGACAAAATTCAGAGCACGGAACAGTTTTTTTTTTTTTTGTTAAAAAGGGACGTTTTTGTAAAAGCCAATATTGTAGAGTTTATTACAAAGTTTATGAATAGTTAATTATTCCTAAGAGTAAAAAAGAATTTAAACTAACTTTTAGCTGTGTTACCATCAGTTACCAGCAAATTGTTTCATCTATTCCTTTTTTTTAAATGAAGGGACGATTTTTTGCGACCTAAAATGAAGTAGCCATTTTAACCAACTTCAAAATAGTGGGAGGCTTTCAAATCGTCGGAAACGTTTTTATTTTTTATGTATAATGCCCTTTCCCTCGAAAGATGCCTGCTTCGTTTTTTTTTTTTTTCCTAGTGGTCCCATGAGCATCAAGTCTAGCAAGGTTCTGATGATGGAAACCTGGAGGAATCGAGGGAACTCTTCAAATTTTATAGAAACAATTGAAGTGAGTAAACATATTGTCATGATCTGATAAAGCACTTCGGAGATATGGTGCGGAACTCCTCATAAAAACATAGCAGAACTGTCGTAACAAGTAAAATTGTTTTATTTGTACGTATAGTTTATGACTGACTGAAGAAAGATGGAGAGGGGATACATTAAAATTATTTTATGAGGAAGCCCGAAGCGTGAAGGTAGACACTGGAACTCCGTAATAAATTAAGGTATCCTAGCCGTGTCCACTAGCTCGTGTGCACTTTAAAATAAATACCATCTAAATGATCCGCCCCTAGCCAAGTTACAATAATTTCGTTTAGCGTGAACGCTTGGAGTTCACCACGCCCCCAATTCCTTTGTTCTGACGTCATCTCAATAAATGAATTGGGGGCGTGGCCAACTCCAAGCGTTCACGCTAAACGAAATTATTCTAACTTTGCTAGGGGGGGCTAATGATGTAGCTGGAAAGTCGACAGAAGGCACGGGATCCTAGCAGGGTTTGCGCTTATTGGAATTATCATGAGATGTAGTTACTCTTACTACAAGTGCTTTATTCTATATGAACCTTACTATACATACACTTTTTAGATTTCTACCATCGGACAAACCGACGTATGGCATCAACCCTTACGTTGATGAAAGTTCTACGGTCCGGACTAAGCATTTCGCCTTGTTGTTTGTAACGCGTACATGGAAGGACAGGAACAATTTGCCTGCTACAATCTTCCTATCTGACTGTCGAATTAGTGTGTTCAAAGCTACATAGATTGAATACGAGTAGGCTCTTAATAATAGTAAATCATTTATTTTTAGACATCTAGGCATACACTTAATAAACTAGTGTTCCTCACCATCAACTATTGCATGATTGCATCACTGCTTACCATCAGGTGGGATCGCAGTCAAGCACTAGTATAAATTATTTTAAAAAAGCTGAGAGTACCTCAGCTAACTTGCTCAACTAAAGCCCAACTAAGAAGTGTTAAATAAAAACATTTTACAAGAAAATACAACCTATAACCCTCTTTTTAGTCGATGGTAAAAAAATATTACGTAAACGAACAATACTTATACGTCAAGTCTTATTTTTCACAATACTACCCTCCAACAATCAGTTCTGCAGTAAAATTCTGTTGTTCGCGCGTGCCATCACAAAAAAACCACTCTCACAAACGTCCAGATTCAGTGGAAATATCTGTGGGCCGTACAGATTTTTTTCCAATAGGAAAATTGAATCCAACACTCGACTCTCCGAACAAGAATATAAAAGCAACGCCGCTCTCACGGTCCTATAAAAATGTATTTTCGTCTGTATTCGACAACAACTACTTTTAACACGTTCAGTGACGAACGGGGTCTAATAAGCCTCGTATGTGCACAGCATACTTGGAGGGGGAGGAGACAATTGCGCATGTGCTCTTGGACTACACAGGTGTTACTGATACACGTACACGAACCTTAGGCTCCCCAAACTCCTTTATTGATGTCCTGAAAAACCTGAGAGGTCTAATTAGTTTTTGGAGAGAGGTGGGCTGGTTGGAATAAGCCCACCAAAGATTATGGCCGCCATGGCCCACGTACAATAGTCCGTGACTTCAATTTGGTTTAATTTAGGGAAAGAGACGAATATATATCTAAGATCTCTTATGAATACAAAATGCAGTGGTGTATCTATTTAGTGCCCCCGTACTATTAGTGTAATAGTACGGGGTCACTTTGACCTCGTATCACACTTAAAAAAGTTTTGTTTCTTAAACATTACGGGGTCTAATAAACCCCTTTCCACCATAATGATAGTTTTCAAACGAGGTGTTAAACGCCCCGTATCGCAGGAATAGAAATGAATGCAAAAATTAGTGCCGCTATCAACATGTTTAAAATGGAAACTAGATTATACGCGAATAATAATAAAAACTGTAAACCTTTTAAGGTAAATGTTCCCGAGTAGCCCGCATCATAAACTGTTTTTCTTTCTTTCTTTATTTTTCTTTCTTTCTTTATATCACCACCACTGCACAAACAACCCCCTGACACTGATCTCAGTGTCTGGTTCTACGAGTAATCATCATCATTTCAGCCGAAAGACGTCCACTGTTGGACATAGGCCTCCCCCAAGTAACGCCACAATGAACGGTCCTGTGCGTCTCGCATCCATCGGATTCCCGCAACCCTTACCAGGTCATCGGCCCGACCGGCATCTTGTAGGAGGTCTTCTTATTCTACGAGTGATTATGATTAGGAGCGACCGTAACAATATTTTTTTAGGTAAGGAAATCATCTAATGACATTTTCCGCCCTTGGGTGGACACATATTATCGCTTTCCATCAGATGAGACAGCTTTCAAGCGCGAGCCTAAAATAAAACTGGGCATGTGAGAGTCAGACTCACACACTGAGGGTTGCGTACAAAACCTATGAACACAGTTAATTGAACTTCCCGAATAAAGTTTCAAAGATTTAGATAAACTACAAACTTTACAGTTTTCAGATTTTTCCTATATGTGCTATGACACCTTGCTTCATGCCAAATTTTAGGATAACGACGATCAACGGGAATTTTGATTTTTTGAAGGGGTCGAAATATACGTTTTTTGGGACATACTCGTACATGGCCGTATATTTTTTTTTTAGTTCACCCTGAAGTTTGATTTTTTAACATTTTCTAGGAACCGCAGACCTGAGTATATGGTTTAAATTACAACTCCATACGTTCTCAAGATAAAGGGTCTTGACAGACAGACAGACCGACGGACAACAAAGTGATCTTATAAGGGTTTTTTTTCGGTGGGTGAAAATCATCCAATGACATCCCCCGCCCTTGGGCGGAGCAGATAATAGTGTCAGACTTTTACTGAATAAAAAACCCACACTGTTCTTTCGTTGCCTGTCATACCGGGGCCGACCCTTCTTTTCAAAAGCTGACCCTTGGCCCCAGTAGGCTTCAACCCTTCTGCAGGGTCCCTACGGTTTATTATATAAGGGTTCAGATTTTTCCTTTTGAGGTACGGAACCTTCAAAAAATTAAGAACATGAGTGAGTCTAAGATATTACACGGTAGTTTTTTCCTTCAATTACTTATTTATTTTCCTATAACATGGAACAATTATGTACTAGAGGCCATTAAAAAATAACAAAGCAATGTTGCGTGACGGTAGAAGCAGTCTAAATAACGTCCGCTGAATTAATTTTTACACTGAGCTCAACCAAATCAACGAATGTGGTGTGGTGGTAGAATGGTCATTGAAATATTATTCAGCCATTAACGAGGAACAGTGAGCAGTGGTGGCCGAGTGGTAACGGCCCTGACTTACGATTAGTAGGTCGCGGGTTCAAGTCCAACCAGGCGTATTACTTTGTGTAATTTATTTCATCACCACTGCTCTCAAAACGGTGAAGGAAAACATCGTGAGGAAACCGGCATGTCCTAGAACCAAAAATTCGAAGACATGTGACATCCACCAACCCTCACTGGGCCCGCGTGGTTGATTACGGCCCATTCCCTCTCTTATAGAGGAGGCCTGAGTCCCAGCAGTGGGAACATTAAAAGGCTGATGATGATGATGATGAACAAGGAACATAATCGAGGGGTTTCATACCATCCGTAGTAAAAAACGGCAAAAAAGCTCATGTTTGTTGTATGGGAACCCCACATTTAAAAAAACTGTTTTTAGTATCTGCTTATTGTTATAGCGGCAATACATCATCTGTGAAATTTTCTACTGTTTAGCTATCATGGTTCACGTGATACAATCTGGTGACAAACAGACAGATACCGGAGCCTTAGTAATATGGCCCCGATTTTTACCTTTTGGTTACGGAACACTAAAAATATAAACTCGTTGAACCCGATCCCTTAAAACCATAAAGAAATAAAATTGCAATAAACATAAATAAATAAGTAGCTACTAGCAGACACAGAACTAAAATGGCGTCGAGACTAGAGAATAAAGTTGAAATTAAAACAATACAACCACAACGGGTAGACGTTTAATGGACGAATTTAAATTTTAATATAATTTAGTTTATGGAGGGAGTAAGTTAACTATTCATTGTTTAATATAGCTGGGAAGAACTTATAATGCACGAAAATGAAATTTAAGACCGATTTTTCTTTTTTAGGGTTCCGTAAATCAAAAGGAAAATACAAAACCTTTCTAGGATCATTTTGTTGTCCGTCTGTCTGACTCGCCGTCAAGGCCCTCTATCTCGGGAACGCGTGGAGGAATCGAGTTAAAATTAAAACCACATAGGTACTCAAGTCTGCGGTCCCTTGAAGCTGTGAAAAAATCAAACTTCTAAGTTAACGGAAAAAAAGATACGGCCGTTTATGCCACAAAAAAACGTATTTTTCGACACTCTCAAGGGAATTAAAATTCATAAGGTACTTCCCGTGTACCTAGAAGCCTGTTGGTATGAAGCTTATTGCAAAAATATAGTAAAAAATCTGAAAACTAAAAATTTTTAATTACGTTACAAAAAAATAATTCTTTTTCTATTCGGAAAAATCTTCGAGAATCGATTCGGAAATTGAACTATTTACATAAGTTCATTTGTACGGAACCTCAGTGTTGCGAGTCCTAGTCCGTCTAGCACTTGTTTTTTTCTGTTAGCCTGTTTTCACTTGTATTAATTAAAATTTAACATAAGAGAGAACCGGTAGGTATCACTTGTTTTAGACTTTCAAGGAATTCATTTTGCGATCAGTATAAGTCATCTTTAAAACTATGCTGGAAAGAACACACGGCGTCATCACCTTCCTCATGGCGCAGGTTCTAATCGAACATGGCAAGTTCGGGGTTACAAGATTCGTGGGGGGGGGGGGGGGTAACGCCCGGGTGGCGCCACTGAGTGGGCCGCCCGGAGGACAACAGACTGGTCCGAGCCCAAGTCGTTTACGGCACGCCCTGTTCCCGCACGCCTCAAGGAGTTGTCAGCAAACTGTAGGGGCCCAGTAGGATTGAAGCCTAATCTGGGGCTCTGAGGAGGTATGAAAATGCATACCAGGGCCCTGGAACCAAGGCAAAGAAGGAACGGGGTAGATTTTTAGTCAGTAAGAGTCTGACACTATATCCCGCTCCGCCCAAGGGCGGGGTATGTCATTGGATGATTTTACCTACCATAAAAAAAAACCTTCAAAACTATTAACTTTACATAAAAAAATAATTAAACTTGGTATTAATAAAGAGCATAAATCGTTTACCTATAAAAATCATCACATATATTTCATTTGGTAGTGGATTAAATATCACACGCAATTTTGAACGAGTGGACTGGAGTGTTTCTGCGTCTCCTTTAAAGTAGTATTTTTGCATTTTTTTTTTTATTTATTTATTTATTGGCACACCAACAGCATTACATACAGGATTTTTTTATAAACAAAATATTAAAATCATGACACTGGTATGCATGCCTATTATAGGTACGCACAGCTTACACCATATTACATATTCGTTATTAAAAGAGATAAAAAAAGATTATTACTACAATTCTTTTTTTTTTACATACAAAATGGAAAAAAAACACATACAATTTAGCATAAAATAAAAAAGTAGAATAAAATTGGAAACAAAAAACATACAAAAGCAAATATTGTAATATATATAGACCCCTTTTCACTAAGGCCAAAGGAATTTAGATGCAACAAACAAACATACAGCCGAGAATTGTACCTGCATTGCAGTTGTAAAACATAAATGAACGTCCCGCACTAACACTGCATCGCATACTAATCTGCCCCAGCTTAATCTGCTGCTCTTTATAGGGACATTTATTATTAAAAGGTGTGAAGAATGAGATAAAAGCCGTTAAGCTAAGCTACACGAATACCGACATATCTTGCACTTACTGGATAGGTTCATTCAAATCTGTGTGGTTATTTCCTCAAAATACCATCTCAGACACTAAACTGCATGGTTCTCATAAGATTTGACACATGTTTACTCATAGTTAGAAAACGTGACATTTTTTTTTTATGGTAGTTAAAATCATCCAATGACAAATCCTGCCTTTGGGTGGAGCGGGAAGTAGTGTCAGACTCTTACTGACTAAGAACCTACCCCGTTCCTTCGTAGCCTATCGTGCCGGAGCCGGGTATTGCTTTCGGAAGTTAACCCATGACCCCAGTAGGCTTCGACCCTGCCTGCCTGCAGTTAGCAGGCTGGGCCTCTTCTGTGTGCTGAAAGCTCCTTGAGGCGCGCGGGAACAGAACGCGCCGTCGACGACTTGGGCTCGGTCCGGTCAGTTACCGGACGATCGGACAGCGTGCTACCCATTGCACGCCTTCCGTAAACCCGCGCCTACGGTGGCCGGAAATCGGGATCGGAATCCCGACGGCGGCTGGGGCGAGCGCCCCGTTGTCTCTGCCTGATGCGGTCGGCCTCCTCCTAGCATTACTGCTTCGCAGAAGGAGGCGACCGCCTGCCATCCCTCCTCACTCCGGACCATGGCCTGAACCAAGACCCGGGCGAGAGAGATCGCTGCCGCCGATCGCCCCCACGAGGACACGGCGATGCTCCGCCCAGGCGGGGCACACCTCTACAGTGTGCTTCACCGTGTCCTCCGGGTGTTGCGCCCGTGACATGTGAATCGGGGCCGTAACTCGCAATCTTCTCTTTAAAAATCATCACCATCATCATCATTTCAGCCAAAAGAAGTTCAATGTTGGACATAAGCCTCCCCCAAGTATCGCTACAACGACTGGACTGTTAGTGTCGCCTCCATTCCCACACCAGGTCATCGGTAAACCACAGTCAAAAGTATAAAAGATAGAAGTTAGTTACACGGTAAAAAGGTAGTCTTAAATAGGCTGTACTGTAACATTTATAAACACCTCTTTCCCTTTTGCTCTGGGTACATCATAATTGCGATGGTAAGTCCCCTCTTTGAGGATTAGTTACGGATGCGCCCGGTGTCCTCACTATCCGCTCGATACACGCCCTCACATTGAGACAAGAAAAATAAATTGTCTGTAAATAATTAATTTATGCACAAAATAATATTCTCCACACACTTATAACTCTGCTCACCCAAAAACATTAACAAAATAAATTCTGAAAGTCCCGTCAACGCCCTACAATGCTATTTAATGTTCTCACATAAAACATACGTAATTACCAACACGGCACGATGCGAGAAAATTCACCTGTTTTCATTAATATTACAGACTTGAGGGAGTTCTATTAATTATTTAAATTCATACGGAATCGTGCGAATGTATTGTAAGCCGGGTTAATGAAACTTTATGGGGATGTGGAAATGGTTGGGGGTTGATTAAACTGTTCAAGTGGTACACACTGTATTTGAATTAATTTATTTGCACTAATATCGTAAAGTTCAAGTTATAAAATAAAAATTAAAACTGTATTGAAGAACTTCATCCCCAAACAACATTAATAAAATTAAAAAGTTATTTTTAAACCATTTTTTATATATATCGAAAGTTCGACTGACCATATCTACATAGTTTCAAATCATAGATTTCACACGATATTGACGAAAACCATTATTTAATTACGATACTTACAAGTTTAATTTGAAAAATAGATGTGTATTAAAAAAAAAATAACAAATAATATAAGTAGATACACAATAGTTTCGATGACTATGCAGTAGCGGTCCGCGGATAACGATCCCGACTTACAAGTACAGGTCGTGAGTTCGTACCCCATAAAGGCTTACTAACAAACTATCTCACTGACGAACTAATTCGCTAACTAGGTATCTTTGTCATTAGTCAACTTACTAACTAACTATCTTACTGACTAGCTGTTTTGCTGAATAGACTAAAGTAGAATAAACTTTATTGAACTACAAAATAGTAATAAAAACTTTATTAATTTGACTGAATAGTCAATTTGTTAGCTAATGAATGAACTTACCGACCGTATAATTTGGTAAATGGCCTTATAATGTTCCCACTGCTGGGACTCAGGCCTCCTCTCTAGGAGTGGGAATGGGACGTAATCCACCCCGCAGGCCCAGTGTGGATTGGTGGATGCTACATGACTTCGAATTTTTGGTTCTAAGACATGTCGGTTTCCACACCGTTTTCAGAGCAGTAGTGATGAAATAAATTACGCAAAATAATGTGTCTGGCTAAGTTTGAAGTTTGCCATTACCACTCGGCCACCACTGCTCTCAAAATGGCCATAAGTACATATAAAAGAGGTCTGAATACTGATATTTCAAGGCAAAATTTGTGGCTATTATAATAAATCAATGTTCAAAAACTTGTAACAATCCATCATGTTATCAAGACGTCCCCAAAGAAAGTTTAATTATTCGATAAATAACCGAAGACCTCCGTCACGTGTTGAGGAACTGAAATGTCGGAGGCTTTATAATACAATTTGACAGTTTTTTTTCTGAAAGGTACAAGTTTGTTGAACAAAAAAGTTTTTTGTACCTTCTCAAGTATTCTGATAATTACTTTCCGTTTCTTTCTTCTCAAGAAAAATCGATTAAAGTTACTTACTAAATAGAATAAAGAAAATAAGATTGATGATAGGTCGATCGAAATGAAGAGGATGTTAAGATGGCCAGTGTTAATACACTACACACCGACAAAGTACGAAATGATCTTCGTTGTAAAAAATCACCTTCGCTGGTATGGACAATGGACACGTCCAAACGTAGTGAGGACCATGTGGTTCAGGTCGCTCTACGCCTACCAGAACAAAAAAGAGGTTGAGGCCGTCCGCCATTGACCTGATGGTCAAACCATTGACCTGGTGGTGATGGAAAGGGACCTGAAGAAAGCCCAATTGCCAAAATTGATAACTCAAGATAGAGCCACTTGGCATAGGTAAGTGAGGAGACCCGATCCCCAATAATGGGACCAGGGAAGGAAGAAGAAGATTGATGATAGGTCAATGGACTGCGAAATCGTTTGAAGAAGCCACCGAGGCTCTGGTACGCAAAGGCCAACTGAAGGAATACGGGTGGGTTTTGATCTGTAAAAGTCTGATACTCCCTCTTGCACCACCTAGGGCGGAAAAAGTTATTAGATGACATATCCCACCACATAAAAAAGCCTTGTTAGATTTCCGTTGTATCGATGATTTTTAATTGAATCATTTTGACAGGAATTTAGTTGCAATATTGCCTCGCGAAGGGTCGAGATTAGTAAGCTTTACTCTTGATCCCTATAAATCTAAAACCACATAGCTTCTCCTAACCAACTTCCCGCGCTATAACTCCCTAGTGCCAAGAAAGCCCGCGAAATTCAAATTTTGAATAAAAGAAAGTAAGAAAAAGAGTTTATTCGTCACAAACTTGGCGCACATCTTAAAAATAACAACTGCAACAACGACTCCATATAAAGAAGTACATAATAAAATATGCGTCACATCCACACAAAACGGCCAACACTCAGCAAAATGCTGGAGCGCCTGGAGCTCGTGTGCAAGACAGAGCCACAGCGCGTATTTTCGCATGAAACACCACACGCCGTCGACGAGTCAGTCTCAGCCCTTATAAGACTATTGGACGGAGAGCTATACATTGCTCGTCGTCTATATGCCTCGCTCTGCAACTCCTGATGCCCGGGGTGTCTTCTGTCACGACGGCTGGGGCGTGAGGATGTAAGTTCCCTTACTCTTGTGGATGCCTCCTTCGCATGATTATAACTCAGTATAGCAATTATTGTTATGAGTGCAAATCATATTTTAACTAACATAGACCCTGACATTGCCCTGCAAAATGCAAAAAAATAAAGAAATTTGAATTTCGCAAAATGGCTGCCACTCTTGAAAATTCACACGGCTCACGAACTGACGCGTTTCAATGGCTCGCAATCATGCCGCGAGCATTAATCCCGAGTTGATTCGCGCTCATAATGCAGCCTACGAGTACATTATCCACGGATTCACACCTGTGATTGGGATATATGGAGATTCACGAGGTACGTTGTATTGGAGTATTGGGACAAAAATGTACAAAGATCTGGAATTAAGAGCAAAAAAGTTACACAAGATTTTTTATTTCCTCAAGGGATTTCGACGATCTCTGTCCCCTACAGCATTCATTGCCTGTTGAGTCTACACGACAAGTAACCGGCCTGATCTTTTTATTTATTTATTTATTCATGTACACACAAACACTTAACAACGAGAAAAACAAATACAGATAGAAGAGTACAAAGGTACTGCTTATTTCTAGCGAAATTTCTTCCAGCGAAATTTCTTAGTTTTTTTACAAGCTTTCTATTAGCTTGCACTGTATGTAACTATGTATGTTCGGCTCAAATCTTGCAACTCAATTTTGAAGCAGATATCTTCAACCGATTGAGCTGAAATTTTACATGCATTTGTAAGTCGGGTGACAATGCAACATTATGATGACATGGAGCTGATCTGATGATGGAGCTGGAAGGTAGCCATAGGAACTCAGCAATAAAATAATACAACCCCATCGAGTTTGGGCTCGTTTGATTAGTATTGACGAGTACTTTGATCATGTGTAGTAGCCAGGGTCTGATGATGGAGCCGGAAGGTGGTCATAGGAACTCCGCACTTAAACGACACAACCCCATCGAATTTGGGCTCGTTTGATTAGTATTGACGAGTACTTTGATCATGTGTAGTAGCCAGGGTCTGATGATGGAGCCGGAAGGTGGTCATGGGAACTCCGGAGTTAAACGACACAACCCCATCGAATTTGGGCTCGTTTAATTAGTATTGACGAGTACTTTGATCATGTGTAGTAGCCAGGGTCTGATGATGGAGCCGGAAGGTGGTCATGGGAACTCCGCAGTTAAAGGACACACCCCATCGACTTTGGGCTCGTTTAGTTTGTATTGACGAGTACTTTCATCCTGTATGGTAGCCAGGGTTTGATGATGGAGCCGGAAGGTTGTCATAGGAACTCCACAGTTAAACGACACAACCCCGTCGAGTTTGGGCTAGTTTGATTAGTATTGACGAGTACTTTGATCATGTATGGTAGCCAGGGTCTGATGATGGAGCCGGAAGGTGGTCATAGGAACTCCGCAGTTAAACGACACAACCCCATCGAATTTGGGCTCGTTTAGTTTGTATTGACGAGTACTTTCATCCTGTATGGTAGCCAGGGTTTGATGATGGAGCCGGAAGGTTGTCATAGGAACTCCACGGTTAAACGACACAACCCCGTCGAGTTTGGGCTAGTTTGATTAGTATTGACGAGTACTTTGATCATGTATGGTAGCCAGGGTCTGATGATGGAGCCGGAAGGTGGTCATAGGAACTCCGCAGTTAAACGACACAACCCCATCGAATTTGGGCTCGTTTGATTAGTATTGACGAGTACTTTGATCATGTGTAGTAGCCAGGGTCTGATGATGGAGCCGGAAGGTGGTCATGGGAACTCCGGAGTTAAACGACACAACCCCATCGAATTTGGGCTCGTTTAATTAGTATTGACGAGTACTTTGATCATGTGTAGTAGCCAGGGTCTGATGATGGAGCCGGAAGGTGGTCATGGGAACTCCGCAGTTAAAGGACACACCCCATCGACTTTGGGCTCGTTTAGTTTGTATTGACGAGTACTTTCATCCTGTATGGTAGCCAGGGTTTGATGATGGAGCCGGAAGGTTGTCATAGGAACTCCACAGTTAAACGACACAACCCCGTCGAGTTTGGGCTAGTTTGATTAGTATTGACGAGTACTTTGATCATGTATGGTAGCCAGGGTCTGATGATGGAGCCGGAAGGTGGTCATAGGAACTCCGCAGTTAAACGACACAACCCCATCGAATTTGGGCTCGTTTAGTTTGTATTGACGAGTACTTTCATCCTGTATGGTAGCCAGGGTTTGATGATGGAGCCGGAAGGTTGTCATAGGAACTCCACGGTTAAACGACACAACCCCGTCGAGTTTGGGCTAGTTTGATTAGTATTGACGAGTACTTTGATCATGTATGGTAGCCAGGGTCTGATGATGGAGCCGGAAGGTGGTCATAGGAACTCCGCAGTTAAACGACACAACCCCATCGAATTTGGGCTCGTTTGATTAGTATTGACGAGTACTTTGATCATGTGTAGTAGCCAGGGTCTGATGATGGAGCCGGAAGGTGGTCATTGGAACTCCGCAGTTAAAGGACACACCCCATCGAATTTGAAATCTTTTGATTCGTATTGATGAGTACCTAGTTGGATCCTATATGGTAACCAGGTTTTAATGATGGAGCTGGAAGGTTACCATAGGTAAATCGTAAGAAATCGACACAATCCCGTCGAGTTTGGGCTCATTTGATTTGTATTGATAAGTACTTGGATCTTACATGTAACCAGGGTCTGATGATAGAGCTGGAAGGTTGCCATATGAAGTCAGCAATTAAGCGATATAACCCCAACGACTTAAGGCCCATTTGATTTGTAATGACGAGTATTTGGATCCTATACGGTAACCAGGGTCTGATGATGGAGCAGGATCGTGGTCATTGAAACTCCTTAGTTAAACGACACAACCCCATCGAATTTGGGCTTGTTTGATTTGTATTGACGAGTGCTTAGACCCTGTATGGTAACCAGATTCTAATAATGGAGCTGGAAGGTTAGCATAGGAACTTCGTAAGAAATCGACACAATCCCATCTAGTTCGGGCTCATTTGATTTGTATTGATGAGCACTTGGATCCTATATGGTAACCAAGGTCTGATGATGGAGCTCAGTCAACTGGTTATAAGGTTTAGATTGCCTAGTTACTGTTGGTTTTAAAATATGTGCCTAAACAGAGCATAAACGACCTTATCTTTAGATTGCGTTTTCTTAAAAGTTTGATTTTTTATAAGCTTTTATTTGACTTGCAATGTATATATGTATGAATGTTTGTTCTGGTGAAATCTTGCAATTCAATTTTGAAGCAGATATCTTAAACCTTGAGCTGAAACTGTGATACACATTTAATTTTGATGACAATGCATGGTTAACTATATGAAGTCAATTAAAATTCAAAATCAATTATAAAAATAATAAAATATGGCAGAACATTTAAGAATTTGAACTAGTTATTTTTAACACTCGTACACTCCTACATAATTATAAAATTAAAAAATACCCCCAACAGTCCTTGTCATCAGTATGAAATGTTGCAATGTAATGAGCCCAAACTCGATGGGTTTACTAGTAGGCGTTCCAAAGTTCCATCAGCCATCTTCCAGATCTAGCATCAGGTCCTTGTCATCATAAGAAATGTATGGTACTAGTTAAGGCGAATCTATTGAGCGCAAACTCGATAAGTTTACTATGTTAATAAGCAATCCAGGGTTCTTATCTTCGAACTCCATCATCAGACCAGCTAAATGGCACCAGATTGTACACGAGTCTTTCAAATATTAGGTCACACATATGTTTAAAATAAAGTAAACACCCATTTACCGTCTAAAATGCCTACCACAGTTAACAAACGAGCTGATGACCTTAAACACCTGCACAGATCTTCATAAATTGTAGCTAAGAACCATCTTGATTAAGCCAGCTTTCAAACAAAAAAACCGCATCAAAATCGGTCCATTCGTTTGGGCGCTACGATGCCACGGACAGACACATAGACAGACAGGTCAAACTGATAACACCCCTCTTTTTCGCCGGAAGTTAAAAATAGGTATCAATTGAAAGGGCTTGCAGAGAGTAACTTGAAAAATAAAGTGGCATTACTCTAAATCCAATATTCTCCTTTTTCTCAGTCATACTTTTGGTAAAGCGGTAGTGGTCATGGATTGTCTGGCAGATTGGTTGCGGCTTTTGCGAGATTTCTTAATTTCTCTCTATTCATGGCAGTTCGTGTACATTTAATGAGACACTTCGAAGATGATTTAGTGAGGTCTGTCCATCTGGTAGGCGATTGGCCGCGAGAACGTAGGCCCTCTACTTTTCCCTGTACCACTAAACGTTCCAAAGAGCTTTCATTGCGTATGATATATCCAAACGTCTTAAAAATTCGCTGTTGCACAATCGACGAAAGTTTTTGTTTGATGCAAAGCTCTTTAAGAATCGAAACGTTAGTGCGATGAGCAGTCTGTTTTATCCTCAGTAGACGCCTCCAGCGTCACATTTCAAGAGCATCAATCTTTTTACGGTGCTTGAATCTTTTCTGCATTTCTCAGTATTTGTGATTATGGATCCCAGGTAGATAAACTCTGGAAAACTTTGCAATTGGCTATTTCATGTAAGTTAGGTTGATTGTTAGTCTTACAGTCCACCACCATCATTTTTGTTTCATAAATCCAACCTAGACTTTTCAGGTGGTCGCCTCCTTCTGCGAAGAAGTAATGCTAGCAAAAGAGGAGGCGGACCGCATCAGGCAACGGCTCTCACGCCGCAGCCGCCACCGTAATTCCGATCCCGATTTCCGGCCACCGTAGGCGCGGGTTTGCGGACGGCAGGCAATGGGTAGCTCGCTGGCCGTCCGTCCGGCAACAAACGGGACCAAGCCCAAGGGTGGGGGATGTCATTGGATGATTTTACCTACCATAAAAAAGTAAAAAAAAAACCTGGCAGACTTCTAAAGATAGAAGACTAAGTTTCTTATGCTTTCCTATAATATGGGTAACAATTAAATGGATTTGCTGAGAATACAAATGTGATTTAAATAAGGTATCTAAAAAGTAAAAAATAAATTATAAATAAAAAAACTTTTTTAAAAACAAGCTTTCAATTAAATGGCCTAAAAAGAAGAAAATAATATTTTCTTTTATAACTTTTACTATCAATTTAGAACGGCATTACACAATTTATATGATATAAAAGCTTGTCGCGAGATTGAACTGTGTAAATACGTAGCTAAATAACTTCATTAATTAAATAAGTTAAATAACTTTATGTATTGATTTTAATATTTTCAAAATCTCGCGACAAGCTTTTGTATCATATAAATTGTGTAATGCCGTTCTAAATTGATAGTAAAAGTTATAAAAGAAAATATTATTTTCTTCTTTTTAGGCCATTTAATTGAAAGCTTGTTTTTAAAAAAGTTTTTTTATTTATAATTTATTTGTTGTTGATACTTTGATAGGTTTGGGCTTGACCGGTATCTCACATGATGGAAAGCGATGATGCGGTCGACGATGGAGCGCGCTTACCTAGAAGTAACCTATTCACTCTTGAAGAAGTAACCATCAGGAAACACAGGCTCCGGCAGGTCGTCAATAGGGGCAGTGTTGGGGTATGTACGAGTATGTATGACTGACATCAAACTTCAGCAGCGTTTTAAAAATTGTTGCAGATGCCATTCCCACTTTATTACTATGGACGCTACAGAACCCTTCGTGAGCGAGTTCGACTTGCACTTGGCCGTTTTCTAGGGTTCCACACCTGTAAATATCCTTCCTTTAAAATGTTATGTTTGTCTATTTTTTAGTTGCGTCATTTACTTATTTATTTATTAAAACTTCATGCCACACAAAGGTACACAGGGGGACTTAATGCCTTAAGCATTCTCTACCAGTCAACCAAGGGTGGTGAAGAGAAAATGTGGCAAGTGCATAAAAAAAAGGATAAATGTAAACAAGGATTCAAATATATATACAAATAAAATAAACATACATATAAACTTAACATAATATATACCTACATATACATACATTTATAAAAAGTAAAAGAAAGGGGTTTTTGAGTTTGGGGGATTCCGTGTAAATAAACTGTTTTTCCTTCTTTTTCTTTCTCTCTTATAGGATCACTTTGTTGTCGGTGTGTCTATCTGTCTGTCTGTCAAGACACTTTATCTCGGGAACGCGTGGAGGAATCGAGTTGAAATTAAAACCGTATTTAATTCAAGTTTGTGGTCCCTTGAAGCTCTGAAAAAATCAAACTTATAAATTAACGGAAATAAGGTATGGCCTTTTATGTCGCAAAAACGTATATTTCGACATTCTCAAGGGAATCAAAATTCATTTAACCTAGAATCATAAAATTTGGTATAAAGCAAGGTTTCATAGCACAAATAAAGAAAAAAATATGAAAGATGTAAAAAAAAAATCATTTTTTGCGATTCGGAAAAATCTTCGAAAGTCGATTCGCGTCCGACTCGCAATTGCCCGGCTTTTATTGTTGCAATGGTGCCGCGTCGCTTCACGATCTCGATCGCGTTGAATGTCTTTGAACACCGCTTTAGTTTTTGGATGACTCATTATGATAGTTTTGCCTTTAGCAACTTTAATCCTTTTTGAAACCAAATTATGTATCGTCACCGAGCGAACGTCTAACCTCATTATTCTCAGTAGCGTCGTCTAGTTTCATAAAATTAGTTATCTAATTAACAAACTCAGCTAGGGACTCGTTCAAAACTGCGCACTTTAGTGGCCGTGCTGTAGTTGTTCCGAAGTGACAGCAATAATTACATTTTTAATAAAAAACTAAATTATAAAATAAACAGACTTAATTAGCTGTTTTTTAACTAACTTTGTTTATTCATTTAAATCACGCTGATATTAAAAAAATGCGAAAGTTTGTGTGTATGTTTTTTACTTCTTCACGCTCAAATATAGATTAATAGATTCGTATATTCTCTTTTTTTTGTCTATTCTTTTTTTTCTCTTCTTCAATATAGTTTGAGTACATATAGATATATTATGTAGGTATATTGTATTTATAGGATATAGGTATATATTTATATAAGATAATAATATGTAATGCTTAATTTTGCACCTACCACAATTTGTCTCTGCATCACCCAAAGGTTGACTGGTAGAAAATGCCTTAAGGCATTAAGTCCGCCTCTGTACTGTTTTTGTGCATAAAGAATAAATAAATACATAAATAAATAATAAATGGCTGAACGGGCTTAGATGAAATTGGGCATAAAAGTAGACCATGTCCTGGAATTGCACATAAAATATTTTTTAACCCAGGAGTGTGTTCAAAAGATTCCAAATTCAAATAAAATATTATGTTTGTTTTTTATTATTATAACAGTAATTATGGCTCGACCCCAAATAATGGGACCAGGGATGGAAGAAGAAGAAGAATTATGGCCAGACTAAGTATAAAGTGTTTGTATATCTTAGGACCCTGAGAGCCTGGACCTTTTGGAAGGCGTATAAGGGATTGAAGCCAATTTACAGAAACTCCCGCGACACTTTCGTGGAACGTTACATTGAACGGTTAACTCTGCACGCGGTATGCTTGTGTGCCGAAAGCATATATATTTCTACTACCCTTTAATATAAGTCGATGGCCAAAGACAACCCCGGATGCTAGGAAACCATTGTCACATTTGGGAATCAAAGATATAATATATCTATTCTTTTTTATTTTGCACTAAGGCTATGGTTTTGTAAAGCTCAAGTGAACTTGTTACCTGAAATGTATGATGGTAATAATAATATATAATTATATGCCACACAACGCCGTCTGGTCCCAAGCTAAGCAGAGCTTGTGTTATGAGTACCAGACACCTGATAAACATACTTATATACATCTAAATACATACACATTATAGACAAATTACAACCAGACACAGAACAAATGATCGTGCTCATCACACAAACATTTGTCCTGAGTGTGAATCGAATCCACGACCTCCGGCATAGCAGTCAGGGCCACTAACCAATAGACCAACAGGCCAGTAGAACCGAACTGTGGCCCTTGCTTGACAATATTAACATCCATCGATATAAATAAAACAGGGGGTGATTAGCACACTCAATAAGTATTATCGTGGTTATTATTGTAATAGTATTTGTGTTGTTATTAGTATTAGTAGTAGTATTTTGGTATTTTTATTAACTTCAGCAATCAAACTTCACAGACTAATAAAAAACTCTCTCTGCAACAAAAAGATTTTATCCATTTTCGACACCGATCTCTAATCTAAAACTCCCAGCCAAGAAATGCAGGAAGTAAGCCAAGCAAAGCCTCCCTATACGTATTTCACAGGCGGTTTGAATAGGCCCCTAGCTGCAATATGTGCACGGATATAAGCCGGGTATAAATCTGCATGCTCGGATAATATCCACAGAGATACTACCGCTAAGATTATTAGCTACTCGCTGACATTAAGGGGAGATTGAAATTTTGGGTGCATATTGGGTGTGTTAGATAAGAGATTCGGTGAGATTTTGGGTGTTTCGTGGTTGTGATTAACAGCGTTTATGCAGTGTGGTGTTTGTAAAACTTTCGACTACAAAATCAGAGTGTTCACTGTTCGATGTCGTCGGGTATTGTGATTATTTTTTATTTTTTTTTGCCGTTTTTTGTGGCCACGGATATCAGTTGTGGCGATACTTGGGGCTGTTTGAGTCCTTCGGCTGAAATTATGATTATTGCCAATTATTTATGCTGTTCAATTAAAATTAAAAATTACTAACATTATGTTTTAGGTTACCTATTTTTATTTTTCGTTTTTCTATGCTAATCAATGTTATTGGATCTGTACCGTTTTATTAAATAAAAAATACCGAATATCGAATTGGCAGACAATCTCATGTACTTCTGAGTTTCTCTTCAAAATTCATTGTTCAATCATTTGATAGACTCATCAATATAATCATCATTTCAGCCGAAAGACGTCCATTGTTGGGCATAGGCCTCCTCCAAGTATCGCCACAATGAACGGTTCTGTGCGTCTCACATTCATCAGATCATAGGTTTTTTTTTTATGGTAGGTAAAATCATCTAATGACAAATCCCGCCCTTGAGCGGAGCGGGGGAAGTAGTGTCAGACTCTTACTGACTAAAAACCTACCTCGTTCCTTCGTTGCCTATCGTGCCGGGACCGGGTATTCCTTTCGGAGGCTGACCCATGACCCAAGCCGGTCCACCTTGTAGGAGGCCTTGCAACGCTGCGTCTTCCAGTAGTTGCAACTCCAGAACCATTTGACTCCAACGGCCATCTGTTTTGTGAGCAATGTGCCCTGACCATTGCCACTTAAGCTTGGCGATTCATTGTAAGCAGACGATAACCTTGTTGATTAACCTTGGTTCTCCTGTTTGAAAGACGCTCCTGTCTAAAATATCTTTAAATTAATATCGGCTTTCATCAAGTACTATCAATAACTTATCAAGTTTACACACTTAATTTAAGTTATATATTAACTAAGCAAAAGATTTTCTAAATTAAATAAGCCTTTCTAAATTACTGAAATTAATTTCAAAGTCTGATCTAATAATGTTAGGGTTCTTGTCTCTTTCTGCACAGACTTCATTATTAATGGAATATTATATTAACCTTTAGTAGTTAAAATTAAGTGTATATTACGAACTAAATTAGTTAAGTAGATATATCAGAAAAGCAACGCTAGCGTGGTTTTGGTTGAGCGCTTGAACTTGTCCTTGAAGACAAGAATTTTATCGAGTTCAAAAGGATCAAATTCTATCGTGCTCCATCTCTCCATCTCTATCGTGACTATCTTGAGCTGCTTGGTATAACTTTGACAAATCGATATTTTTTTTATGGTAGATAAAATCATCAAATGATAAATCTCGCCCTTGTGTGGGGCGAGAGATAGTGTCAGACTCTTACTGACTAAAAACCTACCCTGTTCCTTCCGTGCCTTGGATCCAGGGCCCTGGTAAGCATTTTCATACCTCCCCGGAGGCCCAGACCCTCCCCAGAGCCCAGATTTCCCGCCCTTGGGTAGGGCGGGAGATAGTGTCAGACTCTTACTGACTAAAAACCTACCCTGTTTCATTCATTGCCTTCGATGCAGGGCCCCGGGGTTTATTTTCACCAAAACCTTGGCCCCAGTAGGCTTCGGCCCTACTGGGGCCCTACAATTTGCTGACAACTCCTTAAGGCGCGCGGGAACAGTACGCGCCGTACACGACTAGGGCTCGGACCGGCCTGTTGCCAGACAGACGGACAGTGAGCTACCCAATGCCCGCCGTCCGACAACTTGATGATGCCGTGATTGTGAAGTAAAATTGGTGTAGTTTTTATCTCAATTGTCTACACAATTGAGCGATATGTGGAAACAATAAAAAAACTAGCACGGTCATGGTAAACAGTGGCTGTTTTATAATTTTAATGCCAAAATCCATATCTTTTTTCTTTCAAACTATGAGTAGTTTGAAAGAAAAAAGATATGGATTTTAAAAAGAAACAAAATAAAAACTGTCTATTATTGTTGATACGTTCGCGCTTGACCACTATCTCACCTGATGAAAAGCGACGACGTGGTTGACGATGCAACACGCTTACCTAGAAGTCAAAAGACCCTAGCTTATCAATCATGAAACAGACTCCGGCAGGGATTTTGTTAAAATCGTTTGAGCCTTTTTTGAGTTTTAGCGAGACTAACGAACAGCTTGATTTTTATATTATACTAGCTGACCCGGAAAACTTTGTACGGCGTACCTTGATAGTTGATTTTTCGTGATTTTTTCCACATTTTCTCAAGGTTAACCTTCCCTGGAGTATCACGAATATTTTAAGACTAAAATTACCCAAATCGATCCAGCCGTTCTCGAGTTTTAGCGAAACTATCGTACATATATTCATTTTTATATGAAAAAAAATGACTACCTTCCGCCAGCGGCTTTACTCGCGTAAAAATGTAAAAATATATAGCCTGTGCAACTCAGTAGTGGACTACTGGTAATACTGTTAAAAATTGTTCGAGTTTATTAATTACAAATACTTTATACTTTTTCTGTTTCCTTCTTCTTATATCTTTTATTATATGTGTTTACATAAATTGTTAAATACACAAATAAATAATAATAATAATAATAATTTAGCCCGTGCAGTCCGTCCGTTGCCTAACTGGAAATCTCCTGGGCCGGATGGGCTGCACAATTTCTGGATAAAATGGTTCCAAAGGTCACATGCTCGCTTGGCATCTCAGTTCCAGTCTGCCTTAGAGTCAGGGTCGCTACCCCCCTTCCTAACAACAGGAATAACCCACCTGCTCCACAAATCAGGTAGTACTGCGGATCCTAAAAATTATAGACCGATCACGTGTTTACCGACGGTCTATAAAGTTCTTACATCCATTCTGAGAGCTAAAATCAATAGTCATATTGAGACAAATTCTATCATGTCAGCCTCTCAGAATGGATGTAGGAACGGGTCCCGCGGTACTAAGGAGCTGCTCCTCATCGATATGGCCATAAACCAACAGGTTCGACGTTCTCGAAAGAATTTGTCGGCATGTTGGATAGATTACAAGAAGGCCTATGACTCTGTTCCTCATACATGGCTCATGAGGGTGCTAGAACTGTACAAAGTTGATACAACTCTGCGCACCTTCTTGATGTCGTGTATGGGGCAGTGGAGAACAGTCCTTCGCTATCCGGGATGTCGACAGATTCGGGGGAACAGTGAACCGATAAGGATTGAGCGTGGCATATTCCAGGGTGACAGTCTGAGTCCTCTGTGGTTTTGCCTAGCCTTGAACCCTCTCAGCACACTGCTGGAGGGTACTGGCTTAGGCTTCCGGTTGAAAAGAGGTGGTCAGGTCATATCTCACCTTCTTTACATGGATGATCTGAAACTCTTTGCCCCCAACGACTTGCAACTGATGGAGCTACTAAAGGTAACTGAAACCTTTAGTAGTGCCATCAGGATGGAATTTGGTGTGGACAAATGTGCAGTCATGCATGTAAAGCGAGGAGAGATTATGGAATCCGTGGGAATTCAACTTACGGATTCCATACACCTTAGATCCCTCTGCTCAACTGAAACTTACAAGTATTTGGGTATGTCGGAAGCGTTAGGCATCAATGCTGATGACGTGAAACGGTCGTTGAAGGAGCGCTTCTTCGGCCGCCTGAATAAAGTTCTGAATAGTCTTTTATCAGGCGGGAACAAGGTGCGCGCTTTCAACGGTTGGGTCATGCCGGTGTTGATGTACTCTTTCGGCATACTCAAATGGACTCAGACAGAACTTGACGCCTTGGATAGGAGGGTCCGCACACTGCTTACCGCAAATCGGATGCATCACCCACGGTCTTCGGTGATGAGACTGTACATCCCGCGGAAGTGCGGGGGTCGCGGCTTCTTAAATGCTAAGACCCTACACAACCGCGAGGTGTGCAGTCTCAGGGAATACTTCCTGGAAACCGACGTGGGCATGCACCGAGATGTGGTAGCGGTGGACAAGGGCCTCACTCCGCTCTCCTTGGCTAACGAGAACTGGCGCAAACCTATAATACTGGACACTAATGACCGCAGGGAAGTATGGCAGAGCAAGGAGCTTCACGGACGCTTTTACCGGGCCTTACATGGGCCCTCTGTAGACCTATTAGCGTCCGTATCTTGGCTCCGTTTTGGTGACCTCTTCGGGGAAACCGAAGGTTTTGTCTGTGCGATAATGGACGAAGTTATGATGACGAACAACTACCGGAAATATATTGTGAAGGACGGTACGGTTGACATCTGTCGGGCATGCCACCGGCCCGGGGAATCAATCCGACACATTATTTCTGGATGTTCTCATCTAGCTAACGGAGACTATTTGCATAGGCACAACCTCGTAGCCAGGATTATCCACCAGCAACTTGCTCTTAAATACAATCTTGTGGAAACAGAAGTACCGTACTATAGGTATGTGCCCGACCCAGTTCTCGACAATGGCAATATCTCATTGTATTGGGATCGATCTATAATCACTGACAGGACTATTGTTGCCAATAAGCCTGATATAGTGGTCATAGATCGACTAGAGCGTCGCACAATGATTATTGATATAGCGGTCCCTCATGACGAGAACCTCGTGAAAGCTGAGAAGGAAAAACAAACTAAGTATCTTGACTTGGCTCGCGAGGTTGTCGACATGTGGGAAGTGGACACAGCAGTCATTGTGCCGATAGTCGTTACGGCCAATGGCTTAATAGCCAAGAGCCTCGACCAACATCTGCGGAGGCTCTCGTTAGGCAGTTGGATCAAGGGTCTGATTCAGAAGGCAGTACTCCTGGACACGGCGCGTATTGTCCGGAGGTTTCTCTCTCAGGAGCCCTGACCACCGGTAGCTTGGACCCTGTTCCCGATGCCGGTGGGCTACTATTTTTTATATTTTTAAATGTTTTTTTTTGTATAACCTTCTATAGAAAATATTTAAAAATGTAATTTATATGTATATACAAATAATAAAAGGAAGAAATAATAATAATTTCCGAAAGGAATGCTCGGCCCCGGCACGATAAGCTACGAAGGAACGGGGTAGGTTTTTAGTCAGTAAGAGTCTGACACTACTTCCCGCTCCGCCCAAGGGCGGGATTTGTCATTGGATGATTTTACCTACCATAAAAAAAAAAAAAAGATACACAAATAAATACTCTTGTATAACAACAGCATAGATATGAAAATAAGATGCAACAATTTCTAAACCCCATATTTTACATTTGAAATATCCCCACAAAAGGCGTTAGAAAATGTAACAAAGCATCCTGCCCACCAGGACTGTTGAGCTGAGCGCCACAAACACACAAATCCCTCAAAGCTGGAGCTATTGAAATGTTTGAGCTCTTGTGTACTTACAAACATGTTCTATTTTACGTGGAAATGCATAGATCTTACCTACTTTTTACACCACACAGCTTAAGCACTTATAGCGACATCTATGTCGTCACAAATGAACTAATCCTGCATCGCGCAAGTAAGATTCGCGGCGCGATCGGAACATATAGAACAAACCCGAAATCATCTATCGGGCAATAGCGCACCAGACATAACACCTGTCTGGTCGGAGGATCCTCCCTTATCAATGGAGGTTAGCGGGACTGTACTCTCTGTTCCGCTTACCCCCAAACACTTAAGTAGGTACTAGGTACCGAATTAAAGAGTATTTCCACGGCGTGTGCCGGCCTGGGGGGGCCTGTTGACTAGGGCTGCCATTCGTCCGGAATTGCCCGGATTTGTCCTAGTTTGAAGGGCGTCCGGGGACCGCCCGGCAGGGGTTTTTAAAAGTGTCCGGGTAAAATCCGGTCATTTGTTGTCAGGGGAGACCCAATTTTTTTATGCAGTACACTCTCGGCGAGATAACGAGACATAACGAGCGCGAGAGTCGGTCCTGCTCGAGCCGTCTCGCCTGGTCTCGGAAGCGCTCCGGTTCAAGTCGGTTTTTTGACCACGTGTCAAAAAGAACGACGAGCTAGCGTGATTGAATGAAGTATGGCGAATAGAACTAAGGCAAGTCGAGTCGAGAGTGTACACAGCTTCACTCGCTGCTCCTCACCTTGCAAATGGCCTGCACTGAAAACCAGCGTCGTGGACTCGTCGCATTCTGCGTGGGGTCACGGCAATAAGCTGAGTGCTTGGCCGTTTTGCGCGGACGTGGCGCATACTTCTCACAATATTAATTTTTCCTTGTAAACCTGTAACTTGCGCCTTTATCCGGCAAATAAAAAGTTTTTCTTCTTCTTTCTTTCAAATGTCTCGCCGAGACATCTGTGGACTGATCTCTCCGAGAGTGTATTGCTAGCATTAAAGAAAGCTATTTAATAAAATAAAAATTTCTTAATAATTCATTCATAAGACCCGCATTTAATGTTCCTTTTAAAATTTTGATGCAAAAACAATCCAGAGATGTCCGGGGAAAAAACCATATTTCTCCCAAATGTCCGGGATTTTTGCCGTGTTTATACGGTGTCGGCAATTCAGGTGATGGCAGCGCTACTGTTGACTGACATCCCAACATGTTTAGTGATACGGAGCGCATGGCTGCGTGTGCAGCTGCTATGGTTTTAAAATACCATTGTTTTTATAAATAAACTAGCAACTCGTCCCAGCTTCGCACGGGCGATATTAAATATATTATACATATAAACCTTTCATTTAAAGCACTTCATCTATTAAAAAAAATCCGCATCAAAATCCGTTGCGTAGTTTTAAAGATCTCAGCATACATAGGAACAGACAGCGGGAAGCGACTTTGTTTTATACTATGTAATGATTAAACACAGTGTATCCAGAAAATCCAGAAATATATAAGTATTTTTATAGGTTGTCTAGTACTCATAACACAAGCTCTGCGTAGCTTGGGACCAGGCGGCGTTGTGTGATAGTTGTGGAATTTATTTTTATATTACAGTAATAACATATCACTAACGAACAAAGAATAGAGTATAAACAAGACACGTAGGCCTTCAGTTGTCAAACAAAAGGTTTGGCGCATTGCGGACCCGCCACCTGGCTCCGATCACTTCGGATCACAATGGAGGGTACCGCAGGACCTGTAGACCATACAGCTGGACCCGTTAATTATATTTTTGTGTGACGGTAAAGTTTTTATTCTGGACGTTTTAACATACACATCTTTCTCACGTTTAGTTTATTATATAAAGGTTGACTGGTAATTAGTGAACGATACTTAAACACGTGATTATAGTCATGATAACAGACAACTTTTACCATGGGACCAAAACAGAAATCGCGAAAAATACTACCAAGTTCAGTACATTTATGTTCGCAAGTTTACAGTATATAGTAAAAGTTGTTTGTTATCATGACTACAATCACATGTTTAAGTATCGTTCACTAATTACCAGTCACCCTATATACATAGTTTATTAGCTTTCATTATTAGGTTATAAAGTAATGCGATATTACAGAAAATACAAAACATAAAAAAGCCAATCAATACCTAATTTCGAAAAAAGATTACCGTATCTTTAATACAAAGTGAACAGGATTCAGGGTGGAGAGAACACCCAATAAACGCCATCTATCGATTATGTGGGACGCTGTCAGCAAACCGTAGAGGCCCAGCCTGCTAGCTGCAGGCAGGCAGGGTCGAAGCCTAATGGGGTCATGGGTCAGTTTCTGAAAGGGACGCCCGGCCCCGGCACTATAGGCAACGTAGGAACGGGGTAGGTTTTTAGTCAGTAAGAGTCTGACACTACTTCCCGCGCCGCCCATGGGCGGGATTTGTCATTGGATGAAATCAGAAATCAGAAATCAGAAATCAGAAGCGTTTATTTCAAATAGACCAATTACAGGCACTTTTGAATTGTCAAAATGTCGGTCAGTCCAAAAAAAAAAAAGTGAAGCTAAATTGCACGTTCCAAAGCGTAGATCTCTATGGAGAAGAACGTGCAAGAAACTCCATGGACACTCTTTTAAATCATATTATTAGTTACATAATTCTTGGTTACATAATTCATGTTGCTTCTACTATGTGAGCACAATGTAGATAAATAATGAAAGAAAATACTAAATGCAAATATTTTAACAGAAATTGAAATAAGCCACTGGCAGCTAAGAGATGACCAGTCTCAACTGACGGCGCCCGTTCACGAGCATGACGCGTGCACCAGCCCCACTCAGCTCAACCATAATGAAGGGAACCGAATGACCCAATTACACGTGCCACCATCAGCGAGACATTTAAGTGAGCATGACAAACTCTCAACTGCCATACTTGTAAATTCAAATATATTTGTAACCAATTAAAAATAAAAATGCTCCATGGTACTTCACATTCACAAAATTTGAAAAAGTGCTTCTACATTATACAATGCTATTGGTTCCAAATACAATAAGTAATCAATTGTCAAAAGCTTCATTAAAATAAATAAATTAAAAAAAAAACATCTCGAAAATAACAATACAAAAAGGGTCATCTCATCTTGTATATTTATATATTTAAAAAAACTAATTAGGCAAAAATGGCTGTGCACGTGGAGCCGGACAGGCATTTAGCCAAGCATTTTTATCTAGGAGATAATCTTCCAATTTATAATATGCTTGTCTACATAGTGTGCGTTTAATGCATGTTTTAAATTTTGACTCATTGAGATTGAGAATCTCAAGTGGTATTTTATTATAAAATTTTACACAGTACCCCATAAAAGAACTATGTACTTTAGCCAATCTGAATCGTGGTTGATCTAATTTGTCCCTATTTCTAGTATTAAAATTGTGCCTGTCACTTATCTTAGTAAAAAGATGAATATTTTTCCGAACATACAAAATATTCTCATAGATATATTGACAAGGGACCGTCATAATGTTTATTTCCTTAAATAGTTCCCTAAGAGAATCGCGTCTGCGAAGTCTATATATGGCTCTGATGGCTCTCTTCTGCAGAACAAAAATAGACTCTATGTCTGCAGCCCTTCCCCATAGCAAAATACCGTAAGACATGACACTATGAAAGTAACTAAAATAGACTACCCTCGCAGTATCTACATCAGTAAATTGACGGATTTTTCTAACAGCATATGCTGCTGAACTAAGCCGACCTGCTAGAGATGTTAAATGAGGACCCCATTGTAGCCTCGAGTCAAGCGTGATTCCCAAGAAAACCGTGTTCTCGACGAATTCGAGTTTTTCTTTGTTTAATACTATTTCGGAGCTATTGCTTTTAACATTCGGTAACGCAAATCTCATGCACTTGGTTTTTTTTCCATTTAATACTAAATTATTAACAGTAAACCAATTATGGACCTGTTGCAAAGCGTTGTTTACATCATCAAGGTTTGTGGAACGTCTATTGATCTTAAAGATTAATGAAGTATCATCAGCAAACAAAACAATATGTGGTTGTTTTTTTAATAGATGCGGCAAATCATTTATATATACCATAAAAAAAAAAACTTAGGCTTGGTTTGATCATTTCTGTAACCCTCTAGGGTCTGCGTCCTGTGCCAATGCACCGCTGGCACCACCCTCCAGGTTTTGTGGGGATTACATCGCCCAAATCCAAAAAAACACCTAGGTTGATTGAAGTTTATAGATTATTCCTTATTTACGATTACCATATAAAAAATTAAGGGGATACTTAAGGAAATTACTAATAAATTGTATTGAGTACGTTTCTCAAAAAAATATCCTAACTCTAGAAAAAAAATCTGGTAAATAGGCCTTTTTTGAACATTAATCCATATTTTCTCGAAAACGGCTCTATATTTATACATTGAATTTATACCAAAATATATGTTACGATAAATAACGTGTATTGATTTTTTTTCTAATTTCATTGAATATCGATAAGTAATCAAGAAAAAACTCGAATCAGTACTAACACACCGCGCGCAGCACCCCCTGCAATGCCTGTGTAGAGGTCAATTCTTCTCTACTAGTGCTGAGGTAAATTTTTCAAGGTCATTGAGCAGTGTAATACCCTTAAGCTAATACTATAGGTTAGTAAGTTATTCAAATAATAATCCAATTACCTATTACACCTTCTTAATATAAAGGCACAAATAAAGACAATAACTACTAATAATACCAACTCCGAAGGCAAGCAGTATCCTTATACAAAGTGCCTAATAACGGCTGAACGTAAGAGCAGGGACACTACATTTTAGCCTTGCTATTAATATGAAAACTTTGATCAAAAGCCAAAGTTTGCCAATCGCTGTCTGCCTTTTGTTTCCCGCCTGAATTAATGGCGGGCGAAAACAAGAGGTTTTAGAATGTCATGCGCAGTATTGAGCATCTTAGGTAATGTTTTTACGTAATTTTTGGCGGAGCAAAGGACGGGTTACGTGGTATTTTAAAAAGTTTTATTAGGGTCAACGTTTACCCCAATTATGCCTAGGAAAAGTCAGCATATTATAGTGTGAGTTTATTTAGTTTCTAAATAAAAAGACCGCTTGTCAACTGCCAACTTCTTCTTTTTTTTTAAGAACATAAAACTAGTGCTTGACTCTGATCACTTTTGAAGTCAAGCAGTAATGCAATGGTTGATGGTGAAGCGCACTATTTTATTTGAGTGGAGCGCAAGGGTGTGTCAGACTTTTACTGACTAAAACCCACTACAGTTCTTTCTTTGCCTTCGTTTCAGGGCCCCAGGGTTCACTTTCGCACCTATGGCGCCAGTAGGTTTCAATCTTATTAAGTATACTTTTGTGAACTTAGCTAGCTGATCAACGTCTCACCGTCAACGACGGCTGGCGTTGAAAATCAGCGTTGTGGCTCTGTCTTGCACACGAGCTCCAGCTCCAACGGCCACTTTTGCGCGTATGTGGCGCATATCTTATTATTTACTTCTTATTATATAGAGTCGTTGTTGTAGTTGTTAATTTTAAATTATGCGCTATTTTGTGGCGAATAAACTCTTTTTCTTTCTATCTTCTTTTTTTCAACCCTGCTGGATCCCTATGGTTATCCTGACACCTCCTTGAGACGCGCGTGGAATGCTACACGCCGTCGACGACTTAGTCTCGGTCCGAAAGGTTACCGGACGGTCGAATGGCGAGCTACCCATTGCTCAGCGTCCGCAAGCCTGCGCCTACAGTGGCTGGAAATCGGGATCCCGGTGGCTGGGGCATAAGGGCCGTTCCCTCGCGCATACGGCTGCCTCCTTTGATAGCATTACTGCTTCGCAAAACGAGGCGACAGCCTGCCACTTCTCCTTGCGCCGGACCATGACCTGTATCAAAGCCCGGCTTGAAAGATCGCTGCTGTGGATCGCCCCCATGAGCCCTAGACTGTGTTCTGCCCAAGCGGGGCACACCTTTACCGTATGCCATGTCCACCGGGTGGTCCGCACAATGGTGACACAATGGCGTTTCTTCCGCACGATTCCGGTGCAGGAACCTCCCGAACTTACCATTTCTGGTGAGGATCTGTCTCATGCGGAAGGTGAGGACGCCGTGAGGTCTTTCCAGCTACTGCTAAAAACGGGGACTTATCTCGGTAAGTCCCCGTTTTTAGCGTGTTAAAATTATGGCGTTTGGTGTTTTAATTATGGCGTGAACAATCAAGCCAAATGGGGTATCCTTGACATAACGATCTGCGTTATGTCAAGGATACCCAGTGCCAGTGTGGAGCCCTTTCATAGGTTGTGTGCGGAATATAACCTCGAAAAATAACAACGGATAACAAACACGAAATAACCATGAAATAACCACGAAATAACCACGAACGAACCACGAAATAACCACGAAATAAGCACAAAATAACGACGAAATAAGCACAAAATGACCATGAAATAACCACTATATAACTACGAAATAACCACCATATAGCCATGAAATAACCACTATATAACTACGAAATAACCACCATATAACCATGAAATAACCACGAAATAACTACGAAATAACCACCATATAACCATGAAATAACCACTATATAACTACGAAATAACCACCATATAACCATGAAATAACCACTATATAACTACGAAATTACCACCATATAACCATGAAATAACCAATATATAACTATGAAATAACCACCATATAACCATGAAATAACCACTATATAACTACGAAATAACCACCAAATGACCATGAAATAACCACTATTTAACTACGAAATAACCACCAAATGACCATGAAATAACTACGAAATAACCACAAAATAACCACGAAATAACCACAAAATAACCACGAAATAACCACGAATTAACCACGAAATAACCATACAATAACCACGAAATAAGCACAAAATAACCATGACACAATTACAAAATAACCACGAAATAACTACGAACTAACCACGAACAAACTACGAAATAACCACCATATAACCATGGCGTCGTCACCTTCCGTTTGGCGCAGGTGCTGACCGAACACGGCAAGTTCGGTCCGTACCTGTACAAGATTCGTGCGGAGACGACGCCCGGGTGTCGCCACTGTGCGGACCGCCCGGTGGACACGGTGGAGCACACAGTCGAGGTGTGCCCCGCTTGGGAAGAGCATCGCCGTGTCCTCGTGGGGGCGATCGGCGGCGAGGAGGAGTGGCAGGCGGTCGCCTCCTTCTGCGAAGCAGTAATGCTAGTAAAGGAGGAGGCCGACCGCATTAGGCAAAGGCGCACACGCCGCCGCCGCCGCCGGGTTTCCGATCCCAATTTCCGGCCACCGTAGGCGCGGGCTCGCGGACGGTGGGCAATGGGTAGCTCGCTGTCCGTCCGTCCGGTAACAGACCGGTCCGAGCTCAGGCCGTCTACGGCGCGCACCGTTCCCGCGCGCCTCAAGGAGTTGTCAGCAAACTGTAGGGGTCCAGCAGGGCCGAAGCCTACTGGGGCCAAAGATTATGCGAGACTGTCACCAAAGGCCCCAGGATAAAGGCAAGGAATGGAAAGGTAGGTTTTTAGTCAGTAAAAGTCTGACACTGTTTCCCGCCCCACCCAAGGGCGGGATTCGTCATTGGATGATTTTACCTACCCAAAAAAAAAAAAAAAAACCATATAACCATGAAATAACCACCAAATGACCATGAAATAACCACGAAATAACTACGAAATAACCACTAAACAACCACTAAATAACACAAAATTGCGGATTGTAAAATGACGGACAAATGAATCATGTTCTATTTAAAACATGTTTCATTTGTCTGTCATTTTGTAGGTAGCTTTTCGGTTTTCTTTTCTTTATTTATTTTACACATTGCCGGAGGCCCAGGTATTCTATAATATATTACCTATTATATAGAATACCTGAATTAAACAGATTGTCGGTAACAAATACACTTTCAAATAAAATAGTATTAGTAACAATAAGATTACTGTACCGCCTTAATGTATTGGTGTATGAATCGGGATAGAAAACTGAAGGAACATTTATCACCATCATTATTTCACCCGAAAGACATCCACTGTTAGACATAGGCCTCTCCCAAGTGTCGACACAATAACCGGCCCTGTGCCTCTCGATTCCGTCGGAACAAAGAAACATGGGTGGGTTGATCAGTAAAAATCTGATACTCCTCCCTGGAACTGTTTGAAGCACTGTGTATGTCTAAATATACCATGACCTTCCCTCATTAGGGACACTACGTAATACCGTTTCCGACGTGTGTTAGTTGACACCGTCACCGGCCCACGATGAAAACCAGCGGTGTGTCCACACGCAAAATGTGACGAGTAACACATAATGCTGTCATTATGCTGAGTTTTCGCCCGTTTTGTGCGGGGCTTTTTTTCTAAAATGCTTGTACGAGTAATCTATGCGTCTTTTCCGGCAACTAAAATGTTTATCTTTCTTTCTTTCTTTTTCTTATAAAGACACAAAGTAAAATATATTTCTGTCTTTGGCCCGAAAATAGGAAAACTCCTTCTAAATCCATATTGAACATACCAATCAAATATAATCTATAAATACTCATAATTCTATTATATCACAGTTGGGCAGTTACCACGCATTGGTGTAATGTCTCGGAAACAATGACCGTTCTCCCATTGTTGTTACATTGCGATCTTAGGGAGCGTTTAGATTTTGGAGAGAAGGTCTAGTGATCGGTCGAGTAGGTCATTAGATACTCGCACACCAGAGACCTTACTATGACGTGTTAAAACGTCAAGCGTGCTAGCGAGAAAGAGGAATGGAGAAATCTTAACAACCTATACCGGTCCATCGTCAAATAGATCACGTTAAGAACTGTACTTCTACCATGAGTTTTAAGCAATAGTATTCGTCGCTACTCGATATCGACGCCGTAAATATTTTGTATGGCAAATTTTGGTTCTGCAAGTGACCGCTAGAGGCGCTGCAAAATTTGCCATACAAAATATTTACGGCGTCGATATCGAGTAGCGACGAATACAAAAAAAAACAAACACCAAACAATAAACAACAAACAATAAACATCTTATCTTATCTTATCTTATCTTACTATTGCTTAAAACTCATGGTAGAGGTACTGACTTGTTCGTCAACTCGCTACCGCAAAACTCGCGAGTCCGCGCGAGCTGGCACCTTCCGAATTCGCCTACTTTTTCTGTCGTCAACTCGCTCGAACGTATAAAGTACAGTCAAATAAAAACACATTGAAAACAATAACTATAACTCATTACTGCCCGTGGCTTTGTTTAGGTTGGCTATACCGGTTATCTACTTAGATTTCAGGATATGTAAAAGGCGCAAAATGAGGTGATTAGAATGCGGCCAATGGTACACGATACTCAAGTTACGTTACTTTCAACTTTCTCATGTTATCTCCATGATCATGACTGAAAATGTTATTTTTACGTTACTTTTAGGACTTAATAAAAATATTGTAAATTTCCAGCAAACTAAAGATAGTCGTTAATATATAATTTTATATTATTGTCATGTTGATTTATATTAAACGTAATTCTCATAAACAATGTTTTATTTTAAAGTCTAAGTATACAATTTCTAATACCTTTATAGTGGGTATATACATTTTATAAGAAGTTTCTGTAGCTGAATGTACATAAATATGACAGATTTTTAAGTTCGAGCGGTTTAACTACAGGAAAAGTAGGCAAAATCGAAAGGTGCCAGCTCGTGCGTACTCGCGAGTTTTGCAGTAGCGAGTTGATGAACAAGTCTAAGAAATCGTGGTAGTTCATGTGTAATGCACATAAAAATGGACATTACTCGAGTTTTATACTTTGAAAAATTTTAACAACTAACTTTATTTTCCGTACTCAAAAAATGTTTAGTGGATATTGACGTTTCCAATATTCTCCCGTTCAAAAATCAAAGGCCAATTTTTGATTTCCTAACTATGTTCTCATTTTATAATTCAGTATTAAACCTAGCACTATTACTAGCACAAAATATAGACCCGTGCAATATTTCTGTAAGACCGTTCTAGATAGGTAAAACCCTAATTCAGGCAGCCAATTTGGGAGCTTTAGTCAGGATTACTCCTAAGCTCTAAGCAGAGCATTTTCATAGTAGGTATTACGATGCTATCAACAGTGTTTCCAGCTACTCTACGGCTCCTCTTAGCCGAGTTACTCGACCAACGTAAACGCAGCACAGTGATCTAATGAGCGATAAAACCGTGTTTATCCCTATGTTTCTGTATTTTTCTTCGCAACTTTTATAGGTCGAGATAAAAACAAGATTATAGTTGTAGACTTAATAACCGTTGTTCTTTGATTTGTGGATGTTGCTTGTTCTTTGTGTCTGTTAAGCATTGTTATTATTATGATTATGAGCCTGTGATGTCTCCAATTATAGGCCAAAAGCTTTCCAAGGCTACGAGATTTTTCGAAAAACCTAACATGGCTCTAGAACGAAAAAGGTAATTTGAGGAACATGAGTGGGTTTTAGTCAATAAAAGTCTGGCACTCCCCCTCACTTCACCCAGAGCTAGAGGTCATGTTGGTTTTCTATCTTCTCATTTCAGGAAGTAAGCATTGGAATTGCACAATTTAATTCCGCCAAGACCGTTCCATCATTCAACTGAGACGTTTAGCGTTGTGCTCACGAAAAGATGAAAGTCATTGCGTCCCTATATGGTGGATTTTGCCATACGTACCAAGCATTTTAGGATCACTTTTATTGTACACTGCTGGAGTCTTTATTTCCTGATAGCTAAAACCTAGGGCTAAGGATCTTTAAGTCAAGAGTGAATAGGTTACTTCTAGGCAAGCGTGCTCTATCGTCGACCACATCATCGCTTACCATCAGGTGAGATAGGGGTCAAACGCGTGCCTATTCATAATATAAACAAATACGGGTCGGACTCGCGCACTGAGGGTTTCGTACAAATTTAACCATGAAAACAGTTCGATACCTGATTACGAAGATTTTTACGAATCGCAATTTTTTTTTTTGTTACGTAACTTAAGATTTTTTTCCTATACTTGTACTATGAAACCTTGTTAATGCAAAATTTCAGGATTCTAGGTCAACGGGAAGTACTCTATGAATTTTGAGTCCCTTGAGAGTGCCGAAATGTACATTTTTGCGATTTAAACGGCCGTCTCTTTGTTTCAGTTAACTTAGAAATTTGATTTTTTCACAGTTTCAAGGGACCGGATGCCTGAGCATATAGTTTTAATTTCAACTCGAAACCTCCACGCGTTCCCGAGATAATTTGGTCTTGACAGACAGATCGACGGATAACAAAGTGATACTATAAGGGTTCCGTTTTTACCTTTTGAGGTAATGACCCTTAAAAAGACAATTTTCGATATGCAAGAAACAAAACTTAGGAAAAACCACTTTTACATTTATTGTGTTATATCGCTGAAAGTTAATCCACCTTTCATTTCAAACAAACATTTGCCCGCGGCTTCGCTCCCGCTCTACCCTAATCCACCCTATTCTACCCTACTCTACTCTACCCTACTATACCCTACCCTACACCAATAATTGAGCAGGTTTTGGATTCTTTTTATATTTAACGGGATAAAAATCCTATGTCCGTCTCCTGGTTCCAAGCTAGTTAAGCTACTTTTCCACCAATTTTCAGCCAAATCGGTTCAGACGTTCTTGGTTTATAAATAGTGTAACTAACACAACTTTCTTTTATATATATAGAAGATGTACGCTTCTAAATATCAAGAAATTCCATGAACGTAATACTAAATTCTAAACACAGTACGAGCTACATATCTATGCTAATTTAGCTCCACATAAATATCTGCCTGAGCAATTGAGTGCAGAGAACAATAATCCTTCTGGAGCCGGGTACTGGTGTGTATACCTGAGTCAGGTAGGTTCAATTTGCACCAATATGCACCTGTAACCGCGCGCAGAGTAGTGAGCGCGAACAGAGATTTCTAATGTCTTCATTTTGAAATTAAAGTGATTTTACTTTTAATGAAATTTTAATGTAAGCTAAGGATTAAGTTCTTGTGTGTTTTGTTTCTTCAATGCAAGAGTAAACAGGCATCTGGGCTCACTTGCTCCTTGCACCGTGGATGACGTCCACGCTGCAAGGAGCCAGGTTAAAAACTCGAGACTAATCTATCAACCGCCTACTTTATGAAAGGATTTTTAGTGCAAAATGTCACGCTCCTGGTTGAGACTAAGGGGACTTGGTAGTTTTGACTCTGCATTGTTTTGTCAGTCAGTCTGTTTCTTCATTCATTTTACGTGTATCAAAATTTAACGATGTATATATACAACAAAGCGAAATATGTCCGAGCGCTCACGTGACGACTTAATGACAGACGTTCCACGTTTATACACTAAAAAATGATATTTTTATAAGACTTTTAAGTATTGTTTTTCTTATTTGTAATTATGTAGCTAGGCTCATCCCAATTTATATTATGTGAACTTCTTACTATTTATTTTATCCTAATTAGCGTAACAGCACAAAAACGAATACTATGAAATCGTAGTTTAGGAATTAAAGCATGGTTTCGCTTTTATGAAGTTTTTATGGTAGGTAAAATCATCCAATGACAAAACCCGCCCTTGGGCGGAGCGGGAAGTAGTGTCAGACTCTTACTGACTATAAACCTACCCCGTTCCTTCGTAGCCCATGTATCCTTGCGTCATAATCCTCAATGCTGAGGGTCTTGCACCTCCCGGCTTCTTCACTTTCACTCGTATGATATTCCTCCATCTGTTTCTGTCTCTGGCGATGTGAAGGGCATTGTATACCATAGGGTCAAGACAGGTGCAGATCTGGACCAACGTATAGCTGCACATACGAGACCTTTTCCCATCTACTTTATCGGTCACGATAAGTCTTTCGAGGTTGCCACCGTCTTTTTTACAAAGAAAAGAATATCAAAACCTATCCCTGAATATGACGGCGAGTATTTTTGCAAAAATTGTTAGAACAAAATAGTAAGCGATTTTAATCAGGCACCAGGGAATGACAAATAATATTTTTTCTATCAATACCAATAGTCTGATAGTTATTATTAGATTCGTACAATTGATAAATATCTAGAAGGTTTTGGGGATAGAACAAAATCGTTCAATATTTTGTACAACGCGTCGCCTCATGTTGAGGAATACGATATTACATAAAAATATTCTAGGACCAACTGTATTGGCCTGTAAATCTACGCACGTAGAATTTATCAATCAGATTTCGGAATTCTTTTTTATATTCCTGTATCAAAACGAAGTGTAATCTGACGAAGATTCAACGTTGTAGCTGTCAGCTCCACTAGTTCGACGGGGTCTTTTTCTTCCAGCCTCATTATAATTGTTATGTTCATTTTTATTAGTTTTGAGCATGAAGACCCAATGCTGATCTTCAATACTGAGTTCTGGGACCGGGGTCCTGGAGTTCGGATTCTGGGTACTGGTTCTGATTATTCTGGGTTTGTGATTAATTTTTTGGTACCTACTAGTACTGTACAGTACGGCCGACGGATCTTGGCGCATCTGAAGTTAAGCTCTACCAACTTTAGTGCTCAAAATAAGCGCGCTAAATAAATGATTTGCAAAAATAAATGCCAATAACAGTAGTTAACAGCAATAACAACCGCTATTGGCTTTTATTTTCAAACCATTTATTTTTTTACTATACACAAGACAAACGCTAAAGTTTGCAGAGCCTGACTTCAGAAGCGTCAAGATCCGTCGCCCGTACTATAATTACCACAAAATATGTTTAATTGAAAAATGGAAAAAACAACGCAGTATTTAGTTCTAAAGAAAACACCTACGAAATTACTTTGTTTATATCGGAAGATTATTTAACTAATCTTCAATTTTTTTTTCTAGTCAATTCTGAGGACCAAAATCTCTTGAGGTCTCAAATTTTTGACTCATATTCTAAATTTAAATAGCCTATATTATCCCGCCGCAAAAACCTCTTTCCTTTTAAGTCTTGGTAACTTACTTTTTAATTCTTACTAGCCACAAATACTCCTGCTAAAGCTGCGGGTACGATCAAGAGTTACATTGGCAAACATAGGTTGGTTTTAGTCATTAAAAGTTTGACACGCTCTCTTACTTCATCCTAGAGCGGAAGAAGTAATTCATAATTCATAATAATTTATTTGCTTAAGTCATTGGATGATTTCCTTGATTTCCTTCCTCAAAAAAAAAACCCACAAATGATGTCTCTGTTTAATATAAACACTGGGCTACTCTGTGCGTACGTGCTAGACTATCCGGAATAAGCATACGATTTTCTGCAGCGGCTCTTCTAATAAAAATATGGCTGGGATTCAATCGGCTCGAGCCGTGGGCGTGGACTAAATTATAATCAGCTCCGATATTGAGGAGGAAGTCTTTAGAGGGTAATCTCGACTTTGTTTGTGTAATGGGCAAAATATTGAGATTTTTGATGTAAATATTAAGATGTTCGGATGAAATACTGATTTGCTACGTCGCAATGGGGGAAAGGGGCTATTCCTGAATAATTTTCAATTATTTTTTTACACATATGCATTGTTGATTATATTATAGGGTACTCCAGGGTAGTCCAAATCTAATTTTTTCATTAAAATTACGTATGTGGAGTACTTCAGTCACATATGGGCTGGTGATGAAAAACGTCATCTAGCGACTTTAGACTCACTAGAAAGGCGTGCAAAGAGGCTAATTGGTGATCCAGATTTGGTTGTTACCAATCTACAAAGCTTGGAACACAGGCGTGGGGTAGCCAGTCTTTCGGTATTTTACAGGATGCATTTTGGAGTATGCGCGGGAATTACATGACTTGATTTTGCCATCACCTTTCTGATAACCCAACGTACGGCGAGTGTCCACCCTTACATTGTTGGCACCCTACGGTCTGGACTAAGCGTTTCACATGGTCGCATATACCGCGTACATCGAAGGACTGGATCAATTTGCCTGCTACAGTCTTCCCGACCGATTACATTTCAGCTGTTTTCAGACTAGAAATAAAAACCAGCATATTATAGCATACAGCCTTATAATGTTCCCACTGCTGGGACTCAGGCCTCCTCTCGAGGAGAGAGAATTGGCCATAATCCACTTTACGGACCCAGTCCGAGTTGGTGGATATCACATGTCTTCGAATTTTTGGTTCTAGGACATGCCGGTTTCCTCACGATGTTTTCCTTCACCGTTTTGAGAGCAGTATCGATGAAATAAATTACACAAAGTAATGCGCCTGGATAACGCGTGGTGGATTACGGCTTCCTCCTCCTCCTCTTCTAAAGAGGAGGCCTGAGTCCCAGCAGTTGGAACATTATAAGGCTGATGCTATGCTATGCTAATGCGCCTGGCTGGGTTTGAACCCGAAACCCACTCGTAAGTCGAGACCGTTACCACTTGGCCACCACTGCTCTCCAGCTCTACTTCTTTAAAAGTGAATAGCAGGGAGAATCCAGAGTATTATCTCTCACTTTAAAAAAACCTAACCACACTATGCTGAGTTAGGCGCCTTTTTGGCCTCACACTGATTATAACTTTTTTTTTCATTGTAGTTCACGATTGTGTGAAACACGAATAAACGTGTTTTTTTTCTTTCTTTTCTATGACTTGTTTAAGGAAAATAACAGTAATCAAAAGGGTACGCAGAAGGATTAGTGATCGTAAGAGGATTGTTTTTATGAAGAAAAATACCTGAACGGTTTTCCTTAACCTTGGATTTCCTCACCTTCATTTTCACCTACACATACCAACTATCCTGTGTTCTAAGCAAAGGCATAGATTTATGTCGCAGGCATGTCGTACAACTGGTCATTTCATTATGTGTCCGGCATTGAATGATCACCGCATGCAATGTTTTTATTTGTGTATGTATTAGTTTTTCTCTAGGAGAGGGGGTGGCCCGTACGTAATCCACCACACGGGCCCAGTGTAGATTGGTGGCTGTCAAGTGCCATGTTGTTTTCTTTCACCGTTTTGAGAGCAATAGTGATGAAATAAATTACACGAAGTGATACGCCAGGCTGGGTTTGAATTCCCAGCCTACAACTCATAAGTCGGAGCCGTTACCACTGGGCTGCCACCTATTATTTTGTCATAGTTTTTTAGGTATGTTTTTTATCATTATAGGTACCTACCTAAACTTAAAAACTTTGCCACAAGTTATTGAAAAATGGATACCAGAGCAAAGTGTGGCTCCGTAATGTTAAAGCCCTGACTGATTCTGATAGAGCATGTTTCAGAAACCCCTGATGGTTTCTGAAACATGCTCTATCAGAATCAGTAATCTCTCAAAAAAGCAAAGCTAATTCCTTAATAATCTTGAATTGAGCTACACGAATACTGACCAACGCTTGCACAAGACCATCTCAGACACTAAAGACTCATCATCAAGGATTTCATATAATTTGACCATCACAATGATTTTTTTTTTTTTTTTTTTTTTTTATGGTAGGTAAAATCATCCAATGACAAATCCCGCCCTTGGGCGGAGCGGGAAGTAGTGTCAGACTCTTACTGACTAAAAACCTACCCCGTTCCTTCGTAGCCTATCGTGCCGGGGTCGAGCATTCCTTTCGGAACTAACCCATGACCCCAGTAGGCTTCGACCCTGCCTGCCTGCAGTTAGCAGGCTGGGCCTCTTCGGTGTGCTGACAGCTCCTTGAGGCGCGCGGGAACAGAACGCGCCGTCGACGACTTGGGCTCGGTCCGGTCGGTTACCGGACGATCGGACAGCGTGCTACCCATTGCACGCCGTCCGCAAGCCCGCGCCTACGGTGGCCGGAAATCGGGATCGGAATCCCGGCGGCGGCTGGGGCGAGCGCCCCGTTGCCTCTGCCTGATGCGGTCGGCCTCCTCCTTTGCTAGCATTACTGCTTCGCAGAAGGAGGCGACCGCCTGCCATCCCTCCTCACTACGGACCATGGCCTGAACCAAGGCCCGGCGAGAGAGATCGCTGCCGCCGATCGCCCCCACGAGGACACGGCGATGCTCCGCCCAGGCGGGGCACACCTCTACAGTGTGCTCCACCGTGTCCTCCGGATGTTCCGCACAGTGGCGACACCCGGGCGAATCCTCCGCACGAATCCGGAACAGGTACTTAGCGAACTTTCCGTGTTCGGTAAGCACCTGCGTCGTGCGGAAGTTGAGAACGCCGTGAGGTCTTTCCAGCCACGCCTCAAGGATGGGCCTTATCGCCCCAATTGTGGCGCGCCCCGAACGAGGTTGCGATAGTCGTTGACGCCATTTCGCCATGAGATCCCGCCTGAGCTCTGTCCGCCATGCCTCGACTTGTCGTGGCAGCGGAATTTCGCCCCGGCGTTGCATCTCCATGCGCTTGTCGTGCATGTGTGCAAGGACTGTTGCCTCCACCATTACAATGATAACCGTATGGACTTTTAAACAGGTTTTGACCTCTGAGTTTATTTTGGTGTTTCTGTTCAGATTCGTCAGTGTATTCAAACAAGATGGAACCGTTATTTCCTAGATGAAACAACGGTTCCATCTTGTTTAAATTGACTAAAAAAATGGATTGATCTTTTTCAAAATAAATTTCATTTAATCAAATAAATTACCTAATTTGTCTTTAATAACATATTCTATTCTATTTACCAAGCACACAAATTTTATTTTATAAAATTTGTTTTTTTTTAATTTTTCGTTGTTTTCTTCATTTCACTGTAGTTTCTTTCTTAATTATTGTATCATTATTGTTATTATCAGGATTTGTTATCAGGAGCAGTGGTGGCCGAGTGATAACGGCCACGACTTACGAGTTGTAGGTAGCGGGTTCAATCCCAACCAGGCGTATTACTTTGTGTAATTTATTCCATCACCACTGCTCAGAAAACGGTGAAGGAAAACATCGTGAGGAAACCGGCATGTCCTAGAACCAAAAATTCGAAGACATGTGACATTAACCAAGCCGCACTGGGCCCGCGTGGTGAATTACGGCCCATTCCCTCTCTTAGAGAGGAGGCCTGTGTCTCAGTAGTGGGAACATTAAATGGCTGATGATGATGATGATTGTTATTAAGTTTTTCAAGCAAGAAAACTATACACATAAATGCCAATAAAGGGCTATCGATACTAGTAGCGATAAAAACTATACCTAACTAATTGACGAGATGATCACAAAATTTAACGTTCAACTAGTTAAAAGTTCGGCTAGCCACTTCATAAAACGCCCAATTCCGCGATGTTGCTATAACTCATACACACCTATGTATATACCTGCACACATAGAAGCAAAGTTACCGAATCGCACCTACCCGATCCGAATAGATTGAGCTGGAAAATATCCAATGCAAATATACTCCGGTGTTCTTCGTAAATAGATATGGATGCGGCAGTATTGGCAACGTGGACGTACGAACTGATGTTGGGATGTAGGTCCTCTAATACGTCGTCTTAGAACCATCATGAAATCAGTGCGGAAATGAGATAGAGTTATTCATTCTGCATAGCTCCTGCCTCTCACAAATATTATTTGTTACTATAAAAGTAGGACATAGCAGGCTAATAGCTGCGAGAGGACCCTGGTGACTTGTAATACAGGTTTCGTAGAGACCTATCACAGGCACCAGTCTCTCACATAGTTAATACCTTTGTTCGTGCTCCGCTGTAACCCTACCATTAATTAACATGTGAGAGAAAATCAGAGAAAATAAACGATTATTATTATAAAGAAATAGTTGTGATTTGAACACGATATGTTTTTTTTTATTTTTTTTGAACACGTCATGGTACGCGCCCTTTTATTGGATGGAAAATAAACCAATTACTTTTTCCGCCCTTTGGCGGAGTTAAGACGTTTACTAACTAAAACACACTCCTATGTTCCTTCTTTGCCTTGTATTCCAGGACCTCGGGTTTCCCTTTCGCCAACCCAAGGCCCTCCTTCGGCCCTGCTGGGCCCCTACGGTTTTACTGACATCTCTTTGAAGCACGCGTGGAACATTACGCGCTGCCGAAAGCTAGAGAACTTTTTGTGGGTGCATTCACAAATATGTACACAAGACACCCAGATTTAGACTTGTCGTCAAGTGAATAAACGCAAACAATTTTATAGTTTAACTTCTAGGTATGTCATGCCTCTGTTAGGGCCAACGCTGAAAGATGTTATTTCAATGGAAATTATCTGTGTAATAGCTGTAAAATAGCCATTCATTATGATAAGTCGAAAAGAGACGAATTATTTTATTGATTATTTCAATTAATTATTAATTCCGTAATTAAATACGTATTACGCCCACCAATCGTCGCATTTTGTTGTTATTTGTATGTTTATTAAGTTAAACGCTATAAAACGCTATAAATAACAGTTTCTATATTTAAACTAAAGTACTCCTGTATCGCGAGTGCATTCCTAAACATGTCAACACCAGACATTTAGAAGGACTTGTCGTGAAGTGAATCAGCGCAGAGAATTTTATAGTAGTTACCTATAACTTCTAGTTATCTATGCTTATGTCCTTTTTAGTCATCTAGTTGTCTTAAGTGCCTACACGAAGCAGATTGCTTTTAAGAAAGGCGCTTTGCTTTCAACTGTCGCATGAACGTGGCACTTTAGTAGCTCTGAAAACTAAAACTAAATAATTTATCATTTTAGTCTTCTTCCCCGTTTCGTAGCTCCGAAGTAATTGCGAGCTACTGCCGTGGACGCAGAAAAAGGGTGAAATTTGAGTCACGTGCCAACTAAACGTAGGATTCCTCATAAATATTATAATCAGACCAACGCAGTATACCTTCCCAGTGAAATTTATTTAAATTCATCCACTTACGTATTCTTCAGTTTTTATAGATCCCATGCTAAGTGCGCCTTCTTATAGATTATCATGAGATTGAAGGTGCTGAGTTAAGATTATTCGATTATCGTCTTCAACCTCCGTAAGTATGACCATGTCTCAACACATAGGTCTCTTTTAAAATGGTTACCTATTCGCCAGCGTAGAGCATTGAGGGCCTTGACAACCCTGTTTTCTCTGTTAGATAAGCCTAATTCTCCTTCATATCTGAGCTCAGAAATTCAATTTCTTTGCTCTGGGCACAGTAAAAATCTGCGATCTACAAATAATCGTCTTCTACGATGCCCCTCACACCGCTCAGGGTTTATCCATTCCTCTTTCTTTGTCCAGGCGATCTCCCTTTGGAATGCACTCCCTCTGAATATCAGGACGGCAACCAGTCGGTTGTCCTTTAAAGTAAAAGCACGAGATCACATTCGCAAGAAGTTGGTAGAATCATCACACTCTTGATTTGTTGTATTCGTCTTTTCACAATATCGTTCTTTATTTGTATGTATGTATCTAAGTATATATATGTATTATTGTTCTTTTGTCCTTTCTGTCTGTCTTCTTTTAAGTTGCACCTGCCATATTATGTCTCTGCACCACCCTAAGGTCGGCTGGTAGAAAATGCCTAAGGCATTAAGTCCGCCTTTGCACACTGTATTTTTAGTGCATAAAGTTATAAATAAATAAATAAATTATTTTCTGAGTAGATCCGTAAAAAAAAATCCCACCTGATAGTAAGCAGTGATGTAATCGTTCATGGTGAAGCAGGCTAGTTTATTAAGAGCCTATTTACTTTAGCCTTGAGGACACCTAAATATAATAAGACGGGAAGACTGCAGCAGGCAAATCGTTCCAGTCCTTCGATGTGCGTGGTATAAAAGACAAGGCCAAACGCCTTATTCCGGACCGTAGACGTGTCAAAACTTATCGTACGTCGGGTAGACCGATGGTAGAAAGGCGATGGCGAAAGCAAGTCATTTAATTCCCGCGCACACTCTCTTAAATGCATCATTTAGAATAACGAAAGGCTGGCTGGCTACCCATCGGGTAGTGCTGTGTTGGTTTTTTGGTGGTCAATGGGGCTAAAAGGTTCTGGAGTGGCGACTGCGTTCCGGAAGACGTAGCGTTGAAAGGCCTCCCACAAGGTGGACTCGATGACCTGATGAGAGTTGCGGGAAGTCGATGGATGCGAGACGCACAGGACCAGACATTGTGGCGACGCTTGGGGGTGACCTTATCCTTAACCTTATATTCCACAACTACCACACAACGTTGTCTAGTCCCAAGCTAAGCAAAGCTTGTATTGTGGGTACTAGACAACTGATAAACATACTTATATATTTCTAAATACATACATATTAAAGATAAATTACACCCAGACACGGAACAAATGATCGTGCTCATCAAACAAACATTTGCCCTGGGTGGAAATCGAACCCACGACCTCCGGCATAGCAGTCAGGGCCACTAACTACTAGAACAACAGACCAGTCCACACACTACAGCCACACACTGGAGACCACAGTTTGCGACGCCATCCACATCGCCGAAGATAGTACAACATGGCGAAATATATATTATTATTTTTTATATACTTTATTGTACAATATCATTACAAAACTAAGTGTTCAATGGGCGGTCTTATCGCACAGGGCAATCTCTTACAGACAACCTTATAATGGACTGAAACAAGAAGAGATAGATTTGGGGCGATCAGTGTACAAAAATCATAAATATAGTCCATAAGAAAGTTATTCGACGAGGTCCGACCTTCAGTATATATAACAGACCTATGTCCAACAGTGGACGTTTTTCTGCTGAAATGATGATGAGAGTTACGATAGTTGGGTGTGATACTGGATACCGCACTAGAACACCCTTTTTTGCGGTTAATCATCAAATAACTCTTCCCACGCGTGAGAGGAAGTATCAATCCTTTACTGACTAAAACCTACCTGTGTTCCTTCAGTTGTGCTTTGTGATCTATGATCGGTGTAACTCTTTCGAACAACCTTCCAGCTCACGATGAACTATCAAATCATCAATCAATCAATAATATCAATCAATCAATCAATATATGCAGGTCGACTAGAAGAACTTTCGTAAGAAATAAGCAGTTTCTTTATACTGTTCTATCTGAGTTTCTTGTTTTCGATTTTAAGTGTTTGTGTGTACATAAATAAATTATCAATAAATATTATGAATCATTAAAAAAATTATTATCATAAATTACCTAGTTGCAAATAATGAACGCTTGCCTCACCCGTTCGCTCATCTTTTAGTTAACAAAATTGATCTTGTATCCTCACAGATCCAGGCCCTACACGAACACGCACTTACCATACAAAATATATGTGTACATTGAAATATATCTAATTTCTTTAGTAACGACATTTGCACTAGTTTCTGTAGATTATATAAAGTGCTAAGTTGAGGTGCGTCTACATCATAGATACTCTAAAGATTCTCAAGCTTGTACTAACACTACTGCTTGGATCATGGCCTGTACTAGTGCCCTGTGCGAGAGGTCACCTCAGTTGATTATCCTCACGAGGACACGACGGTGTGCCGTCTAAGCGGGGACCACCGCCACCGTATGCTCTACCATGTCTTCCGGGTGATCCGCATAATCGTGTCTTTCGGACGTTTCTTCCGCCTATACCAGGATAAGAGTGACATAGGAACGTGTGAGATTAACACAACAAAATAGAATTCTATGCCAACCAGTGACTGTGGATAATGAACTGTCGTTAAAAAAAGGCAGAGAGCCAGCATTTTCAAAGTAAAAAGTTTCCAAAAGGCAATTCCATCAGCTGAACTGGATTTTCAGTATTTTTAAAAAGTTAGTCTTTGTGCTTGACATGCTTTCACATTGCTCGAAGATCAGATGGTCGAAGAAGTCGAAAGGTCCGGACGACGCAGCATTGGAAGACCTCCCCACAAGATGTACTGACGACCTGTTGGGGGTCGGGGAAATCCGATGTCTTTCGGCTGAAATAATGATGATGATGAAGGATAAATGCTTTGAGGTTGAGTTTGAAGTAGTCTTATGCCGTGCGAAGTAAACCAGTGGCAGCAAAGATTAGAATAAAATACACTCTATTGTACACCAAAATAGTAATAATTTTACATATAAACTGAAATCTATGGGCACAATCGCAGTTTTATCGCTGACAAATATATGTATTAGCTTACAAATATAGACCGTTAAATTTTTATCGTTTTAATCCCGTGGAGGGTCGATTCGATACATAAAAGACTATCGATTTATAAAGATAAAATTAAAAAATAAAGTATTTTTTATAACTCTGATTAATTTACGCATGTACGAAATTCATTTCTTTATGTAAGTACCTAAGTTTTTCTATTTTTGTGTGAAAATCTTAATGCGGTTCACAGAATACATCTACATACCAAGTTTCAATAGTATAGTTCTTATAGTTTCGGAAAATAGTGGCTGTGACATACGCACGGACAGACAGACAGACATGACGAATCCATAAGGGTTCCGTTTTTTGCCAATTGGATACGAAACCCTAAAAAGCACCTAGCAACTGGACTTGCCTAACTGGACCGTGAAAAATTTGTCACGGAATTTGGTAATTTTACTCTGATGATCTCTAGTGTCTATAATGTGTGTCATGAAGGAACTTAAAGAGTTCTTTGAGATAAGGGAGGGTTCTAGGTATAGACAGGACACTGTAAAGCAACGATAAGATATGAGTATTCCGGCGCAGGAAAAAGAAAGGATCATTCTACCCTCGCCCTAAGCCTGTTTCTTAGAACCATATTCTTAGTATTGTTCGAGAGTTTCACAAACACGTTTATTATATTTCAAATGCGTTTCACGTAGTTTTCGAGATTCCTACAAGTAGATACCTAATTGAAGAACAAGACTGACATGTTTAGCATTATTTTGCTTTTGTTTTATTGTGAGGTATTTAAATATTATAATCAGAGTGTTTTGTTGAGACTCTGGGGATTGAATTAGCGTAGGTTATGTTCTAGGAATTTGCCTAGGGGCTTATTAGGTTACCTAAGCCTCTTATGGCTTGTGTTTTGGTATTAAGATCAGAATAAGTAGATAGGATTGACTAAAATCTTAGAGTGGAAAGAGTAAGAAAGTACTAAGCGGTTTATTTGGTAAAGCTAAAAATCGCTTTAACTAGTAAATATTGTGTTTGTATTTAGATCAGAATAATCTATAAATGTTCTAAAACAAAATCCTCTACTGCGTCTGTGTTTATGTGTTTGTTCGCAATGAACTCAAAAAGTACTCGATGGATTTTCATGCAATTTTCACCAATAGATAGAGTGACTCATGAGGAAAGTTTAAGTGAGTGTGTGTTAGTGTGATGGTGTGTTTGTGTGTGTGTGTGTATATTAAAGTAAGGAAAAGCAAACTTCAATTTCAAAGATTACTAACACTTAAATGCGAAGCTGGGGTGGTTTGCGAATAATGTACATTATAAATTAAACACTTATTAAAAATCAGAACAAAAAAGATCGCAAATATCAACATTTACCAACGTATTTATATTATAATATTTTTTACACGATTTTTATTAATAAGTTTCAATGATTGTATATTATGTCACTATGTATTGTTGAATCACTAATTCAACATTACTGACTTTATCCACACAGCACTTTTATTTCCTTGACTTGCTCTTTCTAAAATCGACAACCGACTACTCTAGTGGGTGCGAAAACCCGCTATTAATAAAATTGAGGACCGGATCTACCGCCATCTTGGCAGAAACAATAAACTATTTATTCAAGAAAGTATATGTATAAAGACAACCAGAAAAATCCTTACAAAAATATAAATGTCTGAAACATATGATTTAATGTCACATAAAGTTCAAGAATTATTTAATGCACCACTTTAAATGTAAAATCGTCATTTGACAAAACAAACAGATATCAAAACTAACGCCATCTAGACGACAGTTATTTCTAACTTTAAAATATCAGCTGTCACACACGACAACAAGTGTCATTGTCATTTGAAAACCTTATCCAAACAATAAGATTCCAACAGTATGTTCGGAACAAATGTTTCAACTCAATTTTGTAGCAAATATTTTCAACCGATTGAGTTGAAATATATTTAAATAATCTCTGAAACTAATGAACCGATTCTGAAAATTCTTTCAGTGATATGTAGCCACACTATCCTTGAATCGGGCTCGCGGACGGCGGGCAATGGGTATCGCGCTGTCCGTCCGTCCGGTAACAGACCGGTCCGAGCTCAAGTCACCTACGGCGTGCACTGTGCCCGCGCGCCTCAAGGAGTTGTCAGCAAACTGTAGGGGCCCAGCAGGGCCGAAGCCTACTGGGGCCAAAGGTTATGTGAAAATGTCACCCCAAACTGTAGGGGCCCTGGGACAAAGGCAATGAATGGAACAGGGTAGGTTTTTAGTCAGTAAGAGTCTGACATTATTTCCCGCCCCCCCAATGCGGGATTTGTCATTGGATGATTTTACCTACCATAAAAAAAATCCCTGAATGATATACGTTGTATTGTTACATTTTCTACGCAGGCGAAACCGCTGGCCGAAGCCAGTTCTATAATATTTCCTACTCTACCTACCTAATCTAATTCGGTACGTGAATTTAGAACAATAAGTTATTTATCTCCAATGGCAAAAGGTCAAAGATTAAGGACTCAGTCTACGTAATCTACAACATTTGGGTAACCGACTTCAAAAAGGTTATTATATGCTTGGCTGTATGTTTTTTTTTATGTTCTCGGTCAATTTTTGGGTCGATCACAATTTTTTTGTTTGTCTAATAAATTGTACATACTTACTCCCAAATTGGTGACATTGAAATACTACCGATATCATCATGAAATATTGAAATTGAACTACGAAAATATAGAACGGAACTCTTCATAGAATCATAGCAGAACAGTCGTTACAAGTAAAATTGCTTTCTATATATGTTTAGTGATGACTGACTGAAAAAAGAGAGGGAAGGGGTATATCGAACTGATGATAAAGAGGGAAGGTAGGCACTGGAACTCCATAAATAATCAATGTATCCTAGTCGTGTTTGGGCTTATTAGAATTGTCATGAGATACACTCTGGTTATATGGTACTATTGAACTGATCTGATGATAGAAGGTAAGCAAGGAAACTTTTTAATAAAAGGCAAAGTTCTGACTACTCACTATAGAGTCTATTACACCACTCGATAGACCGCACACGTTACACAGACTGTCTTAAAGTTTACTTCCGAGTAAGACAGTCTAACCCTTATTATACTACGCGATGTTGACAAAACAGGTCTGGATATCGAGTGGTGTAATAGACCCTTAAATCATCAATGCCCATCCCAAACCCTTGGACGTAGAACACACAAATTTTGCACAAACGTTTCTTTTATTTATTTACACTTTATTGTACTCCAAGATTACAATATATGTTATAAGGAAACCTTATAAAAAAGAAAACATACAATCGGCGTTATCACACTCGGAGATTTCTTCCAGAAAACCTAGTATGAATAGAAATTGCCAGGACACAAAATGGTTTTTTTTTTATGGTAGGCAAAATCATCCAATGACAAATCCCGGGTTGCACTCGGTGCAAATATAAAAGCAAACAAAACTATATAGGTACTTACTTAATACTAATATAAATACATATATACATACATACAAAAAATATACAGGCAAGAGAATAAGTAATACAAAGACGAGCGGCCTGGACAGTGAATGCCTTATCCAGAAAGGTACTTGAATGCATTGGCATTTTAAGTTTCAAATTATCTGATGATCTAAGAGTCTTCATGTGGGAGTCGCAAAGAAATTGGAACCGTTCTTTGAGGTAAAGAGGGGAAGAAGGGAAAAAGAGCACCTTATACAAAAGGAAAAGAATATCTTCTTATTCTTTTGTGATGTAGGTAAGTATACAAAGAATAAAAAACTATTTTCCAAAATTCACCCCCAGGTTACGAAAGGGGTTCAAAGTTTGTATGGAGAAACCCATTTTTACGTGGGTGAATTCGCGGGCAAAATCTAGTAAAAAAATAAACACATTAATAAAATGATTACTTATTCAAAATCACAAATAAAAAGATTTTTCAAATCTGTGGAAAATTAAGTTAGAAACATTTAAAGCAACAGAAAAAGGATGCACATACTTAAATGTGACGTCACCGCGACGAGGCTACGCGCGAAGAAAAGAGATAGCGAAATATTCCCACCACGCGCTCACTCTTGCTCATATAAATATTTAAAATACTGATTGCTGCTTAATTTTTAACTGATTTTGATGCAGTTTTCCGATGTTATAGGTATATTGTTTAATACAAAATATTATATAAAAATAAATAGAGAAAAGTAACCAATTATTTCCATATATCAGACAAACGTAAAAGAAACCTCGACCACAAATACCAAAATTTTATTTCTTTGCTTAAAAAATACAAAGACTTAATGTTCTCTCAAATACACGAACCCTAGTCGTTCAATGGACCCGAAGGGACTACATGAAAGGGATTAATTCATAATATAATCACAAATTAACAGGTCACTCTCTATACCAAACGTCGGTAAAGCAGTTAAAAGTGGCTTTGGAAATTGGGACGGCTTGGCATTAAAACCGTCATGGCGGCAGAGGTCAAAATTTCATTTTCCCTAATGAATAATATTCTCGCAGTGCGGTCATATATCTCAGGATTCATGAAATAATATCTACTTTGTGATCCGTTTGAACGGGCTAGTGGTTAGGCGAGTAGAGTGAAGCGAGTGCTGTGGCGAGATAAAGGCATTAGTGTTGAATTGAATTAGTTCTTGGCCGATAGATAACCCATAAGTTTTAACGCAATTTGCTCTAACTTAAAGCGGGTTAGTTCTTAGAATTTTGGTTGCTCTTCAACCCTAATTTCTGATAAATGAAACCAGTTTAACGGACTCTTTTATACAAAAACCCACTAGGGTTTTAGAAGGGCGGCTGTGAACTAGGGGTATTCTTATATGAAAGTTGTCGCTAAAACATGTATTGTAACGTCGGTAATTCAATATTTTGTAAGCAGCTGTCCAAAAAATCTCCAAATATTGGTACGACTACTTACCTACTGACTTGACCATAGTATTTCTTATTGGACAAGTACTCGGCCTATTCAAACGGGCCTAAAGTCAGACTAATGTTTCGTATCTTAATAGGAATCTCGGTCTCATAATGTCCAAGTCATCAGCGTTTTCCGAAAATACCCTTCTTAAAGACCACCCACCCCAGTTTTTGCTGATTGCTTCATTTTTTTAATAACCTCACTCCGTTTCAATTGGAATTGAGTCTCGTAATTGGGTGAAAACTGTGAGGGTAATGTTCAGTTGGAATTTAAGTACCCTGGGATGCGGTTTAGGGTTCCCCATGGCCTACATGCATTGGCATAGTCAAAGTTAATTAAAGACTAATGAAATAGGTAGGCCTATATAGGCACTTACCTGGGGTACATTCTAATAGTGTCACACACATGCTCGATTTTCGTATGGCGGGTTTGGTCTGCTCGCGAGAGTAGAGTTGCCCGGTGGCCCGATTTTTAGGGGTCTGGTAACTCGTCGCGATATAACCTTGATCGGGACGCCTATTACCCCGATTTTCTAATCTAGGCATTATTTATAGATATAAAATCGAAATACCACTCACTGATTAATCACGAAATCTCAGAAAATAGAACAGCTAAAAACTTAAAATTGGGCAAGTAGGTTCTTTACAGGTTGTAGTCATCCGCTAAGAACGGATTTTACGAAAATCTACCCATAAGGGGGGAAAACAGGAAGAAACCGTATTCACGCGGGCGAACCCGCTGGCAGAAGCTACTATAAATATTATACCTGTGCTCCCTGGTGTATGCTTTTCGCCGACGACATTGTGCTGGTTGCCGAGAGTGGCCTAGAGGTCCAGAATAGATTGGAGGTGTGGTGGCACAGACTGGAGAGAATTGGCCTGAAATTAAGTAGAACCAAAACGGAGCACTTGTTCTGCGATTTCGGCGGTCTTTCCGGTCCTGTGCCCTTAGCTCTCGCCGGAACGCCCATACCAATCTGCTCCGACTTTCGGTACCTCGGGTCGCTCTTTCAAGGAGATGGTCAGGTAGACCGAGAAGTAACACATCGGATCAACGCCGGATGGATGAAATGGCGACAGGTCACGGGAACAACTTGTGACCCACGGATGCCACTCAAGTTGAAGGGTAAAATTTACAGGTCTATGATAAGACCTGTCATACTGTATGGATCAGAATGTTGGGCTGTGAAAAAGATGAATGAAAAAAGACTGCATGTAGCGGAGATGAGAATGTTGAGATGGATGTGTGGTGTGACGAAAATGGATAAAGTGAGAAATGAGTGAGAAATGATAAAGTTTGAAAGTGGCGCCAGTGACTGAAAAGTTGAAAGGAAATCGTTTGTCTTGGTATGGTCTTGTGAAGAGGAGGGATGAAATACATGTTACTAAAAGAGTTCTGAGTTTACAAGTAGATGGATGGAGAGGAAGAGGGAGGCCGAAGAAGAGATGGATGGACAATCCATCCATCTCTTCTTCGGCGGTGAGGAGTGATATGAAAGAAAAGGAAGTTAGTAATAGTGTGACGGCTGACAGGATAGAGTGGAAGAAAAAATGTGTTGCGCCGACCCCAAGTAATATGGGACAAGGGCAGGAAGAAGAACTCTCCCACTGCAGAGTAAAGGCCCTCCTTTCTTCCATTGTTCCCAGATCTGGGCTACTTCTTGTCTATCCAACATCTCCGTGGTCTGCCATAACCTACGAGTATGCCATACTTCAACTTAAACAATGTTATTTCAGGAAACACGAGTAGATACTTAAAGCAAACTCGACTCAAAATGACAAAGCAAAAGAATGTACTTAGTTGAATGTAGTTAAAATAAGAGTTTACTACTCTTATTCTAACTACGACATTTCAATATATTTTCTTTTGCCTTGTTATTTTCGTATTTTCCCACCAAAATCGGACACCTAACCTAACTCTACTTATAAAGTTAGTCGGAAGCTGCCTCGATTTTCGAGCTCGTTTCGCTCGCTCTTGCGACTAGGGATAGTAGTACAAAGCAGGTACTAAGTAATTCCTATGTCTACATGAATGTACGGCCGACGGATCTTGGCGCGTCTGAAGTTAGGCTCTGCGAACTTTAGCGCTCAAAATAAGAGTACCAAATAAGTTCAAAATAACTCAAAGGAAGTTCTTCTGTTTGAGATTGCCGCGCCGCGCCCGCCCCGCACCCGCGCTGCCACTGTGGCCGAGCACTTACTCTTCGAGCACGTAACCCTAAAAAAAGTGAGTCGAGTATCGGATTAATACTTTCTCTGGTAGGTAACTTTTACTTATGTAAGTAAGTCTAAAGACATTATCAGAAAAAAGTTTAAGTTTTTTTTAAGTTAAGAACCGAAAATAGATTCTAGTTACACATTACAAATAGAAATCTCTAAAAATCGACAGCACCATCTTTGAAATGTTAGCGCCAGGTTTTGTCCTTTACTTCCTTTGTCGTGAAATTGTTATTAATACCTTGTTTGTAGATGGCGCTCTAAATGCCAGCGTAAATATTATTTTCTTCAGAAAATATTTTTTTTGCCTGAAGCAAACTCAAGAAATAAACTATTTCAATTACGAGCACAAATACTTTTTATTTTCTTCATGATTGTTTTATTGGCAGCCACGTTTTTTATTTTTTTTTTATCTATGGAAGTCGGTAAAACAGTGATCATTTGGCATAAGCTGTTAGGGTAAGCGACATCTGTTGTATTTAAAACAAACAACTACCACCACAATGAAATCACAGCTGAGCGGCTAACAGCTGTTTGGAACACTAATTAGAAATGGAAAAGTAAACAAACACTTTCTTAATATTTGTCAATTTATTGAAAATTTTATGGATAGAATTATATAGAAACCATGATTTCCTAAAACTAAAAGAGGTATTTCAAGTTATTTGGACTCATATATCGAAACTATTCTAGGGCAAGTAGCGACATCTCTTAGTTCATTTGTAAAGTTTTAGCTGTCATCTATCGGAAAATTTTGTCAACAGAAGATTTAGTTCGCATTCCATCCGGGGCGCTCACAACCCAAACAATGAATACCAACATGGTGGCAATGTGCTACACAGTTTGAAAATGCAGGTCGTGTCATGCTTTGAAAAAAATCATTTTATACTCGATTTTGGTGGAAAATGTCGGACCCTAAACGTGTTACTCTTATAACAGTGGGTGCTCCAAAAAGTGCAAAGAATAATGTGAACAAAACAGTGAGATTAACTATAAATTTGGATGAAAGCAACGAAAGTAAATATCCGGAGCTGAATTACAAGGAACTAGTCATTGCAGAAGAGGTAAGTTATAACAGAAAATCATAGCAATTTACGCAACCATACTGGTTTTCCAGCTCTTTGTAGTGCAGGGCATCTGCTAAAAAAAAAATTGTAGCCTAAAGATCGACAGGGCATCGGCCATCGGCTTGTCTTATGGGGTCCAGTTGAAATCGTTTTAGGATATTTTTTGCTTACGTTACACGGTTTTGTATTAGGTTTGTGACATGAATTTGCGTCCACGGGCTGCTCGAGAAGCTCAGATAGCGGTCGCCATGTTTGCAACAATCATAGAAGTTCGTTGTCGGCTTAGAACATCATTTTACGAGAGCAATGTTTTGATCGCTAACACGTTAAGATTAAAGTTGTTTTTACTCTAATATGAATATTTTTACATCGTTATGCCATATAAATAACTTGGATAATGAGTGCTGACGATAATGCAATGCGTACGATATCATTATTAGCACGCGAAAGTCTTGATTTCAATGACCTAGGATAACCTACCAATTGTATACGGTGTCCGGTAAAAGCAAGGTACACTTTTAGGTTACATTTTAAGATTTAATTAAAATATGTTGTAAATGAAAGTATGAACATATGTTTGCAATTTGAGTGTACATAAGGTGTATATAGGTAGGTAAGTTTATCATAATATGAGATAGAGGATGCGTGTAAGGAGGGAACAGCTATACTACGTTGCGTATCGTTGTACTGTTCTAACGCATTATTAGGATAATGGAATTAATTTTAACCGATAGAAAGGGTTATTTATTGTATATTGAGAGCGTATATAGAATGTTGGGTTATGTATTTGTTTGCAAACTTGATCTGCAATGTTGCCAAGTTGGTTTCGCTTGCAAAATGCACTCGTTGGCAGATTGTATCACGACCTTTGCTTCTTTGTGAGCTTTTTATTTTACTATGCCTCTATTCTCGATCGATATCAGTTTTATAAAGTATATAGCGAGCATAGGTTATGTACTGCGGCCGTACTATATACTTTTGAGCGTGTGAGTGAGTGTGTGTAAACATAATGTTTTGATTTGAATGTGTTGCAGTTCTATAATGCTTTTTATTTTTATTTTGTGTATTTTCATTGCGTGTGGGACGTACTTTTGTAGTTATAGTGAATTCGGTTCGCTTTTTTTTTTGCGCTGCGGTATTATTATTTTTAGTCGCCGGTTAGGCGTATCATTTTATGAAACAGGTTTAATTCGTCTTTATGGATGCTGGATGTTTTTTTTTACGGAGCGCGTGCAAACCGTCGCGCGCGATTTCTGTAAATTATGGCGCGCTTTTATAGTCATTATGTCAATGCAGTAAAGTCTGTTATTGATTAACTATTATTAATGGACAGATATTATGTTTTGTAAATAAACAGTTCTTAGAATGCTTTTGTTTAGATAAGTGCAATAATTATATTGCATATTCGTTGAATTTATCTAGTAGGGCAAGTATTGGATTTATTTGCATAATTATTTTTGTGTTATTTTTTGTTTTTATACAATCACGCTTGCTTTTTTTTTGGAGGGTTGGCATTTACGTTTAATAGCCTGTATATGCTTTGTTGGTAAATTTCATCAAATAAACTTGTTAAATGTTTTCACTTTTGGCAGTTTTATAGTCCGATACATTTTATCTAGACATTTACATGTCGATGACGTAATCGCAATGATTCAGACGTAACTACCTAACCTACCTACAAAGATTAGGCATACAAGTACCATAGAATCAATTATTTATAAGAAAAATATTAACACGTCTTCTTATTTCAAGGTTTTTATCGATTTATGAACTTCGCTGACTGAGTGCGTCTGGCGTCGGTTCACGTGTGTCATTGTCATGGCCATTCATAACACGATTCATTCAAATTAAGAATTTCTAATGATCATCAACTTGAAGAAGAATGAATTATGTTACTTTTCTATTTTTTATGCTTCCCAAATAAAAGTATATAATAACTGAACTGTAGCAATTTGACCCTTATTTTAATGTAGTAAGAGTTGAAATTCCAAGAACTCTAGGCTGATGGTATAACTATAAATTTATTGTATGTGCATTGTCTTGTGTTACATTGTAAAAACTGTTTGAGTATTTCAATATTTACCTGTACCTACACTTTCTCTTTCTTTAACCCAATGGTTAAAACCAATAGCCAACTGCAATTTGTAAAGTAGACCAAGATTGTTGCACTAATGCAACAATCTTGGTCTACTTTACAAATGTTTGTTGTCTAATATTGGTTCAAAATGTGTGTGATCTTCCGGCCCTTATCTGATGGCACTATGGTTTGTTGAGACCAATTTTCTTCCATACTGCCAGGTCGGTTATCATGTTATTTCTAGTTGGGTCCCAAGCCTGAACACCACACCTGTCAATAATTATGCATCACAATGACTCAAAGGTGGATGTCCATAAGGACGCACAAATTAATTATTGTATTACTCTTAACACCAAGCGCCAATATGTCTTAATAGTGCACCTATACTCTATTTGCAAAATACAATTACACATTTGAACAACCCTATTTACCGTTCATTCAACCAATTTTGAATTCTATCCTGTAGATATAAGGATAGCATTAAAACCAAAAAAAGTTATACAATACCAACCATTTACTGTAGCTGCCATTTGTCATGCCACTAATACAATAAGAGTCAAAATCGGTTGAACGGACAATATAAAAACTTTTCTTTAAATCTTATTGCAAATAAACTAAAAATATGCATGTTTATCATATACCAATTATCTAACAAATAATCAATTCACTAAACATATGTCAAGATAACAGTAATCTATAACTTTCAATTCAACACTTGAAAATAGACCAAGGCAAAATCTTATGCAAATTTCGACCAATCAAAACATGGCTATGGCTGCCACAGGCATTCTTATTGGCTGACAATCATGTGACAGCCATTGTTTGAAATGCTTATAAAAAGTAATTAGTCTGCATGATTTTGCTGTGGAATTTTAATAAAATTTAGGTATAGACTAGAAACTAGTGTGTGTATGTATTCTTATCAATATATAAATATTTTAAATAGGTATTGTGAATTAGGTTTCATTTGATTCTACTTAGCTAGCTACTTTATTATCTTTGTGTGATAGCTTTTGCCTGTGGCTTTGCTCATATTAATTTAGATTTTTATTATCAATGCAGTTTATTGATCTATAAAAGAAGCATTAACATTAATATACTGTGTGACTTGAGTTTTTTGTTCAGGTCATTGATCAATGCTATCCCTTTTTTCTCTTCTTCTCTCTCTTTCTTTTCTAACTCTATTCTTCAATTGTTACTATTTTGATGTCATAACAAGTACAGTATTACTATTAGTTTATTCTATTCTAATTGATATTAAATAGTCCTACTCTATCTCCTTTTTTTCTACACACCTGACAACATAATTTACATCTAAAATTTCAAGATGTTTAGTTAGTTTAGGTGTGAAAGGTAACAAACTAAATTACTGTCACACACAGAGTGAGCAGCTTTGCGAGGCATTTGCTGCGTAAAGCAGCTCGGTTAGTGTGGACGAGCCTCGGCCGAGGCTTAATAAAAAAATCGTACTTGCCATGGCCGCGGCACGTCCACACTAACCGAGCTGCTTCGCGCGGCAAGTGCCTCGCGAGGCTGGTCACTCTGTGTGGACCCGCCTATTAAATGATAACATTAAGTACAACTCTCTACTTAATGTAAATTGATTTAATTTGATTTTTTTTAATAAAAAGACATAAAAATTGTTTACGCTTAGTTAGGTACCTAAACAGATGGAGTATAGACATGTTTATGTCAAGAGAATACTCAATTTTAAAATATACTGAAGTGTAAAAAAAGTTTTTTTTATTGCATTTACATTTTGTTCATCACTCCTGGCTAATAACAAATATCATCATAGTCATAACTAAATCATTTTATCATTAATTGTAGATAACTAGTAGTTTTCTATAGATTAATTCTTAATACATAATTTATTATCTTGCAATGATAATAAACTGCTACATCTATGAATCTATGCAAATGTGTGATTCCCACGAAGTGTAGATATGTGTGTATGTCTTGGTAGTCATCACAAATGACTGGGTTCTTGACCTACTGAGTTGGAACTAACTGTATTATTATTATTCATATGCTTCAGATACAAATGAGCTATGGTACTGGATAGTGCTAGTGTTTCCATTTACTATGTTGTTACAAATTTGTTTATTATCTTTGGACATAATTTATTTGGAGATTATTAGGTACTTGCCAGTCTTTATTTTTGTACTAATGTATTCTTTTTCTGTAAACCGCATCAAAATTGGTTTTATGTATAATTAATTAGCCAAGTAACCAATTGAGGAGGCAAGAATGAGGGAAAGAGAAAAAAAAAGAGATTTGCTGGTTGCCATGTTAAAACATTTACATGACATTTGAAAATGAAATAAACATTTTATGTGGTCTTGTTTTTCAAAGTGGAGTTTATTTTGATTGTACTACTTCTTCCATGTTCTAGGAAGTGGTGATGGGTTTTCCATGTACTAAATGTTGTCAATTTTAGATATTTTGCCTTAACGAAAAAACAATCTCCAATATTACTATAAATCATTTAAAGTTTCCAACAACCCGATTTGCACACAACTAAGACCTTATACTGTTTGTATAATATACTGACGTTGTTCGGAGTGTGCCAGTTTGTTTTATGCCTAGTTTACACGTGGACCCATCCTCCTCGCCCCATCGCCATTGTGTAAACGGGGATACCCCATTTAAATTTTGTTTCATTTATCATAAACAATGGCGATTGGTCGAGACTGGGCCCACATGTAAACTAGGCATTACATTTACGCGATCGACACGTTAATGACGTTCGGCGCTCCGATTGGCTCGCTCCTAGCTCATAAGGGCCGACATAACCGCGTTGCGGCGCCGCGCCGCGCCGCTAAAATCGGCTGTGCCGTCCGCCGTAACGCAGAATTTTGCGGTCTACGCCGTGGTTCGAATATCATAGCTTTATTAAATGGATGTATAACCAGTATCTTCTTTGTCGTTTATTTAAAATAGAGTAACGTCTTCATAATAGCAAATAAGCATAAGTTTATTACAATCCATGGCTTAAAAACATCTATCCACACACACAAATCTCGGGAATCTGGTTATCCCTGTAGGATACGAAAAGTCGCGTTGCGACGACGCGAAAGAGAGCGGCGGGCGGCACTGCCGATTTTAGCACACCGCGCTGCAACGCGGTTGTGTTTCGGCCCTAAACAATCAGAGAGCCAAACGCGGTGTACGTTTCGATCTCGTTTACGTAAAAACAACCCTCAACTTTAACCACCATGTTATTTTATTATTCAGGTTCTAATTGATATACGAGTAAACTAGTCCTTGACTGCGATCCCACCTGATTGTAAGCAGTGATGAAATGTAAAGTGCACGAGGCTCTGTAGGTGAGATGGTGCCATTAGATGTTATTCTAAAATAGCTTTGATTTATGTTTCAGAGAAAGAAAAGAGTAGAGCGAGAGAATGGCAAGACGGCAGGGTTGGACCCCTTCTCGGAGAACAACGATGATGTGCTGCGCGTCGCCAGGCAGTTTGAGCAGAAATACGTAAGTTTTACCTGACAGTGTCTTTTTTGTCGATGATTCCGAAATTAATGTCTTTTGACCTGAATGTTGCCACATTGACAGCATAGCTAACTGAGGTATGTGGGACTTTATAACCTACCTTAGTCGAAAAGGGAGGATCCACCGATCAGAAGAGTGTGGTGTCTGGTGCGGGCAACTGCTGGTAGCTGAATTCGAATCATTGGACCAGCCCACCTCTCTCCAAAAACTGATTAGGCCTCTCAGGTTTTTCAGGGCGTCAATAAGCAACCCTGTGCAGTCCAGGAGAACATGCGCAATTGTCTTCTACCTCTCCAAGCATGCTCTGCACAGCGCACTATTTATTCAGGTGTTATATATGTTCTAATCCCGTGGAGCACTCTGATAGAGTGGTGCAGGATTTTCAGTTCCTATGTGGCGGTTCTATGTAAATAGTACACCACGAACTACCGGCATATCTTTTTCTCCTTCTCTGTCAAATCCATCCAAAAGTTAATAATAATAATAATAATAATAATAATAATTGTAAGGAAGTTCATGCAAATAGAAGAGAACGAAGTAGGGCCTCATCACACGACACTATAAAATTGTATACGCTACATTTACTTGGCTTGGCCCGTAAATGTGGTATAAACCAGCTAAAGTGCTGAGGAAAGAAAATGTACCAAAATAATAATAATAATAAAGACCAATTACATGTCTGTCGACGGTCTATAAACTTCTTACATCCATCCTGAGAGCGAAAATTAATATACACATTGAGAAAAACTCAATTATGTCTGCCTCTCAGAATGGATGTAGGAACGGTTCTCGCGGTACTAAGGAGCTACTCCTCATCGACATGGCCATAAGCCAACAGGTTCGTCGATCCCACAAGGATCTGTCGATATGTTGGATAGATTATAAGAAGGCCTATGACTCTGTGCCACATACATGGCTCATGAGGGTGTTAGAGTTGTACAAAATAGATGCAACTCTACGCATCTTCCTTGAGTCATGTATGGGGCAATGGAACACAGTCCTTCGCTATCCAGGATGTCGATCAATCCAGAGGGACGATGAGCCTATATGGATTAAACGGGGAATATTTCAGGGCGACAGTCTGAGTCCGCTTTGGTTCTGCTTAGCTCTGAATCCTCTAAGCACATTGCTAGAGGAATCAGGGTTGGGCTATCGGTTGAGAAGAGGTGGTCAGGTTCTATCCCACCTTCTTTACATGGATGATCTGAAACTCATTGCCCCCAACAAATTACGGCTGATGGACCTACTAAAGGTAACTGAAACTTTCAGTAGTGCCATCAGAATGGAATTTGGTGTGGATAAATGTGCAGTCATGCATGTAAAGCGAGGGGAGATTATGGAATCTGAGGGGATTCAACTCTCGGATTCCATACAACTTAGATCCCTCCCCTCGACCGAAACCTATAAGTATTTGGGTATGTCGGAAGCGTTAGGCATTAACGTCGTTGACATGAAGCAAACGTTGAAGGAGCGTTTCTTTGGCCGCCTAAAGAAGGTTTTAAACAGCCTTCTGTCAGGCGGAAATAAGGTGCGCGCCTTCAACGGCTGGGTCATGCCGGTTTTAATGTACTCTTTCGGCATACTCAAATGGACTCAGACCGAGCTAGATGCCCTGGACAGGCGGGTCCGTACATTGCTGACCGCAAATCGGATGCATCACCCACGATCATCGGTGATGAGATTGTACATCCCGCGGAAGTGTGGAGGTCGAGGCTTTCTGAACGCAAAGACTCTACACAACCGCGAGGTGTGCAACCTCAGAGAATATTTTCTCAAAACTGACGTGGGTATGCACCGCGATGTGGTCGCAGTTGACAAGGGACTCACCCCGTTGTCCATGGCTAAAGTGAACTGGCGCAAACCTGTGGTAATTACTACTGATGACCGCAAGGAAGTGTGGAAAGGCAAGGAGCTCCACGGGCGCTTTTACCGAGCTCTTCATGAGCCCGATGTTGACTTCACGGCGTCCGTGGCCTGGCTACGTTTCAGCAACCTCTTTGGGGAAACTGAAGGTTTTGTCTGTGCGATTATGGACGAAGTTATCCTAACGAACAACTACCGGAGATATATTATGAAGGACGGAACGGTTGACGTGTGTCGGGCATGCCACCGTCCGGGTGAGTCCATCAGACATATTATCTCTGGTTGTTCTCGTCTGGCTAACGGCGAGTACTTGCACAGGCATAACCAAGTAGCCAGGATTATTCACCAGCAACTTGCCTTGAAGTACAACCTAGTGGATTCTGAGGTACCGTATTACAGGTATGTGCCCGACCCAGTTCTCGAAAATGACCATGCCACGTTGTACTGGGATCGGTCTATCATCACTGACCGGACTATTGTTGCCAATAAGCCGGATATAGTGGTGATAGACCGGTTAGCGCGCCGCGCAATAATAGTCGATGTCACCATCCCACATGACGAGAATCTCGTGAAAGCTGAGAAAGAGAAACAACTCAAATATCTCGACTTAGCACACGAGGTTGTCGACATGTGGAATGTAGACTCGGCTATCATTGTGCCGATTGTCGTGACTGCCAACGGCCTTATAGCCAAAAGTTTCGACGACCACCTGTCGAAGCTTTCGTTGCGCGGTTGGATCAAGGGCCTGATACAGAAGGCAGTACTCCTCGATACGGCTCGCATTGTGAGGAGGTTCCTTTCTCTGGAGCCCTAACCACCGGTAGCTTGGACCCTGCTCCCGACACCGGCGGACTACTGTTTTTTATATTTTTAAATGTTTTTTTTTATATATATATTTGTATTAATAAATATTTAAAAATAGAAAAATATGTAAAGAAAAAAAATAAAGGAAATAATAATAATAATAGCGCATGAGATGGACTCAATCTATGAACGAGAACGTCATGCGCGCATATTACGGTGCTACAGAGGGGGGAACTAACCTCACTGCGTACCGTGTTAGGATGCTGTCTCTGTTCCAGGATTTAGAACCAACCGTAGACGTCTCGGCGCAACGATTGTCGGATCAGGTGCGGGTAATCCAGCGCAGTCATAGGTTGGATGACGCCGCACTTGATAGGCTGCGCTCAGAGGTACTGAGCAACCGTATCGTCCCGACTCCGACACAGACCGTGGTGCTACCGGCCAATGACGCAATCTCACTGCGGTCCCATCATGTGGAGAATGAGTTAGATGATAGGGTTGAAACAGTAAGTAGCCAGTGCAACGAAAGACTGAGGAGCGCTCTGGAGGATGCGCTTCGAGAGTTTAGATCGACTCCGAGTGAGCTTAGGCCCCGTTTACCTCGGTTGCCTATGCACAAAAAAAATAGGGCACTAGTGTGTGCTCTGGACTCGCTGCTTAAGAATGTTTTTGAGAGCAGCGAGGACCTCCTTGATACGCACGCCATCCTGTACTGCGGGGCTGTTGCAGCATGTCGCCTAGCTAACGTAAAGTTCCCAAGACATGATGTAGCTATTCGACCAAAGCCTGCCGCTCCAGCCTGGCAATGCAGGATCGAGAGGCGTATTGATGAGGCCGGAGCACTCATTGGTAAACTATACTGCTTCAGGGAGGGCAATACACGACCACGCGTGATGCGTTTCGTGAGACGGGCGTTTTCGGGGACTGGAACAAATCCCCGAGAATACATGTCACGTGTCACGGAGCGCATCGACTTCCTGAAGCAGAAAGTTTGTGCATGGGCCAATCGTATTCGGAGGTATAAGCGTCGGGTCGATCGGTACTCGCAGAATCGAATGTTCCAGAGCGATGAGAGGTGGGTGTACAGAGCTTGGGAGCGACCCGAACAAAATGTGATTGACGGACTCCGCCCGGATATTGCCGCCACGAATGCATTTTGGCGCAGTATCTGGTCGGAGCCCGTATGTCACAGTGAGGATGACTGGATGCGGGATGTCGAGCGTGTGTGCGAAGCTATACCAGAAATGGAGAAAGTTTTAATCAGCCCACTGGACGTAGCCAGAGCAGTTCGTCCGCTACCGAACTGGAAATCTCCAGGACCGGACGGACTGCACAACTTCTGGCTTAAATGGTATAGCAGCTCACACGCGCTCCTGGCATCTCAATTCCAGTCAGCCTTAGAGTCTGGGTCGTTGCCTCAGGTTTTAACAACTGGTGTCACCCACCTGCTCCATAAGACAGGTAGTCCCGCGGAGCCCAAGAATTATAGACCAATTACATGTCTGTCGACGGTCTATAAACTTCTTACATCCATCCTGAGAGCGAAAATTAATATACACATTGAGAAAAACTCAATTATGTCTGCCTCTCAGAATGGATGTAGGAACGGTTCTCGCGGTACTAAGGAGCTACTCCTCATCGACATGGCCATAAGCCAACAGGTTCGTCGATCCCACAAGGATCTGTCGATATGTTGGATAGATTATAAGAAGGCCTATGACTCTGTGCCACATACATGGCTCATGAGGGTGTTAGAGTTGTATAAAATAGATGCAACTCTACGCATCTTCCTTGAGTCATGTATGGGGCAATGGAACACAGTCCTTCGCTATCCAGGATGTCGATCAATCCAGAGGGACGATGAGCCTATATGGATTAAACGGGGAATATTTCAGGGCGACAGTCTGAGTCCGCTTTGGTTCTGCTTAGCTCTGAATCCTCTAAGCACATTGCTAGAGGAATCAGGGTTGGGCTATCGGTTGAGAAGAGGTGGTCAGGTTCTATCCCACCTTCTTTACATGGATGATCTGAAACTCATTGCCCCCAACAAATTACGGCTGATGGACCTACTAAAGGTAACTGAAACTTTCAGTAGTGCCATCAGAATGGAATTTGGTGTGGATAAATGTGCAGTCATGCATGTAAAGCGAGGGGAGATTATGGAATCTGAGGGGATTCAACTCTCGGATTCCATACAACTTAGATCCCTCCCCTCGACCGAAACCTATAAGTATTTGGGTATGTCGGAAGCGTTAGGCATTAACGTCGTTGACATGAAGCAAACGTTGAAGGAGCGTTTCTTTGGCCGCCTAAAGAAGGTTTTAAACAGCCTTCTGTCAGGCGGAAATAAGGTGCGCGCCTTCAACGGCTGGGTCATGCCGGTTTTAATGTACTCTTTCGGCATACTCAAATGGACTCAGACCGAGCTAGATGCCCTGGACAGGCGGGTCCGTACATTGCTGACCGCAAATCGGATGCATCACCCACGATCATCGGTGATGAGATTGTACATCCCGCGGAAGTGTGGAGGTCGAGGCTTTCTGAACGCAAAGACTCTACACAACCGCGAGGTGTGCAACCTCAGAGAATATTTTCTCAAAACTGACGTGGGGATGCACCGCGATGTGGTCGCAGTTGACAAGGGACTCACCCCGTTGTCCATGGCTAAAGAGAACTGGCGCAAACCTGTGGTAATTACTACTAATGACCGCAAGGAAGTGTGGAAAGGCAAGGAGCTCCACGGGCGCTTTTACCGAGCTCTTCATGAGCCCGTTGTTGACTTCACGGCGTCCGTGGCCTGGCTACGTTTCAGCAACCTCTTTGGGGAAACTGAAGGTTTTGTCTGTGCGATTATGGACGAAGTTATCCTAACGAACAACTACCGGAGATATATTATGAAGGACGGAACGGTTGACGTGTGTCGGGCATGCCACCGTCCGGGTGAGTCCATCAGACATATTATCTCTGGTTGTTCTCGTCTGGCTAACGGCGAGTACTTGCACAGGCATAACCAAGTAGCCAGGATTATTCACCAGCAACTTGCCTTGAAGTACAACCTAGTGGATTCTGAGGTACCGTATTACAGGTATGTGCCCGACCCAGTTCTCGAAAATGACCATGCCACGTTGTACTGGGATCGGTCTATCATCACTGACCGGACTATTGTTGCCAATAAACCGGATATAGTGGTGATAGACCGGTTAGCGCGCCGCGCAATAATAGTCGATGTCACCATCCCACATGACGAGAATCTCGTGAAAGCTGAGAAAGAGAAACAAATCAAATATCTCGACTTAGCACACGAGGTTGTCGACATGTGGAATGTAGACTCGGCTATCATTGTGCCGATTGTCGTGACTGCCAACGGCCTTATAGCCAAAAGCTTCGACGACCACCTGTCGAAGCTTTCGTTGCGCGGTTGGATCAAGGGCCTGATACAGAAGGCAGTACTCCTCGATACGGCTCGCATTGTGAGGAGGTTCCTTTCTCTGGAGCCCTAACCACCGGTAGCTTGGACCCTGCTCCCGACACCGGCGGACTACTGTTTTTTATATTTTTAAATGTTTTTTATACTTTTTTTTTAGGAAATATTTAAAAATGTAAAAAATATGTTTAAGCAAATAAATAAAGGAAATAATAATAATAATAAACATTTATTTTGCAAACATGGGTATAGTACAAAGATGTTATTTTTATATTATAGAGTCCTCCATATTTTGCCATCACATGGGCATGCAAATTACAATTTATTGAATTTCATTACAATTTCATTAAAAATAATAATTATAATTTGGTATTAAAATTTCAGCATATTGGTCAAAGTAATTAATGATTAAATCAAAATAATAAGTTTGAAATGTCACAATTTTAATAAGTCAATGTCAAATGGTTAATAATAAAATCATATTTTGTCCTCTAAATATTCCATGACACTGTAATAGGCCTTAGAAATCAAAAGCTTTTTTACCCTACTTTTAAAAATCTTCAAAGATTGTATCTGAAGCAGCTCCTTTGGCAAATGGTTATACAATCTTGGAGCCATGCAAAATACACTACAGTTCAAAAAATGCGTTCTATTAGTAGGGAAACATATGTGGTTTTTATATCGTTTACTTTTCATTTTTTTAAATAGATGAATATTATTCTTCACAAACACTAACATTTCATATATGTAGATACATGGCATAGTCAAAATATTTAATTCAATGAAGTACGGCTTACAACTGTCAGTTTTTTTTAATTTGCAAATAGCTCTAACACACCTCTTTTGTGATATGAATATCATTTCTTTGGAAGTTGAGTTGCCCCAAAAGATTATCCCGTACCGAAGAAGAGAAACAACGTGTCCGTGGTATGCAGTTATAAGCGTTCTAACATTCGCAACTTTAGAGAGTTTGAACAGCGCATATGAAAATTGGTTAATTTTGGAGCTTATGTATTCACTGTGTGTTCGCCACTTTAAATTGTTCTCTATATGCAGTCCCAGAAATTTTGTGGATTGTACTTCTTGTATTTCATGTCCTGAATAATTAATTGAAATATTGGATATTAATTCCTTTCTATTTTTGAATGTCATTAAATTAGTCTTAGTCAAATTTATCTTTAAGTCATTTATTGTCAACCAGTCAATAATAGTAGTCAAGGTATTGTTTATATCTTCTTCCAGAAGGCTTTGATTTTTTTATTTTGAAAAAGGACTGTACTATCATCAGCAAATAATATTGTCGGATGCTGGGTAACATTAGGAAAATCATTGATATATATGATGAATAGTAAAGGCCCTAACACACTCCCTTGAGGCACACCTACGTTTACTTTTCTAAATTTCGACATGTATTTTATTTCTTTCCTTTGCTTCTGACATATTGCTGTAACTACTGTGGAGTTATCTGTAAAAATCGCTCTTAGCGATAAGACCGCCCTTTTGTGACACCCTATTAATTTTAATTTTATTTATGTGGTGTTAAAATTCGAAAATATGTTACATCTATTAAACCGCACTACTGAGTCTGCGTGGTGGCTTACGGCTTCCTCTTACTTAGGTAGGAGACCTGAATCCCAGCTGTAGGACCATTAGGCTGATTATGCTGATGCTATAGTTATTGTTAGAAGAAGGATTACTTTGAAGGGTCCATACTGCAGAAGACACGAAATGAGAATTGCAGATGTCTTCACCACGAATGGGATGCGGTCACCTCATGCTGCGAAGCAGAAATGCTTACAAAGGAGATGTTCGCATACGTGATGGAATGGATATCCTCACGACCTTGGAGACGTGTCGGGAGTTACGTAGCGATTTCCGTTAGGTAGGCATGGGATTGCGGACGACGAGCAGTCGCACGAGTCTTTGATGGCTTGTAGTGTTTCACGCGCGCCTTTGAGACATATCAGCAAACCGTAGGGGCCCAGCAGGGCGGATATGCGTTCAGGCCACAGAGAATTTATGAAAAGAAAATCCATGGTCCTAAAACACAAAGGGAACTGAAGGATATAGGTCTGGTTAGATGGTAGAACTACATTGCGCGGACGTCCGCCACACACGCCGATCTGGGCGTGTCCGTCTCTATACATTTTATCCACATCCCGGGCGTCCCGGGGCGTCCGTCAAGTGTAGTTCTAAGATTGTAGTTTCCATATAAAATAAATGACACGCTCTCTCGCTCTACCCTAGTGCGGGAGAAGTCATTGGATGATTTCCCACATTAAAAAAGGTCTCTTTGCCACCTATTACTTTAAACTTAGTTTTATGTACTTTTTCAGGGCGGCAAGAGCACGTACGGCCGTAAGGGCAGGTCGAAGCATGATGACTTTGCAGACATTGGCGCCGGTTACGATGAGAGTGACTCCTTCATCGACAACACGCATGGGGTGAGTTTATTGTTGCTTAGTTGCTCCTGCCACCGACTTCGCCCGCCTCTTAGGCGAAAGATATCGTACAGGAATGTGTTACTGTGATGAAAAGTAATTTATGGTAATCCAATCCTGGAACGCAAGGTAAAAAACCACACGAGTAGATTTTAGTCAGTAAAAGTGTGACACTCCCTTCCGCTCCGCCCTACAGCGCTGAGAGAAGTCATTGAGTGATTTCCTATCTTAAAAAAAAATCCAGTTCATGGTCTAACCCATACGCATTTCATCCGTATCTGTTCAGCTGTTCTGGCGTTAAAATACATGAAACTAAAATTTTTGTTAAACAATTTTAACAAATTTTGTCTTTCTAGACTTGCTTCTTGTTCTTCTTCTCGATTCGATGGTTTCCATTTCCATCAAAGTTTTTGGGCCCAGTAGGTTACCACGTTTTTAGGCCCTCCAGGTAGCATTAAGGACATTTTGGACACTCCAATAAGTGGGCCATTGTTTGGTCAGGAGCACCGCACTCGCTCTGGGTGTCGGAGGTGTCTGTAATGCCCCATTTAGCCAGGTTGTGTTTGCAACGGCCTACTTGGGTGCGCAGTCTATTGATTGCTTTCCATATAGGCCACTGCAGATCGCATCCGGGTGGCAGTATTCCTGGGGTTGAACGAAGTCGGGTGGTGAGTGGTGTTCCTCCCACAACTTACATTCTAACCGTGGATGGTCGCACCCGAATACTGGACTTGCTAATCACACTACACTACTTTGTATGTTTGTTACACCTTCGGCTCACTGATTGGATTTATATGAAATTTGGCACATTGGCAGAGCATATTTTGCGATAGGATTAACCTTTAGGTCGTTCATAAATCGTCCTTCTCTGGACGATACCAGGTATAAGTTAATCGACTGTGATTTTTTTTATTGGCGGTAATCTATGTAGGGGCAAGTAGGAAATCATCCGAGCGAAAAAAATAGTGGTCCGCTTCTTTATTAAAGGAGAAATTTACATTCTCCTTTACCTCCTCCTTTTCCTCCTCCTAGACCCACCTTCCAATAGCTATGTGTGTTACATCGTTGGATAGGTATTTGTGAGCTGAATTAAAGTTACTATTGCACCAAGTTTCAAATCTTAGTCCATTCAGAGTTATTCAAATCCCCGGGCGATAAGTCGGTAATCGCAAAAAATGTTTTTGGATTAACGACTTTATTGCCGGTCATTAAGTCGGTAAATTAAAAAACAGTTTTTTGCGATTACCGACTTACTGTCCAGGGACGTCTAAATGCTTCTTTTTTACAAATACATATAACAATGATAATTTATTTCGTGATTTAGGTTCGTATTTTCGCTCGCTTTTTTAAGGCTGGAAAAAGACAGAGTGTATATATCGATATAATACACATTACTTTTGGAAGGTGGGCCCAGATTTCATAGAAACACTAACAGTATCATTGTATGTGACCAACACAGGTGGGTTTTATCTAGTAAGTTTGAATACTTTCGCTCCACCCCGAAATGTGTGACAACTTTGAAATGATTTCTTCCCTCAAAAAAAGCTGGGAAGTTCTTGTGGGATACCAGCGAAGCCATTCTGCCGTCGTTAATAAATAATAATAATAATTTTCATTTATAAGGCAACCTATTTTAGGTGTTTATTGTAACTATTAGCTGTAAGTTTTCCTATAAGTAATAAAATAAAATATAAAAAGGGCACAACTAATTGTTTTTCGAAATTGAGTTAAATAAATAGATACATATATTCGGAATCAGATTTATTTTAGTTGAACTTTTTAATAACTACGGCAGCATTTATAAAAATAACTTGATGGCTCGAACTACGTGACTGGCCACTAACTACTAGTTAATCAAAACAGTTTCGTTTATTTTCAAACTGTGTCATAACTGACCTAATGCTAAAACGGACATTCTTCTGGAATATGTTCATTGTTTCGGCGACAGTCCCTTATTCTAAAATACCGTGTGACCCAAATAGAACAGAATTGGCTTAACACTTCATTCTCTTTGCTTTAAATACACCTTGTTGATGAAAAGTTATAAAATCTTAACAGCTAACTTTGGGGCCATTCATTTATTACGTAAGACGAGTTTTTACTCACTAGTTTTTGACCCGCTCCCCTAAAAAGTAAGAATAGGCTGGGCTGACCCCTCCTCCCTCCTGTTTATTATTTATTACGTAAGAAGAATATACGTCTGGTTGGTTTTGATGTTTATTTTTCAAAGTAACAATTTTTAGGAACGTTAAACGTCACGGCGAGGGTACGTTGTCATTGAAATAGTATACCTATCCGCATCAGAAACTCAAAAACCCATGTCTTAGATCCAAAAATACGAAAAAATGTGAAAACTACCAACCCGCACTGGGCCCTGGTGGTGGATTACGGCGTGAGGAGACCTGAGTCCCAGCAGTGGGAACATTAAAAGGCTGATGCTATAATATACGTATCACAGCACACATCGGCTAGCGCGGTTGCCTGCGTTTTTTTCATATCTTAATTTTGTGTATTATTGGGATATTACGTAAGAACTATCAAGACTTTCCCTTGTAAGAAAAAATTAGACATGGTCGAACCCCCTCCTCCCATAATCGTCTCACGTAATAAAAAATATTATAAAACGAAGTCCCCCGAAGTACTGTCCGTCTGTTAATTTGTTCACGATAAACTCAAAAACTACTGAACGGATTTTCAAGGAGTTCTCACCAAAAGAAAAAGAAGAAATTCATGAAGGTTTAGATGAATTCTAGTCTATATTAATTTATTATGTATACTAATACTATAATAAAGAAAAAATATTTGTGTTTTTGTTTGTAATTAATAAGTTCAAAAAGCACTGAAACCGATTTTAAAAATTCACTTTATCTCGGTGTGTGAGTGACATAGGCAATTTTCAATGTTTATTATTAGTATCATCACTTGTGTTGGCCGAAGGGTTAGTTAGGCATAGTCGGCGCAGTGTTTGAGTGATCGACAGCTGGGCTGCGTGTTGTAGGTTCGATTCCCACACGGGCAAGACCTGGAATAACTGTTGTTCTGGGTCTTGTGTATATGAGTTTACATATTTGTGATCGCAACCACGATACTGGGTCAGAATGCGCACTGGGAATACAATCCGCTACATTGCTAAGAGGCGTCACTGGAGGAGGACTAAACTCAAGCTGTAAGATTGAGGCTTGTTGCATAACAGTTTTTAAGCTAAAAAATTCCCGTAACACTGGAGTAATTCTTAGTGTGTGGCAACATTTTTTTATTGAGAATAAAGAATAAGCTGGTACACTCAAGTTTAGTCAGTTTGATTAATCTCTTGTGATAGGGGGCAACACTGTCTCAAATATCTAACTTCTCGACACTAATCTTTTTCTCAACCTCTTAATAACTTAGACTATGATTTCAGTATGATGAGATGATCCCCCCGGAATGCGACACATTGCATGGAGGCTTCTACATCAACTGTGGCTCGCTGGAGTTTAAAAGCGTGGCCGACAACTCCGCGATATCTGATGCCGAGCCCGGCGGCAGTCGCAGGAACAAGGTAAGTATTGAACCGCAGGATTCATTAGGGAACAAACTGTCCCTCAACATGATGCGCAGCGCTGAATCTACGTGATGCGTTGCCTGCAACTTGCCCTCCAATAATTTACAACGCATTCACGTGACGCTGTCTTTACATGGTATCTACGCGTCAGAATCAGAATCAGAATAGTTTATTTCAAATAGACCAATTACAGGCACTTTTGAATTGTCAAAATGTCGGTCAGTCCAAAAAAAACTGAAGCTAAATTGCACGTTCCAAAGCGTAGATCTCTATGGAGAAGAACGTGCAAGAAACTCCATGGACACTTTTAAAATCATATTATGAGTTACATAAATCTTGGTTACATTTTTCTTGTCGCTTCTATTATGTGAGCACAATGCAGATAAGTAATAAAAAAATAAAATGAACTAATTAAAAAAAATAGAAATTGAATTGAGCTACTGGCAGCTAAGAGATGACCAGTCCCTACTGACGGCGCCCGTTCACGAGCATGACGCGTGCCTCAGCCCCACTCGGCTCAACCATTTTGAAGGGAACCGAATGTCCCAATAACACGTGCCACCATCAGCGAGACATTTTAGTGAGCATGACAAACTCTCAACTGCCATGCTTTTAATGTCAAACAAGTTGTAACCTATTACAATAAAAATGCTCCATGGTACTTCACATTCACAAATAAAAAAAAGTGCTTCTACATTATACAATCTTATTGTTTCCAATTACAAAAAGTAATAAGTAATTGATCACAAGCTCCATTACAATAAATCAATAAAATAATGAAAAATAGTATATATAAAAAAAAAACATTTCGAAAACAACAATACAAAAAGGGGCCCCCGCATTTCTTCCAAACTAATTTGTAGGCAAATGTGGCTGTGGCTGTGGAGCAGGACCGGCATTTAGCCAAGCATTTTTATCAACGATGTAATTTTCCAATTTATAATATGCTTGTCTACATAGCGTGCGTTTAATGCATGTTTTAAATTTCGACTCATTTAGATTTTGAATTCCAAGTGGGATTTTATTATAAAACTACACAGTAACCCATAAAAGAACTATGTACTTTAGCCAATCTGAATCGAGGTTGATCTAATTGGTTCCTATTCCTAGTATTAAAATTGTGCCTGTCACTTATCTTAGTAAAAAGATGAATATTTTTCCGAACATACATAATGTTTTCATAAATGTATTGACAAGGGACCGTCATGATGTTTATTTCCTTAAACAGTTCCCTAAGAGAATCGCGCCTGCGAAGATTATATATGGCTCTGATAGCTCTTTTCTGCAGAATAAAAATAGACTCAATATCTGCAGCCCGTCCCCATAGTAAAATACCGTAAGACATTATGCTATGGAAGTAACTAAAATAGACTAGTCTCGCGGTATCGACATCTGTAAATTGACGGATTTTTCTCATATTGGGTGACATTTTGTCCCTTAATATATCTAAGACTTGGTATCGCTAGAGTTTTATTAACCTATCCTAGTTCGAGAGCACACCGGTGTCCTCTCACATCCACTCCACTATAGGCCATAATTCCGATGTTTAGAGTCTACTTTTGTATGAACAAGTTTGGTAGTAGTGGATCTACATTGAGTGAAATATTTTATATTTAAGTTGGTTTCAATAGATTTATAACAAACGTATTTAAAGGTTTAAATATAGCTGCGCATTGGGTTAGGGCCTGTAAAGATAACGGAAAGATAATAAATAAAAAAGTTACGTTGAAAGTGCGAGAGGTCTGCAACAAGATAGAAAGAAAGAAAAACTTTTTATCTGCCGGATAAAGGCGCAAGTTACAGGTTAACAAAGAATAAAATATTTTGTGAGAAGTATGCGCCACGTCCGTGCAAAACGGCCGAGCACTCAGCTTAATGCCGTGACCACACGCAGAATGCGACAAGTCTACGACGCTGGTTTTCAGTGCGGGCCGATGACGATGTAGACATATAGACGTCGGCACGGTCTTGTATGCAAATTGATTTGAAAATAAATAGATAAATAAAATAAAATAAAATTTAAATAAATCTATGGGAAGTACAAATATACGATATAAAAAATAGATAAAAAAAAAAATGCCAAGATGAGTTAATTAAATAGATAAGGTAATCACAAGTATTTCACTATTACAGAGACGTATATCATCAAGCGAGAGCAGCGAGGATGAGTCTTCTGACGGCAGCTCTTCAGAGTCCAGTCAGGACGAGAAGGACAAGGCCATCGTCAACGGAGACGTCGACTCGCACAAGACTGAACACCGGAAGAAGGTAAGCAGAAACAAAATTCACTTCTTTAAAATTTAATTTATACACCGTTAAATTTTAGTCGTTTTAATCCCGCGGATTGTCGATTTGGTACATGAAATACTGACTAACTAAATACTAACTACCTACATGGTCATTGGCTCGTTTACTTAAGAAATTAATTTCGTACATGCGTATATTAACTCGAGTTTTAGGAAAAAATTACTTTATTTTTTAATTTTGTTTTTACAAATCGATAGTGTTTCATGTACCGAATTGACCCTCCGCGGGATTAAAACGACCAAAATTTAACGGTGTATAGGTATTATGTTAACCAGTATGTGAAGAGGATTATATTATTTGGTTTGAAATAGAACGGCCGAAGCCAATTATTATTTAAACTTATAACTTATTTATTTTGCTCAGTCATGCATCCTCACAAAAATTCTATGTCCAGCACCGTATACCGCAGCGGTGTGCGTTTCGATCAAGGTATCAAACCTTTGCTGTGTACGTCCCCGCATACCGCAGAGTTATGCTTTCTGATCAAGAGACCAAACCTTTAGTGTCCAGCGGCAAATACCCCTGTGGTGTGCTTCCGGTAAAAAAGACTAAATATTTATAGTGTCCGGCATATCCCAGAACTGTGCGTTTCCATCAAGAGAAATAGTGTGCGGCGCCGCATACAGCTGCGGTGTCCGTTCCGTTCAAGAGATCAAACCTTTATAGTTCGCCAGTAATACTTATCGCAACGATGTGCTTTCCGATCAAAGACCAAACCTTTAATATAGTCTTTTTTTATTTAATCTTAGCGTTTCGATCAAGATATCAAACCTTTATAGTCGATTTAACCCACAGATAATTCTCGCCTATTATAAAACCCATATATTCAATCTTTATAATCAACTAATTAAAATACTTGATAAGCAAATCGGGATTTCCTCTATAATGCCACTGACTGTTTAAAACACGATAGTTAAAGATAAATACAATGATGACGCTCCTCCGCTGATAAGATTGTGTAACAACGAACTTCCTTTTACAGAAAAACAAGAATATTGATAAGAAGAAAGCGAAGAAGGTCCGGCGGACTGACTCATCCGCGGCTACGTCTGGGAAACAAACCTCTGATGGTATGTTATCACTTCACCTTCATATTTTTCAGCTGAAAATAGGCCTCACCGCGCTTCGTCATTATGCTCGGTCCTATGCTCCTCGCACGCATCCGAATTTCTGGCTCCCGCAGGTGCACGCTTCGTCGTTTTGGGAGCCCCATCAACACTGCGTCTTCCAATAATGTGTTTAGACCGTGACCATAACTAAATGTTTTGTGAACAATGTGCCCTAAAGTTGGCTGTTATTCGGGCTGTGTCGGTAACATTGGTTCTGCTGCGCATATCTTCATTCTTGATTCAATCACCCAAGGAAACTGAGCATAACCTTCGCCATTACTGTTTCGGTGACCAGCAGGCAAACTTGGACAAATTACTTTTCTAATTAGCGTTCTCGCTAAACGCTTAGTACAAAATGTAATGTATGTATGTAATGTACCTAATTACAATAGTAAATTTTGATACAAGTGCAGAAAGTTAGACGTTGCGACCGAGGTGAATTTCGCACGAGCCGTAGGCGAGTGTATTATTATGGAGCCGAGGGCTGCAGTGACAAATGTGCACGCGTATCAAACGACGTTTTTTAATACACTTACGACTCACGGGGTTTGAGCCGCGCCTCGTGGAGGACGACGCTTGCCGGATGCGACAAACTATTGTAATACAACGAAATTGTGGCGGGATGAGCACGTGCATTTTTCCGCGTCAGTGCGGAAAAGAGTCCATTGCGTGCCTAAACGCAGTAGGTTAAGAACGGGTTTTCGAGTAAATGTATTGAAAAAGTCATTTGTCTAAACCAGTAGAAGCCTCCTAAGCCTCATTGTGCAGCGCCACGGTCTACACATAGACCATTCCCTAAACCGACTTTCGCATCTGAACTACCATTTTATGATTAAAAACATCATGATCATCACACAGCTTTATAGTCCATCATCACACATTACTGTTTCAACTTACTAAGTCTGCAAATTTTGTCTACTGAAACTGCTTCCACCACCGAGACTCGTTCTTACTGAAGAAGATCCATAGTGCAAACGTCTTTGAATGTTTAAATCTAGAACAGGAATATTTTCTCATGATTTTATTTAGGTTCCAGCAAATAAACAGTGAAAGACTCACTTAAATCATGAGACTTCATCAAAACAAATGATGAGGGGATTATTGTCACTTCTAAGTAAATTTTCAAGTTCAGTAGCACACACAAAACATCGCAATGAAACCGACATGTCTCAAAAATCAATCATCAAAGACATCACATCAACCTACGTGTACTGGGTTTGCGTCGAAGTGTACAGACCATTCCCTTTCTTCAAGTGGAAGTTGAGTTTCTGGAATGGAAAAATTGTAAGGTTATTTTGCTTAGATAGATTTATATAATGATGGTAATGTTGTTTACGACAGATAACGGTCAGGGCGACGGCGAGAGCGCGGACTCGCGCACGTCGCAGTCGGACTCGCTGACGTCGAAGCCGGCGCCCAGCTCCGAGAACGCCGTCACCTCCGACAGCTCCAGGTAATGTCTTGTTGGCAACAGATAACGGTCAGGGCGACGGCGAGAGCGCGTAAAAGTATTACTTTCTATGACAAGTTTTGTATTAAATTACCTATTTTCCACAGGGATTTCGAAACAAAGACGGAAGTGAAGCTGCCGCCGCAAGTGGTTCAGGTGTTAGAGTCGCTCGAGCAGTTTGTGAGTAAAACTCTCAAACAGACGCCTAATTTGCCGCGCAAGCAGCTGTTGGCGCAGACCGATGAGTACACTGTCAGGTAAATCAGAAAATATTTCATTTTATACTCTTTATGAAACATAATTATTTTATTGGTTCCGTAAACTAGGCGTGGGCTAACTATATCCGATAAAAGATTGGATATGTAGTATATCATTCCAAGTAAAGATATATATCCGATTACTTAATATATCTATTTCTTTTTAATATATCCGGGAGTGAACTAACTCCATAAGGAGCGAGGATATGTTTGGGTCTGGGATAGATAGATAATTCCGTCATATAAATAGATCCACGGAATGAGGCATTCCAAATAATTCCCATGTAACTCAAGACGAATAAATCACATATTTATGATGAAAAAACACGTAATTATCGCTCAAAAGTTGCAACAACAAAAAGAAACTTTGATTTCAAGCGGGAACACTACTCTTCACTGTCCCAAAAGCTGCTCCATCGCTTTAAAGTCGTCTATTGCGTTTATTTTCTTACAGCGCTTTCTTGCTTAAATTCATAAACACACCCGTCGCGTCGCTGCGTTCGGTGCCGTCATTCAGTTCGGTTTCGGTCGAAGTTACTTGGATATAGGATATACCAATTACTTTAGGAAGAGAATTACTTTTTTAGGAAGGGCGACAATGCCTTGTTTAAGAATTACAGGCCCATCTCACTTCTGAGCCATATCTACAAGCTGTTTTTCTAGAGTCCTCACGAACCACGAGGCAGTCGAACAAGCCGGATTTCGAAAAGGCGCGGAGACCACATACATAAGCTGCGGCAGGTTAAATAGAAAACAAAGAAGTACAATTTGCCTCTTTGCTTAGAGTTTGTGCCTTTGGTTCGATCGAGATTTGGGCTTTATTGTAGGTATTTCTACAATGGTATCAGATTGACCATCAGTACATCGTAGTGCTGATGATTTAGGGCTCTGAAATTTAATCACTCACAATGGGCCACATTAGAAGGTTCGAAGTTACCCAAAAGTATATGCTTGGAATTTCTTTGCGTGATCGCATTAGGAACGAAGATATCCGCAGGAGAACCAAGGTTACCGACATGGTCTGAAGAATCATCAAACCCAAGTGGCAGTTCATAGAAGAGATGGTTGATGTGGACGTAAAACTGTCGTAGTTTTAAGTTTCTGGAGAGGCGAGCATATGCTGAAAGACGCAGCGTTGGCGTGGCTTGCCACATGGTGTACCTGTTGTATTCAGACCATAGAAATTGATCACTTCATGATATGGTCAACTAAAATTGGCCAGATTGCTTAAACATTAATATTTGATGATATGTCAATTCTCGATGATTCGTCATTGATCACGGATCTTTATGGTAATATAAGGTCTAAAAAAATGTAGGCCAAATGGGGATGAAATATCATCGAACTTTAATGTTTATAATGATCTCGCTATTTTACTTGGACATATCAATTTCCATGATTTGGCCAAAATACTGATGGGTTGCTAAGAGTCGCGGGAATCAGATGGATGTGAGACGCACAGGATCGGTTGTTGTGGTGACACTTGGGGGAGGTCTTTCGGCTGGCATGATGATGATTATCATTATTATATAAGCAATATTTCGCCCTTAGACTGGAGCGCGTGCTGTGGGCGCAGTCGTGCGAGGCGCGCGGCTGGCGCGCCGCCTTCTCCCGCTGCGCGCGCGCGCTGTCTACGTCGCGCGCCAAGATCATGCACCGCCTCAAGTCGCGCCCCGATAGGCTCAGCGCCATCCCTGAGACACGTGAGTATAATACCTCCCTTTTGATATTATAACTTCTTACGGCACCTCGCACTACATGCCCTGATCATCAGCACCGTAGACGTGAGCAAGCGGATTGCGTGCAATAAGTAGCTTGATAAGTACCTCTACCATGAGTTTTAAGCAATAGTATTCGTCGCTACTCGATATCGACGCCGTAAATATTTTGTATGGCAAATTTTACAGCGCCTCTAGCGGTCACTTGCAGAACAAAAATTTGCCATACAAAATATTTACGGCGTCGATATCGAGTAGCGACGAATACTATTGTTAAAACTCATGGTAGAGGTAAAGGTCTAAGCCCGGTTCAACGTCGCCTCAAAGAAATGTCAGCATGACTACGGGGACCTGCTAGATGCGAAACCTGCCAGGACTTCAAGATCGTTCCTAAGAATCACTGCGGCCTTGGAGCACAAAGGGCAACTTAAGGAACACAAGAAGGTATTATTAGTGCTTGTTTGCGGAGGAGCGGGGCGTTGGGTGGCGCTATCGCACGCGTACACAAAAACATTGGTAATATACAATGCTATTTACGGACACTTGGGGCGGCCACCGTTACTCTGCACACTTCAACACGCTTTATTTCGAACGGAGAACACCGCGTGTGCCGCCTCGGGCACCGCCTATAATTCAAACAAACGCGTAAAAACGCATCTCCGTAAACACTCATGCAACGTCATATGTATGTTTGAATTTAGTGCGGGCCGCGCAACGCGCCACGTCTCCGTAAACAACCACTTAGTAAAAACTGACAGGCATTTCTAAAATTAGCCGTTATTGAATCCATTACACATTATATGCCTGTTCAAATCTCATCTGCTGCTACCAAGCACACTGTGGATGCTTCACCAAGCTAAAAGTGTCCACATAGGAACAAGACTTCCCCAAGGATATCGGTTATTATGGTTAACTCAAGAGTACATCGACACGAAAAAAAAAAGGTTATCAATCCTTACTACTACTATCACGACTATCCTTCCATCTTAGAAAAAAAAGGTTGAAAATGTTGAGCAATGATTTCAATATGAGCAGAAACTACTAAACCGAATCTATTCAAATTTTGCATACACAATACTTGTATCTGATCAATATTTGGGCTAATTATCACACTATTTTCTATCGGAGATGAGAAATTAATCAAACATATCTCGTCTTCAGAAGCACCTACCACAACAATTGCTCAACCCACAACTGCCACAGCGTCTACAGCCCCTACAGCGCTGACGTCATCAACAGCAACAACAACTAACAACAAACGCAAGATGGACGATGATCTCGAAGACTTTGATCCCAATCAGCTCAGTGCGGACGAGAGAGAGGCTATGATTGTTGAAACTTTACACAGGTGAGAACGATGTTGCATTAGTGATTTTTTTTTTTACATAAATGCTTCAGTAGATAACTAATAAAACGAATTTATTTTGACTCCAGATCAAGTTGGTCAGGAGATGTAACACACAATAAAACATCAACTACGTCATATCACACTATACAAAATTAGTTTTAGTCTATGCAAAACTCAAATCACCTCTCTAGTATTTTTGTGAAAAGAATCTGTGTTCAAAATTTCATAACTGTATTATAAAAAATCGCAAGTTATAAGTTTATTATGCTACCTGGTTGTCCGCACAAATACATGGCCACCGGGTGACTGATTGATAGTTTTGCTGTCGCACCTAGTTGTGCGCTGGCGGCTAATGCCTGCTATGACCTGCCGTGATCAGGTTTTTGTACTTAGTGTCGGTGGTGTCCAACTTGCGACCTCTTTTAAATATTTTTGGAAATATAGGAATATATTCAGGTTTCGCATATTATATTAAAAGTAATTTTCTCACTTAGATTTCTAATAAATACAAAATTTGGTTTCAGGTTAAAAGCACTGATAGATGAACGTAAGCCTGGAATGATAGCTAACTACAATGCTGAGTGTGAGAGAGTACAAGAAGAGAGGTAAGTTGAACTTTATTTATTACGTCCAATGTCTAACATTACCTTACTCAAAAACATAAAAAAAAAACTTCAAATACAACCAAATGCAATCATTTATTCTAGGGATTTAATCTCTCTACATACATTTCTATCGACATTATTAGTCAAGGGTCGTGAGCTGAGTGACAACGATGAGTCACTATTTTATTAACACGAATACACTGCAAATCGGTAATTGATCTGTGACACTGTCACAGATTACTGACTGATTTGCCATATTTCGAAACATAAACTATTACTAATATTATACTTAATATTTTTCTAAAACAATTCTAGAAAAAAGCTGCAACTTCTATCATCGGAAGGCGGTCCACATGTTGAGAAGCGGCTGCCCAAGCGTCGCTTCCCCTGGTGTGCGCGCAGCAGGGCTCTACTAGCGAGGGCAGCACGTCTAGCGGGGCCGGCGGCTGCCGCCGTGCTGCAGCAGAGGGTGCTGCCGCTGTTCCCGCAGGGCTTCGTGAGGATGCCCACGCTGCTGAGGCAGGCCGAGTGAGTGTATAGTGTCACACCATAGCTCTACTAGCGAGGGCAGCACGTCTAGCGGGGCCGGCGGCTGCCGCCGTGCTGCAGCAGAGGGTGCTGCCGCTGTTCCCGCAGGGCTTCGTGAGGATGCCCACGCTGCTGAGGCAGGCCGAGTGAGTGTATAGTGTCACACCATAGCTCTACTAGCGAGGGCAGCTCGTCTAGCGGGGCCGGCGGCTGCCGCCGTGCTGCAGCAGAGGGTGCTGCCGCTGTTCCCGCAGGGCTTCGTGAGGATGCCCACGCTGCTGAGGCAGGCCGAGTGAGTGTATAGTGTCACACCATAGCTCTACTAGCGAGGGCAGCACGTCTAGCGGGGCCGGCGGCTGCCGCCGTGCTGCAGCAGAGGGTGCTGCCGCTGTTCCCGCAGGGCTTCGTGAGGATGCCCACGCTACTGAGGCAGGCCGAGTGAGTGTATAGTGTCACACCATAGCTCTACTAGCGAGGGCAGCACGTCTAGCGGGGCCGGCGGCTGCCGCCGTGCTGCAGCAGAGGGTGCTGCCGCTGTTCCCGCAGGGCTTCGTGAGGATGCCCACGCTGCTGAGGCAGGCCGAGTGAGTGTATAGTGTCACACCATAGCTCTACTAGCGAGGGCAGCACGTCTAGCGGGGCCGGCGGCTGCCGCCGTGCTGCAGCAGAGGGTGCTGCCGCTGTTCCCGCAGGGCTTCGTGAGGATGCCCACGCTGCTGAGGCAGGCCGAGTGAGTGTATAGTGTCACACCATAGCTCTACTAGCGAGGGCAGCTCGTCTAGCGGGGCCGGCGGCTGCCGCCGTGCTGCAGCAGAGGGTGCTGCCGCTGTTCCCGCAGGGCTTCGTGAGGATGCCCACGCTGCTGAGGCAGGCCGAGTGAGTGTATAGTGTCACACCATAGCTCTACTAGCGAGGGCAGCACGTCTAGCGGGGCCGGCGGCTGCCGCCGTGCTGCAGCAGAGGGTGCTGCCGCTGTTCCCGCAGGGCTTCGTGAGGATGCCCACGCTGCTGAGGCAGGCCGAGTGAGTGTATAGTGTCACACCATAGCTCTACTAGCGAGGGCAGCACGTCTAGCGGGGCCGGCGGCTGCCGCCGTGCTGCAGCAGAGGGTGCTGCCGCTGTTCCCGCAGGGCTTCGTGAGGATGCCCAAGCTGCTGAGGCAGGCCGAGTGAGTGTATAGTGTCACACCATAGCTCTACTAGCGAGGGCAGCACGTCTAGCGGGGCCGGCGGCTGCCGCCGTGCTGCAGCAGAGGGTGCTGCCGCTGTTCCCGCAGGGCTTCGTGAGGATGCCCACGCTACTGAGGCAGGCCGAGTGAGTGTATAGTGTCACACCATAGCTCTACTAGCGAGGGCAGCACGTCTAGCGGGGCCGGCGGCTGCCGCCGTGCTGCAGCAGAGGGTGCTGCCGCTGTTCCCGCAGGGCTTCGTGAGGATGCCCACGCTGCTGAGGCAGGCCGAGTGAGTGTATAGTGTCACACCATAGCTCTACTAGCGAGGGCAGCACGTCTAGCGGGGCCGGCGGCTGCCGCCGTGCTGCAGCAGAGGGTGCTGCCGCTGTTCCCGCAGGGCTTCGTGAGGATGCCCACGCTGCTGAGGCAGGCCGAGTGAGTGTATAGTGTCACACCATAGCTCTACTAGCGAGGGCAGCTCGTCTAGCGGGGCCGGCGGCTGCCGCCGTGCTGCAGCAGAGGGTGCTGCCGCTGTTCCCGCAGGGCTTCGTGAGGATGCCCACGCTGCTGAGGCAGGCCGAGTGAGTGTATAGTGTCACACCATAGCTCTACTAGCGAGGGCAGCACGTCTAGCGGGGCCGGCGGCTGCCGCCGTGCTGCAGCAGAGGGTGCTGCCGCTGTTCCCGCAGGGCTTCGTGAGGATGCCCACGCTGCTGAGGCAGGCCGAGTGAGTGTATAGTGTCACACCATAGCTCTACTAGCGAGGGCAGCACGTCTAGCGGGGCCGGCGGCTGCCGCCGTGCTGCAGCAGAGGGTGCTGCCGCTGTTCCCGCAGGGCTTCGTGAGGATGCCCAAGCTGCTGAGGCAGGCCGAGTGAGTGTATAGTGTCACACCATAGCTCTACTAGCGAGGGCAGCACGTCTAGCGGGGCCGGCGGCTGCCGCCGTGCTGCAGCAGAGGGTGCTGCCGCTGTTCCCGCAGGGCTTCGTGAGGATGCCCACGCTACTGAGGCAGGCCGAGTGAGTGTATAGTGTCACACCATAGCTCTACTAGCGAGGGCAGCACGTCTAGCGGGGCCGGCGGCTGCCGCCGTGCTGCAGCAGAGGGTGCTGCCGCTGTTCCCGCAGGGCTTCGTGAGGATGCCCACGCTGCTGAGGCAGGCCGAGTGAGTGTATAGTGTCACACCATAGCTCTACTAGCGAGGGCAGCACGTCTAGCGGGGCCGGCGGCTGCCGCCGTGCTGCAGCAGAGGGTGCTGCCGCTGTTCCCGCAGGGCTTCGTGAGGATGCCCACGCTGCTGAGGCAGGCCGAGTGAGTGTATAGTGTCACACCATAGCTCTACTAGCGAGGGCAGCTCGTCTTGTGGAAAAAAATAAAAATGAAAAAACGGCGTCTGATGCCGTTTTTTATTTTTTTAGATACATAATTTCTTCTGTATTCGTAGTAGCAGTAGCCAAATTTACCATTTATTCAAATAATATTCTACAATAATAGTTATTGATCTTATTTATTTTATTTCAGTCTTAGTAAAGAAATCAAAATATCGGACTTGAAGCGGCCCCGGCTGGGCTCCGCGTCGCAGCCCGCCGCGCCGCCCGCGCACGCCGCCGCGCCCCCCGCACCGCCCGCCGCGCAGCGCCCCTCCCCGCCTCCCCCCTCCGCTGCCACTCCCCCCGCAGCTCCGGCAGCTTTCACAGAACCCATTCAGTTCCCCAGCTCGCTCACTGTCACCACTACATCCAAACAGTCGCCAGACAAGACTGATACCGAAGACAACAAACCCTCAAGCTATAAAACAAACAGTGTCTTCAGCTCAATCATGAACTTCACCCTCAGCAAGGACCTCGTTGTAGAAAAACCTGACAAAAAAGACAATGATAAAAAAGAAGAACTATACATTCCCCCAAACAATATTGGCAGCATTACTATTACACCAGTCCCTAATAACCCCCCAAAACCCGAGAAAAAACACAATAACAATGTCCAAGTATCACAAGTGTCAGCAGATAAGCAATCCGGATTCATAAGGGTGAAGTCACCGGCAGCATTGAATGAAATGGTGAAAAAAGACAAGGTTAAGAAGCCAGAAAAAAGTCAAACTAAAGAGAAAAGTCGAGTAGAGTCACCGTTACACATCGACACCAGTTACCAACCCAGTAAAAAAGACCCCAGTCCAAAACTGAAAGAAGAAATCCCTCAAAAGCAAATTGAGAACATGAGAGTCGCTGAGAACAACATCCCGAGACCTGCCCTAGTTCCTGTACACCACTCCCCAACGTTTGCGAAACCAGATAAACGGCCACCCGAAGTCAAGAAGAAAAAGGATGTGGTCATCATCTCAGATGTTGATCCGTTAAGTGAGCAAGAACCGCTTGCTGTGGATGACAGTAGCAGTGATGTGGAGTTAGTCGAGGACAATAGGACTGATAAAAGTGAACCAAAACGTGATAAAAGTGAAAGTAGTGTGCCTTCCAAGGACCGTGTGAACCATGACACGAATAAAAAAGTGAATAATGTGAAAAGAAAAGACAAGGAAGTGCGGAAGAGTGAGAGTGAGGAGGCTACCAATGATGATATTGATACGCTCATGAGGAACCTTCGTGAGATGGAGGTAAGATCTTCGTTTTTTATGATGGAATGATGCATGGGGATTTTCTAAGCATCCGTTTAGATTGATTTGAATGTTACTAATAAGAATTTGCTTCTTGTTTTTTTTTTTTAATTTGGTTTTGCGCTTATATCGATTGGCTCCTCAATAGCATAATTAGTGGCAATTATAATTACCAAAGCCGATGTTTCTGAATCAATAATAAGCAGCAATTTCAATATTCTTACACACTTATAGGAATTGTGTAGTTTTAATTTTCCCTAATATAGTGCTATAATTAAGCTATAGTGCTTACAGACATGAACAGTAAAAATAAACAGTGGGTGAGACGGTTACAAACCAACGTCCCAACAGACACGAACTTCCTAATTTCAATCTGTGTAGACAGCAGTTGTAAACCATGACCTTCAACGCCCTTGGTTGGGAGACGCGTGGTTTACATCCATGTAGCCGCTACACAAACGCTAGTTGGCAACCTTCTAGTCCACCCTTTAGTTGAATTTTGAGCCAATTTAACTAAATTCAGCAGCAATCTTGGTCTAGCAATTCCAATCCAGACAAAAAATTAGTTAAGGGCAATCTTCCTTATTGGTTGAAGCTTCTTGAAGCCAAGATAAAGTGAAGCACTTATGCTCTGCAAAAGCATGCTATGCTAAAAGAAAATTCAGTCCAATTTTTCCTAATGTGGATTCTGCTACACATGAAGTGAAAGCCTCCCACAGATTGGAGTGGCTTACTGTGTCTAAAATCACTTCAGATGAATATTAGCCAGAAGCGCTTTGCTTCTTTATAGTTGAAAAAAAAAAATCCTAAAGCTAAGACCTAGACAAAAATTATTTCCTAGTCATTTCTTTGCCAGAATATAGGTAAACTAACTATAAACTGGATGTTTCTCACCATCTTATTGTAATACAGTACAGGCTAACAGCTTCGAGCCGTCGCGCGTCTGAAAGCAAATCAAAAAGGCACGGCTCGGCCCGCCACTATGTGAGCTAGCTTTTACGACGGTATGATATTCATGAGTCCGTCGTATAGTACTCATTCATCAGTAGTTTTTCTAGCAAGTTGCAAAGTTTTATTGTTCATATCATCCTAACCAAAGTCATGTCATTTGATTACCTAATTAGTCCTTAGTTCTAACATAGTCCTAGGCTCGAATCAAAGCAACATTCTATCAGGCAAAAAATTAAAAAAAAAAAGCTCAAATATCGACGTGTCTATATGCTACGTTTCAGTCGGCCTATTTGCCGCTTTATTTGCTAAAAATGGCATTAGCATAATCAACCTTGTAATATTCCCACTGCTCGGGCCGCCTCTCTAGGAGAGGCAATGGGGCCATAATCCACCACTCGGGCTTTGAATTTTTGGTTCTAGGACATGCCGGTTTCCTCACCATGTTTTTATTCACCGTTTTGAGAGCAAAAATAGCATCTTCTTCTTAACGTGTCGATGGCAAAATTAGTTAAATTCCTTGCCTGGCCCAGTAATCGGCCCCGACAATGCCGTCCACTGATGCTGGCACATAATTCCCCCCGTTTTTTTGTGGGGCATCTTCAAATGATTCCTTCCATTTTAGGAAGAGAAAGAAAATCTCAGGCTTTTACTGACTAAAACTCACTAATATTCCTTCAGATACCCTTCGCGTTCCAAAGGTCCTACCACGAACTCCTAACGCTATCCATTTGACGACCTAAACTCAAATGTTAAAGGGATGGAGCTGTACACCGTAAAATTTTGGTCGTTTAAATCCCGTGGAGGATCGATTCGGTACATGAAATACTATCGATTTATAAAGATAAAATTAAAAAAATAAAGTACTTTTTTTCTAAAACTCGAATTAATATGAATACGCATGTACAAAATTAATTTCTTTTAGTAAACGCGTAATTTAATTTGAGTTTAAAAAAAAGTGCTTAAAGGCGGGTTTCTGAATTGAGTATTTTGAGTTAAGAACGTCTCAAACCATACTTAAATGCCAAGTTTATAGGCTAAAGTAGAGTTTGAGTAATTCTCAACTTCAAATACTTAAATCAGAAATCGGGGGTTAGTTTTTAATTTTATTTTTACAAATAGTGTAGTGTGTGTAGTAAAACACGATAGTGTTTCATATACCGAATCGACCCTCCACGCGACTAAAACGATCAAAATTTAACGGTGTATAGAGTGTATAACTCCATCTCTCTCGCTCGCACGCTTTCCATTTTAACCTGTCCTAGCTCGAGCGGACACCGGTGTCCTCTCACATCCACTCCACTATAGGCCATAATTCCGATGTTTAGAGTCTACTTTTTTATGAAAAAGTTTGGTAGTAGTGGTACTCAAATAACAGGGCCGCGATAATTCTTTCAACCAATTCCACAGAAAATGTTGTTCCCCTAAATAATGATTTTCTGCACATGTTAACACTGATAGAATGTTACTTAGGCCACTCAGTATCTGGGAGTATCATTGCTTTGTATATAGTTTTGCTGTATAGAATGATTATTTTGTTGTACAATGCATTCCAAATAAGGATGTTGTGTCGTCACGTCACACTGTCAAATCGAAGAAATTGGATAGGGTGAGCAAAACAATTTTTTTTTAAAGAAGACGTGCCTCGGCCCGGAGGCCTAGTAAAATAAAACCGCGCTTGCCTCGGCCGAGGCACGTCCACACTAACCGAGCTGCTTAAAGCAGCAAATGCTTCGCGAGGTTGCTCGCTCTGTGTCTATTTACGAATCGTGAACGAAAAAAGTTTAATCAGAATCCAGTTCTTCAATTTTGCTCATCTCTGTGTCACTGTGTAATTTGATCCTAACAATGAAAATAAGAAAGAAAATAGTTTTTTTTTAACTAATTAGGTCTTAAAACAATACACCATTAAATTTTGATGGTTTTAATCTCGTGGAGGGTCGATCCGGTACATGAAACTATGGATTTATAAAGATAAAATAAAAAAATAAAGTACTTTTTTTTATTAAACTCGAATTACGCATGAGTGAATAAATAATGCGAACCATTAGTAGGCACCATTCGATATTCACAACAATGTTGCGCACGCTCCAGTCAACGTGACTACAAAAATTTGCCAATCCTGGAGCAAAGCCCCTCCCCCCACGTCATTTGATTGGCTGCAGCAGGCGCGTACACGCAAAGTAAAAGTAAAAAGTACTTATGAAAGAAAATTTGAAAGCTGAGGCGGTGAGTCATTGACCTGTAGTAGTAGTACGCAAGCAACGCGCCCGTAGATGACTTATGAGTCAAAATTCATAAAATCAATATTTAGAATTCAGATTTTATGAATTTTGCGAGTATAATCTTATCATTTGCTATTTTTTTGTTTTAAAAGTTAGAATGCTGTGCCAGCTTTTGATGAATAGTATTTTGTTAGTTTAACCACCAGTCCACGGGATTAAAACGATCAAAATTTAACGGTGTATATTTATAATAATAATTCATTTATTTAAAAGACAACTTTTGTCCACATTATAATGTGAGTATCATTTATTTCTATGTTAGAGAAAAAAAAATCAATTATATTAAATTCATTATACAGTATTACATAATTATTAAATTTAACTACAATTGCCACAAATTAAATGTCATAGAATACAAATAAATAAAAATAAAAATGTCAGTAAATAAAATATAACTAATTTATATCTTTTTACTTCACCTTGATCTAACTAAGACTTAGTAATACAAAGTAAAAAAAAAAAAACCTTTACTGATAATTTTTTTTTTTTGTAAGCCGTACTTTTCACTCAACATTTGACAGATCGAGGTTATTGACTTTCCTATTCTTATTTGGAACGCATAGTAAATGGGTTGTAAATAACAGTAGCCAGTAGCCATCCATAGGACTAATATAAGTTGCACGACATGTTTCAGCATTCCCAAGAGCCCACAAAGTTCAACAGTAACTCCTATGGAGGGGTTATACCAAACGGTAATTATTATTTTTAGATTGCATCCTATGTTATAATGCTAGCGAAATTACGTTTTTGGGAACTTGGTACTTTACTGGTTTGAAATACTGACTGATCTAAAATACTTCTTGAAATGAAAGCGTCAGGGTAGCTCGTGAAATTAAAATTTTATACAAATATTTATTTACGTTAAATCATTAATATAACCCTCTCACTTTCTCTTATAGTGCGCGGCAAATAAGTTGAACCATCTGCCACAACCACGCGCAGCCGGGGGGCTGCGTGTGGTTTTCGGGTCTCAGTCGAGGTGGGGACCTCGGCGTGAGACCCGAAAACCGATAATAATCATCACACAAGTTGAACCATTATGGCGGTCGACCTTGAATGCGCAGTAACCGATTTTCAGGTCCTAATCAAACCTTTTACCGCGTACTATTCCCTATTGAATGACTGTTTTAAGAAAAAGTTATTCAATGGCTATTACGAACTGAGAGTGTTATATAAGGTGTTAAAAAATTAACTGCAAGAAAAGTAAGAACTGGTTTAGAATTACAAATAAAAAAAATTGGCGAAAAAATTATTTTTAAATAACAACCCGTTTCGGAGATATGCAATATTTTCACTTCACACAAAATTATTGAATATGCGCACTGTACACCGCACGTGCGCCGGCGCGACCGCCCCGCCGTAGGTACGCGTGAGTCGTTCACCCCTGTGACACGACACGCGACGGCGCAAATTCGTAAACAGCTGATTGTAATTTTTTCAACACATTTCTCAGACTTTGGACTGGCAAATTATCGAGCTTACTTACAAATAGCATATTTTATTATACCTATAGGACTATTAAAAACACTGGTAGACTGCTAGGATTGTTTGGACAGCAGGCACTCGTCGTTGCTCACCATACAGTTCACGGTAACGGTTACGTGCCGCAGCTAAACTTTGACCAGTCGTAATGTAGGACACTACCATATCTAAGTACTCTCGATTGGAATACGTAAACGGCATTATTAAAAGCACGAAACTGCACGAACACACGTATTCGCCGTAATGACACAAGAAAACACCCTTACCGCGCGACGGATTCCGGACAACTAAGGGTCGGGAGGGGTAGAGAGAGCTGCGGGAAGAGTAGCGGGCGGCGGGGGAACCGCTTGCAAGCCGCTCGCGCGCGGTACGATGGCGGCCCAAGCCTCAAGCGCAGCCCTGGGTACAGCGGACAAAAAAATATTATACGTAATTATTTTATTTATGTGAAAATATAAAAACGCTCAAAAAAAATTTTTTTTTTTTTTGATGTGTTCGTTTTTCGATGGCGAGTAAGTGGACAAAATTCTTGCAGTTAATTTTTTAACACCTTATATTGTTATACGTATAAAGCTAGAACTATATTAGACCGACGCACACGTGTTACACGCCTGACTTGTATGTAGAAAGACGTCGCGTGGCGTGGATCAAGTGTAGCTCTACAAGTCTAGTTTCCAGATAAAAAGTATGGAGACCGACGCGTGGCACACGTAGGGTTACCAACTATACTATTAAAAATAGAATTATACTGTTTTTCACTAAATTAAACTTTTTACTGTTGGACAAAAATAAAGTGTACAAAATACTGTTTTCATCATCAAAATGCTTAAACACTCACATTTTTTTTTTTTTGCTATTCATAATACATAATGGACTTTCAGAACGAATCAATCCGAACAAATGTGTGTTTTCTTGAAATGAGTACTGGCTGAAAGTGGAGCCATTTATCACCTTAGAAGAATTTAAAAATAATTCTAAAATTGTCGCTTATCAATTTTCTGTTCCCGCCACCCCAGTATTTAAAAAGAGTTTTTTTTTCTGTAATAAATGCATAGCGGCGTGAATATAGCAACAGAGCCAGGTTTTTTATGCGTTTCTAGTGCCTACAATGAAAGTGTAAAATAAATAAAATACTGTTATTTATTCTAAAATAATGTTTAAATTCTTCTGAAATAAAAAAAAATACTTTATTTCTTGTAAAAAAAAGTTGGAAACCCTAGGCACACGTGTGCGCATTGTAGTTCTACCTTTACACCTTCCAGTTATATTTTAGTCAAAATACAACTTGATATTGACCTGCAAAATGCAAAAAACCACCCAACCAGGCTACATTGTCGCTTTCCTTAAGCTATTATACAACATTAGTTTTAGTATAAGCGAAACCCGAAACACAGGTCTAGTATTCTTATGTAAAGAATCTATGTACAAAATTAATTAAATTATTCATAACTATCATGAAAAATCACAAAGTTGCTTGTTATTACGTCACAAAAATACATAGTCACCGCGCCATCCAGGCGTTTTACACTTGCACCCAGCTCTTTGCTGGCGCCTCATGCCCTCTATGACTAGCTGTGACCTGTGTTGTACTTAATGTCGATGATAACCAACTTCTGACCTTTTTAAATGATTTTGGAAAAAATATATCATGGTGTAAAAGCTATTGGAATCCAGAACAGGTTTCGCTTATACTAGAAATAATGTTGTATTTCTTTTGGGGTATATAGCATGGTTACTATGGCACATATTGGGTTCTTAATTAAACTTAATGCTTCACATTGATATTTACACTGACTCAGCGATGTAATGATCATTGGATGGAATGATCCTTAAAAACTTACACACATTCAGCTGTATTCTCAAATTGAATCTGCATATGAAGAAGACTGAAAGGTAGGTTTATTTTTTACGACCGATAGGCTCGTGCTTGACCACTATCTCACCTGATGGTTAGTGAGGATGTGGTCGACGATGGTACACGCTTGCCTAGAAGTTACCTATTCAGTTCTGACTTAAAGCTTGTTATGGTTTGTTTGAGAATTCTGCAATTCAATTTTTAAATTATTAAACGGGCTAAATATTTGAATGTAGAACATTGAAATACCTAGAGGTAAAATGTCACCGTTTAAAAGATCGAAAATTTTAATATCGAATGACCATATACCGAAAATAAAATAAAATAACGTAAGTTTATAATGTCGAATGGTTGGATAACATACGTCCAATATCTAAAATGTAATTATCTACTAAAATGACATCGAAATATCTAAATATCAAAAATGCAGACTATCGAATGTCCTAAATATCGATATTGATTTATTATGTATTTCACAGGGCATTCGGATATTACGAAAACCATTAAAAAATGTTTTTCGCAATATCCGAATATCCAAAAAATATATTAGGAAATGGTGAAATAATATCTACGAGCAACTCTGACGTTGAATGAATTATACAATCTGCCTGCGAAATAATAATTAGACAATGGTGAAAACATTACGAGAGATTGTAGGTATGATTCGTCATTTTCAACTGGGTGAAATAGGTCAGGTTCATCGACCTATATTCTTGCGATAGACAAGCACGTTCATATAAACTATTTGTCAAAATACTGAAAAGTTCAAACAAAAAATCGCTGCAGCGCTAGATTGCCATTATGGCGTCTAACAAAACTTTAAAACTTACAGCGCTAAGACAGCTTATAGAGGATACTTTTTCGCGACCAAAAGGTCTAAAGCGCCATGAATTTCCTAGTACTTACGCGTTTCGTTCAACTTAGTGTGATGTCATGTAGATTTTTATACCGCAGAAGTGACACAGTTTCTTGCCTACAATACTTCATTACAATAATACTATATTTCAAACTGTAATTATAGTGTATGTAAAAACGAGATATAAATAACAGTAAAATAAATAAATAAATCAGTAATCACTGATAAGACTACAAGTTCAACTGAACCTAATTCAAATTTTAATATTAACCTGCACGTAATATGGTACGTAAATTACCTAAGTGCTAACGAATGACAGCATGGTTAACAACAAAACTTACCGATGAAAACTGATACCTCACGATTTGCTGACATTTCGTCGTAATTTATTAAAAAAAAAATCATTGTTATTAATTATACAAAAAAAGAAAGAGTATTAAATAAAATATTTAAAAATTTCAAACAGTATAAAAGACCGTGCGAAGTCTGTATTTGGTAAACTAGCTGTAGGTGAAAACCTAATTCTGCTTTTTGTGGGAGGGAATATCTGCATGTTTTAGTCTATGATTGTAAAATGGGGAAGAGTTTAAATAAAATAATATCTTCTCTAACGTACTATTACGATAGTAGAAGCTATTACATTGCTTGAACAACCAATGGTTTTACTTACTTGACTACAAAATTATTATATATGTCCAAGTTCACTTAAATTTGTATTTATAAATGTCGCTCTGACACTGCATGAACGTCAAAACTGCACTAATGCCATCAATCTAAAAGTGTTCGGACTGCAGGTCACTTAAGTGAAGTAAAGTGACTGTACGGCACGCCTCATCTAGTGCGTAGTACATATATATCAATGGTCAGGTTAGAACTGTGACCAACCGTGAACGGCGATCGCTACTACTACTATTTGTTAGATATTTTAACGAGTAAGTATTTTTAACGTAAAATATAATGAACTTAGGTATATTAAATGTTGATATTTTGAACTTAGGTACAATGATTATCGATATTTTTAATCATTACATATTTTTGCCACTCGGCATTTTAACCTTAGGTATAACAATTTTCGATATTTTGATACAATCGATATTTAAATTTTCGATGTTTTGAACATTGACGTTTTACCCGCAGGTATTTTAATGTTCGAAATTCAAATATATACTCATTAAATGCAGAGCACGGAATCGAATCACTGTGCCAGAATTAAATATATTCGTACCGCGCAAATACGGGTATCGCGGGTATGATCAGATTACTGTCAATAAGCATTCAGTTTCTATTCACAAGTTTAGAAATTCACGGGATTTTTTTAAAGAGATACCGTGGTCCTAGAATGCAAATCCCAACTGAAAGACACAGGTGGATTTTAGCCAGTATATCTGATACGCCCTCCCGCTCTACCCTAAAGCGGGAGAAAGCATTGGATGATTTCCTAGCCGCCAGGGGGCTCCATGCTCTGTAGAATAAAGGGTTCAAATCGGGTTCCTGGTACAAAACAGTGGGTAAGAGTAACATTGTATGTCAACTAGCGAAACACGAGAGGTCTTCCAGCCAGTCTGCGTTCCCGAGGAGCGCCGTGTTCGGGGAGGCGCGGGACAGGGATAAGCTGTAAGTGCAGCTGATCGATGCCGCAGACTGAGTAGGGAATGGAGTGCTCATAGATGAAAAGATAAACGTCTACCAACTCTTTATTTTTTACACCATATAAGTTACATAAAAGATACATTTATGGGAGACATTATCGCTAAAAGTGAAGTAAGTTCATCTAAATCAAGTTAGATAGTGGTCAAACGCGAGACTTCTAAACTAATCTTTTCCTAAGCTGATCCACACCTAATTTTATATATGAAATCAATGTTATCTTTCAAAATAAAATCAAAAAATTATTGTCTAGAAGTGCGTACACATATTTCTTTTCTCTGTTTTTTTCATAGTAAATTTGTTTGTTCTGTAAATTCGAAAATTTTAACCGTCTTGCATTATCGCAGTCAACTGTTTGACATCTTTTCACATAGTGGCATAATGTTGTATCAAACAGTAGACACACCATCTAGTAGTTAAGAGGATTTTAGTATTAAAATGAATAGTTCAAAAGTCAGAAAAAGTTTGTAGAATATCAACTTGCATTAGACAAGAAGGATTTATATGAGTACTCCATTTACTTACCACTCTGTGTTCGACATTGCTTGTACAGCTTTTTAATTAGATTGTAACGACTTTTCCTACTTTATTTTAATAAAGATTACAATGAAATAGTTTTTTGAGTTGTTAATAATTTTTTCACCTAAATTATACATACTCATTATGGAAATTCGTTACAACTTCCTTGCGTCTTCTTCATACTCTCTGCTTAGGCTCATAATAATATACTACGCCACCATTCTTGCACCGCATAGATAGTCGCATATTCCTCATATTAATCTAAAAATTTAAGAGGACCTCAGGATGTAAAACGCGGTCACTCTCAAACTGCATATGAAAGACATGCACATAGACACAACGCTTGCAAAATATGAAGCATTTATTAAAACAATAACGTTAAAAAGTTGCTCGTAGAATAATTTGACAAACAAAAAGATTTTTAGTCGATAATTGTAATTTTTAGAGGCCTTTCTGATATTTTTTCTACTATACTAATTAGCCATATCATGTTTTGAACACATTATCTATCTAGCATTTATCCTGTAGAATAACATATATATTTTCTGATTCTATTTACTGCGGTGGACCATATACTTTTGCGTTATATAAAACTCGCGATTTTTTCCTGTCGTCCTCTTAATCATAAATCGCATAAATATGGCTTTTTCACGTAGTAGGTTCTACTGACTAGAACGCTCATTTAATTCCATGGCATTGTGGCTTCTGTAGATAATTAAAAAATAATATTCATGTTATCTATCTTAAAAAAAAAACATGCCTGTTTTCGCTAACACAATATGATATGTAAATATTGTAGTGTAAAGGCCGTGACCGACGGGCCAGTAAAACCGCGGTCTTATGGGTCGTCGGTAAAGCTCGCCGGTGTATCATCCCAATACGAACGACGAGCCTGGGTCGTGGCTCGTCGTGTTTGCTTAATTTTCTACGCGGCTCATCATTCAAAACTGTTTTACTCGCTAGTCGATCAGCAGCGACGAGCCGCGAGTAAAACCGACGTTCTTTAAAACCGCGGTATAGGCTCGTACGTCGATCATCCACTTAATACATTAATATAATATGTAGTTGTCATATCTATTAGTTGTTTAGTGTTAGTAAAATCAGACATTTGCTGTGTGTTGTTATCAATTCGATGTGTGTCTGTTCCATTCATTTCATAAATGTAACTAATGTACTAAGTTAGTATCCAGAAATCACCTGTAATGTTAACCAATGTTTGTATAATAAAATACAATATGATTTTCTCTACTAGAAATCTGTCCAAATGGTAATTGTTTCAATAAATTAATGCAAATCTACTACAATGTCGCTATTTATTTGACTTTTAAGTATTCAAAATACTATTTTTCATGACAATTTGTTTGATTATCCTTTCTGTGCCTTTGTTAAACTAAACTTACAAATGTCTATAGAACATTAATTTGTTTCAGTACAGAACGCACTTCTTTGAACAACATGGATGGATGTAATGCCATCACAGGTGAGGAAATTATTTATTTATTAACTATACTAGCAGTTGACAGCCGCTCCAAACGCGCCATAGTAGAAAATTATCTCAAGTAAACATACTCCTAGGATAGAAAGGAAAAGAAATATATTTGCAGTAATGACGTATGGCGACCCTTATGCGATTATCACACTGCCACGCATCACGCTGCATGTTGCGTGTAAACGCACCTACGCGCGTACTCGCGGGAGTGCGAGTTGTTTTTACATTAACGCGATCGAAACGTTTACCGCGTTTGGCCCTCTGATTGGCTAAGAGCTTCGAGTAGGCCAATCGGTGCGCCGAACGTCATAAACGTGTCGATCGCGTTTACATTAAAGAAACTCACACTAGGTACTCAGATCTGCATCATCGTGTGGGTTTTTTATGCACTCACACGCGTAGTTGCGTTTTGTGGATTCACGGCGGCTCTGGACTCATTTCATTGTTCCATTTTCAAACACATGTCAAACCGTGGTGCGCGTGATCTGAATGAATGTATGTAGATGCCTTTTCTGCGTGTTTTATATACAAACGGTGATAAAGCAACTTTAAAACGCGCTACGCTGCGTGGTGCGTGGCAGTGTGTTAATCGTCCTACGTTGTAGAAACCTCTGCGGTCGGAACTGAGCGTTTCACCTCGTCGTTTATATCGCGTACATCGAATACCTGGTACAATTTGCCTGCAGCGTCCTCCTGTCCGATTATAATTTAGATGTCTTCAATGCTAGAGTGAACAGGCTATTATTTAGCTAGTGCGCATCACCACCAACGATTGCAGCACTGCTTACCATCAGATGGGATCGTAGTCAAGCACTAGTTTATAATTACCAATGTTCTATCCCACACATGACTAAAGGCCTCCATCCACTCCTTCCATCTTTCGCTTTTCTTTTTTTTTTTCGAAGATGTATTAACACAAATAATTATGTCTTTCCAGGTTGATATGAGAGCAGAGCTATTGAATCACAAGAATGTTGTAAAAGTTACATGAACTTGAAGTTAGTATGTATATCACAACCGAACTACCCACTACCGGATACTGAATTTATACTGTACACGCTTTTATTCAAGTCGATAGATCGATTTCTCGGTTATATTGCGATTTTTAATTTTTAAATGGGGATGGCAAAGGACGATGCGTGTTTAACTACGTGTCGAGATGATTTTTGCTCTTAAAAACACTGCCCATAGACAACCATCTAGCTTTTGTTTTTGGTATGGTGATCATGAAATGACCCCTAGTCCGGGCGGAGCTACAGATTTTTACTGAGTAACCTATCCGTGTTCCCAACCCCAGCCGCCGCAGGGATTCCGATCCCGGTTTCCGCCCACTGTAGGCGCAGGTGTACAAAATCAAAATCAACTCTTTTATTTCAAATAGACCATTTACAGGCACTTTTGAATAGTCAAAATGTCGGTCAGTCAAAAAAAAAAAGTGAAGCTAAAATGCACGTACGGACGGCGAGTAATGTGTAGCTCACCATCCGGACCGGGCCCAAGTCGTCGACGCCGCGTATTGTTTCACGCGCACCTCAGGGAGATGTCAGCAAACCGTTGGGGCCCAGCAGGGGCCTACTGGGGCCATGGGGAATGTAAAAATGAAACCCGGGGTCCTGGAACGAAGGCAAAGAAGGAGAAGTCTTGACACTATCTCCCGCCCCGCCCACGGGTGTGGAGATGTCATTGGATGATTTTTCCACCAAAAAATAAAAATCCGTGTTCCCACAGTTGCTCTCCGTCTTCCAAGGCGGTAACTTTTTTGAACAATCCAGCTTGGGCCATTTTATTTTTATAGGAAAATTTAATAAATACCCATGGTGAAACGTGGCATCAGCTGTCTTAGTTCCCAAATATTTAATAACAGAGTAAAGACGGTGTTTAATTATAGAAATGTATTTGGTTTCTATTACCTCGATTCGATAAAATAATAATAATAATATTCCACAACTATCACACAACGTCGTCTAGTCCCAAGCTAAGCAGAGCTTGTGTTATGGGTACTAGACAACTGATAAACATACTCTTATTCGATGCTTCTTTATTGTACATAAAAGCTTAGACAATTCAAAAGAGTGATAGAGAGTTCACATTCGAAGGTAAACTAATAATTTTCAAATAAAAGTGGATCAAAATTTGCTTTTGCATATTTGTACAAAAATTAGCTTAGATTTTAATAGTTCGTAGCAGTGCAATACACAATTCTTGGCACTATAAGGGCTAAGAATTTCATCTTTTATTATAATTATCATAGCCATGTTACCACAAAAAATATAATCACCAAGATATTTTATTTCTGTTATATAAAAATACTATTTCGTTACATTCACACACTGTTGATAAACTATGCACGAAAATGTCAAAGTTATCAAGAAATACGATCTATCGACTTCGATAACTTCGCGTTAGATGTCTAAGCACGTTATTGTGTCGATAACAAATATATCGATTGACAGAAATGTCAATAGACATCTGTATGTCGACATAATTGACCCTAGTGTAGCGCTTATGAAGACAATTGTCGATATCGACATTTTGAAGCTTTATGTCGGGTCCAGAGAGTATTTTGGTTTTTAATTCTAATGTATCGAATGTGTTATTTTGCCTACATATATTTCTTCTTTTATTCTTCTATGGCATGCTTAAACATGAAGTTGTAACAGATAGACTGTCCAATTTGTTATTGTATTTATTACTTGAGAAGATAAAACGTTTCGTATATTCTTTATTAGTATAGGCATTTACTTATTATTTTTAAATTATATTATTGTCTTGATACCTTCTTTTCGAGAAGATATTATAATCTGTCAATGTTCTGTTTTTATGAATCATTTTATTCTAATATCTCTGGACCCACGTGCTTTGACAATATTACAAGATGTTTAATTTTATTGATACACTAAGTTTGTATAGAAACACACGTATTTTGTATAATAAAGCTATTAGTTTTACGATAAACGTTTTAAATACCGGGGAATAGTACTGCTCCACCCTTTCAAACGTCGTTTGCTTGTTGGTATAACGTAGAAGTATAGTTATTTTTTGTGTAAGCAACATTGCGAACGACTTTTGACTCTCGTTTCAGGAAGAAAATTTAAAAATTCAATAATGATATTATAATAATGAAATAAATCTTAGACTTAAAGGATTGAGAAAAGAAAAATGTTAGTTGGCAACTAGACGAAGTTCAAAGGCCTATAAAAATGTAAAAATTGCGTTGAAAACCTATACTTATTCTAAATCATGATTGTATTAAAAATGAATTAATTAATAATTACACTATTTGTTATTTTCCACGATTATTGTGGTCATACGCGTTAGGTGTTGCAGATGATTATGCGTGTCGGTTATAACCATTATTGTATAATCATACTGCGCATGCACGCATCGTAGTGAAGTTAGCAATATTGTTGTATCTGCGAAATGCACTAAATTTTAAGTGAACATTGTGGAGCAGTAACATATTTTTACACGAACTCAGATATTATGACATAGTTTTATTTTCGTTAAAATAAAACGATTAAAAACGTTCTTTTGTGATTGAGTGAGTTGAAATCCTAAATTCCAAATTATGCCCAATGTAACAATTATGAATACATATTTATAATGAATATGACTTGTTTTTTATTTTATTTTTGTACTTAAGAAACACAAAGATTAATTCTCTACCAAAAAAAACTGGAAGTAATTTTTTTTTTTTTTTGTTTAAGTAATATGTCATGTTTAGCGCTAAATTTATATTTATTTAGTCATTTTCAGTGCTAGTACAGCTAAGATCGAGGAGTAAGCAATTTTATATTTTAAATCTGTTACTATGGCGAGTTGTCTCAAAGTTATTACTACGTGAAGACAAGACAAGTGTGAGTCGAAGGACACTTCAGAGCCTTTTTTAATAAGCAATTAAAGCCGTTTAACTGGACCTGATAAGAAAACAACAAGCGTGAAGGCCATGGAAAAATATCTGTGGACGCGGTGTTGCCCTAATTTTAGAAGTGTCAACAAATATTTTTTTTTTTTTTGCAATGATAAAACTGGAAATGTTTGGTTATGAAGGTGAAAGCACCATGGTAACCCGCAAAATTTTTCATGACATACCTAGCCATTCAATAGAGTGAAAAAACGACCTACTGTCCACGAGACGCGTAGCTTCATAGACGCGTATTCGTTATTAGACGCTTTGTGTTCGCCTGCTCACAACACGATGGCACGACGTTGCCACTTCGTCTACAGTTTCATAGTTTTAGCTGTAAGCTGGTGTAAACCGTGCATATAGAGACAAAAGTCGCGCGGTGGTTTAAGAACGCTCGATGAAAAAAGTGCGAGCAATCGGCTCATGTGTGTAATCGCTGAATCCTTTGCAAATTTTGCAGCGCCTCTAGCGGTCACTTGCAGAACCAAAATTTGCCATACAAAATATTTACGGCGTCGATATCGAGTAGCGACGAATACTATTGCTTAAAACTCATGGTAGAGGTACAGAAATTATTTCGATATCCGTAGCAGAACCAAGTTTACCGACATAGCCCGGAGAATCGACATAGAAATGCATAGAATAAGTATGTAAGCAATTGTAAAACAAACAAAACACATGTGTATGAATATTTTTTTATTAATTTCACAAAAGTATTCATTAAAAGCCACAGTTTGAAGGCTTTTAAGCTGTCAAAGCGATGACCGTATATAACATTATCTTCCCGATCGTTTATATTCAACAGTGAGCTAGAAAACAGGAATTCACAAGCTATCTAATAAACTACATAAACGTTTATTTTTTATAGAAAATATTGACATATACTTCATCCGATAAAAGGCCGTGAAGCTTGCATTGTCACATGTAAGTATTGCGCGATGAGAGAAATCACCTAAGCACGTTCGGACAAACCCCCAAAGACTTGCCAACCGTACTTCTGCGAAAAACCCCGCCCTTAAAAAGGACTTTTATATTTTTGTATAAATAATGACTTTCACTTACAATTAGAGTGTGAATAACACTATCTTTACGTATTACAGAACAGCTCAGTGTATTTTTTATATTTATATAAGTGTGAAGCGACACTGATTTTCTAATATTTGAAATATACTTTGAAGCTATTTTGTGATATTCTAAGTTGAATGCCTTAGTCTATTGAAAGAAGATGACCTTTTAATATGTTGAAGGTGTTCACAATGTCAGCGTCAAGTTCAAATGTGTCAATAGTGACGTCATTATTGTAAATATTCAAAGGTCATTTTTTTCCTTTTATATACTATTAAGTTACCTATATATATTTGTAGAAGTGTTACAGACACAAAAACACTTTAATTAATAATACATTTCGAGTAACTTTGGAACTCATTTCACCTTCCATAGTTGAAGTATACTTTCGAAGTATTTCTTACTGAATCGACTTTGATTGTGAGTAAAATTCAACTATGGTAAAGTCAAATTTAATTCGAAAATCTGTTTCATGGGTCCCAATTCCCTTTTTCCATTACGACTCTCCTTATGAAAATTCTAATCTACATAAGCCGCCAACGGCAATACGTCAGCCATTTTGTTTTATTTTTATGCATGTAAAATGGCCGAATTTAGGATTTGTTTAATCTAGTTTAAATACGAGCGGATTTGAATATTACGTATAAATATATAATATTATTGAAAGCTCAATGTGTTTCGAACACCCTTGTAACGATGAGGTTAGCGATTTGAATAGGTCAAATAATATTTTGATGGAAAATTTCACCATCACTCAATATTTAAAGTCTAGTTTCAATATTTGACAATTTAAGTTTCCCATTTTGACATTGGAACTCTTAGTCAAATTAACTTTTAAACTCAACTAGTCGACTTTAAATTTGAGCCTTCAAATGCAGAACTAAAGAGATAATTTTACGCCCAAAAAGCTTAAGATTATATAAATATTATAAATACTCAATGAGGTGATCATACAAAAAATATTCATCTTTAGCAATCGAAATCCTCAATATCTTAAAGCTTAAGCAAAAATAAACTCTTCATTTATATTCATAGGGTCCTATATTCGTTATAATTATACTACGAACCAATTTTTTTGGAAACCATTGATGCCTTACTGTCTAGGTACATACCGTGCTCAACACCAATACTTTCCATACACATTGCCATTTTACATCTATTATAGTCGCATACGATTGACTATCCATAGCGTGCTGCTACCAGGTCAGCTCTGACCAGAAACTGACTCAAAACACTATCAATCCATTATCTACCTTAAATCTACTCCCATTAAGTTTACAATTATTTACAAAGAACTTCCAACATCCCAAACTAAACATATACGAGTCTTACATTTAATTTTACACAAAAATCTATGTTAACATCAATAGTGTTCTGTGAGGATATTGTGTCACAGATAGAATATTATAAATAGCGTTAAATTTACAAAAGCTTAACATACCTACTTCTATGGACTAGTAATTTATAAGGTAACCTTCAAGAGACCAAAAATTTGGTAAATCCTAACGGTAAATGTCAAACTAGATTGTCAAATTTGTCAAGACTCAATATGTTGAGTCCAATTTGACAATTCAATTCGACAACACATCAATCATTATGCCTATAACATCAGCCCTAAATATTGTTTGATATTTGGACATCAGCATTGTTCTATTCTAAAACGATAACCTACTAACTAATTTATTTTAACTTATGTTTAAAAGTCACACAATATTATTCTATAGAGTTTGTAGAACAAACGTATAGAAAATTGCCTTACTTTTCAACAATTAGTTAAAATTTTAATTACAAGTATAGGTAACGTCTAACATCAAATCAAAAACAGGCTTTTTACAAGTCGAGGTAATACATAGGTTTATAAATGTCTTTAACAGATTTGAAGCAAGAAAGGGGTTGGATTATAATGCTTACGATTTTACAAAGATATTTTCAATTTAATTAATGTTTTAGTACGTAATGCCAGTCTGATTAAGTATTTTGTAGAACTTAGGGCGAATATTTTTAGAAATTGAAGAAGCTAGCTTGCCTAATGTTGCATTAATTATTATCTGCCATAAATATGTAACACCAACTTACATTATACTCTAACATTAATTAAATTATTAAAAAAAAACTCTGTTCAATTTATGATTTTACACTTCACAATTCTTTACCTATTTTTATGAAGTTGATACATGGAAGATTTTTTCGTCATGATGCATTATATCTTAATAGTCATTATTTATGTGGAGGTTACGAGAAACACGTAAAACAAATTTATTTACAAATTTATTAGTTAGTGAAAACAACAAGAAAATAAATAACGGATTTAAATAAGACCTTGCTGAGTAACTGTATACATTTCCTTACCATATGTAATAAAATCATACCTGTGTATTGATATATTGCACGTATTGTTTATTTTAATATTTTCACTTAATATGACAGCCTATTAGCGTAAAAAAACTAATAGATATGTTCATTAATGCAGTCGAGTTTGTTTAATGAAATGTCAAATTCAAGTCCTGAATGTCAAACTGAGACTCAGTTTGTCAAATTGTAATTTGACAGACTTGGATGGTTGTTTGTCAATGTTAGGGTACCTAAGCAAAACTATGATGGCTAGTTTTCTACTCAAGATTCTCAGTCAGCTTATTATTTTTTGTATCGTTTTAACGTGTAGGGACCTAAAAAGTCAATTTTGAATATTTTATTTTATCAAAACGCATTAGTAAATATGGCAACAATAAGGCGTTTCGAGCTTTATTTTCTGTCATGGCAGAACCATTGTCATACCCATACCCCCCTAATCTTCCTCAGCCTACCGTTAACTCTTTAGTTTCCTTACACCCAGTTTCTAAATGGAACCAAAAACTTGTTGACTGATTGTCAAGCTTATGACCGCGTGAATGACTGAATCAAAGTATTCTATGTGTATGTGTTGACAATAGGTCAGCTAATTTTGATATTGCTTGACCTTTCAGTCACGAGGTGTTTGTCAAATCAATTTTTTCTCGACTCCAATACAATTCTACTGTATGTGAATTGGTTTAATTCTTCTGAAGTCAATCCCCTGAACATGCTTCCCATCTCTGACTCTTTCACCAGGTTTCCAAAAGACTGGTTGACTAATTATTATCAATTTCAAGTCCTCAATCTAAGATGGCTAAATCAAAGCAGTAACCATAAATTTGACAATTGGCCAACCAATTTTTATACTGGTTGACGCTTCAAAAACCAAGTTTTGTCCAAAACTCTTGGCATTTTCCCTAGGTCTTATCAGTAATTGCGCTTTAATCATCGGTCCTAGTTTTCTGGGTCCTATCAATAACCGGATGTTAATCTTCAAATCATTTTTCCTTGTGAAGGTCTTGAGGGTTTTAAACCCAAGACGACCGTCGTATACCAAGGCTTAGTGGCTTGCAGTTGGAAAATGTATAGGCTAGTTCATTTAGGTTAGAAGGGTATTTTACATTTCTGATGTAACGGTATTACTCAGTTAAAACGATACGTTAGCGGTGAGTGATGACGTCACGTGATGCCGGTGCTACGGCGCGTCGGCGGCGCCACTGTCGCTCGGCGCGTGCGCCGCCGGGCCGCACTCTTCCTCCGCCGGTTGTGGCTCGTCTGAGGAAGTAAATAAAAGTACACCTTACTAAATGTGATAGCGATTATTCTCTCAGAAGTATCACAGCCAATATTTTAAACTGGATTTCATTATTCTAGAATATGCACAAGGCAACTAGGTATTAGCATCCATACTTTTAGTTGGCAAGGTGTGCACTGGAGAATATCATCAGCAGCTACAGGCCTTCCGTAGTTTAACTGACACATGAGACAGTTCTAAACTGGCTAATAGAGAGATAAGTTTTTTTTACACCACCTGCTCGATAATGCCCTTTTGTATGTTATATAATCACTTATAGCAAGTCATTATCTCCCTAGGGTGCTAATGTAGTATGGGGATAGTTTTTTTTTTTTTTTTTGTGGTATGTAAAATCATCCAATGACGAATCCCGCCCTTGGGTGGGGCGGGAAACAGTGTCAGACTTTTACTGACTAAAAACCTACCTTTCCATTCCTCGCCTTTGTCCCGGGGCCCGTGGTGACACTCTCGCATAACCTTTGGCCCCAGTAGGCTTCGGCCCTGCTGGACCCCTACAGTTTGCTGACAACTCCTTGAGGCGCGCGGGAACGGTGCGCGCCGTAGACGACCTGAGCTCGGACCGGTCTGTTACCGGACGGACGGACAGCGAGCTACCCATTGCCCACCGTCCGCGAGCCCGCGCCTTCGGTGGCCGGAAATTGGGATCGGAAACCCGGCGGCGGCGGCGGCGTGTCCGCCTTTGCCTAAGGCGGTCGGCCTCCTCCTTTACTAGCATTACTGCTTCGCAGAAGGAGGCGACCGCCTGCCACTCCTCCTCGCTCCGGAGCATGGCTTGAACCAAGCCCCGGCGCGAGAGATCGCCGCCGATCGCCCCCACGAGGACACGGCGCTGCTCTTCCCAAGCGGGGCACACCTCGACTGTGTGCTCCACCGTGTCCACCGGGCGGTCCGCACAGTGGCGACACCCGGGCGTCGTCTCCGCACGAATCTTGTACAGGTACGGACCGAACTTGCCGTGTTCGGTCAGCACCTGCGCCAAACGGAAGGTGACGACGCCGTGGGGCCTTTCCAGCCACGCCTCAAAGAGGGGCCTTACCGCCTCGATCGTGGCGTGCCCAGCACGAGGTTGCGACAATCGCTCTCGCCATTTCACCATGAAGTATGGGGATAGTGAGATTTGAATTTGGAACGTCAAAAACCAAAGAAGAAATGTAAGTGTATCAAATAAATTTATTCAAAAATCGGACTGGCCATTAACAAAAAAAAGAATCACAACAACAATTCGACAAGTTTTGCGTTAATTATATAAATCCCTCGCTGACGTTCGGGATTAAAACTTAGCAACCTTCGTTTTGTTCGGAATTCAATATGCCGCCCGCGACTTAAAGAGACTGCTTTATTCCCTAGTCACATAATGTAGGGACTATTATTAAAAGACCTATTCACTCTTGATTTAGCTGCAGAAGTTCCTCATTTTCGAAGGTTTTTTTGGTGTGTAAAAATCATCCAAAGACATGTCCCACTCCGCCCAAGAGCGGGAGATATCATTGGATGATTTTTAGTGTCAGACTTTTTTTCCTTCGTTGTCTTTCATACCAGCGCGAGGTGAAGTTCTCTTACTGATGCATGGTGCCTGGATAAGTAGTGGTTACCTCCGGAGTGCGGCTCAGTGGGTGGGGTTCAGGAGCCTCTGCGGCCGGTGAGCGAGCCCACCAGCGACTTGAGCGCGGCGCCGAGCGAGCCGCGCGCGCCGTCCGCGCCCGCGCCGCCGCCGCCGCCCGCGCCCGCCAGGCCGCCGTGCGCGTCCAGGCACTTCTGGTAGCGGAGCTGGAATCACAAACGAACTATTTCACATTTTGTTACGTAAACATCTATAAAGACTAGTTTTATAATATAGGATCACTTTGTTGTCTGTCTGTCCCAGATCCGTCAAACTTCTAAGGCAATTTACCTAAAGATAGGGCTAATTATGGGCGTTACAGAACACTGTAGGAGCATATAATGACACTCGCTAAGACATCAATACCGGGTTTAATATTTCACTGAGTTACATATTTCACCAAAAAATAAACTTTTTGCGATTCGGAAAACTTCTTCAAGACTCGATACGGAAATTGAACTATTTACTGACACTTAGCCGGATTTTTTTTTTGTTTGCTGGGTAGGTACCTAAGCTTTGTGGATTTACATTCAAGGCTGGGGTAATCCATAAGTACACAACCAAGTAGCAGCAGTTAGCAAGTAGATACCTATATTTTTTCTTGCAACCAACAAGTAAGAAACATTTGATGTGGGAAGAATAAGTAGAAGGGCACCTTGCAAGCCGCCTCGATGGTCTTGCAGAGCGCGCCGGAGGAGGGCTCGGCGTGGAAGGCGTGCGCCACGAACAGGTCCTGCGCCGTGTGCACGATGAAGGCGCAGCGCCGCACGTCGCGCCCGATGCCCAGGAACGACAGGTAGCGCACGCGGCACTCCACGATCGGCGTCGTCTCCTGAAACACCACAATTCGGTTAAGTATGGAAGGAGGAAGAACATAACCAGCCCCACCAGCCAAGTTACGATCGTTTCGTTCTCTTACGTCGAACGCCTTGAGTTGGCCACGCCTCCAATTTGGCCAATTCCTTTGTTCTGACTTCATCTCAACGCTCAATCAAGTGGTCAAAACAAAGGAATCGGAGGCGTAGTCGACTCGAAGCGTTCACCGTAAGAGAATCGAAACGAAACGGTCGTAACCTGGCAAGATGGGCAGGTCTCGGTTTTATGGTTATTATTGATACCTCAGTTTGTTCAGTAGCTATACGGAGAAACTCTACAACTATACTTTATCTCTGCTATAGTAACCCAAGTTACTATTTACGACAGTCAGTACAGTGCTCATTCACACGAAGATGGCCGTTGTACTGCTACTCCAGTACAACATCCTCCACACACACATGACATTGGTCTCTTCCTAGTGCTACTGAGCAGTTTTCATACGCCATAGGAACATGACTTGCGGTACGTGTTTCATTTGGTAAGGAAAAATTTTGATACGTAAGATCCAAAAAGGAGGTCTAAGAATGTCTTCTATTTACAGTTTAGACGTTCTTAAGGCTCCCATTAAATAATATATAGGGTTATTTTTAGGGTGGACCTGGCCTCTGACATGTCTGATTTTTGTGTGAAATTATCAGTATTTTGGCGTCCAACAGAGATTCGAATTAGTAGCCTAATACCCCGGAATGGGTACTAGCTCAGGTGCTAGACCTTACTGGGGTGAGGACAACCTAGGCGCACCTCTGCCTTCCTCTATATACACGCCTACGTATTCACTTTACTTAGGTCTTTAAGTATAATCTACCTAGGTATAAAGAGGTAATACCACAAAACTAATTTATACCAAACAATTTGGCTCGTTCCAATTAGTGGTTATTCTTCAAAATGTAAAATTCAGGTGAACCACTTTTACACAGCTCATTTTCAATGCCTTCTTTGAATCCCAACTCTTATGTCCCATTCCTACCACAAACAATTTCCTGCCAACTCACCCCCTCGTCAGTAATGGTGATCATGGAGGGCGCCACAGCAACGGCGACAGGCCTCCAGGCGGAGGGCGGGCGCGCGGCGGCGAGGCGCTCGAGCGCGTCGTTGAGCACGCGCATGCCCGTCGCGCGCGCCACCTCCGCGCTGCCCAGGTACAGCGCGCGCACTGTCTTGCGGGGCTCCTCCATAGGGGTGGGGAAGGCGGCGCCTACTGGAGGAAGAAGAAAGAAGGTTCAAATTACATTGAATTAGGAACGGGTCGATTGAAGAAGTCCCTGATTGCATTTACGATACGACTCTTTGATGATGCCTCGAAAATACAAACTTGCCGTGATCTATGAGAATGGCAGTCCATATTCCGGTGCATTTACCTTCTTGGTTCGTAGTTTCCACGTGAAATAGCTCTGACGAATTTTCTTGGTTTAGCTATCGAAATCGAGGATTGGTGAACTGCTCTGGTTGTTTTCGCTCTATACTTCGATGGTTCTCATAGAATAATCAAAAGGAGTCTTAAGATCTTACCAGAAAGCGGTCTAGGCCGCCTAGTAGCCGGTAGGTCAGTGGGGCGCGGCGGTGGCTGCAAGGATCTCTCGATCATGATGCGCTTGCAGATATCCCTGAGCGCGTTGGCGATGCTTCGAGCTGGTGCTTCGCAGCGGAATACGTGGCACATGTGCTTGCGAGTCGCGCGGTCCCGGGCGACGTAAGCGAAGTCCCTGCGTGGAGAGATGAGGATTTAGGGAGGTGGTAGTTGATTTAGGACGTGCGTTGATGGTAGGGCCTTTCCAAAGATTGTTTTTGGTAGACAGCGCTTTGAGCTTAGATGGCAGTGCTGATTGGTATAGAGTTTGCTTATAAAGAGCGCTGATGATTTTGTCTTTAGGCCGTCTTTTTAATAAAAATGACTGGTTTTTCTGATCGGTAATTTATTTTTATTTAGTGCGGTATATTTACAGCTTACTAGTATAAGTAAGTATCTACTTATTGTCCAGAAAAGATAATGACAGTGTAGTGAAAATGCATCGCCAAGACTGACATTTTTATGAATTGTTTTGATTTCTTTCGATAAATTTCCGAACATTTTAGGCATTTATAGGGATGTTCATAGTTGCCTCAAGTACAATATTTTCTGAGAATGATTCCCAATATCTCAAGAGATCAGATCTAGTTTGTACCCTTCGCGCTCAAACGTTTGGAAGAATGGGGATTTGGCACATAAGTTGACCATGTCCTAATAGAGCCCATACGATATTTTTATCCCTTTTCACACGGACTGAAGCTAGTTATGATTATAAAAGTTCTTTGTATATTTACATAAAACAAATATGACGGCCTATGGCCTATAACAGCGTGAAATGACACCACTAAAGACAGTTTGATCATGTTGCGTGTTTCGAAGAAAAGCTAAAATAGCACGTGAAATAAAAGCTGACTGAAGTATTAACAGAAAAACTAGAAAATAAAAATAACCAGGCTTCGGATATCGCCATAATGGATCCTGCCTACAAATTAAAACCTTTTGAAATGGCCTTGAAGCTTTTTTAAATCTACTATATCTAGTAAAAAATCTAATTAAAAACTAGATTTTCAAACATGTTTTAAAAACCAATTCACAATCACACCTAATAGTCTAAATCTAGAGAAAAAAACCTGTAATTTCGATTGTATTTACCTTTCACTATTCCGAGAATGCAGAGACAGAAAATTTTCATATTTAGTTGGATTTTTACCAGTTTGTATATCATGAGATAGGAGTGGGTTACTTACCGGCCGTTATCCCTGCCGACTCCCCAGACGCGTATGGTGTGGATCGGCTGTGTGTGCAGAGTGTTCAGGCTTTCTGGGTCGATCAGCTTTAGGGCGCCATCGTCTAGGTCCATGAAGAGGTCCTTGCCCTGGAAGCAGAAATAAGGATGCTTCATCAGTGCCTGAGCTTGAGCAAGTTAACTCAAAGATTTGAGAACAGCTTGACAAGTGCATAGTCAATCGGCATCGACGAAATACGCATGCGAACTATTGAATCTCCGAATTCCTTCAAAACCGAATTAAATGGAATGACAGGTCTAATCTACTCTAGGAAAGAGGTGGACTGGATGGAATGAAGTCCTCTACGGCCCACGTACAATGAAGCATCATGGACAGGCTTCATACCAGGATTATCCTTCATAATATTTTACTTTTAGAGGTATGTGGAATAGGATGTAAATCGCAACTTACAATGAAAAGGGAGGATCCTCCGACCTCCGACCAGACGGGTGTAGTGTCTGATCTGATAGTTGATTTCGTACTGTTTAATAAATTCTAATCGCGCAGATAACTCTAGGATTTTGTAATTTAGTTCCTATGGGGCGAGATAGATAGACGAAACATTAAAGTTAGGTACTCACATCACCCCAACGTCCGACTTGATCCAGCAAATCATTGCGGCCCAGACTGAGGTCCACGATACATTTGTTGACGGCCCGGCTGGACCGCTCGGGGGTCAAGTCCGACTCGGAGATCTCCACCCAGCCCAGGGAACGGACAAAGAACCGGACGGCGCGGCCGTTGTCGGGCTCCGGACGGGCTGGAAAGCTGCGGCGTCTGGCGAATGAAACAAGAACTTTATAAAAGCTGTACAATCAGTGACACGTCATGACCGAAAAAAAAACACTTATGGCCTGTGCAAACCACATTTTTTGCGTTGCCGCACGTTTTTATCGAGACAGACTCGATACGCACGCGAGTTAGACGAAGCCTGCAGACGTCTATACGATAAAAGCGCGCCGTCGAGGCACGTTTCTGAAACGCGCGTCAACGCCGCGTTTAAAAAAGTTGTGAGCACAAGCCCTTAGACGATATAATTATCATAGCATAGCAAATCTTTTGACCACTGTCTCACCTGATGGTAAGCAACGATGTGGTCGACGATGGAGCACGCCTAGAAGTAACCTATACAGTCTTGACTTAGAGACCTATAGGTGGTACCTATCAGGCAACATTAACTCAGTCAAAAAAATCATACCAGACTATATAGCCTTTTAATGTTTCCACTGCTGGAAGTCAAACTCTGCTCTAGGCGACATCCACCACGCGGACCCAGTGCGGGTTGGTGGATGTCACATGTATTCGAATTTTTAGTTCAAGGACATGCCGGTTTCCACACGATGTTTTTCTTCACCGTTTTATGATCAGATCAGCAGAGGTGGTGAAATAAATTACCTATCTTAATTTGAACCCGCAACGCTACTGATTCGTAACTGTTGAATAGTGGTAGCTTATTGGTAACAATTCCGACTTTATACATGTGCTTATCACATTAATATGAATTTGGTTAAATTTAGTACACGATCTGTGTGTTTACCATTTTCTGGAACAAATTTTAGGACGTTTTATCCTGAGAGTATGTTCCCTAGAGATAATTTCAACTTTTATATGGACGAAGTTTAAAAGTTTCAAACGGGGAAGACGCTGACAAAAGCTAGGCATACTATGCCTTGATAGGACGTAACATTTGCTAGAGAGTTAATTAACAGACAGTTAGACCCTACCCTTCATCTTAGACCTTGCAAATGATGGAATAAACAGAAAAGCAACGTTTGATTGCACCGCACCATTTTAAGTTTCCTTGCAGAACGAACAGGTTTCACCACTTCTTTTTGCGTTGGCACATGAGCATTTATAAGTGTGCCAGTGATATGCAAAACTATACGTGGAGGGTTAAAGATCAGTGGGTACAAACGATGACATTTCAAGAGATTTTCTTAAGATAGATGATTGGTCAAGATTTTAATAGTATGAGTGTGAAACTGTTCACCCTCTTGACCAAGTCTTTTAGTTGCCTTTCTCCACACATAGTATAGCATCAGCCTTATAATGTTCCCAATACTGGGACTTAAGCCTCCTCTCCAGGAGAGGGAATGGGCCGTAATTCACCACGCGGGCCTAATGCGTGTTGGTGGATGTCACATATCTTCGAATTACTTTGAATAGGTTCTAGGACATGCCGGTTTCCTCACGATGTTTTCCTTCACCGTTTTGAGAGCTTTCTCCACACAAGACCTTTAACTTATCAATAGATATGTCCATGGAGTTTCATGTATGGAGTTTCCTCTATATCTAATCTACGCTTTGGAATGTGCAATTAGACATCTAATTAGTCATCTAATATTATTGATTCCAAACTTACTTGTACGACATCTCCTCTTTCCGTTTCCTCTCTGCCTCCTGTCCATCGTGATCCAGGGCTCCACTGGTGGTACTCCTGGTGACGGAGCTGGTCATCATGTTGCCCTCATACTTGCTGACTTCGGACAGGTTCGAGCAGTCCCTGACCATGGAAATGCGGGACTCCTTGGCTTCTATCGGCGGCATTTTGGGGATCTCTCTTTGGATGGTTCCGCTTTTTATGTGCCAGTAGTATGGGCCGTCGTTGTCTGGAGGAGATTGATGGTTGATTAGAAGGAAGTTCATAGAAAGCTTAAGGTAACTCCAGGGTAGGCCGCGAAATTCAAATTTTCAGATTGTTTTGCAAATTTGCAGCTCAGGGTGGGATAGTAAGGCAAACAACGCAGTACTATCCTTTAAAAACGAAAAATAGCATTTTCACATATACACCCATTTGTCATGAAGCCCTTGATATTTCATTCCTCGTTTGGCCATATCATTGATTTAGTATTTCTGTGGTAATAAAAGGTCTAAAGAAAGCAGACCACACGGGGATTGAAATGTCACCAAAGTTTAACGTTTAAAACGATCTGGCCAGTTTTAGTTGGCCATATCATGAAGTGATCAATTTGTATGATTTAGTCACGACATATATAGGGTGACTGGTCATTAGTGAACGATACTTATATACATGTTTATTACCCTATTTATACACACTTTAAATGAGAATTCTACATCGATAATTGCAGACATTCGTGTCGGGTATCTTGAAAGTTGATAACAGCTGTTTCAGCTAGCGGAAAAGTTGAGTATTTAATTATTTAACTGTGCCATACAAAATGACGTTAAATACAACGCATCAAGCAAAATGATTACGTGTTCAGTGTCCTCTGAAAATGCATGGATATTTTAAAGCTGTGCACTTGAATAGGGATGTAATTTAGTAATAGTGAACTGTTTAAGTTCTTTGCAAAATCTTGTCTTGCCTGATTGCGACATTGTGTATTCACACTTATGAATCAATGAAAATAGTAGGGATGGCGATCAGATATCGTTTGATCGAAGAGTCGACTTTATAGGTTTTTTTAAAATCAATCTTAAACAATCTCGGTTAGATTTTTTTTCCTTAGGAATACAACAGATATTATTACTTAAAAATATTCTAAACACCAGTTTTTCTCAAGCGAATTTTGCGTGAATCTTGTCCCTAAACCCGATTACTCACAAGTTAGGAATCTAATGTGCATTGTAGGATAATCTTTACCGTGTCTTTTAGTACGTAGAACAGTTAATCAATGGATCGTTCTTTAAAAATTTAGTTTTCCAGAACTCGATTTGTTACTGAATCGATTTTTTAATCATGGATTCGAATCAATTCGCAAATCGATCATCGTTAGGAAAAATCGCCATCCCTACAAAACAGGCAAGGAAGAAAAATCCGGCTTAAACTTTTAGTAAGTACCTAGAGCCAAATTCACCAAGAAACTAATCGCGATTCGTTCAATCAAAACGCAGTTAGAGCGCCCAATCGAGATTATAGCTTCATTTTGCGTTTCACCGCAATGACTTGAACCTAGTTTACGCTAAACTCAGTTTCAATTCTTTTGCTGTCACCCATGTTTGCGACACGGGTCTTTAAACTAGATTACGCTGAGCTCAGTTTAGTTGAAATAAGTTTTTATATTGAGTGATGAAATCAGCCCTTAGTTAAACATGCCATAAAGTACCTAAATCAAAATTAAATGTATATGTACACATCGTTACTAAGAAAAATCCCTCAATGACCTACCTATCTACCCTCACGAGAACTAGGTCTAATACTCCAAATGAACATACATCTCCTACGTGTACCTTCATGTTTCTCCCAGCCAGGAGGCAGCTGGGGCTCCTTCTTGGGCCGCAACTTCACGGGTATCGCATACAGGTCGTCATTGGGACCCTCTGCGGAGTGGGGCACAGGGGCTGAGTGACTTTTCTCCGAGTCCTCACGATCAGCCCTCTCTTTTTCTGGTGGGGGCGACTCTTCGCCGCCATTTTGCGGTGTGATTAGACCGCTTTTGTCGCTGTGGAAGATAAAAAAATGGGTTAGAATTTAAGATACTGTTTTTAAGGTGGGGAATCATCCAGGGACTTCTCCCGCTCCAGTGTGGTACGTGAGGGCATGCCCGTTTGATTTGTGCTCAAGGACCACGGGTTTCCTTTTCAGAAAATCGACATCGGCTCTACTACGGCTTGCTGACATCTCTTTGAGGAAAGCGGTGTGCGCCGCTAGTTTCCACCATGAGTGAGAATTTCAGTTAGTGAAGATGGATCATCGTCGATCATCGCTTACTATCAGGTGTTTGGAGAACCTTCTTTGTGGTCTGGTTTCCACGCTTTGGCCTTGGTGGACATATTTAAAAACCTTATTAAAACCACATTTTGAAAAATATATTAACTAAGGGTTTTGTTTTCGGTGGGAAAATCATCCAATGACATTTCCGCGCCCTTGAGCAGGGCGGGTGATGTCAGACTTTTACTGACTAAAAACCCACTCCTGTTCCTTTTTTGCTTTCGTTCCAGGGCCCCGAATTTCATTTCACATTCCCCTTGGCCTCAGTAGGCTTCGACCCTGCTGCGCCCCTACGGTTTGCTGACATCTCCTTGAAGCGCGCGTAGAACGATATTTACTAAGGGTATCAGGATAGCCAGCAAAATTCATGATTCCTATTTTTCTAAACTTTGTATTATACACCACTATTTTTTAATTATGGCAAATACTTAAAGGGCTTATTAGAAAAGGTCTTGTTATTATTTAAGTAAAGTCTCAATGAATAATATTCATAAACAGCAAAGTTATGAGTGTTTATTTATATCCCAAAATCTCACTCAATTTATGGAAACATTGTACAGGTTGTTTATGAATGAAAGAATGTCAATAAAAATAGAAAAACTCTGCGCTTAGTATTTTCTAGTAGTATTTGTTATGAATGATGATTAAATTATGAATTTACCAATAATGACAAATTTTCGTGAACAATTTTGGGATTTCGTTTTTTGTACTTTTGACTACACAAATATGATCAGTAACGGGTACTGATTGAGCCCCATTTTTTTGTGCACTAATTAAAAAATAGGGGTGTACATTTCCAGTACAGTGTCCAGTTGTACGTTGATTAAATATATTTGACAGCCGTACAACGTATTTATTTACAGGATTAAATCATTAAAACATGATTAAAACCATAAATAAAACACTCTCAGTCGATCTAATCCTATTGAATAGGGTAAAACGAACTGATAAAAGTAAAGAAAATTTCATTAAATAACATTACCCCACCATAATTCCCTATTCACCAGACACCCAGACTCGGAACACCTTTGGTGTCGGTGTCAGATTTTCCAACCTAGAAAACCCACTCCTGTTCCTTCAGGTGCCTATAACGTTCCAGAGCCACAGCAACTCTTTCGAACAACCTCGCAAATTAAAATCCTAAATCATGATTTTCTTCGTAATTTCTTACCTCATTTTTTACCATACCTACTTAATTGTTTTTTTACAACGCTACTCTAAACTAGTTCAAGTTCACATTTGTATGTTAAGTTAACATTAACCTACTGCATAATATACTGCTGTTCAAATTATGTATTACTTCTCAAGCTTTGAGCTACATATAATGCTGATGTTCAAGATCATAATGTGTTCATTATAATGAGTCAAGCTGCAACTCGACATTGGTGTCTTTGAAACGCTCACAATTTTGGTTTCTCCTACAATTTTTTTTTATATATATAAACTAGTGCTTGACTCCCACCTGATGGTAAGTAGTGATGCAATCGTTGATGGTGAGGCGCACTATAGTTTATCAAGAGCCTATTCACTCTAGCCTTGAAGACACCTAAATTATAATCGGACGGGAAGACCGCAGCAGGCAAATTGTTCCAGTCCTTCGATGTACGTGGTATAAACGACGAACGACGAGTTCCTCTTATTTTAGGTGGGAAAAGTAGGCTTCGGCCCTGCTGGGCCCCTACTGTTTGCTGACATCTCTCTAAGGCGCGTGTGGAACACTACGGTCCGTTGTCAACTTGGGCTTGGTCCAGACCGGACGGTTACCGGACGGTCGGACGGCGAGCTGCCCATTACTCGCCATCCGTAAGCCCGTGCCTACGGTGAACAGTTGAACTATGGGGTCGAAAAGTTCTGCAGTCAGGCAATGGGTTATGTGAAAGTGAATTTCGGGGCCCTGGAACGAAGGAACAGGAGCGGGTTTTTAGTTAGTAAAAGTCTGATACAATCTCTCGCTTCGCGCAAGGGCGGGAGATGTCATTGGATGATTTTCACACCTAAAAGAAAAAAAATGGCGATCATCTGTTCTACGAGCAATGTGCCCTGCACACTGCCACTTAATTTTGGTTTGAGAGCTCCTCAAGCCTGACGAATCATCTTCCATACATAGTACAAATAGTTCGGCTAATGCGGCACATTGTTTATGAGTTAATAAAAACTAAACAAAGCGGTTTACGTGACCGACTGGCGCTGAGTGCGTCACTGCCTTTATAAGTTTATATGAATCACGGAGTTAGGGTGTGGACAAGCTGGAGCAACCAGCGGAGAGCGGGGCGATCAAGTCACTCGTATTTTCATTAAATACTAATAGTATCAAACGAATTAACGCATCTAACGTACTTATGAAACAAAGAGAAAATTGAAATAGGCAGGCTTCCTCTTAAACCAATTGAAGTGATCGGATACACGGAAATAAGATCAGTGAAGAATCAATCTTACGAGTTGTCATAAAGAGTACGAGTAAGTATACGCTCCAGTGCGACCCGGCTGAAAAAAATGTGGGTCAAAGGCTTGGACATAAATAATTACAAGTCGCTGGAGTGAAGACGTCAAAAGTGACTAGGTTACTTCTAGGCAAGCGTGCTCAACCATCGACCAGATCATCGTTTACCATCAAGTGAGATAGTGATCAGATTCGTTGTAACAAAAATTAAAAGGTACATAATCTCGAAATACCATTCTCACGAAATCTCAGAAGCTATCATACCTACTAACTTAAAATTTAGCAGATAGCCTGTTCCTTATAGGGTTAAGAACGGAATTTACGAAACTCCACCACTAATGGGGTTGGAAGATTGTATCGCGATACCGACTTTCACGCGACCGCTGAAGCGGAAGCCGCTGGTATAAGCTAGTGAATGTATAATAGGAACTGTTCCCTTGTCAAATCTTCATAGAGAATCGGCGGTCAGATGTGCTCCTGGCGTTCCAACCCGCTATCGCTATATCTCATCACTGCATCCTCTACCTAACGGCAAGGCCGCCGGCGCAGTCGCGCTCACGACCAATTACCTACTCATATTTACCGACAGCGCAACAACTGTGCTTAACAAAAATTAATGTTGTTTAAACTATTATTGTAAGCTACTGTGATGTGTTAAGCTAGAAAAGGACATCAGCACGATATACTTTTTTTAGGTGGGAAATCATGGAATGTCTTTCCCGCTCTAAGACGGACAGGGTAGGCGTGTCAGACTTTTGCTAACTAAAACCACAGCCGCCCTAGCCGAGTTACGATCACCACGTGACTAGGCTTTGAGATGACGTCAGAACGAAGGAATTGGAGGCGTGGCCAACTCAAAGCGTTCGACCTTAACAAAATGATCGTAACTTGGCTAGGGGGGCAGCTATGTTCCTTCTTAACCCTTTGCGATCCAGTACTACGGCTCTCCTTTGTGGAAGTCAACCCTTGGCCCCAGCAGGCTTCGGCCTTGCTACGGTGTTGCTGACATCTCTTCGAGGCGTTCGTAGAACACTACGCGCCGTCATCGACTCGGGATCGGTTTACTGGACGGCCGGACAGCGAGCTAGACAAGATATACTATACCATGATTTTTAATTTCACTGACTAAAGTGACAGTTATAACAATGGTTTGATGACAGCGGGGCTTTGTTCATCGACAGATAGGCATTGTGACATTGTCCACTGCCAATGTCACTTCCATAGCATAGCATAGTCACCCTTTTGATGTTCCCACTGCTGGGACTCAGGCCTCTTCTCTAGGAGAGGGAATGGGCCGTAATCAACCGCGTGGGCCCAGTACGGGTTGATGGATGTCACATGTCTTCGAATTTTTGGTTCTAGGACATGCCAGTTTCCTCACGATGTTTTCCTTCACCGTTTTGAGAGCAGTGGTGATGAAATAAATTACGAAAAATAATGCGCCTGGCTTGATTTCAACCCGCCGCCTACAACTCGTAAGTCGGGGCCATTACCATTCGGCCACCACTGCTCTTCTAGAGGATTATGACTAAAATTATTGTATTGTATTTATTTTGACCACAGGAATATTTACTGTAATCACCGAAGAGTCGAAAGTCATTTTTAATAAAGAGCAAAAAACTTCAGTCTTCAAAACTGTACGTGAATGTAGTCAATCCAAGATAGTGCTTGTCAAAATAGAAGAGGTACAGAGCTGATATAGTAGTCGACTAATAAAGGGAGAAACGAAGACTAGAGTTTCCTACACATGGGTTTTTTTTATGGTAGGTAACTTCATCCAATGACAAATCCCGCCCTTGGGTGGGGCGGGAAATAGTGTCAGACTCTTACTGACTAAAAACCTACCCTGTTCCATTCATTGCCTTCGTCCCAAGGCCCCGGGTGTCCTACACATGGGTGGAAATGCGATAATGTAGAATCAATATGAGGCACGAATAAAAAAAAATTCTTTCTTTCAATTTTAGTCAGTTTGAACTATGAATCGTAAATTACCATCGATATATAAGGAATATGTAAGTACACTGTTTTTTAGAAGAAGAGAAATTATCAAAAAACCTCTCTCTCTGCATGGAGCGAAAGAGAGTGTCAGACTTTTTCTGACTAAAGCCCACCCGTTATCCTTCTTCGAGTCCGATTATAATTTGGATGTCTTCAAAGCTAGAGTGAATAGGCTCCTAATAAACTAGTGCGCCTCACCATCAACGATTGCATCACTGCTTACCATCAGGTGGGATTGCAGTCAAGCACTAGCATATCAACTAAAAAAAGACGCTGAGATTCTATAGCCATATATAAAGTAAAAAAATAAGTACGAACCTAAGGTAAAAATATCTTCTTTTCCTTGCGATCATTTTAAAGTAACTTCATAAAGTCCTTTGAATGTCGTCCATTGGTCGAATGTAAGACTGTGTTTTATCCACAAACGAAAAACACGGCTACTTTGTTGAACAATAAAATCAAAACTGTACTTACGCGCACGTTTTAGGGTTCAGTAGTAAACAAAGGAGAAACCCTTGGAATTTGCTAAACCCTTTGGCATGTCATATGTCAATAGACTATTTTTAAACAATATTTTTTGAGATTACGTGGTTAATTGGAATGATGGCTTTTTTTACAAAATTACTCGAGTAAAAGTTTTGTTTTAGACAGGCATAAAGTAAGTATGTATAGTGTAAACGTTAATATAAAGTTAATTGTTTAAGATACATCTCTATGTGCAAAAAAACATTCAGGACCGAGGTAGTTAGCATCATAACTTCAGGTAACACATAGCCTTTTTTTTCACGTTATTGACTAATATACATTTTACCTTTAAGTCGTCAAGTTCTTGTATTCTTCGTAGGACATCTTGCCATATATGAAATTCTGAATATTTAGTGATTAGATCATTTTTAATACAATAAAATCTAATAGTGTGTTACTTTGTAATCTATCAGTATCTTAATAAAAAAAAGAGTTTATAATTTTACTAGATTTATTGTAAACTAAACGATTCTATAATTATCCGATGATATACCTACATTTTAGATACACAGCTCTTTTTTAGGTACATAATACTATTTTCAGTTTTATTACATATACGTAGTGTTATTTATTATTATAGTTTAGTTTTTGATAAACGTATATTCAGTTGTAAGTCAAAAGCGAAAAAAAATCGAAGACACGTGACATCCACCAATGCGCACTGGGCCCGCATGGTGGATTACGGCCCATTCCCTCTCCTAAAGAGGAGGCATGAGTCCCAGCAGTGGGAATATTAAAAGGCTGATGATGAAGTCAAAAGCACGGTTCTTTATTATATTTGTTCCTAGTAAACTAATTTATTAATTTACCTATCTTCGGAACCCTGACGCATTATCCAACTCACTCCTAGCAATTTTTTATCCGAATAATGACTTTAATAAAAACGCAATTAACATCAAGTCGGAGCTGAGACGTAACATGCACTTATAATTACCAATTAACTGGAATCGAGTTTTGGTTGTTACGGACTGATGCAACAGACAGATAAAAACAACGAAACTGGAACCTGGAATAATGTTTGTAAGTGTTGTCCTCAATATTTTGTAGTACAAAGTCAATACGCTGCAAATTTCACGTTTTTTTTTTTAATCACTTTTCTAGAAGGTAAAAAGATTACTTTAATATTTATCTTATTACCGGTAATCTATATAATCCGGTATTTTATACAATACCTACGCAATGTAAAAAATACAGTTTATAGTAAGGCTTCTATTTTCAGGTGGTGATAAAAAAATTACCCTAACCTAACCTGTCCGTGTTAGGGTGCCCTAAAATTACATCACCTCCATCCCTGTTCTCGTCTTTTACACACCGGCTGCGCATTAGGTATTATAATAGAATACCTGAATTATACAGATTCTAATACGTAAGTATATAATATTCCCCAACTTTCACACAACGGCATCTAGTAGCACAAACTAAGCAAAGCTTGTGCTATGAGTACTAGATAACTGATAAACATATTTATCTATTTCTAAACACATACATATTATAGGTAAAAAAAAAACTTAAATAAAATAGATAAATTACACCCAGACACAGAACAATTGATCGTGTAATAAATCACACAAAAATTTGTCTTGGGTGGGAATCAAGCCCACGACCTCCGGCATAGCAGTCAGGGCCACTAACCACCAGACCAGTCAATCTCGAGGGAATAGTCAATTTTAGGAGTTGTTCGAAAGAGTTCCACCCATAGATATAGATAGACATAGATAACGCAAGCATCACGATCTGTATGAAAACCAAGCGTGCCATTTTTTGACTACCTATTATGACGTCACAAGCACTATTTAGTGAAGACGCCGCCGCGTACGGCGTCCCCCTCGCTCCCCCACACCAACAGCACAATTAACCATTTTTATAATTTTAACTGCCGTCCGACTAGCGCTGTACTCCGATGCAGACTGAGCGCGAAAGTGACCACTTACGATTTTTGTACGTAAGCTAGGCACGCGAAGTAGTTGCTTTTGCGTTATCTAGGTATATCTATATCTGTGGTTCCACCCATCACTAGACACACAGCGTTGCGCCACCGGTACATGATATACATCCCACCCGTACATACAAAGCGTTTTGGGAACACATTTATTGTTCGTACAACTAAGAATTCCCCGCCGGAATCTGTGTTTCCTGATAGCTACAACTTAGGGGTAGAAAAAAGTGAATAGGTTACTTCTAGGCAAGCGTGCTCCATCGTAGGCCACATCATTGATCAGGTAAGATACGAGTAGTAGTCAAACGCGACCCTACACATAACAAAAAAAATTCATAAAACGCGTTTTCATTAGTCAAGTTTTTAGTTTTTTTTTTTTTATTGATATAAACTAGTGCTTGACTGCGATCTCATCTGATGGTAAGTAGTGATGCCATTGTTGATGGTTTGTCGCACTAGTTTAAGATGATTAAAGATTTTGCGGAACTGTTCGAATGAGTTACCATGGACCTCGCATAGGGTAAATGAAAGAACACAGGTGGGTTTTAGTCAGTATAAGTCTCACACTCTTTCTCGCTCTACCCAGAGCGGGAGAAATCATTTGATGATTTCCCAAGATTTCCTTTCAGTTGTAGACATGTTTTTCCAAATTAAAATCTTTGTCTAGACAGAAAGCCCATCTCATTTCATCAATTTTATCACCGGTCAAGTGTCTATGAAACGATTGGCCAGAAAGCAATCAATTCTTTCAATTTAGAGACATGCTTAATCAAATACTTGTATGGCTTTGAAACCACGGCCAGAAGAGTTTCGAATATAAATTGGTATAGATGGATGAGTGATGAAAGGCTAGCTTCTACCAGCAGCTAAGAGTGAAAGTAAGTTTCTCCATACAAAATTTGGACCCCCGTTTTATGTCCTAGGGGGTAAATTTAGAAAAATCCTCTCTTATTGCTTGCCTATGTTATAAAAGGAAACCTTTTTCCAAATTTCACGCTCCTACTCCTAGTCCTAATAATTTAGACTGGGCGTTGATAAGTCAGTCAGTCAGTTTCTCTTTGTGTATATATAGAAAAGGGAGTAGATGATAGCGTGACGGCAGAGAAAATTTGAAGAAGAAAACCCTGTCACTCCTCCAATTCTCGTCTTTTTCGTACTCCATTTCACGCTTCCAGCCGTTATGACGGCTTCTTGTCTGTCACTGCAGTGCGTTGCTGGAACTCTCTCCCACACTTCCCCACATGACAGCCCTTCTTTGGATGTCTTCAAGACAAAAATTAGAGCATTTCCTTTCACTATGACAGTATATATACAATATACTAGCTTCTGCCAGCGACCTAGCCCGCGTGAAAGTCGATTTATCCCCTTAAGGATTTTTTTATGGTAGGTAAAATCATCCAATGACAAATCCCACCCTTGGCAGGAACGAGAAATAGTGTCAAACTCTTGCTGACTAAAAACCTACCCTCTTTGTCTTCTACTCCTTCCCTGCCTTGGTTCCAAGGCCCTGGTATGCATTTTCATACCTCCCCAGACAGTTTGCTGACAACTCCTTGAGGCGCGCGGGAACAGTGCGCGCCGTAAACGACTTGGGCTCGGTCCGGTCTGTTACCGGACGAATCCCTTTAAATTTCGTGAAATATGTCATTTCGAACCTAAGTAACATAGGCGAGGAAGATGATGATTCGATTTGTAATGAGATATTTGAAATAAAACCTGAAGACAAGCAATTAGTCGGTGCTTAAATAAATAAAAGTAGATAAAATACAATCAGACAAACCTTTTTTAGAGCATTTCAAAGTCTATTTCGGCACGCACTTCAGTGCTAGGCTAGACAGACCGTAATTAGATATCGTCGGTGTCGACTAGGGTTGCCGCCCGTACTTTATAATAAAGTCATCGTTTCAGTCGAAAGACTTCCAATGTTAGACATAGGCCTCCCCCAAGCGTCGCCACATCGACCGGTTCTGTGCGTCCCGCATCCATCGGACTCCAAAAACCCTGACCAGGTCATCGCCTTTCAACGCTGCGTCTTCCGGTACGCGGTCGCTACTCCAGAACCTTTCGGCCCTAACGCAATAAAGTATTGTACTTAATTTCAGGTAATTGTAGTTTATACTTTATGAGAAATAACAAATGAATTGGCACTTTTAACATTAACTTTAATTTAAATTGTTTTTACTGTGCAATCGTTTAGTGTAGATAATAATTTGATACGAATTGCAAAAAGCAATAAAATTATGTTTTTAACATAATAATAAAGAAAAAGGAATTGTACTTTATTTTGATACTATGTACTTTTATTTTCTTACCTATGATAACCAATGTACTTTATCTGCTAAAAAAGGTGGTAACCCTAGTGTCGACTGCTGTTCTCTGACCCGTGTCACTCCAAGATAGACTTATAGACTTGAAGGTCGCAAGGACAAGGATATTGAGAGCAGTCTTTCGTTTGAGGTATAGAGTGAGAAGCTGTTCTACTAAGTAACTGCTGATATTGAGAAATATATCATCATCATTTCAGCCCAAAGACTTTTACATATGCCTCCCCAAATATCGCCACAATGACCGGTTCTATGCGTCTTGCATCCATCGGATTCCTGCAACCTTTACCAGGTCATCGGTCCGCCTTTCAATTCTACGTCTTCCGGTACACGGCCGCCACTCCAGAACCTCCAGAACCCAGGCCCCATGGCTGTTCTGCAAACAATGTGCCCTGCCCCTTTAATTTGGTGATTCTTCGTGCTAAGTCGGCAACCATGGTTCTCCTGCGGATATCTTCATTCCTGATTCGATCACGCAAGATATCACAAGGATTCAAACAGTAAATCACTTTATTCAGGGTGTACTTCTTCAGACCCCAGCCTCGAATGAGACAGGTTTTCATTTAGAGATAATTAACTCTGTAGAGTGATGCAGTGAAGCTTATTAACTAGGAAAATCATACGTGTCTGTCCATCACCCCTGATGCTAAGCAGCAATCATTGATGTTGAGGCGCACTTGGTTATTAAGAGCCTATTCATTCTAGCCTTGAAGACACCTAAATTATAATTGGACGGGAAGACCGCTGCAGGCAAATTGTTACATTCCTTCGATGTACGCGGTGTAAACGATGAGGCAAAACCCTTAGTCCGGACCGTAGAGGTGTTAACAATGTAAGGGTGGGTACTCGCCGTACCTTCAGTCCATAAGAGGCTATTCACTCTAGCCCTTGAATACACCTAAATTATACCTAAGTCACCTGTGATAAAAAAGCTGCTGAAAGATCTGCGGGGCTATTGCTTAACTCTGTTGACAGCCAAGTGAAGATCACTTGCTAGAATGTACATCGTATAACTGTCAAACAGCTAATTTCGTATTGCCTACCTTTTGTGACTGATATTACGTCATTATCCACCGGTGCCTTTGATATCCACCGTGACACGTTTTGACAGATGTTATTGTATCTATACTTTTAAAATTGTTATTGTTAGCTTTAAGCTGAAGATGCGATATTTAATTTCGCTGTATAATAGTCGATAAAAACTAGAGCCGGGACAATATGCACCGATAATTTTTGTTAGCCACCACTTATCCACCGCAGTTTGTTAGCCACTGGATGTCACAAGTAATACCAAAGTTATGAAATTGTTAGTTGACAACAAAGTTAAAGTGTACATCAAATGCTAGTTGTCAACTGTTTTGAAAAAGTTAGCCAATAGCCCTGCTGGTCAGTGCAATGAAAAATAAACTTTAAAGAGTCAAAGCAAAGGTTTTTTTTTATATATTTACCTAGTTTTTGTTACTGGCGAAGCTGCCTCATCTTCGACTCTGAAAAAAGCAAAAAGAAAAGTTAATTTAATCAAAATTTAATTAGAATTTTTCATTAAAAAGCGACCTAGATTTTAATAATTCTTTGTAGGTACAAAGAAAGTGTTGGCCCAGATTTAAATGGAACAAAATATTTTTGTAATGAATGCTTGTTGTTATTTATGTGCTGTTATATTTAAGAAGGGTTTTGTTTGGTTTTATTAACAGAAAAAAAAAATGGTTTCAGATTCAAAATGTAACCTAAATTATTTATTTATTTAAACTTCATGTACAGTAGTGGTATATACGTAATCAGTAATCAACTTTTGCGTTAAAAAAGACAACACTGTGGTTAGGTATATACACCGTTAAATTTTGGTCGTTTTAATCCCGCGGAGGGTCGATTTGGTACATGAAACACTATCGATTTATAAAGATAAAATTAAAAAACAAAGTACTTTTTTTCTAAAACTCGAATTAATATACGCATGTACAAAATTATTTTTTTTAAGTAAACGAGTCAATGACCTTGTAAGGAGTTGTCGATCGTTGCGTACTAACTACCTACAGTTCATTGGCCTCGATAGAAATCAATTTTGTACATGCGTAAATGAATTCGAGACTTTATTTTTCATTTTCATCTTTACAAATCGACAGGGTTTTCATGTATCGTCCCTCCACGGGATTAAAACAACCAAAATTTAACGGTGTATGTTACTGAAAAGCCCTAAATTTATGTAATCCTAGGCTATGCCACAGTAAGACCAAGATATACCAATTCTTAATGATAAAAACTCCGAACTATTCTGTAATAACCAATAATTTCGGACTTTACTTCAGACAATTCTAGGTTTTACTTCAGAGACACGAAAATGTTGAAAAGTAATCAAGCTCACTAACTCTCAAATTCCCATTCACCTTAAAATTCCAACAAAAAAAAACACGTCCATTTCCAAGATGGCCACTAAAAAAAGATCGGCCAAGAAGTTGGTGCCATTAATGCAACCAATGGCCAATTCAAACCACCTAATTTAGGCAAGGGAAACGCGGATTGAGTGCTAACAGCCAAGTTTTGCCAAGTCCCCCCAAACACGCCAACTTGGGGGAATATGGCTCGAAGTTTAAAGTAGGAATATAAGTTTGAGTTCGAAGTTTGTATTGGTGAATAATATTTTATTTTTGAGTCGAGGAAGATTCGGTCTGCTTTTGTTTGTAATAAGGTCGGATGATTGATTGCTCTTTGCAGACTTGGAACCCCCACTGCAATTAATCCTGTCTGTATTGGGTATGATTCTAACTTATCACAATAATCCCGGACAGCTTTTGGCTATTCAGGATGTAATTAATCTATCTTCCATCCATCCATATATATATATATACTAGCTTCTGTTTCGGTTTCTCCATTTTCAAACCTTAGGGGTGGAGTTTCGTAAAAACTACGGCCGTAACACGATTTAGGGGAAGTTAAAGATTCTATGGGAGGATATTATTCCTTGGGTTAGTAAACTTTAAATTTGAAACTAATTCTAATCAAAATTATTACTAAAGACTTATTAGTTTTTTAAAACAACGGTCAAAACATTTTGGCGAACAAAGTCGCTAGTATACTTATAAAAGTTGAAGTCCCGACTCGTCAACGGCCAGCCTAAACTCTTGGACCCGAAAAGTAAAATTTTGCACTGAGTTTTTTTTAAATCTATGCAAAAAACAAGAAAAATTTTTCCACAATTTTTATGGAGAAACCCACTATCATGAGAGCGAAGCCGCTGGTAGAAGCTAGTCTATATATATGTAGGTATATATGACTGGAATGATTGGCTCCATTTGGAGGATCGTTTTTCAAAGTTATTTATTCAAGTCTCGTGAGGGTTCTATGAGAGACAATTGAAAACTTGCTCGAAAAAATGTAAAGGATAGATTTTAATTCCATTGAAACTGTTTTAGTTGTGGATGTTAGTTAGCTGTCTATTACAATTACAATAGCGTTTGATACGTCTGTCGGGGCAGCTAGTGAAATAAATAATTCTTTATTTACTTTCTTTGTGGTTACTTTAATATTGTCTAGTCCAATCCCAAACCCTGCTCCCGCCATCTTCATTACTCATTATTATATCATCTTTTACTTTGATATTGTCAGTATCTACTTGAATTCTTATAATGTCGATTATCGTTAGGAAAATTGTTAGTAATTTATTATTATGGCCTCTGGGTCATCACATCTGCCACAAGTCATTATACTTAACAGATGGTCGGGCACTATCGTCCATGATCACGGATATTTCAAGCTAGGAAACATAGACTATAAGCAAACAAGAAATAGCTTAGTCTCTGAAGACATACACAACAATGTATTATGTCTATAAAAACTAACGACGTGAGTCGAGCCGTGTTCTTGAGAATTGCAGCAAACGATGTCGTGTGCTATTTGCATATACTGCACGAGTGCTAGGAGAACATGGATGCAGAAGTGTTATGGTGGACAGTTTACGAGTACTGAGGGATAGTGTATCCCATAAATTGGACGTTCATCTAGCTAATGGTAAGAAAATGTACATAGTGAAGTACTAGGAGCACATGACTACATAACTTACTGTTGAAATGGTCTCTATATCTAATCTACATAGATCGGACAAAGATCTTTTGGATAATGGTAGTGACGACTTTGTCGTAGATAATGAAAGTAAAGGTGCATAATAACTATAGGTGTATAGTATGGTGTTTGAAACAGTAATGTATGCTATAGTTATAGCTATAATCCGTGATATAGATATGGAAGCGAATCATAATGCGTGATTTTTAAATAGTTACTAACATAGAATAAGTTTGTTACTAATTGTTACTAACCTAATAAATTTTATGGTCTGTTTATGAAATACATTATTATTATTACAACGGTATTACTAGGAGTACCTGTAACTATGATACAAGCAGGAGCACGATCTAGAAATATATCTTACTAGAGTAATTAAGAGAACATATTTTGAATATATATTCTTAGAGATATACATAATTAAATCGCGGCGTCGACCGCCTTAATTTGACATGTACATACTTGTATATTACTTGATACACATAAACGATGAATGGCCCATGGACAGTACACTTGAAGGATTTTAATTTTTCCAGACATTTTGTAAAATAAAGACGACGATAAAACCCAATAAAGGTCTGACAAAAGTCACGGAGTGCTACAAGGAGACATTTGAATGTTAAAAAGTGCTCATTCTGCATTCAGACCGCCCAATGCAGACACAATAATGGTATTTAAAACGCTGTACTATGTAAACAGAAACACGAGATTGTAGCTTTGCAATTTTGTGAAAGTAATGTAGAAGGTTTTTGAAATTTCTGATGTCGCTTTTGGGAGCTTCAAATGATTAATTGGAGCTCGAGTACCCAGAAAAGTAGTTTGTTTATTACATTTTAACCGACATTATTCCGATCATTCAAAAGTGCCTGTGAATGGTCTATTTGAAATAAAGGCTTTTGATTTTTGAGTTATTAATATCTTGAATGTCGGATGATAGAAGGGAAATGATACCGCAAAAGCTAATAGGAAATAATGTAAAAGACAAACATAAAACTCAACGCAGGTTGAATACGATATAAGTACAAACTGCTCATGTTTAGATTGGACAATCAGAAAGAATTACGAGAATACTGAATAGGTTTACAACGGTCCCAATTGGGAAAAGTATGGCGATAACTAAACAGAACTGAAATATTAATCGTGAACTAATAACTCCAAGGCATGAATGATGTGATGACAATCAGAACACACGGCCATGACCAAGCAAAACCACAAATGAAATCGAAAGTGACTTTTCACTTTTCTAAAACAGTTACTAATATATATCTCATAACGAAGCTTCTAGAAGATATTTTAATAAGCATATCAAATCATTCCATACGATCTGATACACATTATTGTCTGATTCTATTGTTAAAGCTTATCCTTGACGAATGTCGAACAATAAGATCACTTCTCTTAGCATTGCATCATTATTATTCTAAGTTTGCCTGTGAATTAGGCAATTCCAGTTTTTAATTGAATATAATACTGACTTTAAAGTTATAATTAATTGGAGTATGATGAAAAAATTGCTCTTATTGTTTTGCTATAGCTGTATTTTAGATATTTCGGCTGAAGGTTTGTTGTAAAACGGACAATCTTAACGCGGATCTAAATTCATTACTGACTATGATTTGGTACATATCTAGATTTATTAAGCTAATATAGATGACCATAGTTTACCAATTGGAAAAAATTGTTTGGTTGTGTTTAATAGTTAGTAACAATGATAAGGATAACCCTAACAACAGACAAGCAGTATAAGAAGAATCATGGTTGTAAAGGCGCAACAACTCATCAGTTCTCACAAATACAACAGAAAATAATCACTAAGAATTATCTAACAGGTAGAAATATTGAAAATTAGCATCTGCCAGGGACTTCGCTCACGTGAAAGTAAAAAATAATATCCCAAAGGCATCCAAATCCGTAAAATCGTTTGAGCGTGAAGAAATAACAAACTTTAATAAACTTTACATTATTTATGTTAAGTGTGATTAATTAAATACACACGAGTCACAAAAATCAAAGCATAACAATTCTGTCAACAAAAATGTGGATAACGAAGAAAAACAGCATCATAGAGAAACAGGTATCCCATTAGGTACAACCAGATGCATCGTACGTGACCCCACTCCAATCTCAAGCTGAAATATTGAAGTCGCACGCTCAACGACTTTCCAAGACAAAAGACTTTTACTGCCATCGAGGCGTTGGCACCGACTTCAATCCGGACAAGTGGTTTTTTAGGAGTTAAAGATGGGGATTGTAGACGTATGAAAGACGGAATTTCTTCTTATGGATTTGCACTTTAAAGGGTAGATTTTAGAATGCTACAATGGTTGTAGAAGAGTTAGTTTTGGCTTCAATGAAGATATACCATGTATAATGCCTTACATTGTTTGTTACTACGAATATCTTTAGCAATTTAATTTATTAAAAACTTAACTAAGTGTACTAAGTATATATGTACACTTTAAAGCAAAAACGTTGAAACCTTACAATTTGGCGTCAATAAAGTTTTGCGCATCGTTGTCGACTAGAAGAGTGCCCAAAAAACTGACAGCATTTGCCATATTGTATGGCAATGCTTACTTTTGTTTCTTCTACTTTTAAGTAAAGGTAGTAATTTTTTCGGCCCATAACCCATATATATATATACCACAGTCAAGTCAAAACAAAACTAGAAAAAAATACTTTTTCTTTCCATTTGTAGCGTGGATTGACCAAATCCATTCCACTCTAGAGACAACAGTCTGCGATGCCACATCATCCAAGTTAGGACGACATAGTGAAATATTATCCATAACAAAGTTATTCATTGAGGTCACGACGCTCAGCATTGAGGACAAACGAGCAAAGAGGACCTACAACTACACATTACTTGTACCATTCAATACACTTCAAAAGCCAGTTGATTTAAAGAAACAGAATATTTCTTCACTCTATTTTTAGCAACGATTCACAATAAAATCTCTACCCAAACTTTACAAATACTAGCACCAAGGAATCCTGATATAAAGCTACGAGTGGGCGGCTTCTACTATTTATATCTATATTGAAACAACTTGACTAAGAAAACACAGACATAATTCTAGGTTAAACCGCAGACAAGACCACTGTAATTCGAGATAAGGTAGTTTTATTAGCTCTGCTGCAATCCGGCAAGGTTGCGATGTTCAACCAGTTGTGTGTTCAAATGCAGTTTAGAAAAAAATGATGATTTCATCGCGTGTGGTCGGAAAGTTAAGGATAAGATTTGATTTTGTTTCGTTCATAGTCGAGGTCATATGGCCAATAAGGATCCTAAAGTTTATTATGATCATTCGTTTGAAGATTGTTCACATTGTGTAACACCAGAAGAGAATCATCAGTGTTGGCCTTCGATGTTGGCTATCATTGGGAAAGTCAATATTTTGTAGCCACTTTATGGTATCGATTTTTAAATGCACTTCCAGTCTATTTTATTTGGAAAAACTATCTATCTGGCCTCCACAAACAGGGTAACACCATGTGCGTAAGAAAGATTGCTACCTGATTTTTGACTCATCATGGTGACCCGTAACGACGGAACAAAACCAATGGCTTAACTTTAGAAACAAGGAGAGATTTGTTTTTCTTTTTTTATTATTTTTTGGGTCGCGTTTGACTACTATCTTACCTGGTGGTCAGAAATGCATGCTTTACATTGGAGTACCCTTGCCTAGATGTAACCTATTCTTTTTTAACTAAGGGATGCAAAGAAAAGACGTTGCTCTAAAGAAACATAGTCTCTGGCAGAGAATTCTACTCCTTAGGTGTACGCACAATGAATGTGTTACCTACCAAACCGATTTTCGCGTACTAGTGCGTTGTCTATCATGTGCTGGTAGCACACCGCTGTATACGTCTGGTAGTCGGCTGATGATGGAGACTGGTCAGATTTCTGTGGCCTCTTGTTTCATTGAAAACAAACTCATAATTCTTGCAACCGAAGCTGTAATAGATATTAGATAAGCAACTCGAACACGCCCGGTTTATTACCTCCGCAAGGTTGGACCTCTTCCGTTGTAAACAATTTGTAAGTTGTTTGTTTCTGCACGAGTGTGTTTTTCTTCGTTACAATGTACTCGTAGTTGAGGAGTTTTTTCTATTATATCGTGGTGGCGTAAAATTATAATGTTCTAAGGTATGTATTGATTATTACTTTGAACTTTTTTTGAGGTGGGTGTATATAGGGTGACTGGTAATTAGTTAACGATACTTAAACACGTAATTGTAGTCAGGATAACAAACAACTTTTACTATGGGATCAAACCTGAAATCGCGAAAGAAATCTGCTGGTAGTACATTTGTGTTCGCCTAACTGGTCAAAATGTACTGAAATTGACTGATTTTTTTTACATTACCAGTCACCTTATATACGTGCCGTCGACGACTTGGGCTCGGTCTGGACGGCTACCATCCGCAGGCCTGAAAGTACTCTACCCATTGCCACATAAGTTTGGCCATTCTAAGGGCTATATCGGTAACCTTCACACAATTACACATACAAACTTCCATCGTTATAAAAATTAATGTGATTTGCGTCTACAAGAGCACCTCTGAAAATCCACAATAGCGTCTCTAAGCCCGTCGCCACCATTTTCAATTTAAACCAGACAAAAGACAAAGAAAAACAAATCCTTTCCCAAGTTATGGAAATATCCTACTTTATTGCGATCACGTCCCGCTACAATATCAGAATGCATTCGTGAGAACGTGGCGCCACCTAGCTGACAAAATTGCATTCATACTGCTAAGAAATAACCAACCTTATGTGCCAAATAAAACGGTTGAAAATGGAGTGAGTTGTGGTGGTGGTGCGACTCCTGGAAATCTAATTATAGGATCATTTCGTTGGATGTTGTAGCTTTTCATGTGCATTGACATATTTCTTGAGTTATAATAACGGTAAGGACTTATGGAAACAATAATAAACTTTTTATAGAGTCTGTGAAAAGACAATTCCTTAGCTCTATTAGAGTATTATTCTAATAGCCTCTCCCGACTTATATTGACTAAAGCAAATACTTGTTCCGCGGCCGAGGAACAAATAGTGCTTACACCTGATCGTAAGCCATGCTCCGGAGCGAGGAGGAGTGGCAGGCGGTCGCCTCCTTCTGCGAAGCAGTAATGCTAGCAAAGGAGGAGGCCGACCGCATCAGGCAACGGTGAACACGCCGCCGCCGCCGGGATTCCGATCCTGATTTCCGACCACCGTAGGTGCGGGCTCGCGGACGGCGGGCAACGGGTAGCTCGCTGTCCGTCCGTCCGGTAACAGACCGGTCCGAGCTCAAGTCGTTTACGGCGCGCACTATTCCCGCGCGCCTCAAGGAGTTGTCAGCAAACAGTAGGGGCCCAGCAGGGCCGAAGCCCTGGGGCCAAAGGTTATGTTCCACCCGGGGCCCTGGGACGAAGGCAATGAATGGAACAGGGTAGGTTTTTAGTCAGTAAGACTCTGACACTATCTCCCGCCCCACCCACGGGCGGAATTTGTCATTGGATGATTTTAAAAAGCTGATCGTAAGCTAAGCATAGCATAATCAACCTTTTAATGTTCCCACTGCTGGGACTCAAGCCTCTAGAAGAAGGAATGGGTCGTAATCCACCACGCGGGCCCGGTGTGGGTTGGTGGATTTCACATGTCTTTTGGTTCTAAGACATCTCGTTCTCCTCACTGTGGTTGTTTTCCTTCACCGTTTTGTGAGTAGTGGTGATGAAACAAATTACACAAAATAATGCGCCTAGCAGGGTTTGAACCCGCAACCTACAACTAGTAAGTCGGGGCCGTTACCACTCGGCCACCATTGCTCTCCCTCGCTCACTGTGTTCAATTAATATTTTATAACAGAAAATACATTTTAGTTTTCCGCTGCAGCATTTAATAACAGAAAACAGTGAGATAAAAGTTTTTAATACAATTTTACGTGAACCCGGCGATGCGCCGTAAAAATCTAGTTTGTTTGTAAACTGGCGAAGTTTTAACGCCACAATGCACGATTTAGTTACGCTGTGCCGCCTGCCGCTAATTGTTTTAAATAGAGAATGATGCGTATATTTTTTGTGAGGTAAATAGGAATATTGTTGGAATTGATACAGTTTTTTGGTAGATTTTTGGTATTAAATCTTACGTATAGAAAATGTCGATATGGTATAGGTCGAATTATGAGGAAACCGGCTCTTAGAACTAATTATTCAAATAGGTAGGGAATCATCCAATGAATTCTTCCGCTCTGGGTGGAGCGTGAGGGCATTTCAGAATTTTACTGACTAAAACCCACTCCTATTCCTTCTTTGTCTTCGTTCCAGGGCTCCAGGGTTCATTTTCACATAACCCATGGCCCGAGTAGGTTTTGACCCTACTGGTTTTGCTGACATCTCCTTGAGACGCACGTAGAACACTACGCGTCGTCGACGACTTGGGCCCGGTCCGAACCCCTACCGGACGGCCGGACGGCGATCTACCCATTGCTCGCCGTCCTAAAGCCCGCTCCTACGGTGAATTCGAAGATGTGTGACATCCGCCCACCCGAAATGGGAACGCACGGTGGATCACGGCCCATTTCCTACCCTAGAGTGGAAGGCCTGAGTTCCAGCAGTGAGAACATTAATAGGTACGCTTGAAAAAATTACATTTAGTAACACAAAATTATGTGTCAGGATATATTATGAAAGTACTCGTACAATGAACCTTGAGGCAGAATTTAATAAAATATTATTAAATATGAGTGGCGCCCTTTAATTTCATGAACAGAGTCTTTTCTTAGTATTTTTTCTACACACTCAAAAACGTGTTACCACCAAATTAAATCTCACTAAAAACAGAATATATATATTTATATTATTATAATGTATATATTATATTATAATTAAACGGCAGCTGAGCGAGGCCAATGAACTGTAGCTAGTTAGTACGCAACGACCGACAATTTCCAACAAGGTCATTAACTCGTTTAGTTAAAGAAATTAATTTCGTACATCCGTATATTACTTTGAGTTTTAGAAAAAAAGTAGGTACATTTTTTTTTAATTTTATCTTTATAAATCGATAGTGTTTCATGTACCAATCGACCCTCTACGGGATCAAAATTAACAGTGTATACGCCATATTTGGCAATACGCGTCAAATTGTATTTGGCGGCTTATTTAATAATACAACTTCAGATGAATTCAAATATGAAATCGACTCCAAAAATCAGTCAAATAGCATATTGTTTTAAAAATATAATTTGATACTTATCAGGTATTCAGGCTGCAACGACATCAAAAATATTCTTAAACTAAAACACCCGCAAGTATCAAATCGCCATTCGCTTATAAATTGTACTACTGCAGCTTTATTTTATTACCTACGTTGACAACGGATGTTATTTTCTCCTCTTTGTCAGCTGTTCATAGAAAGAGTGATTTTACTATTTTATTTTTAATTTTTAAATATAGGCACAAAACTTTTTCTGTTCATAGTACTTTCTTACTGGTTACCATGAAAAGTAGGCTTGGAAAACTGTTATTCTAAAATTATGTTGAACTAAAGAGTCTTGCAGTGGTTTGTAAGTGATAGTTCTATATAGGTAATTGGTCCAATTACTGTTCTGATTTCATGGATATGAAAAACACAAAAAGAAAATGTGTGAAAATGCTTTTACTGCTGCGTACAATTCTTACGTACATCACCATCATCATCATTTTAGCTGAAACACGTCCACTATTAAACATAACCCTCCCCGAAGTATCATCATAATGACTGGTCCTGTGACTCTCGCATCTCTTGGTTTCCCACGACCCTTATCGGTCTACCTTACGGGAAACCTACCAACGTGGTCGCCACTCCTGAACCTTTCGGCGCCATCAATCATCTGTTCTCTAAGCAATGTCCCGTTGCCACTCGCAAAGAAACTCCGAGTATAGGCCTTTCCTTTGCCCTTCGGGTGACTTTAGGTCTTCTAATGAGGCCCATTGTAAGCGATCATGTTTCGAAGCCATATAGCCACTGGTCATGGACTTTCGTCTTGAGATACTGTGGTATATTGGACTAGAAGATACCGCGCAGCTTCCCGAACTCTACCCAGCCGAGTCGGATTCGTTGATTGACCTCTTTCTCAAAGTCAGACCTACCCAATTGGACCGAATTTTTGTATGAATTGCCTACAAGCCCAGAGTTCAGTTAAAAAGCCAGTTTTATAGAAATCTTAAGACATTTGTTTTCAGTACTTTCGGTGCATAGAAACAGCCGCAGTGCAGCGTTATTATCTTTCAAAACGGATGTTGCTCTGTTCGCGAGTTGCGTGCACACTGAGGCCATAAAACTCGCGACTTCAAAGCATGAAAATGCTAACTAGAAATATTTATGGGTTATGAAAATTGTATCTACACAGCTGCTCTGTAAACTTACGTATTATATAAATATTTTACGTATAGTATTGTGGAAAATGATTTGAATAAAATGTAGGTAGGATTGGAGATAAGCGGACCATAGAGTAGTCCTTTAAAAACTTTTGTTGAAAAGTGAGGTTCTTCCGGCCAAACTACTGTTATGACTGATCTGGGCAACTTCCAGATTTTGGACTGGCTTGATTTCAGGCTGTTGTATATATTCTAATATGTTATTAGAAAATGATACAGGATTTCGATTTTCTAGTTCCAATATTACGTTATAGATGTCGCTACATCACTGTTGATGCGTCATGATCAATATTAAGTAAACAAGGTACGTAATAAGTAGGCAAGTATTTATGAAAATATGTTATTTGGAACTATTCTAATAGATCAATAGTTGTACAAATAACAAGTATTTATTTTTAAAGACAGACCCGTTAGACGTTGCCCTGTTTTAGCAATGAACTGTTTAATGCTCAAAGATTAAATAGTCTTAGTTTTATGTGATATTCTAATTTTCTCTCAATAATAATTTGTTATTATCACAACAAAAAAAAAAATAGCAAAATTGGCCTAGCCATTCACGTGTGATGACGTGACCAAGGGAAATAGGAATTCATTTTTATATACATATTATTATTATAAGAAAAAAAAAATATTAAAAAAATATAATATATGTATATTTTTATATATATATATATATATTTCACATATTACCGTAAAGCTGAAACCTTCTTGATAAGAATAGTGGTGAATGAGGCTTTTCGGAACTTATTTAAGTTAAACAAGTTGGTCACTATAATATTCATCGGTTGGCAAATCGCTGTCAGCTTATGACTTGCGCCACACTGCAGCACTATTATCTACATTTGGAGCGGATGTTGCTCTGTTAGCTGGTTGCGTGTGCATCGCGAGGCCAGTAAACAAGCGATTTTTTATAAACGTTGTTTTTAGGTAAAAAATAAGTGACTGGAAAATAACGTCTGCTTGATTTATTTATTGAGTTTAATTGATCGCAGTTTTGTTGTCAGGTCAGTCTTTTATTGCATTAAGTGAGTGAAATAGGTGAGTGTGTTCGTAAAGAATTCGAGTGACCCGGAATTAAATACAAATCCAACGAAATTAGAAAACGCCGTGAATCTATTTACCTTTTTTTTACAGTCAAACTAAAATTAGTTATGCCACTAATAAAATCTTCTTTTTATTCCTGCCCTTATCCCATATCACTTGGGGTCGGCGCAACACGTTTTTTTCTTCCACTCTGTCCTGTCACCTCACACTATCACTAACTTCCTTTTTTTTCATATCACCCCTCACACAATCTATCCATCTCTTCTTCGGCCGACCTCTTCCTCTCCATACATCTACGTGTAAACTCAGAACTCTTAAAAAAAATATTTATTGAAAACATTAATTCAAATCGTGTAAAGAGGGGTAGACATTTAATATGTTGGACAAGCTAATGTTATACAGGCAAAAAATTGCATGTATGTGTGGGTGTGTGTAACTGAATTTGGCACACAGATTGAACATAATAAGTACATAGGATAGGTACTTTTTATCTCCGGAGGACGTTCCCCTCGGATAAATTTCCACTTTCAACGTAACATGTACCATCAAAGACACATCCGCCTGACGACCGCTAAGTTCATTTTTGCTTACACTCGAAACGAAAACATCAAAGGGTTTGGTTTGGCTTCGTAAGTGATCAGTTGACCGCGATATTATCTAGTTTTTATAAAAAATTATAATTGTAGGATACCTACAAATCTGCCTTATTCTTTGGGAAATGCAGGCGTATTGCCGTGTGGTATTAAAAAGATATAATCATCATTATTTCAGCCGATAGACGTTCAATTTTTTTAAATATGCCTCCCCAAAGGCACATATAACTAGGTACATAAGTGATACAAATAAACAACTAACGAATTCAATCGGTCCCATTTTAGTCGCCACGAAAATAGAAGTCCTCCAACAAAAATCAATCTTTGTCCGAAAAACATTTGTGAAGCCCTTGTCCCCCCTCGGTCAGTATCACAGCTCAGCTCAGCGAGCATCAGCGCCGAATGCACCGGATCGATGCAGCGACTGCGCACTACGGGGGTCGATGCACCCGGCCGTGACGTAACCACGCACGTCAGTGTGGAATTAGGACAGAAATACCACTTGAAATATCTTATGCACAAAGGCAAAAGCATTTATTTCAAATAAACCAATTACTTTTGAAATGTCAAGAAGTTAGTCAGAATAATGAAGTTAATTGCACATTCCAAAGCGTAGATCTCTCCACAGGGATTCCAACCCTGATTTCCAGCCATGGTAAGCGAGGGCTTGCGGATGACGAGCCATGGGTAGCTCGCTGTTCGGCCGTCCGGTAACCGACGTCGACCGTAACGTCTGGAGCGAGCCAAAGACGGCGTATATTGTTCCATGCCCTCCTCAAAGAGATGTCAGCAAAACCTAGGCCTAGCCGGTTCCTCGGGAACTTCGAGGTCCTGGGACGCAAGGCAAAGAAGGAACATAGGAATGGTTTTAGTCTTCGAATTTCTATGGAAAAGAATGTGCAAGAAACTCAATGGACACTCTTTCTTGCCGCTACTATTATGTGAGAAAAACGAACAAAAATGAAAAATAAATAAATATAGAAATTAAAATAAGCTATTGACAGCTAAGACATGACCCGCCTTAATTGTCAGCGACCGTTCACGGATATGACGCGTATATCAATACCACTCAGCTCAACCCTTTTGAAGGGAACCGAATGATCCAATACACGCGCAAGCATCAGTGAGACACTTGAGTGAGCATTTCAAACTCAACTGCCATGCTGACTTATGTCAAAAAAAATCCTATAGTAACATTAAACCATAAATTGCTCTATGGTACTCACTTACAAACTTTGAAAAAAAAAAAGAAAATGCTTCTACTTATACAATTCTATTAATGTTATCAAATTTCAAAAAAGAAAAGTGTCAACGCCAGATGTCTACGACACAGCGTATACCTTAGTTTAACAGTTTTAGCGCCAATTCTGGCATGTATTATTTTAATCATAGCATTATTTTATAACGATGCGATACGTCACATGTCGCGCCATTGCAATCGGCCAATGGCAGGAAACAATTCGTTTTTTTGCTACGTCACATCATCAATATTGTAAACCAATCCTAATTAAACTTCAAGCAATAGAGTCCTTTACCAAAAGTTACATCATCAATCAGATCAGATCATTTAGTTTTATTTAATCTTTCTTTTGTTCTAAAATAATTAAGTTGTACGCCCTAGTGGTAGTGGAGCTGAACTAGCATTGAGACAAGCAAGCATTTTTATCTTGAATATAATTCTCTAACTTATAATATGCTTGCCTGCATAGGCGTTTAACACAAGATTTAAATTTCGTTTCATGAAGTATACCACATCAAACACTTCTTTTTCAACTTTTCAGACACTGACACTTTCAAACTTATTCTAATTTACTCACAAATCCATGTTTCCCTAATCATCATGCATGGTAGAACTTCGGCTTTGATCCATATTGCGTCCCTGGCCGAATGTTGAGCCAACCTAGGATGAGGAATGTCAGATTGTTCCCCTCGCTCTGATGGAGTTATTACTTCTTTGATGGGTTTGCTCAAATCTGTATGCAGTTGTGTTACTATCTCTGGGGTTTAACCTTGAGGGATTTATTGTCTCAATAGCTGACTTGTTTGTTTGGGTTTCAGAGACAATATTGAGAATTGTATTATTTTAATTAAAACTTTTTTTCAATTCTGAACCGAATTTGCCCTTCGTAAAAGAAATCGAACTGTTTTAAGGGCCGAAATGGCCATACAAGTTGATCAGTAAATTTATTATTATTCAATGACATTTCATTTTTATTATTATTCCATGACATTTTATTTTTATTTCTATGAAATTTAATTTATTGTCTTTTGGAAAATTCTTAATCAATGAAATTATTTACTGACATTTTTATTTTTATTTATTTGTATTCTATGACATTTAATTTGTGGCAATTGTAGTTGAATTTAATAATTATGTAATACTGTATAATGAGTGTAATATAATTGAATTTTTTGATCTAACATAGAAATAAGTGATTAGTAACATTATAACGTGGACCAAAAGTAGTCTTGTAAATAAATGAATTATTATTAATATATACACAGAACACAGAAAGACACTAGAACTAGCTTGAGAAAATGTTTGTACCAGAACCGGTGTCGCCAAACTCACACATTTACGATTTACTCTTACTGCAAACCGGAAAATACGATTGGCTACAACAAAAATTGGGCGTAAACAAATTAAAAAAAAAAATGTTATACGAAATGCAACTTTAATGTCAACGATTTATAAATCAAATTGACAAAAACAAGAAAGAAATACATCTTGGACTACCAAGTACCGCCACTCGTCGCTAGATGGCGTTGTTCAGTATGAACTATAACGTTATAAAAATAAGGGTGGTATTTGAATGGCGTATCACTGACACAAATGCAGGTCGCTACTCAAATAGTGACGTACCCTAATTCGATCGTAATAATATCGATAGTATGAAAACAGACATAAAATATAAGGTGTTAAAAAATTAACTCGCCACCACTCGTCACTTCGCTCGTCCACTTACTCGCCATCGAAAAACGAACACATCAAAAAAAAAAAAATATATTTTTGAGCGTTTTTATATTTTCACATAAAAAAAATAATTTAGTATAATATTTTTTTGTGCGCTGTACCCAAGGCTGCGCTTGCGGCTTGGGCCGCCATCGTACCGCGCGCGAGCGGCTTGCTAGCGGTTCCCCCGCCGCCCGCTACTCTTCCCGCAGCTCTCTCTACCCCTCCCGACCCTTAGTTGTCCGAAATCCGTCGCGCGGTAAGGGTGTTTTCTTGTGTCATTACGGCGAATACGTGCGTTCGTGCAGTTTCGTGCTTTTAATAATGCCGTTTACGTATTCCAATCGAGAGTACTTAGATATGGTAGTGTGCTACATTACGACTGGTCAAAGTTTAGCTGCGGCACGTAACCGTTACCGTGAACTGTATGGTGAGCAACGACGAGTGCCTGCTGTCCAAACAATCCTAGGAGTCTACCAGTGCTTTTAATAGTCCTACAGGTATAATAAAATATGCTATTTGTAAGTAAGCTCGATAATTTGCCAGTCCAAAGTCTGAGAAATGTGATGGAAAAATTAGAATCAGCTGTTTACGAATTTGCGCCGTCGCGTGTCGTGTCACAGGGGTGAACGACTCACGCGTACCTACGGCGGCCGGAGCACGTGCGGTGTACAGTACGCATATTCAATAATTTTGTGTGAAGTGAAAATATTGCATATCTCCGAAACGGGTTGTTATTTAAAAATCTTTTTTTCGCCAATTTTTTTTATTTGTAATTCTAAACCAGTTCTTACTTTTCTTGCAGTTAATTTTTTAACACCTTATATAATGCGAAAAAATATCGTATGCGATAGTATTAAAATAATGAAATTAATATGTAGTAGGGTAATTTCTAAACGTAGTAAAAAGGGTATTTATTTGCATGTAAATCAAATACCTTTTTGTTTGTATTTGTTCATTTTATACTGGGTAAATGAAATAAAATGCTGAAAACCTCGCAATGTTTTATTATTACATTGCTATTTGAGTTTAAGACAATATAAAACAGTGAAAAGAATATTATATTTGTATAATAATCTTTTCACTGTTTTATATTGTTTGATTTTGATCAAAGAATTTAATTAAAATATTAACGGGCACTTTTAAATGATCAAGTTAGTTGCCCGTTTTAAAATTTAGGTTATGTTATTTATGTTGAATACTACGGACATATAGGTGTAACAATGTAACAAGTATTGCAATTTCACAAATAAGAACTTAGTATAAATACGTAGTGAAAAAGGTAATTTATTTTCATTGTGTGTTTAATATTGAAAATACAAAAAAAAACTCTTTTACAAAAAAATATAACTGACTTCAAAAAAACTAAATAATGTAAAATACCTTTGATTGCGGAAGTCGGTGTTTACGGTTTGGTTTCTTCATTTTTTGACATTGACTTCCGAAATTAAAGTTATTATGCATTCGTTACGAAAAGTGTGATCGGACGAAGCCGGCGACGACTAAACTTAAGGTATAATTCAAATGCCCTATGTTGTTCCAAGCTCTTTAGCTAGATTTATTTAAAATGGCATCACGAATATCATCCTACAATATTTATTTCATTAACTTTATTAATTTAATAATTATCTGTATTTTAATACTCATACTCTCAAGTATAAATACTTTTATTTTAAAAAGGCAATGCAATACATGTCGATTGATTTTATCGATAAAGTCACGCACTATTTGGATAGCGTCAAAAGTATAGGTAGAGATGCGAATATTCCAGAAAGGCTAATAACCGGGAAAAGAAAATCAACTTTTTTTGCATGAAGTTAAGGACAATTTTTGTTTGTATGTCTTGTGCAATGTTTGACGAAATTTATTTTTTTCATTTTATTATAATAAATTCGAAAATAATACTTACCGGTGGTATGATACACCTCCATGAGTTAGATTTTTAGTCCGACTATGGTTTTTACAGTCCGGAATGGCACAATAAGGCGTTTTAATATTATTTTATGTAAATTGTATGTTGACTTAGTCTAGTTTGCGAATGAGAGCGCTTGAACAGCAAGTGCGTATTGCAGTACTCACTAGCGGCGACAGTGCCACGCCTACTTACTATTTCCAGGTTCTTTCTGTGTTCCGTGAATATATAGATGATTACTATAATCTTATTATAAGCTACCATATGCTAACGGTTTTGCCGGCGTAAAAGTAGGTTTTTTCCATATAAACCTTGGACCGTTTCATAGTTTTAAGACGTGAATTTCGGAAAATCCTTTCTTATTAGACCATTACATATTAGAATATGTAATGGTCAAACTAACGACAACCATGCAGATAAGTGTCTGAGGTAGACTTACGAGTATAAGGAAAAAAAAATACATGAGTGGACCTGTCACATCATTAGAGCAAACATTTTTGTCAGTAATCGTATCAATAATATATCAATCTGATTAACCGATCGACAGATCCGAGGCCGACAATCATCACTACATAGTTTAAAACGAAGTCGCTTCCCGCTGTCTGTCACTATATATGCTTAGATCTTTAAATCTACGCAACGGATTTTGATGCGGTTTTTTTAATAGATAGAGGGATTTAAGAGGAAGGTTTTTATGTTTATTTCATAACAGCATAATATATTTAATGTCACTACTACACCCGTGCGAATCTGGGGCGGGTCACTAGTTTCATACAATTTCTCTAGCAATATTTTTTTTTAAATTTGGAGTTTTTTTTTTCAGGCCATTATTTAGCAAACTCTACATCTCAGAACACCACCACCTCTGCAGTTGGCTGTGCAAGATTGGCAGCATAGTAGGAGAGGCATGTCTTGTGCAGCGGATCCACACAGGCACTATGTTAGAGATGGGTCGAGGAAGCCCCATTTTGTCAGATTGATTGTGCAACGGCCATGGACTGCGGACCCATGACATGTGTCATGGGTCCGCAGTCCATTAAAACTTGCATATGTATACTCCTTGACTGCACAGGTGACACTGATACTCGCATGCGTAACCTAGGATCCCCCACAAGCGCGATCCATCGTCGACCGTATCGTCGCTTTCCATCAGGTGAGATAGCGGTCAAGCGCGAACCTATCATTAATTTAAAAAAAAAATGCCCTGAAAACCCTGGGAGGCCAAATAAGTTTTTAGAGAGGTTTTGCCGCCATGTCCCACACACAATGGTCCGCATAGGACTAAGTGCGGAAACCGCAGACTCCAATAGATAGATAAATCTGCATCTGACTCACCTCCTATTATCCAGATAGCTGTCGTACTCATCCGGCGTGTTCTTGTCGTCGTGCATGTCGTACAAGTCGCTGTAGATCGCTGACTCCATTCTTGAAGGGTCCATGTGGTAGTTTGGGTTCTCATACGAGAGGAGACCATTCTCTGTGGACAAGGAAGATCAGATTAATATATAGGCAAATGTATGGACTTTACAGGATGAGGTATCATTCGTTGAATCAGGATTTACTATAGTTAGACATATGAAGTGAAGTAGAAGACAGATAAGCGGTAATGCGGTAAACCATATATATGAAGTTATCGTTAAATGAAACTGTACAATTTGAACTGTTATACCTTCAGATTGACATGGAATTGTAACTTCGAATAAACTTTATATCTATTAATATCTTAGGATTCTATTTTTTCTGTAATGTAAAGTTATATAATATAAATATCTTGTGTCACGGTAGTTTATGAGTGGACGCATTCGAATTTAAAGTTTTTTTTTTTTGTATAAGTACGAGTATTTGATAGTGGGGATAGGTCGTAAAGTATTTTTGTAATTTGTGTGTGTGTTGTTTTTTATATGTTGTGTCATTATTTTGGTTTATTCGTTTTACATTTCTAAATATTTTTAAACACACATAAATAAGGTCGATTGGTAGAAAATGTCTAAGGCATTAAGTCAATTTTTGTACAATTTCTTATTAGTGCATAATTTTATAATAAATAAATTATATTTAATATTATTAACACTTAGTATCTAAAAAACAAAATGTCTGTTGAATATATGTTTAGGATTATTATTACATAAATTATCAATAGTTCAACTAAAGACACAATCCACATATAACTTTTTCGTAGATTAAAGAGGATTTACTCTGCGACCAATACCATTTATGTACTTTAAAGCATTGCCCTCGGATCGAAAGATCTCCCGTCACCCATTACAATACATTGACTGTCTAGCCCAGTATTGTGCTAGGCTTATTTTGTAGATAGTTTAGCCAGGGGCGTAGATTGGACTACATTAGACGTGGGCGAAGGCGCATCAGCAAGGCCCTTTTCTTTCATAAATTAGAAAACGATACAGCTACTGCCAGCATTCGACTAGATCGTAAGCGTAAGCATCAGGTGAAAAAGTAGTTAAAAGATAGCTTATGTATTATAAAAACCCTTCCCTTTTTAAAAATGCGAGTGCTTGCACGAGGCCCCTTTGGTTGCGAGGCCGTGGGCAATAGCCTACATCGCCCACGCCTAGCTACGCTACTGAGCTTAGCTGTCTCTGGCGTCTTGAAAATAAAACAACCAATTCATGAGACTATCCAATGAAGATAAAAATTTGGGGTACAGTTGGACTGTAGAAAAGCCAAGGAACAAGGGAGGGCTTCAGTAAGTCTCTCTCTCACTCTACCCAGAGCGTGAGTTATTTTATGACTTCTAACTGGACTGCAGACCTGAGTATATGATCTTAATTTCAATTCGATACCTTCACATGTTCTCGAGATAAAGGGTCTTGACAGACAGACAGACAGACGGACAACAAAGTGATCCTATAAGGTACGGAACCCTAAAAAATCGAGTACTTGTACGGTCTAGATATTATCATAAAATTGTAATGTACAGTCATAGTGTAACTGTGACTCATTCTATAATTAAAAAAAAATCATAACTGAAGTATAATATGACAAAAAAAAATTCGCCAATTTGGAGGAGTTCGAATGTGCTTCACGGATTAACACTGTGGCACGAGATTTTTATATATTAGATTAAGAAATATTCCGTTTGTACATATAAGCTAATAGAGGAGTAATAATAATAATAAATGTATTTATTTTTTAATGTTTTTGTAAAAAAATATTTTAAAATGTATGAAATATTTATGTATAATATAAATAAATGGAGTAATAATAAATTTATTAGTCCAGTGTTACAGAATGTGTCTTAATATCAAACTTATGTTATAGGTATTTACGATAACTGGTAAAATTAACATTAAATTGAACTGTGGTCCCCAAACTAGGCAGCGCCTGTATCTTAGAGGCCGAAGTTGCGTTAACTATTACATTTAGACCAAGATAATTAAGTTATTTTTCATACTTGTAACAAGATTTTTTTACATTACATACATAAATCTTTATGACGTTAATGGGATGTTTTTATGTATTCTGATCTCTCAAATCGTTTCCTATGAAAAATATTTCATTCCAAAATACTTCGTTACTGCGGATGTATTTTGGAAAGACACTTTTTTTTTTTAGTTTTCGTTCCAGTTCGCCGAGGGTCGCACTTGGCTGGCCTCATCGTGAGCCGAAGCCGTAATAATAGCTGACTATCACCCCCCCCCCTACACACACACACACAATACACCCCCTCCACCCCAGACAATACTACACCCGCTCATCAACATGTGTCCGTATACATGTACTCGTAATTGCTGTCATCGTAATGTGACCATTAATAATGTTTGATGAATTGTAATATGTAGTGAATTGATGTATGTGTGTGTTTTATCATTTATGCATTTATTATTTTTTTGTACAAATTTTACATATTTTTAAATATTTCTTAAAACACAGATAAAACAAAAAAGCATTTAAAAATATAAAAAATAGTAGTGCGCCGGTATCGGCAGCAGGGTTCAAGCTACCGGTGGGCTTCAGAGAGAGAAATCTCCCCAAGATGCGATCTATCAAGGAGTACTGCCTTCTGTATCAGGCCCTTAATCCAACCGCGCAATGACAGCTTCGATATCGACGACCATTCAGTCGTCGCAGCTTTATTATTCTTCTTATTCCTGCCCTTATCCCATATTACTTGGGGTCGTCGCAACACGTTTTTTTCTTTCACTCTGCCCTGTCACCCGTCACACTATCACTAACTCCCTTTTCTTTCATATCACCCCTCACACAATCCATCCATCTCTTCTTTGGCCTCCCTCTTCCTCTTCATTCATCTACGTGTAAACTCAGAACTCTTTTAGTAACATGCGTTTCATCCCTCCTCTTCACATGACCATACCAGGACAAACGACTTCCTTTCAACTTTTCCGTCACTGGTGCCACTTTCAAACTTCTTAAATAAAAAAATAATATATAAAATAAATATACTCATTTCTCACTTTATCCATTCTCGTCACACCATACATCCATCTCAACATTCTCATCTCCGCTACATGCAATCTTTTTCCAACCATCTTTTTCACAGCTCAACATTCTGATCTATACAATATGACAGGTCTTCTCACGGACTTGTAAATTTTACCCTTAATCTTGAGGGGCATCCGTGGATGACAAGTTGTTCCCGTGACCTGTCGCCATTTCATTCGAAGCTATATTATTAATTATTATTATTCACATTTAAGATTACTTATTGATATTTATATCATCTCCTCATAAGAAGGAGGAAGGAAGAAGGAAGCCCTTCCCATTGCCCATTGGGTGACTTTAAGTCACCCAATGGGCAATAGGAAGGGCTATGCTCGGAGTTTCCTTGCGCAATCACATCAGAAATGAAGATATCTGCAGGAGAACAGGTTACCAACATAGCCCGAAGACTCGTCAAACTTAACCCAAAAAAATCTACAAGGAATTATTTGAAACTTTTTGTAAATATGTATTTATTATATTAGATACAAAATCAGTGTGTGAATAAAAAAATGTACTTTCGTTTTTCATTATTTTAAAGGTTCTTTTTTTATAATTTTTGAAACGTGTTTTTTCTATACACTTCTTCGGTTTCTTGCGCTTTTATGGCTTAGCATTACGTATAGCACGAAAGATGTGTAATAACATCATAATCAGTAAATCATATAACAGCAGTTTAAATATGAAAATGTATCTCGTGTTAGCCTCTTTTAAATCACTTAAGTGAGTAAAAGACACCCTAACTAAAACACCTAAATTGATTCCACTCGTGACCTACAAAAGCTTGGATTCTATTTAGAATTGTGAGCGCCCGCTTAGGTAAGCCTGTAAGCCATTAGGTTGGATCTTGAAAACTATTAGCGAATCTGAACGGTTTAGTGATGCTTCGAATCGGTGGAGATTGTTCCTGAAAGGCTTTCTCCACACACGACGACTTTTAAGCGGGAATTACTTTACCGACGCACATGTGGAATACGCCTAAAATGTACTTACCGGCGCGTCGCGTGGCATGGATCTAATGAAGTTCTACAAGTCTAGTTGCCATATAAAATATATGGAGACCGTACGTGACCCTCGTGTGCGCAATGTAGTTCTAAAAAAAGAAAAAAAAAAGATGCGATAATATTTCGTCTTTATTTTTTTTTCTATGAATTTATCTCACGTTTATTTTTCCTTATTCGACTCAAATCTATTTGCACATTACACCGTTTTGAGGTCTTTGCGTCGAACTACCACCGGCCCAAACTGAAAACCAGTGCTGTGGACTCGTCGCATGATAATGCATTATGCTGAGCGTTCGGCCATTTTGTGCGGATGTGACGCAATTTTTTCTACAGAATGTTTGTAGTTTGCTAATATAATAATAACCGTCGTAGTTGTAACACAGCATGTCAAGCGAAAAGTCGCACTTGTGTGTCGGATCTTATACCTAGCTAAAACGTTACTGAAGAGTCTTATCTGAGACTAACTTCAATTCAGAGGCGTAGCGATGACCATTTAGACGTGGGCGAAGGCACATCATCGAGATCATTGTCATTCATAGGGGTAACTTCGAAAACGAGACAACCACTGTCGCAACCCAGCATTCGACCACCAGGTGAACAAGTAGTTAAAGGAGAGCCTGTCTATTATAAAAAAACCATCGTTGTTAAAGAAGTAAAGGCTTGCGCGAGGCCCCTTTGGGTACGAGGCCGTGGTGGTGGGCCCACATCGCCCACGCCTATCTACGCTACTAAACTTTATCGTCAGTAGTTGCCTATTTAAGTTCGTGGCACTTTAGCTTAAGGGTGTAATGGTAAATGTGACTAGTTCTAAAAGCTAGCGGATCTATTTACGTAACAGTGAATATTTTATAGGTTTAGGCCGCTTGTAAACGTTAAGAAAAGTCGCAGGAATTCGTCTCGTTTTTAGAAACGAATTCATTTATTCACAATTCAAATTCATTTAGTACCTACATAATAATTCAAATTCATTTATTCACATTTAAATAGAGTACATAATTACATTCGGTGGTTTCTTTTGTCACATTATTGAATCTTATAAATTTTATTTAGCCTGCGTATGGCATGTGAAGTTATTTGTTTTATACAAAGAGCTAGAAAAGGAATCGGTATTTAATAACAATAATAATAATTCAATCCTAAAGTTTCTGAACGTGGGTAATATCAATTATTGTAATACACACCGTTAAATTTTGGTCGTTTTAATCCCGTGGTGGGTTGATTCGGTACATGAAACACTATCGATTTGTAAAGATAAAATTAAAAAATAAAGTTTTTTTTCTAAAACTCAAATTAATATACGCTTGTACGAAATTAATTTCTTTAAGTAAACGAGTCAATGACCTTATAGGTAACTGTCGGTCGTTGCGTACTAACTATCTACAGTTCATTAGTCTCGCTCAGCTGACATTTACTTAAAGAAATCAATTTAGTACATTCGTGCATTACTTCGAGTTTGGAAAAAAAGTACTTAATTTTTCATTGTTACCTTACAAACCGATAGTGTTTCATGCACCGAATCGACCCTCCGTGGGATTAAAACAACCAAAATTTAACGGTGTATAGTGCCTTATTAAATAACTAGGTTCTCCTGCGGATATCTTCATTCCTGATGTGATCACGCAAGAAAACTCCAAGCATAACCCTTTTCATGTGTTTTAACAATTTCTACTTTGACGCGAGCAAAGCCAGGTGCAAAAGCTAGTAGGCATATCAATAAAACTAAATAAGTACAAAATCAGCGCAGCAATTCCAATATAAACGCCATAACATAAACAGCTTAAATATAACAACCGAAACACTGACAAATTGCAATCCTACTAACGCGCTATAAAATCCTAACATTCCTATTAAATCCACCAATCCGTTAACAACACTTGCCTAAATCCCTATCCCCCGACCCCCCTTATAATCCTCTTAATAGGGGGATGAGAGGATGACTACATCCCGTACAAGTTCCAATAGTGTAATAGTCATTGAAAATAACCCTTGTTGCGATATTACACGAGCATTATGGTCTGATAGTACATGTGAGTATCGGGTCATTGGTGTGTGGTGCAAGTGACGAGTGAAAGCGATTGAAAAATAAAAAGGGGACTTAAAATGACGCGTTAAAATGTCAAGCGTGTGAGTGAGAAAGAGGGATGGAAAAATAGTTCGTTGAACTGTAATGAAGTATTCAATATAACGATATCCTCGTAGCCCTAAATTGTTTTTTATTCATACAACGATCCCGGAACCGAGGCCTGCTAGAGCGGAGTCTCGACACTATACATCCTATATAAACTCCATCCCTTGAACAGTTCAGTTTAGGTTCACGTTACGAGCTCATGGTAGGGCCTCATAGTTACAAATAGAGCTGTGCAATTTGGGCACAAATAAATTTATTATTTGTTTTCATTAAATAAATGTTTATATTTGCGTGTGTTTTATTTTTGGAAAACGTAATTTGAGATTGGCAGATCACATTTTTGCAGTTACCGGTAGGGTATAGATGAGACTGGCAGAGGAACGTGGAGATTGGAATAAGAAAAGAAATGCCCAGTTGTGGGTAAAGTGGAGCCTAATAAAGATACTGGTGCTTTTAGGAGATTTTTATGGTTTATTGTAATGACATTTGTAATCTCATCTTCTGATTCCTTTTCCTAGCCTTAGCGGTTGCAAGCTTAACCTGATGTAGTAAAATATCACCACTTAGCTCCATAGCTAAATGCGTTGATATTGACAGTTTACGCTCTACAAAATCAATAAAATAATAGTAGAATGAAGCCTTTTTTAATAGTTTTCATATGCACAATTTTTTTTTCGGACTCATTATTTATGCGTGTAGCTAAAGACTAGAATTCCCTGCTGGAGTCTGTGTTAATTGTTATCTACAACCTAGGGACCTTAAAATCAAGAGCGTATAGGTTACTTCTAGGCTAACGTTCTCCATCGTCGACCACATAATCGCTTACTATCAGTATTTTAGGATTAGTACATATTTTTCTTTTTTTTTATCTTACTAAAAATTCGACTCTTCTTAACTAAAAATTAATACTAACAGCATAACCACTCCAGACTGTGCTCACAATTTTTTTAATCATATTCGTGATCACAATATAACAGCACTCATGAGGGTAATTAATTGTTATATACCTACTTACAATAAATTACTTTCTGAAATCATAATTTTTAGCGAAACGAAGAAGCTATTTTATTAATCGCTATCATATTTTAAGTGTCAAGATTATTATTTGTAATTAAAATCTATACATATAAAAATTATAGTGTTGACTCAGTAGTTATTTATTTAATCTCCATGTAACATAAAGGTGTTTAGCGACCACTGAGCCATGCTCTGGAGCAACAGAACCTGAGCGGGAGCGCAGTGGTTGAAATTCGCCTGGAGGAGACGTAATGGAGCCGATATTGGCAGTGCATTACAGTGTCCTCCCGGGTCCCTGCCGCGGGCGCCCAAGGGTGGGATTTGTCATTGGATGATTTTACCTACCATAAAAAAAAATGTAACATTAAGGTACAGTCAGGGGCCAAAAGTACAGTTGCACTCAACCAATACTAAAATGTCTGAAATTTCTTTTGATGTCAATGATTCATGACTGATAAATACGTAATTTGAAGCATAAAATCTAAAGTATTGAATGATTCGGTAAGATATATAAATTGTATGTTATAATACTCGTATATTTTTACAATATTTACTGATTTGTTTCTACTTATCTTTTTTTATATTACTCTTAAACACGATGTCTACGTCTCTTTTGCAACTCTCCTTTCGCAGGTATGAAGAGATTACTGTAGAAATAAACATGCAGGCATCACCTTTGCACCTATTTTCCTTCTTCTTCTATTTTATTACATGTGTGTACATAAATAGTTAAATAAATAAATAATAAACTAGCTCTGAACCATTGAACTTCTATCACAAAGAAATTTTAGACAATTTAGAACGGTAGAGTACAAAAACTCTTTTAAGCTCTAACTGTACAAAGGTCGATTAAATGCCTTAGGCATCCTTTGATTCTTGAATATTCTAGCGAAACTTTGAAACAACTTTGAAAGTTGAAATTTTGCATACGGAGAATCTTAATACAGGAATAAGGAACAAACCTTCAAAATTATACGAGTACATCTTAGGAGACGAAGAGGGGTGGCAAATTTTTCATGGAAAATATGTTTTATTCTTGAAAAACGTTTTTTAACGTGAAACGTGATCTTAGTGATTTTACATAATTATACATTATTATTTTAAAAATCAACCCTCCCAGCCACCCATTTAAATGGGTGAAAAACTTTCATACATGAGCGAAACCGAAGGCAAAAGATTATTACAACACATTAAAATGTATTGCTTGGTGTATTATATACCGATTACATACAAGTTAACTACCGTATACATACAATAAAGTTATATAACCGTGAAAATCGATTATTAACGATTATAACGATTCGTGATGGGTGTTTTTATTAATACGTAATACCGGAAGGATTTTGAGGATTTATTTGAGATAACTTGGTTTATTGACCTTTTCTCCCAGAAGATTTCATGACGGCGGAGACCCAATTTGTTATGCTGAAGCTATCTCGACTTGGGTTAACTAGATTCTATTTATTCTTTGTCTAGACTAGAGTTTATGAGTGGTTTCTCCATTCTTTATGAATCTTTATTAAAACCTACTAGTTTTGGCTTGTATGTTCGGTGCGTTCATCTTCGTTATTTTGTTGGAATAATTGACATCAAAAATCACTTATATGATTCCGAAATATAAAAAACAATATTTCCGACCACATTTCGACTACGATGGCCAATTTCAACTGAGATTATCCAAATCCGCAGGATATAATTATGCACAAATATAAAAGAATACGCGCAAACACAGGTGCACTCTCTCTTTCTATACTCTTATAGTCCGATGACACAGCTTTATGTAATTTCCGGGGTACAGGGGTTTTTTATGGTAGGTAAAATCATCCAACGAGAAATCCCGCCCTTGGGCGGGGCGGGAGATAGTGTCAGACTCTTACTGACTAAAAATCTCTCTATGGTGGCTGGGCCTCTACGGTTTGCTGACAGCTACTTGAGGCGCGCGGGAACAGTATGCGCCGCCGTCGATGACTTGGCTGAACAAGAAACTCCGGGCTGCACAAGAGTAATTGTTGGTATTTTTTTACACGACCCGGGAATCTAATCCAGGAGCCCACGCTCAAGATTTGTGCTTGCAACTGTTAGCACCTTTACATCTGACGTACGACCGCCCTAGATATTTTATTATTGTGTCATTTATTATGTTAATTATGAGCGTGTGTGTGTCTGCTGACTATTGTATTTTAATAGTATATAAGCTTAGTTATTTATATTAATAAAGAGTACTTTAGAACACGCAGTCGTATCATTACAGCAACCATGAGATCGAGATGAAATAGCTACTCGTACGTACATCAATTTTTGTATCAAGAATAGTTTGCACCGTTAATGTGACTGCATTGTTGAATAAAAAAAATAAAAGTAAAAGAGAGTGAGCTTACATTTCTGTATACAAAAGGAGAATCCTGACTCACTTACTGACTAATGAACGGCTAGCCCATACCCTTGGACCTAGAACGCAGTATTAAAAAAATACGTATTGTTTCCAAAATTACACACCCTAAAGTTATAAAACTGGGGTCCAAACTTTATAGAGAAAAACCTACTTTCACAGCGGAGGTGCTGGCAGATGCTAGATGATATAATAATTACATAAAAAAATATTTCATCAACAACTTCATAGATAAACTTAGCGTGACTCCTTCGCTAAGGTAAACTTATAAATCAGAATACGTGTGAACTGTCTTCCATCGGTGTCGTGAAGAGTAACGCTCGAGAAGTCAGGATTACATGGTGTCCTAATCACCCCTTCGAGGGGTGGGCGGCAAAGCGTGCAGTGTGTGGGGAGCTGATCCTTTTATTAGCGAACTGATTAATATGATAATGTTTCTGGAAGTTGCGTATAATTTGTTTTTGTTTCAATGTTTATTTTTACGGTTACTAGGTTTTTTATTTATAATATTTAAAAGCTTGACGTCTACAGTTGTTTTTTTTAGCAAATTGTCTACCGCACGTTGGTAATAATACTTGCACAAAGAGACGTCATCAATGATATATTGTTACCATTAACGAGCTTGACTGTACAAGTACCTAGGTAAAACAGAAACAAAAAAAAAACAATCAAGTGCAAGTTTTCTAACAGAAATACAATTTCAAATTTTTTTGTCTGTTTGTCGGTCTGTCAGTCTGTTTGTTCCGATTAATATCGGAAACGGCCGGACCAATTTTGATGGGAGTTTCACTGGAACTGAAATTATAAGTTAAGCTAAGCTACGTAATATTTTTGAAATCTTCGAGTTGGAAATCTTTTTTTAACTGATTGACATAAAAAAGGAGATTAATATTCTCAAACTCCACACCAACAAATTCGCGGTTAACATCTAACCAATGACGCAGAAAGAAGGGGTAAATATACATGTCATACAAATAATATGCTGTCTACTTATTACAGTTCATGAGATACAACTCGCCGACAGATAGGCAGATAAAACGGATGGGCAAATAAAATCATTATAATATCATTGCCTTAACTTACAAATGATTAAGTAATTGTACCCTATGCCATGTGCCCGTGGGACCTCAGTGGGCCATAGTAGAATACCAGCACTGCGTTTTAAATAACACAGAATAGGCGAGTTAGGCGCCTTTTTTGGCCTAGCACTTATTATAACTTTTTTTTCTTTGTTAGTTTATACGATTGTGTGAGGCACGAATAAAAGTTTTTTATCGTGTTTTTTTCTTTCTTTCTTTCTTTACCCAAAACCCGCTACCTCTCATCGCTCACACCACAAAATAAAGGTGTGTGTCCACGAACGTAACGGTCGCGCCCGCTTCCGGACCACAACGGAACCGGCGACATAATTGATACTTTTTGGTAATATGGCTGTTGTTCTGAAATAATGCGCGGCTCGTGAATGTGGGCCTTTAGTGTGGGAACGATTGGTGAATGGATCCGTTTGCTTTGATACTGGGAAGGAAATTGGGAGTGGTCTGGAAATTTGTTTAAGTGAATCGGTGATCCATGGAAAAAATGTGGGTGTGGTTTGCTATCAAAACTACCTCACTATCATCATTTCATATGAAAGACGTCCACTGCTGGACATGGGCCTCCCGTAACTGTCGCCACAATGAACGGTCTAGTCCGTCTCGCATGGATGAATGTCATGAATGATTTTCCCGTGATTCTCATCAGGTCGCCGACATAGCCCGAAGAAACGCCAAACTAAGGTATGCAGAGCACATTGCTCAAAATACCTATCAAAGAAGATTCATTGGTCAGTAGGTTTTTATTTTTTTGCTAGACTGCAATCCCACCTGATGGTAAGCAATGATGCAATCGTTGATCGTGAGGCGCACTAGTTTATTAAGAGCCTATTCACTCTAGCCTTCAAGACAACTGAGTTATAATCGGACGGGAAGACAGCAGTAGGCAAACTATTCCGGTCTTCCGATGTACGCGGTATAAACGACGAGGCAAAACGCTTAGTCCGGACTGTAGAAATTTACGTACGTACGATACGTTGGTGTAGTGGTTAAGCGATTAGCTGCTGCACTCCGTATCGTGGGTTCAATTCACACACAATTACAAATATTTGTATGATACAGATAATTGTTCTAGGAGTCTTGTGTGTATACCGTTAAATTTTGGTCGTTTTAATCCCGTGGAGGGTCGATTCGGTACGTAAAACACTAACGATTAGTAAAGTAAAAAAAACAAAGTACTTTTTTTTCTAAAATTCGCATTTTCGAAATTAATTCCTCGGTCGTTGCGTACTAACTAAAAAAATAATTACGTACATTCGTAAATTAATTCTAGTTTAAAAAAAAGTATTTAACTTTTTAATTTTCTCTTTACAAATCGTTAGTGTTTCATGTACCGGATCGACCCTCTGCGGGATTAAAACGACCAAAATTTAACCGTGTATGGGTTTACATAATATTTGTAAACGCATCCTCGATACAGGAGCGCTTACAAATGGAGCAAAATTAAAAAAAAAACCTCACTCTAGTATTATATTGACATCGAAAGCATTTCACATACAAATAAACATTCGTGCTGACATTCATTACACTTAAGCGTTGCGCGCACCGGTGACTTTAGTCACGGTGACTTTTATGTGTTTGTCACTGTCACGTCACGTATCCAAGGTGGAGTGCGCGCACGACGAGCGACAGTGACGAAAGAATCAGAATCAGAATCAGAATCAGAATAGTTTATTTCAAATAGACCAATTACAGGCACTTTTGAATTGTCAAAATGTCGGTCAGTCCAAAAAAAAAGTGAAGCTAAATTGCACGTTCCAAAGCGTAGATCTCTATGGAGAAGAACGTGCAAGAAACTCCATGGACACTCTTTTAAATCATATTATGAGTTACATAATCTTGGTTACAAATTTATTGTCGCTTCTATTATGTGAGCACAATGAAGAAAAAAAAAAAATTAAAACGCAATGAAACCACAAATAATGAAAAAAATACAATAAACTAATAAAAAAATAGTAATTGAATTAAGCCACTGGCAGCTAAGAGATGACCAGTCCCAACTGACGGCGCCCGTTCACGAGCATGACGCGTGCCTCAGCCCCACTCAGCTCAACCATTTTGAAGGGAACCGAATGACCCAATAACACGTGCCACCATCAGCGAAACATTTGAGTGAGCATGACAAACTTTCAACTGCCATGCTCATAACGTCAAACAAGTTGTTATCTAATAAAATAAAATGCTCCATGGTACTTCACATTCACAAATTAGAAAAAAGTGCTTCTACATTATACAATTTTATTGTTCCCAATTACAAAAAGTAATAATTGATCACAAGCTCCATTAAAATAAACTAATCAATTATAATATATATATATTATATTGAAAAAGAAAGACATAACATTTTGAAAACCACGATACAAAAAGGGTCCCAGCATCTCCTCCATTATTAAAAAGTAATAAAATACATAAAATAAAATGTAGAACTAATTTGTAGACAAATGTGGCTGTGGCTGTGGAGCAGGACCGGCATTTAGCCAAGCATTTTTATCAAGGATGTAATCATCCAATCTATAATATGCTTGTCTACACAGCGTGCGTTTAATGCATGTTTTAAATTTTGACTCATTGAGATGGAGAATCTCAAGTGGTATTTTATTATAAAATTTTACACAGTACCCCATAAAAGAACTTTGTACTTTAGCCAATCTGAATCGAGGTTGATCTAATTGGTTCCTATTCCTAGTATTAAAATTGTGCCTGTCACTTATCTTAGTAAAAAGATGAATATTTTTCCGAACATACATAATGTTTTCATAAATGTATTGACAAGGGACCGTCATGATATTTATTTCCTTAAATAGTTCTCTAAGAGAATCGCGCCTGCGAAGATTATATATGGCTCTGATAGCTCTTTTCTGCAGAATAAAAATAGACTCCATGTCTGCAGCCCGTCCCCATAGTAATATACCGTAAGACATTATGCTATGGAAGTAACTAAAATACACTAGTCTCGCAGTATCTACATCTGTAAATTGACGGATTTTTCTAACGGCATATGCTGCTGAACTAAGCCGACCTGCCAGAGATGTTAAATGAGGACCCCATTGTAGCCTCGAGTCAAGCGTGATCCCCAGGAAAACCGTGTCCTCGACGAATTCGAGTTTCTCCTTGTTCAATACTATATCGAAATCACCAATTCTTACATTCGGTAACGCAAATCTTATGCACTTAGTCTTTTTTCCATTTAACACCAAATTATTAATAGTGAACCATTTGTGGACTTCCTGTAGAGCTTTGTTTACGTCATCAAGGTTTGTAGAACGTCTACTGACCTTAAAAATTAACGACGTATCGTCAGCAAACAATACAATGTGTGGTTGTTTTTTTAATAGATGTGGTAGATCATTAATATACACTAAAAAGAGAAAAGGACCCAATATTGAGCCTTGTGGGACACCCATTTTGACTCTCAAACCTTGAGAATTTATACTATTTATTTGAACTTGCTGTTGCCTGTCATTTAAATAAGATTTCACCAAGCTGAGTGCAAGTTTACCTAGCCCATAATGTTTCAGTTTTAAAAGCAAGGTTTCGTGATTAACGCAATCGAAAGCCTTTGAGAGGTCACAAAAAATCCCTATCGCATCTTGGGCTTCCTCCCACGCTGCAAATATATGTTTTAATAAAGCGACACCAGCGTCTGTCGTACAACGACCTTTGGTGAAGCCATATTGCTGATCGTGAAAGATTTTATTGCTGTTAAAATGGTAGAGCATTTGATTCAGCATAACTTTTTCAAACACCTTACTAAAAACTGGCAATACCGATACAGGTCTATAATTATTAATGTCATTATGGTCACCGGATTTAAAAAGTGGTATAACCTTACTGTATTTCATTATATCTGGAAAGACTCCTTGGTCCACACATAAATTAAATATTAAAGCCAAGTATGGTGCTATGGTCTCAATTATGGATGTACATACCTTAACAGACATTCCCCATAGGTCTTCAGTTAATTTGATTTTAATTTGCCCAAAAGCCTTTATGACTGTCATAGGGTTTATATGTTTGAATTGAAATTCAACCGGACAGCCTGGCACGTTTGCTTTCAATAAAGCAATTGAGGCTTCAGGGGAGGAATTTAGAGCTTCCGTTGTTCTAAGAGGTATATCAGTAAAATAATTTACAAACTCTTGGGCCACTTCTATGTTAGAGCTTATGGGACCATGTGACGTCTCCAGTAAAAAATCCGTGTTGTGTACTTTATTCCTACCAGTTTCACTATTAATAATTTTCCACACAGTCTTTATTTTATTGTCTGCCGATTTGATCTTGTTGCTAATGTACAGGGCCTTTGCAGCCTTGCAAATCTTTCTAAAAAATTTAGAATATCTATTTACATATTTATTAAAGCTTTCAGTGTTGAAAAATGGCTTAAGGCCATATAGCTCATATAGTCTTTCCCTACTTATCCTTATACCCTTAGTCGCCCAGTCACTAAATACAAACTTAGGGAAAATATTTTTTGATTTCTTTTCAAAAACTGTATTAAACTCATTAAGTACCACTGAAAAGAAATTATCATAAAATTTATTAGCATTATCAATATTATGGCCCAGAATATTTAATTTATTTTGTAAGTTACTATTAAATTTTGTTAATTTGCCAGTTGTTATTGGCCTAGATTGAATTTGAGTTTTTTCTAAGGCTGCTTGAGACATAAAAGTTACTGTTTGTCCACTATGATCAGACGGAAGACAATCTACTATAGCTTTATCTAAATAATCACAGTTGCAGAAAACATTATCAATACAAGTTGCAGAGGATGGAGTTACTCTAGTTGGTTCTGTAAAAACATTAGACAGATTAAATGATTTAAAAAGGGTTAAAAATCTGCTGCTATTTGAATTATTTTCCAAAATATTAATATTAAAGTCTCCACAAATAATTAAGGATTTGTTACTATTTGCAAGTTTCGCTAGAATATCTTCCATGGTTGATTCAAATAAAACTTTCTTGAAATTGAAGTAAAGATGGGACCGATATTTGTCAGTATTAGCTAATATGAATATATTCGTCTAGTAATATCGTAATATTAAAACTAATATTTGAGTATTAGTGATATCTGCGTATGGAGGAATACATAGATATTACTGCTGTATTTGTATTCAATAAACCGATATTATTTTTGAGATAGTATTTAGGTACTATTTGATATTGCTACGTAGATATTAATGTTAATGCCTATGAGTGATACATTTATTTTCATTCGTACATTTGTTGCCATATTAGTGAGTGAATATGATCCGCGGTTATCGAATGAATCCCGAGTGATATTATATTCACAAAATATTTTTTCATTATATTTAATATTATTCGACCTGTGTTGAATGGCCCTGACATAATTATGTGAATATTAAATATTAGCATATCAGATTTAGTCGGATTACTAAGTAATACATGAATCCATTGAATATCACTAATATCTCAGCGAATACTAATATATCAGTCACAACTCTAAATCGAAGCGTCATTTGTGTTAGTGGCGTAGCGTGGGTTTTCGCTGCATGGAGCCGCCCTTTGTTTTTTGTTATTAATCGATTAAACATTTGGTTTAATAGACGTAATCAGTAATTAGTACCACTTATTGAAAGTCAAGATATACCACTGCTTCACAAAATCGGCTCAAAGTGCCGATGCATTCCACTACGTTTTTAGATAAATCCTTTGCTGTCCAAGCTTCTCGTCTGTAGAATGCATTGTCTGTCTCAATTAAACGCGCGCAATCACTTCATATTTTCAAAACGCTTGTGAAGGAATATTACTTGTCTTTGTAGTTATGTTTCGTTTCTATCTGTATCAATTGTAGTCGTCACTTGTTTCTTGCCTATATTTTAGTATGTATGTATTTATGTATCTATTTAGTTTGATGATGATGATGATGATGTACTTTGTTTTTTCGTTTGTTTAACTTGTTTTGTTACGCACCAAGTGCAACCCCAATTTATGTCCATACAATCTCTTTCCATCCCAGGTTGCCAGGAAGAGTTCGCAGATAGCGATAAGGCCGCCCATTGTATGTTTTAATTTAAGTCTCAAAATTGTATAATCTTTTTATCTTGGTGTACAATAAAGTATATATAAATAAATAAATAAATACTCATATTTTTACATTTTCCAAATTATTAAATTGGCGCTTCCTGCCGCCCCCTTTCGTATGGCGCCTGGGGCCATGCCCCCCACCGCCCCCCATGCTACGCCACTGATTGCAGCGCGGTGACAAAAATGTCACGGGCTTGTCCGCTCCATGGTCAGCGAACAAAAATGTCACCCAGTTGTCACGTCGCTACGTGCGCGCACCTCCATACATATCCATGGACTTGATAAGGGTGACAAAAAAGTCACGGTGACAAAAGTCACCAGTGCGCGCATCGCTTTAGTGAGGTATGTCAAAGGAATGTGACATTTACTGAACACAAGGCTTGAGCATTGAACTTCGTGTGAATCAGAACCACAACGCTGTTTGAGGAGACGAGGTCAGCAGGATCCTTTAGATTAGTGCGAAGCGTTGGCATATGACTTTGATGGAGAAAGCAACGTCACAAAAGAGAGAGAGTCCAGAAGACAATTTACATATAAAGCGCGCTCGAGCAACGCACACGTAGACACCGCTCACGGACACGATATCTCACGCGCGCTCAAACCAGTGCGAGCTCGAGTGCTACCCGTTTGAGACACGCGTCTATGAACTTTTTTGTGCAATAATGGACACAAACAACGAAAGAGTTATAGAACAGAGTTAAGAACTGTTCAAATGACGGTGGCTTAAATTCAACATTAAATTGTAAATTATCATTTTTTAAGCTACCAGCCCCCCTAGCCAAGCTACAATAGTTTCATTTAGCGTGAACACTTGGAGTTGGCCACGCCCCCAATTCCTTTATTTTTTCTAAAGGAATTGGTTTGGTTGGATTGTTCTGACGACTCCAAGCGTTCACGCTAAACGAAACGATTGTAACTTGTCTAGGTGTTGTTGTTTCAGTGGCAACGTTAATAGTCAGGTAGGCAGTTACTGAAGTGAACTGAAAAGTAGTTGGGTACCTACCTTGTTTACTTCTTAAACTTGTTTGGCGATTCTTCAGGCTTTTTTTTAAATGGGAAATCATCCAATGACTTCTCCCGCTCTAGGTGGAGCGAGAAGATGTGCCAGACTTTTACTGACTAAAACCCACCCTTATTTATTTCTTTATTGCACACCTTAACTTATTACAGAACAAACATTTATTTATATAAAAATAATAAGTGTACAAGAAATAGGCGGTCTTATTGCACAGGGCAATTTCTACCAGGGCTTATTCGATGTGGCCCGGGAGCAAAATACCTGAAAGGAGTTAGGAGAGGCCTTTGCTCAGCTGTGGGAAAGTATAGGCTAAAAAAAAAAGCGAGGATTGAATTACACAGCTTCCTCGTGATATCAATAGCATCAGAAAAGCGTAAAAATTAACGTATTACGCAAAGCTTTTCCTCCAACTGTAGACAACGAAATAAAACAAAACAACGCCTCATGATAGCCATCAATAGAACTCAAACATCAATGAAAAGAGTAAATTATTCACATACGCTAGTACCAAGACAGGGCGCCCTGTATCGATTTTCCTTCGACCTTCAGACGGCCTGACTGCTCGCTTTTAAAACTTGAAGGAATCTAATTGAGGGTAGCTTGGTGAGTGACACGTTTTTGAGAGGTACAGGAAGGGTTATTGAGCTGGTGAGGTCAAAAAAACGTTTTAGATACAATGACAAATGATATTTATTTTTCAGTACACATAATCGAAAACTCAGTCTTATACCACCGTTTTTTGGCACGTAATAGACTGTTTTCCACACTAGTGAAGAAAAGTGCCCCCCCCCACAATTTTATTACATTTATCGTATCAAGCTGGGCGCGCGTCGACCCTCACGAGGCGCCGGTCAACTCCCGTTTATAATTCATTTCTTTGTGTTTTGAAAAATGTCGTTTGATACATGTCGTGCGAATTTGTCACTGCAGCCTTTGGGTTTCATAACACACTTGCCTAAGGTTCGTGCGAATTCTGCCTCGGTCTCAATGATAAACTTTCTGCACTTGTATCAAAATGTACTATTGCAAACTCGCTGCTGGTAGCGGCTTTACTAAGTAGAAAATTGCCCTAAGCAGGGGTGTAGCTACCGCCGTATCTGCTGTATCAATTATACGGGGCCCCCATCCTACAAGGGCCCCGACGTAGGCAAAAATTATCCAAAACCGTCTCGTAGGGTAAACCAAGCATTTGTTAAAAAGCATTTTTTTAGGGGCCCCCCTATGGGAATTATTATACGGGGCCCCTGTGGGACTAGCTACGCCACTGGCCCTAAGGTAACATACTCTTGGGATGATAGCAGTACCGTGCCGTAGACATGTGTCTACGCCCTTACAATTCGGCATTCGTAACAAGTTTCTTTCTATAAATCGCATAGAAATAGAATTTTCCAGCATTGCAATTTCGACTGAAGAAGATAATAATTTACGTTTCGTACTTCGCCTAATTGGTTTCTATATTGCCTATTCATCTTATAGAATGATATATGATGATTGTTCATTTACAGAAATACTGTAATGATGCTGAAATATGGTTTAAAGTAATTGTGGATCATTTGAATTGATTGGGCGTGGGAGGGACGAACTCGATATTATATTTTCAAGTGAGAATCGCGTTAAATAGGTTATAACTATTGATTACTAATAATGTTTGATTCGTTTGTTAGCAGTATACCGCAGACTATACCTTTGATTATTTTAAGTTCTTATGATTCATCCAAAGGTTGTCTGGTAAATATCACTGCTTGCAATAATACCGCAACTGTACGGGAGATTTCAGTTTGTTTATATGTTATGTTACTAAATGATATTTATTTTGAAAATAGATTTAAAAAAATATTTTTACACGTCATTTTTTTTTTTTGTTTGTTTCAACAAACTAGATGAAGCCGGCGTTTCTTAGCAGACTGCCCTGATAAGAAACACCGATAGAAGCTCAGGGGTAAAATTATTTTGATACACAATTAAGTTTTTTCTATTCAATTAAAATTAATTTAAAAAAATCGGAAATAACTGTGAATCTTTCACCATTGTTCGATATAAAAATGTACTTTTTCCTTTTAAATCCCTCATTCTTAAGATATTATGAAATCAAGAATATAGGTACCAATTGAGTCCGAATTGGTATTTAAACCTCTTCTGTATCAAATAGACACTTACCAAGAACTTCATACCATGACCCATGTAATCGATTGGTACTACAACGCTGTCGAGAAATCGACGGAGCGGTATTAATATTCCATGAATCCTCCAAAAGAGAGGGCATAAAGATATAAAGTGCCTCTTTAAAACCAATCTGTTTGAACGGGCGGCCATTTTCGACCGTTACGCGGCAAAATTGAGCTTTTGACAGCAAACGTCATTATTTGACACTTATGTTCGAAGTTCGAAAGTGGCCAGTGTTTGTTTATCATTCGTTTTAGAGATGTTACATGATTTGTGTTTAGTCATAGATCATTAAATTTATGACTTTAAGCTTATTATTATAATTATGTTTGATTTTTATGTGTGCTTTGTTTATGGTTGTAGTTTTAATATGCATAACGTTTCGTAAGCTTTGATCTGTCGGATAATTGCATTTTTTTGTAATAAGAATTATAGACAGTTGAGATTGGTCATCTCTTAGCTGCCAGTAGCGTAGCACAGCATAGCATCAGCCTTATAATGTTCCCACTGCTGGGACTAAAGCCCCCTCTCTAGGAGAGGGAATGGACCGTAATCCACCACCCGGGCCCAATGCGAGTTAGTGGATGTCACATGTCTTCGAATGTTTGGTTCCAGGACATGCCGGTTTCATCACGATGTTTTCCTTCACCGTTCTGAGAATAGTGTTGATGAAATAAATTACACAAAGTAATGCGCCTGGCTGGGTTTGAATCCACAACCTGTAACTCGTAAGTCGGGGCCGTTACCACTCGGCCACCACTGCTCTAGCTGCCAGTGGATTATTTTAATTTAGATATTTAGAATTTATTTCTCTTTTAGTTTTTTTACGTTAGTTAGTTACATACATTGTTCTCACATAATTAGTGGCGACAAGGAACATGTAACTGAGATAATATGTAATACATAACATGATTGAAGAGTGTCCGTGGAGTTTCTTGTAGAATTTTTCTGAATGACTTCTTGATGATTCAAAAGTGTCTGTAAATGGTTTATTTGAATTTAAAAATGACTGCTTTGACTTTGATTTTGTCTTTGAACTACGAAAATGGTTGACCTACGTATCGTCTACTTTTTAATTGAGTTTTGTAAAATAAACAAAAATGGTTTCTAATCCCAAAAGGTTAAATGACTAACGATACATATATGCCACAGACTAAAGTCCTCTATATACCTACCTACGTAATGAGTCAGACGAATTTGCCAGCTTCCATATTGCCAATCTCCTCGTAATCAGTCTAGAGACCTTAGCATTGGTTCAGTGAATCACTGTGGGACATTGCGTGTTATGGAATGTTTTTTTTTTTTGTTATTTCAAAATGTGCTCTTGTATTTATTGAGTTTATTATTTATGTACATGTGTACACACACACACTGCGAGACACAATAAAATATAACACATTGTAAATATGAGTCTAAAGTTACAGCTTAGTTCTAAATAAATTAAGATCATTACTAGGTGTTGCCAGCGGCTCCGCCCGCGTGTTACTAGAAAATTGAGTCAAGGGAATATAATCCCCGGATTAAAACAATCCTATGTTACTACCCGGGTGCCAGCCGCCGAGATTCCGACCCCGACTACCAGCCACGGTAGATGCGTGTTTGCGGACGTCGAGTAATGGGTAGCTCGCCGTCTGGCCGTCCGGATAATTGACCGGACCGAGCCCAGTCATCTGCAGCGCGTAGTGATCTACACGCACCTCAAAGAGATGTCAGAAACCGTAGGGGCCCAACAAGGCTGATGGCCGCTAGCTAGGACCGCGGGCAAATTCTAAAAAGGATACACGTAGTCCTAGCACGCAAAAGGACACACACACTGGTGTGGTTTTAGTCAGTAAAAGTCTGACACGTCCTCCCGCTCTGCCCAGAACGGGAGAAGTCATTGGATGATTTCCATCCTTAAAAAAAACCCGGTCGCTAAATTTCATCGAAATCAGTTCAGCGGTTAAAGCGTTGAGAAGTAATAAATATACCTACAAATGTGCACACGAACTCTCACCTCTATAATATTAGTACAAAAATACAAATACTTGGATCCACATTTCTCTTCTAACCATCATAACTACTCGTCAAGTAAACATTCGGCTAAAGATACACAGTTAGCACTGACATCACAAAATCAACACAAGAATTTAACATGTAATATTAGTTAACACTTTCTAGATGAGGGGTTATGAAAGCTGGTGAAAATTATACTAACTTTGTGAACTTTAAAGTCTTAGATACATTAGGGGACAAAATGTGCCCCAACATGACGCGCTGTCAAATTGTCCAACGACATGGGGGGCGACCACAAGCGCTTATAGCAGTATTGTTTTAATCTTACTTATGTTTTTCGTACCATGTGGCCTTCAAAACAATCTTATTACAACATTAAAACAAGAATGTTTTCTTAGCGATTTTGTGACGTCACACGTTAAAAACTTCATTCTATTCGTACTATAAGGCGATTTTTGACCGCTAGCAGTATTGTTTTTACGTCAAATTAGCAGGCTTAAAAAAGTTGCTCGGACGCAGCGGTTTTATTATTGTTTTCCAAATATATACTATTTAAAGTGTTTTTCGTGACATATAAAGTATTTAAAACTTATTTCGATGCCTAAACGTGTCGAGTTGATTGTTTTGAGTACATACGTGGGTTATTAATTTATTATTGTATTCTAGATGGGGAACACATATCAAAATTTTTGAGTTTTTAGAAGCAGATAACACTGAATTCAATAGTGCACGAACAACAAGTTACGTATTTCACTAGAATACACTGTTTAACTTTACCTTGATTGCATGATGTCCATGTACAATAAGTTTCAACCATAGTTCATTATCCGCTAAGAACACCAAACACTTAAAAAAAGCTAGATTACTCTAATTTTAAGCACTTGAAAACTATTTTAATTCAAAAATCAAACTTAGTTCGCACTAAACAAATAAACACTGATAAGAATTTTGTTAATGTAAACAAACGTTCCGAATTCCGAATGTTACGATTCACACTAACACGCAACTAAATGTCGACGTTGTCGCTCGCAGCTTTTTTGGTTTTTCTACTTTATCAATGTAAAATCTTGAAAGTTATTACGTCCTTTTTATGAAAGTTACATAGATCCTTTTAAAAATATATTTTAACAAGGCATCTTTTGAGTTAAATGTATTCTATTACTTCACGATAAACTATAATGTAGCGATTCGAACAACAAACATCTGAAAGAGACAACGCGATACAGATCAGTATAGCGCGTGTCTTTTCTGTTTTAGCAGGGAATAGACAAAATCTTTAGAATCGTTCATTCTTTCCCAGCCCTTAGCAGGAATACAATCATACTGAGCGATTAAGCTTATGGTACAAAATTAAGTAATATTACTTTAAGATTGAAACAAAACTCTCCTGCAATAAGATTGTTTTCTCAAAGTTTATGGTCGGCCCCATGGTCGCATGTTGGGATATTCCTTAGGTACCCCGATCCCCGAGGGTCCCGTCCCAGAGGACCCCCACTTATATTTATCTTGATAAATTCAAGTAATGTCAATTTGGTTTACTCCGTCATGCTTTAAAGTAGAAGATCGTCCCAAATACGTACGAATAGAAATTTGGATGGCTCGGACACTGAACATATCCTTTAAGTTAGTATTTTATTAAACATCATTTAAAAATTTGACACTCCCTGAAGCTCCACCCAAATCGGAATAATAAATTTGATGATTTACAAACACCATATTATAAAATATATATATTATACATAACATTAATCATCATGTATAACACTGAAAAAAAAAACGAACTGCGGTTATAAATACTTAACATTTACCAACACTACGACAGTACTACAAACTCAAAAAAAAAAAAAAACAGATAATAAACTATAAAGCTAGGTACTCACTTCCTCGTTTATGTAGTCCCATGGTTTCCAAGTTCACTTTTAACAAACAGTCGTACACATCACTAACTTACATTCACTTTCGATCCATCACTATTCACAATCCGTAGTCTTATATTTCACGAGTCACAAGTGAGAGTAAAGCTGGGGACACACAGGATGAAATTACGTAAAATTACGCGACTAGAATACAGTTGCGCGTAATTCCATGCAATTTTATGTAGAATTAAGTAAAATAACGAGGTCTGAATTTTGAGATGTTTGAGCAAGTTTTAATATATAGCAGTGTAGGTTACCTAGCCAGAATACTTGAGTGATTGATGCCTACGTGAAGATTTATGGAATTTAGGTTTTAGCTTGGTTGGCTGTAATGGCCATTTAAAAATATAAATAAAACTGGCTGTCCTATTTAATCTGAAAACATAAAAAATATCTACGTAGGATCTTAAAAAAAATGTAAAAACCTAGCATTTAAGTCTCTTATTACATTATTCTCTTATTATTGTATTTTGTGAAAATAAACCGAATAAAGTCGTTATTATTTTATCAAAAGAGAAATTGTCATCTTCATTATATGATGAGCAAGCAGTCAAAACAGCTTTTGAAACATAAGCTTTTTAATAACTCTGGAAATATAATAGAGTAGATAAAATAAAACAATTTTTACTTTTTATACCAAACACGTGTAATAAATACATTAGGTTAAACTAGTTCACCATCATAAAAATTATTCATATAATTTTCTCTGACGCAAGCATTGTATCGGTGGTTTTAATGTACTTTTGTTCCATTAAAATTATAAGCAAAGAAAAATATATTTCAATATTGTTAAGTCGATTTTAATGTAGTTTATCAAAAAACCGAATAGTAATTTCAATAGTCCTAGTTCCCAAGGCCGACACAAAAATATAAAAATACCGAAAAAATATATGTTTGCTGTTTTATTTGTTTAATCTAGAATTCTAATTGTTATCATGTCGTAACAATTACTTCTAGTTACTCCCACGTTTTCACTTACGGCAAAGTTCTCACGGATTTAATGGAACAACAATAATTAAGTATTATTGTTTATAATTTATACAAACCAAGATTATTGTTTATAATATTCGCAGACATAAATAGTGTTATTATTTAATAAGATTTCTTGAAATGTAAACCAGTCTAATTATTACATAAGTTGTATTGTGAACACTAAGCTTTATGTTGAAGGAAAAGATAGTTTTACATACGCACAAAATGTTCCGGAAACACATTCATTGTGCGTACAGCTAAGGAGTGGAATTCCCTGCCGGAGTCTGTGTTTCCTGACAGCTAAAATCTGAGGTCTTTAAGTCAAGAGTGAATAGGTTACTTCCAGGCAAGGGTGCTCCATCGTCGATCACATCATCACTTATCATCAGGTTTTTTTTTATGGTTGGTAAAATCATTCAATGACAGATCCCGCCCTTGGGTGGGGCGAGAAATAGTGTCAGACTCTTACTGACTAAAAACCTACCCTGTTCCATTCATTGCCTTTGTCCCAGGACCATTGGTGACATTTTCACATAACCTTTGGACCCAGTAGGCACTTATCATCAGGTGAAATAGTGGCCTTGTGGTGCAGTTAGATAAAACACTAGTAGCTGCCAGCGGCCTCACCTATGATAAATAAGAATATTATCCTTAGGGAACATACTTCAGACGTAAAAAGTACTATATGCTATTCCAGGACATGGTCTTCCCGTGTGTTAAATTTCATCCAAATCTGTTCAGCAATTTGAGTGTGAACAAGCATTCACTCAAATACAAACTTTCGCCATAACAATATTAGTGTGAATGAATGTCTGAATTCCTACCGAATTGAGAATCCAACTTGTAAATAGATTATTATTAACACCAATCTAATCATCAACTTAGTTCGATCTTGGACAAATCTCTACGAATGCCTTCTGCTGAAAAAAATAACGGCTGGCTGATGATCCGGACACAGTATCCTGATTGGCACATTTGAAACTTTTCTTCGATAAACTTGGTGGTATCCAAACCGAATAATTGTGTCCCAATCGTCAGAAACTCATAAAAATTGTGAAAATTAAATATGTATATAATTTTTTTAAATAACAGATTTAGCGCAGTGCTTGAGCTATTGGCTACTGCACTACGTGCCAAGGGTTCGGTTCCCTTACGGATATTCATCAGGGGCGTAGCTACTGCCGTATCTGCCGTATCAATTATACGGGGCCCCCACCCTACAGGGGCCCCGACGTACACAAAAATTGGGAACATATTATCCACAACCGTGTCATAGGGTAAACCAAGCATTTGTAAAATGGTGCTTCCATTTGTTTCATACGGGGCCCCCATGAGAATTTTGATACGGGGCCCCTGTGGGAAATTTGATTTGCTACGCCTCTGATATTCATATGACCTTTATTACGGTTGATATTTGTTTCAGACTCTGGATGTTTGACGATACAGGAATAATTCGTGGTGACAATGGTTAAAAAAACTCTACATATAAAAACGAACTAAGTCGGTAACAAGTTTAACAACGTAATTACTAGACAATAGAAGTAGCAGACGCTTGAGAGCGAAGAAACACCAGCTCGAACTAATTACAGAACCAATGAAAGTTGTTCATTTAGCCAGTTTTGGGGGTCCGTTCTCTAAGGGTAAAACAAGACCCTATTTTTTTACGCGGCATAGACATAAGTTGATGGTGATCGACCTTTAATGCGCAGTAACAAATTTTTGGGCCTAAATCGAAGTGTGGCACAGCGGGGGGCTGCGCGTAATTATAACAATGACGGCTATTATAGTTGAACTTATTTGCCGCGTACAATACTAAGAATCCGCTGTCCGTTTGTCTGTCTGTCTGTTCGTCTAGCACCAGGCTGTATCTCATGAATCGTGATATATTTCTATTGCCGCTACAACAACAGAATAAAATAATATTTAAGACATTTTAAGGCTCCCATTCAAGTCATTCGCTGTTTTTTTTTGCTACGGACGCTACGGAATCATTCGTGCACGAATCCGACTCGCACTTAGCGATTTTTTTTCGTCCCACGCTAAAAGCCTTCGCTTTCGTACAACGCGTGATTTTTGTTAATTAGGAAAATGTGACTTGTGCACGTTAATTACGCCTTAATGAGGTGCTTAGAGAAAATTCTTTTGGATAACTACGTATTTAGAATGTATTTTAGTATATAAATAAATTTATATGTTATTCGGTCAACTCTAGATTGTATGGTAATGTGTGATCAGTGTTTACAAGTTGATGACCTTTGAAAGGCATAGGGTTATAACCGAAGAGCCTATATATTCAACAGTCGTTGAGGTCCTTAGTAGTCTTGAGTTGAGCTACAAGAATACTGACAAATGTTTGCACTATCTGGGCAGGTCTAATCAGGTCTACAGGTCGCAGCTATGTGTGATTCTTTCTTCGAAATACCAATTTATATAGCTACTAATCTGCCTGATTCTGACACGATTTAACCACTACATGTTTACTAAGAGATTTTGATTTCTGATTTTTTGCGGTTTTTCTTTCCAGGTTAGTCAACTAGAAAACACCGGCTCATATAGTTAAATTGACTAGAAAAATCGTTTTTAAAATCTATTTACAAAGTAAATATCACTATCATTTATTAATATGACAACTTCTCAGCGCCAGGATTTTTAAAAAGACATGAAAAGTGGCAATTTGACCTAGGACCAACATTTGAATTATGTACTTAAAGAACATAAGTAATACATCTAAAATTATTTCTTTCGAAAGATAACGTTTTTACAGTGATTGAGAAATTCTCTCGACATTATACTTAGTTTGAAAGCAATGGACAGATGACACGGCATTGGCATCGCAATCTGCGCGTGAGTCTGTCGTAGTAAATTGACAGATTATAATGATTACCACGAACGTGTGATTGGTGGTGATAGCTGTGGAAATTGAGTAATCTATGTGTGAGAACTGATGCGTGATTACTTAGGTAACTACCTATAGATTATTACGAGTATATATTCTACGTGGTGGTATGTGTCTGATTTTACCAGATTTTACATTACCTACAATTTGTTTCGTGAATTTTTTAAAAAAAAATTAAAGTATACGTTTGTCCTCACTAGGAATAACTCCTGTACGCGTTCACAAATATGAAAAGTGACAGTTATCTACATATATTACAGTAGGTGATTTTTTCTTTGGTACGAAAGAAAATACGTCCTACAAATATTTAAACGTATTTTTAGTAAGTATAAAATATAAAGTCGGTTTGAAACAGCGTGACTATAGCTCTCTATATAGTGTATACAGAGAGTTTTCTACTAGATATTTAGCTTGACTTCATTCATAAATCAGTTTCATTATTGCTAAAATTTTGCGTTGACTTTCTGTATGTTCGGTTAAACTAAAAAAAAAACTTAATAAAAATAGAAATAAGTAAGGTCAGGCCGAGAGTTTGGAACAGACCCTTAAGGAATTAACTTCTTTTGTTTTTTTAAATATAAATTATTAAAGCGAAATACCACTCACTGATTAATCACGAAATCTCAGAAACTATAACACCGACAAACTTAAAATTTGGCAGGTAGCTTCCTCATAGGGTGTAGACATCGGTCGGAACGGATTTTACGAAGCTCCACCCCTCAGGACTTCTCAGCAAACTGTAGGGGCCCGGCAGGGTCAAAGCCTACTCTGGAGCTCTAGGGAGGTATGAAAGTGCATACCAGGGCCCTAGAACCAAGGTAATGAAGGAATGGGCTATGTTTTTAGTCATTAAGAGTCTGACACTATCTCCTGCTCCACCCAAGGGCGGGAGATGTCATTGGATGATTTTACCTAACTTAAAAAAAAAACCCTAAGGGGGTAAAACGATTTTCACGCGGGCGAAGCCCCATCTAAGCTTTAGTAACTGTATATTTTAAAAAGAAAACTTCAAAAAAAATAATACAAGGGCGTTTTAATATACTTTTGATCGCACAATTCATTTTCCCCTACGAGTACGTTTCTAACAACCGAATTAATGTAGGCTCTACTTCCTTTTCAACCGATTACATTCACGTTACATCCGAGGCAACGCCATATTATAATAATATTATTTTTAAGGTTATTTTGGAACATAACCTTATCTAACGTTGTTTATAAACGTCGTTACTGACCCGTGACAAGTAAGCAATGTAGTTTGGGATTTAAATAATAATAGCTTTGACCTTTTAGCACGTTTTGTTTTGCCGTTTTTCACCCACATTTTGGTATTTTATGATCATCATCATATTTCTTACCCTTGCCTGTTCTTTGGGGTCGGCGCAACAGGTATTTTTTTTTTCTTCCATTCCGTTCTATCACCCGTTATGTATGCACCAGGCATGCTCAAAAACGGTGAAGAAAACCATCGTGAGAAAACCGGCATGTCCTAGAACCAAAAATTCGAAGACATGTGACATCCACCAATTCGCACTGGGCCCTCTCTTAGAGAGGAGGCCTGAGTCCCAGAAGTGCGAACATTAAATAGGCTGATACTCGTAATGCTAATAATGCTACCCGTCATGCTATCACTAACTCCCTTTCCTTTTATATCACTCCTCACAGAATCCATTCGTCTTTTCTTTGACCACTCTGTCTATCCATACACATGTAGGTGACTAAAAGAGTTGTCTCTTTTAGTAACATGGGTTTAATCCCTCCTCTTCACATAAGGCATTTTGTTATCCTTATCAATCAATTATATTCGTATTACCTAAACTCAGTGAACCTTTTTAAAGTTCTATACCGAAGAGTGTCAGGACTCTATTACTAAATCTATCAAAGGCCTATATCTCATAAAAAAATTAAAGGACGTACCCATACAAGAAAAGTTACTTTATCTGCGTTTTTTTTACTCTATTTTAAGATTGTGGTACAAAACCTTTCGTGTCGTGAGACCGACTCGTGCTTGTCCTGTTTTTTTTTTACGTAATATCAAAGACATAACTATTTCTTTTACTAAAAATTCAGTCCTACTTGATATTGTGAAAAAATGGTTTTTATACGATTTTAAAAATAAATTTGCTCATTCAAAATTTAATTTCAGAGTCCATTACATTTCAATGAAGTCAATATAGTGCAAAATGACTACTAAAAAAACATAAACGACAATATTGCAAGCGTTTCCAAAGGATACAGGTCACGGGTGACTCAAGGTGATCTCGTCATTAGTGACCGGTTTTTTGCTGAAACACTAGGCCTGGCTGCAGACGGGCCACTCGCCAGCCACAAATGTTGCTAACTGTAGCTAGAAGCGGCTGCAAAGAAAGCCGATGCACACGTCAGCCACTTGTAGCCAGTGATAGGTGGCCACTTTTTTTGACTTTGAATTGGATTGAATTTCTGATATACTTAAATAATTCTATATCCATGCCGATTATTCCAAATAAACAAACGTTACCACGTGCATGTGTTGCCTTTGATTTCAAAAGTTTGACTGAAGCGAAGGGAGAGAGGAGTGTGTTACAGCTTGAGTGTCTTTTTTTAAGGTGGGAACCGTGGGACATCATTCAATGAGGTGCGAGTATCGTACAGTGATCTATGCTGGCCACAAGAAGCGAGCAACTACGGTACGTAGCATGTGGCAACTTGTGTGGTTTTGGTTGTGGTCGGTGGTCCGTGTGCGACCAGCCTAAGGTTATACATAGAGAGAGTTTGATCATGTATAAGACGTTTATCTAATAAGATTTTATGTGACAATTTAAGATTTTGAAGTAGAAAAATAAAGACTATTTTTTGAATTCACGGCTCTTTACTATAGCATGTCTAAACTTTAAGTTGAACTAACATGGCAGTCGTTGCTATGGTTACGCGCAGCCCCCGCTGTGCCGCACTTCGATTGAGACCCAAAAAATCTGTTACTATCTAGGTTCAACTTATATGCCGCGTATTGTTAACTTTTTTAAGCAAATAGTTAATATTGTAAGGGCGAAAGTTTATATGTGTGTGTAATGTTTTAACTCTCTACCTTTGTGCCAAATACGGTTTTCAGGAGCGACTTGGCACAGATTAGTGATTACTGCAAAGCAGTATTTTATTGCTAGCTGCAGCCAGCGGTTTTGCCTGCGTAAAAGTAGAAAAGTTGCTGAAGCTGTAGAAAAACCCAGCTGTGCTGTGAAAGTTGGTGTGTTTGTAGAATCTGTTTGAGTTTTTTGGGTAAATGTAATATATATTATTCCAAGACATGGTCTATGTACGAAATGTCAACCAAATCTGTTCAGTCTATATAAATGTGATGGAGTTACAAACATTTATGTACATACATACATAACAACTACCGTCTTTCTAATATTAGTGTGATAATATTAGAATGTTGTTCATAAGTTAGTGTAATATTAAAAATTGAAATTGCTATCGCTACAGTTTAAATTTTTTATATTATTTGTTTGTTGTTATATACCAGACGTTGATTGGTATCGACTGCATAGTTGCATTAAATTCGCTTGTGTACCACTATTGCACAAAAAGTTTAAATTGGTAACAATTATGTAAGAATATTAATAGCCTAATAATAATATTCCACAATTGTCACACAACGATGTCTAGTCCCAAGCTAAGCAGAGCTTGTGTTATGGGCACTAGACAACTGATAAACATACTTATATATTTCTAAATACATACATATTAGATAAATTACAGCCAGACACAGAGCAAATGATCGTGCTCATCACACAAACATTTGTCCTGGGTGGGAATCGAACGCACGACCTTCGGCATAGCAGTCAGGGCCACTAACCACTAGACCAACAGGCTGGCAATAGTCTATGAATATTGTGATAACGGATTTTGATTTTTTCCATTTTTTCTCACCGTTTAAACCTTCCCTGGAGTGTCACAAATATTTCAAGACCAAAATTGTCCTAATCGGTCCAGCCGTTTTCGTGTTTTAGCGAGACTAACGAACAGCTATACATTTTTATATACACCGTTAAATTTTGATCGTTTTAATCCCGTGGAGGGTCGATTTGGTACATAAAACACCATATAATATGTATCGATTTGTAAAGATAAAAATTAAAAAATAAAATACTTTTTTTTAAAAACTCGAATTAAAATTTACGCATGTACGAAATTAATATTCTTTAAGTAAACTTCAGCTGGGTGAGTTCAATGACCAGTAGGTAGTTAGTACGCAATAACCGACAACTACCTAGAAGGTCATTGACTCGTTTATAATATAGGTCGCTAATTTGACCTTAGTTTATCACCATATATCGTCTGCTACTCTATGTGGAGCTCAAGAAAGTGTCAGACTTTTACTGACTAAAACCCGAATGTGTTCTTTCAATTTCCAGAAATCAGAAGCATTTATTTCAAATAGACCAACTACAGGTACTTATGAATTGTCAAAATGTCGGTCAGTCAAAAAAAAAGTGAAGCTAAATTGAATAACCACGATGGCTCTTTTAACAAAACCCTATTTAAAAATATGTCTGTGCCTATATTTAAATCCAAACAGATTCAATTTACCAACGCAAACTTTAGTCATAGAAACTACCATTAAACTTAGATCAAAGTTATAATTCAGTTGCTTAGCGTAGACAATAATTGTATTGTATTATTTAATTGGAGTCTGACTTTGAAATGAACTTGTCTGGATCGATGTTGTATTAAAATGCGTAACTTACAGGTAAAACTAATTTAATCTAGATACTAAACTAATATTAAAAAGCTGAGTATTAATTTTGTTTTGATTACGTTTGTAAAATGTAATCTTTGAAAAGAAAGAAAGAAAAACAGTTTATTTACACGGAATGACGCAACGAAAAACTAGACAAACGTAACATATTAAAGGAAAGATATGCGCCACATCCGTGCAAAACGGCCGAACGCTCAGCATAAAGCTGTGCCCTCATGCACAATGCGATGAGCACACAGCGCTGGTTTTCAGCGTTGGTCAGTGCTGACAGAAAGACGCCGAAACGGTGCAATGTGCAAAAAGATATAAATAAAAAATAAAATAAAAAAAATGTTGTTGTTGTTGGTTTATATGTTGTGTAAAATAATAAATGTTTGTCCTTTAATAAGGTAAGGTGTACAATAAAGAAATAAATAAATAAATAAAATAAAGAAATCATAAATTTTAGATAAATAAGAACACAAACACTTATCCGATGGCATGATAATAACGGTCCCGACTTACGAGTTCGCAGCTTCAAATCCAGTCAGACGCATTACTTTGTGTAATATATAAAAACGATGAAGAAAAACATCGTGAGGAAATGTATGTCCTAAAACCAAAAATTCGAAGACATGTATCTACCAACCGGCCGTTATGCCGCCATTATGACAAAACACATTAAAAAAACTGGCTCACTCAACTAGTTTCTTTATATTAGTAAACTAGCGACAAGTTCTAGCTTCGCACGGGTGCAATGGTGATATTAAATATATTATGCATGTATTATATAACATATAAGCCTTCCTCTTGAATCACTCTATCTATTAAAAAAAAAACGCATCGAAATCCGTTTTGTAGTTTTAAAGATCTAAGCATACATAGGAACAGACAGCGGGAAGCCATTTTGTTTTATACTATGTAGTAATGACCTTGTTCACAAACAAAATAAATAATATTAATTTCTACTCTATGCAAATTGTTCTTGACCTCTGACATATGGTGATCTAAGCATACAAAAGTACATTAATAAAAATAATTATTTTTATTGATGGATGTATCTAATCTAGTTTTTATTTTAATCATTTCAAAACTTTATTATCAAGTTATTTTGATCAATTTTTATGGGTCATCTTTTACAGAAATTCAATTATTACTTCGCAGCTGTTTTGATTGCTTCCTTATTGAATTATAAATCAATTTGCAAGATTTTTTCTGACATTAAAAGCACGTTTGGCGCAGTGGTTGATTGAACGGATCCTGCGCTGATTGTCGCCGATTCGATTCCCGTACAGAAAGAACATATTTTATTGTACAGATAGTTGTTTCAGGTCTGAATGTGTTGTGTATGTGAGTTTACATGTTTGTGAACGCGCCCACGATATGGGATTAATTTCTAATGTATAATTTTTCGTATAAGTACTACGAGCATTACCTATTATCTGTAGAGGTGTAATTTTTTCTTAAGTTAGAAAAACCATAAAAAACATATAATATCAGTATATATTATATCAGTAACTCAGTAATAATAGATACATTTCGATACAAATGGCGAAAGTTTCTCATTCGCCCGAGCCACAGGAGAGGGTGGTATTGAGTGGAATATTGCAGTGACTTTCCACACGTATTAAACGTTTATCTATACACTTAAGAAGAAATAAATAAACGGAGGTTGACCGGTAAGTCGTGGGAGTCGTTTACAGCCTAATATGATAAATACAATAAATTGTGCCGGGGCGAATTCATACACTTTACCGCACTAGTGCGGAAAACATTAAATTCCGTGTCTAAAATCGATAGAGATAGGAGTGGGATTTCGAATAAGTTTATTGAATAAACATTTTCGTCATCGAGTCAATGGTTCAACGTTTTAAAATCGTTCGTTTATTTTTGGAAGTATTCCAAAAATAAAGACACGTATTCATTTCGCCATAATGTTAGTTTATGGTGAGGTAAAGGCAAAGAGTTTAGCTCCCCGTCTGATCATCCGGTAAACATCCGGACCGAACCCGAGTCGTCGTCGACGGCGCGTACGCACGATCCAAAGAGATGTCAGCAAAACCGTAGGAGTCCAGCAGGGCCGAAGCCTACTGGGGCCATGGGCTTACTTCCGAAAGCAAAACCCGTGATTCCGGAACGCAAAGACCAAAAAGGAACATAGATGTGGTTTTAGTCAGTGAAAGTCCGACACGCCCTCACGCTCCACCCTAGAGCGAGAGAAGTCATTGGAAGATCAATTATTAAAAAAATTAAGCTAGTTGAAAAAAAGATGATAATGTTAGTTTATATAATTTTGAACAACTATATTACGTCAATCAAAATCTTCTAAATTCTCCTTGACCCACACTAAATGATTTTGCATCAACTTAATAATTTAAATTTGAATATTGCAGAGGTTAAGAACCACCAAAATGATAAATGGTGACATTTAATCTGCAACAAGTTCTGACGCAAAAATATTAAAATAATTATTGCGAAAAAATGACAAATCAAAGATGTTTATCCTTTGATATAAAAAACGAGTTAATAACCACATCACACGAATATTAAAAAGGCGAAAGTTAGTTTCAAGATTCATAGCATTTATTTCAAATAAACTATTTACAGGCACTTTGGGATTGTCAAGAAACCAGTCAGTCTAAAACCTGATGGTACCTGCACATTCCAAAGCGTAGATCTCTGTGGAGAAAGAATGTGCAAGAAACTCCATGGACACTCTTTTCAATCATGTTATATGTATTACAAAAATCTTGGTTATATGTTTCTTGTCGCATTTCACGCAGAAGCTAGTAATACATAAAATCGAAAGAAAGTTATTGGTACGCTTATTACCTCATAACTGTAAAACTGTTCATCCGAATATAATGACTTTTTAAAGCAATACGTAAACGGATTTAGGACACTTTCCTTCCTTTCACGAAAATTATTTAAACATTTCGCGAATAAACTCAAGTCATATGCTTTAGCCCAGGTTCTGCAACAAGTCTCTCAACAAAAACTCTTGCGTTTCTTCTGCCAGGGTCGATCTTCCACGACCAATTACTCAATCTCGTCAGCTCTTCTGTCACCTATGGAGATTGAAGAGCTAAACGAGATGGAGTACCCAGTCGCTAACACACGACCCTGGCGATTAGGACACGAAAACACTCGTCGGACTAATTCGAAGCAATCGAATGAGTCTTACGTGGATTGGTTGAATGAATTATCTTGTGATCATTACATTTTACTTTGTTTTAATTTGTGAGGTTTGTTAGGGGACAATCATTTATTTCTAGAATTATAGTTGAGTCGAAACTTCAAAATTTGGGGCGCCGTCACCGAGTCACTATAGCCAGTCGATTTTCTATTGTTTGCATTTCGGGGAGTGTGCATCGGAATTGCACAACGCCAAGCCCGTTCCATCATCGGACCTTCAGGCGTACAGCGATGCGCCACCGGTACTTAGTAGACATCCCACCCACACAAAACGTTTTGGGAACACATTCATTGTGCGTACAGCTAAGGAGTGGAACACATTCATTGTGTGTACAGCTAAGGAGTGGAACACATTCATTGTGCGTACTGCTAAGGAATTGTACACATTCATTGTGCGTACAGCTAAGGAGTGGAACTCCCTGCCAGAGTCTGTGTTTCCTGATAGTTACAAACTTAGGATCTTCAAGTCAAGACTGAAGAGATTACTTCTAGGCAAGCGTGCTTAGAAGGCCTCTACCTTACCATCAGGTGAGAAGGTGAGATAGTGGTCAAACGCGAGGCTATCAATAATAAAAAAGAGTTCTAAGTATTAAATAAAATAAAACTGTAGATCGTTCTGTATATTGTGGGGTCATTTTAAGGTTGCCAACATTTCTTCGACGAAATATAGAATTTTTCAAAGTATGCTATAAAAAATTATAGTATTTTACGTATTTTTACCCAACTGCGCCAGAAGGAGGGTTATTAAATTATTTGTTATCTACTTATTTATTTTTATAAAAACTATATTTGTCTGCACATCTTGCATTTTTTATCTAAAATAAAAGTGTCTTGTACTATAACACATTCAATTTTTAAATTAATATTATAAATCAAAAACTATATATTTTTGATAAAAGTTAATTTTTTTAAAGTGCGCACTTTCGCCATCGCTACTATTTTCTATAACTAATTTATTTAGGATTTTAAGTCCCTAAAAGAAAGAACAATATTTAATTAAAAATAATCACTAAAATCAAAGAACGGAAACAACAGACTAATGATAAAACGAAAAAAAAACTGCTGGTCAGTACGTTCGCGTTACTGGTCTAAATGTACTTGCTGATTTTTTTTTTGCGATTTCAGGTTTGGTCTCATAGTAAAAGTTGTTTATTGTCATGACTACAATCACGTGTTTAAGTATCGTTCACTAATTACCAGTCACCCTATATATTTCTTCAACATTATATAGTACACAGACTCAAAATATAGTATAATACAATAGTATAGTACAATATTATAGTACGGTTGGCAACCCTAGGTCATTTGCACCACAATAAAGACCTGGGTTCTCTATCCGTCAACGATAGTTTGGGTACAGTTTGATAGTTTTAATTTAACAGCTTACTCACCGTCTGGTTGTTAGTCTAGAATTCTAGATTTAAAAGTTTCCATTAAATTCGTTATATGAGTTGAATAGCAGTTTTATGATTGCCTGTAAAATATCCAGCTATATTTAGCAACATGGCCGACTATCCGGGTAACAGAATGACTCACTAGATTTAGTGAAAAAGTATATTAATCGCACTATCTATACTTATAAAATGCTTTGTCCTGAATGACAGACGGATCAACGCACAGCCTAAACCACTGGAACTTGGAACTTGGAGGATATGTTCTTTGTATGATGTAGGCATCAGATACGAAACCCCTAAGGTGGTAAAAAAGGGAGGCAATATTTGTATGGGACGACGTGATTTCTTGGTCCAAGGCACTTACTTCAAATTTGTATAAACATTCTTAAACAGAATCGGAGGAATAATCATTCTTTCACAGCTGTGAAAAAATCAAACGTGTAACCGCAAATTGCAAGTTAAAAAAAAAAAGATGCGGCCGTGTCTATCGCAAAAAACGTATATTTCGACACTCAAAGGAATCAAAGTTAGTGAAGCTTCAAGATCAACGGGTCTATTGCGTAACTTGTTGACAGCTCAAGTGAAGATCACTTGCTAGAATGTGTATCGTATAACTGTCAAACAGCTAGTTTCGTATTGCCTATCTTTAATGACCAACTAATATGACGTCATTATCCACCGGTGCCTTTGACATCCATCGTAACACGTTTTGACAGATGTTTTTGTATCAATACTTTTAAAATTCTGATTGTGTAAGCTTTAAGCTGAACATGCATTATTCAACTTAGCTATATAATAGTCGATAAAAACTAGTGCCGGGACAATATGCACCGTTAATTTTTGTTAGCCACCACTTATCCACCGTAGTTTGTTAGCCACTTGATGTCATACGTAAAACCTCTGAGTATATGTATGATTTTAATTTAAACTCGATACCTCCACGCGTTCTCAAGGTAAAGGGTCTTGACAGGCAGACAGACGGACAACAAAGTGATCCTATAAGGGTTCCGTTTATTCCTTTTGAGGTACGGAACTCCATAAAGAGCCCTAATAAAAAATAAACAACCTTTTTTAAATATGAAACATATTAAGTAGTTTATAATGAGTATCGTGATATGGTAATATACTCTGATATTCATCAATTTCTAGTTTCATGTTTGTTATGTTTATTATTATTTGTAAAGAAGGTATTAAAGCTAATAATAGTCATTAATAATATAAATGTGTTTGATAATAAAAGAAGTGAATAATTTAATATATTACCATTCATTTGCATTAATGATCATAAAATGAGGACTGTTTATTAGAAGAGGATTGCTAAACAATCGATGAACTAAATAGCGATACAAAGTCTCTTTCAAAATGTTTATTTAAAAAAAATTAAAGTAAATGGTGATTTTTCATTTTCAGTTTACTGAAATAAATATTTTTAACATTCAATTTAAAAAACGTTATGAATGATTTTTTTTAGAAGTCCTCTTGGCGGGTATATTTGTTATATCTCGTTTGCTTTTGTACCTATTTTGATTTTATTTTACAAATGTTTTTTTGTTTGCTTTCTTTTGTTTTTGCATTCTTCGGACTTTAGCCGACAAGCATGATGCGCCAGTGATCAATCACTGGTTGCGATTGCTGGTGCGGCAATAGGTTAAGTTTTTTATTTGTTACTAACCCTTTTAGTTGATAAGTTTTTGTTTACTAACCATTGGACCAGTGTTGTCTTTCAAATAAATTATTATTATTATTATTATTACCTGTTGGTTTGTATATTACCTCTGGAACCCAACTTCATTTTTCATTCATTTTCAATTTATCTTAACCCAAAAAATTTTGAATGACAGAAGAAGCTGAGACAAGATAAATTTCATCAATAAAATTCTCTAATTAAAACATCACCATGAAGTCCATAAACCTCAAAACAATACAAAAATGGATACAGTTGACAGTTATATTTCATTCATCAATATTATCCATTGTATTTATAATTGCTTGACAGTTTTGACCGTTTATTTGGCTATTAACCAAAGGTTGACAATACACCATTTGTTTTCTTTGGAGAAAATAAATTTGATGTTCATTTGTTTTCACGAGTAATTTGAAAACAGAATGGGCTGTAGTGAAAATATTGAATGCCAATGTTTTAATATTTTTAGGGTTCTGTACGTTATTCGGAAAAAACGAATCATTTTCATGATCGCTTTGTTGTCCATTTGTCAGTTTGTCTATCAAGACCCTTTTTCTCAAGAATGCGTGGAGGTATTAAGGTAAAATAATATCAAACACTCAGTTCTGCTACCACTTGGAGCAGTGAAAAAATTAAACATGCTTCGTTAAGGCATATTTTTTAATATTCGTAGGGAAAGAAAAACCTATAACCCACTTTTCGTTCACCTAGAATCCTGAAATTTAGCAAGAAGCAAGGTCTAAGTAGCATGAGTAAAGGAAAAATGTCTAAAAACTGTAAAGTAGTTACATTACAAAATAATGTCTTTCTTGCGATTCGATTTTCGAAAAATCTTCGAGACTCGATTCTGAAATTGAACTATTTACGTAGGTTTTTGTGCGGACCCTCAGTGCTCGAATCCAATTCGCCTTTGACTGGTTTTGTTTTTATAATTATGGGCCTTTTTGTCCCACTGTAGGACAAAGGCCTCCCAGGATCCATTTCTTTAACTTTTCTCTCTTCTTGCCTACATCTAATCAATGTTTTAGGAGTCCAAACCGTTACTAAACTTAGTATCCCCAAAATTCCTCCGCAAAAAAACCAACAGCTCATCATTTAAGAACTAGAAAAACGACGTCAAAATAAGTGTTCAAACAAAGCATTCCAATCCTGAAAAAACTTTTCCTAACAGCTACATTCCACAGAACAATTCTCATATTTGTTTTATGAATTCCACCCCTTTCAGAGCCAAATTGATACAGTACATACTGGCTATGTTATATACGTAACATGCCGTCTCATATGCCCGGGGTCGATGAACCGCTTGTCCTATTTTGTACGCTTTATAGCTCCGGACGTTAGTACATCATGAACTATAGTTAGAAGAAAAGAAATAATACGCCGTTTGATAAAACGAAAGCTGGTTCCTTTATTGCCGTTTTGGGGTTTGAAAGCTTCGATTTTTGTATTGATTTGAGTGCTATACTTATCTAAAAGTGGCAATATCCACCCTTACGTTGTTAAAACTTCCACGGTCCGGACTAAGCGTTTTGCCTCGTCGTTTATACCGCGTACATCGAGGGACTGGAACAATTTGCCTGCTGTGGTTTTCCCGGTCAATTATAATTTAGGCGTCTTCAAGGCTAGAGTGAATAGGCTCTTAATAACCTAGTGCGCTTTACCATCGACGATTGCATCACTGCTTACCATCAGGTAGGATAACAGTCAAGTGCTAGTTTATAAAATATAAAAAAAAATAGATTGGCCTGTGCGATAAGACCGCCCATTGTACACTTAGTTCTGTAATATTTATCCTGTCTACATTATGAGGTGTACAATAAAGTATTTATTAAATAAATAATAGGCAGTACGAGACGGGTGGCAGGAAAGAATTGAGAAGGCAACATGGGACACGAGCAGGAAGATAATGAGAGGTATAGGTATTTCAAGCAGTTTTAAGAAAAAGAAAAAGGGAAAATAACAATGGGTATAAATTAGTTTTTCTTTACTGCTATATAAATATTGGTCCCAATTTATTTGATGAATAATTTTTATCCAATTTATTTGATGTTAAAATAAATTATTTGCCCATTTGTTGTCAGTGCAACATATCAAGGGCAACAGAATGGATGTTGATGATTATGACACAGATCTTAAATAGATGATGATTTGACGGATTTGTTCACTTCACATGTTTGAAAGGTTTTTAAATTTAATATTTTAATAACAAGAAGCCATTTGGGTCAAATCCTCTGTGAAGCCATATGTTGGCCTTCGGTATCTTCCGGTTTGAATGAGGATGGAAGTGTTTATCCGTTATAGGAAATATAACAGTGTTTCTAATACATTCCTATAAAGGCTATGTAGAAATTGATTATTATTTAAAATCCACTTGAAATGAAAATAAATGACTAATTGTGTTGCTACAAGCAAAACTCCAGAATGATAGATTGATTTGGAAGACTTTTTAAATATATTTATTTGTCGTCTTCGGAAGATACTTTTAAACAGTAAATTGGAAACTTGCCCAGAAAACCGTAAAAACTATTATTCTTTGTTACATCTTCACTGCTATCAGCTGATAATATAAAGGATAACTATGAATCTCTTGTATAAAATACAACCCACTTTAATTTGTCCTTAGAATAAATAGATCTGACCAGAGAGAACGAGACGACGTTTAATTTACATATTTTTGACTTGGATACTGAGTCCTTATGCCGTATGTTCGTATGGACTAGTTTAATTTATAAAAACTTCCTGTTTCTGCAGTATTGGCCAATAAATGTATCGAGTCAGACTTCTCGGTAAGCTTCACTGAGATAGTCAATACTACAATAAATTTCTCAGCTCTATTATACCAAGATGGCGTCTGTTTTGATTAATGATTCTTGTTCAATTTGTTGAGACAGTTGAAATAAAAAACATCTACTTCCAATTTGTGAATATAATTTGAACTTCACTTAGAAAAATCCCACCTAAGACCCCAGAGGCCATACCATAGCTCCTAACGCGATCTATCAACAGTAGGGGAACATGGGGCTCAATGGATCACTTTTTTTTCTGAAGGCTTTTTCGGTTACATTTTTGATTTATTGACTGAGGTTTTTAATTCAATATATGAAAGCATGTTTAATAAATCAGGTTTTTTTTTCAAATGCTTGTTTTACAGTTTCGTTTATTTTATAAGTTTTTTTTTTCTCAAACAGGGAATTGATCCATTGTGGCCCATGAATGGGTCACAATGAATCAGAGTTTGAGTCACAGTGGATCGAATGGGGTACTATGAATCATAAGTGTTTAAAATAAAATAAAAATCACTTATGATTAATTTATTCCAAAATAAATATAATCAGTCATTGCTTTAATCAATCTTCGTTGCAAAATCACAATAATATACTTGTTAGATTAATAATATAGCAAATTATGAAACAAAACAAAATCCGAAACTTCTACTACTTTTGTTTAGTTTTACACCAAAAAATCATAATTATTTTCGTTTTACATCATAAGCTTCTTGAACATGAGTAAACCTTCTAAAAATCTTAAGTAACGACATAAACAATTGAACAAATTAAAGTAACAAAAAGTCACTTCTAAGTCTTGCAGAATTTAAAAATAAAAAAAAAACATCTTAAACTGTCTTACGAGCTATTAATATTTTTAGCATAGTAAATTTGAAAAATCAACATCGAAATAATATAAACCCTCCGTTCTTTTTGATTGAGAATGACGGGCAGGTGATTTCTTTTTTTTTTATGGTAGGTTTACGGGCAGGTGGTTTGGATTTGAGCAGATTCGCGAAGAAAACTGACCTCTGTCTCTTCATCTTTTTCCCCTATGACTCTTGCAATATAACAATATGTAAGTCTCCTTCTTTTGGTAAACTATTTATTGGAGTTAATTTATCCGGATTAATTGTTAAAACTTCAGCTTCTTCTTCAAACATTGGTTTTTCTTCAGAAAAGATGCTAATTCGGTCGTCTTCTTTACTGGAACTGTCACTATATTAGAACTTTCTTTTCACAGCAGTCTTAATCTGTATCTTAGCCTTTTTCTGCTTTAATTCCTCGACTTTTCTTTCAATTTCGGCCTTTTCTGGTGTATCTGTCGCAATCATGGTTTTACCTTTTCATCTAGCTGTTCTGCCACCTTTTCTAGGGGCAGCTTTTGGTAAACTACGAAACTCTAATGGAATAATAAATATTCCTTCTTGTTTATCAATTTAGGCCTCCAAATGTCGGAAGGCATTAGCGTTTGGTCGCAGCATGAAGCAAAAGATGGGTTTACAGATAATGTATTAAGGTCTGGAACACAATGGAATAATTTTACTGGTGTGCAAGGTGGTAGAGTTAGATCTTGATTCACATGGCCTTGAGACGCAATAGAAGATATGGATTGTTCTGGCCGAGTGTCATTTAGAAATTAAATAGGAAGTTGAAAGCAGTTTTCAAGGGATGGATTGTTGGATGGTGTATTTTGAAGGTTAGTAATGAGGATTAGGTTATCTTCGATTCCAGATGGTGTCTTTAAAGGTGGCAATATATATGGTGATGGACTTCTTGTTCTGTTCTTGTCTATTCTAATAAAATATATAATTTCTTGTTCTATTTCGCCTAGATTTGGCTTATATTGCCTGCCAGTAACTTCGCTTGGTGCGAAGTCAAGGACAGTAAAAATATCCGTAAAAAATTCCCGTAGCCTGAAATACATTACATATGTTACCAATCTATAAAGACCAATCTCTGTTTTCCTTTGTCTATCACGTAGCATGTTGAGCTTTAAACAAGTAGGAATAGAACTTACTTTGAAACTCGAACCTTATTGGGGAACAGTGGATCATGATCCAACGAACCCCATTACCACTTGATTCACTGTAACCCATTTACTAACAACGGAAATAATATTTTTAGAAAAATATTAATCGGTTATATCGCACTACTTAGTACGGTTTTATACTATTAGGCACACATACTTAAGAAAAATATGCAAACACTTTAAAATATCTAAATAATTTTAAACCAGAGTAACTTCAAACATTACGTAAATTATTTTTTTCGTACTCACCTACTGACCGACGCGCTGTCGCACATCCTCCCGTTGTGACTCAGTAATGGCGACTGGTCGGGTGGCGCGGGGTAGGGGATAGCATTAACGAAACCGACGCGTGATTGTGTGAGTACAATAGATACAGAGTTATAGAATTTGATTCACTGTTCCCCGTGATCCACTGTTGCACATGTTCCCCTAAGCATCATTTTTCCGACTGACTTCTTCACAATTTAAAAGTGCTAGTGATGTAAATGGTTTACCTATTTTTTGTTCTTCATAAATTATAGTTTATGGTGCTGCGGAGAACTTCAAGCGTCGGAATTATAATAACCTTCTTGGAAGTTATATTTTCGAACCGTTTGAGGTTGCAACTCTCGGATTGTGGATTCCAAGTGCTCATAGGTCGTATATTATATCTGTCAAAACGTCCAATTGACACTTCGCGTGACCCAAGAGCTGGATCTTACCTCGGACAGAGGATAAGCATTGCCATACAGCGTGGCAATGCCGCCAGTCTTTGGGCACATTGCCGGTCGACAGCGATGCTGTGCCGGATTACCCACGTAGCAAGAGTAACAAATGCTACGGGCCCCGCGCATCAGGGGGCCCCGTATCAAATGATATCAAATAGAGACAATGTAAGTAAATGCAATGGAGCTATTGCTACTTAAGGGCCCTGCATTCTGTGGTAAAAATAAGTTTCTCAATCACAGAACGCCGTCTAGTCCCAAGCTAAGCAGAGCTTGTGTTATGAGTACTAGACAACTGATAAACATACTTATAATATATCTCTAAGTACATACATATAATAGATAAATTACATCCTGATTCAGAACAAATGATCGTGCTCATCACACAAACAGTTGTCCTGGGTGGGAATTGAACCCACGACCTCCAGCATAGCAGTCACGGCCACTAACCACTAGACAAACAGGCCAGTCAAAGTTCCAGTTATAAGAGCTTTATTGCTTTTTCATTTGCAAAAAAGTTTTGCGGGCCCCTTGGTATAATTTGCTACAGGCCCCGCGCTACCCTAATCCGGCACTGCAGCGATGCGGAAGAGTTTTTTAACGCCATATTTTAGTTAGTCATAGTTAGTATAGGGTTTTTATTATTTTACTGTAATATAGTTATAGTTAATTTACCTTTTTGAAATAAATATTTTGATTGATTGATTCTTGATTATAGTGTATTAAATTCTATCATTATCATCAATAAATCTTTATTTGAAAAGGTCACGTTACAATTTTTTTTATTAGCGTTTTTTTAGCTTCTAATTGAAGTACCTACCGATAAATCAATGAACGGTCACACCCAAGTGTTAGGATGAACAAACCGGTTGAATGAAATTGATGAAAAGGTCATGGAAAAAAAAACGAATAACAATAGTTTCAAGCAATTAATTTTGTTTTATATCTTACGTTAAGATTTTTTAAAGGCAAATATTTTTGTCACATAAAAATATAAAGAGGAGTATTTTTATGTGGATCGAGGTATTTTTTTAAAACAAGCTGGCCAGGGGCCTCACCATCATGTATTAAAATATCAAGCGTTTGAGTGAGAAAAAGGGATGGAGAGATACTCCTTATATAGCTTCATCTCTTTTTTTTTTGGTAGGAAAATCATCCAATGACATATCCGCGCCCTTAGGCGGGGTGGGAGATTATGTCAGACTTTTACTGATCAGAAACTAACTCTTGTTCCTTCTTTGCCTTTCATACCGGGGCCGAACCTTCCTTTCAGAAAACGATCCTAGGTCCCAGTAGGCTTCGTTCGACCCTGCTGGGCCCTTACAGTTTGCTGACAACTCCTTGAGGTGCTTTACTGACTAAAAACCCACTCCTGTTTTTACTTTGCCTTTCATACCGAGGCCATACCTTGCTTTCAGAAATCGAACCTTGGCCCCAGTAGGCTTCGACCCTGCTGGGCCACAACGGTTTGCTGACAACTACTTGACTCACGCCGTCGACGACTTGGGCTCGGTCCGGACGGTTACCGGACGCTCAGAAGCCCGCGCACCTCTATCTCCTCCATCCCTTTAACAGTTCAATTCAGGCCGTCAAATGGATTGCAATAAGAGCTCTTGGCACTTTATAATATAATATTAGTGGTAGTGGTATCCCTGGAGTGCACCGACCGCCTTCAGCTCTTGGGGGTAGAAATTTCCTCACACCTCAACTTTGGGCGGTTCATTGAGTCCAAGACCAAGGTAGCTGCTAGGAAACTCGGCGTTCTTGCAAAAGATCGGCGGTATTTCACACCGGAACAGCTTCTTATCTTATACAAAGCACAAGTCCGATCGTGTGTGGCGTACTGCAGCCACATATTTGCTGGTGCTGCAAAATGCCACCTAGCAGCTTTGGACTCGGTGGAAAGGCGTGCGAAGAGGCTAATTGGTGATCCAGATTTGGTTAAGTCCAATCTACAAAGCCTTGAGCACAGGCGTAGAGTAGCCAGCCTTTCGGGATTTTACAGGATGCTTTTTGGAAGGTGTGCGCGGGAATTGCATGACTTGATACCGCCATCTCATTTCTACCATCGAACGACTCGACGAACGGCGAATATCCACCCTTACGTTGTTTACCTATCGGAGAGGTATATCATCTACCCCGGTCACCAGGGAGAGTGGAAACGTCGAGAGATGTCGTGCGGTGTTCCGCAGGGATCGGTACTAGGACCACCCTTGTGGAACATCGGGTACGACTACGTGCTGCGCGGCGACTTCCCCGACGGGGTCAGCGTGGTCTGCTACGCGGACGACACGTTGGTCCTAGCGCGGGGAGAGTCGTACCGGACGGCGGTCGAATTAGCGACACGCGGGGTTGCGATGGTCGTTGACAGGATCCAGCAGTTGGGACTCGAGGTGGCACTGCACAAGTCCGAAGCCATGTGTTTCCACGGCCCTCGGGGTGCGCCACCACCGGGTTCCCAGCTAACGGTAGGAGGGGTTCACATCAGCGTCGGGTCGACGATGAAGTACCTGGGACTCGTCCTCGACAGCTGGTGGAACTTCAAGGAGCACTTCCGACGTCTGGCTCCCAAACTGAATCGGACCGGGGCTGCTCTCGGGCGGCTCCTGCCCAACCTCAGGGGACCAGACGCCTCCTGCCGGAAGCTCTACGCGGGAATCGTTCGGTCCATGGCCCTCTACGGGGCTCCGGTGTGGGCACCGACGTTGACACAGCAACCGAGGGCCCAGCTGAATGCGTGCCAGAGGGTCATGGCAATACGCATGGTGCGAGGGTACCGAACGATCTCCCGCGAGGCGGCGACCCTCCTTGCTGGCCAACCGCCGTGGGATCTGGAGGCAACAGTCCTTGCACACATGCACGACAAGCGCATGGAGATGCAACGCCGGGGCGAAATTCCGCTGCCACGACAAGTCGAGGCATGGCGGACGGAGCTCCGGCGGGATCTCATGGCGAAATGGCGTCAGCGACTATCGCAACCTCGTTCGGGGCGCGCCACAATTGGGGCGATAAGGCCCATCCTTGGGGCGTGGTTGGAAAGACCTCACGGCGTTCTCAACTTCCGCACGACGCAGGTGCTTACCGAACACGGAAAGTTCGCTAAGTACCTGTTCCGGATTCGTGCGGAGGATTCGCCCGGGTGTCGCCACTGTGCGGAACACCCGGAGGACACGGTGGAGCACACTGTAGAGGTGTGCCCCGCCTGGGCGGAGCATCGCCGTGTCCTCGTGGGGGCGATCGGCGGCAGCGATCTCTCTCGCCGGGCTTTGGTTCAGGCTATGGTCCGTAGTGAGGAGGGATGGCAGGCGGTCGCCTCCTTCTGCGAAGCAGTAATGCTAGCAAAGGAGGAGGCCGACCGCATCAGGCAGAGGCAACGGGGCGCTCGCCCCAGCCGCCGCCGGGATTCCGATCCCGATTTCCGGCCACCGTAGGCGCGGGCTTGCGGACGGCGTGCAATGGGTAGCACGCTGTCCGATCGTCCGGTAACCGACCGGACCGAGCCCAAGTCGTCGACGGCGCGTTCTGTTCCCGCGCGCCTCAAGGAGCTGTCAGCACACCGAAGAGGCCCAGCCTGCTAACTGCAGGCAGGCAGGGTCGAAGCCTACTGGGGTCATGGGTTAGTTCCGAAAGGAATGCTCGACCCCGGCACGATAGGCTACGAAGGAACGGGGTAGGTTTTTAGTCAGTAAGAGTCTGACACTACTTCCCGCTCCGCCCAAGGGTGGGATTTGTCATTGGATGATTTTACCTACCATAAAAAAAAAAAAAAAAAAAAAAAAAAAAAAAAAAAAAAAAACCCTTACGTTGTTTTCCCGCCCCACCCAAGGGCGGCATTTGTCATTGGATGATTTTACCTACCAAAAAAAAAAAAACCCTTACGTTGTTGAAACTTCCACAATCCGGACAAAGCGATTTGCCTCGTCGTTTATACCGCGTACATCGAGGGACTGGAACCATTTGCCTGCTGCGGTCTTCCCATCCGATTATAATTTAGGTGTCTTCATGGCTAGAGTGAATAGGCTCTTAATAAACTAGTGCGCTTCACCATCAACGATTGCATCACTGCTTACTATCAGGTGGGATTGCAGTCAAGTACTAGTTTATAAAAATTAAAAAAAAAACTTATCTTTATACTATCCAAAGTCTATCATTACTACACATTATCTACCACTCCTACCTACCCCCTTACCCAAACAAAGCGATACATTGCGTGCAGTTCAATCTATAATGGGAACTTTTAGTGAGGGCAACGCACTTGGAATCCAGGTCGGTCTTACTCGATCAATCATGAACCGACCAAATGGTTTCAAGACTACAACGTGTGATCCATCATGGCAGTTCCCTTCACGATGTAGGTTAAGTGAGATTCTTTTGAATTTCAATTGTTTTCTGGGTCAGTGTTTTTAGGTGATTATTTAGGGTAGTGAATTAATTTGGTATTACGGGCACTTTGAGTTATTCTGGGTAAGACGGTAGTCGGTAGCACACTATTCATCGCTGTGGACTTCTGCGCATGGCAGCACAGCTATTCATTTATTTATTATCATATAAGTAAGTTACAATGCACTCATTTTTAGTCACATCATAAATATGGGGTCATGGGTCAGCTTCCGAAAGGAATACCGCCGGGTATTCCTTTCCCGGCACGATAGGCAACGAAGGAACGGGGTAGGTTTTTAGTCAGTAATAAATCTACTACTTCCCGCTCCGCCCAAGGGCGGGATTTGTCATTGGATGATTTTACCTACCATAAAAAAAACATCATAAATATTTTAATCCAATGAAAATATGCCAGGTATGCCAGATAAACATCACAAATAAATTAAATTGAATTGAATTAAATTGCATTGAAATTATTAAATTAATTGCATTACATTATAATATTAGTAAGTCAGTCAGAAATAAAGTAAATTAGTAAAGTTAAGCTGCGGTTTTAAGCTGGTCCTGGAACGAAGAAGGCAGCTGAAGAAACACTGGTGGGGTTTAGTCAAGTCTGATCGGTACTCTCGATCCACCCAGAGAGGGAGCAGTTGACAATTTTCGACCATCCTCAAAATAGGTATAGTACGTGGCAAATAAGTTGAACCCGTTGTTATGGTTACGCGCAGCCCCCCGTTTCGATTGAGACCCCAAAAATCTGTTACTGCGCACGGAAGGTCGGTCGCCATTTTGGTTCAACTTATACCCCGCTTATTGTATCTAGCTGTTTGAGCCTAGACCGAGGGTAAGTACTACAAGATGAGGATGTTTATGGATGAATACGAAATGTTTTTTAGTCTCCAAATGAAGTCTCCATTTTTTTTATTTCTCGGATATGCAAAAAAAAATATATAAAAAAGGCAGTTTTGATAAATCAAGTAACACTTTCTTTGCCATTTTCAATTAACAGTTAAACGGATGCAGCTTTTGATTTCACTATCAATAAAAAAGATCTAGAATGCCTATAAAATAAATAAAGTTTCTATTTTAATCTAGAAGTCTAGATACTAAAAAAAAAAAACTAGTAAAAAAAATGAAAAGTTTAGATGACAATATGCTATGCTAACCCGGGTTGCGGAATTATTCGAAGGAGTTACTATGGACCCTGGAACGCAAAGGGCAACTAAAGGAACACAGGTGCACAGGCTTGAAGACGACGAGCAATGGGTAGCTCGCCGTCATGCCGTCCTGTAACCATCCGGACCGAGTCCGAGTCGTCGACGGCGCGCAGTGTTCCAAGCGCGCCTCAAAGAGATGTCAGCAAAACCGTAGGGACCCAGCAGGGCCGAATCCTACTGGGGCCATGGGTTGACTTCCGCAAGGGAAACCTGAGGTCCTGGAACGCTAGGCAAAGAAGAAATATAGGTGTGATTTTAGTCAGTAAAAGTCTGACACGCTCGTCCCGCTCCTCCCTAAAGAATATCGCGCTATATAAAACCTGGGGGTCTTTATGTCAAAAGAGTATTGAGAATGCTTGCCTAGAAGAAGAGCCTATTACACCTTTCTAAATTCAGGGGCCGATTTAGAAAAAGAAAGTCAGTCACCGGAGCTACTGATTACACGTTCACTGATTCAAGTTACTGAATCAGTCGTCATAGAGTACTTTGTAATAATATGTCAGTCGCCAAGGGCGATCCACTTTATTCCTAAATGGGAGCCTAAGTAGGATCCTTCCTACCTAAATGCAATTATACTTCCCTGAATATAGGCGTGCCTAAATATCGGACCTTGAATTTAGAAAGGTGTAATAGCCCCTTAAGCTATTCAGCTTACTTCTAGGCAAGCGTGCTCAATCGTCGACAATATCGTCGCATTCCCTATTAAAAAAAAAGGCTTTAATAATGATTTACATAAGCAGTCCTCCTTTTGTTCTCCCAAAACCTACTAATCACAATTTCTGTTACTATCTGTAAAAATACGAGTCGAAAACTGAATTAAAATAAACTTGAAAATTTCCAACAATTGGTTCGAACAATAAAATAAATTGAAAGCTCATAAAATCTGTCAAAAACTAAATGAAAACTGATCGTGGTTAAGCCTAACAGCGGGTTTAACAACGGAACCCTCTTAATCTCAGTTTAAACCGGGATTACCCTAATTAATTGAACAGATTTACTACGGAACCCGCGACGTGGTCTACATATTTTATAAATAATGTCGTTGTTTGGAAAAATATTGTACCTAGTGTTGTTACAAAATTATTTAATGAGTCGGTTATTCGCGAGTTTGTTTATTAATGAGTAGGTTATTCACGGTTTGTTTATTAATGGTTGGGTTATTCATAAGTTGATTTGTTTATTAATGAGTTTCATTGAGAAATAGTTTATTAAACTTTTGATATTGTTGTGTCTCCATTGATTTAACTCCATTTCGTTCAGCTCGAAGATTTAAAAAAATCATTTGATAATTGTGAATATCATTGTTATTTCTTCACTGATTTAGGCAGTGTGAATAGATATTGTATTGTCAGCGAAGAAACCGTTATTGTACCAATAGATTCAAGTCTGTGTAAAATGTATGTTACCTATTTCGGTATAAAATTAAGTTTATTCTATTATTTTTGATTTGACGATTAGATTCGATTAGATTCTATTAGATTCTGTTCTACTCAATTATTTTCTAGTCAATTAAAATACGATCGTATACTTTTAACTGTTTTTTTATGCAGCTACTAAAACAGATTTTGTATGATGAAAGATTTGAATATATTGTACAGTGGAAAAAAAAACCGGTTAGTAGATTTCGTGCAATATCGTTTCCGTCGTGGAGCGCTCAAACGAACTATAATGTCATCTCGAGGGAATATTTTCAAACGTAACTAAAGCTGTTTTCCCAGGGTTGTTGTTCAAGGACTGCTGTACCTGTCACTGAGTTTCACTTTGACTTTTCTACCTAACATTTGTCAAGGTGTTCAGTTCCGATTCCAAGACAAGCCAAAAGTTGTGCCTTTAAAAGGTATTTTTCTATAAAACCAAGTTTAGAAGCCGTATATAGAGGGCTGTGAGATTATTTAAAAGAGCAATTTTAATGAAGGAACACAGGTAGGTCTTAATTAGTAAAAACCTGACACTCCCTCTCGTACTACACAGAAGGGGAGAAGTGAAGGAGCATGCGGCGAGCCGACGACTGTCCACCCCATGTCCACCCTTACGTTGTTGGGTCCACCCTCTTCGTTAATACCGCGTTAATCGAAAAATTGAAACAATTTGCCTGCAGCGGTCTTCCCGTCCGATTATAATTTCGGTGTTTTCAAGGCTAGAGTGACTTTTAAAACTAGTACGATTTACTATCAACGATTGCATCACTGTTTATCATCAGGTGTAATCGCAGTCACGCACTATTTTTATATAATTTTAAAAAGAAACACATATGTTTTGGTCCATTAAAACCTGACTCTTCTGTCACTCCAACCAGAGGGGGAAAAATTATTTAAGGATTAAAAAATACTTAGATTTATTTAATAATTTTGACTTGTTCTGGTTTTAACTTGGGGTCTAACTAACTATTAACTAACTTATCGTTGCATTACGTTTTATGATATCTACTATTTCCAAAATAATGTTATTTATTGACACAGTATTACAAAAGTAACTGTGAAACCTAATTTATGTTTTGTATACACAAATGTAACGTTTTAACGAAATAGTGGCCAAATAGCCAGTGATTGTCCAGCCGTAACCGTGAACATGGCCAATGTAGTAAGAGAATTTAGTTATTTATTTTTATTTCGTTTGTGTTGAGTTTTATTTATCAAAAATGAAGTAACCTCTTTATTAATAAGTCGTGTACTATTTCAAATTCAATTTAATGAAAAAAGAAAATGCATTTTACATCACACTAATATTAGAAAAGCGAAAGTTAGTAAGATGTAAGAGTGTATGTTTGTGTGTGTTTGTTACGCCTTCACGCTCAAACAGCTGAACAAATAAGAATGAAATTTGGCACATAAATAGACCATGTCCTGCACAGAGGATACTTTTGTTTCCTTGGAATACTTTTCTACTACTTTCACACGAGTGAAGTCGTTGGCAGCAGCTAGTTTTTGCAATAAAAAGAGATGACAAAATAAACAATTAGGTATAGATTAAATTGCATCATCTATTGATCTATGTAAGTAAGTACGTAGTAAAACTGATGTATAAAAAAACCTATTAGACTGCTAATTAGCTCAAATCGTGTTCGTTTTCATAATTATAAGAAATAAAAACTAAAGTCATAATAGCATGCAATCGTGACGAATCGAATAAAACACTTTCTTTGTCAAATTCAAACAGCAATTAACATGAATTTGAATAACCATAAACAGTTAGACGGTTGTTTTTTTTTTATTTAGACATTTTAGATATTTATAATCCCCAATCAAAAAATCTAGTTACCTATAAAATAATAATAATAATATTCCACAACTATCGCACAACGTCGTCTACTCCCAAGCTAAGCAGAGCTTGTGTTATGGGTACTAGACAACAACTGATAAACTTACTTATATATTTCTAAATACATACATATTATAAATAAATTACACCCAGACACAGAACAAATGATCGTGCTCATCACACAAACATTTGTCCTGGGTGTGAATCGATCCCACGACCTCCGGCATAGCAGTCAGGGCCACTAACTACTAGACCCACAGGCCAGTCAATGTGACATGTCGATGTCAAAATGACTAGTTTCTATTTTAATCTGGATTTAAAAATAAAAATGGTTGGATAAAAAAATGGCTGCTGTGTAACACTTGCACAAAACTAAAAGTGCAGTGCCTTGCCTTGAATTTTGTTCAAAAAAAAAAAAGTTTTTACTGGTTTATGGTTAATCCGTTAACACGGTCACTTTTTAAATTCGAACGCCAAATGAAAAAAAAGGTGAATTTGATTCCATCGAGTTTCACTCACCACGATTTTTATTTGTTTGTTTTAATTTAAAATTAAGAGTTTTTGTTTACTTATCAAGGTCTATATTATCAAATCTAATTTACTTGGTTATTGGATTACCATTTAAACAATAAATTTTATTGAAGAAAAAACAAACAGTAGTTAAAATCAGTACTTAATTAAGTAGTCAAAGAAACAAATTATAGCGATCCCTGTTAAGTTACGCAAGTCAAATAGGACAGTCTACTCGAATAAAAGCCGACAGTATCTTAACAGCTTGGCATTGATATCATAATAAGACGAATATAATAACTGGCTGATCGTCTAATTATGCTAAACAATGAACAAAACAAAAAGTGATGCTTCAAGGAGACTCAACTCATCTATTACCGCATCAATTAAAAGGTTATTAAGTATTGAAATACTAATTAATTCACACAAATGAAGGTTTTAAAGATCTTGGATGAAAAAACAAACGTTTTAGGGGTTTTTCGTCGAAATAGTCGAGTGTAAAAATAGTAACTGTAAATAAAAACGCACTGCTATCAAATAAAAATAAAATAAAAAAAAACGTATTTGCATCAGATCAAACCTTATTAAACTCTCAAGTAAAATTAATTGCACGAAATACAAATTTCCTTCGAGCTTCTATCCTAATAAATCCTCAGCCCACACGCTATTACATATTATAAATTAAACGTTTATCAATTTTATAAATAAAAAAAAACGACCTCGTTAATTTTACTTAAAAAAAACCGCAAAAAACCTTAAAAAAACAAAATGTGTTTTCAACGCACTTCACTATTCACTTTTATTTATTTACGGGCAAAGGCACAGCGCGCGTTCAGCCTCGAATACGGCCGGTTGCAGACTGAACGGAGGGGGGTGGCGCCCTGCTGTTAGACCGTGTACACACGATCCATTTTTATTGAACAGTAACATGCTATTGAAGGAAAATATCGGATTTTTATTACAGAAAGGATTGATTGTTTTACATGGAAATTTTAAAGGGGTTTTTCATTTTTCTTTTTGAGAACAGTGTGTTAGAATTTGGTTCTAGTACAATATTTAGTATTTTGACACCATTTCTCTTACTGGGCTTTAATAGTTTTTCAGTAGACCTTTGACCTTTTCAAGTAAACTAGCCTTCATGAGTAACATGGAATTGATTTAGTCAGCATTTATGTAGGTTTAAATGATACAGTCTATTTACTGTAACTACAAAAGGAAAGGAAATCAATTTACTGTAGGATTTAAGTGGATTGATTAAGGAGTCTTCCTGCGGACTCTATGACTAATGCATAGTCACGCACCGTCTTAGGAGACATTATGTAAGTTCTACTTAAAGATTTTAAACTACCAATTTGCTGTGGAAATGTGAAAGATTAGTTAGACATGAAATGCGACTTGTAAACCAAAAGAAACAGGAGACATATCAAAGATAAAAATTAAAAACAGAAGATTCTTAAAACCTATTTCAGTACCTACATTATGTAGTGAACATTGATATACGTCACCTCCTTTTCTGCTTAGCATGTACAACCACCAGCATCTTTTACGACTCAAATCAGGTCAACGACAACGGAGCTATGCAGGAGCCATAAGCTAGAACTACACTGCGCACACATGTGCTACAGACGCTGATCTGGGCGCGTCGGTCTCCATACATATCATATGGAAACTAGACTTGTAGAGCTACACTTGAACCAGGCCACGCGATGTAGTTCTACGTACAAATCAGGCGTGTTGAAATGTCAGTCGTACGAGCAAGAAAGAGCAATGGAAAATGCTAAAAAAATAATAATGAAAATAGATCCATCCCTTTAACAGTTCACTTTAGGTCGTCAAATGAATCGCATTAGGAGCTCGTAGAAAAAGCCTCTGGTGACTTAATATAGGTTAGTCTCTATATTTGAAATATTTTTGAGACACCACAATATTTGACAATTACATTTTCAAAGCAAGCAAGTCGAGTGTCACCATTATGTAGATAAACAAAATGACATGACAATGACAATTGCCGAAATTATTAAATTATTTTTTTTAAAACTTCATGCAACACAAACGTACTCAGTTGGGTTTCTTACCCGTGTTACTACCAATGTTACTACCAGTAGTAATACTGTTAATTTGATTTCCTTTCTTACTACTGCAGTAGTAAGTTGTTAGAAGGGTGATTACAATTTGCCTTTGTTACTACCTCCACTTGAAAGTAAAACTTCTTTGTTAAATAGTGCACTTGATACTCAGATAAAACGAAAAGAAATAGGAAATATCTTAAATAAAAAGAATTGTGTATTTTAAATGGAAAATGTCACAAGGACTTAATAGATTCAAACTCAAAAATTGAACTTATAATAAAAAATAGGCAAGTATCTTCTTAATAAAACACTAAAACACAAATAGCTGGTTGCTCTTTTCATTGGAAAGTCGTTTCCAATGACAAGAAAGTCTTTCGAGAAAAGCTGAAACTTTAATGGCATCATCAAGAAAGTGGGAAATCATATCTTTCATTTCCTTAATTCCGAGGCCCTGGTATGCATTTTCAAACCTCCCCAGAGCTCCAAAGTAGGCTTCAACCCTTCTGGGCCCCTACAGTTTGCTGACAACTCCTTGAGTCGCGCGGGAACAGTGCGCGCCGTCGACGACTTGGGCTCGGTCCGGACTGTTACCGGACGGATAGCTACCCATTGCTCGCCTTCCGCCAGCCCGTGCCTACGGTGGCCGCAAATCGGGATCGGAATTACGGCGGCGACAGCGGTGTGTTTTCGCCGTTGTCTGATGCGGTCGGGCTCCTTTCGCTAGCATTACTGCTTCGCAGAAGGAGGCGACCGCCTGCCACTCCTTCTCGCTCCGGACCATGGCTTGTACCAAGGCCCGGCGCGAGAGATAGCCGCCACCGATCGCCCCCACAAGGATACGGCGCGTAGTTTTGCCCCAACGTTGCATCTCCACGCGTAGATCGTGCATGTATGCAAGGACTGTTGCCTCCAGATCCCATGGTGGCAGGCCAGAAAGGAGGCTCGCAGGACACCTTGCGGTATTTCCATGACCCTCTGGCAGGCGTTCCGCTGGGCCGCTGTAAAGGGCAATTGACCGAACGATGCCTACCTAGAGCCTCCGGCAGGAGGCGTCTGAACCCCCTAAGTTAGGCAGGAGCGGCTTGAGAGCAGCCCCAGTCCTATTCAGTCTGGGAATTTTGGTGGAATTTTGACGCCCAGACGTCGGAAGTGCTCCTCAAAATTCCACAGGCAAGAATATCTTAGAGGTGAAGTAGTAAAACAGTATATAGTGAAAAAATATGATTACCCGCTTTCTTGATGTTCCCATTAAAGTTTCAGCTTTTCTCGAAAGACTTTCTTGTCATTGGAAACGACTTTCCAATGAAAAGAGCAACCAGCTATTTGTGTTTTAATGTTTTATTAAGAAGATACTTGCCTATTTTTTATTATAAGTTCAATTTTTGAGTTTGAATCTATTAAGTCCTTGTGACATTTTCCATTTAAAATAAAGAATTCTTTTTATTTAAGATATTTCCTATTTCTTTTCGTTTTATCTGAGTGTCAAGTGCACTATTTAACAAAGAAGTTTTACTTTCAAGTGGAGGTAGTAACAAAGGCAAATTGTAATCACCCTTCTAACAACTTACTACTGCAGTAGTAAGAAAGGAAATCAAATTAACAGTATTACTACTGGTAGTAACATTGGTAGTAACACGGGCAAGAAACCAGGCATTCATGGCAAGTGCATACAAAATAATTATCTTAGATTGACGTGACATTTCGTTTGCACATATTTTATGTCAAATATACTTTTGACGTTTCGACGATCAATGTGCTGATTAAAATGTCATTTTGATTCTAATCAAATAGTAAAAACACTGTCCCTGAGGCTGTTTGCTAATTTGTGTATTGAAAGAAACCTGTCTCGATTCTTCTGAGATAGGGTTGATAGGTCAAAGAACAATCTAGTCTTCTACCACACTCCTCCACTTCCAGCATAGGGGCTGAGCAGTACTGAAGCCTATTAGGGTCAGGAGAACTCCGAAAGGGAATTCCGGGGTCTTGGAACGCAAGGCAAAAAAGGAACATAGGTGTGGTTTTAGTCAGTAAAAGTATTAAAACTCTACGATGTATTTTTAGGGTTCCGTACCTCAAAAAGAAAAACCGGTACCCTTAAAGGATCACTTTGTTGTCCGTCTGTCTGTCTGTCTGTCTGTCTATCAAGACCCTTTATCTTGGGAACGCGTGCAGGTATCGAGTTGAAATTTAAAGCATATACTCAAGTCTGCGGTTTCTTGAAGCTGTGAAAAAAAAACTTCTAAGTTAACGCGAAAAAAATACGACTACTTATGTCGCAAAAAACGCTCGACACTCTTAAAGGAATCAAAACTCATAGTGTACTTCCCGTTGACCTAGAATCTTGAAATTCGGCATGTAGCAAGGTCATATAGCACTAAAATGGGAAAAAAAATTGAAAACTGTAAATTTCTAATTACCTGCGTCACAAAAATCATTTTAGTTTTACAATTCGGAAAAATCTTCGAAACTCGATTTAGGAATTGAACTGTTTTCATATGTAACCCTCAGTGCGCAAGGCCGACTCGCACTTGCCCGGTTATTTTTTGTAGAAATCATCAATTAACTCCTCCCATTCTGAATGGAGAGAGAATGCAGTCAGATCTTTACTGACTTGAACCTACCCGTCTTCATTCAGTTGCCTTTTGCTCAATCCTGCAGCTCACAACTCTACGACTTGAACCCTGCACTGACCTATGCAAGCGACTGCACATGTATGTGGAGCAGTTGCATTCGACGCCGATGGCCGGCAGAGCGTTACAATTGCACAATCACAACACTATTGCGTCAAACATATGTACCATGCGTGATTCTTTTCTATACAGTGTACCTGGGTGTAGTAGATCTAGTACACGCGAACGCGACCCAAGTAGCACAAAACTGCATTATAAGATGTCACAAAACGTAATATCGGTAACTTTAGCATTTATAAAGAGTTATTTCAGTACACTCGACCTGCAATAGCGAAAAATTACGTTTTCACCTGTATAAGAACACTATTATGCGTTACGGAGACAACACTGTAATGTTACAAGCGTTAATAGAGGAAAACAGTTCAGTATTATACAGCTTTTAGCAGTAATGTAAGCTGCAACTGCAATTAAGCATTTTTGTGGACTTAAACTAAGCTATATTCTGAATTAAAAACCACAAGTGCATTCTAAAACCGCTTAGAAAGAACATGTGAGCTATTATAATATAATCAGTTATTCTGTGAGTTTAATTTTCTATAATAAAAGCGAAATACCACTCACTGATTAATCACGACCGCGACACCTACGAACTTAAAATTTGGCATGTAGGTTCCAACGGATTTTTCGAAACTCCATCCCTTAGGGGGTAAACCGACATTCACTCGCCGCTGGCAGAAGCTAGTTTACTATATAATTACATTAATGCTTCGTAGAAGGAAGCCACCGCCACTCCTCCTCGCTCCGGACCATGGCCTGTACCAGAGCCCGGCGCGGTCGTTGCCACCGATCACCCCCACGAGTACAGGGCGGTGCTCTGCCTAAGCGGGACACACCTCTACCGTATGCTCCAACGTGTCCTCCGGGCAGTCCACACCGGTGGTGATATATTAAACCAACAAGGCTAACAAACTTTCCCAACCTATGAAATTGCCGTTCTGCTATCCGCTGCCGAACTGGCTATTTCATGTCCACTTTTTTACAGCTGAATTTGCGGCAGCTTTCGATGTTAATATCAAAACAATATTGGTCCATTTGCGTCGAATCAGCAAGATAAAAAAGCTTAACAAATGGATGTCCCACGAATTGAATGATCGCCAGTGTGACACGCGTCGAGTCGAGCCTTGCACTGCTCAAGATGCACACAAACGAATATTGAATCGTATTGTTACTTGCGACGAAAAATGGATTCTGTTCGACAATCACAAGGGCTCAGCAAGTTGGTTAGATCTTGGTTCAGCACCTAAACAATGCCCCAAACGAAAACTGACCCTTAAAAAGTGATAGTCACTGTTTGATGGTCTAGCGCCGGTGTCATTCATCACAGCTTCTTACCAAACGGGATGAGCATTACTGCAGATGTTTACTGTGAAGAACTGAACACAATGATGGAGAAGCTCGCACATTTCCAACCAGCATTGGTAATCGTTCGGCTCCACTGATCCTGCATGATAACGCACGACCTCATACTGCACGGCAGACGGTCTCCAGGTTAAACGAGTTGGGGTTGGAAGTTTTCCGTCATCCACCGAACTCACCAGACTTTGGATTACTCTTTGGCGAGGAAAAATTCAATAACCGAGCTGCAGTTCAAAGTACCTTTAAAGAATTTGTTGCCTCCCGTCCAACAGACTTTTTCAAAAAGGGCATCAATAAGCTACCACTACGTTTGCAAAAAAAGCGTCAACTCCAGCTGGAACTACACTGCGCACACACGCCGATCTGGGCGCGTCTGTCTCCATACATTTTATATGGAAACTAGACTTGTAGAGCTACACTTGATTCACGCCACGCGACGTCCTTCTACGTACAAATCAGGCGTGTTACACGTGTGTTTCGGCGTTTGTAGTTCTAGCTTTATTTCATGAAACGGCAATTTCATAGGTAAAGACCATTTAAAGACCTAATATTATGTATACTATAGTATGGAATGAGTCGTGATTACTTAAGTATACCGGATGTATCATATAAAATAATATAACTCAAAATACTTATTATGAATAACATTACATCGCAGTATATTTGAACCAAAAAAACGATAGCCATTGTTGAGTGACGCATGTATTCAAAGCTAATGGAAAATCAATGCGAACTCCGTATTGACAGGCACATCAACACACATCATATCACATACAATTACTTACGTCATTTATTTAGGTATGTACTAAAGTTTCTTTTGTTTTTAAGGACAAAGAAAGAAATGAGGATTTTATTTTTGTGCTTTAATGGAGGGAGCACTCATGATCTTTCGTTGCTTTTCATACCAGAGCTTAATCTACCTTTCAGAAGCAAACTCTTGGCCCCCGTAGGCTTCGACGCTGTTGGGCCCCTACGGTTTGCTGTCATCTCCCTACCCATTGCTTGCCATCTGCAAGCCCGCGCCTACGTTGGCCGAAAACCAGGATCAAAATCCCGGCGGTGGCTACCTAGGCGGCTGGGGCATGAGGGCCGTTGCATCACACGAGCGCCTCTTTTGCCAGCATTATTGAAATAGGTCCCTGATGTACGATTATTTTAAACTATGAAAATCACACTATCTAATATTGTAAAGGTGAAAGTTTGTAAGTATGTTACTCCTTCACGCTCAAACGTCAGAACAAGTGATGCACACAAGTAAACCATCTCCTGGAAATATGACATGGCATGCGTTTTTATCCCGGAAGTATACACAGTTAAATTTTGATCGTTTTAATCCCGTGGAGGCTCGATCAGGTACATGAAACACTATCGATTTGTAAAGATAAAATTAAAAAACAGAGTTCTTTTTTTCTAAAACACGAATAAAGTAAACGAATCAATGACGTTGTAGGTAGTTGTTAGCCGTTGCGTAGTAACTACCTACAGTTCATTGACCTCGCTCAGCTGACGTTTACTTTGAGAAATTAATTTCGTGCATGCGTAAATTAATTCGAGATTTTAAAAAAGTTCTTCATCTTTTAATTTTCTCTTTACAAATCGATAGTGTTTCATGTACCGAATCGACCCTCCACGGGATTAAAACGACTAAAACTTAACCGTGTATACTTCCTTAGGACAATTTTCGGCTTCCATGCAAGCGAGGTCGCTGACAGAAGTAAATTAACTTTGAGTCGGTACCGGTAGAGTTTGCTTTGCCATAACATGCCTAGATTGAGGAGCCAGATTAGGGGAGATACAATCCACAGGGCAGTTTTGTGGAGAACTATTGAGTAGTGGCGATCCCATGTACCCGATCTCCCGGAAGAATTCTTGTTCCTCACCTCCGGCTTGCTTTTATTGGCCGGCCACAGTGAACACTGACGAGGAATACAGCTCTCACCTCTCTTTGGCCGTTATTGACTGGCTTGAATGGAGATTAGCATGAGCAAACGTGCTCGAGAGAAGGATGTATAACACGATTGTACTTCCAGGATTGTCCTGACACAGCCGTGCTCTTATTCCACTCCTCAAGCAAGCTAGTGTTGCTACGTCACTTCGTGCTGGCGAGCGTTTTTCCAGGCTCATTTATTGAGTGTGCAAGTCACTCCCTGCCTTTTTTGTCGATGCATATTAGTCACATTATTCAGACAGGGGCCAGATTGTAAAACTGGACGGGTTACCAGGAACTATTTATGCTAAGGCAAACTATGTCTAAATATGGTAACCAGTTCACTTAAGCCTTCCAAAACCATAGCCATGTTTTCTTTATGTCGCAATTGATTCTCTCTTTAGCATTCCATGGTAAGTATCTAAGTAAGGGGACGCGGCCCTCGTACGCCTTGCAAAGGTCCAGAATCTCAGGACTCTGGGGCATAAAGACATATAAATAACACACTAAATAAAAGAAAACTTGACCGTCGATCTTATTTTTGCGTTGTAGCTATGTATTATTGAAGGTTATTTTTGTATCTAAGCAGAGGTAACAAAATAAACAAAAATAGATGGTCCCAAATGTCTGATATTTACCTAATACATAATATATATATTGTCCTTTGTTTGTATGTAATCACAGAAGCTGAATAGAACATAAATCTTCTTTTTAGTAATTTACGGTAATTTTATGACAAAACATAAAACAAAATTGCGCGATGACGTTCATTTCAATTGTGTTATTCATATAATAATCAATGGGCGTTGTGTGACTTTTTGTTGTTGTATTGCAGCGTTTCAGCAAATTGGTCAGTATTTTACTACAATTAAAACATACTACTGCTCAACCTGATTACAAAAAAAGAAAACACTAGCTAATCTATGGTGCAATGAGAGATGCACTTCTATTTTCGAAAGAAGCTATTTGAATTTTAAAATTCGAAAAGAACATAATATTATTTCCACAAAATAAGTACCTACCTATTATAGTGCTACCAGGACCCTGGAACCAAGGCAAAGAAGGAACGGGGTAGGTTTTTAGTCAGTAAGAGTCTGACACTATCTCCCGCTCCGCTCAAGGGCGAGGGATGTGATTGTATGATTTTACATACTATAAAAAAACCCATTATAGTGCGACAAATACGGCAAAAAATCATTGTTATCTAAATTTTAAAATAAAATATATTGACGTTAATTATATTATTTTAAAGATAGATGAAAACCTACTCGTAATTTATAAATTGGGTACTATTGTATATTAAGTGCTGTGCACTCCTGTGACGAATTCACCATAATATTTATTCTTCATTTGCTAATTGAGTCAACCAGTGAATGAGTCGTTACTGTGTCAATTTAAAATAAATATGAGATAGATTTACACTGATAATACATCAACCAAATGAACCTGCATTAATAACCATACATTTTTATTTAGTGTAATTCTCGAGTAAATCATAGTTTTTCTAAGTATATGCATTTTCACTATTTGAACTAACCTTGGCAAATTAATTTAAGCACAATCATGTATCACACTTACTTCTCACAATTTTCACAGGTTTAATCTTCAAGACGTAACTGAACAACCCGGAAATTATTAAAAACCGGCACATTACAGTCTCATAACACTAATTAACACTAATAACCTTGTCTCACTAAAATACGACCACTCACGCACACTCAATGAATGAACTGAACGCAACGGAACACTGAAAAGTCACCCTTAAAATTCTGGAAGAAATTGAGAAAAATCGAAGTTTTATCTCGAAGGCTATTAGGTTGGGAATGGCGTAGCAGTTTAGCGGGAGTTATAACGTTTTGTTGTAAGTGGGTTCGATGGAAAACCCGTAGTAGTGAGTCATAGTACTGAAAACTCGCCAGAGGGGGTGTAGGGGGTGTGTGAAGGGGGTGGCTCCGCGATGGCGCCTGTAAACCCATACATTTCTTATTAATCAGGTGTGAATAACGAAAAATGGGGATCGAGGGTGATTTTTACATGCTGTTTTTTTTTGGGTTATGGGAATTTCATTAACTTTTCACCCTTTACAGGAAAATACTTATATTTATGGTGGAAAGGAAGGTGTTTGAGTGTACGCTAAGCAGGTCAACACGTTTGTTATTTAGGGATCGTGTTTTATGGTCTACTAACTTAAATATAATGTTCAACAGGAAATAGTTTTAAGTTTTCAATGAAACGGATTTATGATTGGTCTAAATTATAGGTACTTAATGTAATTAGGCACTTACATTAAGATAAAATATAAACCAAGCATAGGTCAAATGAATTAATGTCGTTCAATAATGCAGAGGAACAAAAAACCGGTCAAGTGCGAGTCAGATTCGCGCACGAAAGGGTTCCGTACCGTCCTTTGCAAAAAAAACGGCAAAAAAAGGCTCTTTTGTTGTATGGGAGCCCCATTTAAATACTTATTTTATTCTGTTTTTAGTTTTAATTTATTGTTCCAGCAATGGGAACATTAAAAGGCTGATGATGATGAGCAGCAGTAGAAATACATCATCTCTGAAACTTTCAACAGTCTAGCTATAACGGTTCATGGTGAATGTGTGAAACATGATATTTCTTGAGATACAGCCTGATGACAGATAGACGGACTCGGACAGCGGAGTCATAACCACTGAGTTCTAGTTTTACCATTTGAGTACGGAACCCCAAAAACAATACTCTAGAGTTCGAAAGAGTTATAAGCGGCCTTGGAATGCAAAATTGAAATACAAATACAATTTTTTTTTTTACTGGCCTCCATCTTCTTCACTTACAAAATGTCAGAAGCTAGTGCATGGGTCCTATTGGTCGTTTCCTGTGGAGAAGAACCGAAAAGAAACTCCAAAAAAAGGCTAAATGACTAATAAAATATTTTACAATACATTTACTCGAAAAGCTGCTCTCATCCCTACGCTTTTAGGCACACACTTCACTGTTTTTCGTAATAGTGCAGAAAAGTGCGCGAGTTCGCCTCACCAAAATTTTTAAGATATTTTTTTTTCATCTACCCGCGTTTATTTATATTAGTGTATAGTATATGTAAGTGTATTGAAAAACGTTGTTTGATACACATGAAAATTTGTCACTGCAACAATCAGCTCCATAACACTCTCGACTGCGGCTCTTAGGCACCCATTACACGATAGGTTTTGCTGTCAGTTTTACCACAGTCAAAATGTTGATTGACGAATAACCTACCGTGTTATGGGATGATTGACGTAGCATAGTACTGATTGTCGAAAACCATCATTCACCCTCATTTATGATTGATGGCAATGATTGCCGCCTTATGAATTCCGCCTCGATCGCAATGACAAACTGACCCCACTTGTATGTCGTGTCAAAATGTACGGTCAGGGGTCAAAAGTGCAGTTGCATTCTACTAATGCTAAAGTGTATACAATTTCTTTGTAAAAGAGGTCCACTGGGCTACAACTGGTTTATTTAATTCTTTAGGTTCTATGGTACAAACGAACTGAGTGATGATCCATTGACCCTGTTCTATAAAAAAAATTCTAGGCACTTTATTATCTGTAGAGTGCAACTGCACTTTTGACACCTGACTGTACTATTAAATTAAGAAAGAAAATACTCCTTCTTGCAAAAACTGCAAACTGTCGGTCACGATTCTTCTTCCTGATAAAACTCTATACTTTTTTTAGAAATAAAATAGATAATCGAGCAAAAGTATCGACCGCTAGCTTAACAACAATATAGAGTCGTGACCAGTGGCCATTGCACAAGATGACCGTCAAAAAGAACTGCCCTACATTATGGTTAGCACTCTCGCTCTCTTTAAGAAATTAAAAGACGATAATGTGCAGCAAGATTTTGAAGCAATAAGGTTTATTTTTATATACTAGTTTTTTATGATGAGAATGTGAGAACACTGAAGTCTCCTTTTGAGGTGCTGTATATACATATATGTATACACCGTTAAATTTTGATCGTTTTAATCCCGTGGAGGGTCGATTCGGTACATGAAACACTATCGATTTTAAACTCGGTTTAATTTACGCTTGTACGAAAATAATTTCTTTAAGTAAACGTCAGCTGGGTGAGTTCAATGAACTGTAGGTAGTTAGTTCGCAACGACCGACAGCTACCTACAAAGTCATTGACTCGTTTACCTAAAGACAATTGCGTATATTAATTTGAGGTATTTTTAAAAAAGTACTTTATTTTTTAATTTTATCTTTACAAATCTATAATGTTTCATGTACCTGATCCAACCTCCACGGGATTAAAACGATCAAAATTTAACGGTGTATCCATATATTATCTATATAGTTTACCAATATTTGTCACTAATTCCTCCTGAATGGCCCTATAAAATTTTTGCTATTTTGGTATACAATAAAGTTTAGTCTAAATATAATAAAAAACGAGAAACAAAATGAATATTGTGTTATTGTTTATTGTTGTTGTTCTTAAATAAAAAAAAATGTTTCCATCCTTAATTAAACAAATTATTAGGTCAACCTAATCAGCATTATAATTCGCAGAGTGAGCTAGAAACTATTATAATATTAATTATATAATTCTTGCGGCGCCACCCGCAACATTTTATGCGTCTCGCCTCGCACTGCAACCTTTTGTAGCTTCAGTTATTGCGGTGTAATAAACCCTGTCATTTCCAGTAGGTATACATGGATCCGGGTACAATGGACTGGCATGAATCACATTGCTTTGTTCGTCTGTCTTGTACCTATGCCTTCACCTGAACGAGGTTGTATAGGCTTGAGATCTTTATCAGATTCTTATTTTTCTTCTAAATACTTAATTCTAAGGCTAAGAACTCACGAGATAGCAGGCAGGGTCGAAGCTTACTGTGGCCAAGGGTCGGCTTCTGAAAGAAGGGCTTGGCCCCGGTATGATATACAGAGAAGGAACAGGGTGGGTTTTTAGTGCGTAAAAGTCAGTAACACTATCTCCTGCTCAGGGTTCAGGGACGAAGGCAAAGAAGGAACATAGAAGTGGGTTTTTTGTCAGAAAAAGTCTACCACGCTCTCCCGCTCCGCCCTAGGACGAAAGAAGTCATATTTTATTTTAGTAGATGTCATTAAACGATTTCCCACCGAAAAAAAAAAACGCTTAAAAGTATTGTGTGAATTTGCATGGTAACGTAGCGCTAATATCCGAATTATAGTTCACTTAGAATTCATTCATCAAAAGAAAGAAACATTTCGTTGAATATAACAACAATGGCATAGAGTCGTGACCCATACTAACAATATGTTTGATTGCGCAAACGACCGCCAAAATAATGCGCTGCTCCACATACTAAGGTGGTCTTTACTCCAACTGAAGACAGACCTTGATGGGCGTAGACAAGTTGTTATAAATGAGTTGTCTATGTGTTACATTCTTTCACACATATCTAGACACGATTATTTTGGAAACACCAATGAAATCTTGGAAACGGCTATGCTCGGTTTTTTTTGCGTGATCGCATCAGGAATGAAGATATCTGCAGGGGAACTAAGGTCGCTGACATAGCCTGAAGAATCGCCAAACTTAAGTGGCAGTAAGCAGGGCCCACATTGCTCGTAGAACAGATAGTAGATGGGGCTGAAAGGTTCTGGATTGTCGACCACGCACCGGAAGACAGAGTGTTGGAAGTCTCCCACGAGGTGGACTTGTGGCCTGGTGAGAGTCGCAATATGCGAGACGCACCGGACCGTTATTTCGTGACACTTGGGGGAGGCCTATGTCCAAAAGTGGACGTCTTTCGAAATGATGATGATAATGATGAATGAAATGTTGGTAAAAGGAGCGCCTAATTTCAACATTAAAAATCATAATTAAAAGTATTGATGGTCCTATAAAAAATCATATTTGAAAGCTTTTAGAAAGAAAGAGAGAAAGAAAACATGTTTATTTGGCAGACCATGACCTTTTTAGTTTCTAGAATACAGCTAATGATGAGCTTGTAATTTCAGATGAAAATAACCTGACCGAAAAAAAATCCCAATTACATAGTAGACAGAATTCACAACATACCTACATCCGAGCCATAACTAAAGCAAATAATAGAAAAGCTTTTCATTCCAAATATTTCGTGACCTTTGTTGACCTACCTGTGACGTACAAAACGAAAGAGACAGAAGATTTTACGCAGACAGTCTTGAAATTACAAAAGAAAATGTAGACAGCACCGCTAGGGACTACAACGAAATTAAGTAAACCTTGAAATCTGTATAAAAGAAAAAAGTTTCATAATAATTTGACCTTTTTACCTGCCGATGCGGTGACGTAAAAAACACACGCACAGTGACAAAGTACCAGGAGTTCATATAGAGTAGGCGTAAGTCTATGAACTATGAATCAATGCACCAAGGCCGCATAAACAACGGGGCTGCATTAGTTAATAATGATAAGGTAGACCATGCGGGCAGGAGTGGTAGGTGTGATGATAGAAATACGTTATTGAATATATAAGAAGAAGAAGAAGGATAAAGATTGTACAAAAGATTTATACTTAAATGGAAAAGCGAAAATCTATAAGCAAACAAACCTTTTAACCTTTACATAACACCAGTGACGTACAAACCGTAAGACACGCTCATACGCAGTGAAGAGTGACTAAGTAAAAATTACAAATTACCAGGAGTACATGAAATGTAGGCGTTCAGAATCTATGAATCTACAATGCACCAAGGCTGCGTCAGACGATAGCGGGGGGAGGGCGGGGCGCGGGCGCGGGCTGGCGCCATGATGTCTGCCGATAGGGCTGGCTCGCGTGACTTCGTCGGACTATTTCGGGAGAAATATGAACAGGGTTGCCAGTTATTGGTATTTAGCCAGTTGATATAAATTTTCATAGATTTGGAATTCGAGGTACCAATGAGTAATATTGTACCAATCGATCTATTTATTAGCTTTCTTTATTATCTGTTACGCATAACATATAGGTATTTTATGTAATTAGCCGTATGTGACTGATTACTGAGAGTACGGATTTCATGATTTCTGTTTTTAGTGTATATGTAAATTGGTTAGTCTGACGAAATTTTGTAATGGATAGATTGTTCGTTAAGTGTACCTACAGCACTAGCTTATGTAAGTAGTTTTCTCCAAACAAACTTTGCATCCCTATTTCATCCCTTTAAGGGGTGAATTTTTGGAAATTCCTCTCTTAATACTCGCCTACCTCTTAAAAAGAAACCTTACGCAAAATTTCACGCTCCTTGTTTCAATAGTTTTGGCTGTGCTGATATGTCAGTCAGTCAGCATTTTAGTAAACGCACATTCTGAAATGTGAGTTCAGAATCGACTACTAAATCGATTTTAAAATAGATAATATCTATCATAAAATAAATTCTTGATTATTTTTAATCATATTTTAAATAACCTGTAAAATACAAAAAAAAAATAAGCTACCTTCAAGAATATTCCTAGCCAACGTCGCCATTAAAAATACCTATGAATGGAACCTATTGGAGCACTTAAAACGGCTAGACATAATGAGACAAAGTCCTCTTTTGTCATTACCGTGTCGAGACTGGAGCCGTCATAACATTGACGTCATAAGATAACGAGATTGGCCGACCGTTGACGCCACAGACTGTAACACAGACGCAGAGATATTGTGGAGACCAATGAAGGAAGGTAATGGAATGAAACTCTAAGCCTTTTTAGTTGTAGCAGTTTTAGGCTCTAAAGTTGTAGATATTATTCAACTGAATTAGGGTTTTTTCTAGATTCTTTTGGCATGTATTTTATGACGGGTAGTAGTGATGGTTATTTTTGTAGTCATTTAATGATTTCCCCCGCTCTGGATAGAGCGGGAGATGACGGGTGAGACTCATGGAGATTTCAGGGGCCCAGCAGGCTTGAAGCCCGCTGGGGCCATAGGTTCGCTTCTGAAAGGAAAACCCTGAAAGGAAAGTGGGTTTTTTGTCAGTAAAAGTCTGACTCTATCTCCCGCTCCGCCCAAGGGCGGGAGATGTCATTAGATGATTTTCCCACCTTAAACAAAATCGGTACTGGTTTACACACGAAAACGCAAGTAACGCAATCAAATTTTTCTAGCCTAAAAATTTTCATCATTTCAGGATTAAAAAAATACTTATTTGGAGATTTTGAACATAGTACTTACAGGATGAGGGCTTGTTTTATTCCATGTTGTAGGTATGTGGTTTTCTAAAATACTTACAACTCTATCCCACTGTTTGCCACCATCAGATCAGAACAACATTCCCCATTACCATTCACTGCAATTAGTATTTTTTTTTCTGTCAGACTGACTTCTTAACCTTACAAAAGTGACTGTAAATGGTTTATTTGAAATAAAATGCTTTGAATCTTTAAATCTAAACGGACAGCGGATCCGAGTCTTAGGCATATTATAAGATAAGATACGTTACGCGCTAACTTCGCAATCAGAAAACCTAGACTCGAAATTCATACATCTACACCACCTATAGTCACTGATAGACAAGGACAGAGATAAGAGCCGGCGCTGTCGTGTGAGCGAAATAGCGTTAGCCGCCGAATGTGTGTGATCGTCGCGACCGATGTAACGTCGATTGCGACTGAGTGAAATTAGGACCAACTATCGTGATTCTAGAAGCCAGTCCCCTATTTTCCACTGCTTTTTAACCGACTTCGAAAAGGAGGAGGTTTTATGTTCGGCTGTATGTATTTTTTTTTTATGTATGTTCACCGATATCTCGGTCAATTGTGGACCGATTTAGAAATTTTTTAAATGGTCACAGCAATAAGGTCCCGTTTTTACCCTTTGGGTACTGAACCCTAAAAATGTTATATTTTCTTGTCACCACAACGAAGGGCGCTGTGTCGTTGACACTAGATTCTAAAGATACGCCCTACGCTTGCGAAAGTCAAACGATAACATCTGGGCACGGTCCACGCATGATTGTTAGTCAACGAGGGTAGTTTCACGCTGTTTTAATTAGGATTTGGTAGTCAAATGACTCCAAAATGGGGTGGGAATGGTAGTTGCGTAGTATGGTAATGAGATGGCAAAAATATTTGTTGGGGTTAATTTTTAGGGAGATTATAAAACTGGTGCCCTGAAATCGCATGACGGGGTTGCGGCAGAAAGAGATGACAGGTCAACTTAGGTCTTCTTTAAGAAGTGGTCCAAAGCTGAGCAAAATGGAGGGAGGTCTTCTCTAAGTAGTGGGATAGTACAGACTAGATAATATGAGCCTTTATGGCCTGATTTCACTCAGTCGCAATCGGCGAATGACATAAAAGACAATGTTACGCTAAAATATATTTTTTTGCTTTAAGTGGGATAAAGGTTATCAAAATGCCTTTGTGCGTTTTTATTAATGTAAAAATTTTTGTAATTGGGGGGAAACCTATTACCAATGTAAATGCTGATACGTTTTTTAGTTAGTAAAGCCGTTGGTCCCGCTTGTCACTTGTAAAACTTTGACAAGGCTGGCTAGATGATAAATAACTTTCAGGAAAATGTTATTGGGCAAGTGTTTGTAGGCGTTGGCTAACAGATTGACATGGTTGTCCAGGTTAAATTATTGTGGTTGGTAATAAACTACCTATTCAACATGTAACTGGAATAATACACGCCCTAATTAGGAAATTAAGTTACAATCATTATTCTGTGGTAATCGGAACAAAATACGAATGTAGCCGAGCCTCGTCCGCTGCTAGTCGCACACCCTAATGCCCATTCGTGCAGCATCAGGAATCACGTCGGGGTCACCAATTTGTAGAATAGTTATTTGCCTAATATGTACAGGGGACTTCTATGTCGGAGCGATAGGAGAGCCACGTCATCTATCCCCGTCAAGTAGGTACTTATAGGTGATGTGGCCTGTCAGTCATTACCGAGTACCTACTCGAAAATGCCACACACACCACAAGGACAGGCCTTCGTGATGATTCCCGATGCTTCACGAACGGGCATTTGCGGCGAATAGCGCTCGGCTACATTCGAAATTTGTCCCGATCGCCACATCAACGAAATAATTATCCTACAATTCAATTATTTAGGCCTGCGATGAGGCTAATTGGATATCCGGAATTGGTTAAGACCAAACTACAAAGGCTGGAGCACAGGCAGTATTTTACAGCATGCATTTTGGAGAATGTGCGCAGGAAGGACCATCAGGTGGGATTATAGTCAAGCACTAGCTTATATTAATTAAAAAAAAAAAATTGTAGGTACATAATATCTACGCCCTACATTGGTATCTACGCACGCACACACAAAAACAAAAAGGTATTTTAAATAGCTGCATCGATTCATAACCTATTCTAAACGTAATACTTTCAGGATCTGCATGTATTATGTTACATGTAGATAGATATTCAATACCATGAGAATTGTCTCTGCATTGCTGACTTTGAAGACAAAGCTGAACCATCTCACGTGTCTGATATGTTAGCTGCAAGCGCTCATGCCTTTCATACCGGAGCAGCAATATGGCTTGACGGAAGGAATAAATGAAGTTGTAACTTTGAACCAGAATAACTTCATTGTTGTAGCCAAATCAAAATTAATTGTATTTTACCATACTACATAATTTAGTTATAAATTTAGCAACACCAAATTGGTAAGATAAAGTTATTTTTAACTGCTAGTTACCTTTTAGAAGAGTGTGGAACAGAAAGTAAAGTCTCACACACCTCCTTTGAAAAGGGAGGATCCTCCGACCAGACAGATGTGTTACTGGTGGGTTACTGCCCGATAGATGATTTTGGGCAGTTCTATATGTTCAAATCGCGCGGAGAACTTTACTTGCGCGATGCAGGATTAGTTCTTATGTGACGCCATAGATGTCGCTAAAACGTCATGACTGAAAACAGCGCGATTTGGTTCGCTCGTATAATTTATGCTTTCAGTGCTTTGACAACACACTCCAAAGAGCTCTTAAAGTACCCGAAAATGTAATACTGAGGTAATTCCACCTCCCTGTTAATAGACGCAACGATAGGTGCTCATAATTACGAGCCTCACTTCTTGAAGAATATCCTTAAGTGCTCGTATCGAGTGTGTGATGTTTATCTATCTCTCACTTACCTGAGAAAGTAAGTAAAGCTTTTGAAAGCACACTCTGTTGAGTTCTATAGGTGTGGAAGCCGTTACTTCAGTTTGGTTTAGTTTATCTAAAATCCCTTGTGAATCTTATACAGTGTCACTTTGACCTTGTACTGCATGGAAGAAATAAATATGTTTTTATTTTTAATTTAGCCAAAAAAGCTTTTAGGGCGCTTTTAATTTCCTTCCTTCTGACGGCCTGCTGCGGTGTCGATGCGGTGCGGTCGTACTGCGTACGGACGGTCGTATTTTTCAAAGAAACCACGCGGTGCGGCAACCGTACCACGAACAGTCGAACAGTTGGTACCTAAACCAAAGACAAGCTCTTTTTTTGAGGAAAAATTCGAGTTTGGAAGATTCAGGTGCTTATCAAGAAGCCACTGGGAGGCCCAGGGTCTTCGTAGCGACCCCAGCTTGTGGTAGAAGCACTCAACTATGAAGCTTAGCTGGTTCTGTCGGTTGTAGAGCGTGTGAAGGACCGCGCGTCTGTCAGGCTGGGATCCAATCTTCGCGGGGACCTGGACCTGGGCTAGGAGCACTCACCTATGAAGCTGGCCTCGTCCTGTCGGTCGTGGAGCGCGTGCATGACGAGCGCGGCGAGGAGCGCGGGTCGCGCGGCTGGCAGGCCTGGGGCCAGCCCTCGCAGGGACACCGGCGCTGCGCTTAGGATCGCGCCGCTCAGCATTCCCTAACGCGCCACTCGGAGCATTCCTTGTGGCTGTACCTGGGGGAAGAGGAGACAGGTTAAAAAAGAAGCCAAAAGATGCAGTACGCAAACGAGTTTCCTGTTTGGATTAATGAATGTCAATACACAACATGATTGAAAAGAGTGTCCATTGAGTTTCTAACACATTCTTCTCCATATGGATCTACGCTTTGGAATGTGCTCCCACTTGCAGCCAACTCCTTTGCTAGTACTCGTAGGAAGCGACCAATTCCCTTTCCCTCTCGCCCATGGGCTGAATCAGGGCCCAGAAACTAGGTATGTTTGTTTTCTTGTATCTATGTGTGTGTGTGTGTTTGTTGTCCTGTTGTAGGTATATTTGTTTTGTTGATAGCTGTGTGTTGTTGTAATTTTGTACAAACTGTCTGGCGCATATCCCTTTCATTTTAATCCTCTGTTAACTTCTCAAATTCCTCTCTCTACAAACTTCAACCAAATAATGTTGTAAAACATAGTATTTTCGTTGTATCGCGAGCAAAGGGAAGCAAAACAACATATTTTAAACTTTATGTTTCCTCCCTTCGCGAAGATATTGGATATGAACAGAATTTAACGGGTCTTTTACAACTAAAATCTCTCAAAGAGCCATTTAATGCTTGACTGTCGTCGCTTTTGACATTATCAAGCAATTATTGTACATTTCTTGTAAATGTCGAATGTTAATTATGATTGAGCTGTTTATTTTTTGGGACACACAAATGGAAAAATGAATAGGTAAACAGCGTTTTAATTTTGGTGTAAAATATATGTTTTTTAATTTTGGTGGAGAAACCTTCTTCAGCTTTCTTGAAAATGGGGGGACTCAGGAGCCAGCTCCCAATTTTCGCGAAATCTAAGGAGAATAAACTGAATAGAAGAAACTTTCTTTAGCTTTCGTGAAAACTAGAAACCTGGGCATTGGTTTCAAAGTATAACTGCTGGAGCACAGATGGGTTTTAGTCAGTAAAACTCTCGCTCCACCAAGAACGGGAGAAGACATTTAATAATTTTCTAAAATCCCCTATTCTTTATTTTTTTTCAATTTTTTCAATCTCCCTTTGTATTAAGTATTTCAATTCTTTTGTTTCTTCATTATTATTTTTAACCCCCGACGAAAAAGAAGGGTGTTATAAGTTGTTGGACGCAGTCTCAGATTGGGGTGATGCCAATCTGGTCAAGTTTAATGCTACTAAAACCCAGGCGTGTCTTTTTTCCGCTAAACGGAGCCAATTCCAACCGGCTCCAACTTTTCGAGGTGTGACCGTGCCGATAACCGATCACCTTAAGCTTCTTGGGGTAACGCTATCGTCTACTCTTAATTTCGGCTCCTATATCGAGGCAAAAGCTCAACTGGCTGCAAAAAAATTGGGGATCTTGGCGAAGGTGAGACGGTATTTCACACCGGAACAGCTGCTCAACCTCTATCAAGCGCAAGTTCGATCGTGTATGGAGTATTGCTCTCATCTTTGGGATGGGTCTGCCAAATACCAGCTTGATGCACTAGAGTCGATTGAAAAGTGGGCCAAGAGGATCATCGGCAATGATGCACTTGTCGAGTCAAAACTCCAAAGTCTGGAGCATCGACGCGGAGTTGCTAGCCTGTCGGTTTTCTGTCGTTTGCATTTCGGGGAGTGTGCATTGGAATTGCACAATTTAATTCCGCCTAGTCCGTTAATTCCGACCGATACATGGTGGACATTCCTCCCATACGTACAAAGCGTTTTGGGAACACATTCATTATACGTACAGCTAAGGAGTGGAATTCCCTGCCTGAGTCTGTGTTTCCTAATAGCTATAATATTTTAAATACTCGTGTAAAATCTGGTGCCATTGAGCTAGTCTGATGATGGAGCTCGAAGGTAAGAACACTGGATTGTTTATTATAGTAAACCTATCGAGTCTGGGCTCATTAGATGCGCCTTAACTAGCGATATACATTTCTCATGATGAACAAGGACCTCATGCTAGAACTGGGAGCTGGCTGATGGAACTTTGGAATGCCTATTAATAAACCCATTATGTTTGGGCTCATTAGATTCGTCTTGATCAGTTCTATACATTTCATTTTGCTGACAAGGACTGTACCCCGCTTTTTAAAATTTTAAATTTTATAATTATTATCTCCTACATTCTAAACAAATATATTCATTCAACATAAATGCATTCTATTCTATTCTTTACTAAGAACTGTCCAGAATAAAACAACCAATACTTTTCAGGCACAGTACTCATGAAAACTAATCAATAGGACAATCATGGCGGGAGTTTCATTCATCAAACCATTGTCAGCGGCGGCCATTTTCTTTGTTTTGATACGATGCTCCATGGTTACAGCAGTGAAGGAAAATTGTCTTGTGTTACTAACTGACTCGATTAACATTGAAATAAAATTTAAATAAATATTGTTTTAACTTTCTATTTGTTCGTTTGCCATTAAGTTGCACCTGCCATGTTATGTTTCTGCACCACCATAAGGTCGACTGGTAGATAATGCCTAAGGCATTAAGTCCGCCTTTGTACACTGTTAGTGTATAAAGTTTTAATTTTAAATAATAATAATAATATGAACATTACCACAATTGGCAGGGCAATAGGCACAAAAGGCAGGCAGGGTCGAAGCCTACTGGGGTCATGACCCCAGTAGGCTTCGACCCTGCCTGCCTGCAGCTAGGAGGCTGGGCCTTTACGGGGATTACGGGGGTTCAAAGTTTGTATGGAGAAACCTGTTTTCATTATTTTTTTGCAAAGCATAGCATCAGCCTTATAATGTTCCCACTGCTGGGGCTCAGGCCTCTCCTAGATAGGAGCTCTAGGAGAGGGAATGGGCTGTAATCCACCACGCGGGCTCAGTGCGGTCCGGTGTTCCAGAACAACGGTAACTCTTTATTTTACCAGCCTTAGCTAACATCAACGCTACTGAGTGCGGGTTTGCAGACGGCGAGCAATGGGTAGCTTGCCGTCCAACCGTCTGGATCGAGCCCAAGTCGTCGACGACGCGTATTGTTCCACGCGCTCCTCAAGGGGTTGTCAGCAAACCGTAGCGGCCCAGCAAAGTCGAAGCCTACTGGGGCCAAGAGTTTGCTTCTGAAGGGAAAATTCGGCCCTGGTATGAAAGGCAACGAAGGAACAGGAGTGGGTTTTTAGTCAGTAAAAGTCTGGCACGCCCCCCTGCCCCGCCTGAGGGCGGGAGATATCATTGGATGACAACTCCCACCCTCCCATTTTCCCACCTTAAGAAAGAATACCCTACTGGGTAAGAGTCTGTGGTCAACTCAACCCGCTTGCTTCTCATCCCGCGGGTTAACTTGACCACACAATTATTATTTTTTGTGGTTAACTGATCCCACATTCAAACTTAAAAAAATATCTATTGTTTAAAGCTACTGGTGGATACAGTCGAGCTCAATAGTGATAAGTCAAAATATATGTAATAAAGCGCAATTCAGTTTTTTTTTTTTTTTTTTTTTTATGGTAGGTAAAATCATCCAATGACAAATCCCGCCCTTGGGCGGAGCGGGAAGTAGTGTCAGACTTTTACTGACTAAAAACCTACCCCGTTCCTTCGTTGCCTATAGTGCCGGAGCTGAGCCTTCCTCTCAGAAAACGGCCCTTGACCCCAGCAGGCTTCAACCCTGCCTGCCTGCAGTTAGCAGGCTGGGCCTCTTCGGTTTGCTGACAGCTCCTTGAGGCGCGCGGGAACAGAACGCGCCGTCGACGACTTGGGCTCGGTCCGGCCGGTTACCGGACGATCGGACAGCGTGCTACCCATTGCACGCCGTCCGCAAGCCCGCGCCTACGGTGGCCGGAAATCGGGATCGGAATCCCGGCGGCGGCTGGGGCGAGCGCCCCGTTGCCTCTGCCTGATGCGGTCGGCCTCCTCCTTTGCTAGCATTACTGCTTCGCAGAAGGAGGCGACCGCCTGCCATCCCTCCTCACTACGGACCATGGCCTGAACCAAGGCCCGGCGAGAGAGATCGCTGCCGCCGATTGCCCCCACGAGGACACGGCGATGCTCCGCCCAGGCGGGGCACACCTCTACAATATGCTCCACCGTGTCCTCCGGGTGTTCCGCACAGTGGCGACACCCGGGCGAATCCTCCGCACGAATCCGGAACAGGAACTTGGCAAACTTTCCGTGTTCCGTTAGGACCTGCGTCGTGCGGAAGTTAAGACTGCCGTGAGGTCTTTCCAGCCACGCCTCAAGGATGGGCCTTATCGCCTCGATTGTGGCGCGCCCCGAACGAGGTTGCGATAGTCGCTGACGCCATTTCGCCATGAGATCCCGCCGGAGCTCTGTCCGCCATGCCTCGACTTGTCGTGGCAGCGGAATTTCGCCCCGGCGTTGCACCTCCATGCGCTTGTCGTGCATGTGTGCAAGGACTGTTGCCTCCAGATCCCATGGCGGTTGGCCAGCAAGGAGGGTCGCCGCCTCGCGGGAAATCGTTCGGTACCCTCGCACCATGCGTATTGCCATGACCCTCTGGCACGCATTCAGCTGGGCCCTCGGTTGCTGTTGCAACGTCGGTGCCCACACCGGAGCCCCGTAGAGGGCCATGGACCGAACGATTCCCGCGTAGAGCTTCCGGCAGGAGGCGTCTGGTCCCCTGAGGTTGGGCAGGAGCCACCCGAGAGCAGCCCCAGTCCGGTTCAGTTTGGGAGCCAGACGTCGGAAGTGCTCCTTGAAGTTCCACCAGCTGTCGAGGACGAGTCCCAGGTACTTCATCGTCGACCCGACGCTGATGTGAACTCCTCCTACCGTTAGCTGGGAACCCGGTGGTGGCGCACTCCGAGGGCCGTGAAAGCACATGGCCTCGGATTTGTGCAATGCCACCTCGAGTCCCAACTGCTGGATCCTATCAACGACTATCGCAACCCCGCGTGTCGCTAGTTCAACCGCCGTCCGGTACGACTCTCCCCGCGCCAGGACCAACGTGTCGTCCGCGTAGCAGACCACGCTGACCCCGTCGGGGAAGTCGCCGCGCAGCACGTAGTCGTACCCGATGTTCCACAAGGGTGGTCCCAGTACCGATCCCTGCGGAACACCGCACGACATCTCTCGACGTTTCCACTCTCCCTGGTGACCGGGGTAAATGATATACCTCTCTGACAGGTAGGCCTCGATTACACGACAGAGATAGTCGGGCACCCAGTGGTACCGGAGTGCCGTTCCAATGCAACTCCAGGGCAGGGAGTTGAAGGCGTTGGCAATGTCCAAAGACACTGCCACGACACACCTGCCCTGGGATACCGCATCCCCCGTCGTGAGGGCTCGCACGCGCATGATGGCGTCCACCGTGGAGCGCATCCTGCGAAATCCGAACTGTCCGTCCGAAAGGTCCGGCCCCACCCGTGCAAGGCGCGCGACGAGGCGGTTTGCAATGACTCTTTCGAAGAGCTTGCCCACCTCGTCGAGCAGCACAATGGGCCGGTACGCGGACGGAGAGTCCGCAGGGCGCCCAGGCTTCGCTATGAGGACCAGTTTTCCCGTCTTCCAGCGAAGTGGGAACTGGCCCCTCTCCAAACATGCGCTGAAGAGCCCCCTCAATCGAGGCCCGAGAAAGCGCAATTCAGTTAGTTTTAAACGCTTATTCTCAATAAAATTCTAAAATCTCTTTAAATTAGATGGTACATATAAACCAAGCCTTTACCATTAATAAACCACAATTATTATTATTATATAAGCAAAATCGAGGCAAACATTTTTTAACGAGAATATACTTAAATCTAACACAGAACTTTATTTCATGACTGTACTTATAATAAAATTGGGCAGCGGGACCATTCGACCCCTTTAAAATGGGACAGGGTCGAGTGATCCCGCGGGCTGATTTCCAGCGGGCTGAGTTGACCACAGACTCGTAATACTGGGCTCCTAAGATACCTTGCCCCTACAATGATTTAGACACATATAATTCAAAATCCATCTCACAAAACACTGCTATCTGGAAATCGATTCCCAGATATAATCAAGATCATCTTGTTCTTCAAGCCGTTTGCTTTTCTTTGTGACTTAAGATTACAATACAGGCGTCAAGCTTACTAATTAGAGCGGCGTTCTCTTGATCTTTTGTTTGAGACAATGGGTGTGAGAACGCTTGGCTTTCTAGGTCGAGCTAGGATAAGTTTAGGCACTGAGTTCAGACTTGTGTGAATGTGTTGGAAGGTTGTGGAAAGTGTGTTGTGTTCTTTAAGATGAAGTAGTTTGGCAAGAATGTTATGTGTGTCTTCATCTTTTTTTATATGAAATTGCCGTTTTTTAAAACGGGTTGCTATGTCGTTGTTTATATTACATATTTTTAACATTTTTAAATATTTTTAACACTCATATAAAAAAAAAAAAACATAAAAATATAAAAAATAGTAGCCCACCGGCATCGGGAACAGGGTTCAAGCTGCCGGTGATCAGAGCTCCTGATAGAGGAACCTCCGGACAATACGCGCCGTGTCCAAGAGTACTGCCTTCTGAAGGCCCTTGATCCAACTGCCTAACGAGAGCCTCCTCAGATGTTGGTGGAGGCTCTTGGCCTCATTGGCCGTCACGACTATCGGCACAATGACGGCTGTGTCCACTACCCACATGTCGACAACCTCGCGAGCCAAGTCAAGATATTTAGTTGGTTTATCCTTTTCAGCTTTCACGAGGTTTTTGTCAGGGGACAGGGCACTATATCAACAATCCTTGTGCGATGCTCTAGTCGATCTATCAGCCTTATTGGCAACAATGGTAAAAAAAATAATGAAAACAGGTTTCTCCATACAAACTTTGAACCCCCGTAATCCCCGTAGAGGCCCAGCCTCCTAGCTGCAGGCAGGCAGGGTCGACTTCTAAAAGGAAGGCCCGGCCCCGGTACGATAGGCAACGAAGGAACGGGGTAGGTTTCAGTAAGAGCCTGACACTATTTCCCGCTCAGCCCAAGGAAGGGTTTTCTCATTGGATGATTTTACCAACCATAAAATACCCCCGTAACCCGTTTCATCGAGTTTCGAGGTGAATTTTGGATATTTTTTTCTTTTTTTTTTGTATCTTAAAACTTTCTATCCAAGACCCAGAAAGAATTTTCTTTATCAATAATTACTCAAAATTGTTTTGAAACTAGTGCAAATAATATGTCGTTCAAGCTGGCCAAGCATTTTTAATTTCCGAGTCTTCCGTGTAGTAATAACGGGGAATCCTCGCTAATCCTATTAACTGCCCACCCTAGTCGGGGAGGGTGAATAAATCAATGTGCCTTCTATATCGCTCAATACAGCTTTTTATTTTTGGTTCATACGTGAATCTGTTTACACTTTTAGTAGACTGGAATGAACTTTAAAAAACCGGGCAAGTTCGAGTCGGAACGCGCACTGAGGGTTCCGCACAAACTTAACTTACCTATGAAAATAGTTCAATTCACAAATCGAGACTCGAAGATTTCACCGAATCGAATACATAACTACAAGTTTTCAGATTTGTTCCTATATTTGTACTATTAAACCTTACTTCAGCCATATTTCAGAATGCCAGGTCAACGGGAAGTACCATATGAATTTTGATTCACTTGACAGTGTTGAAACATACATTTTTTGAGACATAAACGGCCGTATCTTTTTTTTTCATTAACTTAAAAGCTTGATTTTTAAACAACAAGGGACCATAGATTTGAGTTTATGGTTTTAATTTAAACTCAATACCTCCACGCGTTCCTAAGATAAAGGGTCTTGACTGAAAAACGAACAGACGGACAAGAAAATGATCCTATAAGGAATCCGTCTTTTGAAGTACAGTACCCTAAAAAATACGCGCAGTGAAGTTACATCAAATTTCAACCACAAAAATGTATCTCAGATCTCTTGCAAAGACTTTTTTCCTTTATTCTCATCAATAACGTTCTTAATCCTGTCTGTATTTTAAGCAACGAAGATAGCGTTTTAGACTTGGAGATCTGTTTGTTGAGCTGCCGGTATAAGCAGGCAGAAAAATCATCTCACGCCTCTTCTTCATGAGCTCGAGAGTTGAATCAGAAAGCCTCTTGTTCCTATTTGTACGGTGACTCTTGATGAACCTGCATCACTGCAAGGGCCGCCCTAGTTTAAGCCCCAGTTTCCCACAATATAATGCCCATCCTAAATGTTACCGCAGATATAAGGCTAGCAATTAGGAGTTAAACTGTGGAGAAAAAAAAAACTTTTATTATTATTAAAAAAAATAACTATTTTATTATTCTATATACTTCCAATAGCCTTGATCATTGACTGGCGACACCCTTGCATCACTGCTTACCGTCAGGAGGATCACAGTCGAACACTAAACCATTGCATATCATATGAAAAAAAAGATCTGGTGATTATGCCGTTTGACACAGCTACAAAGCTAACTAAAGCTTTTGGTCATTTGTTGGTCAAAGGTTGTAGACGGACGGACAGCAAAGGATTAGTGATCCCTATCACTAGTCTGTCAGCGGGCTATATCACATAAACCGTTAGAGGTAGAGAGCTGATTTTTTTTCAAAAAATCTGCATTTCTATTCCAGCTACAAGAACAACAATTACAAGTTAAAATTTAAAAGGGGTTCCCATACAAGAAACGTTATTTAGACCCCTCAAATAATAAAACTGGTTCAAGTAGTCTGTAAATAACGAAACTAGGTCTGCAATGAAATGTGAGAAAGCGGACGCCGCGACAAGTCTAGGGGGATCAAATATGTTGACGTCTTTTTGCCGATTTTAATGTGGTCATTGATATATTATAAGAGATTATACGTTACGCTCTAACATCACAATCAGAAAACCTGGACTCGAAACTCATACATCTACACTACTTATAGTCACTGATAGACAAACAAAAATATGAGCCAGCGCGGTCGTGCGTCTTTGGATGGATTACACGCAGAAGCAGTAAAGCGCTCTACGTGTCCAGTACAACAACGTGTTCAGAGTGCTCTTGGGGCTGCCTCGCTTCTGTAGCGCATCGGGGATGTTTGCGGACGCGCATGTAGATTGCTTCCACACAATCATGCGCAAGCGGTGCACATACCTGGTGCGCAGGGTGCGGGCCAGCCGCAATAGTATCCTGAACGCCTTTGCCGAACGTGTTGACTCTCAGTACCTGAACCACTGTTGCATGGTTCACGTACTCAGTAGTTTTAGAATATTATTTTAATTCCAAAATTATTTAATTCAAATATTAGTTAATTTTTATATAATTTTTAATTCAAATGCCATTCGATAATTTTATTTATGGTTATTAATTTAATTTAATGTTATGATCCAATGATGATTGAAATATTTTTTTATTTTTTTTTTGTTATAATATCGTTAGCCGCCGAATATGTGTGATCGTCGCGACCGATGTAACGCCGATTGAGACTAAGGGAAATTAGGACAAATTGTCGTGATTTCAGAGATCCTCGCGCTGGTATCCTCAGATGTTTTGATTATATCGGTGGCGTCCCACATTTATGTTGTGTGGACTATGGTTTAGTTTATGTTTTAGCTTAGTGCTCTATGTTTAGTTTTCTCTATGGAGTTAAAGTTCTCTATGGTTTTCTCTTTTCTGGTGACATTACTTTTGGCGGTAGCAATATACAGTTTTCTTAACGTATGACTTTTACTTCAAGTCCACTCGTAAAATCAGACGGCGCCTAACGCAAAATATCAATAATTGTAGTACTGTACCATCATTTATTTAACTGTTTTGTTTTACTGCGTAATTCTGTAAATAGGTATTTAAATTCATTTACTTGACTACTTTCCGTTACCCAATGTAAAATTCAGCAAAAAAACACAAAGAAAAAGTAGTTTTTATTGTTAGCGAACCAGTTAAAGTTTTATAACATTTTCTTCAAAACTGAATGTTATTCTCAAGCAGTGCTGAAACCCTCAAGTATTTGCGACGAGAAAGTTTCCGTGAACTGTTTTCTTCAGATATTTCGAGAGAAATCCTAAAGGATTTTATTCTTGGAAATCTACTCGAAGATACGTTTTAGGGTTTGAAAGGTAAATGGTTTTAATCGGGGTCAATACCTCCTCGTAGCTATTTGTTCTGATAATAATATGAATCCTATGTGTGATTCCCAGCTCAAACTTTCAAGCCCTAAGAGAAAACCGATGTCCGCACACCTATTGTCTTTCTATTGTGTCTCTAATTACGGTATTCAAGAGGTTAAAGAGAGAGGATGAATCATCGGTATATATCCGTAAATAATCCGGAATGCGGGAAGACCCCACGTGACATAAAAAATATTTCCAAAAACTTGACTAAAGTAGGAGACGTTATCTACCACTGTCATGGTGTGTATGTTATATGTACATAATAATAACACTAGATATTTATGTAACCTCTGTTTAAAGTTCCGAAACAATCTTATACGTAACTCAAACGAACCTGTTTGCGATGGAAACTGAACAAACAGCCGACAAGTTCAAACAACCCTTTGTGCCCCGAAACGCTTGAATTATTAAGTAATCCCGGATTTCTGGATTATTAAGTTCTTATTTCCACATTGTTGGGGAAAGAAAAATATCGAGTGTGCTTGAGACTGAAGCGGAAAAACATGTGGTGTTTTAAAAGTATAATTTCTGAATTAATCTTCGAAATTGATTAAAGGCTTTTTTCTACTTTCGAAAGGTAACTTGAATAGCATACAAGGGCTTACTTTTTAACCGACTTCAAAAAAAGGAGGAGTTTCTCAATTCGGTTGTATTTTTTTATGTTTCTTACCCCAGAACTCCGTCAGTTTATGGATTGATTTGCAGTTTATAGATGGTACTATCGAATCTTATGATGGAGCCGGAAGATGGAAGGAAGACATGAGAACTTCATAATAAAACGATGTATCCTAGCAGTGTTTGGGTTAATTGAAATTGTCATGAGAAACAGGTATTCTGGCTATAAGTGTATCACAACAAAAAGTGTGAAATAAAAAACTTTACAAAAAAAATTAACCTCTGTCGTGTTATATATTTAATTCAACACTAATAGTAGATTATATGACCAGGACATAAAACAGTATCTTAAAGTCACAGGTAGCATGTTTAATTCCGAACGAAACGAAGGTTGCTAAGTTTTAACCCCGAACGTAGTGAGGGCCTAAAACTGTGAGAGAGTTAATAAAGAAATCTGAGCAAAGTAAGGAATTCAAATAGAGTTGGATACTCTAGTTTTACACCTTTCTGTGAGATAATTAAAAGACAATATACTAAAAAAAATGAGGACACTGCTGGGTGATTTTAAGACACTGATTTGTCCCCCTATCATTAATCTACTATTTAATTCAAATTAGTAGTTTTTGATATTGGCGCCACTCAACGGTTCAACGAAACACACAAACTCTTCAAGTTTTAGCCCCTACGGTTTGCTGAGAACTACTTGAAACTTGAGGCGCGCGTGGAACGGTAGGCGCCGTCGACTACAAAGGCTCGATCCGGAAAGGAGGTGGCCGTACGCGTGAAGGCCGTTGCTAGCATTAGCCGCCTTCCACTCCTCCTCACTTCGAACCATGGCCTGTACTTGTAGGCCCAGCGCGAGAGATCGCTGTTGCCGATCGTCCTCACGAGGACACGGTGGTACTCTGCCCAAGCGGGGTACACCTCAACCGTATGCTCCACCGTGTCCTCCGTGTAGTCCACACAGTGTTGACGTTGACGCCCGGGTGTTGCTTCCGCAAGAATCCATGTTCAGTGAGGACCTGCGTCATGCGGAAGGAGAGGACGCCGTAAGGTCTTTCGAGCCACTCCTCAAATAGGGCACTTACCGCCATAATTATGGCGTGCCCAAGTAAGTATGTATAGGCTCAGCTTGACTACTATCTCACCAGTGGTGCTATTCTCTAAGAAAACGCAGCGCTGCCGCAACGACGAACATCCAAATAGGACACATTGAATTAACAATCCAATGTATAGGTAAATTAGGTTGATAATCCAATGTATACTATTTGGGTGTTCGTCGTTGAGGCAGCGCTGCGTTTTCTTAAAGAATAGCACCACTGGTGATTAGCGATGACGTGGTTGACGATACAGCACGGTTAGCTAAAAACTAACCTATTCATTCTAGACTGCAAAACCGGGACGGGTAACCATTTTCCAATAAAATCATAACCAACTTGTATTTCAGTAACAAAAATAAATAAAATTGATGTTAAACCAGTCGATTTCCGACTTACACGCAGTTACACGCACGTACAATTCATCACGTTTTCTGTCTAGTTTAGGGGAAGAGAATTTCTCGACTTATTGTGTTTCGACATTCCGACGTGGAAAATCTTAATATGTTTTATATTGTGTCAATATTTATTAGGTTTACGGAAGAAAATTGTAAGCCAGGAATGAAAATAAAGGTAGAAAATGCGAAATTATTTCCGCCTCTTAAGTGAGGTAAAGGCCTTTTCAATTACTTTCGAGGTTGTCGTATAAACGTATCGACCTGCTTCAAATCCTTTTGGGAACAAAGTTTTTTTCCTGTGAGATTATGTTAGAGGATCAAAGTAAAGCTTATGGTATTAATATCTTTGAAGTATTATCAAGGTTTCCCTAAAAGCACAAAGGCCGGACAGTAAATATTTATGTGATGACGTATTTTTTGATGCGATAATGTACTTTTTTGCTGTATCGCTTAGGGCTGATTTTCAAATTGAGTTTTTTTTAAGTTGAAACGTGTCAACACTTTGATGGTAAGTTTACAGGCAAAATAGCAAATGGTTTAAAATGATTCCAAGAGAGTTCTAAGTCCTTTTATCCAAAGCTTACACATAAGACTGGCCTGTTGGTCTAGTGGTTAGAGGCCCTGACTGCTATGCCGGAGGTTGTGGGTTCGATTCCCACCCTGGACAAATGTTTGTGTGATGAGCATGATCATTTGTTCTGTGTCTGGGTGTAATTTATCTATTATGTATGTATTTAGAAATATATAAGTATGTTATCAGTTGTATAATACCCATAACACAAGCTCTGCTTAGCTTGGAACTAGACGGGGTTGTGTGATAGTTGTGGAAAAAAAAATGTCCATGTGAATTTTTGCTTTTATAATATTAGTATGTTCCATACGCGAGCAACGGAAAAATCCATCATATCTCTGTTACACGCAGGAAAATTTCTCCAAAAACAAACTGACTATTCTCACTCCCCAACTATTTATCACTCCACAAATTCACCGTTATTTATGTTATCGAGAGTTACGACGACCTAATTTTGCCGGCAATCTTGCCCTCATAAAGCAAGGGTGCCCGCGTTTACCTTTACCGCATACGTCAGTCGGACAAACTGTGCGGTCGAACTGCCCCGGTATAGTGTACCTTCAAGTTGATCCCATCGGTGTTTACATTACCTAACGTGAGTTATCATGATAGATTTAGGCGGCGGGTTAAAACGATTTTATCCGGACAAAACAAATCGTAAGTTAAAGGAAGGTAGTGCCAAATTTGTTTGTTTGTTTTTGGTCATGGTTTTACTGCCAGCAACAAACCCCTTGTAGATTCACTCCTAGTGTTCTCTAACTCAAAACAGATTTACTAGGTGTTTTTTTTTTTTTTTTTTTTTGGTGGTGGGTAAAATCATCCAATGACATCTCCCGCCCTTGGGCGGAGCGGGAGATAGTGTCAGACTCTTACTGACTAAAAACCCACCCCGTTCCTTCGTGGCCTTAGATACCAGGGCCGGGCTTTCCTTTCGGAAGCAAACCCTTGGCCCCAGTAGGCTTCGACCCGGCCTGCCTGCAGCTAGCAGGCTGGGTCTCTACAGTTTGCTGACAACTCCTTGAGGCGCGCGGGAACAGTGCGCGCCGTTGACGACCTGGGCTTGGTCCGGATGGTTACCGGACGGTCGGACAGCGAGCTACCCATAGCTCGCCGTCCGCAAGCCCGCGCCTACGTTGGCTGGAAATCAGCATCGGAATCGGAAGCCCCGCGGCGGCTGGGCCGTGAAGGCCGTTGCCTCTCGCGTGCGGCCTCCTCCTTTGCTAGCATTACTGCTTCGCAGAAGGAGGCGACCGCCTGCCATCCCTCCTCACTCCGGATCATGACCCGTACTAGGGCCTGGCGCGAGAGATCGCCGCTGCCGATCGCCCTCACGAGAACACGGCGATGCTCTGCCCAAGCGGGGCACACTTCGACCGTGTGCTCCACCGTGTCCTCCGGGCAGTCCACGCAGTGGTGGCACCCGGGCGTCGGTTCCGCACGAATCCGGAACAGGAACCTCCCAAACTTACCGTGTCCGGTGAGAATCTGGGTCATGCGGAAGGTTAGGACGCCGTGAGGTCTTTCCAGCCACGCCTCAAAGAGGGAGATTCACTACGTGTTGTGGTGGCTAAATATTATATGAATTTGTCGATTTAGAAGACGCTTAACTAGAAAAATGAATACAGACCAAAATTACCAGTTACTGGTTGGGGCGAGAGTAGAGTTAGCATCAGCCTTATAATGTTCTCACAGCTGGGACTCAGGCCTCCTCTCTGAAGAGGGGATGGACAGTAATCCACCACACGGGCCCGGTGCAGGTTGGTCGGGTTGGGAGAGAAGAGTTACAGATGAATAAATTGTCATTTTTTGTTGTTAGAATTTTCTCTCAAATTGCTAATGATTAATAATGTGAGGGAAAATTCTTACAACTACACAAAATTCTGACAATTTAAAAAGTCATAATATTCAAGCTAAAACTACATTAGAGGCACACGTGTTACACGCCTGATTTGTACGTAGAATGACGTCGTGTGGCGTGGATCAAGTGTAGCTCTACAAGTCTAGTTTCCATATAAAATGTATGGAGACCACGTCCAGATCGGCGTGTGTGGCACACGTGTGCGCAGTGTAGTTCTAGCTTTAATCAATTAAAGATAAAACGTTAGGTAGGTACTTACAAAGGTTTCTTCACATAATATATGACAAAATTGATAAAGTACTACTTGTATAAATAAATATTGATTTTAATTGTGTAATTATTACAAAAGGAAGGATATTTTTAGTATGTTTGACTTTTTATTAAAGAGATTTTTAAAATGATTTTTACTGAAAATTCACAAAATCCTGAGATATCATGAAAATCCAGCCACCATCCTGAGACACGGTAACCCTAGGCCAGAGGGAGTGTCACATATGTGTGTAGCGGCAACATCGCCCTAACCATAGAGAGCATTAACTAATTCCATGCCCCAACTTCTTCCTTTTCGATGAGTCATGTTGACGGTTCAAGAAGAGAGTTAGCTGCCGTATTTTTCATGTTTACCTGATTCCCATAGCATCAACATAGAGTCGGGAATGCATTTTTCCCAAGTGTTATATACTCGTACATTAAAACTGTGAAACTCTGTCGAGGAAGCGGCAGCACGCCGTTGCCGCTTCGTCGACAGAGTTTATGAAGCTCCGCGCCCGTGGCCACTAGGCTAAGTCTAAAGACGGATGAAGTAAAGCAACGGAACCTTTTATAGACAACATTTATTTTTTAATTGATATAAACCCCTGCTTGACTGAGGTCCCACCTTCGCCCCAGGCCCTGATACGGGCCATGGTCCGAAGCGAGGAGGGATGGCAGGCAGTCGCCTCTTTCTGCGAAGCAGTAATGCTAGCAATGGAGGAGGCCGCACGCGAGAGGCAACGGCCCTTACGGCCCAGCCGCCGCGGGGATTCCGATTCCAATCCTGATTTCCAGTCAACGTAGGCGCGGGCTTGCGGACGGTGAGCTATGGTCCATCCGGACCAAGCCCAGGTTGTTGACGGCGCGCACTGTTCCCGCGCGCCTCAAGGAGTTGTCAGCAAACCGTAGAGACCCAGCCTCCTAGCTGCAGGTAGGCAGGGTCGAAGCCTACTGGGGCCAAGGGTTTGCTTCTGAAAGGAAAGCTCGGTCCTGGTATCTAAGGCAACGAAGGAACGGGGTGGGTTTCTAGTCAGTAAGAGTCTAACACTATCTCCCGCTCCGCCCAAAAGCGGGAGATGTCATTGGATGATTTTACCCACCACTAAAAAAAAACAAAGGTCCCACCTGATGGTAAGCAGTGATGCAGCAGTTATAAGGCGCCTATTCACTCAAGCCTTGAAGACATCTAAATTATAATCGGACAGGAAGACCGCAGCAGGCAACCTTGTAAAAACCTCTTCAAATTCTCACCAGCCAAAACATTCCCTCAAGTAAAAGTCCATCGCTGATCGATACTGCGACTTACAAGCAACCTCTCGCAAGACCACCTGAATTTTTAACGAAATTCTTCGACAAACTCCTATAAATTTGAATGAAGACAAAAATGATTATTGATGGACCCTCCTTATACAAATTGGGGGGAAACTGGCTTCACTAAGACATTCCTTTTTAATTTATGGTCAAGTTTGAAGGAAAACTTTACCTTCAATGTGAACGCAGTTATTAATTTAAGTGTTATAGTTGAATGAATAGGTGTAAGTTCGTTTTATAACTTTAGTTTTGGAGGTTTTTTTTTAGGTGTGTCGTTTTGCCTTAATTTTTGTCTCAAACTTCTAGTTGGTGTTAAATGGTGTACATTATAGCAAGTAGATTCTAAGAATGGCATTCACATTAAATTTTTTCAAGTAAACTTTTTTCTTTACTATGAATTACTCCTCAGTGGTGGTCGTTGCGTACTCCTCAGTACAGCAACGATCGATAACTACCTACAGGTCATTGGACTCGCTCAGCTGTTGTTTAGTTAAAGAAATTAATTTCGTTCATGCGTATATTAATTCAAGTTTCAGAAAAAAGTAGGTACTTTATTTTTTAAATTTATATAGTACAAATAAAAAATGAAATGGTAGGAGAGAAGAAAGAATAAGGCAAAGTTGAGGAAGGTTGTCAGAGCTGTGGATCAGCGATGTGATGCCCGCAAGGAAGAAATATTTAAATTGCCAACAGATGGTTATTCTGAATTTGGATTTCTAGTGTAATGAGTTTACCTATACACCGTTAAATTTTGATCGTTTTAGTCCCGTGGAGGGTCGATTCGGTACATGAAACACTATTAATTTATAAAGATAAAATTAAAAAAAAATAGGTAAAGTACGAAATTAATTTCTATGATCAAATGTCACCTGGGCGAGTTCAATGACCTGTAGGTAGTTAGTACGCAATGACCGACAACTACCTACATGATCATTGACTCGTTTTTGTATTTGTAGTTATCGTCATCATTTCAGGCGAAAGACGTCCACTGCTAGACATAGACCTCCCCAAATGTCGCCACCACGATCAGTTCTGTGCGTCTCGCATCCATCGGATTCCCGTGACGCTCACCAGGTCGTCGGTCGATGTACAATCAAAGTACATATTGAATGCAATACTCGCCTCGGACAATGTGAACTGTCTTTTAAAAAAAAACGGTAATTTAAAAAACTAAAAAAACCCGACTGCTTTTCTGAGCATTCATGATAAAGCCCTAAAACAAGAAAGTCGTTGTACCCGATTGCACTTAACTATATAATATTTTAAATACTGGCAGTCGGGACCCATTCTAGAATTGAGAGCACATACCTATATTACATTGCAGATTACTCCAATCTATTGACTCTCGAAAAACATAACCCTCCTTCTGGCGCAGTCGGGTAATTAGAACGTTTTTTTCTTTTCGTTTTAATCATATAGGTTCCAGACAAAGAACATTTTCGCCTTTGTAGTTAAAATTAGATGAACCAATTCTCTGATGCAGAATTCGATTCTATTATACCCTCGTACGTGTGTCTCTATTTCCCCAAGACCCGATCACTACAGTGCATACTATAGCACTAAATAGATTACGAGTCCATAGCCATTAACCCATACATAACCCACTTTCCCCTAACCAACCATAAAAGTAATTAAGGGACCCTCTTCTCCCCTCTGCCGCCCTGGTAGCAAGCGACGCATTCCAAAACAGAAAAACAAAATGTGATGGGGACAGATGGACCGACTCCATATTGCCATCCTTACATGCTATAAAAAAACTAGGCAAGTGCAAAGCGGACTCACACACTGAGGGTTCCATACAAACTAGTTTATGTAAGCCCTCAGTGGCCGGATGGCCCGGTGACCATGTGTTTGTGTGAACAACCAGGTAATATAGCTTATAACTTTGTTTGTGATTTTTCATGATACAGTTATGAAATTTATTAAAAATAAGGTTGTATAATACTTCTGTACGTTTGTCACTTAACTCATCCTAAACAGCTGGACAGATTTGAAAGTAATTTTGTATCTGTATTTGAATGGGTCTCTGGATGGTTAGAAGTTACAATTAGGCCAGGTAGATGGCGCTGCAAATCGGATTTTAAATTTTTTTCCTTACAACGTGGCAGCTTTCAGGCAGAAATAATCATCTGCCAGGACCTCTAGTTTATTATAAAAATAAAAAGTATAAATAGGTGTTTTTAATGAAGTTTATTTAATTTATTGCAGACAAAAAATAGTTAAATGCCAAAAAAAAAAAAACTAGAAATCTTTGAAAACATAACATGACATGTACAAAGGAGAATGAGCATTTTTGTACGGGTTTTTTCCTAGTGCCATATGAAGTGGTGATCTTGTAAACACTTTTTTATACATTTTCCCTGTATGTTTTCCTCTTTGAAGGGATCAACAAAGAATCAACATAAGGCCCGACGTTTGTTTATTTCGTTTATTTGTCCCCGACATACGCCTTGTTGATCTTTTATTTGAGCTTTAATTAAAACATACTGTTCTATTTTTCCGACATTTTTTGGGATTCGTACCCAAAGGGTAAAACGGCACCTGTCTGTCCGTCCCTCATCAGGCTGTGCCTCATGAACATTTAAATGGGTTCCATACAACAAACGTGATTTTTTTTACTGCGGAAGGTACGGAAACCTCCGTGCGCGGGACCGACTCAAACTCAGCCAATTTTACAAGTCCAACTTCTTATGAAAACATTGCCCGAGAAAGCAATTACTTTAATGGTTCTCTGTTAAGGTTGGAAATCATCAAAAACTTCTCACGCTCTAGGGCAGAGCAGGAAGGTGCGTCAGACTTTTACTGAATAAAACTACACCTATGTTCTTTCAGTTGTTCTTTGCGTTCCAAGACAACCTTCTTTCAGAAGTCGACCCATGGCCCTAGTACCTAAGCAATTTTGACGTAAAGCAGCGTTGATGTGTTGTAGTTTAGAGAATACTTAGATTATTAAGATCGGATATCTATGGTTAAAATGGTTGACGCTTAAAATATAGGTAAGAGAGATGCCGACTGCGACAGTAGTCAATGCATTTCATATTATCTCTAGATTACATCTTATGTTGAAAACTATGGTATATTAACCTTTTGAATACCGTAATTAGACACAATAGAAAGACAATAGATTGCGGACACCGGTGTCCTCTTGTTGGGGCTTCACAGTTTAATAATCTGACGTCTATCGTAAGATCTACAAGCGAAATACTTATTAAAATTTCCTCTTTTTCAGATAAAGAATAAATACGTGTGTAAATACGTTGATGAATCGAGTCTCGGAGATTCCGAATCGCAAAAAGTAATTATTTTGTGATTGATGTCTATGTAAATGTCAAAATATGCGCCTAAACGGAGCATAAACTGTATTGTTTTAAGGTGTAAAAAACTTGAATATTTGATATTTATTACAGCCTGATACCTCCACTCGTTCCTGAGGAAAAGGGTTTTGAGAGACGAACAACAAAGGAAGGGTTCATCAGGGTTCCATTTTTGGAGATTGAAATCTAAATGCAGCTGAATACTAATAATGTATATGGAGTAACTGCCTGTCTACAGATCTCCACACTTCAATTCACTGGGTAGTAGCAGAGAAGACTCATGCCAAATTTTCTGGCTTCGACTACCTGTAATGAATGTTAAAGATCTACAAATGATAGCCGCTTCCAACGCCAATGCTTTCAGAGACAAGTAGAGAGTAATTGAACAGACCTTCTACAGGCCGACCTCGGCAAGTCTTGCTGTCTTGAAGGCCGACTCGTGCTGAAAGACATAGCTCCACAAAAAAGCATAAATGTTAATGATATTTCAATGGTTCGTAAGTAGGTGAGTCGTTGACATTCGGGCAACGTCGTAGAAATTCAAACAATGCTTACTTGTATTACCTACAAAATCACGTGGGTAAGAAATAGGCCAGTAATCTACGTACCTAGGTGTTTTCAGGGCAATCACGGAAACATGACGAATGTAGCGTTGGCTGCGTCATTTTTTTGAATAAGGGAAACATACAACAGCAAAAATTGCCTTATGAAGTCTGAAGATTGAAGAAAAATTTTCAGCCATATATTTTGTATGGATTCAGTTTCGTAACAGACATTAACTCGCTGATATACCTAATCTACAAAAAACTTCTTCTACGCAGTAGAAACTAAGAAGCTCTTTTTCATATTGAAAGCTTTTATCTTATATTAACCATAATACATCTCTACCACCTGCCTACCTACAAAAATGTTCACACAAATTGGTATTGTACCATAATGTCTTCCACTCAATCTTCTCAAACTCATTCCATATTCTAATAAGTTTCCCGCAGCAGGTCTTATTGCTCTACATTATATATAAAAAGGTACGTAAGTATGCTACCGTTTTACTATTGGAAAACAGTCGTATATATAATAAAAGCCTTATTTATTTGGAGGCTTATAGACTTGATGGTAATATGACAGCCCTTTTATGTAATCGGATTTCTGGAAAACAAATTGCATTGCTCACTTGAAGACGCGAATGTTCACCTTACAGCGAAAAGGTCATGATGACAATATCTCAAATGATTCTATCCGAAATATCCATTCAATGAGAATTCGAGACAAAAACGCGCAATCTCGTTTACTTTTTATTCGATTTATGAAAAATAAATGAAGTAAAAACACTTACCTTTGCCTTCAGAACACTTACACAATCTTGATTAAAGAAAAAAAATATTACGTAAGCACGCGCTTGTCCGGATTGTCTCTGAATTCAAAATTCAGACTCGATAGCACTTCAGAACTTCGCACTAAATTTAAATGTCTGTATCGTTCATTGCACACGGTCACGAGTGATTTTTTCGTTTTCGAAATATGAAATAAATGGAATAAAAATGGAGGATACGCTTTGTCGTATTGGGGTTAGTTAGTGGGAGCCTTACTGCGCGTGCGTGAAACTCACCCCATCCCCCTGCTTCTATTGCGTTCCGAAATTCACGTCATTTTAGGGGAGCATGTTTTGATAAAAGATAAAACTTTGGTATCATTTTTGGGTAATTTAAATATAAGGTTTGATTTCGTTCTAAATTATTATATGACAACTCCAATCCACCTTTTGACAATTTAGTAAGTTAAACCTATTTGAGATAATACCACAGTATTCTTGTTCGCTTTGTTCAATCTAACATTTTCTTCACACAATCATACATTTTTGAGCTCGCTTCGCTCACTCTTCTATGATTACTTTAACTCTCCCATTCAGAATACTTTAAATTTGATTGTTCGAAGAGTTATTGTGACCATTGAAGGATCACAGGTGGGTTTTAGTCGGTAAGTCTGACATTCCGTCTCGCTCAAACCAGAGCGTTATTTAATAAGTAATTTGCAACCCAAAAAAGGGCAACTTGCTCGCTCAATAAATTAATTAAAAAATTACTTTACTTTCCTCCGGTTTTCTTCTTCGCTCGCTTGCATTTGCATTGTAAATCACAATGAAAACATCAAGCTTAACAGTCAGGACTTCTCATATAAGTTACTTGTGTTCCACAGGGGCCACAGCTGGGCACAGATCTATTCTAATAATTAATAGAATAAAAAAGTGCTGTCTAATTGAACACCCTTATGTTCGGCATCATAATAATATGTGGACCAGGACATGGTCTATCCGTATACCAAGTGACATCTAAATCCATTTAATCGTTCGAGTGTGAAAAGGTATCAAACATACACAAACATTCACCAAAATGTTTGTCTTTATAATATTCGCACTCTTAAAATAAAAGCGACACTACCTATACCAAAAAGGTGATTTATCAGCAATCATAAAGTTTTCAATGCATTTATTTACTCGATAAGATGTCGCGAATCAATTACTGAAGAACATCAACTATTGGAACCTAATACTTTGACAATCAGTACCTCTACCATGAGTTTTAAGCAATAGTATTCGTCGCTACTCGATATCGACTCCGTAAATATTTTGTATGGCAAATTTTGCAGCGCCTCTAGCGGTCACTTGCAGAACCAAAATTTGCCATACAAAATATTTACGGCGTCGATATCGAGTAGCGACGAATACTATTGCTTAAAACTCATGGTAGAGGTACAGAATATAAACGGGTTGTGTTAGTTAGATTAATAAGTTAAGGGTTTACTTAAAAACAGGACATTAAAAACACAAGTTTGTTATAGTGCCACTTATGTTTTGAAGGTGCGTATTGAGTGTGATAGAGATTGTCAGAAGGTCTCTTTGTCGTAACTGTACCTACCTAACAGTCAAGGATCTATTCTTTTTTAATTATGCCTTCTAAGGCATCTATCCCTTATTATTTTTTTACATAGACGTACAGTACAGGTACCTACTTTATACATATAATAAGCCTCAGAAATAAAAGGCCCTCATTTTTAATTATGAAGCTCAGTTTCGGAGTCTGTGTGAATAGGACGTCAATCTATTTTTTATCCTTGCTCACTATGTTTGGAGGGGAACTGTAATCCGGAGAGATGAAATAAAACGAGAATTCGAGGTACAGTAGACAAGCATCAGTGGTATTAAAACTGCTATAAGCTGCTCTCTCATTCTGTTGAAACTCCAAGCAGCGGGCTACAGGAATTTTCGAAAGTGTTACCGCGACTTTGAAACGCAAAGGGCGATTCGATAACTGAAAATACTGCGGGAGGATTTGATAATTTCTCACCTCAAAAAATTATAATCTCCTTTGGTCGCACTTTTGCTTCACAGAAGGAGGTGACCGATTCTCAGGCCCTCTTGCGCCAGAACCAGGACCTACTTCCTTCCAACGTATGATCAACCGTGTCCTACAAGCGATCCGTACAATGGTGACACCTGAGCTTTTCTTCGGCCTGAATTTGAAACAGGAACCTCCTGAACTGGCTAAGTCTGGTGAGAACTTGCGTCAGGCGGAAAGTAAGGACAGTGTACCGCTTCTTTAGCCACTCCTCAAAGATTTACTGCCGCGATTATTTATTTATAGAAACTTTATTCACATAACACTGTACAATACTTACTTTACTTACTTTTTTTACTGTGTCTGTACTGTGTGTGTGGCGGATTATGGCGTGCCCATTGAAATGCACATATGGCGAACGTTTGTAGACTAGCCCAGATGACCTAAATATTCGCTGGGATATTATTTTATACTGAGCACAGTTCTTGCTTGCGAACATAACCGCTGGGTTATGTTCGCAAGCAAGATCTGGGCTCAGTATAACGGGATTGGCCCTCACGTCAGAATGTATAACTACTAAATATGTTGAGTTTCAAAGAAATCAAATAACGGTAACTATAAACACCTAAGAAACTAATACGAGTATGTCTGTGTTTCCGTGCTATTCAATCACACCCAACATCCCGTAATCATCCATCGGGCAGTTGCTCGGATCAGAAAAAAACATTAGTCTGATCGAAGGATCCTCCCTTTTCAACGGAGCTTTGGAGGACTTTACACTCCGTTCCGTATAGCTCTAAAGACACTCGGGTAGACTATGTCCTGGAAGATACATCCTCATGGCGAAGCTACTGGCCGAAGCTAGTAAACGTTCTGATCTGATTGTGAAATTTCGCGAATTTCGCGTTTCCTAGAAGTCCTATATTTTCTAAAGGTTATTTAGACATTTGAGCTTTCTTATTCCATCACCATGTCATCATTACAAATACTTTTTTTTTGTTGAAAGGGTTGCACACAATTCCAAACCACACTCCCCGAGCAGCCGGTAGAAAACCGACAGGCTAGCAACTTGGCGTCGATAGCAATCATCTCAACTTCGCCCACTTTTGGATATAAGCCTCTTTTGTGATATGTAGCGACATCTATGTCACCACATAAGTACTATACTAAAACTACAAAATGCTTTGCGGTATTTGAGTCCTCTACGCGATTAAAATATGTACAATACCTACAATACAACGGCCCGAAATTTACCACAGGGCAGTTTTCCATACCAGGCACAACACCGTGCTTGGTCAGAGGATCCACGCTTTTCAATGGAGGTTTCCGGAACTTCCCATCATTTTCCACATTCCCGAAAGGCATGATAAAATTTTTGTAAGTATATAAATACATATGAAAATATTTTCGCATGTCTAACTAAATTAACCGAAAGCAGTGAGCTGCGCATGCACATAATAACCAGAGTAAATCTACTATTACTACTTTGACTTTTCTGTCCCTATCCGAAGTGGGAAGGATAACGGATAGGGAATGGGCCCACGTGGTTCATTACTGCCTATACTCTCTTCTAAATCTAAAGAGGTCTAAGTCCCAGCAGTGGAAACATTAAAAGGCTGTTTATGATGTTATAAGGGATATGTTGAAAATTAAAACAACATCAAAACTATAGAATAAAATTTGTATTCCGTCATCAATACACGATACACGAATAGAGACCGGTTCAATACATTAATAGTGTTTGTTTAATAAAATAGAAACTATTTACTATATTATTATTATTATTGAAATAACGCTCAAAAATACATTGGCTTAACATCGGATAAACTATTCAATTAATACATCTCATTCATTAACATTCGATATTTACCGTTTTGAATGTTCTAAGCTAGTTAAAACTATTTATTTATAATATTATATACTAAGTGTAACACGATTTCTTACAGCATACGCCCAAACGTCCTGAAACATTGAAAAAAAAAAAATTAGAAACAAGCAACTTATAAAAGATTTTGAAAAAGTGACATTTTAAGAGCTTTTTCTAGTGGAAAAAGGAAAGTACACAGGTTTCTCTATATAAAACTTTGGTCCTCCGTTTCATCCCCAAAGGGGGAGAATTTTTTGAAAATCCTTTCCTAGTGCTCTTTTGCGTCATAAAAGGAAAGATTGTGCAAATTTTCACACTATTAGTTCTAATAATTTCGGCAGTCCATCGATTTATTTATTTATTTAATAAATAAATTACAACGATCTTACAACCAATTACAGTAACCAAACAAAAAAAGAAAAATATAACAAAATACAAAAATGTAATGAGATATAAGTCTTGTTTTACTCATACGTCAATCCCTCTCACAGTACTTCTGACATGCCAATAAAATCATCTTCCATTCATCTGCAAACAGATCGCTAGTCGGATTGGAATCCAAGAGACCATTTACTGGGTCAGTCAGTCAGTTTCTCCTTTTATATGTGTGGATAAATATGTATTGCAGAAAGATCAAAATGTATGGGCTTATAACACATGGCTATTCATGTGTATAAGTGTTTCAAAATCATCATCTAGAACCTAGACTGGAACAGCCCAAAATCAACTGACTACCAGTTGCCCGGACCAGACACAACATTCTTTTCAATGGGGGTTTGTGGGACTTAACAGCCTGTTCCGCATAGCTTTAAAAAGCCCTTGAATAAAGTGTATGATTTTGACCTTGAAATAACTTACCGTAAATACGGTACATTACTTTTCAAATGATTGTTAGTAAAAATGAACTATACTCATTTCCTATTCTATAAGTTTGCGCAACACCACTGCTCTTTTTGATTCTCTTGCGTCGAACGCCTCTAGTCGGCCACGCCTCCGATTCCTTTGTTCGAACCACGTGACTAAGCGTTGAGATGACGATGATGTCAGAACAAAAAAAATGGAGGCGTGGCCAGCTCGAGGCGTTTGACGCAAGAGAAAAGAAACGAATCGGTTGTAACTTGACTGGGGGGAGCTGATCTCTCCTCCATCCTCTTTCCTTTCGTCTTATAAATTATAAATTCCTAAAACTAGTGTGAAATAAATATATTGATATAAAATAATGTGTTGTTACCTTGTACCTAGCACCAGTATTATTTGGTCATGCCCTGTTTCGCTCGCCTCTCCCACTCGGCCCTCATCTGCAGAATCCCTTTAAACTGGGGAGACGCATCGGCTTCCCCTGAAGGCTCCTTCTCTTTCCCACCTTCATCCTTCTCAATATCCCCGTCCTTGTCTATCACAGCACTTTCTTTCCTGTCATTGTCGACCGACAATCTGAATTTATCATCATTCTTCTGCCACGGTCTCTTTGTCAAAGTATCAGCTTTATAAGCCATTGCTTCGTTCTTCGCTATGTTTTTGATGTCCTCTCTGTCATTTGATGGGTCAGGGAACGTCCTATTTCTAAGTCTTTTTTCTGGAGTGGAGTCTGATACTTCTTTCTTGTATTTGTTTACTTCACTTCTGTAAACGGGAGCGCTGTCTCTTTTAGGGTTTGAAGATACGTTGTTAATGCTCACACTGTTGATGCTTACGCTTCTTTGATAATGTGGAGCCCCGAACTGACTCACACGAGCAGCAATGTCAACCAATCTCTTCTCTTCTTCCTTTATAACATCTTCGTTTTCTTTGTCACTGTCCCTAGATTTTATGGAAGCGTTAAATTCGTTTTTTAGTATCTTACTTCTGGTAGGCGGTATATCGCCTTCTTCTTTTTCTTTATTATTGTTGATCGCGGCTATTTCTTGGGCAATGCTGTCTGCTTCAGAGTCTTTGAGTTTTAGAGATCTTCTCGCGAATACTTTCATCAGCTCTGGTTCGTCATCGTTTTTCTTGTCACCTCGCAGCTCTTTAGAGAGGATGCCAGGTTTCTTGCGATAAACGACTGTCTCATCGTGCCGGTCAGGAGTTTTGATGTCATTGCTGTCCGTGCTCTGAATAGAACTTTTGCTTCCGAAGCTCGAATGGGATTTCTGATCAATGGATATGTTGTCGTAGATTCTCTCCGTGCTACCATCGGTACTCATGGAGTTTGTTCGTGGTTTCTCTGGTCTATCCTGTAGCTCGACACTCATTGCTTTTCTTTTAAAGAATGCTTTGGGTGTTGAGGGGCTCTGCGGTATTACAGGAATGACAGATTTCCTTCCACTAAGTGGGGAGCTCTTGTCTTCCGTTTGAGTATTCTCAATAATATTCTCAATGAATTTGTTGCTCTTGATGGATTCTCTTCTCACGGGAATATTCTGTGTTTTAGTTTCCGTGATTTGGAAACATTCGACATCTTGTTCTTTCTCTACTTGCGGACTATCAAGTTTCTTTGGCGTGACGTTAGCTGTTAAAACAATGTTTGTGGCAGGTTTAGCATCAACTTTGTTTAACTGAATGTTTAGAAACTCCGGGACTCCAGGTTTAGATCCAGACTTCTGTAACTTCTCATCACTTTTGTTTACTTTTGGTGTTTCCACCGTTTTGACTGGGGTTTGTTCTTTATTAATATGAGTAACTGATATAAAACTTTCAGTTTCTGGTTTCAATTCCCTTTGCACATTATGTTTGGCACTTAAAGCGCTCTCGACAGATATAGTTTTCCGTCTATCTTCTATCGGCTTCTCTGGGCTACTCTTAATGCTATCTAAAGAACTAGACTTGAGTATTGGGGCAATAATGGGCTTAGGCGAACTAATAATATCATCAATTTTAGCCTCTATTTGAGAGATATCGCTGTCACGTTTATTATCCATCGTAATATGGATGCTATTGGTGAAGAGTTTCCTGTCTTCGTTAGCATCAGTTTTGAGGCTGTCCAAGTAACTGCTGTCAGTACTCGGCAAGCTATCATAGTTAGCTTCGGCACTGCCGTGCATTATACCGTAGTTTCTGGCTGAAATTCTTTTGGAGAAGTCGTTTCGTTCGCTCAGGTTCCTCCTGTAGTTGACTTCCCAGCTTTCTAGTAACGGTTCAGAAATGCCGACGATGGCCGGCAGACTAGGCATCTGGTTCTCTTGGGAGCTGATGGAAGTGGACTCTGACGCGTATCGGAAGCTGTGCGACTTGCCGATGCTGCTGCGAGTCTCCACGTACTCGTCTCCCAGAGACCTCATCGCAGAGGTCACGTAGGACTCTTCAGTTTTGGAAGTGTGGCGAGCTGATTCACGTTTGCATTCGATCAATTTCTCAGTAAAATCGGAAACGTGCTCAGACGAGCGGTGTTTGATGTTGTCAGAACTCTGATGCCTAATCGCCTTGGGAGGCGACGTCGACGCCAGCATGCTTGGGTTGAAGTACGGGATATTCTTCGGCATGCTACCACTACTGGTGAAAACGTTGTTATAATCGTTATGAACATTCTTGATGCGCATCGCTCTGATGGGAGGCTCATCATCTGAGATCGCTGGAGACTCTTCCTGTGCTCTATTCAAAATCTCATTACTAATAAATGCTTTTGAGGAAAATGGGTCAACCAGCCTTTGGACTGACGCTGGTCTCTTAGTTTTATCAAGGTGCAGGTTAAAGGATTCCCTCTTATCTTCAATTGCCTCTTTGGAAGAAGTCCGTTTTGTCCTCTCAATCTTTTCACTAAATTCCTCGCGTCTGCTGTAACGACTTTTCATTTCTAGGTTCAACATTTTATCAGTTTCTTCTGCGATTTTGAGATCAGTTATGTTGTATTCGACGCCGGGGACTTTGGCAGCGCTGTACACGTCTTTGTATGCGCTGTCTTGGACGTAAGCGCCCTTGTTGTCCAACCTCTTGTGTTGCTGGTTGGCGAAAGCTTTCTGTCCGGCGGATTTGTGGGTTCTTTCTGCAGGTACCGGTTTGTACCCTTGTCCTTCATGGAAATGTCTCTCTGTATCAACAGGTTTATACTGCGCAGCAGACTTCTCAGTTTTAGATTTCTTAATCTCTTGCTGGCCGTCTCCGTCCGTCTGGTCTTTTTTGGACTTCTTCCCACTCTTTCTCAGTAGAAGTCTACTGAAGAACGATTCCTCTTTCTTTGAAGACTTTATCGCTTCGTTCTCTGACTTCTTGTCTGACTTAGATTTCTTCTCTAGGCAAGATTCATCGGCTTTCTTATCCAAGCGGTACTTCGTCATCCTCTCTTCTGAATGGTACGTTTTGATAGTTTCCTCGTGGGTTTTTGAAGAGCTTTCTCTAAGGGCCTGCCCTTGGGAGCTTGACTGACTTCTTTTTATCGAGGACCTCGGGGTATTGGACTCTGCTATGCTAAGTTTTGCAGGAGACTGACCCACGAGATGACCAAGAGCCAAACCAGGAGGTAAAGACGAAGATTTTAGTTTAGTATCGCTTGGAGTCTCCAGGACTCTTGTAAGTTCCCTGTTCACGTGCTGATGCTGTTCTTTAACGATCATATGATGCTTCGTAGTGGTCGATGAAGAGAATGATTCTGAAACGAGAAGGTTTGAACGTCAGACATATAATCAAAGGATAAGTAACTTTAGTTGGTTCTAATAAGGTGTTTTATCGTATGCGTACCAGTAACGACTTCTGAATGTTTGTGACTGACTTCAGGAGTGGTGCTTCGTATCATTTCTTCGTTCAGTTCGGGCGTTATCGGCAAGGCTGATGCGGCAATCTGGAATTTTACGTCCAAAGAATTTATGTTTGGCCAGATTGTGTAAAAAATAGGAACACATGGACATAGTGAGTGATTTGATGACTAGGTGATAGAAAACCAAAGAACCCACTGAGCTGAAAGCGTTGTTAGAAAAGAGCTTTACAGAAGATAGGGTTAGAACGATTAAGTAAGCAATAGAAATAGCAGTTTAGAACAAAAATTCTATAACTATGTTCCTGAGCAAAAACTCTTTTTTTGACGCCATAGATTTGTCAGTATTTTAAATGAACATCAATTTTATTTTAGGATAATTTCAATTTGGTCCAACAAAATCGTCCTTCACATGTAAGTCGATAGTCTATTTTTAGAAATAACTAGCTTTCGCCCGCGGCTTCGCTCGCGCGCTATTCTACCCTACCCTACCAATAAATGACCAGGTTGTGATTTTTTTTTATTTAACGGGATAAAATATCCTATGTCCTCCTCCTAGTTCTAAGTTACCTTCCCACCAATTTTCAGACAAGTCGGTTCGGCCGTTCTTGAGTTATAAATAGTGTAACTAACACGACTTTCTTTTATATATATAGATTACGAAACATAGATTATGTTTCAAATGTGGCGTCGATTCTCTTGTACACCAACTAAACTCATATTAAACTATAGCTCTTTTTTACTAATCGTTAAAACTAGAAAGAGATAGCAATAGTTTTCGTGAAATAGTTCTTTGTATTCCTACCCAAGTTTTAATTTACACGTTCTGAAATCACGTTTAAAATTGTAAAGCAAACGAAATTCGGACAAATTTGACAGGAATAAAATTCTTGCTTTCTTTTTTTATACGGTACTATTGTAAGAGGGAGCGATTGTTTATAAAATAAAATAAATTTATTGGGTGTACAAGAGAATCGGTGCCACTGTACCTCTATAATTGCAATGTTCGTCAGGTTACAAGTGAGTTGAGGTGACTCAACAAAATTAACAAGCGCCATCTATGTTGAATCACACGAAGCTTCACACAGCCAAGCAAAGCGACAGGACCAACGACACCTACTTTAGAGTTCAATACTAACTGGGTTGTTTTTCTTGCGGCGAGGCGCGCCGTGCGTGCGCCGCGGCCGGACCGCCATCTTGTGCTTGGCGGCCGAGTGCGACAGTGGCGCCACGCCCGACGGCGGCTCCGACGTGTCTGGAAACAAGATGGTGGAAACTTCATAAGAGGGTCATTACAGTGTCGAAATTAAGAGATGTTCTGAAATGCTATAGCAGTTTATATTCATTGATGTAGAGAAAGTTGGAGTCTCAAATAAGTAGGCTTAAAATATTATTTGCGCAAAGATGGCTACAAGAGGTTGGAGTATACACCGTTAAATTTTGGTCGTTTTAATCCCGTGGAGGATCGATTCAGTACATGAAACACTATCGATTAATAAAGATAAAATTAAAAAATAAAGTACTTTTTTCTAAAACTCGAATTAATATACGCATGTACGAAATTAATTTCTTTAAGTAAACGAGTCAATGACCTTGTAGGGAGTTGTCGGTCGTTGCGTCCTAACTACCTACAGTTCATTGGCCTCGATCAGCTGAAGTTTACTTAAAGAAATCAATTTTTAATTCGAGTTTAAAAAAAAAGTACTTTGTTTTTCATTTTTATCTTTACAAATCGATAGGGTTTCACGTACCGAATCGATCCTCCGCGGGATGAAAATGGCTAAAATTTAACGGTGTATACACCAGTGGACGTCTTTCGGTTGAAATGATGACGAAGATGATGATGAATATTGTAGATGAAAATGTTTTTAGTGTATAATACTCACTGTAGAAGTCAAACTGATCACTCCTGGAGTGGTCATGCGAGTGGTGGTGGCCACTGCTGCTGTCCTCGTCCATCTCGGAGGAGCCCACGCTGAGGAGGGAGCCATCGCTGCAGGAGGACTGTGATATGCCTGCATGGTGCCGCTGGAAACGAAACAGAAGGTGACAGTTAGTATAAGAAGATTTGAGTGTGGAATGAGATGAATATGGTGAACTACCAGATCGCCTGATTGCAATGAGAGTACTCGAGATTTATACAACCTAGGCAAGTGAGGAAAGGTCACCTTAAACGCTTCTCGAATAAAGTCGTGTGCAAAAACTAGTTACCTTATATACCTCGATGAATTTTACGTTCAACTGACAGTAAAAACGTACTTTATAATATTTTTCTAACATTTGTTTACAATCATTTATTCATACCGGATATTGAAAATAAACCACCATTTTGATAGGCCGCTGTAAACTGTCACGTACTTCTACGTTTACATCAATATCAGAAAATGTCTGATAAGTATTTACGCCCGATAACCTATCAGGAGAAATAATACTTTCATTTGAAGTTTATGCATCTGGTTTTAGCAATAAGGTTGATTCAATCCAAGGCTACACTTGTTTTGAACGTCATTGTTTTAGTCTCTATAATCTAAACTTATAATAGCATAGTATAGCATCAGCCTTATGATGTTCCCACTGTTGAGACTCAGGCCTCGTCTCTAGGAGAGGGAATGGGCCGTAATCCACCAAGCGGGCCCAGTGCGGGTTGATTGATCTCACATATCTTCGAATTTTTGGTTCTAGGACATGCCGGTTTCCTCACGATGTTTTCCTTTACCGTTTTAATGGTGATGAAATCAATTACAAAAAGTAATGCGCCTGGCCGGGTTTTCCCGCGACCTACAACTCGGGGTCGGGGCTGTTACCACTCGACCACCACTGCTCTCATCTGAACGTATACTGAACAAGAAATAACAATAAAAAGAAATCAATTTTTGAAAACAGCATGAAAATTGATTATATAAAGCAGCAATTAGCATTACTAATGTAGAGAGTGATGGAAATGAAGAAGAGTGGGGGCATGGTGGTAACATCTCGCCATCTCGTTTGTACACACGTAATCTACTCGCGATGACGTCACATATCAGTATGTACATCTTTATTCTGTTACTGACAGTTTCCCCTTCCAAAGTAAAATAAAAATTAGGTTACGCGCGTAGAAAAGGGCTATGCACTGAGTTTCCATGCGTGATCGAGTCAGGAATGAAGATATCCGCAGGAGAACTAAGGTTACCAACATAGCTCGAAGAATCACCAAACTTAAGTGGCAGAGGGCAAAGGCACATTGCTGTCAGAACAGATGGCCATTGGGTACGCAAGATTTTGAAGTTAGAAGGTCTCCTACAAGGTAGACCTAAGACCTGATGAGAGATACACAGGATAGGTCATTGTAGCGACACTTGAGGAAGGCCTATGACCAAGTGTGAACTTCTTTCGGCTGAAATGATGATGATGATGACAAGATATTATTCAAAAAATAAACAGAAGCAATACTCAATTCATTTTACATAAGCCGTTGTTTAACTAGTGGCGATTTATAAAACAAACCATTTCCTTTTTTTATATCTCACTCATTAATCTTTGAATAAACCAAATATGAGCGATATCTATTATATTAGTTATTAATGTTTTATGAAACTACAGTAGGTTACGTGTAGTGCCGGTAGACCAGCCAGCTTGAATAGCTTTACATGCTAATGCAGCGTGCATCCGGCCCGTGATTTATTTCAATAAGATTATCTTTACTGATAACTAGATTTCTATGTGTATGGTGGAAAAATGGTCGTTGTTTGAAACAATACTGTGATTACGTTTTTGTAGCGTTGGCAAATGTAGTTTCATCAGAATTATTGTGGTGCAAATACGAGTATCATTAATAATGTTTTTTTCTGTATTGGTCTACACCAGGCAGCATTTACGTATCGGGTCTAGGCACCGGCCGAAACGCTTGTGTTATGTGACGTTAGTCGAATTCAAAATGTCAACGTTATGTTTACGTCACAAAGAGGGCAATCATTCATAAGTTGAACCCGTTGCTATGGTTACGCGGAGCCCCCACCTCAATTGTGACCAGAAAATCTGTTTACTACGAATTTCGCGTCTCTCAAAGTTATCATTATTTATGTGGGCAATCTAAATTGTTTGAAGTGTTTTGTTTTTTTTTTAGTCTTCTGAATTGTTAGTTCTATGAGAGGACAACATTTATTCTTATTATAGATTCATCATCATCGTCATCATCAGCCTTTTAATGTTCCCACTGCTGGGACTCAGACCTCCTCTCTAGGAGAGGGAATGGGCCGTAATCCACCACGCGGGCCCAGTGCGGATTGGTGGATGTCACATGTCTTCGAATTTTTGGTTCTAGGACATGCCGGTTTCCTCACGATGTTTTCCTTCACCGTTTTGAAAGCAGTGGTGATAAATTAAATTGCACAAAGTAATGCGACTGGCTAGGTTTGAACCTGCGACCTACAAGTCGTAAGTCGTACCACTCGGCCACCACTGCTCTATTATATTCCTTAATATAGACTATTATTTTATAAAGAATGTTTTTTTTTAAACCGTACTAAGTACAAAAGTAATTGACCTTTCTACTTATATTATTTTTATTGATATAAACTAAACTAGTGCTTGACTGCGATCCCACCTAATGGTAAGCAGTGATGCAATGCTTGATGGCGATGCGTACTAGTTTGTTAACAGCTAAAAGCCCTGTAGCCTTGAGTTTACCTAAATTATGATCGGACGGAAAGAACGCAGCAGGCAAAGTATTTCAAATTGGTGAAGAAATGCATCATGAGGAAACTGGAACGAAGACATGTGACATCCACCAACCCACACTGGGCCCGCGTGGTGGATTATGGCCTACTCCCTTTCCTAGAAAGGAGGCCTGAGTTTCAACAGCGGAATTATTACAAGGTCGATTATGCTTAGGTATTATTATGCTTTATACATTTAATATTAACCTTAATGTTGGCACTAATAGTCCTCCTCCTCGGGGGCCTCTTCACCGACACTTCCTCTGCCTTAGTGATGTACAACATCATATTCACTATCAATATCACCGACCTTATCGATACTCTCACTTGTCGACACTTTCACATCACTATGATTGTTTGTCACACTTTTTAATAATTATTTACGTTTAATCACACATTATGGTTAACAGTTTTTATGTTTATAACACACTGTTATTACACACTGAAAATGATGCAATTGTTTAGTTTGAATTATGTTTTTGTTGTTTTTTGTGAGATTAGGAGATTATGACCCATTATTACTTTACGTTACGACGTTACACACACATACACTATATTTTTAAAGAATTAAGCTGTTTCAGTAGGTATTTTAATGTGAATATTAATGGCTATTATAACAAAGATTTATAGAATACACCATATTATTTTTTTTCACCATTCAACACACAAAATAACATTGATTTAAAATACTAAGAGAATTCTGCTAATTTTTTTCAGTCATTCTGCAATTATTTGTCAAATCTAGTTTTTTTTTTTTATATCATTATGACAATGTTTTATATCAAAATAGTTTTTATATCAAAATAAAACTTTTTATAGCAATTTTTTTGGAGTATTCCTGTTTCGGCACAGATTTTTTCGGCACCAAAAGTTTCGGCACCCAAGCTATTACTCTTTCCGCACCAATAGGTATGTTAGCTTGGTGCCGAATCTGGAAAGAACATACAAAAAATACCTATTTGTGCCGAAAGAGCAATAGCTTGGGTGCCGAAACTTTTGGTGCCGAAAAAATCAGTGCCGAAACAGGAATACTGCAATTTTTTTTACTGAAATGACTGGCTGAAGATTTATAAAATTGAAACATAACCTACCTCTTCTACCACAGACTCCATCTACAGATCTATCGAGAAAGTACCTACAGTGCAGTAGTTCGATATCGTGTTTATCCCTTATCAGAAATAATACGTTGTCTTATCTCGGCCAATCGATGTGTTATTATCTTGACAGTTATTGTCGTTTTGCTTTATCTCCACTTACTCATAGTTTTCCATATGTTTTATATCAATTTTGTTTTTAATAGGTAAATTGAAATATGATTATCTTGGTAATTATGACTTGACAAATATTATAGAGGATTTGAATAAAAACAGAAGTATAGTACGCGGCAAATAAATTGAACCTTTTGCTATGGTTACGGCGCATTCAAGGTAGTATGTCATGATGGTTCAACTTGTGTAACCAATTTTCGAGTCTCAATCGAAGTGGTCTTCGCGTAACCATAGCTCAACTTGTTTGTCGCGTAGTATAAATTGTTTTTTTTTTTTATATAAGTATAACGTATTGCTCCACATTAGGAATAACTCCTGTATCGTAGGTGCGTTCAAAAACATGTAAACTCACACATGCACAACTCAGTTTTATAAATAATTTCCCTCTGAAATTCAGGTAGATATAGTCTTTATTGAAATTGAGCTTAAAATGAATAGGGTGTAATAATTGAAAATGAGTCCGCCCACTCATCGCTAAAAGAACAAGGCGAGCAAGAGGTAGCTCGCCATCCGACCGTCCGGTAAACGTCCGGACCGGGCCCAAGTCGTCGACCAACGTAACGGCGCAATCGTTTCACGCGCGCCTCAAGGAGATGTCAGTAAATCGTGAGGCCATGGGTAACCTGAAAGTGAAACCCGGGCCCTGGAACGAAGGCAAAGAAGGAAAAGGAATGGGTTTTTAGTCAGTAAAAGTCTGACACTATCCGCTCCACCCAAGGGCGGGAGATGTCATTGGATGATTTTCCCACCTATACAAAAATAGTAATAAATCGCTAAAGGTAATTTTTTTACAGACTACCTTTGCATTTTAAATAGTCAGCATATTCGGAAGGCTGTAGTTGAATAAATAATCGCGATTATTGAAGATACTGATAAAACGTGTGAAGTGCATACACTGATAGCACGGTATCACACGTAATATTGATCAATGCCAATGCCGCTGATAACGACCTATTGATATGAATATTATAATTTTTGGTTTATTAGCAGTTCCTTAAACTTATAGATGACCTTGTAGAAGTAATTGTAATAATTGTTTTAATCAATGGTTGTATCATTAGAATGTAGTTTTTTTTAGGTGAGAAATCATTTGATAACTTCTCCCGCTCTAGGGCGGAGTGAGAGGGTGTATCACACCACACCTGTTCCTTCAGTTACATTTGTCTTTTAGTGTCACGGGTAGCTTTTGATAGTAGATATACAACGTCAAATGTTGGTCGTTTAATTCTCGCGCAGGGTCAATTCAGTACATGAAAAACTAGCGATTTGTAAAGATAAAAATGAAAAAAAAGTACTTTTTTTAAACTCGAATTAATTCACGCATGTACGAAATTAATTTCTTTAAGTAAACGTCAGCTGAGCGAGGCCGATGAGCTGTAGGTAGTTAGTACGCAACGACCGACAACTACCAACAAGTTTATTGACTCGTTTACTTAAAAAAAAAATTTCGTACGCACCTATATTACCTCGACTTTTAGAAAAAAAGTTTTTTATTTTTTAATTTTATCTTTACAAATCGATAGTGGTTACTGTAACGAATCGACCCTCCACGGGATTAAAACCGACCAAAATTTAACGGTGTAAAAAAAATGTCATGCCCACTTATTATGATACCAACGAACGTGATCGAAAACATACAGTCCATTCATACCTAATATCAACTAATTATATTATCACCACAAAACAGCCTAGCAATAAAAGATATTATTTTAGTCCTTGAATGTCACGTGAAGCGAAAATAAACGGATTACTTAACTTTACTGAAACGTATAATCTGAAACAGTACGTACCTGGTAGGTAATTAAGTTTGATGGAAATATTCATAATTAAATTATGTATGAATTACTTCTGTCTATGTAGGTATGTTGTGAAAAGGTAACGTGTGTCATTGAAACTATATTTTAGAAGTTAATTTGAGTACACTTCAAGCCAAATTAATGTACGCATAACGCACACGCTATTAGTAGTACATAAAATTATTTAATAATCTAAAAATAATTACTGCAATTTTTCCCCGAAATAATTTTTATTAATAAAAAAGTTACAACTGTGTGTCATTGAAACTGTACATTTTAGAGGTTAATTTTAGAGGCAACGGGGCGCCCGCCCCAGCCGCCGCCGGGATTCCGATCCCGATTTCCGGCCACTGTAGGCGCGGGCTTGCGGACGGCGTGCAATGGGTAGCACGCTGTCCGATCGTCCGGTAACCGACCGGACCGAGCCCAAGTCGTCGACAGCGCGTTCTGTTCCCGCGCGCCTCAAGGAGCTGTTAGCACACCGAAGAGGCCCAGCCTGCTAACTGCAGGCAGGCAGGGTCGAAGCCTACTGGGGTCATGGGTTAACTTCCGAAAGGAATACCCGGCCCCGGCACGATAGGCTACGAAGGAATGGGGTAGGTTTTTAGTCAGTAAGAGTCTGACACTACTTCCCGCTCCGCCCAAGGGCGGGATTTGTCATTGGATGATTTTACCTACCATAAAAAAAAAATACACTTCAGATCAAATTAATATACGCAAAAAATATTTAATAATAATCTACAAATAAATAAAGTAATTATCTATCTACTCGTACTATAAAACACTGTCTTGTGGGTGCGATTTATTATGTACATTTTATTTATTTTTGCCTTTTTTCATTTATTTAAAGCTAACACTCCCTTTCGCACCTGCCAGTGGGAAAAGTTAATTGATGAATAATTGAATACCTACCTCAAAAATAACTGTAGAGTGAGCATAAACTGAACCGTCATTTAACCTTGCTTATTAAATGTGACAGTTCATGTCATGTTCACTTGACGTAAGTTTTCAATATTTTTACAGAATCACATGGCTGCATGTGATCGAAGCTGTGTATGAATGAGTTTGGCCCCAAGTGCATGGCTGGGCGAAAGTCCCGCGTGCTGCGAGCTGTACCTCTACCATGAGTTTTAAGCAATAGTATTCGTCGCTACTCGATATCGACGCCGTAAATATTTTGTATGGCAAATTTTGGTTCTGCAAGTGACCGCTAGAGGCGCTGCAAAATTTGCCATACAAAATATTTACGGCGTCGACATCGAGTAGCGACGAATACTATTGCTTAAAACTCATGGTAGAGGTACTGTTCAGACAGTGCGAACTGCGGGTGGTTGCAAAACTACACGCACGCTGACGCAACCGCAGCCAAGCCCGCGGTACTGACGTGACGTCAAATAGGTAATTTTACACCAATTATAAGGTTTTTACTTTTACTATTTAACATTGATTAGTACGAAGGAAATAAGTTGAACCCGTTGCTATGGTTACGCACATCCCCCACCTCGATTAAGACCCGAAAATCTGTTACTGCGCATTTAAGGTCGATCACCATTTTGGTTCAACTTATATTGCGCGTATTGCAACCACTTTAAGGATGTTTGGATTTCAACAGGAATGCGGAATCCTAGTTTAAACTGACGATAAATAATTTTGGATGTGTAAAAGTGTTTTTTTTTTGTTAACTTATTTATTTATGTATCCTACAACTCGTAAGTCGAAGCCGCTACCTTACGCTTACCACTGGGTCACCAATGCTCTACTCTACTTGCTGGAGAAACTTATTAAACTCACCTTTATACTTGACATTAAAATAGCGATTTCAAATTTGTTTCTAGTTATAGTAAAATAAATAATTAAGAAGAACCGATACTTCAAACGTAATATTAGAAAAACAAAAGCTGCGTGACACTATAAAAGAAAACATTTGACAAGAGCAACACAACCCGTTTTGATAAAATTCTTATCCTAGTTGTCAAACAGAGATACATAATATTGTCCACAGTAGCATGGATGACGTAACTCACGATCATTGGCTATCTCTACCGTATCATATGACAGCAAACATTAAGTATCGATAGTAAACAAACCGACTAAGATGACATAAAAGGAACGAATTGATCCGATATAGATCTGCACTAAGCACTTCATAATTTACAGTTTTAAGAGGTACGCACAAAGGTGGCCTCCCCAACTGTCACCATAACGACTGGTCTGGTGGGACTGTTCAATGAATACGTAAGCAGATTTTTTGCCTGTGGTGCTTACGTAATACTTGAATGGCCCCTGTGCCTCTGGATTCCCGCGACCCTCAGTAGGTTATCGGTCCAACTTTTGGGACGCCATCCAACGCCGCATCTTTCGCTACGTGGTCGCCACTCCAGAACTATTCGTCCAAAAGAAGGAAAGAAACAAAAAATAAAATGTTTTCCAGTCTAGTCGGCTGCTGAATACCCTTGTTTTGAGTGAACGCCTACCAGACATTCACAATCCAGTTACTGTAACGACTGCCAAAGATCTGTGAATGCCAACCAGGACCAACGTCTTTATGTGCTCTCCAAGGCACGTGGTGGTAGTAATGTTCTAGATAAACTTAGCAATGCACCTACAAATTAATTAATAGTAAGAGGTTGCCAATCTCTTACATCAAACATGAGCAATCTCCGTCATCAACTGACAAAATATGGAACCACTCAACTACTCTAATATCATTTCCATAAATCACAAAGCAAAACATTTAAACATCACGCCACAAAAATTGGCCTACTCTCATTGTTACCTATGTTTATGTGACAACACCTAATTGTGCCGGTCTGCCGGTTGCCGTGTGCCGGCAGCCACTGGGAAGCGGAAGAGGGGTGAGCTATCACATCGAGCCGGATGTCATCTGTCTACCGTCCGTAATTATGTAGTTGGTGCTCAGTGTTAGGTCTGAATATAATGATGTATGTGCCATTAAATTTAGCTTATTACTAACAGGTATTTTTTGCTAAACACTACTTTACAATATTCCAGAAACATCTGAAGATAGTGGGCCCAACGCCAGGTATGACGAAAAATCCTACAATGTCGTAAAAGTATCAGGAATTCTGACCCTAAATAGGAAACAAGCAAGGGGATTGATTGACTACTTTTAAATACAATATTCCACTGAAACATTAGGTGGTATTTTAGCTTTTACAGTTAAAGCCGCCTATTTTAAGTTACGAAAACGTTTGAAAAAGTTTCAGTACCCTGGAACGCAATGCGCAAATGACGGAATTTGATTGGCTTTAGTCAGAAAAATTCTGACACGCCCTCTAACTCTACCCAGAGCAGGAAAAGTCATTTGATGATTCCCGAACTCACAAAAAGTCCGGAATATACTGGCACATATTGTAGGTAAAAAAAGTAAAGGGCATTTAACACTGATAAACATCTGACTTCAAATCAATAAATAGAGATACTCAATTTAAGTACCTACTTCAAGTTTATCAAATAAAACCTAGATTGTTTCATTAGCACCATAATATTAATATCATGCAAATACATTGTTTAATACCTACTTTTAGATAAGCTGGACACAAAATGACGTATTAAGATAATAGATTTGTAACCTTATCAGCTAGTACTTAAAAAACAAAGTACTATAACAGTGATCACTCATGTACGCATTTGCATACAAAAGTAATTTAGATAAAATAGGTACATCCGCTGTGCAAATCCTCATAAATTTTATGGTACACAGTGTAAACTATGGTGGGAAAAACAAATATCATAATGAAATGTTTTTCATCTCACATAGGCAGTTATAAAACGTCAGAAGCTAGTACACTGTTCCAAATGGTTGTTTCTAAGGGAGAAGATGACCGGCAATGAACTATGGTTGATGGTTTTTTTATGTTTTCCTATTGAAGATGAAAAATACTTGTTAACTTACTTACTTTTGATGAAAATCTAACATCACGTCTAAACAGCTAGTTCGTATGTTTTAAAAAATATATATGTCAATCTAGACTCATCATCATCATCATTTCAGCCAAAAGACGTCCACTGTTGGACATAGGCCTCCCCCAAGCGTCGCCACAATGGCCGGTCCTGTGCGTCTCGCATCCATCGGACTCCAGCGACCCTGACCAGGTCATCGGTCCACCTTGTGAGAGGCCTTCCAACGCTGCGTCTTCCGGTACGCGGCCGCCACTCCAGAACCTTTCGGCCCCAACGGCCATCTGTTCTGCGTGCAATGTGCCCAGCCCATTGCCACTTAAGTTTGGCAATTCTACGCGCTATGTCGGCAACCACGGCAATCTAGACTATTTACGAATATTTACATTTTTTTATAGTACTTGGTGTGAACTATTTTCAAAGTTATGTCTAACACAGACAAAAATCTTGATGCGCGGGGAGCGACGCTAGCTCCACTTTTGTTCGCTCAAGGTCGCCTTAAAATTAACAAAACTAAATTTGACTGGTTTTCAACAAGGATATCCCCTTCTTGTAGTGACTAAAGGGAATTTTCTCCAGTGGATGAGACATACAATTAATGTAAGGGTAAAGCAAAACGCAACACGTTTTCCTGAAGTGTTTACATCAACAGGGAAATCCTGAAACAGTAGGTTTACTATCGAAGCTAAGTGCGTGTGTGTACTTACTATCAAGTACTTAAAAGTACTACGAGTACCTATATTTAGATTACAACTAACAATACAGCCTACTTGAAAGTCATCGATAACTATCTATAGCTGCAAAAGATTGGCTCGGATCTTTTTTTAGTAAATGCAGATACCTCCACGCGTTTCTGAGATAAAGGTTCTTGACAGACAGACATTCCTGTTGAGGTACGGCACCGTAAGAATAAATTAATAAACACATATTATTCGAGTTTAGTTTTAAATAGTATGTAATCTTTATTCGATTTAAGAAGGCTGTTGGGTCGAAAAATGAGAGTGCTTTTTTATAACCATTTAAAAATATTAAGTTCATAGAATTACCTAGTTACTACATCCGGGGTAGATGATGAACCTGGGTATTGGTTATGAGTCAGAGTATCATGTGTGCATATAAGTTACACGCATCCTCGATACAGGCGGACGGCGGGCAATGGGTAGCTCACTGTCCGTCCGGCGGTAACAGACCGGTCCGAGCTCAAGTCGTCTACGGCGCACACTGTTCCCGCGCGCCTCAAGGAGTTGTCAGCAAACTGTAGGGGCCCAGCAGGGCCGAAGCCTACTGGGGCCAAGGTTACATAACCTTGACCCCAGTAGGCTTCGGCTTCGGCCAACATTTTCACATGAAAATGTTACCGGGGCCCTGGGACAAAGGCAATTAGTAGAACAGGGTAGGTTTTTAGTCAGTAGGAGTCTGACACTATTTCCCGCCCCACCCAAGGGCGAGATTTATCATTGGATGATTTTACCTACCATAAAAAAAAACCTAGTTACTACATACAAACGTGTACTTATTGCCCTTATTATCATCTCCGATATTCTACAATACTTTACTTTATAGTAAACAGTGTACATACATTGATTTCGCAAATGAGGTTATGAAATATTAAAACCATACCATAGCTTACATGGGTCAAGTGTACCAGTAATAACTGATAGGCTCGCGCTTGACCGATGTAAACTATGGTGTGGTCAACGATAGAGCATGCTTGCCTGGAAGTAACCTATAAATTCTTGACTTAAGTTACACAAAATCCCTGACATATTTTATTTATACATAGACATATTATAACGATGAATATACATACTATAATAAACCCAATTAAACGCGACCCATTAGATCTACAGTACTAGTGAATTCCATGAATTGCTACTTAACTCTCTTCCTCTCTCCTAATTTTTGCTGTGCCCGACAGGGTCCATAATGGTCTGTGACATTTTTTTTAATACCATCTATGTATACTTATGGATTGCAATAAAATATTGAGTATTGAGTATTGAGTATATCTGAGAGGAAAAACCGCTTAGCTGCACGCATAATGAATGTGTTCTCAAAACGTTTTTACGTATAGGTAGTTTCAACCGATTAACTTCGTTATGACGTCATAAAAATCTTTTACCGATACTTAACTTCAACGAACTTGACAACCATTTACTGATTTTCTCTTCAAGTTAAACGAACCATCAGAATTAACTAACATATTGACTTATAACAGATACTGAGTAAAATACGCCTAACCGTTATATTATTACAAAACTGCGAAAACAATTGAACTATGGAAAGCGCATAGAAAGCGTTCACAAGAATTACTCAAGCGCAACCAATTTACAATGAGCCATGGATTCTTATAATTTGTAGTATTACACAGTTCAACGTTAATTTGATGATGTACGCCCATTTTATATAGATCTCTTTATGTAGTACAGATATTTAGAATCAGGGTTTTACATAAATTGGTGTTTATCTGTAGAGGAGACTCAATCTGATCAGCCTTTTGCTTCCACGTTGGAGTCAACTTCGAGTCAATTCGTATGAGACAAAATATATTACAGGAGTAGGTACCTGCCTAGCCTGTTGGTCTAGTAGTTAGTGGCCCTGACTGCTATGCCGGAGGTCGTGGGTTCGATTGCCACCCAGGACAAATGTTTGTGTGATGAGCACGATCATTTGTTCTGTGTCTGTGTGTAATTTATCAATAATATGTATGTATTTAGAAATATATAAGTAAGTTTATCAGTTGTCTAGTACCCATAACACAAGCTCTGCTTAGCTTGGGACTAGACGATGTTGTGTGATAGTTGTGGAATATTATATTATTATATCGCTCCACCGTAGGCGCGGGCTTGCGGACAGCGAGCAATGGTTAGCTCGCCATCCGGCCGTCCGGTAAGGACTTGGCTTGAGCCCGGATCGATGGTACGTTGTGCCAAAGGGCCGGCTTTTGCTTTGGACATTGCCATACAGTCTCCTGAGCACATATACCAATCGACAGTGATGAGGAGTTTTCCGAAGCCTAATTTTACATTATTATTACGTTTTCAGTTATTTCTAGATGTCCTGTTTCTCAGAGTATTCGTCATCTCCTTTTATAAATATGTAATTCCGCAGGAGAACCAAGGTTACCGACATAGCTCAAAGAATTGCCAAACTTAAGTGGCAGTGGGCAGGGCACATTGCTCGCAGAACAGATGGCCGATCGGGACGAAAGGTTCTGGAGTGGTGACTGCGTACCGGAAGACTCGGTGTTGGAAGGCCTCCTACAAGGTGGCCCGATGACCTGATGAGAGTTGCGGGAGTCCGGTGAATGTGAGGCGACACTTGGGGGAGGCATATGTCCAACATTGGACGTATTTCGGCTGAAATGATGATGGTAATGAAATAATAAAAAAATAAATACGAGTTGTAGGTCGCAGGTTCAAACCCAGCCAGGTGCATTACTTTGTGTAATTTATTTCATCACCACTGCTCACAAAAAACGATGAAGGAAAACATCGTGAGGAAACCGGCATGTCCTAGAACCAAAAATACATAGTACGGGTTAGTGAATGTCACATGTCTTCGAATGTGACATTCACTAACCCGTACTGGGTCTGCGTGGTGGATTACGGCCCATTAGAGAGGAGGTCTGTGTCCCAGCAGTGGAAACATTAAAAAGCTGATGATGATGATGATGTGTAGCAATTGTAAAATAGTCAATTTTATCCCCTATCTATGGCTCAAATAACATGAATTAACCAAGAGTTTCGTCAGTAAAAGCCCTTGAATTAATCAGAAGTACGGCACCAATTGATTATCGCGGATAGACAATAAAAACGTTGTAAAAACAGTTTCCCTTTTGTAGTAAAAACAGTACTATTTGGTAACCGGTAAACTTGATTGAACTGACCACACTTCAATGAAATACTGTTAAGATTAATTGAAGTTCTAAATATTCGTGCTATACTTTGATTGTTTCTCACAATTGAAAATGCACGTTCATTAAAAGCATTTATTTAGACACAAGGCTTTTGTAACGTATGAGGGTTTTGTAAAATGATGGCACCACGTCACCAGGCAGCACTGAGTCGTAGGGTCCAGGAACTTGTCGAAAAGTTTAGGTTTCATGACATTAGTTACCCTGCATTCCAAATTGCGATATTTTCGATGTTAGTCTGCGGGCCTAAAAACGTCACATGAGCAATTCATCTAGAGCAAATCATATTCCGAATTCCTAGCAGATTATAAGCAATTCTTCTAATGTTCGTAAAATGGTTGCACAAATTAGTCGAATCATACTCAATTCACTGCATATCAGAATCATATTCCTTGTAAATATTGCCGTATAAAAAAAAAATGATTCATATTATGATTCTACAAGAGTGGCCTTTTTAGATCTGCTGGTAACAGCGCTGATATCGTAATTCGGAACGCGGGGTCAGTTAGACATCAACGTCATCTATGTTTTCAAAAGTGAAAACCTTTTGACTAAGTGGCGCCACCTGGTGGTGAGAATTTTTCAGAAATTCCACATTAAACCACCTGAAACTACCTTTGAATCTATTAATCTATATTTATATAATCTTTAGATATGTAATCTATATACGATGATTGAGCGCTTTCCAACGTTCACCAACATCTTGTTTTCCGATGAAGCCCATTTTCACCTGAATGGGCATGTAAACAAGCAAAATTGTCGTTACTGGAGTGCAACCAACCCAAAACAAAAACATCAGAAACCGCTACATTCACCCAAAGTCACCGTATGGGCAGCGATGTCGGCGCGAGGAATTATCGGCCCTTACTTTTTTGAAGATGGAAGGGGACGCACACTCACAGTGAATTCAGAGCGTTATGTGGAGATGTTAGACGAGTTTTTCGTACCCCAACTGCAAAACTTTCCTGGTTACAACCAAAGAACATGGTTCCAGCAGGATGGAGCAACTTCACACACGTCCAACAGATCTCTGCCTCGAGTTCGAGAAATTTTTCCGAACAAATTAATCTCCAGGCGAGGTGACATAAATTGGCCTCCACGGAGTCCCGATTTAACGCCTATGGATTTTTTCCTGTGGGGTTATGTCAAATCAAAAGTTTACGCTAATAAACCGACTTCCCTGGCACAATTAAAAGAAAATATCCGTCATGAAATGGCAGCCATCACGGAGACTACCTGCCGAGCTGTCATAGGCAATTTTAGTGCCCGACTAAATGAATGCCGAGAGCGCAACGGTTTACATTTGGACGATGTTATTTTTAAAAAATAAATTCCCAAACAGTGTACTTCAATATAAAATAAACATTTTTTCAATAAAGCTAAGACTTTTCTTTTAAAAAAAGATTTAAATGTGAACTTTCTTTTGAGACACCTTGTATATAAAAGGAGAAACTGACTGACTGTCATATCAACGCACAGTCGAAAATACTGGGTCTAGGAGCGTGAAATTTTGCAAAAGGCATCCTTTTATGACGTAGGCGAGCACTGAGAGAGGATCTTCCAAAATTGTCACCCTTAAGGTGATCACCGTAGGCGCGAGCTTGCGGACGGCGTGCAGTGGGTAGCACGCTGTCCGATCGTCCGGTAACATACCGGACCGAGCCCAAGTTCTGTCCCCGCGCGCCTAAAGGAGCTGTCAGCAAACCGTATAGGACCAGCCTGCTAGCTACAGGTAGGCAGGGTCGAAGCCTGCTGGGGTCAAGGGCTGTTTTCTGAGAGGAAGGCTCAGCCCCGGCACTATAGGCAACGAAGGAACGGGGCAGGTTTTTAGTCAGTAAGAGTCTGACACTACTTCCCGCTCCGCCCAAGGGCGGGACTTGTCATTGGATGATTTTACCAACCATAAAAAAAACCCTTATGGTGATGAAATGTCTAAAATTAGTATGGAGAAACCTAGGTATTTTTTCACGACCGAAACTGCTGGCCGAAGCTAGTACTATATACCTCAAATAGAACATAGGATACTTTTTATTCCGAAGAACCCCATGGATATTTATTTTTACGCAGACGAAGCCACGGGTATAAGCTAGCTTTAAAATAAATCTAAAGCCCCGGGGCGAACCTATTTACACCGTAAACACTATTTTCATTTACCCAGCCAATGAATATTGAAACAGTTTGAAATTGCGAACGGATTGGATTTTCAAACGCTTCCATTTTGCATTCGAAGGATGAACTTCCGACGTAATAATGAAGCGCTTAGAATTGTACAATATATTTTCAGTAATGATGCAAAAACTTTTAATAAAACATTTCATAATGGACTTTAACTAAAAAAAATAAGCAATAAGAATTTCTCCTGAATCGTGAGTTTTTTTTTATGGTAGTTATCAAATGACAAATCCCGCCCTTGGGTGGGGCGAGAGATAGTATTAGACTCTTACTGACTAAAAACCTACCCTGCTCCTTCATTGCCTTCGTTCCAAGGCCCCGGGATTCACTTTCGCCTAAACCAAATTCTTGAGGCGCGCGGGAACAGTGCGCGCCATATACGAGAAAAACGAAGTTGAGTTCGGACCGGTCTGTGAAAATGGGCCATAATCTACCACGCGGGGCCAGTGCGGGTTGGTGGATGTTACATGTCTTCGGACTGTTGGTACTAGGACATGCCGGCTTCCTCACGATGTTTTCCTTCACCGTTTTGAAAGCACTGTTGATGAAATAAAAGCAATGAGCCTGGCTGGGTTTGAACCCACGACCGACTCGAAAGTCGGGGACGATACCACTGGCTGCTTGCCTTTTTTTAGAGCAATAGTATTGCTCTAAAAAAAAGGCAAGCAACATAGACAATTTCGGTGTTGCAAACATTTTCATAAAAATATTTCGTAATTGATTTTGACGTTAATGCTATACATTATATACTGGTAGTTTTACGAATCAAACGTACGCATTGTGTAAGCCAGTTTTGTCGATTCTCTCGACCGTGACTGTAAGTTGAAATGTACTCTAAACGTCAGGAAATGTTACTTTGAAAATTGTAGGCATGTCGATTTTCACGCTAACACAACGCGAAAAGTATTTCATAATTTGATTGTAAGAATATGCAAATAGTTCTATTGCACTTGCACACCTTTCTATTCAAACCAAACTAAACGTAATACATAGATAACAAAATAAATGGCTCCAGTTTTTACCAAAAAAATAATAATTATTTATTTATTTACCAGATTTGTTTACCAGCGACCCGACCCAGTTTCGCACGAGTGCAATGGTGATATTAAATATATTAGGCATGTATTATACATATAAACTTTCCTCTTGAATCACTCTATCATTAAAAAAACCGCATCAAAATCCGTAGCGCAGTTTTAAAGATCTAAGCATACATAGGGACAGACCGCGGGAAGCGACTTTGTTTTATACTAGTGATTAAAGCTGCACTAGTGAACAAAAGCGGACTTAATACTGCCACAGGCATTTTCTACCAGTCGAGTGTTTGTCGATATTACTATTATATTTTTATCTCTCAGAATCCTGTGGTCATGGAACTTTGGAAGGTAAACGAGGGGCCGAAGCCAAGATGCAGAGGCTTCTAGCTAAGTTACTTTTTAAGGACTATGATACCAACCAACGAGTATCCCTGTACGCGCTATGCATATGCACTCAAGGACAACCCGGTTGGTGGGAAAATATTGCGTCATATACAACAGATAGGCCTATGGGTTTCAGAGGTGTACTGGTTACCAGGAACTATGTTAAGACTGACTATGTTATGATAAGAGCAGTGGTGGCCGAGCGGTAACGGCCCCGAGTTACGAGTTGTAGGTCGCGGGTTCAAATCCGGCCAGGCGCATTACTTTGTGTAATTTATTTCATCACCACGGCTCTCAAAAACGGTGAAAGAAAACATCATGAGGAAACCGGCATGTCCTAGAACCAAAATTTGAAGATCACCAACTCGCACTGGACCCGCATGGTGGATTACAGTCCATTCTCTCTCTTAGAGAGGAGGGAACATTAGAAGGCTGATAATGATGATGATGATGTTAAGACTATGGCCCCTTCCTGACAGACGAGCAGCTATTAGCTGAAAATTTTCAAATACTTTGGAGAGATTGAGTCTGCTCAACTTTGAAACAATTCAGTGTAGGAGCTTTTAAATCACTTGCAGTAAACCTGTTCCATGCTGTTACGACTCGGTTAGGTAGACATTGCTTCAAAGGCTTCTTCCTAGATGCATTTTCACATAGTTATATACATAGTTACATACATTGTATAAAGTTTCAATTATATTGGTAACTATTTATGATACCAATCAAGACTAATTAAGGCCAGACATCTATCACCTGATTATTAAATTACGCAATCGATTATCTAGTCGAAGATAAACAAAAACACAAAAATCTGATACCGTTAAAAGTTAGTAAACAGTTGCAAGACAAACATGACTGATGAAAACAAAATGGCGGATACAGCAGCTCTGACAGATACACAGCAAGGGCTACTGTACAGGCTCGTAGCTTCATAGACGCGTATTCGGCATCATACGCTTGGTATATGCCTCGGTAAAGGCTATAGCTTCAAATTGTAGAGATATTTATTTAGGATAATTATTAATGCCGTAAAAGCCTTTAGGCTTTAAATTCATAAAAACTCCGTATATGTCAATTTTCAAATAAGGTACCTAAGTGTTTAATAGCCCGTACAAGTAACGAAACGTCATCATAATCAAAACAAAATATAATATTTTTATGGAATTTACCACATTTTAATAAATTTATCGGCAGGATGCGTAGGAGTCGGTGTTCACTGGGTACTGCGGATCTCCGCCTCAAAACACAATACAAGTGGGTCAATGACTTTGATGTTTCGTAGTTTTAATAATATAATAATGATGATGAAAACACATATTATTATTAGTACCTACTCAGGGTATTTTTTAGGGTTCTGTGTAATGTATGTATAAACGGAGTACATTTTGCCTGATTGGATTCAGGAGAATTGTTAATGGGAAAGACCCAATAAAAAACTGCATAGCATTATTAACGATATTCCAATTGGTTGTACATATTTTTATTCTACTTTTTTTAATATAGATTTATGTCAATATTAAAACCCAACGTTAATACTACCTACAAAATGTAATTTTTTAGACGTCTGAAACTGACTAGCTTTTTTATTATTACCACTTAACGGTAACCGATGATGTGGTCGACGATGGAGCACGCTTGCCTAGAAGTAACCTATTCACTCCTGACTTATAGACCCCTAGGTTGTAGCTAACAAGAACAACAGACAAACGCAGGGTTTAAAGTTTTTAAGAAATAACTTAGTTAACTAACGGACATGTCCGTACCTAAGACTGTCGACAATACAGCCAAAATGTGATTTGAATGGGAAAGTAAATTAGTATTAGGTAGTAAAAACTTTATATTAGTTTTGGCGCGCAGTATGGTAAATAGCTGTCTTATAAAATCATCAAAACCATCTAATCTCTAAAACATTAATAACATAATACATAATAATATAACACACGACGTAACCTACGTTTTTCAGCCAATCAACCAGTGTTTACACATAACACGATAACATCGACACGCCACTGAAGGAACAAGCCGATTAGTGATTGCTTACCGCGTCGTGAATATGTTTTTTTTGAGATCGGAAATCATCCAATAGCTTCTACCGTTCTAAGGTGGAACGAGAAGACGTGCTAGAGTCTGCTAGACTGTTACTAACTAAACACAACACAGAAAACTTCTGACCCTCATGTGGTCGTGGGTTCGATTCCCACCTAGGACAAATGTTTATGTGATGAGCACAATCATTTGTTCTGTGTCTGGGTGTTATTTATCTATAATATGTATGTATTTAAAAATATATAAGTATGTATATCAGCTGTCTGGTACCCATAACACAAGCTTTGCTTAGCTTGGGACTAGACGGTGTTGTGTGATAGTTGTGGAATATATTATATTATATATTATATTATATTATATGTTGCAGAAAGACTTGGCCGCAGGGTAAAGTGTTCCGGCGCTTCCGCGGACAGGTGCCACAGAACAGCACGACATGAATCTAGTGCAATGTGAAGTGTTACTAACATAGTTCTAAGTCTTACTAACGATAAGTTGTATTTACTACATATATTTTAGTCTGTAAGGTGTGTATCTTTGGGTCAAGATAATTAATGTTTTATTATTATTACTGCGAGTTTCCTTTTTAGAAACTCCCTGCGGCCCGATTAGCCCTGAAGAGCCTGCTTTGTCTCGGCGGTGCTCAGCCCAAGCGGAGACACCTCCGCCGAATGCTCCACCGTGTCTCCCGCTCTAGGGTGGAACTTGGCGTGTCAGACTTTTACTGACTAAAACCTCCAGTTGCCTTAGGCGTTCTAGAGCCACGGCCACTCTTTCAAACGTACCCGCAGTCGTGTATGTGTTGGCATTGAAACGATGCAAGACCCGCTTGCGTTACATTGGCTTTACTTGGGTTCCTTAGATAACTTGGATTTAATAGACTAAGGCCGGTGTTCACCAACACTAAACCGACCGTTAAAATATTAAAACGGTTGTTTAAGCAATTTTTCGTGTTCACCACATCCTAAACATCGGTTATTGACGTTAACCGGATGATTATCTTAACCGGACTGCAAGAGGTTGTTTAAACGTTGGTTAGAGTAATTTGGCAGAACTTTTGTAGGTTATATTGTTCGATTTACCAACGAAGTACCTATTTATCTGTGAAAAATAGTGGCTTTTAATTTTTTAATGAATGATGAATAAAATCTCGATGTGTCAGATTATTCGGATGAGTTAAAAAAGACGACAAAAAGACCCATCTTTCAAAATCATCATAACTATTATGAAGAATTTTCGTCAATATACTTGTACTTTATAACAAGCTATGCTAATAGCTTTCTCATGATTAGTAAATTTGTAATAAACTGTTTCTTTTCGACGGGTCCCAAGAACAAAATCTTCTGGAAAAATAAGACGAAAAGTATTTTATTACATATTCGTTTTGTACAGACAAAACTATATGGCACTATTATTTTTTTATTTAATATCGTTTTACTTTTTAGAATAACCAATCGAACACTCCACCACAACTTCAAAACATCATACGACACACATACACACATATATCGCATATAATTCGATATTTTTTACATATACGCTTTTGTTCTTGGGATCCGTCATTTTGTTTTCAATATTACAAATTTAAAACAAAAATATCACAAAACTTCACTAGAGAATCAAAATGAACAACACTGACAGACAAGAGCGCGCTAATAAACCATCTAACGAAAAATGTGTTTCTCGTAAAGGCAAAGAAACAAAGAACAGCAACTTTCACATTTTATGGCCTAACCTATTATCTGGCCATATTAAAAAGTTGTAAGGGTGAACGAGATTTCAAGATGTAACCTTACATTTTATTTGGTAGTATTGCATTGCTCATTCATTCATTCAAAAACGTTCCGTTATGTCCCGGTTAAGTAACCGAACACCGAAAAGTGATGGTGAACACGGAAAAACCGCTCCTTGTTTAACCATTGTTTAAATATTAACAGGCCGATTACGAAATCAATGTTTAAATTTGTTTCGGTGAACATGGCCCTAAGGTTTTTGCCGAATGGCCGTAACTGCTATGCCAGAGGTCGTAGGTTCGACTTTCACCTAGGCCAAATGTTTGAGTGATGAGCACGACCATTTGTTCTGTGTCTGGGTGACATTTTATCTATAATGTGTATGTATTTAAAAATATATAGGTATGTTTGTCAGTTGTCTAGTACTCATAACACAAGCTCTGCTTAGCTTGGGACTAGACGGCGTTGTGATAGTTGTGGAATATTATTATTATTACATTATTAATTACACTAAACACATTAATGTTATAAAGTGAAAGTTTGTATGTATGCGTGTGTGTGTATGTATATGTGATACTCCTCTACGCTCAAGTGGCTGAACAATTTAGATGGGACTTGGGACACGGGTAGACTACGTCCAGGAATATCATTAAGGGTGTTTTTCATCCCGGGATTATATTCCCTTTCTTCTTTCATGCGGGCGAAGACGAAGGTAAAAACTAGTCTTCATAATTTTGAGCACGCAAAAACAGTCTCGTTTCAATGAATTATTGTCAATCATAAGAGTTTATGGTCATTTGACAGTTGTTTAGATAATTGATTCAATAATTTCAATCATTTTGACAACAAGAGAAGGACAATGCGCAGAGACAGCTCAAATAAAAGCTTTGTACCTTGCATTGTTTGAAACTTAAACCTAGTACCTAAATATAATTAAACTTGCCCAGAGAAAATCATAAAAAATCATCATGTATCTTTTTTTTGGAATTCAAATCAAGTCTCAATGATTTTTATAGACAACTAGCTTTTGCCCGCGGGTTCGCTCCCGCTCTACCCTACTTCACCCACTCTACATTGCTCTTCTCTATACCAATAAATGAGGAGGTAATATTTTTTTTTTTTATTTAACGGGATAAAAATTATCCTATGTTCGTCTCCTGGTTCTAAGCTACCTTCCCATCAATTTTCAGCCAAATCGGTTCAGCCGTTCTTGAGTTAGAAATAGTGTAACTAACACGACTTTCTTTTAGTATCTAAGTTTAGATTGATATGCTAAATCTCTTACCTCCGATTTCTGATGTAAGTATTTGAAGTTGAGAATTACTCAAACTCTACTTTAGCCTGTAAACCGGTCAAAATTTGGCATTTAAGTATGGTTTGAGACGTTTTTAGTTCAAAATACTCAATTCAGAAACTCGCCCTTAATTCATGCGACTATTAAAAAATACCTACACAATATTTTCTACGGAACCTTCTTTCAAATTAAGCGTGATCTATTCTAATCAAAGCTTGCAACACTAATCGTTTAAGACAATGGCTGCAATTAGTCTAATTCGTTTCGAAATTTAAATGTTTTAATAATTAAAGGCGGAGCCAGGGCCATGTGACAGGTTACATTTATTTAATAGTTACGAAAAAAAATGGTTTTATTTGAAAAATAAAGTGTCCCTTCACTATTAGTTAAAACCATACAATAGAACAGAAATATATTGACGGATAGATACCCGTAGTTGAAAAGAAACCGTTTGTCCTGGTATGGCCATGTTAAGAGGAGGGATGAAACGCATGTTACTAAAAGAACTATGAGTATATAAGTGGGTGGATGGAGAGGGAGACAAAAAAAGGAGTTAGTGATAGCGTGACGGGTGACAGGACAGAATGGAAGAAAAAAACGTATTGCGTCGACCCCAAATAAACCGAAACAAGGGCAGGAAGATGATGTTGAAATACTCGTAGTAACTTCTTTAGAAAAAAGTAGTAGTATCTGTAGGGATATTTAAGATTTCACGCTTTTTACTCCTGGTATAAAATACATATGTGCTATTCCAGGACATGGTCTACTCGTATACCAAAATATATCTAAATCCGTTCAGTCGTTTGAGCGTCAAAGAGTAACAAACATACAAACAAACACAATTTTTCGCCTGTATTATAAAGGTAAAAAATTGTATATGTGTTTATTATCTAGCTTTTATTACTTTTTACACAATATGTCTTTAAAATAGCTTACTTTTTTCTACTTTCTTTCGATTACCACTATCCAGTCAAAGTAATTAGCAGTCAAAAAATTTTCTGAGAATGTTTCAATTTCATGAAATTGGCAGAACCATTTTGGTACGACTACGACTGCCTTCATGCATGAAGATATCACGATTTCAAAACTTTGAATGACACCAAATATAGAAAACTAATAAATAATTACGACTGAATTACTGTAAAATACCGAACAATGACAATAGAAACCGACACAAACATAAAAAAAAAACAGTAAAAGCAATTTTAAACTTAACTTTTCTCCCTACATGGGAAGAATTTAACAGCTACACATAAAATTACAACTACCTATACATCTTGTAACTGACAAGAAATAAATAAAATACAAAACTACCCACAGTTACTCTTGTAAGGTCGTGTTTCACTATTCGATTGAGTATTGTGATAGCTCAATGTAAACGTGTACTCGGTGTACTCCCACGTTTTTACTGCGAGTACATGGAGTACACCGTTACTCATGGGCAAACTGTCAAGTTTAGCTGTAAATGGTGGTATGGGACACATTACTGCGGTTCATCGAATGGCACAACGATGGATCAATAAATACGATGTTAATAAGATGGATTCGAGAAATATTCTAGGTATCAAGTAGATATTAACATTGGTGACCAAGTGTTAACTGGTCGTGGGTTCAAACCCAGCCAGGTAGCAGGTACTTTGTGTAATATATTTCATCACAACTGCTTTCAAAACGGTGAATGAAAACACCGTGAGGAAACAACGGCATGTCCTAAAATCAAAATATGGAAGATATGTAACATCCACTAATTCGCACGGAGCCCGCGTGGTAGACGGAAGCTAGATTCCCAGTAGTGGGAACATTAAAAGGCTGGATAGGCTACGCTATCTACGAGTCGGTAAGTATGTTTTTTTCTTGGATGGGAAATCGTCTAATAACTTCGTCCGTTTTGGATGAAACGAGAGAGTTCTCCTCACGATTAAAACATTTAAAACAACTATCGTACAGTTGCCCGGGCAAGACAAAACACGCGTCTGGTCGGAGAACCCTCCCTTTCCAACAGAGATTGACGAGACAGACACCTAGTTCTATCTGTAAACAAGGCTTCATTTGGATGAAGCCTTCATTCACAAAATATGTTCTCAAGATCATCAAATAGAGCACCGCCTGTGGCATTGCGTAAATTCTAAAAGATACTAACGTGTCTAGAATTATCACTCCATGGTGAGGTTTATAACTTGGCCGTAAACGAGCCGTTCAAAGCAACCTGTTCCTCATAGGCTCATAGGTATGTACCTACAATTGACGGTCGCACTATTTCTAACTGAGTACTGTTAATGTGCCACATCCCGGACAAGACAGCCATTTTCTATATCCTTCGACGGAGAAAGTTGAACTCTATATAAACTAAACAAGTATAATGTTACATAAGCCGTTTGGTCTTTTCTTATTAATCAAAATATATATGTATAGAATATTAATTTTATACTGTTTTCAGTATTTGTTGTTATAGCGGCAACAGGAATACACATCATCTGTGAAAATTTCAATTTTCTAGCTATCACGCAGTGTTGCCAGATTTTTTATCGTAAGCATACCTATACATATTAAAAAATATATATAATCAGAAGTTTTTAAATAATTTTTGCCTGAATTTTAAATTACGTGACGTGACGACGTGATTTTAATAAAAATACAATAAGTGTTTTAAATCAGATTTACCCTATCTGCGGGCGGACAGTTCACATTGGCTGTGCCACCCGGCCGTGCTTCCTCAACTTGCTGCACGCACGGTCGAGTTATCCCCGAAAAGTGGGACAGTCTGTCCCGCGCGGGACATTTAATTTTGATTTAAAAATCGAGACGTGGACTTGGTGGGACCAACAATCGAGACGTCTGGAAACGCTGTTATCACGGTTCATAAAATACAGCCTAGCGACAGATTAGACAGTGGGGTCTTATTAGTATTTCTCCTCCTTAGTCGTTCACTCTTGACAGAGTGGTCGTGGTTGTCAATGTTGCATTTTCGTTGGCGAGTGAGGCTCCCGCGATGCGTATCCACTTATCCCGGTTAACGGCGTCTCGGGAACACTGGTTATTAGTATTAGGGTCACATTTTTACCCTCTAGGTACGGAACCCTAAAAAACATAATTATTAGAAGTCTTAATATATGACAGTTATCGCACTGTCATTGTGCCCGCTAAGGCTAGAGAAAACTGCATGAAAAACCATATCGTATCATTGTACGACTTGATTAGCATGCGTAATGATTTCATGCGTGAAAACTGTTACTGTGACAGTTAGCAGTTAAACTTAACTGCTTGTTACATAACAGTTACAGGTGAATTATGTCAAAGAAAAATTAATAACTACTGATTTTAACTGTAAATCACTTTGTTCTATACGGAAATGGACTGGTTATTTGCTTTCCATTGTGGCATTGATTGTTTCTGTTTTTTTTTTACTGGGACGTTTCTCGTTCCGTTTTATGACTAATGATGTTTTGACAGTTAAGTGTGTTGTCTATGGTTAAGGTTTGCAGTTTCTTTTATCCTTCAGGATATTTATGTAGGTATTTTATTCTGACACATTTTATCATCACATTTTGCTCTGTATTTGTTATCTATGAAGTTTATTATATCATCATCATTTTCCTCCCTTTGTCCCATATTATTTGTGATCGGCGCAACACAATTTTTCTTCTATTCTGTCTTATCAACCGTCACACTATCACTGACTCTCTTTTCTTTTATATCACTCACACAGTCCATTCATATTTAGTCTCACTATATATACACAAAAATCTTTTAGTATAATAAATTTCATCCCTTTTCACAAACTTAAATTTTATTTATATAATATTCATGTACAGTAGTGGTACGAATACATAGGCGGACTTAATGCAACAAGACATTCCTACCAGTCGGCCTTTGGGTTAAAAAAGACGACTAAAAAACTAAAAATGAATGAATGAATTTTCTAAGTATAATATTAAAATAAATTCCATTATTTTTCTCAGTTAGTTTTGTTTAAAAAATATCTGATGTAGTAAATAATCGAAGTGTGCATACCTATATAGACTACAAATAGGGTGTCTTATATAAGTGAGCATACATATTTGTGAACGTACCCACTGACGATACGACAGTAACTCCTAGTGTGGGGCAATGTATTTATACTAAAAAAAAATAGTAGTAAAATTACGTAAAAATACTAAAAACATTATCCTATCGAAACTAGTGATGGGAACGTATGAATAAGAAATATTAATCGTACTTAACTTTTGAATTTCGCAAAGATTGAATCTAATTATAGCAAAAACTGTTTTTTTTTTTCATTCTGAATAACGATTTACCAAGAGATTTCGCACATTATGTTGAAAAACAGGTGTTATTTTTAATGAGTTAAGTACAAAATAAGTTTGGTTATTAATTTTACATAATAGTTACGTTTTTTTGATGTTTTCGAATTACAAAAAACTTTCAAAATTACATTTGTAAATCTTTTCAATTGTCAGATCTTTTTTGTGCGACGCATTTGTACTCTCGTCTGTCTCTTTGTCTCTTTAAGTGACATTTTCCTTACTTTGCTCGTTTTCTTTTCAGTGAGAGTAGAATTTAAGAGCAGTAACATGGTTGTAAATGCAGACATTTAAACATTGTGTCGATGTCAATATAAAAGTTATGTGATTTTTATTGCTTTCTCGCATTAGGAATGCTGCCGTTACGATGACTATAAGAATTGAAAATGTTGTAGCATTCAATTTATTTTTGTCCTCAAGAAGCAATGTTCGTACCTTCGTGCTAGGAGATCGAAACTTACTGGATACTTTCCGTTGACCTAGAATCGTAAACTTTGGCATGAAGTAAGATCTCATAGCACAAGTATAGGAAAGAGTTTGCAAACTGTAGTAATCACGTTACAAAAACAATATCTTTGTTGCGGTTCAGAAAAATCTTCGAGATTCTTTTCGAGAATTTAACTATTTACATAGTTAAGTTTGTTCGGTACCCTCAGTGCCCGAGTCCGATTCGCACTTGGCCGGTTTTTTTTTTTTGTGAAAATTTCATGCATAAATTTATAAATATATTTTTGTCCATAAGTTGCGATGTTTGTGTTTTCTGAGAGCGTTAAAATTTATTGGTCTGCAAAACGTTTTACGGTAAATTAATTTCAATTGATAGGATATTAATAAAGCTAGTTTAAATAATTACCGCGCTTAATTAACAGATAATGTCTAATAAATCTTTTAACTTTCAATTGCCATCTTTCCTACGTATCTTTTTTGCAATTTCGCGTTTTCTATTGTATGTGTGAGTTTCGCTTATGTTCTGACTTTAGTGTGTGAATTTCTATTACAGTATGTGTTATATTTTACTTGCTTACGTAGTCTGATATTTAAACTAAAATATAATTAAGTACGTAAACGTAATAACTGTCTAAAATTCTATCTGTTTTTCCGTAGAAAAAAAAACCTTTATCCTATAGAAAAAACTTTCTTTACATAAATATTTGAAAGAGTCCCTAATCTCCCAAAAAACAATATTGCAATTTGCACTGGAACCGTCAGCGCAATTTGTCACTTCACTGATGGAATCTTACCAATTAAAGTTACACAAACGTGTAAAAATAAAGTACAAAACACAAAAAAAAATATCGATACACTTAAATTAGAACCACCATCACTAAATTAAAATTATTTTGTAAGTAACGTCACTATTCAAAAAAAGTACTCCACACAACAAATATCAAAAATCCAAATTAAAAAAAAAATCTCCCGCGGAAAATGAAACGTCAAAAAATCACAGACAAAAATTGTTTTCTTTTTTTTTATCACGCGCGCAACGCTGTGTAGCTTCGCGTCGAGACTGGCGCGTTTGTTAGTAGATAGGGGAAGCCTTAAATGGTAGTGTTGGTGTGACGTACAGATTAGAAGAGCTTTGTATTAAAACATTGATAGAGTAGCAGTACATAAATGGTGACACTGAGACTGACGTGGATCTACGTGGGTATAGGCTGTGCCTTACAGGGTAAAGACGTAAAGGGTTATGATGAAATGTTGATAGGTTATTGACTTGATGAATTTTTATAGAGTTTTTTAGGACCTTGGTGATTAAAAAAAAACCATCATCACCATTTTAAGTTAAAGGACGTCCATTGTTAAACATAGGCCTCTCAACGCCACAACGAACGGTCCTGAGCATCCATCGCACCCCCGCGACTCTCACCAGGTTATCGGTCTATCTTGTGGGAGAATTGAAAGAATACATACGATATATTTAGAACCTGGCTACTGACATCGAAGTTTAATACCTGAATTTCGTAGACTTTTCACGTAGTTCGAAGAAGAACCTAACCTAGACATAATTGGGAGTCTATGGATATAAAGTCACAATTAGCTCAAGACATAATGAATAGTAAAAAGACATAATTTATATAAAAAAATACACTGCTGATTCGAATTTTCAAAAAACAAAAAACAAAATCGAAGGCCCAGTTTTCCTGCTGACACACCTTACCATTTTCCTTACTCAACCTTGTCTACCTGTACAGGATCCCCAAGAGAGCAACAATGAAAGTCGTCAAAGCCCATGACACCGTGTGAAAGCCATACAAAGCTAAATATTTAATGCGGCCATGACGGTCAGGGTCCTCGCTCACGTCATATGTCAAAGTACTATTGATTAATTTTTTATCCCATTAGGTAGTGGTGGATAGGAGGGTTTTTTGTTTCGTTGGAAAGTCTAGAAATTATTTGAATTCTAAATAGTACTAATCAATCGCAAAATTATAAAAGATTTTTTACCAATCATCACGACAACACAATGTCATTTTTTTTTTATTTAAGTTCCTACATAATTGTGTGTGTCACTGTGTCTGTTTGCCAAATAAACAAAACCGGCAGCATCAACTTGTCAAAGTACACTCACATAACTAGTTTTCTATTTTCAGGTCAAACAAAGTCCTTGATTAACGAAAAATCTATGATACTAATTTTTGAGTAGAACCACAGAGCTTAGCACTTGGAACAAAAAAAGGAGGTAAAAATAAATTGTGTAGTATAACGCGGGCGGGTTCACAAGTCCAAAAGCATTGAAAAAAACCTCTCCAATCCAGACAAAACAAACGTCACGAAATTGACAGTTTAATTTAAAAAAAATACAATGTCAAAAGAGTACTGCCATTCAAATGTCACATTCGTTATTTAAAAACAAATGGACCATAGACCATGGTGCGTGGTACCGTTGCAACGGTACCCGTACAATGGGAGACTATAAAACTAGCCGTAGATGTCACAAGATACGCCTAGTTGTCTAGGTCTTGTACTTGACTATGTATTTTATTACTGTAGTTTATATGTTCAAAGAAATTCATGAGAAATTCTTCTTATACAAAATATGAGACGGAGATTTCTTTCCGGAATTTAGTGTGGTCTGGATTTTGATTTCTATTTCATGAGTGAACTTAATTATTGCATAAAAAATAAATGTTGACATTGAGGTCAATATATGTCGTGGCCAGATCATAGAAATTGATCACTTAATTTCAGTAAAATTGGCCAGAACATCTTTAACGTTAAAGTTTGGTGATATTTCAATGCCCGATTGGCCTACTTTCTTTAGAACTTTTAATACCATAAAAATCCTACATCAATGATATGGCCAAAGGAGGACTGACATATCATCAAATGTTAGCATTTAAACGATCTGGCCAATTTCTATGATCTGCCAAGACGTGCCTATACATGAACCAAATTCCGTGTTATAATATAACCCCAGAACGGCTGAACCGAATTCCATTTCTTAGCTGTATGCACAATAAGCTGTGAAAATAAACCCTTTGTTTATTTTTTCTTTCGGGGACGACGGAAATAATAGTGTGGTGAGTAAATTCATTTTTCAGGGAATTTGTGTGGGTTTTAAGACTAAGCTGGGGTCTTGTGGGTGTTGTAAAGACGATTAAGGGATTTCATAAAGCTACCTATGCGCAGGGGCGTCCTAATTTCAGCTTATAACACCAAAGAGCAGTAAACAATATATCACTTGTCTGTATACCCTATGATCTGTTTGATGTTCTGCCATTGCTGCGATTTGTTCGAAAGTGTTACCGTTGACCTCACAAAAAGAGCAAGTGAAGGAACATTGTGGGGTTTAGTCAGTAAAAGTCTAAAATATATCCGTGACACGTCTGTGAAAAAACGAAACTACGCACGTAAAAAAAACCGAGTAAGTGCGAATCGACTCGCGCGCTGAGGGTTCCATACAAGCTTACATATGAAAAATTTAAAGCCCGAATTGAGTTGCGAATTTTTAAGGAAAAATCTTCTCGGATTCTAGGTCAACGGGAAGTACTCTATGAATTTTGATTCCGTTCTTCTTTTCGAAACTGTTAGGGCCCAGTAGGTGGCTACGTTAACTGCAGCATCGGTGGCTCTCATTAAATCCTCCATAGTGCAGGTGTATGGGCACTTAGGGCACTCTGACATGTGGCTCATATTTTGCAACGCACTCACATTGAGTATCCGACGGGCATATTAAACCCCATTTCTCCAGGTTGTGTTTACAGTGGCCTACCTGGGTGCGCAACCGATTTAGGGTTTTCCAGTGGTCTACACTGCAAATCACGTCCAGGCGGGAGATTTTCTTGGGGTTTCAAGAAGTCGGATGATGGTAGGTGATGTTCTTCCCAAAGCTTGATTTCCTTGAGAGTGTCGAAATACAAGTTTTTTTGACATAAACCGCCATATTTTTTTCGTAAACTCAGAAGGTTGATTTTTTTACAGCTTGAAGGGACTGCAGACTTTAAACGCGTTCCCGAGATAAAGGGTCTGGATAGACAGACAAACAGACGGACAAAAAAGTGATCCTATCCATTCCACTTTCCTTTTGAGGTACCCTAAAAAAATTATTTGTTTAGTGTGACACTAAGTTAGAAGTTTTCAATATCATAACAATTAATTAGACACTAAATTCCAACTCTTTACTGTTTCAAACAATCAGAGCTGGAAATATTTAGTCCATGTACCAACCGGTGATATTGGTCTTATCAATACCAGTATAACGGAAAACACTTTCTACCTGTAAAGTATTTCATTGAAAATCAATTTTCTCTTTTCACTTAGTGTTTACGTCATGTGGGCGTTTGACAGCTGACAGTCAAATGACAGCTGTCAGACAGTTTACGCTCCGACTGCTTCTGTACATTTCAGAATTTTAGTTATTCTTAGCATTACCATTGCATGATATGTTTATGAAAACATAATAAAGTATAGACAAAGCGTTGGAAGGCCCCCAAAAGGTGGGCCGATGACCTGGTGAGGGTTACGAAAAGCCGATGGATGGACAGCACCGGTCGTTATGGCGATACTTGGAGGAGGCCTATGTCCAATAGTGAACGTCTTTCGGCTGAAATGATAATGAATGATTATGATGAAAATCTCATGCTTACCTGCATAAACCAATCATGCAGAAAAGCATCAGATCAAATGAAAATCTCACATAAAGAAGTGCTGAAATCGTTCAAGAAAGTAAACCGAAAATAATGTTAAGTTTATCATCATCATCATCATCATTTCAGCTAAAAGACGTCCACAGTTGGACATAGGCGTCACCTACTTTCTTTATTCCGTGGACGTCACCCAATCGTCGACACAATACGGCATCTCGATGCACAGGGCCGGTTATTGTGTCGCGAGCATCCATGGTATTCATGCCACTCTCACCAAGTCGTCGGTCCACCATGTGGGAAGCCTTCCAAAGCTGCGACTTCCTGTATGTGGTTGAAACTCTAGAACCTTTTGGCCCCATCGACCACTACTTCCTACAATGAGAATTGTGGTTAGGTAAAGGGGGCAGCACTGGATGCCATTGGCCATCATTTTTAGTCTGAAAGCTTATACACACGAGCAGAGATAACTGCAGTCGTCGACGCGTCGAAGGCGAGCGTCGACATTCCGACAAAAAGAAGATCAGTAGCAGCCGTCGTGTGTGTCAAACACGTGTCAATATAGGTCGCTGGCAGTCGCCGACGCATCGACGGCTGAAGTTATCTCTGCTGTTGGCAACATACTGCTCGTATCTATGAGCTCCTTCGGTATTTTTCAAGATACATTTTGGAGAGCGTGCGCGGGAATTGTATGACTTAATACCGCCATCTCATTTCTCGGACTACCGGTATGGCGAATATCCACACTTACGTTGTTAGGTCGTTCCTGCGCGCCTCAAGGAGTTGTCAGCAAACTGTAGGGGTCCAGCAGGGCCGAAGCCTACTGGGGCCAAAGGTTATGTGAGACTGTCACCACGGGCCCCGGGATAAAGGCAAGGAACGGAAAGGTAGGTTTTTAGTCAGTAAAAGTCTGACACTATTTCCCGCCCCACCCAAGGGCGGGATTTGTCATCGGATGATTTTACCTACGTTAAAAAAAATAAAATAAAAAAAATATATAAAAAAAAACACTTACGTTGTTGAAACTTCAACGGTTCGGACTAAGCGTTTTGCCTCGTCGTTTATACCGCGTACATCGAAGAACTAGTACAGTTTGCCTGCTCCGGGCTTCCCGTCCGATTATAATTTAGTTGTTGTCTACACGGCTAGAGTGAAAGGCCTCATATTAAACTAGTGCGCCTCACCATCAACGATTGCATTAATGCTTACCATCAGGTGGGATTGTAGTCAAGCAAATTTATATAAATAAAAATTTCAGAACCCTAAAACTCTCCCTCAGGACTCAACTCTCTAGAGGAACATTACACCAGCCCGAAGGCTCATGTAACGCACACAATCGACCTCGCCTCCACTTTCACCGCTGCGCCCGCGCCGCGTACATTTTGCAACGCTCAATCAGTTGAACTGATTTATAACATTATATCGCACACGATTTATTGGTTACATTGTCTTATTAGTGTAGTTCACGAACACTCCTTTTAATGTGAATCTGGGTTCTTAGTTCAAGTAGGAAAATATGGCCTGCGGGATCGTTTGAAAGAATTAAGGTAGAACTACACTGCTAACACTAATATATTTATTATTTATATTTATTTGTTATAAATTAATTTCTTTAAGTAAACAAGTCAATGAACTTGTAGGTAGTTGTCGCTCGTTGCGTACTGACTATCTACAGATCATTGAACTCGCCCAACTGTCGTTTACTTATAGAAATTAATTTCGTACATACGTAAATTAATTCGAGTTTTTAAAAAAAGTACTTTATTTTTCATTTTTATCTTTACAAATCGATAGGGTTTCATGTACCGAATCGACGGGATTAAAACAACCAAAATTTAAGGGTGTATAGCTTACAGATAGAGTTTTGAGTATGTGTATTTACATGCTTGTAAACGCACCTACAATACAGGAATATTTCCTAATGAGCAACAATTTAAAAAAAGAAATAGAAACAATAGGTAAGCCTATTTTATTTATCCTAAGTAGATATTATCGCACAACACAGATAGATTTATCATTGCGATAGTTTTGTTTGTTATCTCGCTGTAAAACAATAATGGTATCTATTAGAAGATTAGGCGATCCTGCGTTTTTGATAGTAAAGTAGACCAGAGAGCTAGCGATAAGTAGATATACCTACACCTACATCTAGTTGTAACCCTAGTTGTAGCTATTCTACCTGCACAATTATGGGGCAATGGGGCAATTTATGGTTTAAGGTTACTGTTGGACTTGTTTGACGTAAATGAGCATGGCAGTTGAGAGTTTGTCATGCCCACTTAAATGTCTCACTGATGTTGGCGCGTGTGTTGGATCATTCGGTTCCCTTCAAAATGGTTGAGCTGAGTGGTGCTGATATATGCGTCATGTTCGTGAACGGGCGCTGTCAGTTGAGACTGGTCATCTCTTCAGCTGTCAGTGGTTTATTTTAATATCTACATATAATAATTAGGACATTTTTTTTTCTCTTTATATTTTTTACATTGTTCTCACTTAATAGCAGCGACAAGACATACACATGTAACCGAGATATTTGTAATACATAACTTGTTTGAAAAGAGTGTCCATAGAGTTTCTTGCACATTCTTCTCCATAGAGATCTACGCTTTGGAATATGCAAATTTCGTTTTTTTTTTTCTGACAGATCGACCTCTTGACTTTTTAAAAGTGCCTGTAAATGGTTTATTTGAAATAAATGCTTTTGAATCTTTGAATCTTTGCACTCCATCAGGAAAACGGAGCCTCTGGATTCGATGGCGCTCAGAGCGGGAACTAACTGTTCACCGAGTAACCCCAGGGAAGATGGTGGCACAGTGATCAGGTGCTGCTCTGCACAGCTTAGGATCAGTGGAGACCCCTTTAGTCTCCCCAGAAATGCGTTACAGGTTTTGAACAGACGGTTGTTCTGAAGTTAGGGGACCCCCTCCATGAGCTAATTAATTATGCGTAATAAAAATTGGATTTTGTGTGGCCTTAAACAATTATGCCAAGGGAACATACCTACTCCCGATATAAAAAGTATCTCATGTCCTATTCATAGTCTACTTGTGATAAATTTCATCCACATTCGTTCAGCCGGTTGAATGTGAAGGAGTACCTACCCGGAGTAACATATAAACTATGATAATGGGCAAATCCTAATAGACCAAGAACTTCCACAATTTTCACATGTATAAAACCTTAGGTTCTAATTAGCGTCTCATGTGCTCTGAATACCTGTGTACCTGTGGAGGCCCCTTTGGGGGCCTTGGGCTAGAACCAGGTGAGAAAAGGAACTAAAAATAAGATTTACTTAACTTAAATTTTTATTACTGATTTTAATATTTTGTAGAATATTATTCTAAAGTAGTTCATAAGTATCAGACATTTTCTATGGACCAAAACTTCTGTCAGACGCTTTCAAACTCCACAAAAAATAAACGAACTTTACTTATTTTACGTCTGATTTTTAAATATGTAAGGTGTATTTTAATAAGGTAACTATTACGAAGTCATATTTATTTATTTAAACTTCATGTACAATAGTGGTACATAGGCGGACTTAATTGTAGTGACCAAACATCCCCTAAACACAAAAATTATTCAGGTGAGAGTATGAACGCGAAAGCACGCTTGCGTTTCAGAGTGAGTGAGACAATTGCCTGCAGTCAGAGCCGAATTAAGTAAGCGCGGGGCCTGTAGCAAACTCTACCAAGGGCCCAACTTATTTTTCTCACAAGCCGCAGGGTCCTTAGGTAACGGTAGTCCCATTGTATTTGATTACATTTTTTTTTATTCTTGATAGGTTCGCGCTTGATCGCTATCTCAACTGAAGGAAAGCGACGATGTGGTCTCGATGGAGCGCGCTTACCTAGAAGTAACCTATTCACTCTTGACTTAAATATTCCCGGGTTGTAGCCATCTGGAAACACAGACTCCGGCAGGGAATTCCACTCCATAGTTGTACGCACAATGAACGTGTTTTATTTTATGTGTATTTCAGAATTGATGAAATATCGTATGATACAAGAGGTATCCTGACCTATTTTTGTACGTCTGACGGGGGCCTCCAGAAGCGCGGGGCCCGTAGCATTTGCTACTCTAGCTACGTGGCAAATCCGACACTGCATTCAGTGACTGGTTTTTTGGCAGACCCAAATTATTTAAGAAATCCAAGTATTCGGAAAGTATGAATGCTAACCAATAATTTCTTTGTTATCTTTAATACTTACGTTAAGATATTTTTATTCTATAATAATCGCTCAGTTTACGTAAAAGATGATTATGCAAAATGCTTCAATCGTAATCTTATTAGGTATCCTACCTTGGTTTAATAATAGCACCGACCTTCGGAGATTAGTCACATGTTTCCTCTATTTTAAAACATAATTTTGAATACCTAGTACTTATTAATTCTTTCGGATAGCTATAGTAGGTAATTAAAAATGAAGCCATAAATTTTAATTCATTTATGTAAAGATGAGACATATGATATCTATTATTTTTGTAATCGTTGTTGGTTTTCTTTAATATTACCTAAATGTGATGATAATTTCATTCAATTAGTTCGACGAAATTAATAATGTTCAGCAATAATTTGAAAATGTTTTAAATTGTGATTAACGACATCTATGTTGTTGTTCTTGAACTAAACATTTGCAATGACGTGTAATGCTTAGGAACAAAACTAGATGTCGCCATTATTTTTATCATTTGGCACGTTATTTTTAAAAATCGATCACAGTCACACAAAATAAATTGTGATTTTGACGTTAAATCGATTTATTTACTGGCTAACCATATTCTAATGTCCGGTAAAACATATCAGAAACTTCCAACCAACCAAAGTTGGTAATCGTTCACGCTAACATCAACAGATGGCGCTGTCCTAAAATTCAAATTACTAAACGAGAAACTATATCTTACCTTTTCAACCTTGTCAGTAGGTGGTGATGCTGGTGGGCTTTGCGGTAGACCTAGGTCCTCATCGTCATCGCTGCCATCACCTCGCCCCCGCCGCCTTACTGCCGCCACTAGCTCCGCCTGGTGACAAAAAGAGCAACATTAATTTATGAACGTTGGGGCTGTCCTCGATTCGATTTGTCATTGCATTTTCTGCTTGTATAAAGCCTGGAAATCTTAAAAAAAAAAAAAACTATCAGGCTTGTGAAAAATGTTGAGTACCAAAAATCAGAAATATCCATGTCAATGGTGAATGAGGAACAAAGGCGCTACCATATCTTTATTACTTATTCTGTGGCAGTACAAGAAAAAATTACCCATAGCCTGGATCCTTATTTAATTTTCTTTGTTATGGATACTTCTAATAGTACTTCTTTCCTTTTAAACTCTACTTTTTACGCTTTTATTTACTTCGATAACAATGTTACATTTGATTTAATTGAATATTGTATCTTTGTTAGGTACAGGATAATTATTTTAATATTTAAGTAGGTAAGTTTGTCTGTCTAATAGGAAAATGGTGCAGGGAAAACCTGGTATAAAATTGTTGGTTGTTTTTGTCCCAACATTCAAATTGATCCAGAAAATTTATCGAACAGTTACTCGGTAGACTTCGGTACAACATGTCAAAAATCGTAAGAATCTTGCTTCATGAATTGTCCATAGAAGTAAGGGTAGGAAATTCCATGCTACAATTAGCCTATTATATCAGACTAATTATTATGACTTCTAGCTAGCTAAGGCCCGTTAGCGAAAACCCGACATGTCTTCGAAGTTTTGTTTCTAGGTAAGGATATGCCAGTTTCCCAACGATGTTTTCCTTCACCGTTTTGGGAGCATTAGTGTCCATTGCCCTTAGGGTGACTTTAGCTGAGTAAAACAAATGCACGTCTCAGTGCAAAATTCCGCCATATTTTTGACCCATAAAACACGACAATTAGGAGCGGACAATGATAAAGATAACGACGCAGCTTCCTTTCATATCAGTATGGTACAGATACCAGCTTTGTGGTACAATGTTATGTTATGTCATAATCATAATAGATGGCTTTGTTTGGCATTTATCATGTCGTGTAAGGAGCTCAAACAAAGACCTGTAATTTTTGCAAATCCGCAATGGACCTAAGAGGAAGATTGTTGTCCATCCTTTCTCCTTGAGTCACAACAAGGGAAACTTAATGATAAGAGACTGATTTATTGATTATGCCGTGTACTGAAAAAAAGGTCAGTGAAAACTGTCCTGCACTGGGACATCAAATCCATGCCATTCTTTTTGGTGGTAAATCATCAAATAACTTCTCCCGCTCCGGGTAAACGAGACGGGATGTCAGGCTTTTACTGCCCTTGCCCTTTGCGTTCCAGAACCGCAGCAACTTTTTCTACCCTTAAGTACACACAAAGTAGATACAGACCAACGTGAAAAGGGGAGATAAAATCGAGTACCTAGTGCAATGTAGTGCAAAAACTTGTAATGCAAAACTACCGCTAATCGTTAGTGATCGCATTAGGAATACAGAAATCCGAAAGTCACCGACATAACCCGAAGAAGCGCCAAACTTATGTGGCAATGGGTAGGGCACATTGCTCGCAGAACAGGTGGTTTTGGATTGGTGACCGCGCACCGAAAGATACAGTTCCGTTCGTTGTGGTGACACTTGTGGAAGGCCTATATCCAATAGTGGACTTCTTGCGGCTGAAATGATGACTACCGGAAATAGAAGTGTCATAGTTATTTTATTTTATTTTATTTTATTTAAACTTCTCGCACATTATGTACAGAGGCGGACTTAATGCAGAGGCGGAGTTATATGTTTGTTTTAATTTTCATTGGCGGCTCGCACTTGATTACTGTCTCACCTGGTGGTAAGCGATAATGTGATCGACGATGGATCATACCGGTCAGTGGGTAGCCTTAGGGGCGGCTTGCCCAGAAGCAGCCTATTCACTCATGCCTAAAAGATTCCTAGCCCGGTTGTATCTATCAGGAAACACGGACTGGTTTGCTGTTGTTACTCTTGTGTGAGCTCTCATGCTTTTTTGAAAGAAGGAATTTTCCTTCAGTGTAAAGTTTATTAATCGTGTATTACATAAAACTTTATTTATTTAGGAATCGTGTCAGCAGTAGTGATTAACTAACGGTCTTAATTGACCAATCCAATCATTTCTATAAGCGATATAACAAAATAACTAGGTATTTACTTTCATTGAAATATAGAATGAGTAAAATGTAAATTATGAATTGATGACAAACACAATTCCTAAAACAAGTTATTTTCATGATGATTCAATTTTAGTAGGTAAAAATAATATACACAGTAGTTATTGAACAAACCCATAATCGTGCTAGTTTTCCGTCTGTGATCCAACTGAATTTTCTTTTCCATCCCTGACTCATACCCACTGGTAACTTCGACACTTATTTTTGGCACTTTTTCACTAACTTAGCATTGCATTTCACTATGTATTTCAAAAGTCACTTGGGTAACATTCCACATTGGCACTATTTAATGTTTTCTTGGTCTAAAAAGCCCGTTTTTCAATTTTATCTGTTGATAGAAAACTTTTTTATAAAGTTTGACACTGGTTTGAATTTAGAACTCCTTCGCTCCAACTGACAAGCTTCCGATGTTGTTATGTTTTCTCGTATTGGTCAAAATTTTGTTTAAAATTAATACGTATATTCACGCCAACGTCTCGTGTGCAACTAATTGTAAAATAACTAAAATAAATATGTAACAATAACAGACATTAGTCATGTCAGATTTAGTGGTAAAGTCGTACAATACTGGTAGATAACAACGGGAAGTCGATCTAATGTTGTTTACCGTGAAACCATTAGGCATCTTCAAGCTTTTGTTTAAAATTATGAACCGGTTAGATAAGTCAATAGTTTGCTAATAGCATTCATAGATAGCATTCATGTAAGCTTTGTTTTATCTGTTTTTTTTTTTTGGTGAATTGATAGCGGAACTCAGGATGGTTTTCCTTAGTGAGGCGGCAAATTGTTACGGAAATTTAATTTTAAATTTGTTGTTTCACAGATTTAATTATGAGTAGGTTTTATCATCTACTATTATCATCTACTCATACTTAAATAAATAAATAATATATTTATTAAACCTTCATGGCAACAATCTACAATCAACCAACCTTAACCAAGCAACCTCAAACTTATTGTCCTAATAGATACCAGGGTTCCAGGCTAGCATGGGTGATATGATATAGCGATGACGCGGTCTATAATTTGTTTTTAGTATTACTTGATCGAAGGGTACCTACTACATTAAATTGAATTAAAATAAAATGGAGGTAGGGGCTTGAAGAACACACATTCTCTCACGCGTGCGGTCGCCTCCTTCGTTAGCATTACAGCGGGCCTAAAAACGTCACATGAGCAATTCATCTAGAGCAAATCATATTCCGAATTTCTAGCAGATCATAAGCAATTCTTCTGATGTTCGTAATATGGTTGCACAAATTAGTCGAATCATACTCAATTCACTGCATATCAGAATCATATTCCTTGTAAATATTGTCGTATAAAAAAAATATGATTCATATTATGATTCTACAAAAGTGGCCTTTTTAGATCTGCTGCTTCGCAGAAGGAGGCGAGCGCCTGCCATTGACCATGGCTTAAACTATTTAGACTAAAGCTCTTTTATCCAAGACAAAATCCAGTATCAACAACAATATCAAAAAGACTAAACGGGTCAATAAATACCAGGTCAACAGGAGATGAAAGAGCTTGCACAAATCATGTTCATATAATAGATGAGTGTGATATTTTGTAACTATTATAACAATGGATAGGTTGTTATCCAACTGTATCATTGTTTGGCACTCGCACATTTGAATTTAATGTGCAAATGATACACGAATGTAGACTAGTTTGCATCATACAACTTTCCAACATAATTCGAAGGATTTTTTTTTTGGCTGTGGGTAAAATCACCCAATGACATCTCCCGCCCTTGGGCGGAGCGGGAGATAGTGTCAGACTCTTACTGATTAAAAACCCACCCCGTTCCTTCGTTGCCTTAGATACCAGGGCCGAGCTTTCCTTTCAGAAGCAGACCCTTGGCCCCAGCAGGCTTCGACCCTGCCTGCCTGCAGCTAGCAGGTTGGGTCTCTACGGTTTGCTGACAACTCCTTAAATTCGAAGGATTTTAAAGGAATTCATGAAATGATAAATTATTATTTTTTCAAATAGAAAAGTAAACTAGATGAGGCCAGTGTTTTCTATCTGACTACCCTGAGAAGAAACACCGAAACAAACTCAGGGTTCAAAGTGTCTTTTAAACTACAGCAAACATGTAATGGTCAAATCATATGAGAAATCATTATGATGGTCTTTTGAAGGAATAACCACACAGATATGAGTGGACCTGTCCAGTCAGTGCAAGCATTTGTCGGAGATGGTCTCAAAAAACATTTAAAAAAACTTATTTTCAGAATAAATGTCATTTGATTTTTTCTGCACGACAACTCAACTCTAATATTATACCTTCCATCCTGCATCAGGTGCCTATTACCTGTTCACGTAGGGACCTAATGATGCATCAGTGGACGGCATTGCCATGGCCGAATACTGGGGCAGGCAAGGAATTTAACTAATTTTGCCATCGACACGCTAAGAAGATGAAGGCGAAAGTTTCTACTTATGAGTTTATTTGATTGTAACTCCTTGACGCTTAAACGGCTGAACTGATTTGGTTGAAATATGAGGCAAGGATAGATTAGATAGAGAAAATAATATGCTTTTACTTTTTAACCCATAAGCCATGTCCTGAAGTAGGTCATAGGACACTTATGCAGGGAGTACGAATTTCTACATAAAAAAAAAAACGGGCGAAGCCGCTGGCTAAAGCTAGTATAGCAGAATAAATGTTGCTGAATTATCTATTGCTGAAATGAAAGGCTTTGCTACAAATTTTATTATGCGTCACGCCATTTCACCGCTGCATTATCCTCAAAGGTGTTGTTATAACGAAAGTTATTTTCAGGATTTCATTTAAAGAAGATAATGTTAAAAAAAATCTGTCCTTCATAATAGATTGCACTTGTGAAGTAGGTTTTTTTTTGTATCAAACCTTTTTAATACCTAATAAAACATTTATTAGTTAATTTATCCATGACATCATATATATTCCTACAAGTAAAATAAAAATATGTACTTAACTAATTAAATCTATTTACAACATTAGTATTAGTATATACAAAACCCGAGACAGCAGTGTCTAGTATTTTTATGTAAAGAATCTATGCACAAAATTTCATAACTGTATCATGGAAAATCACAAATTTATATTATCCGCACAAATACATGGTCACCTGGCTATCTGGGCGACTAAGGGCTGATTTCATCATTCAATATAAAAACTTAGTTCAACTAAACTGAGCTCAGCGTAATCTAGTTTAAAGACCCGTGTCGTAAACATGGGCGACAACAAAAGAATTAAAACTGAGTTTAGCGTAAACTAGGTTCAATTCATCGCGGTGAAACGCAAAATGAACCTATAATCTCGATTAGTCGCTCAAACTGCGTTTTTTTTTATCGAATCGCGATTAGTTTATTGGTGAATTTGGCTCTTAGAGGTCGTTTCGCTCCCGCACCCAGCTCTGCGCTGGTATGATCTGACCGTGACCTGTGTTATAACCTAGTGTCTTTGGTGTCCAACTCGTAACGTTTTTAAATAATTTTGGAAAAAAAAAAATAACTTCAGCTTATACACCCCTATTTTTTAATTAGTGCACAAAAAAATGCGGCTCAATCAGTACCCGTTACTGATCATATTTATGTAGTCAAAAGTAAAAAAAAAACTAAATCTCAAAATTGTCCACAAAAATTTGTCATTTGGTAAATTCATAATTGAATCATCATTCATTACAACTACTACTAGAAAATACTAAGCGCGGTGTTTTTCCATTTGTATTGACCTTCTTTCATTCATAAACAATAACCTGTACAATGTTTCCATAAATTGAGTGAGATTTTGGGATATAAACAAACGCTCATAACTTTGCTGTTTATGAATATTATTTATTGAGACTTTACTTAAATAATAACAAGACCTTATCTAATAAGCCCTTAAAGTATTTGCACTAATTAAAAAATAGTGGTGTATACCGCGAACAATACTAACTACAAAATCTCTGAAATCATCACCCACTGTTGCAGAGCAGAGCATCTCTGCTGAAAGAAAAATGTCAAAGTTTAAAGAAAAAAAAAATACTGTATGTACTTAAAATTTAAATAAATAAATAACGGGTCGGTGATACGGTAATAAGAATGACACATATTTCTCGCTTACGTGGAATAATAGCCGAGTATCGGGTGGTGATGGACAATGCTGCCGCAACCGCAGGAAAACCTTCGGTTAAACTAGAGCGTGTCGCTTTTAACTTTATACTCACATTCGTTTAGGTTAGGTTTGTTGAACTTCACTTTAGTCTTTTCAAGTATTTTCTAGTTAACATTGTTACAGTGAAATTAATGATTGGTTTCCATGATTCAGGCCTGCAGGGTTGTTCGAAAGAGGTACTACCGCAATCGTGGAACGGAAAAACTAAAATTTGTTAAGAGGGCCTTTCCCTAGTCGTCTATCTTTTACGAGAGCATGGTTTAAATCTTGTTCTTTCATCAAATGTGTTGGATTACGCATCTAAACTAATATTCTTAAGAGGAAAGATTACTAGACCAATTTAAAAAAATATTAGTAATTTAATTATTATTTTAAAAGCTTTAACTGAGTAACATAGGCACATATTTCTCATTTTCATGCAGGCGAAGCCGCTGGCAAAAGCTAGTGGTTTGATAAAGAGGCAACATGAAAAAAGAGAGATAACGCCTGCACGCTCTTTAGGCATTTGGTAATTCCGTCATTACTCGAATATTTTAGAAAACATGGAAATTCGTGTATTTTTTAAACTTTCAAAATTTTTTAAAAACTCGTCATTCAAAATCGTGTTTAAAATATGCAAAGTTTTTATAAAGATACATTTTTTATTGAATTAGTTTTATTGATGTTTTGATTTCAATAGAGACTTAGATAATAAATAGACGTTATTACATAATTTTTATAGAAAGATATGTAATAACGTCCTATCCACGCAAGAGCGGTTGTATGGAAATCACAGGAAATGTATTTCAGGTTGGAGGCTCTTAACAATTGAATTTTAAAATGTCTAAAAAAGTTTCGTTTTGATTTCTACACGAACTGTAGACAATAATAATAATATTCGGTTTCAGCCGGATACTAAGTTAAGCACTAAGCTCGTACACAAAAATGTTTATTTGTGAAAATATGGTATGGTAGGTAAGTCTGTAACATGTGGACGCTCTTTTTTGCTCTTGGGTGCATGTACATGTGCATGTACCCGGTGTGTCAGGTGTGCGCAAAAGATATTTAAATTAATCTCTGAAATAATGTATTTTACTAACATAGTTTTTTTAAGGTGTGTGATTATTACTAACAAAATATGGACCACGGTCTGAAATAAATTATTTTTATTTATTTTTTTAATTTTTTAAAATATATTTTGCAAAAGGAATGTAGAGGCTTAAATAACTCGTTTCCCACCCACCAACTTTTATTTTTGTCATATCAACTAGGAGTCCATAAAATTATGATAATGATATACTTTATACGACAACAGTTCTACAAATAAAACAAAGAAATGAAGGTTAGTTTTGGCTGAATACCTTATAATATAAGGTCAAATTTTATGTACTTAAATAACTGTTACGCAAACAAAATAGCTTTCTTTTTAAAAATTCAATTGTTTTCAGCTGTCAACAAAGTTGAGCTGTCAAAATGAATGGTATCGCTAATGAATGAGAGTGAATGAAGGTGAAGATTAGAACCAGATTCAAATGTGTGCATTTTATGATTTGATAAATGTTTGTATTTTTGTTAACATAAACTGATATATAAAAATCGTGTGTCACAGGGTTTGTTATGGAATCCCTCCGAAACGGTATTTTTGTGTACATTTGGTAGGTCTGAGAATAGGACATGGGATATTTTTTGCCCTCTTACCCCCATCCCCCATTTTTCTCTTTGTATTATCAATAAACAACTTTTGCCGGGTTACGTATTCTAATATATAAAAATATCACAGTGTTTGTTACCGAACTCCTTCGAAACGACCTGACCGATTTTTATGTTTTTTTTTTACCTTTTTACCCCCCACCCCCTCTTTTATAATAGGTAGTTAATTTCTATGGCAGAGCAACGTTTGATAAGTCAGCTAGTCAGCCTCATAATTTTCCCATTGCAGGGGCTTAGTACGTCTCTCTAAGTGATAGAATGCCAAGTGCGTGTCGGTTGTTGTTTATCTTCGAATTTTTGGTTCTAGAAAACATGGCCGTTTCCTCACCATGTTTTCCTTCGCCGTTTTCAGAGTAGCGGTGATGAAATAAATTACACAAAGTAGCGCTTGCTTGTCTAGGTTTGAACCTAGACGTACAACTCGTAAATAGGAGCCATATAAATGTACAGTTACGTAAATACTTTCAGAGGCAAATAAATAGGTTAACTGTTACTGTAAGATTCATATTCAAACAAATGTTATTTAAGAAACAAAACATGATCATAAAAAGTAACCACCGTTTGAAAACACGTAAAACTTACAAAACCCGCGAGGTAACGTTAAATCTGCGATAAACATAAAAATATTAAATAATTCGCGCCAGTTCACAGGTCGTATCCTCTTGTCTTGTGGTCCAAGTGACAAGATAATCACGACTGAGGGCTAAAGACACATTAATTCGATAAAACTTCAGAATCAGAAGGGAATAATAAAAAAATTGTTTGAAAATGCGTATGGATAAAACAAATGACTTAATTGATATACGAGTATGTATTAACTTCTATCTGATCTAATTAGCCCATTATGTCTAACTTCCGGTCGAAGGCTTCTCACTCTCTTTTCCACATACGTCTATCTTCTGCTATTGCAAGCTAGTCCCTCTGGTATGAGCCAAAATAAGTGGGTAGACTTGTCAACTTAACATATCTAAAACGTAACGTAGTACGTGTGTGACCTATTTTGCTGTCCTGCTGACTTTTACAAGCAGGTAATTTAAAGTAATACACATCTGATGCGACTATCTGATTTCAAGTCAATGAGTTCGAACCAGCGACATTTTAACGCCACTTAGTAAGGTAGACTCTAAAAATATGAGCTTCGCGGCCTTCATTTCTTCAATTGAACCCGCTACACTCTTCTGTCTTGCGCCATAACATCACAAAAGCGAGTGGAATTTCACTTTCGCGATGATGGAACAATAACACAATAGTAAGCTTCTCAACACAGTTTAAGTTATAAAGGACATTGTGCTACTTCGACGTTTCGAGTATTTCTTACTTGTATGGAAGAATTACTGATTCTGGTTCCTATCCAGCACTGGATAAACTTCCACGTATAGTACGCGGCAAAAAGTTGACCCATAGCTATGACTCCGGCCACCGTAGGCGCGGGCTTGCGGACGGCGTGCAATGGGTAGCACGCTGTCCGATCGTCCGGTAACCGACCGGACCGAGCCCAAGTCGTCGACGGCGCGTCCTGTTCCCGCGCGCCTCAAGGAGCTGTCAGCACACCGAAGAGGCCCAGCCTGCTAACTGCAGGCAGGCAGGGTCGAAGCCTACTGATGTCATGGGTTAACTTCCGAAAGGAATGCCCGGCCCCGGCACGATAGGCTACGAAGGAACGGGGTAGGTTTTTAGTCAGTAAGAGTCTGACACTACTTCCCGCTCCGCCCAAGGGCGGGATTTGTCATTGGATGATTTTACCTACCATAAAAAAAAACCCATAGCTATGATTACGCGCAGACCCCGCTTCGATTGAGACCCGAGAATCTGTTATAGTACGTGGCAAATAAGTTGAACTAAAATGGCCATCGTTGCTATGATTATGCGCAGGCCCCCGCTGTTCCGCACTTTGATTGAGACCCAAAACTCTATTATTATTTTGGTTCAATTTATATACCACTTATTGTAAAAGAGGTTGTATGGAAATGTTTCTCAAGTTGGAAGCTTAATGTGTTTTCCGAGACATGGAGGTATGTCGATATGTAAGGTCACCCATCCACACATCGACCTCGGTTGCCTAGCCTTGAAGATCAACCCAACCTCCTAATATCAACCCCTGATGGTTAAATTCTTATGTCACTACATTGCTCTTGTAATCATCCGGTTCCAACGACCCCCGCTAATTGGTCTACATTTCAACAGTACGTATTCCAGTATGTGGTTGCATCTCCAGAGCCTTTCGGCCCCGTCGACCAACTGGGCAGAGTTAATATGTCAGCTGCGCGAGCGAGAAAGTGTGATGGAGGTATACATCGTATATAGCTCCATCCCTTTAACAGTTAATTTCAGGCCGTCAAATAGATCGCCTTGAGACTCTATTTTGCGAGCATAATCCACTAAGATCTGAGTGCTTAGTGTGAGTTTTACGTCAACGCTCGACAACGCTCGATCGACACGTTTATGACGTTCAGAGTTCCGATTGGTCCGCTTCAAGCTCTTAACCAATCAGAGAATCACACGCGGTAAACGTCAAGCACTAAGCGTATAGAGGCCCTACCTACCTAGCTCTTACCGCGATCTATTTGACGACCTAAACTGATCGGTTGAAGAGATAGAGCAATATAGAGCGTTTAGCTCCATTTCTCTCGTTGGCACGCTTGATATTTTAACAAGTCATCATAAGGCTCCATTTCAAAAACTTGTACATTCGAAGACTTAGTCAAATCTATCATAGTCTAGTTTACATAATTACTATTGCAGAGTCTCTTTACTGAATAAAGAATTAATAACAGTGTTCACTAAAAGTGTTTAATAATCTTACTTTTAATAAAGACTATAATTAATACTTCTGTTTTAGAGAGTTGCCAAGTGAATATATTACAAAGATGCTCGTTAATTTATATTTCGTAACATTTGTATTATTTTCTTCGTAATAATTGCTAGTTTAGACTGCAGATAATTAAAACCATTTATCAGATCACTTATCGGCTAAAAAGAATTTTGACAGCGACTTGTAAATCACTACACTTACGATTGCTAATAGATTGACGAAGCGAATAGAGAGGTATCTTACAGCATAGTTTTTTTATTAAAGTGAAATGTCATCTAGTGACCCCTCCCGCTAAACAAGTATCAAACTTTTCTCAAATGCTAATACAATTTTGACACCACCTACTCGATAACGCCCTTAATTATGTCAAAAATCCTTTATTTATGCAAGTCATTCTGGCATTAAGGATCTAATGTAGTAAGGGTGTTTCGTAGGCAATAATGTGATTTGAATTCAGAACGCCAAAACCATTAGAAAAAAAAAACAAACTTGTAATTTTTTTTTTTTTTTTAATTCACTTAAATTAAAATGTACCTGCATCAAACGAGTTTATTCAAAATTCGAACTGGCCACTAAACAAGAAAAGAATAAAATGTAGTTAGTGTTGTGACTCTAAAAAAAATTAAGAGCGCTAAGAGAAAATTAAAACTATTGTTCAATTTAGCAGTGAATTTTGTTTGTTTCCAATCTCAAAACCAACCAAACACGATCAACGATTGAATCACTGCTTACCATCAGGTAGGAGAGCAGTCAAGTACTAGGTTATAAAAATATATATATATATGTAGTGATTGATAGATAACATTAACTTGTAAATAATACATACATCAGTAATTTCACTATCTCACAAAAGGTATATCTACCACGTGTATAAAGCTGCCTATGTCTTGGATGACTTGAATACCTGACTTCTCTCGGGTTTCTATATTAACTCCCTCGCAGTGTTCGTGAGTCAGTTATACAAAACCCTCACTGCGTTCGGGATTAAAACAGCAACTTTCGTTTCGTTTGGAATTCAAAATGCCGCCCGCGACTTTAAGACACTGCTTTATTCCTTAGTCACATAATCTACTATTATTTCACGAAGTCCTACATGGGCACATATAAAACGTTAGAAGCTGGGGCACGTCACAGTCCCTATTAATTAAAATAATAATATACAAAAGTCTTACTGCAGCCATCTTCTTAATCCAATTAAGCAAAGACAGATTGTTAGTGATAGCTTAGGAGGACGAGAGTGAATATACAAAATAATAACGAAGTCTGAGCTACGTGATCGTATTTACTTATTACTTACAGAAGACTTAATTTGTCGGAAGGTGGATCTGAGCAACTTAAATGAATAGGAAGATATTATTATGAGACAAATATAATTATTAAAAACAAGATAAAATATTTAAGAGTGTTTTTAAAATTCTGTTTTTATTTAGGGAGTAGTTAATGTTGGTCGATATTACATGATTAAAGTACAATTAAGGAGATTACATCGCCCAAATCCAAAAAAAACACCTAGGTTGATTGAAGTTTCCTTATGTACGATTACCATATAAAAAATGAAGGGGATACTTAAGGACATTACTAATAAATTGTATTGATTACGTTTCTCAAAAAAATACCCTAACTCTAGAAAAAAAAATCTGGTAAATAGGCCTTTTTTGAACATTAATTCCATATTTTCTCGAAAACGGCTCTATATTTCTACATTGAATTTATAACAAAATTTATGTTACGATAAATTGAATAACTTGTATTGATTTTTTTTTTTCGAATTTCATTGAATATCGATAAGTAATCAAGAAAAAACTCGAATTAGTAGTAACACCCCGCGCGCAGCACCCCCTGCAATGCCTGTTTAGAGGTCAATTCTTCTCTACTAGTGTAGCGGTAAATTCTTGAAGGTCATTGAGCGATGTAATACCCTTAAATGTAAAGCTTACAAGAGAAGAGCGTTGCTGTCTGAGACACAGATATTCAGACACAAATATTCATTGCAGTGATTTTTTTACTAAGCGGTATTTTACTTGTTGCACAAATAAAATTAAATAAATTATTAGTTACTTCTAAGTAGATAGAACTTTCGAGCTAAGTAAGAGATTTTTTAAATAGATATTCTTCAAGTTTTTGGATTTAGCAAGTCAGTGTCAAGTTGTACGTTGATCAAAATATGATAATCGATCGTAACTCGTACGAATATATACTCTTTTTTTTTAAATTAGATATAAACTAGTGCTTGACTGCGATCCCACCTGATGGTAAGCAGTGATGCAATCGTTGGTGATGAGGCGCACTAGTTTATTTATAGAATTATAATCACTAAAACCATCCATACTACCTTCTTATTTCAGCTAACTCTATTGAATGACTGGTATCGAGAGCATCCACCCTAAGAGGTTTTTTTTATTGTTCACTAGCGACTCGCCCCAGCTTCGCACGGGTGCAATGGTGATATTAAATATATTATGCATGTATTATACATGTAAACCTTCCTCTTGAATCACTCTATCTATTAAAAAAACCGCATCAAAATCCGTTGCGTAATTTTAAAGACTTTGTTTTATACTATTTAGTAATAAATAATATCTCACCTGATGGAAAGCGACGATGCAGTCGACAATGGAGCGCGCTTACCTAGAAGTAACCTATTCTATTCACTCTTAACTTAAAAAATACCGGTTTGTAGCTATCAGGAAACACTGACTCCTGCAGGGAATTCCACTCCTTAGCTGTACGCACAATGAATGTGATCCCAAAACGATCTGTGCATTCTATCGTGGTGGTGTTTTTTTTATGTGAAAATTTTGTAATCCAATGTTGCAAACCAGGCATTATTATGAACACTAAAAAACCTAGAAAATTTATGGTATATAGAACGGAAAAAATCTCCATAGAGGTCATTTCATTTAAATATATTAGCGATGCGTGGGTGACCGTCGAAGATGTAATTATCTCTACGTCTCGTATCACAAAAGCTTTGGACCGTACGCCATTAACCTAATCGACGAGGAAAATGGTAGCACATAAACATACGTATATAATTACATACCTGAGTCCCTACCACGAACTATTAACCCGATCCAATTGCCGATCTAAACTGAACTAAACGCACTTGTATTCCTTCACATGCCTTTTTTTTAGGTGGAAAAATCATTCAATGACATCTCCCGTTTTAAATAGACCAATTACAGTCACTTTTGAATTGTCAAAATGTCGGTCAGTCCAAAAAAAAAGTAAAGCTAAATTGCACGTTCCAAAGCGTGATCTCTATGGAGAAGAACGTGCAAGAAACTCCATGAACACTCTTTTTAAATCATAAATTACATAAATCTTGGTTCTTGGGCTGAGCGGGAGGTAGTGTCAGACTTTTGCTGACTAAAAACCCGAAAAGTAGGGCCCCGGGGTTCACTTTCACATAAGACTTCGACCCTGCTGGGCCCCTACGGTTTGCTGACATCTCCTTGAGACGCGCGTGGAACAATACGCGCCGTCGACGACTTGGGCTCGGTCCGGACGGTTACCGGACGGTTCAGATGCCCTTTGCGTTCCAGAAACATGGTTGGAACTGTTCGAAGATTCCCGCATATACTTTTGGGATAAAGTGTATCATACATATTCTTCAAAGTCCAATGTAGGTACGAATATCTCTTCATCAACGATTTAACATACAAATGAACAGACATACAGATATACTTTCGCTTCTATAATAATATGGAATTATGGATGCTATGATTGCCTTAAGATCTTCAAGGTGTTTGCGAGGTGAACTGGCGTATGCAATGTAGTTTGATCATGGTGGATCTTTATTGAATGTGTAATACATTAAGTAGTTGCCCACGTGCAACATGGAGTTTAGTAAGTTTTGCGACTTTTCTGAATCTTTGGAAGCTAATTTTGTAATGCAAGATGACAAACATGTTATCATCATCATCTTCCTTCCCTTGTCCCGTTTAATTTGGGGTCGGAACAATACGTTTTTTTCTTCCCCTCTGTCCTGTCATTCGTCACGCTATCACTAACTCCTTCCCAGATAGATGCATAAAAATAAATTTTATTTAAAAACAAGAGTAGAATATACGTATAAAAAATCAAAAATTGATATCGATAAATCGAAATTTTGATACCCCAGTCAAAAATAACTTGAATGCAACCAGCAGACCTGATGATATTGTATTTTCTTACGATAAAGTGACATATAGTACTCTTTGGACAATTATAAATGTAAAACAGACTGACTCAATATATTACATTGAACAATTTTCTAGTAAATTATCCAGTTCATAAAATAAAGCATTAAATGAACTGGTATATAATTAGTTCAGTAAGCAAATATGTGCGTCTCATGTAAACATGTACAGGAAAACTGCGATGACATCACTCGATATAATTAGTGTTGTATGTTCCAGTTTTAATTATTCAGGTAGGTACCCTTTCAGGAAAAATGTTATTCGAAATCAGGGCTAAAAATAGTTTTATTACAGCATTTTGCAGTAAGTAACCGTGGGTTCATATTTAGTGCTTGTAATTTTAGATATCATTCAGCGGTCAAAGTATTTAACGCAAAATATTTAGCGTTAAATTATTATTATTATAATGGGTTAGTATATCTCAAAACCACTGGGGTTCTGACTCCTTGGGAAGGCGTATGAAGAGCCGAAACCATCTCGTAAAAGCACTTTCTTCTTCTTCTTCCTGCCCTTATCCCATATTACTTGGGGTGGGCGTAACACATTTTTTTCTTCCACTCTATCCTGTCACCCGTCACACTATCACTAACTTCCTTTTCTTTCATATCACTCCTCACACAATCCATCCATCTCTTCTTCGGCCTCCCTCTTCCTCTCCATCCATCTACTTGCAGCACTTTAAACGTCTTTAATGGAACGTGATACCAACCGACGATTATCCGTAAACTCGCTTTGCTAGTGCACCCACCAGCTAGCTAGCGCTGTGCTGGTGTTGGTGGGAAACTATTCCAACATATGGAAAACTAAGATATCGCCCCTGCCTGAACTAAGTTATTGATATCCATCGATAAAAAGGCAGGGCATGACTTGCACACTTAATATTAAATGTGCCCAAAAGACTGGCAGCATTTCCACGTTGAATTGCAATGCTTTAGACAAAGAACGAGCCAGCCCTCTGATCACGCAGTGTACACCAATCGGTCAAACAGTTCAAAAATAAAAAATAGAGAAATTAAGAGCGTTGGAATGTTTGCTTACACTAGTGCACATTTTTCGAACTACGATGTGTCATCGCAAATAAATTTTGAGAAAAAAGTATGATATTATTAAGTTGTATCACGAACACCGCAGGGCGCTTTAAAATTACATCGCCGAAACAATAGCTTGGCTAAAACTTTTTATTTGAGGTTGAAAATCATCAAATAACTTCTCTCATACGAGGTGGAGCGGGTGGGTGTGTCAAACTTTTACTGACTAAAACCCACCTATATTCCTTCAGTTACTTTGCCTTTTGCATTCTAAGGCAAACTATCGAACTATATCGCAGGCCGCCTTGCCTTGCCAATTCTGACTTCGTCTTTACAAAAAGTGCACGACTATTTCCGAATATTGCCGACGGCTCGCGAAGAAGAAGAACCAATGCACAATTTTTTTGTTTCCATAAAATCGCATTTTTTGTAGTAAAAACTCAATGAAATAAGTTAACTTGTTAAAACGCAATTTTATTAAATCACGTAATAGGGCTGCGAAGAAATAAATGACTTATAATAGGTACACGTTATTAACCAAAGTTAGTTAAAAAATTAATAAGAAGTTGACAAACCTAGTTATTTTTGGTACATAAATATTATGATGTGCTTGTAATTTAATTTGTACGGCAAGCTTACCACATTCCAAACATTCTGACAGAATCTGCATATTGCACACGTAAATATCAATTACCATGCCAAAATATTGCACAAACTTAGAGCTTATAATATTTTATAGACGTAGAAAAAAAATAGTTACCAAAAAAACTTTAGTTGCCAACAGCCAGGCCATGTTCCAAATATTTCGAATCGCCTCCGAAATTCGCGCCATTTTGTTCACCACGAATGTCCAAAATTCCAAATTTGAAAAGTGTTATGCACATTCAATTTTTTTTTTTTTGAGTGACTAAAATTAAATCAAACTTGTTAACTTGTTACTTTGCCTTCATTCTTTTGTTACATACGGAATTCATGAACATGAATTTTAAATGAGAAATAAATAATTAGGCTTATGTATTACGAACAACGAAGTGAAAATTTTGTTTGAAAATATACACACCACAGTGAGCAAAAAACATAATTGCTTCATCATTACATTCTCTATGACTTAACAGAATCATGGATGCCACTCGTTCTCATGTTTTGAATACATTTTAAGTTCAAAAGTTGATTACACTTTCGAGCCGTAATTTCGTACCTTTTTAGTCGCGAAGAGGCCCTAAAAAGCCCTTTGACCCTCAAGAGCTTTTATGCTTAGAATTTAATTTAAGCACATTTCCCGAGGCCAAGCACTAAGTAATTAAAAAGTAACTCAACAAACAAAATTACCAATTCAAATTCACTTTCCGTAACTCAAGAATGAGGACAACAAATTCCAAATTTGAAAAACCGCGCGAAATTTTTGACAGCTATTTTTTCAAAATTAAAATAAGAGGTAAAATGTTGCACAGTGTTGCCGGACAGACAGAATCTAAACCACTGGAAGTAATTGTGAGACGTATAGTTTACTCTGTGAAGAGAATTTTGGAAAGTAGATGCATCAAGCGAAACGGTACTGAGCATTGAAATTAATGTATCGTCGCCTACGCAGCGTGCACAGTGGCGAATTGCCGTGAAATGGTGGTATTTTTCTGTAATGTGATTAGTTTCTTTGATGGAACAATTAGACATTGTATCATGTAATTATCATTCTATAAATTGTTTCTGTAATGTGGCGATTAACTGCAAATATTATTTGGATGAGCGGTTTTAAATTCTAAGCTGTGATATTGGACTTTATAAAACTAAAATCATAATTGTATCGATCAAAATATACTTTCATTAATGTCCTATTCTAATTTAATCCGTAACTAGGGACTTCTTACAAGTGATTTATCCTATAAGTATTTATTCATTCGTATTGCGAATCTCTGACCGTCTCCTACAAAATCATTTAGGCGAGAATGACGGTGGAGTATACGATGGAGGTTTGCTTCGCTTGGAAGGAACACTGACGTGTCCTCGTTCAGCCATGGTCCGAAGCAAAAGGGTACAGGCGGTCGCCTTCTGCGCAGCAGTAATGCTAACGAAGGAGATGGCCGCACGCGTTTGGGAATGGATGTCTTCATGCCCCAAACGCTACAAATCCAACCAAAAAAAAAAACCCAGATTACCTGCCACTGTTGGCGCGGGCAAGCGTCCGCAAGGACGACGAACAATGAGTAGCTCGCCGTCCGGTAATTTGGTATCCGTCCGGACCGAACCTAAGTCGTTGACAGCACGTAGTGTTTCACGCGCTTCTCAAAGTTATATCAGCAAACCGTAGGGGCCCAGCAGGGCCGATGCCCGCTAGGAGGGCCGAAGGGATTTCTTAAAAAGGAAACCCGTGGTCTTAGAACGCAAAGGATAACTGAACACATGCGTGGTTTTAGTCAGTAAAAGTCTGACACGTTCTCCCGCTCCACCCTAGTGCGGGAGAAGTCATTGGATGATTTCCTACCTGGAAAAAAAGGCTGACGAGAATATCAGCTAGCACCCAACACTCAATATTAAGTCCTACCAACAAATCAGTTAGGCTAGCGAGAATATCTGCCACCTAACAATGTGTCCCAATCATAACGTGCTTAACCGACGTTAAATTAGTGGTATGGATGAATTTATTGGTGAGGACTAGCGATGCGTGGCGGTTCTAACGTCCGCGTCTCGTGAGAATGGAGACTGCTGGCATTCGTAGACATCTTGTCGAGATGAAGCATCTTACGTGTGATCTTCTTAAGATAAGCAGAGGAAAAATGAATATCACGATGTCTGTTGGTCCACTCGTCTCCCTGTCTGACATATTTCGTATTTCTCCAGAACTGTTCCATGATAAAAAAAAATTTTTTTTTCTATGTAACTCAATAGTCGCCAGAAGCTTTAAAAATATATCTGTTGTAGTTTAAAAACGTGTTAAACTGAATTGGCCGTCGTTGTTATGGTTACGCGCAGCCTCTGTTCATTTCATGATATGGCCAATTAGACTGGCCAAATCATTTAAACATTAACATTTGATGATATGTCAATCCTCGTTTGGCCATATCATCGATGTACGACTCTATGACAATAAAAGGTCCAATGAAAGAAGGCCAAATGAGGATTGACATATCATCAAACTTTAACGTTTAAAAATATCAGCCCTGCGTTTAAATTTAAGGTTAGAGTTAACTCTAGTGACGTCATTAAAGTACATACACTCGCATTTTTGAATGCGAACGTAGAGATCAACTGTCAATGTCAACCAAGTGTAATTTATGGTCGCTTACACCAACCTATCCTGCTCGGAGTTAGAGTTAGTTGGGTGAACTCTTGGATAGCTACTCGAGTTATAAAATAACGACCCTGGGTTGCAACTCGAAGCATTTTTGACCGGTTGGAGTAGCGACTCTACCCTACTTTCGTTATTTTTGAACGCAAGTCTGGCCAGTTTTACTTGGCCATATCATGAAGTAATCAATTTCTAAGATTTGGCCACACATACATACTTACAAACTTGGCTTCATAATATGAGTGCGATGTATATATCTAAAAGCAACCAAAGTTCTTCAGCACGTTATTACAAAACTTTTATATGAGTAGGTAACTATTTCATTTTCATGATCTCGTCTGAAAACTATCGCGTAACTTATGAAACTTCAGCTACCACTAACGATACGATAGTTTCAAGTTTGACTGACCTAATAAAGGTGAATAGTATCTGCAAGGTGTAAGGGTCGAAGCCTGCTGGGGCCATGGATAACCCGGAGTCCTGGAGCGCAAGGCAAAGAAGGAACATAGAGTGGGTTTTAGTCAGTAAAAGTCAAACATCACGTCACGCTCCGCTCTAGTGCAAAGAAGTCATTGGATGATTTCTCACCAAAAAAAGGGTACAAGGAACATCGTTGTACCATTTCTCTCAGGTTTCTTTTTTGGTGTATGACTCGAGTCATTTGCTGCTAAATACTGGGACAGCATTAGAATATGTTATGTCCACATGCTTAATGAAAAAATTGACTATATTCTAAGAGGACATTGCTTAAAGGATCTTGTATCAAATTCAAAATTTTTTTTTTTTTTATATTGTTCTTCAACATAATTATAGAAGTATGACTTTCAATAGTAACTTTATAAAATTGGATTTCGATTAAGTTCAAGTAACCTTTAAACAACAAATATTTATACAAAACATTGCTAGGCATAACGATATTTTTAAATGTATCTTATTTGAATATATTATTGTCTAGACGTTTATATACGTAACACTTAAGATTCTCGCTATTTATGTACATAAATACACCACCATTATATAACCTGTTCTCTGAATGTATTAACATTTCTTGTTAAAAGATTTTTTAACAAGAATTCCTCTGTCTATTGTCTGAATTCTCGAAATTGTTTTTTTTTTATTTTAAGCCACTACTTGTGTGGGTGTTCTGATAACATGAATGTAATATGATTGATTTTATTATTATTAAAACAGAATAAAATACATTAACTGGAACTATTTTTCCTGCTGCGGTTTACCTGTCTTTTTATAATTTAGTTGTCTTTGTGAATAGGCTCTTAATAAACTAGTGCGCCTCACCATTGCCAAGTCAAGCACTAGTATACATTAATTTAAAAAAAAATATAAGTATAATCTGTGCCAGTTGATTTGGAATGATTTAATTTATTAATGCTGGAATTTTCTATAACTAATTATTGTGTGTTACCTGATTACCGTGTCACAAATTTCTGTTATAATTTACGTGTTTTATTTAATAATTTATAGTTTAGATTTAATATAAGGTGTGCCCAACGAGGCATTTTATGGACCTTGTTAGGTTAAGTTAAATGTATTTTTAAATGTTACTTATATATATAATATTTAAAAAAATATGGAATGTAATAAAGGATATGAATAATAAATATTTGAATGATTTTTCGCAACAACATGAATAGTTTCAAAGAGTTTGTAATACTTCTGACGCACACGCATGGCGCCAAAAAACCATGCTATTAATAAACCAAGAAGAAAGAAATCAAACCTCCTTTAAAAACAAATTAAAAACATAATCAGCTGCTCATATTTGCACACGATTTATTATTATGATGCTAAAATATAAGCACAAAGCACACTATAAAGCTGGCTACACACCATATTCGCAAACCAACAACCAACCAACCACCATCAGGAGTGTCTTGCATATTCTTCTCCATAGAGATCTACGCTTTGTAATGTCATATTAGCATCATTTTTCTGATAGACCGACTTCTTGAACTTTCAAAAGTGCCTGTAAATGGTTTATTTGAAATGTCTTTTGAATCTCATCTTATATAGTGGATACGTTCGCGCTTTTGGAGAGTACCACGATGCGTGCTCAAAACGGTTTTTGGACGACTATAAAGGGGAGCTCAGTCTGTTTATGGCTGCGAGCACAACGCCACGTTTAGTGGGTACGTTCGCTCTACGATGTTCTCTACGTTCGGAGAACGAAGCTTTCGAGGTCTACCGCGGCGCAGATGGTGTAGCGATCTGATCATGTTCTCAAGGCTCTATAGATCGATCCAAGACAGAGAGGTTAGGAAGAAGGGGAGATACAGGTTAAATAACAAACTTTGTCTTGTTATAATATCGCATCACACCTAATATTATAAAGGTGAATGTTCGTGCGTGTTTGTATGTTTGATATTTCTGTAGCGACATCTATGATGCAACATAGAAACTAAAGCCACGGTCCACGGTCGCGTAGTTTCATAGACGCGTATTTTTCACAACTTCGTGTACGCCTGCTCACAGCTAACATACAAAACTAGGAAACTCTCTAGTCTCTGGACAAAGCTGCAATGACTCGACGGCACTACGTTGCCGCTAAGTATGCCCAGGCGTCTATGAAGCTACGCGTCAGTGAACACTAGGCCTAAGATTCGAAATTCTGAATCGGAGTATCATGCGTAATATTGGTTTGGTCCGAGGATCCTTACTTTTCAACAGAAGTTTGTCTGTTCTGCATAATTCTTCTTCTTCTCGGACAGCTGAATAGATTTGGATGAAATTTGGCACACGGTTAGACCATGTGTGTAATTAGGCAACAAAAATAGTTACAACATTATTTTTAGTATATGCGAAACCCGAATATAGTATGTTCAAAATCAGTAACTGAATCGATTCTAATATTTTTACACCATGTTGTATTTGTTCCCAAAAATATTAAAAAAGGGCAAATGTTGGACGCCACCGAAACTAAGTACAACACAGGTCACGGCAGGTTATAGTGGGCATTAGGTGCCAACATATAGCTGGGTACGGGAGGGAAACAACCCGGATAACCCTGTGACCATGTATTTGTGTGGACAACCAGGTTACATAACAAGCTTATAACTTTGTGATTTTTCATGATACAGTTATGAAATTTTGTACATAGATTCTTTACATAAAAATACTAGACCCGTGTTTCGGGTTTCGTACATACTAAAACTAAAGTTGTATATATGTTTAAAGTAATAAAAACAAAAGCTACTACTGCTTCACGGCTACCCACGGTCCACCTACACAGCGCAAAACCCAGCCTGTACAACGCGAATGAGTCAACTGCGTTATCTCAAAAATGTCTACTTTTAAAGCAGTTTTGTAAATGAATATTCTATATATAATTTTTAAAACAAAAAACTCATAAGGCATAAACACGACCTGGAACACCCATATAGTAGGCTATATAAATATTATTTTGTAACGTCCGGGCATCAAACCTGCGTTATGCCGAGCAGCAGGCAATCGCTAAACTACTGCACCAAACATGTCGTTTGTTTTATATGAACGTTATAAATAACAACTCAAAACTAGATGATGTTTTTAGATAACTACTTTAAGAAAAAAAACAGCAAAAACAAACATATAGGTTAAAGTTTTTGTACACTTTTTTTGTGAAGTTTATTCTATTCTACGAATAAACTTTCGCCATTAATATAATATTAGTATAACAAAACTAATTAACAAGTTTATTTACAGTTCAAGGACATTAAAATATTTGGATATCATTGATGACATAGTAACAACTCGTTTACGAAGTCATGATAATTTGTCATCGGATTGTTGAAAACACCGTAATTTTGTAATAAATCTAGCGAGATTATAAATTATCGATTAATTATTTAAAAAAAAACATCTCATCTAAATTCAATAGGTTCAATATATTATATCCTTGTTTTATTGAGAAGAAAGAATTTCAGTTGGCCATTTATTATAAAACAACCGTGTTTGCAGTAGCTCGATGACACATTCGTCCTATTTTTCCATGTCAAGAATAGAATAGCGTAGCATAATCAGCTTTATAATCATCCCACTGCTGGAACCCAGGACTCCTCTCTATGAGAGGGAATTAACCGTAATCCACCAAGCAGGCCCAGTGCGGATCGGTGACTTTAAGCCTTTCGATGAGGCCTAATGTGAGCGACCATATTTCACGCTCTCAAAACGGTGAAGAAAACATCGTGAGGAAACCGGCATGTCCTATGTCCAAAAATACAAAATATGTGACATCCATCAATCAGCTCGCATGGTGAATTACGGCTCATTCCCTCTCCTGGGGGAGGTGCGAGTCCCAGCAGTGAGAACATTATACGGCTGTTTACGCTATTTATTATTATGATATACCCCTCGTGACTATGTATGGGCTGAAAATTAATAATAGGTCTAGGAACAACGTTGTTGGACACAAGTCAAGGTCAGTCGTGGTGTATTCCAACATAATTTTACATATTAATATTAGGCTTTTTTTATAAACTAGTGCTTGATTGCAATCCCACCTGATTGTAAGCAGTGATGCAATCGTTGAAAACACCCAAATTATAATCGGACGGGAAGACTGCAGCAGGCAAATTGTTTTAGTCCTTCGATATACGCGGTATAAATGACGAGGCAAAATGTTTAGTCGTAAGCAGTCATTATTCATCTCAGCCGAATTTAAACTATATGTACAATAGTAGTACTTAGGCAGACTTTAGGTTCTCACCGGACATGGTCAGTTCGGGAGGTTCCTGCACCGGAGATATGGAACGAAGGTAAAGAAGGACAAGGAACAGGAGTGAGGTTTAGCCAGGAAAAGTTTAACACGCCTTCTCGCTCCACCCACGAGCAGAGAAGTCATTGGATGATTTCACGCAAAAAAATATCATTAAATTGAAAAAGACTTTTTCTTCCTTAGATCCATAAAGAACTGACGTTACAACAATTCTTCTGTGTTCTGTTATCATATACAAGTGTTTTATTATCTTCAACACATCCATCTTTTCTATCATTATTATTTAATTTTCATTATACCATCATGTATACAGTACCTATACAGACGTCCGTTCTATTCTCATACAGCATTCCATAATTCTCAATTATCTTCATCCGCATTCATAATGTGTATTACTTGAAGATGAGTATTAAAATGATTCTATTTTTAAAAAGCAGTAACTGTAAAGTGATCGTTAAAAATATTTGCATTACCTACAGTCAACCTGTCGATCCAACTTTTTTGTTTAACGTTTTTACTGTATACCGCGAATAGGTTGTCTATGGTATTTGCTAGTACATCGCGAGTCATAACCGAATGCAGTATTCTGCAAAATATAAGAAAACATATCTATGTATTTCGTAAGAGCAATTACATATATAAGAAATACATATTTATATATTTCGTAGATATATCTGTAAGAGCAATTATAATTGTATTTTTTATTAGTTTTTCCTATAGAATCGGACTGAGTGGATTGTATTGTATGTATTATATTAAGTTTACTTTTTTTGTGTAGCAGCCATATTTATTTTTTTGTAAACTTAAGTGTTTAATTAAGAAAGTTCATAAATATTAATTGAAGTATTTTTTCAGTCTTCTTTCTAGGCATTAAATAATAAAACTGAAATTACTAAGCAGCCTGGCTTTCTCGTTTCGTAAAAACCAGTAATTAAATCTGAAATTCTATTTTTACTTATGATTTACTTTGAGTTTTGGCTTTGAATTAACATTTCTGAGAATACATTGTCACTTAAATATATATTTAATTGAGTGTTTGTCTAATAACCTCCAGTTTCTGAGTTAAGAATTTGAAGTTATTTGTAGGGATTAACGCGTTAACTTCAAAAGTTCAAACTCAATCCAGAAAAGCCGGTCCTTAGCATACCTACATATATCCCAAGTAAATCTTGACTACTTAGCACCAACTTCGAACAAAACAAAAGATTGACATAACGCAAAAATTCGAAAAACAAACGAATACTAAAAACACTGGCATAAAAATTTATCGATCAGTAGTCGAATGAGTCACAGTTAGACCGATCCCAGTTTCCATATTTGAAAGGCAGACGTAAAACATTAAACTGGCTAATTAGCTTGAAATTAGTGTTCCAATTTTAAACTTTTAGCTGTCAAGGGTGGCGAGACGAAAGGTGACGTCATTATGTTTTTTATTAATAAAATTAGTCTTTGATCAACTGCGGTTTAAGTTATAGTGATATGAGTAATAGATGACTGTTCATGGTTATAATATGTGCAATGTGCAGTCTAATATAACTTAAGTAATATTAAGTCTGTGTTAAGTTATCCAACTTAACGGAGGATAATCTTGGCGACCTAGCCAAGCGCTTCACCAAGGCTTCGAGCTTATAAAGCACGGGTCAATGTCAGAGATAAAAGCTCACTAAGTTATAACTTGTATCACCTAGGAAACAACTTGTAAAAAACAAACAGATTTAACAACATAAAACACCAGAAAACTTAACAACACGAAAAACTTCGGAACGCACTTGTTTTCACACAAAAAATGTTTGAACACAAAACACAACACACATTTTGATTATACTTTTTTAAATTAATAATCGAAGTTATATACGCCAAGCGTGTTCGCGAGTTCAGTTCAGACTGGGTGATTCATCCCATTCGATGGAAGAAAAAAAAACTATAAGTTGAATTAGGAGCGCAACACACGCGCGGAACACAACTGTGACTGTGTTCGAGAGAGCAGAACTGAGCAACGGAACTCGATCTTGTATAGGATTTCGCGTTACTACATGCTCGTGTGGAGCAGGTTGCTGCAGAAGGTTTACTGGTCAGAAGAAAACTGATTTATTAATACACCGTTAAATTTTAGTCGTTTTAATCCCGCGGAGGGCGGATTCAATACATGAAATACTATCAATTTGTAAAGAAAAAAAAAATTGAGTACTCTTTTTCAAAAACTCGAATTAATTTAAGCATATACGAAATTAATTTCTTTAAGTAAACGAGTCAATAACATTGTTATTGACTCGTTTGTTGTCGGTCGTTGTGTACTAACTACCTACAGTTCATTGACCTCGATCAGCTGACGTTTACTTAAAAGAAATTAATTTCGTACATGCGTAAATTAATTGGAGTTTTAAAAAAAGTACTTTATTTTTTAATTTTATCTTTACAAATCGATAGTATTTCATGTACCGAATTGACCCTTCGCGGTATTAAAACGACCAAAATTTAACGGTGTATACTGTAACTTGGTACGATCAAACCTCGCATTTGGTTCGCTTACGAACAAAATTAGCCCATCTTAGATTATTTGAGTCGAATCAAATTCGAACGTGTGTTGATACTTTAACAATTTCGATATTGACCCTAACGATAGGCGAGTACCTGCCACAGATAAAATTACGTAATGGCAGAATAGTTTTATACATTGTGGCTTGGCAAAGGCCCAAATAGGTGCCTCCGGGAAGGTAGATAAAATTGGAAGAGAATCGTCGCCAAATGTTCAACTAAAGAACATAACTCACTCAGGGTGACTTTGAAAGAGGTTTGATTTGATCTTTGAAGAGAATTTATAATAAATTAAGTAAAGTGTACGCAGGGTACACTATAGGTTAAATGGATGAGCCGTTTCGTCAGGTGAAACTGTAATCAAACTTTGCTCACCAGGTAGTTGCTTATCAGGTAATGCGGAGCTGGTTCGCGAACTTCAGCTTCTATCTCTGCCTGTACCCCGAAACTTGCCTCCAGAACTTAGTCAATACCTTTTTTTGTGGATAGAAAATTATCAAATAAGTTCTTCCAATCTGGGTGTCCCGAGAGGGAGTGTCAGACTTTTACTGACTAAAACTCAGCTGCGTTCCTTGTTTTGCCTTTAGCGTTCTAGATCCACGGTAACTCTTTCGAACAATACCGCAGATCTATACTATGATTTTTTATTAGACGAAGTAAAGTGACAGCTATAACAATGGTTGTTTGACAGTTGGGCATTGTTATTTGACAGTTGGGCATTGTCCACTGCTGTCACTTTACTTCGTCTAATAAAAAATCATAGTATAACAAGCGTTGAACTAAAGTCAGCCATTTTGTACGAAGTGGTACTTCTTCCATTCATCTGTTTGGTATTATTATGGTTGAATTATCACGGCTCCTACGTGATGTTGTTATGTGGTATTAATAAATGTATTAATTAATCGCGTCTGGGCGTGTCCAGGTTGCAGTATTACGAGATTTTTGTTTGCTTTTGTTCAAAGCATCGCGTTTTTACGGTAATTGCAAGAATAGGAGGCAATTTAGCTTTTATTTATTTATTATTTTGTTTATTTAATACTTTAAGCACATAAAAGTACAGAGGCGGGCTTAATGCCTTTGTGTAGGAGTTTTAAACAGTAACGATTGTGAACCAAAATGTATGGAATTACCTAACCAATAAACATCTCGATACCACCCATACGCACAAAACGTATTGGGAACACATTCATTGTGCGTATAGCTCAGGAGTGATATACCCTGTCGGAGTCTGTATTTTCTTTTAAGTCAAGGGTTCGTAAATATGAAAAAAAAAACTTCCTTGGTTCGATCCATTTTGAGCTAACTATTTAACTATTTCTAAAAATTGCCATAGGCGAGTAGATGGTGTGCCTAGATAAAATAACAATTCTTTTAAAAAAAAGTACTGTTATTTAAGAACAGAATCTTTTGTTCTGACCTTGACCTGAAATATAGGTTAGCTTTTGTGTCCCTCACTGAGTCAGTTCCTGTCCAAGGTCACCCAGACACATGTTTTGTAAGGTTCGTCTGGCCTCCGGTCTGGACCGGTATTATAATATTAGCTAGGCTGTGTTACACTAGCTTCCACAAATAAAGCAGAATGCCATTTTTGGGCCTATCTTTCAATAGTTGCTATATCGTTGGATAGGTATTTTCAAGCTGAATAAAAGTTACTATGACACCAAGTTTCTAATCTTCGTTTTACATATTAGTTTTGCCAATAACCAAGTATGAATAGTACGCGGCAAATAAGTTGAACCAAAATGGCTGTCGTTGCTATGGCGACGCGCCCCACGCTTCGATTGAATCCCGGAAATCTGCTACTGCGCTTTGAAGGTCGATCATTTTGACAACTTATATGCTGCGTACTATTAATACTTGGTTATTGACAAAACTGACATGTTAAACCGAGAATAACTACGAGTTTATATAGATAATAACATTTAGAAAGAAATGTTTATATAGCATGTGTTATACAAGAACGTTTTGTTTTCATTGAAATTTGATTCAAATATTATGTATTTCTTTTCACATAGGCCTCCATGAGCGCATAATATATTTTGCAAATAAAACTAGGCCTTGCCTTCAGGAAGCTTAGAAGATTTTTCTGTGAAATTATAAATTATACATCGTTAAATTTTGATCGTTTTAATCCCGTGGAGGGTCGATCCGGTACATGAAACTATCGATTTGTAAAGATAAAACAAAAAAAGTACTTTTTTCTAAAAATCGAATTAATATAAGCATGTACAAAATTAATTTCTTTAAGTAAACGAGTCAATGACCTTGTAGGTAGTTGTCGTATATTAATTAGAGTTTTAGAAAAAAAGTATTTTATTTTTTAATTTTATCTTTACAAATCGATAGTGTTTCATGTACATAGAGCCTCCACGGGATTAAAACGACCAAAATTTAACGGTGTATAATATGCTATTAGATTTTAGTTTATGTAATTATTAGCTATGTTAAAAGATACGATGGGGGTGGCATACCTGGTTAGATAAAAACCCCAAAATCAATAAAGACAAAAAACCGATGTAGAAGGAAAAGTAGCCCTTTTTTCCGGAACAATAAGTTGTCAATCCGCATGCGGGGTGCTGCCCGATATGCCCCGCATCCCGCGTGTGTATTAAACGCATTACAATAACTACTTACATGAAAAGGACATTTGCGGGGGCTACGCGTGCACAACAATCCCGTGTGCGTGACGAAATCCACACGATACTAAAAACACCCATAACGTTCCGAACCTTAGTCTGCAAAACCTGAACCCTTATAAAAAAAAAACCCTTATAGGATCACATTGTTATTCGTCTGTCTGTATGTCCACCTCGTGTCCTGGGACAAAAGTATCATACAAATTATTCCAGAGCTTGGTTTCCTCATGTCCCAAATTTTGTCTAAATCGGAGCGTGATGGAGTAAAAAACATACATACAAACTTTCGCCTCTATAATATTAGTGTGAAGTGTGATTTCTTGGTAGTAGAGTATTGCAAAAAAAACTGGTGAAAACTAAAGATCTTACTATACCTCTTCAATGGAAACTTAATATTATTTACCCAGCGATACACTACAAAAAAAAAAAACAAGTATCTATTCACAACGACTAAAGAACGCACTCTGGCCAAAACTTCTGCTAACTCATTGAAAAGCGTACAATGATCAGCAAATCTGGGAATTACGTAAGAGTTTATTCAATGACATGGTTCGATTCATGTACTTTCTATTTGAATAGATACGACTTACATTATTATAGTTTTTATGTAGTCATCCGAAACGAGAATGAAAACGTAAACGTCATGACGGCAGTTCAGAGGCCTCGAGTTGATTTAACGTTAACACGATCGAAACGTTTATGCGTTTGGCTCTCTGATTGGTTAACAGCTTGGAGCGGACCACGAGGCGATCAAAATGTTTATGCGTTTGGCTCTCTGATTGGTTAAGAGCTTGAAGCGGACCAATCGGAGCGCTGAACGTCTTAGACGTGTTTACAAACTCCTACTAGGAACTCAGAGGCTTCAAGATGTAAAGTTTAACGCGTTTGGCTCTCTGATTGGTTTAAAGGTTGATTCTTAAAGCAGGCCAATCGGGGCGCTGAACGTCATAAACGTGTCTATCGCGTTAAGGACGATGTACCACAGCCTCACCTGATAAGCGAAATCGTGGTCAACGATGGAACACGCTTGCCAATTCAAGACCTTCGATTATTATAACTTACAATGTCTCGTCACAAAGCTTCATTTCACCCAAAGGGCAATGCTCGGAGTTTCCTTACATGATCGAATCAGGAATGAAGACATTCGCAAAGGTTACTGACATAGCCCGAAGAATCGCCAAACTTAAGTGACAGTGATCAGAGAACATTGCTAGCAGTGCAAAAGGTTCTATAGGCGCAGCATACTAAGCGCATTGATGATGTGGTGAGAGTCGCTGGGAATCTGATAGAAAAGGACTGGTTATTGTGACAATTAGGGGAGGCCTATGTCTAACAGTGGACGTCTTTCAGCCCAAATAATGATGAAAGAAAGCATTCCATTCATTAAAGTCAATTTAAAAATCCCATAGGATAAGGCAATCTAGACCAATAGGATACAGATACGACCGCAACTGTAAAACAAACTCATTATCTCGGGACCTACATTATGTGAGAAAAGAAAAGAACACAGCTCCTTCCGTTGCAACACAATGGCGGACCGCATTTGTGTCATAAACATTGATTCTTTTATTATAACACACTGCCGCTCATTATGTGAACAAGGCCGGCCAAGCTGTAACGTTCTGATGAAAGATTTGCTTAGATTTTTTACTTTCTCACCGGATAAGCCATGATGTGGTTGACGATTTTAGTTAAGGTGGGAATCATCTTATGACTTCTCCCGCTCTAGGGCGGAGCGGAGTGGTCGTCTTCAGGAAGATCATGCCTATGACATGCAGGCAGCTGATCTTTGTTCCGTCACACGTGCGGCCGTCGCCTTTGCTACAATTTCAGCTTCGCAAAAGGAGGCGACCGTCGCACATTTCCCATCATTCCGGACTATGCCCTGTACCAGGTCCCGGAGTAAGAGGCACGAGCCTCTTCCAATAATAATGATTTTAGGAAGTAATGTGGTCGATGAGGCCGAAAGATTCTGGAGTGGCAATCACGTATAGTACGCGTCAAATAAATTGAACCATATGCTATGGTGACGTATTTCGGCTATAATTGAGGAAGGAATACGATGTTGCGTGGAATCTATCGACAGTTCTTATAGCACCTGATACTATAAGCAGCTAACGGAAATGACGTATAAGAACTAAATAGGCTTACGTAACCGCGGCAGAAGTCGCACCTGACGCACTCCTAATCTCATTTGTAACGACGAGCAATATGTGTTATTTTTAAATCAATCTTCTTAGCATTTAAAAAACTTTACCACACACCAGGAATTACTCGTGTATCGTGGATGCGTTCGCAACGTGGCAAATTTTGCAGCGCTTCTAGCGGTCACTTGCAGAACCAAAATTTGCCATACAAAATATTTACGGCGTCGATATCGAGTAGCGACGAATACTATTGCTTAAAACTCATGGTAGAGGTACAGGATTTTAGGAACGTGGAGCGTCTGCCTATCTGCCGTCAACAACCCAGTAACTGTGAAATACGATAACTCCTTGGCAAGTAACTGGCTAGGCACACTCAAAAAGCGTTTTATTCTGTTGAGATGATAGATAATAAAATATTAACTAATTAATGATGTTGAATAATCAATTTTAATTCATTTATTTTTAAGATACTTACTGTGTATAATTGTCATTGAAATTAATTATTTAAAATTATAATTTAATTTTCAATCATAATTCAATTAAATTCAATTTATTGTTATTTTATGTTTTTACTAAAACTTAATTAATTTCAATGAAATAATAAATTTTCAAGAATCAATTGTTATAATTTTATGTTATTGATAAATTATTTTGTTTATTACTTAATTAATTAATTAATGAAGAAATACTATCTATACACAACTCAGTACTTCATTTAACTAAAAAATATTGTGTCTTTTAAATGTATTTTTGTACTAATAAATATATTAATCTGTTTAACCAGGTACAAGCGTACTCACCCGGTGCGATGTGGCAACATGGCCCAAGCCGTGCGCAGGTGTGGGGCGCTCGTCGCTGGATTCATCGCCCGACCTCTCGCCCGTGAACACCGAGTCGTGGGATACTGACAGTCCGCTGCCGTAGGCGCCCTCCCTTGGGGAAGAAAGAAAAGGGGAACAAATTAATAGCAGATAGATACGATGACACATAGAATAATTGGACACAGCATCACCTTAATAACATCAACTAGAATTAAAGCGAATAGTTATTTGGCCGGATACTCGAATATCCGGCCGTTGAATAAAAATTTGGTGCTCATTGATAGTTATTTTTTAGGTGTTAAGAATCAAGTACTTGTCTAAGTTTTATACTTTTCGAATTTCTTTGTTAGGTATCCGGCCAGGTAGAATTATGTGAACCGTATAGGCCGGATATCGAATACCGGATATCAATCTTATTTCAAATATCAACGATTGGTTCAATTTTGCCAATTATTCAGCGAGTACTAGGAAAATGATTCCCGTAATATTGTCCGATTTTTTTTGGTTAAAACCTTTTTATTCATTAGGTTATAATTATTAATATAGTTTTAAATTGTTTTTACTGCCTACCAAACTAATTTAAATCTTATCAATCCAGTTCGTTGAACTTTAATTCAAAGCGAAACAGTTTGCAACTTGGAAGTTCCGTCACCAAATCATAGATGGCGCTATTTGTTGAGTAACTCAACATCGAAGTAAGTTCAAACTTTGTTTTTGTAAAAGTTTTGATAATTTGAAGAAAGGTTAACGAAACATGCAAAAGATCATTGTTAAACGAAAAAATATATATGATTGATCTCCAGAACACGTCAGTCACGATCATTTGCACTCCACTTATGCCATATTTTAAGGAAAATAAAGACGCTTAGCGATCTTATCTTACTTTCTCCTAGCATGTCGGTCAGCGTCCAGCAGTTCTGAAGTGGAGCTGCTTTTGGGGTCGGGCGAGGCATCTGCTCGGGCTCCACTGCCACGACGCTTGAACATGCGCCGCAGGCCCCGAAGAAAGCGCCCTGTGCGACCTTCGCCTGAAACATACACGCCTGGTATTAGGAACTACTACTACCTCTCTTACCAATTTATACTTTTTTGACAGAAAGTAAGACGTAGCTCACACATTCGTATACAAAAGAAATACATGTATATATGTACACACGTACCTATGGAAAAATAAAAATCTGTGCGAAGCCAAAACCGCGCCTAATTCAGCATAGCATCAGCCTTATAATGTTCTCACTGCTGAGACTCAGGCCTCCTCTCGAGAAGAGAGAGGGAATGGGCCGTAATTCACCAAGTGTGCGTGTTGGTGGATGTCACCTATCATTTTTGGTTCTAGGACATGCCGTTTTCCTTACGATGTTTTTCTTCACCGTTTTGAGAGCAGTGGTGATGAAATAAATTTCACAAAGTAATGCGCCTGGTTGGGTTAGAACCCTCGACCTACAACTTGTAAGTCGGGGCCGTTACCACTCGACCACCACTGCTCTAACCTCAGTTCAACTCAGCAAATACTGCTATATTTAAAACAATAAATAATGCAACGTTGGTATTCTGTCAGGGCCCGCTGTGATGCCACGAAAACACAAATACATGAAGGATGTTATAAAATTGTTGTAACGATGTTTTTGTTTTGGCAAAATCCTCGCTAATTTTAGGGGAAGATCTAATAGGCTAATAAACACACCGCCCTAATCAAATTTTATACCACAGCTATATTTAAAGTTGATCGTTCATCCCCCTTTGTATTCATTTCCTTACTCATTTTTTATGACACTAACAAAATACCTTAGGGGCTGTTCCCCAAGCCACGAATTATACGATAGATTTACGATTATAGATCGCACATTAAATCAGGGGTCAGCGTACAGAATTTTAGTATTCTATTGTTGCAAATTTTGGGGGAATCTACCCTTTTTCAATTGGCGTGGATTTGTCAGCTACAATAATCAATAGATCAAAAAATTTGGAGTGTCCAGAACACATGACATTTCGGCAAGCTGTTCAAAATCATGGATATTACTCTGTTAAAGAGAATCTTTAACGCTATGCTATCCTAGTACCTGACATGGAAGTTTGAAAAAAAGTTTGCTTCAAAGAGACCAACATAGACAAGGTCCGCTAGGGCCTTTTTCATTCGAAAGAGTTACCGTAGACCTGGCACACAAAGGGAAAAAAAAAAGGTTGGTTTTAGTCAAAGTCTGACACCCCCTCTCGCGCCATTCAAAATGGCGGAGGATTCATTTGATGATTTCTCATGTGCAAAAACGAACCAAGAGTTTGGAGAAGCTTAAGTGTTCAAAAATATAGGAGTCAATCAATTTACTCCGTAAAGTGCTACATGGGTTCTTGTAGATCTCTTTTTATGCTATGTGTTCCTGGTACACATTCACAACAAAAGTTCGATTGTACTCTCTCTGTCAGTCTCTCTAGAATCTCCTCTGTTACGGATGTTAGTTGCGCTAACTTGAATGTTTCTGTAGCACCCTTCATATTCTACGAGCCTGGTACTCACCATGGTTGTGTGTGTCGGTGATGGGCGGTCGGTATGGCGGCTCCAGCGAGCCCTCGCGCACACACGACATGAGGCCCCCGCCGCCGCCGCCCGACATTCGAGCCCGCTCCTGTAACACACAGATGACATAAATTAGGAAGGTACTATGAAGTAGTTAGGACCGAAAAAATCAGAAGGGTCAGAAAAGCATCCGCAAATAGGTTTTAAAAAAACACTTTTACACGTCAATATTTTTTTTTCGTCAGTTTAAACTAGATTCGGCCGGTGTTTTCTAACTGCTACCCTGAGAAGAAACACCGAAACAAACTCAGGGAACAAAGTCTCTTTTAAAGTCCATACAGTAAACATGTAATGGTCAAATAATATGAGAAACATGCAGATTAGTGTCTGAGATGGTCTTTTGAAGAAAGAACCACACAGATTTGAGTGGACCTGTCCAGTCAGTGCAAGCATTTGTCACTTAACTTAGGACTACTATGGAGCTCAACGACTTGACGAACAATACCAAAGAAAGGACATTTGGGTAGGCCGCATCAAATACTCAAAACTGCCAGACATCATGTTAAAAATTACAGAAAAGAAAAGTAATCCACATAGTCCCCATATTCACAATAATAAACATACATATGTAAGAACAAAGTGCATCCTGTCTAATTGGAAGCTGATCACGGCTTGCTGACGTCCAAGCAGCCTGTCATCTGGTTCGCACTAAGCCTAAGTGCGCCTCAAAGAGATATCCGCAAACCCATAGGACCCATAACCGATAAGACTACAGCGAATTTTTGAAAGGGTTAACCATGGTCCTAAAAAACGTACAATTTGAAGGACACAGGTGTGAGTTTAGTCGGTAAAAGTTTGATACGCTCTCTTGCTCTATCCTAAAGCGGGAGAAGTAATTGAATGATTGTAATCATCCTGTCAGCAGTTAAGGTAGCTGCAGAGCATTCTAGAAAAACCATATTAAATAAAATAATAGAAACTTAGACCTTCAACGTAAAGGAGAAAACAGAAATTAAATTTTCGAAAGATTAAAATTTTTAATCCTGTTCTGGTGCCTTCCTTAATCAACATGTTAATTTAGAGCGTTCCTAATTTGCTTATTTATGATGATTTAATTAACATAGGAAGTTATTTAGGACCCCGGATAAACAAATTAGCGCCAGTATTTAATTAAAATGTTAAAAATCCGCCCCTGACTTCTGAACAGTGAAGTTTTTAAGTCACGCCAGCGTTCTCGGTAGATGACACATTTTTCTTTTATTTGATAGGTTCGCACTTGACCTCTATTTCACCTGATGGTAAGCAATGATGAAGTCGACGAGGGAGCACGCTTGCCTAGAAGTAACCTATTCACTAGACCTCTAAGATTGTAGCTATCAGGAAACACAGACCCTGGCAGCGATTTCCACTCCTTAGCTGTACGCACAATGAAAGTGTTCCTAAAATGTTTTATGCATATGGGCGGGAAGTCCAAGATATACCTGACCTGACGCAGTTCCTCACCGGATACGGTTGTTTTGGGTTATGGTAATGTTCCTAGTTCAGATTTCCAAGCTGAAAGACGTCCTCTGCTGGACCTCCCCTAATTGCCACCACAATGACAAATCCTGTGCGTCACGGATCCATTGAATTCCCGCAACCCTCACCAGGAGGACATTGGTCCAACTTGTGTAAGTCCTGTTAACTGCATCTGCCAGTTCACGGTCGCCACTCCAGAACCATTCGGCCACATTGACCATTTGTTCTGCGGGCAATGTGCCTTACCTATTGTTACTGCTGTCGGTAACCTTCATTCTCCTACATGCCGTTTCACATAAATGAATTCTTAAATAAACGTAATTACAGTTGCGTCAACGCTACATGCTATGAAAAACACAATTGTGCGATAATTCACTTTACTTCCGAGTATTATTAAACTCAAAAGAAGCTGATAATGAAGAAATAATTGACATGTCAGTCTTCATTTTCTCAAGACACGGGTCTAATAGAGCCTTGGAGCTTGTGAAGGATTTTCTTTCGGAAGTAAAGAGCGTCAACATTAAACCATTTATATCAATCAGACTTTTACAGCTACTTTTGGTAGACAAGGATGATCCGTTAAAAAGTTTTGTGTTTTCTGATATAAGTAAAGGGGTAAGAATGTCGGCGAAGTCTAAATGACTGAACCGCAATATGTAGGTCACTAAACCTGTGTTTGCGCACACATTTATGCAATATAGTAGCTGTTACCCGTGATTTTGTTAAGGAAGAGTTTAATAACTTACTGGGACTCGAGCCAGGCGGAGGGTCAGTCTGGAGTACGGCCCATTCTCTCTCATAGAGTCTTCTCTATGAGAGGGAATGGGCCGTAATCCAGCCCGCAGGCCCAGTGCAGATTGATGGATGTCACATGTCTTTAAGTCTTTGGTAAGACCAAAGACGATTTTTGTTCAGTTTTTTAAAGCAGTGATGATGAAATAAATTACACAAAGTGACTGCCTTGGTTTTAAACCAACGACGTACAACTTGTAAGCTGGAGACGTTACCATTAGGGTACCACTGTGCTCCTTTATTATTATTATTCCCAAATACATTATTATTATTACAAGATATTCAATAGCACCGCCATTGTTGAACAACGGTTTACGAAATGATTATTATGTTGGAGCTTATCGCTACACAAACCCCTTAAGGGTTTACCCGTAATTATGTGAAACCCTTGTGGAATTATTTGTTTATGTAGTCGATTGTCGGTATAGTGAGAATCTGTCATTTATCACTTTCTCTTACAAGAAGGAAAAATGACAATGGTAACATCAGTGGGAACGTTATAAGATAATTATGAAATGACTTTGGATATAGACACCATAAAAATCATAAAAAAACATCCTCCAGACTTAAACTCGATTTATTTTTAGTTGATGCAGCTTCTTTGAATACTTCTTGCAACACACATCTATTTGCGTCATCTCATGGTTGCCGAGACTGCGAGTGTGCCTCCTTGTCCTTGATCCGAGGCGAGATACTATATCGACAAAGTTTGAGCTATCTGTGTATGAATGGACAGAAGAAAACTACTCGAGGTGTGATGCTCAAAATGAACCCTTCCGAAATGGCCAGCGTGAACGCTTCAATCGCCTAGCTTTATCATCTTTCACACAATTTATCCATTATTTCTTTGGTAATTTTTACCTCAAACTAATACTTAGAACTTCATGACTGACCTATTCCGCATTCTTCCGCATCACATGCTCAAACCATCGACTACCTGATACGAAGACAACCGATTTTTACACACACAATGCCTGTCAAGGTTCGTTCGAAAAGTTTTTGTAGAGCTGGAACAAAAAAGGCAACAAGAGTGTCCATGGAGTTTCTTCCACATTCTTCTCCATAGAGGTCTACGCTTTGGAATGTGCAATAAGCACCACTTTTCGGACAAACAGACTTAAAAGTGCCTGTAAATGGTTTATTTGAAATAAAATGCTTTTGAATTTTGACTTTTGAACTAAATGCACACTTTTAGGATTTAGTCAGTAAAAGTCTGTGTCACTTTCTCACTCTATTACAGAGGGAGAAATTGTTCAATCACTTTCAACGCAAAAACATACATGTCAAAAATGTACTTCTCATCTTCTTAAACACAATAAGATTTAGATCAATAAAAAAAAAATGGCGGAATAAACGTAAATAGAATGAACCGTGCGTCTATCTCGAGTAAATGTCTAATAAACCTTCATTACGAGGCAATAAATCGACTGGGAAATATTGGCTGGTCGAGGCAAACACTCCCTGAAGTAACTTTTCTTGGAACACAATATAGCCCAGGTATGACCAGTGTGAATGTAGCCATTATGTAGGAATGTACACAAGGTTTGAAGGCTTCGGTTGACGCAATATGGTTCAGAATTTTCGGGTTCTGTTATTTCAATATGAAAGGGAAATATTTGGCAAAGAGCAATGGAACCCACTTTTTTTACGGTAGCTAAAATCATCCAATGACAAATCCCGCCCTTAGGCGGAGCGGGAAGTAGTGTCAGACTCTTACTGACTAAAAACCTACCCCGTTCCTTCGCTGCCTCTCGTGCCGGGGCCGGGCCTTCCTTTCAGAAACTGACCCATGACCCAAGCAGGCTTCGACCCTGCCAGCCTGCAGCTAGCAGGCTGGGCCTCTATGAAACCCACTTTGTAAAGCCCCCAGAATACAAAACTGAGTCACAGTGTGGAACAACGTTTAAAAAAAAAACTACCACCATCACCATCTTATCAAGGAGTCATCCAGCATTTTCTTCTCTTGCTTCTTCATTATCCACATTTCAGATGCATAATGAAGAAGCAAGAAAAGAACTTCATACTGTATAGCTCAGGAGCCCGGTTTTTTTTTCATTTGACCTTTGTAGCGAGGACCACAGGTTTCCCTGACACAAGTCAACCCATAGCGCCAATGACCCTTCGACCCTGCTGGGAAAACCCACATCCAACCAACAACCCAGTTACTGGGCATCACGACACTCCTTTTACTGCACCAATAAATAATTTATTATTAAATAATCACTGTCTGACCAGTACAAAGCTAGACGGAAGTTTGATAATTAATCAATTCTACTAAGCCAACCCGAAAATGGCCACCAATTAGAGTAAGTTCTGATCTAATTTATTAAACTATGTAACTAACTTCATTGGGATCCCTTCAAACACTATTAAAATTAACTTGAATCCCAAACTCGGATGAAATGAAGATGGTTTTAAGTTTCTTGACCTTAATCTATACAAACATTATTAAGTTGAAGTGTTTGTTTGAATGCGCTAATTCTAGGAACTATCCGGCTACCGTAGGCGCGGGCTTGCGGACGGCGAGCAATGGGTAGCTCGCTGTCCGACCGTCCAGTAACCGTCCAGACCGAGCCCAAGTCGTCGACAGCGTGCACTGTTCCCGCGCGCCTCAAAGAGTTGTCAGCAAATCATAGGGGCTCAGTCAGCTAGCAGGCAGGGTCGAAGCCTACTGGGGCCAAGGGTCTAATTTTGAAAGGAAGTCAGTAAAAGTCTGACACTATCTTGCGCTCCGCCCAAGGGCGGGAGATGTCATTGGATTATTTTTACCCACCGATAAAAAGCTATTACATAGGGAGGCTTTATAACGTCAATTTACGACCAATAGAGGCACGACAATTGACGGTACAGTGAGCGCAGTGGTTGAGGGATCGGCTGCTACACTGAACGTCGCGAGTTCGATTCCCACACGAAACAAAAATTTTATGGCCCACAGATATTTGTTCCAGGTCTGGGTATGTCAGATTACATGTTTGTTAACGCACTCACGATACAAGAGCTATTCCTAGTGTCAGGCAGTTTTTTTTAGTAGTTATGGAGTCATAACCAAACTAGCGGATGAAACCGCAGGTGACAACTAGTCCTATAATAATCTCACTGTAATATATAGCAAATCTCTTAATACAATTTAAGATTAGTTTGCCCTATTTTGTATTGAGGCCATCTTGGTCCCTTTCAAATAACCCTGAACTCGCGTATTGGAAGTAGTGCTTTGTATCAGTATATATACAATCATTATGTACCATTTGGGTGAAAATGGGACGCTACATGGCAATCCAAAAGCACCTTATGTAAATATGCCAATGTGTACACGTAGATTCACAACTACCAAACTTGTTCATACAAAAGTAGACTCTAAACATCGGAATTAAGGCCTATAGTGGCGTGGATGTGAGAGGACACCGGTGTCCTCTGAGCTAGGACAGATTAAAGTAGAGAACACAAAAAGCGTAGGTATATGAAAGAGTTATCGCGATAACTGAAGAAGTACAGGTAGATTTTACTCAGTAAAAGACTGATATTCCTTCTTCTTCTTCCACCTAAAGCAGTGGTGCTATTCTCTAAGAAAACGCAGCGCTTCCGCAACGACGAACATCCAAATAGGATACAATGAATTAACAATCCAATGAATAGGCATATAAGGTTGAAAATCCAATGTATCCTGTTTAGGTGTCCGTCGTTGAGGCAGCGCTGCGTTTTCTTAGAGAATAAGCACCACAGGAGGAGTTATTTGATTCTCCCTCAAGAAAAGTATATCACGTGTTGATATGTTTATAGTTTCTATCTGAAAGTGATGAGAATGAATGTACTGTAGTAGTAAACTGGACGTTGCTGGTAATGGTATGAGCTGACCTAAAGTAGGCAGGTACGTTGAAGTCTCAATATGACATGCAGCCTGTGTTGTAACTAAGCTTTGAAACACCCGGTGTGAGCTTCTCTTCTGAGCTTGGCTTTGAATCATCAGAATAATCATCAAACGCCTGTTCGTCTTTATCAGTCAAGACGAACATGCTTCTGAAAGAAGCATGGAAAAGTGTCCTATCTTATAATAGTGTTAAAAGACGTAAGATATTAAAACAATATGTCGTTTTATTGTTAATTTTTTCTGGCTTTATATCTACACCAAGACTTTCCTGTGTAACTTTTCTCCTTCTCTGTTTATTCCATTCAAAGGTAGTCTGTAAAAGATCGCTTTTAGCAATATGACCGCCTAATGTTCCAAGCTCTTACTGTTATTTTATTTTGGTGTTTAAAGGAGGCTATTCAGTATCCTTCCTATCGTCCAATCGGCATGACGCTGCAGGCTTGATCCAATCTGCAGTTCGTCTGTATACGCCACTTACGATCAGTTTAAATTGTCCAGTCGGACGTTTAGTTGAAGCCTTTAGCCTTTAGTTTAGACGTCACCGGTGACAGACGAGGATGTTTTAGCCGTTATGGGCATTTTACTCTTAAAAATGAAACAAAAAAAAAAAGAAAAGATCGACCAGTGTGAAAACAGAAGAAAACAGTTTACTCATAGAAATTTATTAAAAGAATTGAGGATTACACCAAAATATTATTATAATTAAAAATAAAAATATTGACCTGACTGAACTGACTTTGATCGTCGACCGCCATACACGGTCCAATCGGCATGATCAAGTCAAAAGAATCGAAATTCGATTATGCCGTCAATTTTAACTGTCATGCCAATTCATTCCCACACACGGTCAATTCTAACTGATGTAATCGGTAGCGTCATGCCGATTGGTGGATAGGAAGGATGGTGTAGGGCTACCGACTATACTGTTAGAAATAGTATTATACTGTTTTTCACTAAATTATATTTTTTACTGTTGAACAAGAATAAAGTATAAAAAACTGTTTTCAGCATCAAAATGCTTAGTGATAGACTTAAACACTCACAATTATTAGAAACAGTATTATACTATTTTTCACTAAATTATACTTTTTACTGTTGAACAAGAATAAAGTATAAAAAACTGTTTTCAGCATCAAAATGCTTAGTGATAGACTTAAACACTCACAATTATTAGAAACAGTATTATACTGTTTTTCACTAAATTATACTTTTTACTGTTGAACAAGAATAAAGTATAAAAAACTGTTTTCAGCATCAAAATGCTTAGTGATCGACTTAAACACTCACAATTATTATTTTTTTCAAATCACAATAATGGAGTTTTAAAACGAATCAGTCCGAACAAATGTGTTTTCTTGAAATGAGTACTGGCTTAAAGTGGGGCCATATATTACTTTAGAAGAATTTAAAAATATTACTAAAATTGTCTTGCATCAACTTTCTGTTCCCGCCACCCCAGCATTTACACTGAAAGAGTTTTTTCAGTAATGAATGCATTGTGGCGGAGAATAGCAACAGAGCAAGAGTTTTATTTTTCATTTTTAGTGCCTATAATAAACTGTAAAATAAATAAAATACTTTTTTTCTAAAATACCGTTTAAATACTTCTCAGATAAAAAAAATACCTTATTTCTTGCTACCCTAGGTGTATGGCCACCATAATGAAGACTAGGTAGGTACATATCTATCTGTCTTTCATTTAATTCAATAGGAGGAAAGTAATTCAGTGGAAACTTCCTTGAACAGTAAACACAGAAAGGCACGTGTAAACGTGTTTTCAGGAATCAATATTTTCGACATGAGCTGAAATAAATCCCTGAGTATACCTCTGATCCCATCTCTTTGTATCTCTGATTTAGGTTTTAAAAAGCTTTAGAAATATGTGATTCGGAGTGTGTTTTTTTGGGCTCTATACCTTGTCTTTTATTGACTCTTAATCCTTGTTGATTTTGAACTAGAAACATTCTACAGCCTAAAATGTAACTCGTTGTCCCCTGCGTCTTAGATTACTACTCTACTCCTATTGATCGTAGCGTGATGTTTTATAGCTTATAGCCTTCCTCGAGGACTATTTACCACAAAAAGATTTTTTAAATTCGAACTTTTGGTTACTTTTGTTTTAGCCTGAGATATTATTTGGACTATTGAAACCTTTTAATAGCTCATCTTTATAGTTATACTTAATTATCACATTTTCTTTTGAAATTTTATCCACAGTAAAAAAAATGCTTGGTTTCCCCCGGGCACTACTGGTCTAACAGTTATTGAATTATTTTTTTTAATAAAAAATAACGATTTGACAGCTTTTGGAGAAAAATTATGTCCTGACGATTAAAATGTCAAGAGTCCATGATTTAGCATAAGTGTGTTTTTTGTTGATACAGTAGGTCTTATATTTAGATGGTAATTCAAAAAACTAACCAATATTCAACAATGCCTAAAAGAATTTAAAATCGATATTGTATACTAAACAGTCGAGACCCTACTACGAGCTTTTTACGCAATTCATTTGACGACCTAAACTGGAGCTATATGGGTTGTACAGCTCCATCCTATTTCTACACGTCATGGTTGACCCTGGTTTGCAACTAGCTTCCCTGTATGAAAGTTATTAACTCCCTTAACATTCTCACCCTTCATTAAAACCTACAATATAAACTGTACACCACAATCCAAGAGAAATCCCTAAATAATAGCATTATCACAACCATCACTTCCTTATCACGAACTAACCGCTACTAAGACAACATCGCGACATCCATTATCGCTCGCAGCTACACTCTCCCTCCCCCAGTTTCATGGTACAAGGTCGATACGGGACATTGTGTGCCCCTCTGCCAAGGTCAAGGTTGTCAGCCCGATCGATACGGATGCTGTGGCGAACAAGGATAGAGGTATAACTAATGAGTGTGTGCGAAAGAGAAGGAGCATTAGAGTAAGAGATACGAGGGTAGTGTTTTCCTATTACGACACGGTGTAAAGATGTCCTTGTGTGGAAATTTTAATTAGTTAAAGGTCATTGCTTGGAGATTAATGGGCTAAGAACAATGCTTTTTCTTTTTTGATGTAGGAAATCATTCAATGAGCTCTCCCTTTCTAGGGTTGAGCGAGAGGGTGTGTCTTTTAGTGACTAAAACCACACCTATGTCCATCAGTTGCCTATTGCGCTCTAGGAGCACAGGTTTCTTTTTCAGAAATTCCCCGGTCTCTTTTCATGCAATGACCACCCCCGCTCTTGGGCGGAGCGGGAGATAGTGTCAGACTTTTACTGACTAAAAACCTACTCCTGTTCCTTCGTTGCCTTTCATAACAGGGCCGAATCTTCCTTTCAGAAGCAGATCCTACGGTTTTTTGCTGGTATTTCTTTGAGGGGCGCGTGGAACACTCCGCTGTCGACGACTTGGGCTCGGTCCGGACGGTTACCGGACGGCCGGACGACGAGCTACCCATTGCCTGTCATCCGCAAACCCTTACGGTGGCCGGAGCGTCTCTTGTCGCGCTAGCTGAAGTGTGAGGTTGGAAAACAACGAAATAATAGAAAGGAATAATACCACAGTGTCTCAAGACGAAAGTCAGTTGGGTAGGTCTAACTTCGAGAAAGAGGTCAATCGTCGAATCCGACTCGGCTGGGCGGCGTTCGGAAAGCTGCGCGAGGTCTTCTCGTCCAACATACCACAGTGTCTCAAGACGAAAGTCTATGACCAGTGCGTGTTGCCAGTGATGACATATGGCTCTGAAACGTGGTCGCTTACAATGGGCCTCATAAGAAAACTTACAGTCACCCAAAGGGCAATGGAAAGCGCTATGCTCGGAGTTTCCTTGCGCGATCGAATCAGGAATGAAGATATCCGCAAGAGAACCAAGGTTGCCGACATAGCACGTAGAATCGCCAAACTTAAGTGGCTGTGGGCTGGGCACATTGCTCGCAGAACGGACGGCCGTTGGGGCCGAAAGGTTCTGTGCGACCACGTACCGGAAGACGCAGTGTTGGAAGGCCTCCTACAAGGTGGACCGATGACCTGGCAAGAGTTGCGGGAATCCGATGGATGCGAGATGCACAGGACCGTTCATTGTGGCGACACTTAGCGGAGGCCTATGTCCAACAGTGGACGTCTTTCGGCTGATATGATGATGATGATGATAGAAAGGATGAATAGAAATAATGAGTTGACATTCCGGTGGAGTACTTTTAGAATTATTATTAGTAACTTGGGAAATGAAGCGAAATGTTGACTCAATTATTAAGTTGTGTTTATGTAAATGTGTTAATATTTCTTTGTTTTTTTCTACAATGAAGGTTGAGGCCTTGCGATGTCCATCAAAAGTTTTCCAGCAAGAGTTTTTATGGTCTCTTGAGAGTACTATACTTATTACATGAACAAAGACGTAGTATTAGGTAAGGTTGAACTTTTTTATTGTGTTCGTCAACTTTGTGAGAACACACCGTAAATACGATTCATCAGTTTTATTACGAGCTACGAGTATGTGTGTTTTTCTTAGCATTTAGTACACTTTTTTCGGTATGTGAAATCATCCTCTCAACTTCTTTCGCTTTACGGGTTACGGGTTTTGGTTTCACTTTAACTGACTAAAGCTACATCTGTCTCTATTACCCGTGGTCCTAAACTGCTGGGCGCTGGTTTTGCTGACATATCTTTAAAGCACGCTTGGAAAACCACGCGCAGTCGACAATTCGGGCTCGGTCCTTAAAGCCCAAGCAGCAGCTTCAAGCTACCCATTGCTCGTCATCTGCAAGCCGAAGTAGCCGGGGATCGACTTGCGACTTCCAAAGCCTGGGGCGTCTCCTGTCCCGGCTGCTGGGACATGAGGATGTCCAGTTCTTTCGCTAGCATTACTGCTTTGAAGCATTTAGTACACGTAGTGTTCATCTTAGAATTCTGTTTATCATTACCTGCTTTTTATATGTTTCTTCACTCCAGAAAAAGAAGGGGTACCACAGGTTGCCGACCCTTTTCAGTGCTCGTCTCGTTTTTTTCAATTGTTGATAGGTTCGCGCTTGACCGCTATCTCACTTAATGATATTGACAATGCGGTCGACGATGGAGCGCGCTTACCTAGAAGTAACCTTTTTACTCGTGACTTAAAAATCCCTAAGTTATAGCCATCAGAAAACACAGACTCCGGCAGGGAATGCTACTCCCTAGCTGTATATAGCACAATGAAGCTGACCTATTTATATTATACAACATTTCATTTTGAAGGTTGGAACAATACAACCAGCTGGAAACAAAAAGAAGAGATGAGGCTATTTGGTGATCCAGATTTGGTTAAGTCCAATCTACAAAGCCTTGAGCACATGCGTAGAGTAGCCAGCATTTCGGTATTTTACAGGATGCATTTTGGAGAGCGTGAGCAGGAATTACATGACTTGATTCTAAGACTAAGCGTTTGCCTCGTCGTTTATACAGCATACATCGAAGGACTGGAACAGTTTGCCCGCTGCGGTCTTCCCATCCGAATATAATTTAGGTGTCTTCAAGGCTAGAATGGATAGGCTCTTCATTAACTAGTGCGCCTCACCATCAACGATTGCATCACTGTGTACCATAAGGTGGGATCGCAGTCAAACACAAAAAAGAATATAAAGTCAAAGACCTGTGTTCAAGATTATAATGGAATTATAAATTTACCACCCTGTAATCTAATCTCTGGTGTACTAATTCACTGTACTTATCTACCTATAGAACATTTTGGAGCTCATTTCCATCTTCAATGTAAAGTTTCAATACTTACTCATTATTTTTGTTAAATGGATTCTTTTTTGAGGTGAGCAATCATTCCTTCCGCTCCGGATTTGAGAAGGAATGCCTTCTGACTTTAATAACTAAAACTAATAACTAAATTGGCATGGCTTTCAAATCACAGCAACGATGAAAGTCCGCAGAAAAACTCTTTATGATAATATACAATTAAATTCAAATGTCATTTATTCTCTCTTCTAAAATTGTTTGTAACTGTCACCAGACAATTGCAAACACCGTTACATTGTAATAGGTCTCCCGGGATTATAAACTGTTAATGTATTGTTAAAAAATCAAATAGAATAAAACTTTAGGCGCGATTGGTCCAATTCAAAATGTCAAAAAAATTCGATAGGTAATTTACTGTTTTCGAAAATCCGATTTCTTATTTCACAATATTTATTGCAAAGGCGAAAGTTTGTGTGTTTGTTAGTTCTTCACGCTGTAACGGCTGAACGCATTTGCATGAAATTTGGGAAACGGATAGACTATGTCGTGTAATGCACATGGGATACTTTTAATCCCGAAAGTGATTAAAAGTATCCTGTATGGAGAAGTATCCTTTGGAATAATTCTACTTTTGCGCGGGCGAAGCCGCTAGCAACAGCTATTTTCTTTTTTAATTTTTATAAACTAGTGCTTGACTGCAATCCCGCTTGATGGTAAGCAGTGAGCTAATACTTCAATAAACTACTATTAAAAATTGTAAAAAATTAAATACCTACATTAATTTATCATACTGTGCATTATTAATACCCAACTTAAACCAGTCTGGGGCTCTGGGGAGGTATGAAAATGCACACCAGGGCCCTGGATCCAAGGCAGGGAAGGAACAGGGTAGGTTTTTAGTCAGTAGGAGTCTGACACTATTTCCCGCTCCGCTCAATGGCGGGATTTGTCATTGGATGATTTTAAATACCGTAAAAAAAAGCACAAAAAGAATCATGGCAATGATGCACTCGTCGAGTCGAGGCTTCAAAGTCTTGAGCATCGACGCCGAGTTGCTAGCCTGTCGGTTTTCTACAGGTTACATTTCGGGGAGTGTGCGTCGGAATTGCATAGCCTAATTCCGCCTAGCCCGTTCCATCATCGGACTACCAGACGTACGGCGTTGCGCCACCGGTACATGGTGGACATCCCACCTATACGCACAAAGCATTTTGGGAACACTTTTATTATGCGTACAGCTAAGGAGTGGAATTCCCTGCCGGAGTCTGTGTTTCCTGATGGCTACAACCCGGGAATTTTTAAGTCAAGAGTGAATAGGTTTCTTCTAGGTAAGCGCGATCCATCGTCGACCGTATCGTCGCTTTCCATCAGGTGAGATAGCGGTCAAGCGCGAACCTATCAATAATAATAAAAAAAAACATCAAAACCGGTCGTTAAAAAAGTTATGCGCGAATTGATAACCATTAATTTGAACTCAATTCATTAATTTTAGAATTCGTGAATTGAAGATAGACTAGAGTGAACTTTACACATCTTTAACTCTCCATTCAACTTCGAAAACCAGACACCGTGTTTTTCTGTGTCGCCTCTCGACACTCTACTTTAAACACGGTGTCTCTCCGTGTCTTCAGATGAAACACCCCACGTTCAAGGGTATATCGTCAAGTGGTCATTTGTTAAGGCAGGCTCATGGTAGGCTTAACCGTATGATGTGGGAGAAAAACTGGGTGATTGATGATAGTGACGTGCGTTAACGCTGTTTTTGTTAAAGGGGTGGGTGGAGATGAGTTTCCAGGCCTTTAGTAGGGACTTAGAAAAATAAATTGAAAGAAAAAAAATGTTTGTTTGTTACTCCCACAAGATATACACAATAATAAGTAATGATACTTATAAAGTCAAGTTTGTGCTATTGAAATAAAATTTCATCATAAAAAGTTCGTCCGTTTGAGAACAAAGAACAGACATACAAACTTTTGCCTTTATAATATATGGCTTAGATTAATTTAAAACAGCGGAAGAAAGGTGACTCGCCTCTAGCGCGTGGACCGCTGAAATTGTGACAATTGTCACGATTTCACATCGGTTGCAAGGATCATACACATTCGGCGGCTAACGCTATTTCGCTCGCACGACAGCGCCGGTTCTTATCTCTGTCCTCGTCTATCAGTGACTATAAGTAATGTAGATGTGTGAGTTTCGAGTCCAGGTTAACCCTTATAATATATCAATGTATGACTTGTGATCTTTTCGTAGTATTTCCACCCAAAATATTTTTACAGGTTTCCGCTATACCTCCCTCTTGACAAGAACTCTTAGCCCACCATTTACGAGACATTCACCCATAAAACTTCTAAAGTACCCACATTAAAAGCCGCACTGACTACAATACAGTCTACCCCGAAAGTTTCGCGGTCTACAATTATAACGTTGGTTGGTTGCTACATACCCTGAGAACTGGGTTGATGGCCATAATGTAACATTACGACATTTGTTGTGGTCATACTGTATGAGCTTGTATTATGCTTTATATTGTCAATAGAAAACTGGTAATTTTGGAACAAAAAGAAAATAATAGAAAGGCTTTGAAATTGGTCTATTTTTAACGTAAATTTGAAAGGTTTTGAGTGTTGTTAGACTTGCGACTCCGCCCGTGTGAAGATCAGAAATTAACTAGCATAAAAATTAGACGTATAGGTCTATCCGTGAACCAAAATTCGTTCAGCCAGCCGTAAATAACTTACAAATTTTTGGAATTTATTATAATAGCGGGGTCCGAATATTTTGGAGAAGAAAGAAAATTGGAGAAAGGGCTCGTAATTGGCATTCTATTGTCTGTTTTAAATGTACATTTGAAAGGTTCTTTTGTTACACGATCTCAATTCAGTTTGAGTTTGGGTCCATCATCATTGCATTACTCTTTAAACCTTTTTTTCTGGTTTCGACGTCAATTAAAGAAATGATTACATAAATGGTGAAACGTAGGTTTTCTGGCATAGTGTCACTAGCTTTTGCCAGCGGCTTCGCCCACCTGGAATGCGAATATTATCATAAGGGAACATATTCCAGGAAATGGTGTATGAAAATCAAGTAACATATTCACATGGTAGCATAATCAGCTTTACAAAGTTCCCATTCCTAGAAAGGGCTATGCTCGGAGTTTCCTTGCGCATATTCAAATCAGGAATGAAGATATACTTAGGAGAACTAAGACTACCGACAAAGCTCGAGGTGAGGTATCGCCAAACTTAAGTGGCAGTGGGCAGTGCACATTGCTCGCAGAACGAAGAAGATGGAGCGTTAGAAGGCCTACCACAAGGTGGATCGAAAGCTTGGTGAAGGTCACGGGAATCCAATGGATGTGAGACGCACAGGACCCAGCACCTAATCCTCCTACCTCCAGCAGTGGAGCTCTTTCGGTTGAAATGATGATGTTGTCTTGCAAAACAAACACATCAAATTATTCTTCACAACCAAAACGGGGATAATGACAACCACCCCAAGAGGGACCACTGAAAATATTGAACCTCTTAAAATATTGACGAAATGTCTGCTTAGGGGCTTTTACTAAGTACCGAAGAAGCCTCTTTAAAAGGTTTACTAAATTACAATCAATATCTTACGTCGGCCTTCAAAAATTACAAGGTTGACTCTGTTCAATTATTTTCTTTAAGGCATCGTTCACACCAAACGTGTTGTCCGTTCTCGACTGTGAGTATGCTCACTGTCATCCCCAGTGTGCGTTTAGTCTGCAGTATGCGTTATCACCAAGTCGACAATACACTACAGTGTAGAATGCGTTATTTGTGTGAACAAAGGAGTGGGCTTGCTACGCGTAATTCAATACTGTCACCGAGAGTCAACGACAATGCACTACGTAACAGCGTATAGTCGGTTTTGCGTGAACCAGAAGTTAATATTATATGGAAAATGCGTAACGACCACTCACAGTCAGCGGCCGACAATACGTTTGATCTGAACAAAGCCTAAGGGTCGAAACTGCATTAAAACGCGTGACAAATCGCGTGTGTCGTGTGCGACTGTCTCCGTCGCGGAAACCGGATTATTACCTGCGCAGTGTCGATAGTTTAACTTTAACGGTGTGCGGTGTGTGGTGTATTATTAAGTAGCAAAACGAACGCGGGGCCTGGCTCCCCGCGACGTGTGCCAGCGAGGGTCCCGTCAACGGAGCATTTTTGTATAGAACCGCGCGGGCGCCCGCTTAGCGCAGGTTCGGCCTTAAAGGTTCAGGTGGTCCTGTGTCTTTGCTGGTAAACTGAATAATAATTTATCGTTCCTTCGTGAGCGCCCAATAACAATCTTATAAGTGGGAATTAAATTGTTTTTGTCAAATGCTTTATTAAAAGGGTAATTTATTTTTGTTGAATACTTGTTTACTTTGGGAAATCTCCGAGTTTAAATGAAATGCCATCTAATTGATTGTCGTTGCCTTGGCGATGAGTTTGCGGTCCAATTAGTGGTTGAGTGATTGGGAATGATAATGATACTGAGATTTTGATCTTCAAGAGTTTACCTATTACTGTCGCAGAGTGCTCGCGTAATGAGCATTTTGCCGCCATCAGTAAACATAATTTTTTACTGTTAAAACTATGCGAGATTGAAGATAAAAAGTAGCTAAAGGCTTATGGTAGGCATGGTTTAGAAGCTGTTTCTTTACCCAATCCAACACAATGTTTGATGAAAATTTCTTCATTTGATGTACGCGAAAAAAAATATACCGTTTTCATTTGACATTCGGTAATTCCATCTTTTACTCAAATGTTTCAAAAAACTTGATCCAGGAAATATGTTTTTTTTTTAATCCTTATGAGTTTTTTTTTTAATTTTTAATTTATGAGTACATTGTAAAAGGTCAAAGTCCACGCAACCTAACAGATTTACAGAGGTCTTTTCTGGATCAGTATGTTTTAATTTGAAGAGAAACCTAGATAATATTCACAAGATCTGTGTTTCCAAAACATGTGGAGAAAGATGTGTGATCCCGTCATAATTAATTAAGAGTAGTTGTATCAAAATGTATCTTGGGTTGGCGGCTCTTAATACTACGGAGAATTTATTAAAATATTCAGAAATACTTTTCAATGAAAGAATGCAAAATAGAGATACATTAAAACACTGTTTGCTCAGATGTATGAACGGCATTGCTAGGACGCGGCCCTGTTTCAGTTCTATGTGTGTGGTGTGTGTGGTGTGTGTGCAAATATTTTCTGTGGTCTGTTGCCACAAGTGTCAGAAGTTGGTCAATCATATTTATCTGGAACGTGGAGGATGACGTAGAGCAGGAGTTATATTGTGTTGTATTGACGTAAAACTACTGTTTGTTTTTAAAGAAAAGGCTAAGAATGAAATATTACATTTTGATACAAATGCAAAAAGTTTGTCATTGCGACCGAGGCGAAATTCACACGAGCCGTAGGTGAGTGTGTTATGGAGCCGAGGGCTGCAGTGACTTTGCACGCGTATCAAATGACGACTCGTGGGGGTAGACACGCGCCCAGCCTGATTCGATAAACAGTTTTATTACATTTTTTTTTTCAATTTTATTACAATAAAATTGTGGCGGGGGTGAGCATGCGCCTTTTTCTGCACTTGTGCGGAAAACTGTCCATTGCGTGGCTAAAAGCGGTGGGATAAGAGCGGTTTTTCGAGTGTTTTGAAAAATATTTTGCGATAATCTCTTTGGAGAAATATTACCGGTTTTCATTTAATTAATGACATATATGTCCGATAGGCTTGAAGGAAAGACACAGAGTTGAAAGTCCTCTCAGATAAGTTTGCTGAGTTCGATAACAATAAGAGCGATCTATGTAGATGAGAGTTGATGAGAAAACTCCTGTTCACTACAGAATAAACTTTATTGAGCACGAAAATACAACAAAAGCAGGTAGACCGCGGTGTACTGCTAGTTAATTAATGAATGATTAAATTTTACATAGTAATATACAGTTTTCATCGTGCAATAATATAAATATTAATCTCTGTTACCCTTGGTCACGCCATAACTTGAGTTTACCTTTATTCATCTTTCTTCTAATACTTTGTAGAATAAAGAAAATTGTTGAATAATATACCTCCTCCCTTTTGGTCTATGTTTTCCAAGTCTGTGCCTCAAACAGAGGTGCATTAGAAAGCCCTAAATACCCCCAGGGAGGTGTGATATCATGAAATGTTAATGCTATTTACTAAAAAGGGTTTAGCTAAAGAGTCTTTTATGGACTCACTAAGTGAGGGTCCTAATTTGCTTTTGTTGGGTGAGATAAGGAAATCATATTCGGGGTAATGTAGGTAGGTAATTAGGACTCCCTATCCTAAGCTAGCTAAGTAGCTAGCTACTAACTGAATTCAATTAAAAACATGGTCATTATATACAATGTTAAATTTTGAACGTTTTAATCCCGTGGAGGGTCGATCCGGTACATGAAACACTATCGATTTGTGATCGCCTGAGTGCCAAATAGGGAACATTATAAAGCTGTTAACATAAATATACCAATTTGCTTAATCTTTCACATAGACTGTCATCATTTTGAATTTCAAATCGACGATGAAATTATTCGATTCCTCTCGCTCAAGAAAACTCTTGAATTAATGATCTTCGAATAGAATTGTTTAAGAATACATTCAGGGGCCAGATAAGTGTTATCCAGCGTAATTTGCGAGCAGAATACACCGTTAAATTTTAGTCCTTTTAATCTAAAATAAAATAAAGAAATTAATTTCGTACATACGTAAATTAATTCGAGTTTAAAAAAAAAGTACTTTATTTTTAAATTTTATATTTACAAATGAATAGTGTTTCATGTACCGAATCGACCCTTCGTGGGATTACAACGACCAAAATTTAGCAATGTAGGGAAAACAGAATAACCTATTTATAAAATTCTTTTTAAAATTCTTAAAAAAATCTACAACTACAAAAATAACAAATTAACTAATTAACTTTGTAAACTAGCATTTTTCTGTAAGAAATAAAATGCTTTTTATTATTTATTAATGAGTACTTTGAGACTTGTTTCAAACCGAACGCAGCGTAATTTTAGCAGCTCAATTTGAGCTGTGTAAAAAACCTTTTTTTTTAAAGTGTGATGTGGCAAAGCATCCAATGGCTTCTCGCGCTCTAAGGAGGAGTGGGAGGGCGTGTCAGACTTTTACTGACTAAAACCTATGTTCCTTCAGTTGCCGTTTGCGTTCTAGAGCCACAGGTTTCCTTTTAAAAAAATCGCCATGGCCCTGGCATTCATCGGCCCTGTTGGGCCTCTACGGTTTTTCTGATATATCTCTGAGGCGCGCTAGGAATACTACGAGCCAACGACGACTCCGGCTCGATCCTTACCGAACGGGCGGACGGCGAGCTACCCAATGCTCATCGTTAGCAAGCCCGCCGTGAGACTGTGAAATGACACTGGGTAAAACAGAAACCGGTAGCTATTGCTTTCATTATCACCTGCCAAAGCTTCAGACAGCGACGAGGCCTTTAGCTGTTTTATAGCAGTAAAAACTTTTTATACCTATTTTTCAAGTCCTTGTGTATCTTGAGAAATAATCATTCTTAACGCATTGAGAATTTTGAGATGCAGTTTAGCAATCCCTCTGACGAGCGTGGGTGTCTAAGATAAAGTCACATGTATTTTGATTTGATTAGATAATCAACCCACACAACCTCTAACAATCAATTAAGGTTTTATTTAAAGAGGTCAAATTAAATAAGCTAGTGAAACTCCACAGTTTATACAGTACGATTTAAACTTGATGGCGGCTCACTATATTTCTTTTACTGATACAAAAACCAGCAGTTCTTTTCTGACAATTTAATAGATTACAGTCTTCATTATTTGAAATCGTTTCCGAGAAAAGGCGATGATGGATGTGTAGAGTGACAAGAATGGATCAAGTGAGAAATGAGTTCATTAGAGGAAGTTTGAAAGTGGCGCCAGTGACTGAAGTTGAAAGGGAATCGTTTGTCTTGCTACGGTCATGTGAAGACGAGGTATGAAACGCATGTTACTCAAATAGTTATAAGAAGACACGTGGATGTATGATGGATCGTATGAGGTGATATGAAAGAAAAAGGAGTCAGTTGATAGCGTGGTTGAAGAAAAACATGAAGCATTTTGCGAGGCTGGAAGATGATGACTATTCGTGAAACAATGAAAGAAAACATTCTAAGGATATTGAATCGCTGGTCCATATTGTGGATTATGGTCCACTCCCTCTCTCTCTCGGGATCCAGTGGTTATAATTTTTTTAAGAGTCTTGTTCTTTTAAGAAAATTACTAAAATCAAATACTAAAAACCGAATAACCAATACAACAAAGGCGATTTTTTTGCCGTTTTCATAGAATACGTGACCCTTCGTGTCCGACTTGCACTTGGCCGGTTATTTTTTTAATAACCCTCTTGTATCTAGTTATATCATATATCAGACAATACATCCATTGTTTCTCTTCCTCTACCCGCATAGGTCTCACCCGTAAAGCGCTTCAGCAATCACCCATCACTAGACGGTTAAAACTTTTACCGCGCTACTTCCGCTTGATTTCACCTTCACCTCTACCTTTTACATAAGTAGGTTAGGTCGTCAACTCACCCGTTGGTTTCAGGGGTTTGTTTCACTAACTGTTGCCATGGTAACCGATCACCCCGACAAGACCTGGAACAAAAGAAAAGTACATAATTAGCTATACGTTTGTGTAACGTAGTTTTTTTTTTCATGAAAATTGGTGGGTATTTATACCCAAGTGTTGTGAAGGTTGTTAGGTTATTTTTCGTGAATAATAAATGTTATAACATCGTATCGGTTTTATTGGTAGGTAATTTATGGCAAATGAAAAGAAATCGTGGTCTTTTATTTTTTGACATCCAATATTATGGTCACTAATGACGATTTACAACGTAGATAATCGTATACTAATACCAATACTAACATAATAATACTGATATTGCCTGGAGGAGTTTGTGTTTCCTAGTAGCTACAAGTTAGAACTACATTAGACCGACGCACACGTGTGACACGCCTGATTTGTACGTAGAACGACGTCACGTGGCGTGGATCAAGTGTAGCTCTACAAGTTTAGTTGCCATATAAAATGTACGGAGACCGATGCGCCCCGACAGGCGTTTGTGGCACACCGGCACACCGTATGCGCAGTGTAGTTACTTCTAAGCATGCTAAACTGTCGACCATATCGGCACTTACCGGTGAGATAGTGATCAAACCCGAGTCTATCAATAAACAAATTAATATAGGTACTAACACTAACATACTAACGCTCAAAATCTACACTCTTACGTAGTTATATAATTCAATTTCCTTAAAGTGTTTGTTAGCACAAAAGAAAAAATAGAAAACTCCATGGAAAAATCGAACCGTCCTCAGCTAAGTATTCCAAAACAAAGTAAAATATAGAACCGTCCCTAAACACAAGTGGTCCTCCATAAAGTCAAGTTATACGCCGTCCCTTGGCTTATAAATATTCGGATCCTGCCATAATTGCTGCTTGAATCTTTAATATAACCTAAAACACTCGTGTATTGTTTGTTACCGGCTTCAAAAAGGAGAAGGTACATAATTTGGCTGTGTATAGTCGTAACGAACTCTTAGAGCTATAATTTGGACAATATGTACGGTACGAGTATGCCTCGAAGAAATTAACAGAATTATTGGAACTCCTATTTGCCACATCGTGTTTACTGATGGAGGAGAAATAGCCTTTTAGGGACTTATCGAAAGTCTGAATTAAAACTGTAGACTGTAATTTGAAAGGATGATAACATCCGAAAAAGTACAATTTTAAAGTTGGCAAACGTATGGAATGCGCGCGCGTCGCCTTAGGAGATCGGCAGCCGAGTGAAGTCTCAGACGGCGCACCTCTTGTTGCCGCCGCCACCGCTCGCCGCCTACGATGTCCCACGACAGCAGCCGAAGAATGTTGAGTGGCCGAGAGCGCCCGTACATAGCCAATGGCCGAAGGTCTATGGTCAATTAACATCATCATTTCAACCGATAGACGTCCATAGTTGAACATAAGGGCTTGTCCAGAAAGGGCGAATCACGCGCGAGTCGAAGGTCTGGCGTTATGCACGCGATTTACGCGCGTATTTTGAATTCGCGCGATGCTTGTGGACGCGATGTATTCGTGCCTAGTATCTCAATAGCGCGCGAATGAATTCGCGCGAAACGTTTCGCGACGAATTCGCTTCTTCTGGACAAGGTCTAAGCTACCGGCAAATGTAACCACGACACCTGTTCCTGAGCATCTCGCGTCCTTCAAGGGCTTCCAGTACGCGGCCGCTACTCCAGAACCTTACGGCCTCATTAATCAGCACTTCTACGAGCAATGTGTTCTACCCACTGCAACTTACGTTTGAGGATTCTTCATGCTATGTAGTTAATTTTTATATCCTCAGTACCGGTTTAATCACGGAAACTCCATGTATGGACCTCTACATTGCCCTTTGGGCTAATTTAAGCCTTTTGAAGAAGCCTTTAGTAAACGATCACATTTCAGTACCATATTATGTCATCACTAGCCACAAACACTGGTCCTAGATTTCCGTCTTGAGTCTGTCGAGAAGGATTCGAGGGTTGACCTCTTTTTCAAAATTTGCCTTATTTATCTGGACCGTTGGCACCAGGTAAATGTAATCGTCTACAACTTCGAATCAGTCACAGAGTCTCCGATTTCGATAAGAGTGGTGTTATATTTACAAGACACAAATCTGTATATCCTGATAGCTATAACCTGGTAGTATTTAAGTCAAGACTGATGAGGTTTCTTCTAGGCAAGTGTACTTCATCTTTGTTCACTCGCTTACGATCAGGTGAGATAGCGGTCAAACATAAGTAAAAAAAATCAGTAAATCACATCAGCCTGAACATTCTAGCCCCCTCGATCACATGACCGACGAGTGACTGACTGTCAGGCATTGTTATTGGAAGCAGTTTATAAAAGAACCATTACGCTATCCCCCTTGTGGGTAAAACTCATTGTTCGTTAAAATGCTATAGTGTATTTAGACTCCAGACATTTCCGTTTTAAGAGTAATCTACTTGATTTATATAACCCTCCGTTCGTGTACCTAATTGTTTTTGCGATCGGTTGCTAAATCAATCTTAGCTTGTTTTAAAACAGGTCTGATAGCTTTTTGTTTCGAAATTACACTGTCTGATTTTATAACATCTGCTTCTGCAGTCTTCTTTTTAAATGGTTTTTAATCTATCCTATTCTATTTCACTGTTTCCACCTTTCACTGTTCTGTTCTTTTGTCTTGCAGTTCTTCTTTTGTCAAGTTCATCACCATCGTTCATTCATATTGTCTGAAACCCGTCACCTTGTCTCTTCATCCATTCTGAGCTACTTTAGCCCATATTTTGTCTGGCATACAACTAGCATATCCTATCCAATCCTCCAGTAGTAGTTAAGTTGGCCAAGCCTTCTCAGCCATATCAGTTATGTTGTAGACTGAATCATATAAAACAAATCTCCGTTTCCTTATTTTATTTTTTTCAGTTCAAATGCGCGTATGGTTAAATCTTACAGTGACAGCTTTTCTGTTGTTTTTAGTGAACCTGTTGTATATTTCCACAGCCAGAAACTAAATAAATGGATAATAAAATATATAATTATCTGTATTAAACATTTTATCATTAGTCGTTACAATGTGTGGTATATATTTGTTGTCGTCTCCAGTTATGTACTGCGCGGGCTTTGTTGATTGAGCGTTGGTCGTAAGACAGCTGTCAGAGAGAGCAAAGACGTAGGGCGTGTACTAGTGAGACGATATTCTATCTAGTGTATTTTGACACAACAGAACTGATGACCTATTTAGTTTTGACGACTAAAAACCACTAGCTTACGAAAAAAATGCCAATACTTCCCACAGCAAACAATATCTTTAAAAAACACAAAGACTCAATAACTTATTTTCCAAGAATTTCTAAGTTAAACTTACAAACAGATTCACGCACAAAAACTGAACTAGAAGTAGAACTAAATCGCTAACAATAAATAATAAAAAAATAAACATATCGAAACAATACGAGTTGCAATAACTTGCGTGACGAAACCCACGGTATGGCATACTACTTTTTTTACTGAAGCCATTGAACTATTTACCACGATACAAACGCGCACACCATCAGTCTTATCACTTTGATTATAAGTCATATTATATCTTGATTGAAAAGCATTTGTCAGTTTGCCGATCTATAATAAAAGTTGTCTTGTTTATACAATTGTAATAACTCTTATTTCATTTGGAGAAGAATTATTTTTGCTTGGCCTAAGTGTTGGTATAAAGTTGTTAAGTTGGCATAGACTTTTCTTGCTGTAAGTTCAAGGTTTTGCGTCGTTTCCGGATGATTACTGTTGTCGGTTGCTTGTGGGGATAATTCACTTTTAATTGGTCGTGTTTAGCTGATGATGAGTGGTAGAAAGTAAGGGCTATTTGTATTTGTCACGTTTTTGGACGGTTTTTCTAATGGTTTTAACGCCTTTGGCTGACACTAATCGCAAGTTTGGTTCCATTATCATCAGTATACCTTCTGTCATAAGTTTTAGTTAAATGGGTACTCCAAAGATAGTATTGAGATAAAAAGAGACTATATAATTACTTTTATGTTTTGTATAGCTTATAAATAGAATCGATCTATCTGGTGGTAAGCGGTCCTCCTATTTTTTACGGACTTCAAAAAGAAGGAGGTTCTGTTTGGCTGTATGTATTTTTTTTATGTATGTTCACCGATTTCTCGGTCAGTTGTGGACCGATTTTGAAAATTATTTTTTGACTGAAAGGTTATGCTTTCAAGTTGGCCCCATAGAAATATTGTTATGATCTGATGATGAACTTCGAAGATATGGAACGGAACTCCTCATAGCATAAAACACAAAGAACATCATTTTATGAGAAAAGTATAAAACGAATTTTTTCGAAAGAATTACCATGGCTGTGGAACGCAAAAAACAACTGAAGGAGGCGGTATTAGTCAGACAAAATCTGAAACACCCTCTCGCTCCACCCTAGAGCGAGAGAAGTCATTTTTCCAGCTCCACTCATCAGCTCATTCCATTTCATAATATTCTATACTACTTATTTCTTCATCCATAATAAATTACCCATTTCATCAATACTAAGGCAGCACGCACTAAGAGACTCGTCTACATACATTATTATTTTCCTACTCACAGTGCAAAAAACTCACTAAACAGCAATAAAACATAAGTTCCCTACAAAATCTCAGCTCCAGCAAATCTATCATGTTTCAAAATAGAACTGTCCAAGTTTAATATTTCTCGTGGAAAGATTGCGATAAAAATAACATGTTCCACTAGGGATGTGCAATGGGCCGGACTTCGGAACGCGGGATCCGATGCGCTGCGAGTCTGATACGAAAATAGAAATTCTCACATTAGGTATTTCATATTGATGCGGCATGAATTTTATAGTGGTTTTATGGAGTTTTCATGTAATCAAAGTTATGTAACTAGGTGTCAAAACCGTAGGGGTCCAGTAGGGCCGTTGCTTAATTAATAGGGCCATAGGATGACTTCTGAAAAGGTAGGAAGAAAGAAAAATATTTTATTTGGCATAGAAACACAATGTAGAAACATCATTATTGTAATAAAAAAAGAAATGAGAAATCTAACATTGTGTGTCTCACGGCTGCGCCAAATAAGTCCAGTTCAACATAAATGCCAGACAACTACGTGGTGGTAGTTGCCTGACGCTGGTTTTCAACTGAACCTTATTTCGAATGTAAGTACGGTTGAAAATTGGTTGATTTACCCCGTTAATAGTGTAAGGTGTAGGTTAAAATAATTACATATTATAATGTTATTATCGTGGTAGCACGAGGTCCTAGAATGCAAAGGGCAACTGAAAGAACATAGGTTTTAGTCAGTAACAGTCTGACAAGCCATCGCGCTCCGCCCAAGAGTGGGAGAACTTATTAGATACCACCTCAAAAAAAATGTTACAGAAGTTTAAAAAATAAATTCGAATTCAAAATATTTTATTTCACTTAACCATTTCATTTATATTCTGTGTACCGACCCAATTAAATAGTTATCATAATTTTAAGCCTATACAAACTCCTTAAAAAATATATATATTTTATGGGACTTTCTGACCCAAACGGTTCATCAAAATTTATTCTCAAATGTATAATTTCCTGTAACTTCAATAATCATCACCTTTCTAGCCATAACATCACTATCATTTGGCACAACTGGTTCCGTTGCTTGAAACCCGCAACATCCCTAAAACCAGTATTCTTCATGAATATAAGTTCATCGTATCTATCCGTCTCTTATATCAAGAATCCTATTCCGTCACTTAACACACAGCTCCAACTTGGTTTACCAACGTTATCCATAACATATCTGCTCTCAGGAGGCTGCAAGACGATTTCCTTGCTAAAATAGGACTCGGATCCGTTCCCAAGAGATATGATTTACAGAACAGCCACAAATGGAAAAACCGCCGCTTTCCCAGATGGTTATGCTTTAATAAAGCATCATGTGGTTCATAATAAGTAGCGAATTAATGTTGGATTATTCCATTATTGTTTTGTTTCGTTTTTCTTTGTTTGTGCGAGGATGGGGGAAAAAGTTGGCGTACTTATTTAAGAGATTTATTAAATGCGATACAAATAGAATGTAAAAATTAACGGCTGCAAATTCCACATAAACGCTACGTAATTTTTTAAATAATAGGTTAGGTTCGCATGAAATGATAAAAAAAAATTGTTTTTACCCCAGAACTATGGTTCTGTCGAAACAGCCATCACCAATAAATCAAACCACCAAATCAAGTGCTTGTACTCAACTAATTATGGAATCAGCGCAACATTGGGCCACTTCTTAAGTGATCTCTGTTATCAGCTTTATTTTCCTTTTTTTGTTAGCCTGGTTCGTCCTAAGTAGCAGAACTAAAGAGTGGCAAGTTCGTAGCAAAATGCCACGGGCCCCCGGTACATTGGGGCCCAGAGACCTCGCGAGCTCTAAAGCAGTATGCCATTCTATATTTAAAAAAATAATTTACTACAATCACAACGTGACGATTTTTCTGGGGCCACATCCAATGAATTTGCCACGAATCCCAGATGATATAGTTACGCCACTGTTCGTCCCACTCCTAGGCGAAGTTCTCACTCCACTTCCTCCATCTTTCGCGGACCCGCGCTTCCTCCTTCCAGTTCTGGAGAAATCTCACTTTCTCTGTTAGTCTTCTTCTCAATAGTCAGTTGTTTTAACCAACTATAGGAATATGCCACAATAAATACATTACGAGTACCAATTACCCAAACAGCTCGTTAATTTTAGATTCAGCGCATCATTGTGAAAGTGACGTTACAAATTCGTGAGTGAGCGTACCACCAAGTGCTGTGAGGTCACGTCGTTACAATTATATCCACAATGGATTGCGACAACACTATTATGAGTTTTTGTAATTTTGGGAACTTGCCTGAGAATTAGAACAAGGTATTACTACTACCTAATTGATTTTGAGATTACTATCTTTAAGAATGCGATAAGCAATTATTCATTTTCAGAATACAATCGCGATATTATGAAGAATTATTATTTGACAATTAATTAGAAATATTCTTATAAAATGTCGCCTATCTCAATTAGAAAATTCAATTACTATCATAATTTAGCATTAAATAGTACATAAATGTATTTAGGTAGTGTTTTTTTTTTAAATCATATATACTAATTGTAGTCAAATAATGTGAGCATCAACATCGACGTTGGTATCTACGCACGCACACACAAATACGCGAGTGATGCAATAAAGATTTGTCAAAATAGTTTTTTTTTAATCTAAAATAATTCTTGATATTATTTTGCAAGCCAAGGCAAAGAAAGTATCAATCCTCATCAAATAATACAGATACAAAATGCCAAAAAATAATTACAAGTTCCATAGCAATCGGTACAAATTGTCCCAACGACCATGATTATCCACAATTCTCCATGCAAATCAGCTCAAATTCCAACACGATCTCAAATAATTGTCCGCATATAATTCCGAGTCGATACCGTTCAACAGGAATGAGGACGAAGAAATAATTCAATGTATTTTAAAATTACGAACCAGTCGTGTTTGGAAAAGCGTAGTTACGTGATGCTAACATTCTCCGATGATGTCAGACTTTCTGTTGTTACTCACAATCATCAGTATATCTCAGAACCCTGACAAGGCTTACGAGGAGCTGAAACCAACTCGCAGAGGCCGTTTGGATACATTTAATGGATTGTGATGGCAACCGACGAATATTCCTGTACGCGCAATGATAGTGCATCCAAGGACATCCCCCGGTTTGTGAAAACTATTATGATATATGGAAAACAAAGAAAATAGGGCTATGGTTTTTGGTTACTTATTATTATGTTAATTTAATAGTAATAGATTGAGAAAACATTTATTTGGCATAATACAAAGCATACAAACAATACTTTGGTAATCACGAATAAAAGAAGCAATAATACGATTGCGCCAAAATAGGTCCAGTTCAGTAAAAATGCCAGACAACTAGTGCCTGACGCTGGTTTTCAATTATTACAGTTTAATCAAAATTACAGAAATGATCCTCGGTACTATATCCTAAGGACCGGTCATAATAAAAAGGCTTATGCGCGTTAAATTGTATGATTTATTCCTATTAAACTATTTAACATTAATAATATAAAAGTTTTAACGCATATCGGCCTGACAGTCGTTCTAATTTTATTAGACAATCTTTCTTTTAAATCTCGAATTAACGTTTATCTCTTGTATTTACAAAGTTTCAGTTAAAAGAGAGAGAGCCCTTAAAAGAGGAACTGAAGATAGAGGTTCTATATTTACTTGATAACTCAAAAGTGAATTCGTGGGTACTAATCCACGCATGCTTCAGCATTTGAAGATATGTTTCTCAAATTCTACTTTCGTCTGACATCCTGTCAAAATTTAGCATTAAAGTAAGGTTTAAGTACTCGTAAGGTGTAAGGTAGGTTTGAGTTGATTTTAACTCAAAATGAGCAATGGGTAGGTCGCCGTCCAGCCGACCGGTAAACGTCCGGACCTTACCAGAGTCATCGACAGCGTGTAGTGTTCCATACGCGCCTTAAAGAGATCAAAGAGGTCAGCGAATCGTAGGGGTCCAGCTGGACCGAAGATAACTGAGGCCATGGGTTCTCTTCCAAAAGGGAAACTCGGAGTCCTGGAACGCAAGGTAAAGATGGAACATAGAAGTGGATGTTAGTCATTGAAAGTCTGACACACTCCCGCTCCGCCCTAGAACTGGAGAAGTCATTGAATTCAACCTAAAAAATAAACTCAATTCAGAAACCTGCACTTTCGAAACTCAATGTCTAAAATACTGTTTATATAATAGTTTCACATCATCCTAATCTTTAAGCAGGTAACACATGTTACATCAAAAATAAATCCACTTTTCGAAACGACTTGATCTACATCCTAGATATCAGCTCGTGCCGTAGCGAGAACCAATCCAATCAGTCCCAGAGGCAGATATTCGGGAAATGGCGCCGATCCCCGACGATTCAATTTCCTTATTGTGATGCCATCCGAATATGAATATATTACACGTATATACTGCTAGTTCAGCGCCAGGTCTCCAGGACATATCTTATGGCTGAGAAATTGAGAGCATTATTTTTGAATGTGAGATAAAACGGGATTTCAATAGTCGAGAATGTCTGAGCTATCTAGATGCTGCTATTGCAGCTGATATTGCTTTCTTTCTAAAGGAAAATTTAGTCAATAGTTTCCACGTTGTATATCATCAGAGTAGAGGAAAATTAAAGGAAAGTTCATAAGAGAAGAGACGGAACTTAGATATACTTACTCTTAGTTGTACACCATAAAAAATACAGTATGAGCGCGCGAGCGTAACATTAATAGGGCGAAAGATTGGGCGGTCTTATCGCCAAAAGCAATTTTTTACAGACATCCTTTGTATAGATATGATAGAGAAGAAGAAAAGATACGCAGTCAGGTAATTCGTGGTGGTGAAAGTATTGAAGAAGGAAACCATATTGAATTCAATGCTAGTCAAGTATGTGACTTGTTTTTGCACCACCTAGATATGCTGGAAGGCCCCGCTTTATAAGAAGTGCCGTCTGGTAAGAAAAGAAGAAAGAAAGAAAGAAAAAGAGTTAAGACGAACTTCCTCAAGTTTAACCCTTCAGCCGTAAGTATTATTAATAATTAGCGATATTGGAAGAAATAGTTGACCAATATCTGCGGAAATTAGTTAAAGCGGCTTAAATACTAATAAAAAAAGGTATGGATTTATAATTGATTGTAAACAGTTAATTTAATAATAATTAATATATTTTAAGTGTTCGTTGTAACATCATCTGGATACATCTGTGGGGGTGCTATGTTATTATATAGTATACTAGCGTTTGCCCGCGGCTTCGCTCCCGCTCTACCCTACTCAATCCTATTCTACCCTACTCTGCCCTACCCTACCCTAACCTACCCTACTCTACACTATACCAATAAATGAGCAGGTTTTGGATTTTTTTATTTATTTTTTATTTAACGGGATAAAAATTATCCTATGGCCTTCTCCTGGTTCTAAGCTACCTTCCCACCAATTTTCAGCCAAATCGGTTTAACCGTTCTCGAGTTATAAATAGTGTAACTAACACGACTTTCTTGTATATTTATTGATACGAGTATAAATAAAATTAAAATTATGAGTAGCTGTAATATAACCTTTTAGTATAATATATGCGAAACCCGAAACACGTGTCTAGTATTTTTATGTAAAGAATCTACGTAAAAAGTTTTATAACTGTATCATGAAAAATCACAAAGTTATAAGCGGGTTATGTTACCTGGTTGTTTACACAAACACATGGTCACTGGGCCATCCAAGGGGTTGTTTTGGTCTCGTACCAAGCTGCCGAGCAAAGACCTGCTGACGTGTGTTGTACTTAGTGTTGGTGGTGTCCAACTTGTGACCTTCTTTAAATATTTTTGGGAAAAAATATAAAAATCGATTCAGTTACTGATTCTGAACAAACTATATTCATGTTTCGCATATACAAAAAATAATGTTGTATATCGGGATATAAAGACGATATAGGTACCTAATGCCAAATGCTAGATAGTTGACAAATGCTAGAACGATAAAAATAAATTGCAAAACATCTTGATAATAAGGATTATTTTTAGACAAAGTAAACACCATTTTCCTGAAGTCCTTGTCTGCTTTAGTATATTCAATTTAGCACAAAATGAGACAACCTAGTGCCCCGTTTAGATTTTCCGGAGACTTGACTAAGTTGTTCGGCTGAATATTCTTTAATTTCCGGATCTTTCTCCTTCAAGCATATTTTATGAAAATATTTTTTAATAATACAAACAGTCTAAACGAGGCTGTGAGTGTAAAATATATAATTTCTACACTTATTTTTTACGAGACATTATTATTGTTTGTAAAAAAAAAAATAACAATTTCACAGAAAGTTATATCTTACAAATGGCGGATTGAGTCCTCCTGGATTTAATTTTCCTTTCTTCTTGGCATATTTTATTTTAAACGCGCTAGCGGCTGGCCGTGACGCGGCGTGCCGTTGCGGTTGGCCGCACTTCAATTTTTATAAGAAATTGCTTGATATCAACGCACCGATTGAATGTAGCTGCCAACGACCTTACACAGCCCGGTCGATGGTAGCGGCACGCCGCACCCCCTCCACGCGTTCGCCGCGGTTAACCGCAAGCGCCTCCCGCGCTCCCCGTTACAGGCCAGTCCGTCGCTAGACATTGAATGCACGGTGCGCGTGTCATGGATTTTGATACAGAAATGTTCATTTTAGAAATCAAAGAACGCCCTGCTATATGGGATAGCAAATGCGCCGATTACGCAGACAGAAATGAAAAATTGAAATGTTGGGACGAAATAATTAATATATACGCAAAGGAAGACGATACGTCGGAAGAAAAGAAAAAACTCGGTAAGTACACATGGTATTTTTTTATTATAGTACTAGTATTTAATGATAATTATATTTTTGTGTTCCTAATTTTACCTGCGCAGACGAGGGGACCTCGGCGTACTTTTTTGACCTCAAATTACATCAATTGTAGTCGAGCAAGTACACTGCCAGTGGCGATGTGTTTTCGAGCTGTCAAGAATTAATTTAATTTGTGAATCTAGTATAGCACAGATTATTCGACTACTTAAATATATTTATCCAGCTGTCCTTCGTTTTCAAAATACTCAGCGAAAAAGTCACGAATTCTTTGAGGGGAGTTATTACCTGTTCAATTATACGTTGTCTGAGTTTCTGGTGTATCAGATGGCAAGTATCTTCTAACTTATAACCGTCTCTATCTCGAACGTAGTTATGCAAAATAAAAGTTACAACAAGGGGGGCGACCACAAGCTCTTATAGCAGTATTGTTTTAATCTTACTTATGTTTTTCGTACCATGTGGCCTTCAAAACAATCTTATTACAACATTAAAACAAGAATGTTTTCTTAGCGATTTTGTGACGTCACACGTTATAAACTTTATGCAATCCGTACTATAAGGCGATTTTTGACCGCTAGCAGTATTGTTTTTACGTCAAATTAGCAGGCTTAAAAAAGTTGCTCGAACGCAGCGGTTTTATTATTGTTTTCCAAATATATACTATTTAAAGTGTTTTTCGTGACATAGAAAGTATTTAAAACTTATTTCGTTGCCTAAACGTGTCGAGTTAATTGTTTTGAGTACATACGTGGGTTATTAATTTATTATTATATTCTAGACACATATCAAAATTTTTGAGTTTTTGGAAGCAGATAACACTGAATTCAATAGTGCACGAACAACAAGTTACGTATTTCACTGGAATACACTGTTTAACTTTACCTTGATTCCATGATGTCCATGTACAATAAGTTTCAACCATAGTTCATGATCCGCTACGAACACCAAACACTTAAAAAAAAGCTAGATTACTCAAATTTTAAGCACTTGAAAACTATTTTAATTCAAAAATCAAACTTAGTTTGCACTAAACAAATAAACACTGATAAGAATTTTGTTAATCTAAACAAACGTTCCGAATTCCAAATGCTACGATTCACACTAACATGCAACTAAATGTCGACGTTGTCGCTCGCAGCTTTTTTGGTTTTTCTACTTTATCAATGTAAAATCTTGAAAGTTATTACGTCCTTTTTATGAAAGTTACATAGATCCTTTTAAAAATATATTTTAACAAGGCATCTTTTGAGTTAAATGTATTCTATTGGTTCACGATAAACTATAATGTAGCGATTCGAACAGCAAACATCTGAAAGAGACAACGCAATACAGATCAGTATAGCGCGTGTCTTTTCTGTTTTAGCAGGGAATAGACAAAATCTTTAGAATCGTTCATTCTTTCCCAGCCCTTAGCAGGAATACAATCATACTGAGCAATTAAGCTTATGGTACAAAATGAAGTAATATTACTTTAAGATTGAAACAAAACTCTCCTGCAATAAGATTGTTTTCTCAAAGTTTATGGTCGGCCCCATGGTCTATGGAATATACGCCACTTATTGCTCAGTATTCCAAATGACCATTCAACATCAACATATCGGCGTGCAGGGCGCATTGCCGATAATTATAATTCTCTTGGTAGTATTTAAATTTCTTTTTGCTTAGGGCCGCATTAAATTCGAGGATAAGGGAAAGGCTTCATCGACTACTAAACATATGGCATTGGGATATTTACTTGTGATATGGGTATCGTTTCTGGTACGTCAAATTATCCTGCTATCATTTTCTTGTATAACTTAGAGTTTTGATATACTGCCAAGTCTCCAAATTTGCCACAAGCAAGCGCCGACATCTATTGTTATGAATTTGTAATTGCTGTCGCGTATTGCTATCATATAATCGAAACGATTTGCTTGTAATTGTAGTACATTGATCCACTCTATGACACGGTTTTATTACCATATGTGTTTCCCATCCAATGCAGTTCGGAAAATTTGCTGTTGTATAAAAATCTTTTGTAATATTCAAAACCATTATTTTTTAAGCAGCTTCGGTAAGCAGGAATCTTTCAACTGTGACCATACTGCCGAACAAATTCAGCTGTTGTACTTGTACTAATTCGAAATGTGTAATGTATTCAGCGAAAGTGCATACTGTCGCCAAATATCCAAAATAAATACATTATTAATTAATAAATTAATCTTTATTATTGGTTATTGTTACAGGTAAAATACTTATGAAAAAATGGCGCAACATTAAAGATAATTTTGTGAAAGCTTCGAAAAATATGAAAAATATGAAAAGCAGTTCTGGTGCCAAACACAAAAGCCCATATAAGTATTATAATATTTTATTATTCTTAGAAGATTCCACTGTGGTAATTAAGACTGAGTCAGATATTAAAAACGATGGTTCCCAAAATATTGATGGCCAATACGAAACATCACAGAATGTAGCTAATCAGAAAAAAAGGAAGAAAACTAATAATGAAGAGGTAATTGTGCAACAAGTATCACTATTAAATAAAAACTTAGAGTATAAACAAGAAATGGAAAATGACGATGACAAGCTATTTTTGTTATCCCTTTTAAGTGAATTTAAGAAAATTCCAGAACCTAATAAATTAGAAGCAAGATGTGAAATTATAAGAGCTATTAAAAATGCTCAACAACCATAACTTCATTTAACTTATCCTAATACGCAATGGGATCGAGGATATCGAAATCATATGTATGAAAGCGAATATGCTGGTAGGGGATATCAAACACTTGATAGTGACTATACTGGCTGAGGGTATGGAGTCAATAATAGAGAATCGTAACGTAACATTATCAAAATTGTCAAAATTTGCCGTGTACATCTACGTTCACAATAAATATAGCGGACGAGGCAACGCAGGAATCTTCTAATAGCCAAGACCAATTCATCTTAATTTTAATGCCTTATATAAAAGTGATTTCATTTAACTAAATTGTTTTCTTACCTGATCGTTATAACAAGTTTTTTATCTGGGGATATACATATTCGAAATCGGGCTACCTGGCCAGGAATATTTAAATATAGTTTTGATAATAATTCTTCACACGATTTTACTGACAACCTTGTGTATCTAAAGAACTTATCTTCGTATTTATTTAGTTCTGATATAAAAATATTAAACTTTTTGCTATCATGTCAAAATCGATGTTAATTTTTGCGACGACGTTTTCTACGATAAATTAAATTAATAACTACAGCAACTTCTTCTACGTCCATCATGTTCAACATTTTTATAAGCACTGATGACGAAATGCGGCGGACCGCTACAGAACTGAGACGATACGGTTTGCCGAAATACGGCGTGCCGTTGCGGCAGACCGTAAATACTGCGGCCAACTGCAACGGCACGCCGCGTTTCGGCCAGCCACTATTGCGTTTGAGCTCGTAGTTCTTAAATACCACTTTCTACTGGGAACTGATCACTTTTCCGTTTATTTTTTGTTCGAATTTCATTTTACCGAAAACTATTGACCTATTGCGTTGAAACCATCTGCGACGATAAACTCGTGGAGCCGTGTCAGAAACAATGCTTGCTGCATGTTGCATGCCTGCTTCCATGGTGCATTCCTGCTTGCATGCTACATCCTGCTGCATGTTGCATGCCTGCTTCTAAATAAAACAGTGGTATAATAAATGTTCGGAAACATAGGTAATACTTCGAACAAATGTTATTTCGGCTAAGTGTGACATCGGTAAACAGCCAAATTAAACGTCGGAATAACGAAAAAAAAAACGAATTAATAATAGGTCCATTGATACAGTGGCAGCCGTGACTTCGATGAAATAAAAAAAAAGGGAACGATAATAGTTTAAAAGTTATAGGTGTAATTAAATTCGGTGAAATATTTTGATAGGTAACTCTTTCAACTTCATCCAGCACGTCCTCGCACGGGTATTAAAAATCTTTGTAATTCTCGGCTATTTTCGACTATAGTATTTTTCAGTACACTTAAACCTCCCTCATGAGTTACAGATATATCTTAATAGCCACGTGTCTTCAATTACTCCAAAGGACCTTACTCTCGATATAAAAATTATTTATCCTGTCCTCTTTCAAGAAGCGGTCTAAACATGAACCAAATTTCATCAAATCCGTCGATACTACTAATATGAATTATAATTGGACTATTTTTTATTGCTTTGCTCTTTTTAATATCTCCTTTACGCTTAGCAGTTTCCTTTCCCAGAATTTATTCAGTTCTGAGACCTAATGTTATGTTCAAACATTGTCTAGTTCTGTCGACTCTATTATGTTTATCTTTAATGCAATTTCCTTTCTTGTGACATTCTCCTGAATTTATCGTCTGTAAGGTCTCTTATTACAGTATTCTTACTGTATTTCAGTTTAGTGTGTAAGTTTAGAAGAATTTATAGTTGCTTTTAATTCTTGTCTGGTCAGAATAAAATGTCACTTATATAAGCATTTATTTTACAGTTTAGGAGGCATTATGTTCTATTTTTAGCAAGAATTTTTTGACGCCAAATTTTAGTTAGTAATTAAATACATAGCATAATCAGCCTTTTAATGTTTCTACTGCTGGGACCCAGGCCTCTCTCTATGAGAGGGAATGGGCCATAATCCACCACAAGGGCCCAGTGCGGTTTGGTGAATGACACATGTCTTCGAATTGGTAGTCAATATATTTGTTTTTTTTTTTTTTTTATAGTAATTTAAAAATTCAAAAATAAACAATTTATAAAAAAAAAAATTAGTAATTTGTCAGTACCTGTTTTGTTACATACATACTAGCTACGTCAATGTAAAAACAGCAGTCGTAAGTATGCTAATTAGTTTTAAGAACACAGCTGGTCTAGTATGACTAAGTTAGACTAAAGTGATATCATGATAAGAATCAGTGTCAAGTCACGATTGGTCTACTTCGATTAGAAATAGATTTTCACATAGTACACACAGGAATAATTTATAACGTTATTCCTATTTTAAGTAAATCCTTTCGTTTACGTACGACACCTCAAAATTACACATCATCATCATTATCCATTACTTTAGGCGAAAAGCGTCCACTGTCGGGCATAGGCCTCCCCCAAGAGTCGCCTAACGCCTGGTCCTGTAGGTGACGCATCCATCGGATTTCCGCGACCCTTACCAGGTCATCGATACACCTTGTGGAAGGCATTCCAATGCTGCATCTTCAGTTACATGGTCGCCAGAACATAATACCAGTAATCAAACACAGTAGCATATGGCCATATTTCCAAAAGGAAGTAGCTGATACAGAAATACACTGCAAATAACATTACAGGTTCCAGGTGGCAGGAAACCGGCCTGTAATCATACAAATCTACTTTCTCTAGCTTGCAAACTGTCAATGTTTCTAAACATCGTATTTCCTTTCCTAAGAATAGAATCCACTGCACACATTCCTAAGTATTCTACAAATAGATAGAATCCTCTTTACCAAGTTCTCTTGCATCTCCACCACTATCGATTGAAACGATGTTTGCTTTATCCATTGCTGACTTTACGTTAACCTTTCAAGTAGAGAGCTCTGTTTGAACGTGTAATGTATTGCAGATTGAATTAGGTCGGAGCGGTGCAGTTTTGAAAGATGATGCAGCTAAAACTTAGATAAGATTTTGCTGCCTGCCTTTTAGTTCGGGTGTTTTGAAGCGAAATGAGGTTTTATACAACTAACGGTAGGTTTTATTTATTTTAAGTTGATTGTTATGGTCTGGTTTATAATCTTCAAATTAATATTTATGAGTAAATGAACTTTTACGATATTGTTCTAAAGAGGTTCTGTGGTCCTGGAACGCGAAGGACAACTGAAGGAACACAAGTGGATTTTAGTTAGTAAAAGTGGGACACTTCCTCTCGGCCGACAAAGAGCGGAAGGAGTTATTTGTTATCCTTGATTTTTTAATAAATTTGAAAAATAATTCTGGGCAAAAGTGCTCTATCGTCACACACCGTTATAATAGGTAATATGGTCAAACACGGGCCTATGCATAATAATTAATAAAAACAAATACCATGTGTTATTTCGGTCGTGCATGTAAACTTCATCATTTGAGATCAAAATGTCTCAAATGATGAAGTTCACACCGAAGCGTTATTGGTGATAAAATTTTACTTTCTGGCTATTTTTTTTCTACTCAACATTTCCTTATATTTACTATCACTTGTTCGCTAAACTTTTTTGAAGATACGTCTCTTGTAGCGGAAAGAGTCGGCATTTTAATTTATTTTACTATATTAGGTACATTGTATAAAGTTTTATCGATTTATTTAAATAACACTTTAAAGTGATTTCCATCGCGAATTTATTTAAAATATTTATAGCTAACGTAATAAAATATCCCCATACTGCTACGAGTATATTCAGCCTATCAAATTCTAAACCAAAGCACTTGAAACCGTGCATCATTCCTGCGTACATGCATTTAGTTTATAGCCTAGCCCATCAGCTGGATCTGCCTGCATTATATCGTTATCTCCAACACTATCCAGTACATGATCGTCATGGTTTATTTATAAAGGTTCTGTCTGTTTGTCTGTTCCTACTGGACTTGTATTAACATCTGCAGGGTGAGTCAGATCAGTATTCGAAATATATTTGATATTTATCATTTAACAGATCTTGTTGTTTATGGTAGATGCTACTGTTGGTGTTAAATGTTTGTTTATATTAGACACATGGGTACTATGACTAGATTTTGTGAGTTTTCGAGTAGGTTACGATTATTTTACTTTGAAATAAAGTTGTCCCACGCTTGCTTCTGTATACGATGTATATCCACCCTTATGTTGTTGAAACTTCTACGGTACGGACTAAGCGTTTTGCCTCGTCGTTTATACCGCGTACATCGAGAGACTGGAACAGTTTGCCTGCTGCGGTCTTCCTGTCCGATTATAATTTAGGTGTCTTCAAGGCTAGAGTGAATATGCTCTTAATAAACTAGTGCGCCTCACCATCAACGATTGCATCACTGCAAGTGATGCAATCGAGGACATCAGGTGGGATTGCAGTCAAGCACTAGTTTATATCAATAAAAAAAAATAATAAAAAAAAATACGTTTACAAATATTTAAACTGACATGCACTAATACGAGAGCCTTGGTGGTCCAGTTTTAACGTCATCGACTTACGAGTTCAAACTCAGCAAGGCGCATTACTTTGTGTCTACAATTAGTTCGTATTAAGTTATTTGTGCACATTTAATTTAATTATAACCACTTCAATACTTATATATATATTTAAAAATATTGAATTGTAATTACAATAAAACAAGTAGGTACTAATTTAAAAAATAATATTAAATCTATTCTTTTTTTATTATTAAAACATACTAAAAAAAATCTAAAATACGGCGTCAAAAAACTCCACATTGCTACAGACCGATCGAGTAGTAATGTGCCCAAAAGACTGGCAGCTTTGTCACGCTTTATGACAATGAAAAAAAATGGTAATTTAAAAAACTAAAAAACCCGACTGCTTTTCTGAGTATTCATGAAAAAGCCCTAAAACAAGAAAGTCGTTGTAGCAGTCGGGACCCATTACATCATAGATCTACTGACTAGACGGCTGACTTTCTAGAATGGGTCCCGACTGCTACAACGACTTTCTTGTTTTAGGGCTTTTTCATGAATACTCAGAAAAGCAGTCGGGTTTTTTAGTTTTTTAAATTACCATTTTTTATTTTTTACTTTTTTAGTTTTATTTTTTTACGATATCACTTTCACAGTAATTACAAATCTAACGACACCTCGCAAACTAAAATCCATCGAGCCGTTCAGGCCACAGAGCGTGCCAAATATTTGAATTTGGCGCCAAAAATTCGCCATTTTGTTTTTTTTTTATTTTGATATACCCAGTGTCACTCTCACAGTAAATACGAATCTAACGACACCTCTCAAGTTAAAATCCATCGAGCCGTTCAAGCTGCAGAGCGTGCCAAACAATTATACATACATACATACATACATACAAACATACATACATACATACTCTCGAAAAACATAACCCTCCTTCTGGCGCAGTCGGGTAAATATAAGAACATATTGTTTATACCTGTGAAATATAGCGTGATGTTATCTTTTATGAAGAAAAACCCATTAAAATAAGTTACGGTTATGGTTGTAAAGATACACCAACATCACTTAACCAGTAAGTGGGTTACGCATCCAACAAGGAAAATTCTTGTGCAATACTTTTTGTTATTGAATTAACTTAGTGGATTTTTCTTAATTAATATAAATAGGTACCTATCAAATAAGGTACCAAACTAAAGTGGCAATGGGCAAGGTACATTGCAGAACAGATGGCCGTCGGGGCCAAAAGGTCCTGGAGTGGCGACGAAGACGTAGCGTTGGAAGGCCTCCTACAAGGTGGATCGATGATCTGGCAAGGGTTGCGGGAATCCGATGGACGCGAGATGCACAGGACCGTTCATTGTAGTGACGCTGGGGGAGGCTTATGTTCAACAGTAGACGTCTTTCTGCTGGTGATGAGGTACCAGATATTCACTAGGTAATGAAAGACACTACTTCCCCTACGATTTGCTGACATCTCCTTGAGGCGCGCGGGAACAGTACGCGCCGTCGACGACTCAAGTATCTATAAGTATTACATCTAAATAGACATATTTAACAGATATTCTTCATAACAAAAAGATCACTCGCTCAAGTAACAAAAACGTCTATTGTGCACTGAAGGGAAATCAATAAATGAATTCAGGAAATATTAATATCCTGAATGCCATTTCTAATCATAAAACAAACGATATTGAGCGTCATTAAAATGGGAATAAAAAAGAGATTCCCAGTGAGGAGCCTGAATCGTCCGGTAATAGGAATTCCTAAGCCGGGGAAGGAATTGCTAGGAACGTATATTTGTGGGCTTCATAATAATGTCTGCAAGCCAAGTTTTATTATATTATGTTGTTTGAGGTTCTTATATTTTTCAAAGAGCTGTGGCAGTGTGTATTCAAACCGATGAATAAGAAGGATAATAAAAAACATTAATAATTGTGTATATCGAGATTTTATATCCATATATAAAAGCGAAATACCACTCACTGATTAATCACGAAATCTCAGAAACTATAACACCTACAAACTTTAAATTTGGCAGGTAGGTTCCATATAGGGTGTAGACATCCTCTAAGAATTTTACCGGGGGTGCAAAGTTTGCACGCAGGCGAAGCCACAGGCAGAAGCTAGTATTATATAAATCCTTGTGTCATTGTTCTTGTTATCGAACTTCTCTAAAACGACTCGACCAATCTTTACGAAATTTTCAGTGCACACTAGGCCATAAGCATATTTTTATTGCTTAAAAGGTAGTTCCTAATATTATTTATTGTACTAAATTAAGTGGATGAAATAAACATTTTTGATTTTTTTTTTTGACTAGGAATTACTCCTGTATCGTTTGGGCGTTCATAAACATGTAAACCGACATACACAAGAGACCCGGAACACTTATCTATAGGCCACACAAATATATGTTCCGTGCGGGAATCAAACCCGCGACCCGCAACGTAGCAGTCAATTGCTAAACTGCGCAAACACAGGCGTAATTCCTAGTGTGGGGCATAGTTTAAAAAAAACTGAAATGTTGTCGAATGAATGAATGTTTGAAATGTTGGCTGAACCTGGCTGTCAATGAAACAATTCACAACGGTCATTGTTTACTATGAACAAACATATAACATGCACGAAAACTGTTCACCGCCACCACGTGGTACTCGTAAGAAGTCGACGCACTACCTATTAAATCGAGCCAGTTTTCACTCGATCATCACACCGCCTGCTCATTACTGAGACTGCAAGCCGTGACGAATGACGCCGCCGACATTATGCTAGCGTGACAAATTATGATAAAGTTCTTAATTATAAAACAGTTGAGGAGTGGAGTGGCTTGTGGAAGAGTTCATCTGAAATGTCCCGCAAACCTTCGTTGTAAAGGTAGGATGCTTGACATCTCCCGCCCTTGGGCGGAGCGAGGGATAGTGTCAGACTTTTACTGACTTAAAACCCACTCTTATTCCTTCTTTTCCTTCGTTCCAGAGCCCCGGGGTAAACTTTTGCATTACCCATGGCCCCAGCAGGCTTCGACCCTACTGACCTCTACAGTTTGATGACATCTCCTTGAGGCGCTTGGAACGATACGCGCCGTCGACGACTTGGGCCCGACTTGGACAGCTACCGGGAGGTCGGACGGCGAGCAAAGGGTAGCTAGGAAAACAGTATTTTTTTTATACTACAACTACGAAGTTACAGTATTTAGATTTATTCCTACATTTGTGCTATAAGACCCTGCTTCAACCCTGCTTCATGTCAAATTTCAAGGTTCTAAGTCAACGGGAATACCCTATCTATGTTGACTCCCTTGAGAGTAAAAATATACGTTTTTCACGACATAAACGGCCATTTCTTTTTGTCGTTAACTAAGAAGTTTGCGTTCCCAAGATAAAGGGTCTTGACAGACAGACAGGCGGACAACAAAGTGATCTTATAAGGGTTCCGTTTTTTCCTTTTGAGGTACAGAACCCTAAAAAGTCGTAAAATACATGAATTGTTATTTGAATTCTCTATCTGTCTTACGCACAGTTTCTCCAGGTCATCACACCGCTTCAATTATTTCGTCCAAACTCCGTGACGCGGTGGTAAGTGGTAACAAATCATGAGCGGGTTTTTGTCACATATAATGTATTGTCATTCTCGTAATAGCTTAGTACTATTTATAGTTTTTACTGTCATATAAATGAGTATCAGAGCGCGTTGTTTTGTTCGCAGTTTATTTGCAATTAAGATCGAAGTAATTGGAAACGATTGATGAGGTTAGTGTTGAATGGTTTTATTGTTCATTGGCATTTGGTAGGCTTCAATACATTCAAAGGGCAATGGGAAAGGTTATGCTCGGAGATGCCTTACGTAATCGAATCAAGATTGAAGATATCCGGAGGAGAACTAAGGTTACCAACATAGCCTGAAGAATCGCCAAACTTAAGATGGTTGATGGAGCTGAAAAGTTCTGGAGTGTCACCGCGTACCAGAAGACGCAGCATCGAAAGGCCTCCCACAAGTTGGACAGATGACCTGATGAGGGTCGGGGGAATCCGAAAGGAGGAAAGACTGGTCGTTATAAAAAAGTAGCCAAAAAAAAAGCAGGGATCTTTCGGCCTGATGTTGATGATGATATTTTTAAGCATCAAACGTGCAACAACAGTGATTCCTAGTTTGGGGACTCATGAAAAAAACATATCATATTCCTGGAAAAAAAGTCAGAGGAGAAACTCCTATGAATTTCTACAATCGAATAATATAAGATTTCCCAATTTCACAAGGAAATGGCTCAAAAATCTTGATCGCTTTGCTGATAACATGGTTATGTAAAACATGATCGTTATAACGTTGTATCGCACTCGTGAAACATCGTTCAGATTCACGCTCCGTCTGCCGTGTATAACTCGTGTGGGTATGTTGCTGGCTTGCAGCCCTGAACTGAGGATGGCTGGGACTTTCATTGACCTAGTTTTCTGGTTGGATCTGTATTACTTTTTTGTGAGGTAGGAAATCATAAACAGTGGTACGCAGTGAATACGTTGCGAACTCTTTTTTTAAGATGACACCTATTCTATCGATCTATGCTCCCCATAGACAATGGATAGCTCACTACCGAACGAACGCGAGTCGTCGACAGCACTAGTGTTAGTAGTGTTATACGTACGCCTAGGGGCTCAGCAGGACAGAAGCCTAATAGAGTCACACGTCGACTTCTGAAAAGATTACCACTACCCGAGGTCCCAGAATGCAAAGTCATCCTTTAGTTGCTGAAGTAATATGTGAGGTTTTAGTCAATAAAAGTCTGACAAACGTCCAGCTCGTAAGTTCGGCGGAGATTGAAGACTTTTACTGATTAAAGCCCACCCGTATTCCTTTAGTTGCCCTTCACGTTCCAGGGACGCGGTAACTCTTTCGAATATCCCTGGAACTCACACAGCTTGCAGCCTTGAGCTGGGGATAGCTGGGACTAACATTGACCTAGTTTTCTTGTTGTTACTGTATAGTTAGAATTTACTTTGTGCTAAGGAAATCAGGTAAAATGTGTGTAGATACAGGATTACTGAAATGATGAATAAATTATAGATGGATGGAACAATCCTAAGAAGTTGGACAAGGAGGGTTTTTTTATGGTATTTAAAATCATCCAATGACAAATCCCGCCCTTGGGCGGAGCGGGAAGTAGTGTCAGACTCTTACTGACTAAAAACCTACCCTGTTCCTTCGTTGCCTATCGTGCCGAGGCCGGGTACCTATTCCTTTCGGACGCTTCGACCCTGCTTGCCTGCAGCTAGCAGGTTGGGCATCTACGTTTTGCTGACAGCTCCTTGAGGCGCGCGGGAACAGATCGCGCCGTCGACGACTTGGGCTCGGTCCGGTCAGTTACCGGACGATCGGACAGCGTGCTACTCATTGCACGCCGTCCGCAAACCCGCGCCTACGGTGGCCGGTAATCAGGATCGGAATCCCGGCGGCGGCTGGACAAGGAGGGTAATGATTTGAGTTGATATTTCAGCCAAGGACGTCTTCCGCGATAGGGTGGAACCAGAAGACGTGTCATACATTTGTTGGTTAAAACTAACCTGTGTCCTTCAATAGCCTTTTGATTTCCAGGGCCACGGTTACTCTTTCAAAAATCCCCGTGGCAGGCATCATCATCATAAACGAAAGAAAAGCCAACCACCGATCTACTTGGTGCTAGACTAAAAAAATCCAGCAACTCCGTCTTTCAAATGGCCAGTACGTCAACAGCACTGCTCACACACCAGCCACTCTGTACCAGCGCATCGAATGCCAGCTTTCTCTCACGGTCGGCTGGCAGAGGTAGATGTCACAGCTCAGCGAGCATCGCCGCATGCTTAGCTAGGCTCTCAGATTTTAAATAACACGCCTGTTACAGCGAAGGTCAAGTTTATTATGGATTTAGTTACGTTTTTTACTGGTTTTAGCACCTAGTCGTTTTTATATGTACCTAGTAAAGTGGCTGCATTCTAAGAAAGAGATTTTTCATTCACTATTTTTTGTCTGTGATATTTATTTTTCATTCTAGTTCAGTTTATATTTAAAAATTTTAAGAAAAGAAAATAAAAAATTTATGTGGACTAAATTAATTTATAAATAATTATTGAAAATGTAAGTCGTTATAAACGTAAAATAGTTAGAAAAGTAGGCAATATACTGATTTTAATTTAATTTTAAGTATATCAAGTAAGTATATCAATAAAATGCCGTACAAGAAACTAGAACTAGATAACTTGAACTGTGCCTGTTTGTGTACTAATTTTCCTTCTACTGTTACACACGGTGTCTACTTCTCTATTTTTCTAACTCTCTTTTCGCAGGTGTGCTGGAAGAAATTTCTTTAGAAATAAGCATCACCTCTGTACCTATTTTTATGTTTTTTTTTCATGTGTACATAAATTGTTAAATAAAATAAATAAATAAACTGCATAGTAAGCAGAATCTTACAAATTCCAAGACGTAACAGCACAGCATTTGCTCAGGCATAATGATTGAGTTCGATTCTAATTCGAACTCAAGACTGTTAAAAGAATGAATTATTTTTGAAAAATCACACAGTAACTTGCCGAGTTTAAACTAGAATCTTCAAACTCTAAATGCACAGGATTTGACAGGATCGTCCAACCTTAAGATCATCAAACATTTTAAGTTTCCAGCAAAAAAACAATAACAGAAGATCTTATCATCATGAATCACAGTGATCTCTGCGCACGAGTCCTTGTTACTTGGTTATTTTGTTCTGAGAATTTGTCAGCATTCTCTTATCACTTGTGTAATGTGGATACAGCTTATGTATATAAAACCTACGAGATATTACGTACATACTATTGTATAGCTTGTTTATTTATTGGTGATCGAAGGTTAATATAACACGATAAGGGACCAGTGTATATTAATAAAGATAATGTCCCTATAAGTGTTTTGGAATTCCTGACGAAGTTTGTGTTTCCTGGTAGCTTCAACCTGGGTAGTATTTAAATTAATAGGCTATAGTACGCGGTAAATAACTAGAACTAAAATGCCCGTCGTTGCTATGGATACGCGCAATCCACCGCTGTGCATCAGTTCGATTGAGATCCGAAAATCTATTATTGCGGATTGATGGTCGATCGCCATTTTGTTTCAACTTATATGCCGTGTATTGTATCTACTCCTAGGCAAGTAAGTATGCTCCATCACGAGCTTATGAATAATACAAAATAAAAAAACAAGCGTACAAGTTCATGAACGGAGACGCCCCGAACGATGAGATTCGCAGAGCGATCTCTTGCCTCTATCGGCGTGGGCTTGTGAACGACGATGAATGGGTAGCTCGCTGTCCAGCCTTTCGGTAAGTACTAAGCCCCAGTCGTAGACTGTGGGTAGTATTCCACGCGCGCCTCAAACAGATTTCAGTAAAACCGTAGGTGCCCAACAGGGCCGATGCCCGCTAGTGCCACCGGGAATTGCCGAAAAGGAGACCCGTGGTCCTAGAACGCAAAGGGTAACTGAAGGAATATAGATAGGAAGGATTATAATTAAACTCTGTCACGCCCTCCCTTTCCAACCTAGAGCGGGAAAAGTCATTGGATGATTTCCCACCGTCTAAAAAATACACAATCATGAACAACAAAGTGCGTGTCACCAAGTCCCTAAGGTATAGTCATGCTAGAAATAATTAGATAACAAGTATGTATCTTAAAATACGAGCCACAGATACAAGATACCACAGTGAATCATCCTTCGACTCCTGCGCATACAGTGCGCTCTGTTCCGAGAAACTACACTAATTGCATTTACTTATCGCCGTTACAAGCATACTGAGCTTACGTCACTGCAAGTGATCTCAAGGTACAGATATTGTGAAGACAACAAAGGTTACGTTGGTGAGAATTATTCTAAAAATATGTAATACTAGCTGGTGCCAGTGGTTTCGCCCGCGGTGATAGTTGAATTATCCTAAGGAAACAAAATCCCATCTTATGTTCGTGTGTTCTATTCTAGGACAGCAGAACAAACATACATAGACACAAACTATCGGCATTTTAGATAATATAAGGTGCGATTAGTGTAAAGGAAATAGTAGTAATAATTATCTATAAATATGTGCTGTTTAGTTTCTATTGGAACGAGTATCTTTATTATTAAAACATTTTCAAGAGCCATATTGTAGCGGACATTGATCAGAACAAACTTTATTGTACATCAAAATATACACAACAATTTAATAACAATTTTTTAAGTCTAGCTATTATTTCTGACCCAGACCGTAATTATCCTAACTTCCAGACCAAAGTTTTTTAATGTCCATAAAATTACAGTTGCTAAGCGCGAAAACATTTTAGATTGGAGATATATAAAACGTTTAGAATTCTTGTTTACTGGAAGAAGTGTAAAAACAATCAAGTATTATTACAAGTATCTTTGTCTCGATAAATTCCAGACATTTTCATAAAGACAGCGGATAATCTCAGCTGAAATAAAATTCTTAGCGAGTTTTCTACGAAATGACGGTAATTTTCTTCATTTATTGCTATTATTCGCTATGTTATACACATAAAGATCGATTGCTTGTATGTATTCGGTTTTAAAGCTAGTTTGATAAATTATAGCCCTGGGAATACATTCCTCAACTCAAAACATCCGTTTGTACGATAATACCCATTAGAATTACTTATCAGTTTGTTTTAATATAGAGTCATTCTCTTTTATGTTTAAATATTTTTCTTTTAAAAACATTAAGTAGAACAATCTTAAACATACGGGTATTTCATCAGCAAACTGCGTTAACCTACTTATTTTAAAAACATATTAGTCGACTGGAATATCCCAAGTATTATTGTGTTCAGTCATCTAGATGACGTCATCAGAAAATAAAGCGTAAGCTAACACTGCCCGTCGCTTCTAACATTGCACACAGTTCAAATGCAATAAAGATTCCCATGCACCGTGCGTTTGAGGACACAGCAGTCGTACGCGAGTAATTGTCTTGACATGCACAGATAACAAACTTCCTCGTACATAATGGCGTGGCACATATTTTTTTGCTTTAATCTGAACACGTTATCTTTGTAAACGGAGTTTCTCTGTGTTTACTTTTGTACTATGTTTATCTATTATTTTAGTGAGAGAAACGGGTTTTTATAATGAAAACAATGCAAAGTATAATTGAATTGTCTCTTTTATCACTATTTCATAACAATGGTATAAGTGAAAGTCATGTTTGTTGATATTTTTTTACACACATTAACTAAAAGATAAGTTTAATATCTCCCGTCTATTTCATCTGTCTTTTTTCAACAATTCTGTATGTACACCAGTCTACCTGAACGAAGCTGAATATCAGTAATGTATATGTAGCAACTGCCTGTTTGACCTACACAATCTAAAACCAAATAAAATCAGTACTTAGCCAGAACCTTACCTATTAAACGACAGTAAAAACTTTCCACTATCTAAACGACCGTTATCTAAACCACATAACACTAAATTCAAGACAAACCTTGTAACGTCAGTCGTATTATGAATGTGACGCCTTACAAGTGCGGATGACTCACTCAATGAACTTGTCCGCCGTTGAAGCTAGTCGCAAGTTCAACGATTGTCGCAGGGGAGGTCGGTCTATTGATTGTTTGTACGTGCCGTGAATAGACGGGTTTAATTACTATTTCTTTCGAATCTTATATAATGTTTTGTATTTATTTTTAACTGTAACTTGCTTCCGGTAGAGTGACTGTCAATTTAAAAACAAGCTGTTTTGTATTTTAGCGAGATTAACGAACAGCAATAGATTACGATGTTGAAATCTCTACTGTCCGAACTAGGCGTTTCGCCTCGTCGTTTATACCGCGTACATTGAAGGACTAGAACAATTTGCCTGTTGAGTCTTCCCATCCGGTTATAATTTGGGTGTCTTCAAGGCTAGAGTGAATAGGCTCTTAATAAACTAATGCGCCTCAACATCAACGATTGCATCACTGCTTACCATCAGGTGGGATCGCAGTCAAGTATTAGTTTATATGCGATTTTTGCGCTGTTTATTGTGGCGATACTGGGGGTGGGGGGGGGGGGGGAGCTATGTCCAACACTGGACGTCTTTCGGCTGAATTGATGATGATGAATAGATTTTTCTATATGTATATAATCTTAATATACATATATATATATATATATATATATATATATATATATATATATATATATATATATATATATATATATATATATATATATATATATATGTATATATCAATCTTCTGTACGTGTGTCTGACACCTAACTCCTCTTAATTCATTAATTCCCAAGAGGACACCGGTGTCCGCACACCTATTATCTTTCTATTGTGTCTCTAATTACGGTATTCAAAAGGTACGGACCGATTTGAATGAAATTTTCTGCGTATGCTTGAGTGGGTCCCTGGACAGTTTGAAAAAAAAAATTGAGAACAGAATTCTGGCACCTTCTATCTGGTATAGAAGGCGCTGCAATTCCGTTCTCATTTTTTTTTTTTTTGACGAAATACCAGCATTTGAGTCAGGACCAATGGTCCTGTGTGACCTGGTCCAGTGATGCTATTCTCTAAGAAAACGCAGCGCTGCCGCAACGACGAACACCCAAATAGGATACATTGAATTAACAATCCAATGTTTAGGTACATTAGGTTGACAATCCAATGTATCCTATTTGGGTTTTCGTCGTTGAGGCAGCACTGCTTTCCTTATAGAATGCACCACTAGTCCTGGATCATGTCTGTCGGAACCGCTAGTATAGGTACCTATAGATTTGAAAGACAAAGATCTTAGTTTTTAAATATGTTTATTTTGCTATAGGTACTTCTACAGTGAAAGTAAATTTGATAACAAAGCTATTTTTTTATTCCAAATATTCAGAAATTGATACTTAAAATATTGACTCTCAAAGTGGGCGATCCTCAGCTAAGATGCAAGCCACTTCATGAGCTGTTCTCAAGAGTATCATGAGAGGCCACTTAAAGATAAAACTCTCGCCAAAGCAGGGGTGTGGAGAGCTATATCGTGGCCTTTTGGGGCCATAACGAGAAACTTGAGGGGTAGCAACGTGTTTCAACAAAACTTTAATATGAGACGCTGCGAAGAAAAAACTTTCTTATCTAAACGTAGCGAAAAAATACTTTCAGTAAAAATTCTAACTACAATATCTAAAACTTGCTCAATTCCAAACGTAATATACTTAGGGCTGATTTCATCATTCAATATAAAAACTTAGTTCAACTAAACTGAGCTCAGCGTAATCTAGTTTAAAGACCCGTGTCGTAAACATGGGCGACAACAAAAGAATTCACACTGAGTTTAGCGTAAACTAGGTTCAAGTCATCGCGGTGAAACGCAAAATGAAGCTATAATCTCGATTAGGCTCAAACTGCGTTTTGTTTGAACGAATCGCGATTAGTTTATTGGTGAATTTGGCTCTTAATGTCAAGCCGATATAGTACGCGGCAAATGAGTTGATTATTACATACATTTGCTATGTTACGGACAGCCTCCATTTCGATAGAGATTCGAAACTCGGTAATAATCCTCGTCACACAAATTGAACCATCATGGCGGTCGACCTTGAATGCGCAGTAATCGATTTTCGGGTCTCAATCGAAGTGTACGCGTAATCTTAGCAAATGGTTCAATTTATTTGCCGCGTACTATACCTAAACAAGGGTTTATCAGTGAACGTCTTTCCGCTGAAATGATGCTTCTCTTTTACTTCTAGGCAAGCGTACTTCATCGTCTACTACAACATCATCGCTTACCATCAAGAGAGATGATGGTCAAACGCGAGCCTTATGATAATAATAATAGCAAAAGATAATTTTGTTTTTAATGTTCTTTACTAATGCTTGACAGCGATTTCACCTGATGGTAAGCCATGATGCAATCGTTGATGGTGAGGCGCACTAGTTTATTCAGAGCCTATTCACTCTAGTCTTAATTACCACATTATAATCGGACGGGAAGACCGCAGCAGGTAAATTGTTTCAATCCTTCGATGTACGCGGTATAAACGACGAATGTCATTTTGCCTGCTCAAACCCCAAACCTCATAATTAAAACATTCACACTACCACACCATGAGGTGCCGAAGGCTACTGGGGCCAAAGGTTATGTGAAAATGAAACCCAGGGCCCTGGGACGAAGGCAATAAAAGGAGCAGGGTAGGTTTTTAGTCAGTAAGAGTCTGACACTATCTCCCACCCCACCCAAGGGCGGGATTTGTCATTTGATGATTTTACCTACCATAAAAAAAAAACCATACCATGAGGTAGATTTCATTATACTTCATTCAGCTCATTTAAGACAGAAACACAGAACAATAAACCAGCTAAGTGCTGCTAATTAAAAGCACAGTAAATCAATCTCATGGCAGCCATAAGTTTACAATATTGTTTATTTTTCTATAGCTAACTGTAAACAGTTTCCCATCGTTAAGGCGCACTATCATGACACTGGCGACTTGTTGCGACAGAGCTCCCGATATGGTTTTGACATGGAGTAGACAGTATAGTGGAGTGCTAAGCTCGTGTCTTTGATTTTGCGTCTGGCTTTATTATAAACAAAGAAAATGTATACAGTGAAAATCGTTACAAAAGGCAAAGAATATTGGAGTAATATCTTTAAGAAAAGTGTTCTGCTGTCTAAAATATCATTGATTACGACGCGCTTTATCAGTAAATATCAAATACTAGTTTTTGAAAGTGTAGCGAAAGTAAAGCAGACAACTGAAAAAAAAAGTTTAAAAATGATTGTAATGGACTGGAGAATTGTTAAAAAAAAACGGGTGGGTTAGTCAATAAAATCCTTACACTCCTTCTCGTTCCACTTAGAACGGAAGGAGTTATTTGATGATTTCGCAACCACAAAAAATCCAGCATTATTATCCAGGTCATTACCACAACATTATGTTCATAGCCTTCTCCGTAACTTCAATAATATAGGGTTAATATACCAGTATTTTTTATGGAACGATACTGTCTCATATCAAAAACCCAATAAATGGGTTATACCGTTGCTACATAATGGGATTCGAAAAATATTTGCGTTATTCACAGGCCATCTTGGTTCATCGCAATAATATGAAACGCTTAGGAAATCTTAACTCGTATCTGATACCTCACATGATGGACGTTCTTCCACTTTTCTCATATATTACCTGAAACAAAAATACACTTCAATTAGTACAGAATATATTTTTAATTCAACAGATACTAAGGAAAATGGTCGGCTTAGTGCTCAGCTGGTAAACTTAAGCCGATTACAAGTGCCGATTATGTAAAATGGCCGTTGCTTTCATACATTTTATTAGTCACTTTTTTTTAAGTGGTACATCATACAATGACATCTCCCGCTCTAAGGTGGAGCGGGAGGGAGTGGCAGACTTTTACTGCCTTCGTTCCAGGACCCCGGGGTTCTCTTTCGCACAACACATGGCTCCAGTTGTGTCCGCCGGGCAGTACACACAACGGTAACACTCGAGCATTTCTTCCGTACAAATCCGATGCAGGAACACAAACGCATGTCGACACTTACACAGCCGCATACAAATGTGATTGACCGCTAATGTAGACCACAACATCGTGTATACGCGAATACGACGTTTTATCGCGACAATGCGACACGAATATTCGCTCAATAATGTAGCCACAGCACGCTACGTATTAGTAGGTCACTTGAGCAGAGTTTAAAGGTTCTTTGAAAGACTTAGAATAGAATAGAAAGACTTTTATTCGAGATAGAAACAGCAGAACGGTTACAAACACAAAGTAAAAAGAGCAAAAGTACAGAGTACGCTGAGCGTGCCCGCACCGAAAGGGTGACCCCCTCAGCTCAGCTCTGACTTGAGTCAAGTTTAAAGTTTACACTTAACATTCCAGTTCCATACTACTCCATGCCATACCTCGATATGGCCCGTTCCAACCTGCCTTGTTACACCCACAGAACAACTTGTTTGATGGACGTGCGTCCTAGAATCCATTATTAAGTTTCGTGTTGTCTATGTAAATTGTTAAGTTTCTTGAGCACGATTATTGCCCGTTATTTCAGAGGATTTGTTGATAAATTGTATCTTAAGACTGGACTGGTTTGGCTGATTTTCAATTAATATTTGTTTGACAGTGTTGTAAGATCATGTTTAGAAGTCTGGAGTGAGCATGGACGTATTTGGGGTCTTACGAGTCATGATTTGGTCTTGCGAATGACTTGACTCATTTTATTGAACGTCATCATAATAAGGAATGATACATCGATTTTGATAATACTTCAACTGCAAAACTGTTGGCAGTTTGGTTGACGGTTCCACTATATTTTTTAAAAGATCTTAAGTTAAATGATAAATGAAATTTATTTTGCAAATAGGTTTTTTTTTTTTGTATTATTGATAGGCTCGCGTTTGGTAACTGTCTCACCTGTTGGTAAGCGATGTTCTGGTCTACGATGGTGCACGCTTTCCGAGTAGTAACCTATTCACTCTTGAATTAAAGACTCTTAGGTTGTAGCTATCAAGAAACACAGACCCCAGCAGGGATTTCCAAGCAATTTACATAAGGTTTTTTTTTGTGGTGGGTAAAATCATCCAATGACATCTCCTGCCCTAGGGCGGAGCGGGAAATAGTGTCAGACTCTTTCTGACTAAAAACCCATGCTGTTCCTTCATTGCCTTCGTACCAGGGTACACTTTCACATTTAGCCAAGGCCACAGAGTAGGCTTCGACCCTGCTGGGCCCTTACAATTCTTTGACAACTCCTTGAGGCGCGCGGGCATTGTACGCGCATCGGCGCGTACCGGTAGTGCAACGCCGTACACTACGTACGCCACAGTGTATTGCTTAGTGCGTAGTCACAGTGTATTGGTCATTAACTCATCATCGAAACATTTCTTAGTTTAAATAAAATTGTCTAGCCAGGAGGACACCGGTGTCCGCACACTAATTACGGTATTCAAAAGGCTAATTACCTTTCCGCAAAATATTAATATTCATACTTCTCTGAAAACTGCGTCGGCGAAATATGATATTTGGTTTCCGTTTAGCGTAAATTGTCTACAATGTCCTGTGTTCTCATATTACGATTACATTTATTAGTCATTGCTTCTAAGCTAAGTCTGATTGGTAAATGCTGTTTTCGAGTTTAATTCGGGAATAATTACTACGAAAACTGGAGCGGCATTTACATCGACATTTGCGACAGTTTGATTAGGAATAGTGAACATTGATTTTAATAGTATTTATAGAAGGCCGCAAGACACTAATATAATCTAGATTCTAACGCCTAGAACGCGAATACTTATATACATATATTACATATTATACACCGAATCTAGTCGTTTTAAACCAAATTTTAGTCGTTTAAACCCGTGGAGGGTCGATTCGGTACATGAAACACTATCGATTTGTAAAGAGAAAATTAAAAAATAAAGTACTTTTTTTTAAGCTCGAATTAATTTACGCATGTACGAAATTAATTTCTTTAAGTAAACGGCCCCATCAACCATTCATTCTACGAGCAATGTGCCCTGCCCACCGCCACTTCAGTTTGGCGATTCTTCGGGCCGAAGAGAAGACGATCACAAACTACTTAGTTGAGAAAAGTCCAGGGATATCATGATGATGAGACGAATGTCTTTGTGTTTGTTCATTTATCACTCCCACCGGAAGGCATTAAGGTCAACGAATACACCGAATTACTTGATATCCTGGAAAACTTAATGCTTAACGAAAACTCGGCTAGTTTTACTTATACGCGGAATCAATTAAAATTTTTCCCCAACGATTCGTTGAACCTACCTAACATTGACAAACACGGATCTAATTCCGAACAGCCGGTTACATTTCGACATGTGTCACCAGCGGCGGATAACCGGGTTTCTGAGGCTGGCATGTTGCCAACCGTCCAGCCGTGCACGCTGCATCAAATGTGGTGTTGTTATGTTGGTAGCACCGGTTATCGCGTGACGTAAGCTGATGCTGTGATTTTTTAAAAATGTTTTAGTATTTAGTGATTTTGAAACTTTGTGAAGATGATGATGACAAAACGCCTGAAAATCAAAGTACCTTACCCTTTGATTTTCAGGCGTTTTGTTAAATTCATGACTTCATTTACGTCAAACATAAAAAAACACAAGGCCATTTGTTCACAATTTGAAAAAAGTCTTTTTTTGTGCGGAATCCTAGTTGTTTTTCTGTAATAAAGCTAGACTAAATTACTCTTTATAACATCAGTCTTAACAGTGCAAGTCGCGTCAAAATTGGCCGAGCCTTTTCGGATATTAGCCGGAGTAAGCACACCAAAAAAAAAGCTAAAAAAAATTGCATAACTAGGTAACTATTAAATCTAGAGTAATATTACAGAGAAGAAAGATTTGTATCTTTGAGGATTTTTTATTTTTGGTTTGTAACGAAAAAACCCAAAAACTTAAAAAAAAAACATACTCCAATGGAATACTAATCTATTATTGAGTGACACTAGTACATATGCGGGCGAAGCCGCTGGTAAAAGCTAATACTTATAGTATTATAAACAGACAATTTATTAACCAACTTCGAAAAAGAGGAGGTTCTATGTTCGGCTGTATGTATTTTTTTTTATGTATGTTCTTTTATTTACATGTATAGAGATAAACAGTTTATAATGCTGCATTTATTACCACAATTTTAAGGTAAGTATACTTGTAGTAGAAGTACAGTACTGCCGTTCTAACACTTCTAACTTTGCGAACTTTAGCGCTAGTACACACGTAAAAAATAAAATAAAAATAAATGGCCAATATCAGTTGTTAATAGCAATAACAACTGATATTGGCTATACTCATGGGATTTATTTTTCTAAACTATTTTTATTTACGAGTACACAAGCGCTAAAGTTCGCAGAGCCTAACTTCAGACTCGCCAAGTTAGAACGGCCGTACTAACGGACTAAATAAAGAAGATTTGTGTGCAATGTTTACAAAAAAGTGTTGATAAGTTCAGTAAATTACTCATGCAGACAGATAAAATTGGATCCCCAGAACATAAAACAAGTAAGAAACTAACATACAAAGTATTAATGACTATCTAGGTTCAGCTAGGTCACGCGATACGTCCATCTGACCGCAGAACTAAACGTGGATGTAGGAACACGTGGCTACAAGCGCAGAATGTAGAATATTGCTCATTCGTGGGTCCACTCAAATCTGTATGGTTCTTTCTTCAAAAGACCATCTCAGACTAATCTGCATAGTTCTCATGTGATTTGACCATTAATTTTAAGAAAGCGATGTACAATGTAAAATACTGCCAAGTTATTTGAAGTCACTGGAACATCTATCGCGTCTAGAGCAAAGAACTGGTTCCCGAAAAAAGTTCTCTTGAAAAGAAAACCACCTGTGTTCGTTTTAGTTTAAGTTAGAAAGTCGCTTGTAGAATTTCTTCTAAGTCTTGAAGTGAAACCTTTTAGGTAAATAAAGGGTAGCTTGCAAAGTTCAAATGTTTTGATTTTTTTTTTGCCGTTTGCAGTTCACTACCGGATAGCAGAGACTCAATGACAAAAAATTAAATTTGTGGTAACGACAGGTATGTAAACAACTATTTATAGTCATTAAAACCACAACCTTAACCCTTTAGAAGAAGATGCACTGAACTGCGAAATAATAAAAAAACAAGAGCATTCAATTTAAGCAAGTCATTTACACCAACTTCAATAAGAACCGCGGCGAAATTCGCCACACTAATCTAATAATCTTCACCGCCTACATAATTCTAAATTCTGTTCATTAACATACCTGCCTAATTCCTCAAACCCAGGAAGACAGCGCCCACACGTTTAGCGTTACTGAGTTGTATAACCGAAACCCTGTTTTGTTGAAATACGCAAAATTTTGCTGCCATAGAGCACGGAACGCCGCCCCGGCTAGAAAAGACTACGTAGCAAAACATTTGTCGAAATTGCTCTGAACTAATATTTGTTTCAAAGAAAAAGGTTTGTTTATCACCTTACACAACTTATATAAAACAAATAATACGTTCGAAATCAAGGTGTTAAAAAACAATACATGACATACATTTAAAAACTACATAAAAATTAAAACGTTGCCCCACACTAGGAATTACTCCAGTAACACAAACATGTAAGCTACATTTTCCAGCCACCGTCAGCACGAGCTTGCGGACGCCGAGCAATGGGTAGATCGTCGTTCAGCTTTTCGATAAACCAGAGCGAGCTCGAGTCGAATGCGCGAAGTGTTCCACGCGCGCTTCAAAGAGATGTAAGCAAAACTGTAGGGGCCCAGTAGGGCATCGGCCCCCTAGAGTATCGGAAATATTGTTTGAAAAAGAGTTACCGGGGCCCTGGAACGAAACGGACAACTGATGGATCCAGATAGACTTTAGTCACTAAAAGTCAAATACACCCTCGCGCTCCACTTATTGCAGGAAGAGTCACTTGACGATTTCCCATTAAAAAAAAGCCGAAGATGTAACACTTAGTCCACATCTTTATGGGACAAAAACACGCTTGTTTAGTAACTATCTCAAGTTCTGAAAATGTCGTCTCTAGCTGTGCCCGCCGAAGCGTCTTTATTACTCTATGGTCGCCATAATTGAATTTAGTGCCATCAGTTTAGTGAGCCAAACATAGGATTATGTTTATATTAGCGTTACAAGGACTTAATTACGTCAGAGGGTACGTTAATTTACATTGAAGAAGTTTGAAGTAGCAGGTTCAAAACTGGGCAAATACCAATTTGAATTTGCCGATTCATATTATGTACCTTTCTAAGTTTATCTAGGACATTACTGATACCCTGTAGCTCGTAAAGCAGTTAGTTCTTTTTTTTTAGTGCTCGATTACGGAGACGCGGCACGTTGCGCGGCGCGTCGGGCGGTCCGTCGTATATTACCACATATTTGTGTTTGCGCGAGCGATGATGCGGCCCGCTGCTGCAATATACGACGAAACGCCCAACGTGCCGCGCAACACGCCGCATCTCCGTAAACATGGCCTTAGTCGCTACAAGGTATTCAGACGCCAGAATGTCTGACTATCAGTCTATCCTAAGAGAATATCGTGTTGCCCAGAAGTTACTGAGAACACGATATTCTGCGGCTGCAGTCGCTCCATGTAAAACACAGGCGCATGCGGTTAGGCTGGAAGCTGACTCCAACACTATTAGGAAAAGGCTAGAGTGTTGGATTAGATTTAGTCAAAATTTTGTATTTTCTGTTAATAACAAGGCCTTTCGGGTAAGATCATGTTGTCTGTGAAGTGCGTAAAATTGACTTTTCCAAGAGGATTTATAAAATACTCTTACGGCTTTTTTTTTTCGATGCAAAAATCATCCAATGACATCTCCGCGCTCTTGGCCGGGGCGAGATACTGTCTGACTTTTACTGACTTTCTCCTGTTCCGTCTTTGCCTTTCATACCTTTCTTTCAGAAAACGATTTGCTGACAACTTCAGGCGCGCCTACGCGCCGTCGATGATTTGGGCTCGGCCCGGACTGTTACCGAACGTCGGAATGCAAGCTACCCATTGTTCGCCGTCCGCAAGCCCGCGCCTACGGTGGCCGGAAAAATACTACTACGGCTGCGGGATTGCTTGAGAAGGTTACAGTAGCCTTGGAACGCATAGAGCAACTGAAGGAATACAGCCGTTTTAAAACTCAACCGTGTTCTTTCAGTTGTTCTATGTACCTTGTGCATGTCTCTCGACCCAGAATGTGGAAAGTTGTGTCTCTCCCATCCCTCAAAATGTAATGTATTTTTCGTATTTATTAGCAATCTGTTGTGACAACAAATGCTCTATATTATAGCCTCGTGAGTGTAATCACGTGTAGATTGTAAATAAACAAATATTTTGAAACACGATACTAATGGTTGAGGAAAACAGCCGTTGCTTGGAACACGTAAACTAATATTGTATGAAGTAAATATACTTATACTACACCTTTGATTTCTAACGTAAGAAATTATAGGAATCAAATGAGAAGATTAAATAAGTACAACACTACAGACATCTTTTTTTTTTGTTGGAGGAAAATTTGAAACTATTACTTGAAGTCAATTTGATATTTATCATAGTATTTATTAGTTTATAATATCCAAAGGTTGACTGGTAGAGAATGCCTTGTTGCATGAAGTTCGTCTATGTACCACTACAGTTAAAAAAGTTTAAATTAACAAATAAAAATATCTAATTGTTACAACCTTTAGAGCTCATCAGGGTGAGTGGGACTCATCATCTTCGGACGAGACAGTTACAGGAAGAGCCTAGCAGCTTTGGACTCGGTGGAAAGGCGTACGAAGAGGCTAATTGGTGATCCAGATTTGGTGGAGTCCAATCTACAAAGTAGCCAGACTTTCGGTATTTTACAGGATGCATTTTGAAAAGTGTGCGCGGGTATTACATGACTTGATTCCTCATTTCTACCTTTAGACAACCTCGTATGGTGAATATCCACCCTTACGTTGTTGAAATTTCTACGGGCCGGACTTTTTGCCTCGTCGTCTATACCGCGTACATCGAAGGACTGGAGCAGTTTACCTGCTGCGGTCTTCCCGACCAATTATAATTTAGATGTCTTCAAGGCTAGACTGAATAGGCTCTTAATAAACTAGTGCGCCTCACCAATAACTATTGCATCACTGCTTACTGTCAGGTGGGATTGCAGTAAAGCACTAGTTTATATCAATAAAAAAAAAACATTATTTCATTCGAACAGCGCTTACAAGTAAGCTAGTTTGATTGTTCAATAAATACCTGTAATCATCTAAAATTTTGCTAATACAGATGGTCATAGAATTCTGTATAATCAGCACCCCTAGCCAAGTTACAATCGTTTCGTTTTTCGTGAACGCTTGGAGTTGGCCACGCCCCCAATTATTTTGTTCGAATAGGAGTTGGGGGCGTGGCCAACTCCAAGCATTCACGCAAAACGAAACGATTGTAACTTGGCTAGGGGGAGTTTCTTTTTAATCAAAGGTTACGTTTACTTGTAAGGTGCTATAGTGTTTACCAATAAAAAGCGATCCATTTTTATTTTCTTCTACTTATAACAACATTAACAACAAATCGGCTTCGAGAAAGGCTTGTCTTGTTCCAAGTGAGTTGTTTCAGTGTAAAAACAATTGCTTAACATGCTACCTAATAATATTTTACTCTGTGGTTGCTGGGGTAAGTACTTCCGACGGCCACGCTTTCTTCCGAGCCATAGCGAAAATATTACGTGTGCACTTATGTAAACGTAATTGTGTGTGTTTGTTTGTTTGAAAGTGTTATTGAATTTTCTCTTAGTAGCATCTTTGATTCTAATCTTTTGACCAGTTAAAATGAGCTGTTGTTCATTCGGTACTTTTAGTGCTTTTATGGTTGTTCCTTCGTTATTTAAAAGTTTAAATAACGAAGGAAAAAATAAATAGGAAATAATTTTGAGTTTAAGTAAACTCAAAATTATTTTTAATAGTCACTTACTCGGAAACCAGCTCTTTTAGACATACAATTGACTGTTTTCCGCACTAGTTCAGAAAAGTGTGTGTATTCGCCCCGCCACTATTTTATTACATTTATCGTATCAGGCTGGGCTGGCGTCGACCCCCACGAGACGCTAATCAACAACCACAAGTCTTGAAAAACGTCGTTTATATTTTTGATACTACGAGTACACGTGCACTGCAGCCCTCGTCTCCATAACACACTCGACCACGGCTCGTGCAAATTCCGCAAACTGTTGACGCGAAAATCTGTTAAGTATTGCGCATTGAACGGCGATCGCCATTTTGGTTCAACTTATATGCCGTGTTTTGTAGGTAAGTGCAATTAGTAACACATGCTCTACAAAACAAATGCAGGCAACCAATCAGCGCACCCCACAGCTCCACAACAAAGCGATCAGATGATTCACTACATACATACGCTTGCTTCCTGCCGGCCTTGACAGAACGTCTGCTCGTCACGTTCGTGCGTGATTGGCTTATACTCGTTACTTTATGTTTTATGGTTCGCAATGTTTGAACTAAAAACAGCATTATATTGCTTGTAAATATGTATACCAAGGTTTATGTAGAAGATAAATGGTAATAAAAAAAAGGCAAGAAAGTCCTGGTTTCACCCGCACTATCCCATTATGTCATTTAAGTATTAAAACGCCCTTATATGGTCCATAGCTGATGGTGATTCCTAATCCCGTGAAATAAGACCCAACGACTTTTCTTTCTATATTTCGAGAACCAAAATTCAAATAGGATTTGACAGGCCACCTTATCCTCCTGCACTGTGAACGCTATCCACCAATCCGCACTGGGCCCGCGTTGATTACGGCCCATTCATACGGCCTGAGTCCCAGCAGTAGGAACATTATAAGGCTGATGCAATGCAATGCAAAAAGAGAACGGGCAACCGTTGCCACTCAAGTGTCGAATTATGCCCAAAAAAAGAGGTGGCGAGATAATTCAGAAGCGAATAATGAGGACTAGTTCAACATGATGCAGGAGAAGAATATCTCTAAGGATTTGGGTAAGGCGTGAGGAAAGATGAAAACTCTAGAACCACCAAAAACTCAAATTCTGTTCAATGACACTTTCCGCGCGCGCCTCAAGAACATGTCAGCAAACTGTAGGGGCCCAGCAGGGTCAAAACCTACTGGGGCCACGAGGAATGAAACCCGGAGCCCTGGAACGAAGGAAAAGAAGGAAGAGAAAGAAGGAAGGAAGAGAAGAAGGAAGATTTTTTAGTCAGTAAAAGTCTGATACTATCTCCCGCCTCGCCCAATGGCGCGGTGATGTCATTGGATGATTTTCCAACCGAAAAAAAAAACAAAAAGTTCAATGACACTTATTTTTAACACGATCACTTAAACTAAGCTAGTACATAATCAGTAGGTGACATACTCAAACTTACCTGTAAAAATAAAACAGAAATACAAAACCAACCATATCTCATTACATATAATTTCCTGAAAGGTAACTTTGAAATAGATTTTCCTGCCCATTATGAAATATAATAGTAATAAGTAGAAAGCTACACGGGGTATTACGGCTTCTCTATCAGGAACCAAAGCCGCTGTAAGCCGGCCTGGCGATGTCACTTGGTAAGCCGCTTCCATTTTTATTTTGGGGCCACGAGAAAGGCGGGTAGGCGGAGAAAGGATTAAGAGGAAAGTATTCTAGAATATTTTGACACCGAGTCAAACATGTATGTATAATAAAAAAAATTAAACATACTGTTTCCAAAGCAAAATAGTAAGCGACCAGATTACGTTTTTACGACGAACGACAATAATGTTAATTGAAACTATTTGTACGATGAACCACGCATCATAACATTTTGTTGCATTTAGCCAAATCCTTATTTTACGCGTCTACGCCAAACACACCATACACTGCACTTTTCTGCAGTAGTGCGAAAAACAGTCCATTGCATGCCGAAAAGCGGTAGGAGATTTCGAGTAAGTGTATTGAAAAATTACTTATTAATCCAATAAATCAGTACGTGTTCAGATCGCCTTAAGTGCCGTCGCGCATGCGCCCGCGCTCCTTCAATCAATATACATTATTTGTACCTTTTTTAACAATATAGTTTTTAGTTAACATTCCAATCTATTATTCAACATCCCAGCATACAACCTTTACACTATTCTAATAGATCAGTTGTATAAATAATTAATAAGTCATATATTTTTAGTACCTATTATCTTACTACAAAATACTTTCACTAGAAAAACGTTGTTTTTAACGTTGGTTTTATTTCAAAGTAAACAAAAAATTTCATCAATGCCCTTGTCACATCAAGTTGAATGTCTGCACAGGTGTGCGCCCGACAGTGTGTGTACACTTGTTAAACTATTTATACGATTTTATAAAACACGTGTGATATTTTTTTATCGTGGGTAAAAATCATCCAATGACAACTCCCGGCCTTGGGTGGAGCAGGAGATAGTGTCAGACTCTCACTGAATAAAAAACCAACCCCGTTCCTATGTTACCTTTCATACCAGGGCCGAGCCTTCCTTTCAGAAGCGATCCCTAGGCCCCAGTAGGCTTCGACCCTTCGAAAAAATTAGATTTTCCAATCATTTCGAATTTCACAGCGTTTTGTTTACCTAAATTAATTTATGTGCGAACCATATTACAGAATAACATTAAAGGGATTCCAATTCTATTTGCATAATTTTGTCGTTTTGAGCTCGTCATTTATATTAACATTTTAGAATAAGTAATGAAAACATTTTCAGTACAATTAGGTCCTACATAAAATATAATCAGCCTTCAGTGGGACTCAGGCCGCCTACGTAGAAGAGGGAATGGGTTGATATCAACCACGCGGGCCCAGTGCGGGTTGGTGGATGTCACGTGTCTTCAATTTTTTGGTTTGTGATAAGCCGGCTTCTTGGCGATGTTTCCCTTCTCCGTTTTGAGAGCAGTGGTGATGAAATAAATTACACAAAGTAATGTGCCTCCTACAAGGTAGACCGATGACTTCGTAAGGGCGAGAATCCGATGGATGCGGGATGCATAGGACCGTTCATTGTGGCGGCACTTGCGGAGAACTATGTCCAATAGTGGACGTCTATCGGTTTAAATGATGATAATAATGAATGCGCCTGGCTAGGTTTGAACCCGCGACCTAAAACTCGTAAGTCAAACCTGTTACCAATTTTTTTCGCAACCCCGCGTGTTGCTAGAACGTCCGCCGCCCGGTACGACTCTCCCTGCGCCAGGACCAGCGTGTTGTCTGCATAAGAGACCACGCTGACCTCGTCAGGTCACCGCGCAGCACGTAGTTGTACTCGATGTTCTATAACGGCGGTCCCAGTACCGATCCCTGCGGGACCCCGCACGACATGTCTTACTGTTCCCATTCTCCCTGGTGACCAGGGAACCCATTACCACAGGGCCACCACTGCTACAGGTTCTACATATATTATACCTAATTGTAATAAAATATAGCAGTGGCCTAAATTCCAATTTGCTAGTTGTAATTAAGTTTAAATTGGATGCTGACTAATAAATACGCGGGTGAGGCAAATTGAGTGACATACGACCTCACCAAGATTGTTTCATTAGTTTGCCTAACACCACATTCAGAAGAATTGACTTTTAGAGCCTTAATTACTTAATATAACATCAGTCCTGATCCTGTCCTGATTTTGTAAAGATTAAAATAGCCATCAGTGGCCTCTAAACCTTGCTATTCACAGTTTCACTGCGGACAAGGATCAATGGGTAGCTCACCATCCGGCCGTGTATTATACCCGAGAACCGGCCCGGGAAATTCTCGTGGTCCTGGTATACAAAGTGCCAGTAAGACCCAGATAGGTTTTAGTCAGTAAGAGTCTGACACACACACACCCTCTCGTTTCGGGCTAAAGTAAGAAAACTCATCAGGATGATTTCCCTACACATTTCTTTTTACTTAATATATAAACTAGTACTTGACATCGATTCAACCTGTTGGTAAACAATAATGCTAATGTTGATAGTAAAGCGCAATAATTTATTTAGAGCCTACTCAAACCTTGAAGATACCTAAATTATAATCGGATAGGTAGATCGCAGCAAGCAAATTGTTCGTGTTTCGATATAAGCGTTATAAAAGATGAGGCGAAACGCTTAGCCAGGATCGCGCCGTAAAGTTTCAGTACTAGGTCATCGTCATCATCATTTACTGACTGGCCTGTTCGTCTAGTGGTTAGTGGCCCTGACTGCTATGACGAAGGTCGTGGGTTCGATTCCCACCCAGGACAAATGTTTGTGTGATGAGCACGATCATTTGTTCTGTGTCTGGGTGTAATTTATCTATAATATGTATGTATTTAGAAATATTTATGTATGATTACCAGTTGTCTAGTAACCATAACACAACCTCTGCTTAGCTTGGGACTAGAGGACGCTGTGTGATAGTGTGTGTGATATTATTATATGGATATTATTTCAGCCGAAAGACGTCCACTAATGGACAAAGGATCGTACTAGGTATATATTATTATTATTTTATCTTTGGTGTACAATAAAGAATATATCTATCTATCTATATTTTATCAAGCCTTTACTGTCCCACTGCCATTATGTAGACAGCGAAAACTGAATTAAAATAAAATAGGTATTGTACGCTGCAAACAAGTTGAACTAAAATAGTAGCCCTCTGCGGTTTCTATTGAGACTGCGCATTGAAGGTCATGGTTCACCTTGCTGTGCAACGAATAATAGCTCGTAATAATCAAAACATGGCCGATAATCGCTGTTTTTGTAGCCCCGCATGTCAGCCGCCTTGACACCCAGTTGATCTCGGTTTAATTGCATCCCAGCCACCGATAAAAATCAAGGGGACTCTCTGACGACGAATATTCATTTAGAGACTAAACACTGGACGGTGGCAACTTTTTAAAAGGATTTCCCTGTTATTTTTTTTTATATTGTTTTGAATTTTATGATTGCGATTGCTTTTGAGTCTTTGTTAGGAGACTAGCTTCTGCTCGCATGAAAGTAGAATTCTTGAAACAAAACTTTGGGTTCTCGTTTCTTTAGTTTTATTAGGGGAGAATATTGGAAAATTGTCTCTTACACCCGTATTTTAAAGAAGCAATTACTTGTTGCTGAGTAATTTGGATCATGGGGTCTGAGTGCGCGTATCCTTTTCAAGGAAATTTCATATCGCTTGATCGACTCTTTGCGTGACCAGAAGGCTGGCTCATTCTTTACTCAAAGAACCAGTCAACGTGGCAATGCTGCCAGTCTTCTGGGTACGTTTCTGGATGAAAGCGATGTGGAGGAATACTTCGACGACGAGACTATTGTTTTCGATCTCTCGTGATCGAACACTGCCGTTTTCGTACAGACTAACACCTCCAGTCCTCAACCTCATTTAGATGGTCGAAGAAACTAATTAAAGCATTGATATACTTAATCAAAACAGCGGAATTAAACTGATAAACCATCGTTTGCCCAGCCACATCCATACTGTCAATTTTTTTTACTTTTTTTTCCGCAATCTCCACAATTACTCTGTAATGTATCGTGGGTCTAAACTCTACACCCAATAGTAACAATCCTATAATAGCATTTTATACAGTGAAACTGGATCTGCCTGACTACATCTGCAAGCGAAATGCTTCGAGTATCGGACTATACAGTTCGTCCGACGGTTCTTGGCGCGTCTATGGCGTTATTGCTGGTAACAACTGTTATTAGCATTTATGTTTATAAATCATTTATTTGACGCGCTTATTTTGAGCACTAAAGTTCGCAGAGCCTAACTTCAGGCGCGCCAAGATCCGTCGAACGTACTGTACTTATACCAAGAATATACGCCACATTGCATTTCACAAATAACCTGTTGTTGTTCGATATTAATCTGTATGAGAACACTACCTGCACTTGACATATTTTATGCTCAACAGGAAAAACACCGTAAGCGACAATATGCGCTTTTTGCAGGAATTGTTTTTTGTGTGTGTGTTTGTTTATTTTAACTATATGGCTATTTTTACTATTGTTTTCTAAATATATTTTTTTTCACTTACCATATTGTCTCTTCACCACCCTAGGTCGACTGGTAAAGAATGCCTAAGGCATTAAATCCACCGTTTGTATTTCGTATTGCATGAAGATTAAATAAATTGACCACTTGACATTTGAATGTCATACTTATTGGGCTTTTTGATTGCCTCATTCCTATAATTAAATATGAATTTTCAAATTATTTTTTTTACTCATTCCAATCTGGATGGAGCCAAAGAGAGTATCAGACATTAACTAACTAAAACCCACCGAGAAATAGAGTCAGGGTAACTCTTTCCAACAATCCCTATTTCGCCAACCTGATATTATAACCGACCTGTCATCGTTCAATTATGATTATGGCTTTTACATCTTGCCTTACAAAAACCGAAGGGTCAATCTTCAAAAATCAATCCTAAAAATTTTCACTCACAAAATTTTCGTGTGTAGCAAAATGTAGGTACGTTCCAACTATCTATAGGTACAAGTAAAATGGCGCTTAATCAACCAATCATGATCGAAGGCCGTTCGTCCCTCGCCGGCCGAACCGACATCTTATTAACGATGGCGGGAATTTATTTGGGCATAATCAACGATGTGATGTTCGTATTTATGAGAAAATTGAGATGAAAATCGAAAAATCAGGGTATATTTTTTAGCAATATATTGGTGGGCCTTGAAACTCTTCATGGATTGGTGAAATAATATAAATAAACAGGTAGCAAGTACGAGATAAGTAAGAAGATAAGTTTTTCAATTTCCTTAGCGTCCTGTTTATCATCTTTGAAGACGCATCTTTACCTTATAATTCGAATAGAATTGAATGCATTCCTTAGTTCGTAACGTTTCCGGCGTACAAATATGGTTTGTAAATAGGTCATCAGAACATTAAAATTACATTATCAATCAATATAATTACAAATAAGCAGAGGTCGGAGTAGGTAGATTGATTTAAGGTCGTTGACGTCAAACGTAGAGGATAATATGGATATGCCTCCAAAATACCGGAACTTCATATTTATTGTGATATTTGCTCCGGAATTTTGAAATTAGCACGAATTTGTGTTTAAGGTTAAAAACGTATTAATAATATCAATCTACGCTGACAGTGTTAGCTAATGGTGAAAGAAATCAGTATTTTATTTTATACAAAAATACCTTGGAATAGTTACACCGTATTTTGTCACTTACTGTTGAATTAGAAATGACGCTTGACAGTATGACGCTTTATTTTATTTTAGTCCATAATTCCAATCCCGGAACTTTTTCCGGTACTTCCCGCCAATTATGGACAAAATGGCATGTTCATATTATAATATCTTGACGCAAGTATATAAAATCAATCTACCTACTCCGACCTCTGCAAATAAGTCAGAGAGTCAGAGACCAATTTATATAAGTCAATATTTAATGAAGACAAATAGATAAAGTATAATTCATAGGTAATGTCAAATGGGCATGACGAGCTGTGGGCTAAAAGAGCCATTTATTGGGTCCCGGTAAACGCAAGGCGACATCGCGGCAGACCAAGGCGAAGGTGGAGAGATGAGCTGGACAATTACCGGAGGGACTGACCCACAATGGCCGAGGACAGACGTGTTTGGAAAAGGGAGAGGGAGGCCTTCGCCCAGCAGTGGGACATAATAGACTAAACTAACTAATTAACTAATGTCAAATATTTAAGTAAATTTTTTCTATCATAAAATCTTATGCGCCAAAACAATATTGTTTGTGTTCCCAATTGAACGAATAGGTGATATTACAGTCATGTTACAGTCTCTTTCGGTTTCAGCAAAACTGTTTGAACTATGTCAACGTGTTATTGCGAACACCGTCAATTTATGCAAAAACCACATCAAATTGTAAGAGAACTGACAAAAAGACGTTCGAATTCGGATGTAATTGAAAATGTCTATTCATAATATTTATATCAAGAGTTAATAGTCCTGAAAGATTTAACACAATCTTACACTTACTTAGCGAACATTATATCAAACCATTATAATTTTCATACCATCGTTCATTAGGAGAGTTGAAGTTAGCCTATAAGCTACTCGATCCACAGGCCAGTACCTCTACCATGAGTTTTAAGCAATAGTATTCGTCGCTACTCGATATCGACGCCGTAAATATTTTGTATGGCAAATTTTGGTTCTGCAAGTGACCGCTAGAGGCGCTGCAAAATTTGCCATACAAAATATTTACGGCGTCGATATCGAGTAGCGACGAATACTATTGCTTAAAACTCATGGTAGAGGTACTGGCTCCCTAGCCAAGTTACAATCGTTTCGTTTTGCGTTAACGCTTGCAGTTGGCCACGCCCTCAATTCGTTTGTTAGAACAAAGGAGTTGGAGGTGTGGCCAACTACAAGCGTTAACGCAAAACGAAATGATTGTAACTTGGCTAGGGGGGCTGGTGACCTCCACGGTCAGTTTGTCGACTGTGGCATGAAACGCTTAGAAAATTCATCAATAGTCTGATGTCTCACATCATAGACGCCTTGCGGTTTCTCGCACAAATTACCTGAAACAAAAATATACTTTAATTAGTACAGAATAATATACTTTAATTCAAAAGATATTAAGGAAAATGGCCGACTTAGTGCTCAGCTGGAAAACTTGAGCCGATTAGAGGATTATGTAAGATTTCCGTTGCTTTCATATATTTTATTAGTTACTGCTGGGCTGCTACACGTGGAGATTTTCGCTGTATTTTGTTAGCACAGGTTGCGATATGGTCTACATATAAAGACTCAAGTTTGTTAGAGGACATGCTGTATGATGATATATGAGCATAGGCACCTCATATGTATATAATGCTTATACTTATATTGTTTCTCTTAAAGAAAAAAACTGAAATGTACATTTACCATTATTCTTTTTGAGATTTTTAACTATTTGGACCTCGTATAATAATATCTAAAAGTTAAAAGGAATCAGTTTATTTAAATCAATTATTAATGAGGTTTTTGTCGCCTGCCTATTAGAGCTCCATAACCCACTTAAGAGCAACACGATACATAGAAAGAGAAACGCCAGGAAATGACCCATGACCCACCAGTCTACCTAAGAAGTTGGATAGACTGACACTGACGACTGTACGTGCTTTCCGAAGCACGAAGCACGGAGTGTCACCCCGTATTCGTGTGCGCGCCTCAAGGAGCTGTCAGCAAACCGTAGAGGCCCAGCCTGCTAGCTGCAGGCAGGCAGGGTCGAAGCCTGCTGGTGTCAAGGGCCGTTTTCTGAGAGGAAGGCTCAGCCCCGGCACTATAGGCAACGAAGGAACGGGGTAGGTTTTTAGTCAGTAAGAGTCTGACACTACTTCCCGCTCCGCCCAAGACCGGGATTTGTCATTGGATGATTTTACCTACCATAAAAAAACCCCGTATTCGTGTAATAAACTTACAAAAGTACATAATTACGAGTTGAAAATTGCACGTTGTAACGTGTATGAGACGTGGATGTCTTAAACACTGAGTCAGCAAAACCTATCCATCCATACAACTACTGTATTCAAAACATTCGTCCACAAACATAACTTGTAGTAAAGCTGCAGTTAGTGCGCAGACGCTAATGGGCGAGTGTCGAGGCACGTTAGCGTAAGTGGCGCAGTCGCAGCCGCGCTAATGACAGGCCGCACTCACGCGGTCTGGAGTTTAATACGAAGGCTCTGTAATCACTGCTCTCGGGTGTTTTACCTCTTGCTCGTCTCAGGTTAGAAAGTTGGCAAAAGTGATGATGATTTCATAGGTTGTTTGGAACAAAAATACAGGCAGATATAGTAATGGGAAACGATGACAGCTATATTAGTTGCAAAAGTTATATTTGTCGTGTAGCTATGCAGGAATAAATCCAAATCTAATTACTATCTCATCGTGGTTTGCGTCTGCCAGTCAGTCCCTTCAATCTTTGGCGTCAGACAAAAAGCAAACATGTCTTGCCCAGTCCCATTTAAGTTGGGAAGTCTTTTGAGCCACATCATGGAGCGCAATGTACACTACATTGCAATTCCAAAAATGAAAATTTTTGGAATTTTTTTTTTTTTTTTGTAACGCAGTCTACATTGTGCTCACATAATAGAAGCAACAAGAAATATGTAACCAAGATTTATGTAACACATAACATAATATGATTTAACCTTTTGAATACCGTAATTAGAGACACAATAGAAAGACAATAGGTAGCGGACATCGGTGTCCTCTTGGTGCTTCACAGTAAAAAGAGTATATATGGAGTTTCTTGCACGTTCTTCTCCATAGATCTACGCTTTGGAACGTGCAATTTAGCTTTATTTTTTTTTTGACTGACCGACATTTTGATAATACAGAAGTGCCTGTTATTGCCCTATTTAAAAACGATTCTGATTTATATTGCATTCATTTTTGGTACTTCAAAAAACCTGTACTTAAACTTTTCAAAACGTGAACAGTTGGATGCCATTTCTTAAAAGATCGCCCATTGTTACACCCTATTAATTTTAAGTTTCTACTGTAATTTTTATGGCGAACCATAAAGAGTATATGATATAAGAATTAACTTGAAGACAAGTACAGACCACCAGACAGTACAGTACAATACAGTACATCAGACCACCATGATGAAAATATTTTTTATTTTTAATGTAAATGTATTGTAACGTGGCAGTACTCGATATATAAATAAATAAGCAACGTCCACCAGCCAGAGCCTCGCCTGTATAGTGAATTTATAATCGAATCCTTCTCCTAGAGGAGGCCTGCGGCCCAGTCCCAGCAGTGGACACATTATAAGTCTGATTATTCGTACGCTAGTTCCCTTAATTTCACTTTTAAATTAGCAACGAAAACTGCACAAGTGTGCAATCCTATTTCACACCTGCAGTAAAGTCGTGCGGTATCACGGCTCGCTAAGTGGATCACATCGTGTGCATTGACACTTAGTTTTTAGCACTTGTGCACATGTAGCTCTAATAGTTAGGATGCTTCTCATTAGCAGTTATTACAAGTAGAACTTCGTAACATGGAAAATGAAATGAAACTGAAGTGGTTAGTATACCTACTATAATATTATAAAGGCAAAAGTTTGTATGCTTGTTACTTCTTCACGGCTGAACGGAAATGGATGAAATTTAGCACACGGGTCGACCATGTCTTCGAATATCACATAGGATACTTTTTACCCCGGGATTTTGACCGGACCTTGGGATGATTTTTTACTTTCACGCGGGTGAAGCCGTGGGCAGAAGCAAGTCAGATTGACTGGCCTGTTGGTCTAGTGGTTAGTGGCCCTGACTGCTATGCCGGAGGTCGTGGGTTCCAACCAGGAAAAATGCTTGTATGATGAGCACGATCATTTGTTCTGTGTCTGAGTGTAATTTATCTATAATATGTATATATTTAGAAATACATAAGTATGTTTATCAGTTGTCTATTAGTCATAACACAAGCTCTGCTAAGCTTGGGACTAGACGGCGTTGTGTAATAGTTGTGGAATATTATTTTTATGTGGAATATTATAGATAAAAGTTGGTCTGCTCCCGAAATAAATTCTCAAAATATTGAAATAGCGTTTCGATTACAATAACTTCAATTTAAACCATTGTAAACTCCATGTCTCCCCGTCAAATACTCGTAAAACAGATAACCAACTGAGACTAAAGTTTAAGGAGCAATTTGTCCAGAGAACTCCCAAGATGCAGACAAACATACATACATACAAAGAGAGGTTTATTAATACAAGCACAGATTTTGAACCGTAACTTTACAATATAACTGAGAATTTCACACTAGCTACCCGGAAACAGAAAACAGACATTACGGCTGACATTCCTAGTTTTATTCGTGTATAGCGCTGGTATTTACTTAGCATTTTGTGCAACGCGTGTGTTCTTATGTTAAATAGTTTATGGTATTATGTCTGCATTCCTGTTGAGACGTAGGTGGAATTTGAAAATTATGTGACTAAGTAAATACGAGAGGTGCCTACATTTACGTGGTACGAACTAGGAAGTGTATTTTCCCTCTCAGCCGCAATAATTGTCGAAATGCCGAAAAGGACGAATTTTTGACGGGACTTTTTCGAGTAAAATTCGTAAAAAAAAAAATTTATAACTAAAGCCCGGACGCGGAGCAGAAAGAATTTCGTACGTTGACCTATTATTACCTGTCTCTGTCACTCCCGCGTAAATATAACGCGTCTCGCTCGCACAGATGCAATGGCCTCCGTGGTCAGGGATTGTAAACCCTTTACTGTAAACTTTTTACTGTTATTGTAAGTTTTGTTCTTTTTTGAATGGGTTTTTTTTTTGGTTAGCATTTAGTCACTACAAAAATCCTTGACGTAATTTATAAATTTAAATAATGAATGACAAAGATAATTTTTATTTTATTATCATATTTCTACCAAATTAGTAATTTTAACTCGATTTTTAAATTGTTATAATATAAAATTTAAATAAATAATTTATATATTTAATAACAATAATTTATTTAATAAATTAATCATTTTTTTTCTCCTTAAAATGTTTAATGTAAAACGCAATTAATATAAAAATGTTTGTGACCACTGTCAGTAGGTCCAAAGGTCATTGTACGAAATTCTTCCTGCTCCGCGACCGGGCTTTAGTGGTCGAACCAAATTTTCCTAAAAGCCAAAAAACTGGGCAAGTGCGAGTCGGATTCGCACACCGAGGGTTCCGTACAAAATAATTTATGTAATAAATAGTTCAATTTTCGAATCGGATTTCGAAGAAAAAGTAATTTTTTGTGACGTATACGATACTAGCGACCCGCCCCAGCTTCGCACGGGTGCAACGGTGATATTAATCTGTCCTAGCTCAGAGGACACCGGTGTCCTCTCACATCCACGCCACTATAGGCCTTAATTCCGATGTTTAAAGTCTACTTTTGTATGAACAAGTTGGGTAGTTGTGGATCGAAGTGTTAAATATATTATGCATGTATTATACACATAAACCTTCCTCTTGAATCAATCTATCTATTAAAAAAATCGCCTCAAAATCCGTTGCGTAGTTTTAAAGAACTAAGCATACATAGGGACAGACAGCGGGAAGCGTCTTTGTTTTAAACTATGTAGTGAAGTGTCCGATGAGTTATTCTTGCTCATTCATATCCATAGATTTTAACTTTTTGGTTGACTAACTTCTTACCAATCTAAAATTTCCTGTAAATAGTTTAATTGATAAAATGCTTCGAGTTTGACTTTATGAAAATTATCTAACACATAACGTCCTAAAGTATTGTCCATTTAGTAGTTGCGCATTTTTTTTTTCTACAACTATCACACAAAGTCCCAAACTAAGCCGAGCTTGTGTTATGGATACTAGACAACTGATAAACATACTTATATATTTTTAAATACATACATATTATAGATAAATTACACCCAGATACAGAACAAATGATCATGCTCATCACACAAGAATTTGTCCTGGTTGGGAATCGAACCCACGACCTCCGGCATAGCAGTCAGGGACATTAGCCATTAGACCAACAGGCCAGTTAAATTTTACTTACACACATTTCTAAAAAGACCACGAATTTTTCAAATATCTTCAACAATACTTACCACAATTTATATAGGTAATTTTAAATTTTATTGAAAATAAAACCATAAATATAACTGCAGAAGCAGTTCTACAACGCAATCCCGATTTATGACGGTAAACAACTTGGCGGACGATTTATGTGAAGCGCAGAGCCTTTACGTCGAAATAAATAATTGTAATTACTATTTTACTACTGGAATTGTAGAATAGAATTACCTAGTGTAATTTTTTTTTGGTAGGAAATCGTGTACTAATGAATTGTTCCGCTCTGACTAAAACCGCACTTATGTTACTTTAGTTGCCTTTTCGGTTCTGGGACCACGAATATCCCTTTCATATTTTACCTATGACTCTGACGGGCCAATGCCTGCTAGATCTAGAGGGGCCCAGTAGGACCAATGGCGTACTGGACCCCTATGGTTTGCTGACATCTCTTTGAGGCGCGCGTGGACATACACCTAAGGCCCCTCTCTCACAGTGACTTTTTGTAGCGATGCTGTAGCGCGTTCGCTTCGATATAGTCGCGATGCTGTAGCGCGTTCGCATCGATATAGTCGCGATGCTGTAGCGCGTTCGCATCGATATAGTCGCGATGCTGTAGCGCGTTCGCATCGATATAGTCGCGTTGCTGTAGCGCGTTCGCATCGATAAAGTCGCGATGCTGTAGCGCGTTCGCATCGATATAGTCGCGATGCTGTAGCGCGTTCCTATCGATATTAGTCGCGATGCTGTAGTGTGTTGGCATCTTTTCTATAGCGCGATGCAAATGCGACTAACGCGCGCTGTCGTGCCCTGAAAAAGTCGCTGTGGGCGAGGGATCTTAAGTAGGCTCAAGGTGTGCTGCAAACTGCAAGTGTAGCTCACGAACATCAAGTTTTCTTTTTTTGCAGTTTAGTGTTAGGTTCTATGTTCACTAAAATGTGATTTGCCATCGTAACACCTGTTAATTTATCGGATAAAATCATCAATACAGCCCTTTTAGTTTATCTAACCCTATTCAATGGCAACTTCATGAAAAAGTCATTATATTAGGGTTACCAGGTGAAAAAATAAAAAGTTCGGAGAAGAGACCTGATTCCTATTGAAAAATCTTGAGATTTTTACATTTTGAGAATATCTTCTCAAACTTTTTATTAATACAATGAGGATTTCGCTCACGCGTTATTTCTATGTGCGTTGCACATCGCACTAAAAGCGGCGGGAGGGGGGGGGGGGTGTATTATAAAACGAAGATTTTTTTGGTTTGTTTAGTTCTTATTTACATTTTAAAGTTCTTGTAGGTATTTTATTGGAAATCTAAAAATCCAGATCCAGAGATTTGCAAAATCCAGCCACAATCCTGAGAAGAGTTCTAAAATTTTGAAATCTCAGGACAAATCCTGAGATATGGCAACCTTAGATTCAATGGACATAAAACCTGATACTGGCTTGCAAATTGCAAAAACTTTAAAAAAATGAATTTTACTCTTCTGGTCCTTTTACCTGAACAAGTTGAAGTCGTATTTTTTCATGTTTAGTAGTAGGAAAATAGCGTATTGATATAACATAATTAATTTAATTAAAACCCAATTTTGATTGATACTAACGAAATTATTTATTTATTATCATTATAATTTAGGTGTCTTCAAGATTAGAAGTGAATTGAATAGGCTCTAACTAGTGCGCGTCACCATCACGATTGCAACACTTACCATCAGGTAGGATTGCAGTCAAGCACAAGTTTACATTAATAAAAAAACCGGTCAAGTGCGATTCGGACTCGCGCACGAAGGGTACGTGCAAAAAAGGGCAAAAATATATCGCGTTTGTTGTATGGGAGCCCCCCTTAATTTATTCTATTTTTTTTTTTGTAATAATTTTTAACTAACTAGCTATTGCGGTTCGTAATATACAGCCTGATGACAAACAGGCGGACAGAATGGAACCCTAAAAAATGACTGCACAGGAGTCATGTTTCACTTAAATGTCAGCGTAGCGTGGCTAATTGAGATTTGTCAAATAGTTTTTATTGACTTGTCAGTAATACAATTAGCGAGAAATCGGTAATTCGTTATATTTTGATATGTCTGACTAACGTCACGCTTTTTATGATCTTGTCGAGAAACTAGAAAGTGAAAGAGTTGAATCACCAGATTGTTGGATTATTGCAAAAACCAATTTTTTGGAGATTTATAAGGTAACAATGTATTGTTTATTATGGATAGGATCGTTCTTGCCCTAGTCCATTTGATGGTAAGCGATGATGTACTCGACCGTGGAGTACCTACGCTTACCTAGATTGTATTCACTCTTGACTTAAATACCTCCATGTTGTAGCTACCAGGGAACAGACTTCTGCAGGGAATTTATTAGGACAAAAACATGCCACTTAAATTTTTCATACGATTATATTTATCCCTGTCTTATCGAAAATAAAGAGTTGATAATCGCACGATATTTATCATAATCTGACGGTGTTTGCAATAACGCGAAGACATGTAATAAATATAATTAAATTGCAATAATAATATCGGCTTCTCCCTTATTGTCATCTGTAGATATAATTTAGTACAAATGTGGCAATTTTGGCCATTAAAAATGAATTATAACATCATTTATTCTCTCACGATTTTTCTGAAGAAAACCTCTTGAAGCATTTTCAGTGCTTTCATTTTTAAATTGAAGCACTCGAGCGCACTGAGCCTGCTTTACAACTTTATAACATTAGTTTTCGCCCGTGATTTCGCTCCTATGGTCTATCTTTTTTTTTAATGAGATATACTAGTGCTTGACTAGTAGAACATAATATGATAGTGAAGCTAGCGCAGTTTATTAAAAGCCTATTGACTCTGCCTTGAAGACACCTAATTTATGATCGGACTGGAAGACCGCAGGAGGCAAATTGCGCCAAGCCTTCAATGTACGCGGTTAATACGAGACAAAACGCAAGTTTCTAAAACAGGAAAACGTCTGTCGTGTCAGCTACATTATAAAAATGAGCAAAAAAGATTTTTGTTAGATCTAGGTTCCCGAAATGTTAGAAATAACAGAAATTTATTTACAAGTTATAATTCATACGTATTTTCAAATAACAACAACCATAAATAACGTTATCTTTCACCTGACAGCTATCATGCGGGTGTTCGATAGCACGCAAAATGTGAAATGAACAGTTTCATAATGTGACTAGACTTTTTCCGCGACATTATTAATCAACAAAACGATGTTATTTTCTGAAGTGAAAAGCTTCCATCGTATTGAACTACGTAGGTTGTTTATAATTTTAATTGTTTTTTTTTAGTTACTGTAATTGGTTGTATAACCGTTGCAATAAATTAATTGAGCAAATAAATAAATGATATAAATGCTTTAAATCAATGGGTGTAAATGCTTTAAATCTAGCAACCAGGGTTGGAAAAAAAACAGTTTTTTTTTTTTAATTTTATAAAACAGTTCAAATAGTTTTATAGTGTTCTTTTTGCTTCATTCTCTCTAGTTTAGGGCATTATTTCAAACTAATTTGACCTATTATGTTTCAATCCTAGAGTAGATCCTTTAAAATACACCATACTAAATTAAATATTTACAAAAAACGATTAAGGAATAAACATTTATTTTATGTTCCGTATCTCTAATCAATATTGAACGCTTTACATTCAGCCTGTATGTTCTAAACTTCTAACTAATGTTGATTTTTAAATAAGGCTACATAGGGACTCTTACTGCGGGGCTGTATCGGCGGGGAATTACCTATTCAATGAACGATGAATTCTATTCTTTGTAAAGGGGAAATGTCAATATTTATATTTAAATAAGGGGACTAACAACTAGTCCATTGAATTAACGTACTTTCTTTTGAGAGCCGATATTAGGGATTTGATTCTTGTTTAAAACTTGTTTTTAATGTGTTTTTTTAAACATTTAATAAAAACACAGTTTAAATTCAAACTGTGTACGGCGTTGCGCCACCGGTACATGGTGGACATCCCACCTATACGCACAAAGCGTTTTGGGAACACTTTTATTATGCGTACAGCTAAGGAGTGGAATTCCTTGCCGGAGTCTGTGTTTCCTGATGGCTACAACCCGGGAATCTTTAAGTCAAGAGTGAACAGGTTTCTTCTAGGTAAGCACGATCCATCGTCGACCGTATCGTCGCTTTCCATCAGGTGAGATAGCGGTCAAGCGCGAACCTATCAATAAGAAAAAAAAAAGAAATACTGTTTAAAACATTGTTTTGAAAATGTGTTTTAAAACCACATGTTTTAATCATGCTAAGTCTGCTAGCAACTCACCCCGGTTTCACGGGTATAAATTACATATAAACACACCTTCCCAGTGTATCGTCCTTTCTATCAGTGAAAATTGTATCATAATCCGGTTCGTGGTTTTAGAGGTGTTCGTAAATAAACAGACAGTCGAGGAAAAATTGCGCAATTCTTGGTAATATGGCTACTAATTTTGAAATTGCCATAAATTACTAGGTATTGTCATAATGACGAATATAATGCAATTAATTTCTCTAGTAATCGCATCATGCAAACTATTATGCTACTGGATGAAATCATATAAATTATAAATGAAAATACTTAATGCTAAAATCAACATAAATCATAATTAATGTCGACCACAAAATCAGTGACTATAGATTGTTTAATTTGTGGTCCAATTAAATCTAAATAAATCATAATTACGAACATGCTTGATTAAAAAGTTTTATAGATTAGAATTTTACATTTTTCATCATAGTAGTATCCACTCATTATGATGAAAAATGTCGGAAAAATCACGACAAATTAGTAACAATCGCACGCGTCGATATCGCACGGGATTGCGGACGAAGAGCAATGGTTGACCGGCCTTATGGTAAGGACCGAGCCCAAGTTGTCAATGGCGCGTAGTGTACGACGCGCGCCTCAAAGTTGCCCTTTTGCGTAACCTCTTTCGAACATTAGAATTCACCCTTAGTGGGTCCCTTCGGTTTTACTAACATCTTTTTGAAGCTCACCGTCCGCAAGCCCTACGGATGTTGGAAATCACCCTACGATTCTTAACGCCTAGGGCGTCTAAGGTCGACTAATATATATGCGGGATTTTGTGAAAGGGCTATCTCAGGTAAAAGAAGAATCACGGGTGGGGTTTAGTCAGAAAAAGTCTGACATTCTCTCTAGATGGAGCTATAGAGAAGAGCTCCGCTCTCACTCTAAAGATTATTTGATAATACTCCACCATAAAAAAAATATTCATCATAGAATGTTATCGAGTGATTTGAAGATCGCCCCTTCCCCTCGTTTCTCCGGGCAAGTTATTTCTGTTTATAATGACAATGCCTTGAGCCGGGGTTGCGGAGGACGGGAGGAACTTCTTAGTTCAAGAACTGCGCTCATTTGTACGATGCGATGGCTTAACTTGTGGTGAGTTTTGGCATACAGCCAACATTGTGCAGCTCTAAAGGATCAACAGGAATCAAATGGGCTTTCGGGTTGCAAACGTGGTGGTTATACCAATGATCTGACAAGCGACAGCTTTTTTTTCGGTGTACGATAGAGCAAGAGGGTGTGTCAGATAGTTACGAACTAAAACCACACCTGCGTCATTCAGTTGCCAGTTGCGTTACAGGTCGCTGACCCCTACGGTTTTGCTGACATATTTATGAAACACGCGCGGAACTACGCGCCTTCAACGACTCAGGCTGGGGATTTAGCGGACTGCCGGGCAATCATTCTTGCTGAAATCTTATGAAGGGCCTGTGGAACACAAAAGACTGTCGACCTGGGCCTGGTCCCAATCGGATGACGAGCTACCCATTGCTCACCGTCCGCAAGCCCGTTAGACCCAAAACCACTATAGAGAATCGAACCAGCAACACGCAGCACAGCAGTCAATCGCTCTACCATTGCGTCAACGGTGCTATCTTTAAACTAGTACTTATAACAACATTTTTTTTTAGGCGATTATAAGTCCTATTACCCATTTTCTCTCTCTTAACAAATTCTTCAAGCGGAAATAATCACGAAAGCACCATAAGCTTGCAGAAGCATCACAAAACGAAGAAAATGACGTCACTATTCCAGTCGCATTTCATTCCAACTCAGGGGATGACTTCAAACATCAAACGCATTCGAAAACATCTCTGCTTCTCCAACTTCATCAAAGAAATATTATCCTTATTGCATTTCAGATAGGGTTTATTTTTCCATAGCAAACTTACAAAACGCATTTTAAAGAACATCTGCGTCTCATTTTTCGTTGAAGGAATTTTATCCTTGATGACAAAGAGATAAGGGTAAATTTTCCTTGACGGGATTAAATGAGTGAGAAGAGGGTAGTAACAAAATCAGGTTAAGTGTGCTTGCCTACAGGTGGCATGGCCTTTTTTACATTTTGCGCCCGTTACTTGATGGGGCTTAACGTGCGGGAAAAAGTGAAGTTTCAGATCTAGGTCCCCTTGCCAAGTTTCATCCTTTGCGCGAAGCATTCTGAGCACTATCCACAGCACTTGGTTTTATTGGAAAAAACGTCAGGAATATTTTGAAGAAGGTTTTTCTTTTAATTTAATTAGAATTTGAAGAAATGTTGGTAAAGGTATGAATGGAGATGAGGTTGGGTTTAATTTAGAAAAGTTGAAAAGAGATTTTATTTTGGTATGTTTAACTCTACGGGAAACAGACCAGTACACCATTTTAGAAGTAGTCTTTGAAGAGTCCAGATGATTTAGCCTAGATAATAATTATTGACATGTTACACATCAATAATTATTATTTATAAGTTATAGAGTAACGCAGAGTTACTAGCATAAAGACTCCTATCTGAGACAGGAATCTCTAACGGCTCAATAAAAAATTTGCCAGTCACGATCGCTGTTGAGTATGGACACGGACAAATATTTGAAGTGACCATCTTTTATTAATTGGAGGGGCAACGAAAGATGGCGGACCTGGACTTGAAACTCACACATCTATGATCAGTATCATCACAGTCGCAAACCTACAGTCACTGATAGACAAGGACAAAGATAAGAGCCGGCGCTGTCGTGCGATTTGGCCAATTTTGGTCTTGAAATATTCATGATACTCCACTTTCTACTCAAGAAAAAAAATCAATTATTATTTGTAATAAAAACAACGTCCACTGCTAGAAATAGGCCTTGCGTTTATAAGAAATAATGCATGATATCAATAGCTGTTCTAAAATATCTGTAGAAAATATTCCCGTTCCTCCATATTCATGACTCCTTTTTCAGAACTTTGCCAGTTCCACAATAACTCACATAGCTAGCTAGCTACACGTGCTCCCCAAGAGCTGACGCAAGCGACTGGCTATGCAACCTCATGACGTCAGCCGCAGCATCTGCAGCATTTCAATTGTTTTTCAATAAAATTCTTACATTGCGGAAGATATGAAAGACATTCTTAATTTGTTATAACATATTCATGAAATTCTTGAAATGCTCATAACCTCTACATACATACAACATAACTGGCAAAGAAATTTCTCTAAAAAATTATGTCTACGCAAAAAACTGAAAATTTGATAGGACAATATTTTTTTTAGGGAATTATCAAATGACTCTTTCTGCTCTCGGTGAAGCGAGATGAATTGTCAGACTTTTACTTACCAAAACCATAGAATAAGTAATAGTACAAGTTGCCTTTTGTATGCTTAGGTTGTGGTAACAGGTTGTCGAACAATACTGGCAGGATATCAAACGACCTACATGCAAATATTTCATCAGCCGAAGTCAAAAAGCAAATTTTCAACTACGGAAATGCAAAATGTTTATCTACGAAACTTTACAGACTTCCAAATCATTACGCTTAAGGTGCTCCAAAGCAGCCTGCGAAAGGAGAATTTCTTTTAAAAATTTGCATTTTGCAGGTCTGGGGCCTAACAGGCGTGCGAGCAAGAAAGAAGGAACTCTATACACCACTATTTTTTAATTATGGCAAATACTTAAAGGGCTTATTAGAAAAGGTCTTTTTAATATTTAAGTAAAGTCTCAATGAATAATATTCATAAACAGCAAAGTTATGAGCGTTTGTTTATATCCCAAAATCTCACTCAATTTATGGAAACATTGTTCAGGTTTATTGTTTATGAATGAAAAAATGTCAATAAAAATGGAAAGACACTGCGCTTAGTATTTTCTAGTAGTATTTGTTATGAATGATGGTTAAATTATGAATTTAATGCCAAATTTTCGTGGACAATTTTGGGATTTCGTTTTTTGTACTTTTGACTACACAAATATGATCAGTAACGGGTACTGATTGAACCCCAATTTTTTTGTGTACTAATTAAAAAATAGGGGTGTATAGCTCCACCTCTTTAACAGTCCAGATTAGGTCGTTAAATGCAATGCGTTGAAAACTCCTGGTAGAGCTTCAGGTCAGTGTCAAGGTGTTAGCTAACCATATTGAATCGCTTTTTCATGAAATAGCCATTTTATAGAGGTAGACAGAAAACTGAGAAGATTGCACTGATGATTTTATCCAATCAATAGCCAATCATATTTTAATTAAAATATAACTTGACACTGACCTAGAAAATGCAAAAAAAATAAGAAAATTTTTAATTTTCCAGGCGCTTTCACTTTAATACTGAACAAAAAAACTGACGTAACATCCACCACATTTCGAAATAGCTTACAAAAAGACAATAATTGAATTGATTCCAACATTCCGTCCGTCCCATTGATATAACAGCGTTTTTTGCTATCATAACAATATCTCGGCCGTCAAGCTTTCTGAGACAGTTTTTCTGCAGAAGATAAGGATCAAAAAACTATATAATCAATGAAGCAAAACATCGCGTGTAAGAATCTTTACGTCTCGCTTCGCATCACAAAATGTTGAGAGTTCAAGGCAATGGAGATAAGAGAGAGAGGGACGGAGATTGAGAATTGCTTGTGTAGGAGCGAGAAGGGTATTGAATTAGTGATGTCGCAGAAGGTAAATATTTTATGAAAGTGTATTTAATTACCTAGTTTTCATTGTCTTTGAATGTTTGAATTATGCAGCGCGATATTCATTTAAGTGGTATAGTTTAAGATGTGGGGAATTTACGATTTTGAAAAAAATAGATTAAAGCAGAGTATTTATTTCTGAAGTCTCCCCAATTTTTATTTTATTTTCGCCATGATGAACGGTCCTGTGCGTCTTGCATCTATCGGACACCCGAGACACTCACCAGCCAAGCTACGATCGTTTTGTTAAGCGTGAACGCTTGGAGTTGGCCACGCCCCCAATTCCTTTGTTCTGACTTCATATCAACGCTCAGTCACGTGGTCAGAAAGGAATTGGGGGCGTGGCCAACTCCAAGCGTTCAATCTTAACGAAACGTTCGTAACTTGGCTAGAGAGGCTGGTCATCGTTCCAGTACCCTGTAAGAGGCCTTTCAACGCTGCGTCTTTCGGTGTGCAGTCGCCACATCAGAACCTTTCGGGCCCATCGGCCATCTGTTTTGCGAGCAATGTGCCTGCCCATTGCCATATCTTGGTTCTTCTGCGGATATCATCATTCCTGATGCAGTCACGCAAGGAAACTCCAAGAATAGCCCTTTTTATTACTTTGTGGGTGAATTTAAGCGTTCTGATGCGACCAATTTATGTTTATTTAGTATATAGCATTTGTTCAATTTGGTTCAATAGCTGTTTTATTTTTTTATTTTTTGTGATGCATGATGTATTATTGTGTAATATTGTTTAAGCACATACCGTTACTGTAATTTACTTTTTTTTCTATTCTCTATCAGGCATGCTCTTCATAGTAAACTATATGCAACAACATGTAATTGGTTATTAGTTGCATATGTTGTTGTTTTTATTAGTTGTTAATACTGTTTGTTTTCCTGTTAAATAAAATAAAATAAATAATATATCTATGGATGAATCCTTACCAACATTCCCTTCAACTTTGTACATGATTCCTGCGTTATATGTACCTACTTCTAAGAGGAAATGTTGGTTTTGGGTGTGGGAAGGCCTATTTAAGGATCTGCCGCTATCCTTCCTAAAATCCGGGGCAGGTATTTTCAAAATAGATTGGCAATGTTTCGTGATTCTATATAAACTAATATGTACTGTCAAAAAGTTTGTTTACGATTTATAACAGGTTATATCTGGACGTTAATAAGTTTTCAAAACTTTAATTTGTGTTTCATTGTAAGCCAAATAAACATGTTTTCTTTTTACTTTCTTTACAGACCCAATTACACATGTTTTTCACTGATTATCATTGATTTACTATAAGGGAAGATACGTAACATCGCAATCAGAAAACCTGGACTCTAAACCCACATCGCAAACCTATAGTCACTGATAGACAAGGACAGAGATAAGAACATTTGACCACTATCTCACCTGATGGAAAGCGACAGTGTGGTTGACAATGGACACGCTTGCCTAGCCCCAGTTGTAGCTATCAGGAAACACAGACTAAGGCAGCGAATTTCGCTCCTTAGCTGTACACACACAATATGTACAGAAATACAATAAAGATCCTGAAGAATAATTTACCGGCACTGTTAATGTTGTAGTTGAGTGATTGGTGCTGCGCGCGTTCGATTCCCGCACGGTACAAATGTTTGTATGGCCTACAGATAGTTGTGGTCTGGGTGTCTTGTAAATGTCAGTTTGAATGTTTTTGGTCTTTTTTTTTTTTAAAGAAAGAGATCGTGAATATAAAAACCGCGGGACAAAGCTAGTTTTATTTTAGATATAATTAAGAACTGTTATCAGAAATCAACTTTCTCAAACATTAAAAATAACAAAATTTCGTCGTAAAACTCAAACAATTTGCATACAATCAGTTCATACCAAATTAAAATCTATTTAATATAATATATAAAATATTCCACAACTATCACACAAGGCCGTCTAGTCCCAAGCTAAGCAGAGCTTGTGTTATGGGTACGAGACAACTGATAAACAAACTTATATATTTCTAAATACATAAATATTAGATAAATTACATCCTGACACAGAACAAATGATCGTGCTCATCACACAAATATTTGTTCTGGGTGAGAATCGAACCCACAATCTCCGGCATAGCAGTCAGGGCTACTAACCACTAGACCAACAGGTCAGTCAAAATACATATTTGATCTAAAAAAAGAAGTTCTCATTTAAAGATACTCTCTGAGGTATCAGTCTGACGTCATGAGGGGTGGAGTGGAGGAAGGGGGAGGGGTGTCAAGGGTCAATGCTTATGAACTTAGTATCAATTAAAATTGAGTTTGAAGATGGGAACGACTGGCAGAGATCGGTGACACTCGTTAATGTGGTGAGATTAAACGAAAAACATTAGTTGATACTGAATAACTCCTATTTCAAAGTATTGTTGGGGCCAGAATGTAATTAAATATTTTTGTACTATGATAAATAACAAATCATAATTAAGAGAATAAACTATAACTAATTGAGAGAAATGTTCTTATACTACATACAGACACTTCAATATTATTTAGAAGTCTATAAAGAGAAAATTGAAAAACAAAATATATTTTTTTTAAACTCGAATTAATTACGCATGTACGAAATTACTTTCTTCTAGTAAACGTCAGCTGAGCTAAGCCAATGAACTGTAGGTAGTGAGTACGCAACGACCACAACTACCTACAAGGTCATTGACTCGTTTACTTAAAGAAGTTAATTTCGTACATATTAACTCGAGTTTTAGAATAAAAAATCCTTTATTTTTTAATTGTATCTTTACAAATCGATAGTGTTTTATGCACCGAATCGACCCTCTGCGGGATTAAAAAGATTAAAAATACATGCACGAATAAAAATTTAATTTAGAAACAATCCGAAGTTTCATTAACATTGACAAAGAAGAAAAAGGATTACATTGAAAGCGAAATAATCAAAATCGGAATGAAGAAAAGACGGGACAACGAAGATTGAAATAAAAGATCTCGACAAATTGTGTACTTACCAGTATTTGTTGAACAAAAGATTACTTTGTTGGTTTCTGAGAATAACTTGACGAGTTTTGATAATTAAATATCGCTATTATTAGGATTGGTAGCGTTTTGTAATCAATTTAATTTGTTGTGGTTATGTTTGAGATGGAAATTGGTTTGTTCATAAATAAATAATAATGGTTTCCTGATAGGTCTTTAAGGGATCTTTAAGTCAAGAGAGAATCGCGGGCTTGCGGACGGCGAGCAATGGGTAGCTCGCTGTCCGACCGTCGGAAGTCGAGTAATGGGAAGTCCGCTAAGGCCTGAGTCGTCGAAGGTGAGATTTCAGGAAAATTGTAGGGCTCCAGTAGGGCTGATGCCTGCTTGGGTGGCGGGGATTTTTGAAAGTGAAAACATGGTCCTGGAACGCAAAAAGGCAATTAAAGTGCGTGTGTCAAAGCTTTACTGACTAAAACCCACCTGGGTGGTTTTAGTCACTCAAGATTTAACATGCCCGGTGCCCTCTCGCCCCACCCTGGAGCGAGAAAAGTCTCGAAAAAAACGTAAGGTTCAGAGCCCTACTGGTTATTTCTCTAATTACATTGATCTTGGAACGTAACTAGATACTAAAAGCCCTGAGAAACTTGAAACTAGTGATACAGAGAATCCTTCTTTACCTCATAAAAGATTAACTCGCCTTTAGCACCCGTATATTTTTTTATAATTATTATAATTACTTTTTTTATTGTAATAAAAGACGATAACCGCCCACTGAGTAATTGCATATGTATATACAGCAAATCTTAGCCGAAAACTGTCTCTCAAAATACGGGTAGCCCTAGTTTCAGAGACAGGTTCATTATTACTATAAATAAAAAAAAAAATATAGATATCGCGGGAGCCTCTATCTTCTGGAAGGAGAAAGGAAAGGCTTAATGAAAAAGTTAAAATAAAAAAAAGCAGCAAATATTGGTATTGTCTCACCAATAACAGCTCCATTTCAAGTCTCAATTATGTCTCAATTACGTCTCAATTACTGTCTATTTCCAGATTGCCTGGAAGAAGTCGCGGAATTTCACATAAAGATTGCTGCACCAATTAGGTACCCTTAACATTAAAATATTTTAGAAAAGGGGGAGTAACCACTTGATGACGATATCCATACGTATGCTAGCAATTTTCATAATTCTTTGAATACCAAATACCAAGTGACTTTTTTTGTGTATTTGCAACATTAAAACCTGTATAAAACTTAGACTGGTACAGTACAGGTCAAAGTGGTGCCACTGACGATAACCGCCACTTACAATAAAGAATTGAGTACGTTTAAATAGGGTGACTGTAATTAGTGAACGGTACTTAAACACGTGATTGTGGTCATGATAACAAACAACTTTTACTTTAGGATCAAACCTGAAATTGCGAAAAAAAAACTGCAATTTCAGTAAATTTTGACTAGTAAGGCGAACTTTTCAGTTTTTTTTCGCGATAAATACCCTCTACGATAGAGACCCGGAAATCGGTTACTATGTGTTCAAGGCCGACCGCCATGATGGTTCAACTTTGATTATATCACAGGATTATATAATTACAAAATGATACAAGTGCCGAATCTGAATTTGTCATTGCGACCGAGGCGGAATTCGCACGAGCCATAGGCGAGTATGTTAAGGAGCCGAGGCCTGCAGTGACAAAGCATGTGTGTTAATCGACGTTTTTTAATACACGTGCAACTCGTGGGGGTTGACCCGCGCCTCGTGAGGGTTGTCGTGCGCCCAGTCTGATACGATAAACAATTTTATTACAATAAAATTGTGTCAGGGCGGCCACGCGCACTTTTCTGCACTAGTGCGGAAAAAAGTCCATTGTGTGCTTAAAAGCGGTGGGATAAGAGCAGGTTTTCGAGTAAGTGTAATATTGAGAAATATTTGGAATGTTCGTCTTCTTCAACGTTTTATTTCCGAATAACCAAGCAGAACCACAAAACAATACGGAATTTTCGCAACAGAAGCTCAAAGTCACAAGTCATTAACGGTTGTGCATCAGTGACTCAATAACCTAAAAACTGGCAACATTAATGTGCAGACAAAGGAAGATCGTTAGTGTGTGACACCGACGTGTGGCAACTAGAGGTTGCGACATCGCGCTAGGGTTAGCATGCTTGTTTGAATTAGGCAATATTTCGTGACTGCCAGATTTATTTACAGATATCTTGAAAACAGGATTTAATGATTAATCCGTCAATTATGTAAGCGTGTTTGGATGTGTCACGATGAAGAAAAGCATCTCAAACATGTTTATCAAGGTTTGTGGATGACGAGCAATGGGTAGATTGCGGTTCGGGAAGGACCAAGGCCTAGTCGCCGACTACGAGCAGTGTTAAAGAGATATCAGCAAAACTGTAGGGACCCGGCTATGATCGATGCTGGTTAGGGAATTTTTGAAAGAGTTAGTTCCCAACAGAGTTAAATATAACGAAGACAAAACAACATGCTAATTAGTCGATGATGACTGTAAAATAGTGCAAGATAATACCTAGATATTAATTCAAAGATTGAAAAGCATTTATTTCAAATAAAGCATTTACGGACACTTTTAAAAAGTCAAGAGGTCGGTCTGTCAGAAAAAAAAGATGCTAATTGCACATTCCAAAGCGTAGATCTCTATGGAGAAGAATGTGCAAGAAACTCCATGGACACTCTTTTCAAACAAGTTATGTATTACAAATATCTCGGTTACATGTGTCTTGTCGCTGCTATTATGTGAGAACAATGTAAAAAAAAATATGAAGAGAAAACAAAAACGTTCTAATTATAAAGATTAAAATAAACCACTGGCAGCTAAGAGATGACCAGTCTCAACTGACAGCGCCCGTTCACGAACATGACGCATATATCAGCACCACTTAGCTCAACAATTTTATTAAAGATTTGTGAAAAGGGTGCGAAATTCTCTTTTCGAATGTCAAAGATGCTAGTGCGGGGGCGATAATGCGCAACGACAGTAGGTATGCGCTCATTCATCGACTTTTTAGTCTAACAATACATAAAAATACAGCATCAAGAACATATTGCTATTTGCCATACTATAGAAAGGCTTTTTGCCGACCCTAAGCGCAGGTGACACGTCCGGGTGGCTGATGCCCTGACCTACTCCACTTGGGCACAATAACCAATTTATTGACCATAACAATCGATGGAACTAATTCGTGTAGTCTCTATTATGTGAACGAGCATTATTATGTCGACCGCTGACATGTTGTTTGGCTGGTCTCGTTTTAGGAGATAAATTCTTTTGGTAAGTTTGGTAAAAGTGATCTAATTTTAGCGGTATTTTTTTTGTTTTGGATGATTGATTCCAATAATCGAATTCTTCATTTTCTTTTTTTTTTGTTATGGATTGGATCGCGTTTGACCCCTTCCTCACCTGATGGTAAGCGACGATGTGGTCAACGATGAAGCACGGTTACCTAGATGTAACCTATGCACTTGAGGGGAGTCGACTTAAAAACCCCTAGGTTATAGCTAGTAGAAAACACAGTACACTCCTAACTGTATGCACGGTGAATGTGTTACGTTATGCGCGTATGAGTGGGATGTCCACCATGTACCAGTATTGCAGTATGTTTGTTAGTCCAATGTTGGAACGGGCTTGGCGGAATTAAGTAATGCAGTTCCTCTCCGAAATGCAACCAGTAGAAAACCATATTCTAGCAACACGGCGTCGATGCTCAAGACTTAGAAACTCCGACTTGACGTGTGCATCATTACCGATAATCTTCTTGGTTCGTTTCTCAATCGACTCTAGCGCCGCATCAACTTCATATTTGGCAATTTGGCGGATCCATCCCAAAGGTGAGAGAAGTACTCCATACATGATCGAACTTGCGCATGATAAATGTTGAGCAGCTGTTCCGGTATGAAGTAATTTTTTGGCAGCTAGTTGAACTTTTGTCTCAATGAATGAGCCGAAATTGACTGTAAATGTCAACGTTGCCCCAAGAAGCAAGCAAGAAGGTTTATATGCTTTGACTTACTTAGCAAGACTAATTCTTTAGTCAAAGGATAACTCAGTCCTCTGGTCAAGTAGTATCAATTAGTCAGTGAGAAATGTCTTTGAAAAGATAACGTGCACTAAGGACCCTACGATCCGGGCTTCCAAGTTCGACCCCAAACGGCTTAAAACTGTAGTTACCGATAAGGCTAAATTATTTGCGCCTCAGCAGCTCCAACGACACACAGAGGTCACATTCAGAGACAAGAACCGTAAAGATGGGCCCATATTATAATAAACTGGTCATCTAGAAACGATAAAAGAAAAAGAGGTAGACGATTTAAAAGGTGGAATGATGAGTCAAAGTAGCTGGTAAACTCTGGGTCAGAACAGCCACATTACGTGAGCGATGGAAACATTTGGAGGAGGTTTTACCGCCACAGGCGGTCCTTATATTGAACACGAGAGCAACGAAGAAGATACTAATACACAAAACTAACAACTATAGGTATCTGTAAGTCTTTTTTATTATACTACTAAGACACTAAGTGCTCGATTACGGAGACGCGGTGCGTTGCGGCGCGTCAGGCGTTCTGTCGTAAAATGCCATATGTTTGTGTTTGCGCGAGCGATGACGCGGCCCGCTGCTGCAATGTACGACGAAACGATCAACGCGCCGCGTCTCCGTAAACACGGCCGAGCCCTTCATTATTTGGCTGTAAGGAATACTAAAAGCTTTTTATTTCTTTAATATTTTTATCGTTTCAACCGACAGTGCCGGCACAGTCATCTGTATTTCAACCCCACTATATTATAAAATACGGCTCAAAAACCCATACAAACAAGCTAAATCCATCGAATAAATACAAAACCCAGCTATAAATACCCTCAGTAATCGTATTCAGAGTTACCATAACTTGACAGAGGTGAACCCTAACCCTCTGGTGGGTAATACTGCACAATTAACCAACCGCAGGAGACATCAATCGATGTTGCGATCAGTATTCACGTCATGAGCGCCGAGTCGATGGATATTTCATACATAATGTTAGAATTACTTATTGGAGAACTAGGTATGAGATGTAGCGGTTTTGAAAGATTAATATTATTGAAGTGAAAACACTTTTCCTTGTTATCGATCAAGATTTTTCATTTAGAGTTTTGAACAGATCCATCTCTTTTTAGTCTTGGGATCTGGACAAAGTCAAAGGGCCTAAAGTTCTTTTCTGAGTATTTCAATACGTATCAAAATCAGGGCTAGCATTATTAACCAACCCGGGTTTATATGCCGAACCCATTGGACTTAGAACGATGCAATTTTGCACAGAGGATAAATATAAACCCAATTGTGGGTTAAGCTCGCCTGTGTACATTGCCTGTCCTATTTTAAGTAAACTCTATAGTCTGTGTACAATAAATAATATAAGAGGATTTTCCAGAATTCAATAAATACAAACTTTGGAGCCCCGTATCGTCAAAGGGATGAAACGGGGCTCCAAAGTATGAAGAAACCTACTACACACGGGCCAGGCCGCTGGCAGAAGTAGCAATATAATTGTTTTTTAACTACCACAGCTCAAATTCGCTCCCAGTTCCCCACTTGCAACCTCATCTAGTTTTCCAGCACAAATGCAAAAGCACATATGAGCACATCATATCATCAAGGTTTGCATATATTTTTGGAAGTACGGAAACTCTAACCAGACCATTTCCTATATCGCATCAATTAACCTTCAGAAGTCTACTAGAAAGACAGGTCTTAGTTTTATTAATTAGAAAACAGGTTTAGTTGAAAGGAGTTATTTACATGTGAGTATGGATGGATCGTTTGAACTTGGCCTTCAAATATACAGTAGGTATAAAGATTGTTATAAAGATTGGAGCATTACTTGACACTGTGACATTGCTTTCGATGTATCACTTATTCTCTTGCCTGTATATTTTTTGTATGTATGTATATATGTATCTATTTTAGTATTAATAATTTATAATTTTTAGTTTGCATTTATATTTGCACCAAGTGCAACCCCATTTTGTGTCCTGGCAATTTCTGTCTATACTAGGTTGTCTGGTAGAAATCGCCGAGTGCGATAAGGCCGCCGATTGTATGTTTTTCTTTTTTCTATGGTTTCCCTTTATAATAATTGTAATCTTGTTGTACAATAAAGTGTAAATAAATAAATAAATAAAATAAATAAATAAATAAATTGTGAATGAATATTAGCAGCATGTTTAGCATAACCAGCCTTGCAATGTTCCCACTGCTAAAACTAAGGCCTCCTCTCTAGAAGAGGGAATCCATAGCCGCTTTAATCAATGACCATACAGCCTCATGTTTCACATTTCTTCGATTTTTTTTGTGGTCAAATACCACTATTTCGCGTGACAGTAAGCGATGATGGAGCACGCTTGCCTAGAAGTAACTTATTCACTCTTGACTTACAGAGCTTTGGTTCTAGGACTTGCTGGGTTTCTCATGATATTTTTCTTGATCGTTTTGAGAGCAATGGTGAGGAAATAAATACCACAAAGTAAATCGTCTGCCTGGGTTTGAACTCACGACGTAAAACTCGTAATTCGAGAACATTACCACAAGGCCACCAATGCCATATGCTAACTCTGTTAATCATACGTCCACCATGTGAATTTGAGTTGGATGGTATCGTTTTGAGGATTTTTCACTAGACCTTTGTCTATTATGATCGAATGTCTTTTCTGCTATTCTATAGGAATTTCGGCATAATGGTAACTACATATATGTTGGTACAAATCTAGTTTCAAGAATTTTACACAAGAATATAATGATAGGATGAAGGTACATCTGAAGCATTCCTTTGATTCCTGATAGAAATAGAAAGTTTTTAAGCAAAGTATAAGTAGTTAACTTCTAGATATGCATACTCTATCGTCGACCACATCATCGTATGCTTCTTCTTCCTGGCCTTATCCCATATTACTCGGGGTGGGCGCAACACGTTCTTTTCTTCTACTCTATCCTGTCACCCGTCACACTATCACTAACTTCATTTTCTTTCATATCACTCCTCACACAATCCATCCATCTCTTCTTCGGCCTCCCTCTTCCTCTCAATCCATTTACGATGATGACCACATTATCGTATACTGTCAGGTGAAAAAATGGGTCAAGAACTTATGAAAAATAAAAAAAAGATAAGTATTTCGGAAACTTACAGAATGGAAGAAGCACTGACGCTTAGGGGAGTTTATGTCCAGCAGGCGGAAATGAAGATGACGACTAGGCCATATTGTTCATTACATTTATTACGGTCAATGCGCCACATAAATGGTGCTGGAAACCATAAGCCCAAGATTTCATTTGGCAAGAGCTTAAATTGCCATATTTCTCTGAATAGAACTTAGATATAAGCTGTTCACACTAACGTGTCGGCAGAAACCTATGCTGTCCAATTCGAGGCAGCGAACTGACGGTAGCATTGTGCTGACGGTTCAGGCCGAGAACAGGGTGAGGAGCGGGCGCGATTTCTAAAGTGGGCAACGGTGAGAACGATAAAGCTCTACATTAGATCGGCGCATACGTGGACCACGCCTGATTTGTACGTATAATGACGTCACTTGGCGTGAATCTAATGTAGCTCCACGCGCCCAGATCGGCGTACATGGCCCACGTGTGCGCAATGTAGTTCTGGCTTGGAAACCGGTAACCGGTAACAACTAGAGAACGGTCGTTTGTTGTTGTACCCAGAGGACCATAAGGTGCTACAAGACTCGCGATGCTTTGTAGCCACCTAACCACGCCCGCACCCGCTCTAGTCACCGAACGTTTACTCAAGACGAGGCCTTAGGTACGTTGCAGCTTAGTGCATCAGGATGGCAGGGAGGCTGTGCAGCCGGCCTAGCCTGATAGCCCGGCTATTATTCAGTTTCGGACTGCGAAGCTGAATAAACCGAAGCAACCATTTTCAACGTGTACTAGCGTTCATAAAATGTGGCATTAAGTTTGGACTGAAAGTTTTTAAAACTCCGTAGAATGAACTAAAAACTGCATTACACAATTTTTCAGTTAACTTATTGTGTTTGGCGTTGAACTAATGTATAGTGTTAATATGACTATTTACTAGAAAAGCACTATGGCAGCGATTCTATTTATTCATTACTAGCTTGTGCCAGTAGCTTCACCCGCTACATACTAACTACCTACAGGTCACCGGTCTCGCTCAGCTGATGTTTACTTAAAGACATTAATTTCGTACATGCGAATATTAATTCGAGTTTTAGCACTTTATTTTTTAATATTATCTTTACAAATCGATAGTGTTTCATGATCATACCGGATCCACCCTCCACGGGATTAAAACGAGCAATATTTAGCCGCGTACTTATTAATTATTGTGATTAGTGTGTCTAAACGTGAACCAAGCTCAGACAGTTAATGAACACCAGACAAAAACTATAAATAACTGCAATAATTCGATTCTTAAACAAACTGACGATGACGGCATTAAACTGAAGCCATATTAATAAATAGCTCTCATCCCTTCAGAAGTAGAGACGCGGGTGAGTGACCTCAGCTATATCGGGATTGTCTCGAGCTGCAGTTAAATCTTGGGATAGTGTCGCCACGATTTCGTAGGACAGGATCAGGAGCGTAAGGTGTAAGAATAGCTTAAGACCAGTCTTGGTTTTTGGAATATAGCAGATTTTTTTTCAATCAATTTAGGTTAGGAGTGGGGCGACAGAATTTTTTTGAGGGGGAAAATCACCTAATGACTTCTCCTGCTCTAGGGTGAAGTGCGAAGGCGTGTCAGATTTTTAATGACTAAAAGCACCGTGGCCCTAGCGTACATTGGTCCTGCTGGATCCATACGCTTTTGCTTTCATCATCTAAAGCCGTTAAAGATTTGGGCTCGGTCAGGACGGGCAGACGACGAGCTGCCCATTGCTCTTCGTCCGCAAGCCGCGGCTACGGTGGCTGGGGATCCCGTGGTGTCTCTTATCGCGGCAGCTCGGATGTCAGGATGTCTGTTTCTTCACGCGTGCATCCGCCTCCTTCACTAGGAGCGAGAGGGTGTGTCAGACTTTTACTGAATAAAACGCTCCTATGTTCCTTCTTTGCCCTTTGAATAACCCTGAAGCCCTGGAAAGCAAAGGCCCGCCGTCGTTTGAGCACGATGGAGTAATAAACAAACACACATACAAATAAACTTTCTCCTCTATAATATTAATGTTATTTTTACGCTATAAACAACCCCACATTTCCTTCCACAAATATTCATGGCTACCTCAGGACATTGACAGTGATCCCAGGGTTAGACAGATAAATCCTTGCTCTAAACAATTTACGACAGTTCTCCGTCGTATCGTGTCGTACTGTCGTATCCGATCTGTCGTAAGGTTTTATAATGCCGTCTTTATTACTTGTGCAGGGTTTAAAGGGTCTTCGGGCCGGATTGCCCTGTATTGGATTGGTAAGACACATGTTTGGGTTTCAGGTGATATAGTGTTTTCAGAGAGAGACATTAGTTTTAACTTTGGGTGGTATAGGCTTTTAGAGTTTTTGTATCTAATAGTTACAAATAGGTACCTGTTTTAGCCTGACTCCACTTAAGATTTCAAGATCAAGTGTTTCATTTTGGTATTAATTAAATTTTTGTTCTTTAGTCTCACTCGGAATAAATTATCAATAAGTCATCATCATCAACATCGTCTCAGGCGAAAGAAGTCCACTGTTGGACGTAGAACACCCCAAGTGTCGCCAAAACGACCGGTCCAGTGCGTCGCTCATCCATTAAGATTCCCACGACTCTCACCAGCCCCCCTAGCCAAGTTACAATCGTTTTGTTAAGCATGAACGCTTGGAGGGGCCCACGCCCCCAATTCCTTTGTTTTGACCACGTGACTGAACGTTGAGATGACGTCAGAACAAAGGAATTGGGGGCGTGGTCACCTCCAAGCGTTCACGCTTAACGAAACGATCGAAATTTGACTAGGGGGCTGGTCAGTAGTTTTTGCTAAAGATTGACAGCCAACCGTATTTCTTATTGACTTCTAAGAACAATTAGATTGTATTAAAAAAAAAGTGTTTTTCAAGGTTTTGTTTATTTTTCCAATTTCATTTTCATAAGAATCTCCCCGAGACATCAATAAACAGTTTAAAAAAATACGTTCATCCAAACAGGCTCAGTCATTCCCGAGTTTTGTACTAAGCGACACATTTAGCCATTCATTTTTATTTATAGACTAGCTGACCTGGCAAATTTCGTACAGCCTAATAGTCAATTAATACTTTTGTTTTCTCACCTTTTAAACCTTCCCTGGACTATTACAAATATTTCAAGACCAAAATGAGCCAAATCGGTCCAGCGGTTCTCGAGTTCTAGTGAGACTAACGAACAGCTACTCATTTTTATATATAAGAAGATATTTATAGATGATTTTGATATCAAAATCAAAATGTTTGTATTGTTTCTGATACATTATACTGCATTACAGAGTTAAAGGTAACCCCAGTTAGTTATAAAATACACTTGTGTTGGGGCTATCTCACTATTTCCCATACTACTACTTTTATAATGTTTTATACTTTTATAATACTATATTAATCATTTGAATACCGTAATTAGAGACACAATAAAAAGACATAGGTGTGCGAACGCCGGCGTTCGCGTGGGGCTTGAGTAACTACGATTACCAATCTAAAATGGCGTAAGATTAAAAGTTATAAATGATTTTTATTTTATTTATTTGTGAAAATAAACAGTTAAGTGATTACATTACGTAAAGAATACAAATGAATCAAATAATAATGTAATATTGGCCCAAAATAAATGGTCCTCAAGTTGATAATACAGTAACATCATAAAGTCAATGGCAATGAAACAGCAGAGTTTAGAAGTAGTTTACGAAAACTACTTTTTCATAAACAAGGGGAAGTCGGAAGTCACCCCTTATCCATAAACACCAGACAGCAATAAATCTTATCTATCAACACGAGGCTGGCTTACAAAGTTACGAACCCCTTCATATAGTTCATAGTTAACTTATAAACAGTGTGACAAGTAGATGAAACTATTTACAACTTCTAACTTTACAATGGAAGATGATTCTATTGGTGTATCTGGAGTAGTGTCTTTGAGAGGTATTGATGAACCATATCTATACTTCTATTCTATCCTAGATACAGAAAAGATTCGTATCTTTGTTTCATCATCATTCATCATTTTAGCCGAAAAACGTCCACTGTTGAACATAGGCCTCCCGCAAGTGTCGCCACAACGAATAGTCCCGTGCATCTCGCATCCACCGCATTCCCAGGTCACCGGTCCACCTTGTGGGAGGCCTTCAAACAAAGCGTTTTCCAGTATGCGGTCGCCACTCTAGAACCTTTCGGCCCCAACGACCATCCGTTCTACCAGCAATATTTATACTTTTATTCTATTCTAGATAAAGAAATGATTCGCATCTTTGTAAGCTCAAATATTGTATAGCAAAGCTACGGCTCGACCTCTCGATTCGTGTTTTCTCACAAGCTGCCCCTGCACAGGAATATTTTCTTAACTGAGCATGCGTAATTTTTGTTGACTTTACATTTTAAAGAACAACTTAAACCAACAATTTTTTTTGTGTGTAAATATATTTCTAAAGATCCAAACCGTTTCGAAGGAGTAGAGAAAAGTTGTGAAATTGATAAATATTTTTTTAGACAAAAGTATTAATCACAAAAAAAAATCATATGTTGATAATGTTGTACATGAATCTATGCTAAACATATTATTTTTTTCAAATCTATTAACCTAGCCGTTACTGAGGAGTAAGCTTCAGAAAGTCACTGTTTTATGGCACAGTTCGGGCGCTAGGAAGGCCATAAAAAGAAAAGAAAGTATAACATGTAACTAACCATTTAAAATCAAACTTTCAACAACATTAGACAACAAACAATGAAGATTACAGCCTTCTAAACTTAGCTCCTTCAGTTCAAGACACTACTGAAAATAGACAGACAAAACAACCAAGTGAAGTAAGACTGAAAACTGAAATAAGACAAGAAACGATCTGAAGGTACTTCAGACTTGTCTCCAACTTTAGAAGCTGAAGGATTCAGGCTAGTTTATTTTTATATGAGTCTATTTTTAGCATGGCTGGATTTCTCGAAGCAGTGACTGAAAATTTGAAAGGGTATACTTTGGCTTGGTATGGTGAAGAGGGATGAAACGCTTGTTACTAGAAGAGTTATGAGTTTACATGTGGATGGATGGAGAGGAAGAGGGAGGCCAAAGAAAAGATGAATTGTTTTTTTTTTTTTAGTTAGCCTATACTTTCTACTACCGCAAGGGCTGGTTCGAGGTGGCCCGAGAGAAAAATACCTGGAAGGAATTGGGGGAGGCCTTTGCCCAGCAGTGGGAAAGTATAGAATTGATTATACACCATAAAATTTTGGTCGTTTTAATCCCGTGGAGGATCGATTCGGTACATGAAACACTATCGATTTATAAAGATAAAATGAAAAAATAAAGTACTTTTTTTCTAAAACCCGAATTAGTATACGCATGTACGAAACTAATATCTTTAAGTAAACGAGTCAATGACCTTGTAGGTAGCTGTCAGTCGTTGCGTACTAACTACCTACAGTTCAATGACCTCGATCAGCTGACGTTTACTTAAAGAAATCAATTTCGTACATGCGTAAACAATTAATTTACGCATGTACGAAATTGTTTAAATTTGCTTTATTTTTCATTTTTATCTTTACAAATCGATAAGGTTTCATGTACCGAATCGACCCTCCGCGGGATTAAAACGACCAAAATTTTACGGTGTATATTTATAAGGCTAGTTAAGGGTTTTTTAAATCTGTAAAATTTTGATTTGTAAATATCAAAAACAAATCACTTTTATTACCAGAACCGTTCTACTTCCACGATATCCTCATTTTTACTCTTAATACCTAATCCGACTTTTGGCACCTAGCATACTCGTATTAACCCACTCGGTGTTTGCTGGGGCGTTAAATTGGTCCCCATTTATCAGTCCAGTAAACACGGCTAGCCTAGATCCGTCCGTGATCTGTTTGCTATTATATCAATGTAAACAATGTCTTGTACTTGTAATGAGGTGTGTACTGATCGTGTGTACTAGGTATTGTAATTTGTGAAGCATCGATACAACTTTGTTGATCTAGTACCTAGATTCGATGAAAAATTATGCAAATACAGATCCACTGTTACTTCTATACTAATGACTTGATGGATTTTGAAGCAGTTTTCACTGTAATTTAAAAAATCCTTATGGTAGGTAGGTAAAGTGTAAGGTATCCTATAGTATTTTTATTAAAAATATAGCATATCTACTACATATCCTGGTCCTTGTTGCAATGTCTACTAAAGTTAGAACATTTCTGTAAACCAATGGCAGATCGTCAAATAAATAAAAAAGTCTCATTGGTCTTGCAGTCGCAAGTGCAATTGCTGAACGTGAGGTCCTGGGTTCGATTCTCAGGTCACACCAAAAGTGCTATTGCGTTCGGGTTCCCATTTAAATAAAATGGCTCCGTAAAGGCCTTAGTTTGGAGGTAGGCGGTGACAACTCTGTGCCGTGCCTCCGAAAGCATATGTAGGTATAAAGCCGCTTAACCTGTGCCTGATCTTTCCCCGGTCATGTCAGTTTGAGAGTTCAAATGTGTTTACGCACATGCTTGTGCACTACAATATCTTCCGCGTACCTGGCTAGTTCGGTCGGGAGAAATATTTTTAGGGGTGGATAGGTAGATACTCGTACAGTGACATAAAGAATTTCGTAAACTTTAACCATAACGTCAACACTATCTCTCAAAGATGTCTTTAAAAATATGGAAGGTGTGAATTTAAAACAAGTAAACATCAAAGTTCTAGATACATTCCCTCGGGATCGACGCCGTGAAAGTGAGGGTGCGAAGTACTGTAAAACTTGCACAAGTTTTGAACTTAAAATACAAGTTGTCTATGCTTTATGTCCCTTGAGAAATAAAACTTGGAAGTCAAGAGAATATATGAATAAGTTAGTTTTAAGTTTATAATAAACTGTATCAAAAAGTTTTTAGTTATATTTCATAATAGAGCTGGGTGATTCAAGGAAGACTTGGGAATGTGAAAAGATTGTCAAAATGGAAGTCCAAAGACGAAAAGGGGGGAATGCTGAATGTGGGGGGTAAACGACTGAGGAAGGTTCATGAAGAATACAGAAACGCAAGATAAAATTTAAATAAAAGTAAATTACATTTCTTATAAATATTTCTTTAAATTATAATTGTATTTTTTATTAATAATTTTCTTAAACGAGTAACCATGGAGTTTTTTGGCCAGTTCTCCGTAGGAAGCGACCAATTGGAACCGTGCGCTAGCTTCTGATGTTTTATATGTGCCCATGTAGGTCAATGTGAAATAAAGTAATTTTCAAATTGGGTTTAAATATTTACAAATGTTGACAATATTATTTAAGTGCTGAAACGGAAAGCGCAATTGAAGTACACAATTACAAAGACCGCTTGATGAATATATTTTTTTCTTTTGTTTTTAAAAGCATGTGATGTCGCATACTGTCAATAAATAAATTAAACTAATTTGTTTTCTGTCCCGACTAGCGAGTACTTTTACCCATTTATGGTGGGACCTTGGCACTTAAAAGTCGTAAATAACTTAATGAGTTGCACGCAAAGATGGCCATGTCAATCATGGTTACGTTTTTTTTTTACGGTAAAAAAAATATTTTATTTTCACAAAAAAAAAAATGGTTGTATTTCAAATAACATGGTCGACTGTTCACGATGAACTAGTTAACTACCCAAATGTGGCGCCTCTTTTAATAAATAAACATAGCTGCGGAAGACATTTCCGATTGCCTTGGCATTCGCTAAATGTTACTTTTAAATGCTAATTACGGCACAATATAGCTAAACGATAAATAAATTCTAGCTCTGCCATGGTATGGAGTAGACTCCTCTTTCTGCGAAGCAGTGCAAAGAAGGTGGTGGAAAGCATGAGAGAGAAGCAATCCTTATGGTCCAGCCGCCGTGAGGTTCTCGGGTATCGTAGGCACGGGCTTGCGAACGGCAAGCATTGGGCGAGACTGACCGCATAATTGATGTGGCCCGCAGAACTACCACGGCCGTGGACTACATAGAACAACTGAAGGAATACGAGTGAGTTTAAGTCAGTTAAAGTCTGACACTCCTCCCCCCACTTTGCTCCCTGTTCGTAGTCCAGATTTGTGCGACGTTTCCGCGGACGGTTACACGACACCACGCAGCGCAACACGACGCCGACTACATTACGTGTATAAATTTTATAGTTAAATAAGTTTTGTTTTTATAATATGTATTAGTTTATTATTGTTTAAGATTATTTTATGTATTTTTTTTTTCTATGGGCCTCCGATGCCTGAAAATAAAATTATTATTATTTATTTTAGTAGTATTTTAGGACCAGTAATAAAATAAATACTTACAGTTTTTTTGGTAACTGTACTTTAATGCCTTTTTCCTTGAGGTCCCAAACTACTATTCGAAACAAATATTATTTTTATAGATGGAAATTGGGACCGCGGTCCTAGTCCAAAGAACCCCAAGACCCCAAGTGACATCTTGCTGAAAAGAATGGAATCGTATTAGATCTTGGACTATAGGAACAACCGAGGACCAAAACAGATAGGTCTGTAAATAAAGAAGTGAAATATACTACTGCATTTACACGTACTATGAAACAATATCAGATAATGTCACTGTCACAAATTACATCATTAAACCTTGGCAAAACAACAATTCAAACAGTTTCTAAATCACAAACAAAAATACAATAAAAATTTGCATTTCGCGCGTCTTAAAAATGCATCATCTATGCAATATGCATGACAACTATAAGAGATGGAAGGCTATCAACTTAGAAATTTGTGAAATCGATAATATTTGGTTGTTAAATAAATATACGTCTTGGTTCAGACGGTCACTATCGCGTGATCAGAAATGTTGAGGCATGATATGAATTAGCGCGCGGCAAACCATGCAACAGCTTTGTCAAGACGTATTAACGTTGGACAAGGTTTTTTTTTTTTTTTTTTTTTTTTATGGTAGGTAAAATCATCCAATGACAAATCCCGCCCTTGGGCGGAGCGGGAAGTAGTGTCAGACTCTTACTGACTAAAAACCTACCCCGTTCCTTCGTAGCCTATCGTGCCGGGGCCGAGCATTCCTTTCGGAAATAAACCCATGACCCCAGTAGGCTTCGACCCGGCCTGCCTGCAGTTAGCAGGCTGGGCCTCTTCGGTGTGCTGACAGCTCCTTGAGGCGCGCGGGAACAGAACGCGCCGTCGACGACTTGGGCTCGGTCCGGTCGGTTACCGGACGATCGGACAGCGTGCTACCCATTGCACGCCGTCCGCAAGCCCGCGCCTACGGTGGCCGGAAATCGGGATCGGAATCCCGGCGGCAACGTTGGACAAGGTGACTTTTGCGGTCTAATCCCGATTAAGCTAAGACTAAACGATACCACACTTAATACCTAATTAATACACCGTTAAATTTTAGTCGTTTTAATCCTGCGAAAGGTCGATTCGGTACATGACTTACTATCGATTTGCAAAGAAAAAATAAAAAAAAGTGCTTTTTTTAAACTCGAATTAATTTACGCATGTACGAAATTAATTTCTTTAAATAAACGTCAGCTGAGCGAGGCCAATGAACTGAAGGTAGTTAGTACACAACGACCGACAACTACCTACAAGGTCATTGACTCGTTTACTTAAAGAAATTATTTTCGTACATGCGTAAATTAATTCGAGTTTTTGAAAAAAGTAATTTATTTTTTTAATTTATCTTTACAAATCGATGGTATCTCATGTACCGATTTACCGAATCGTCCCTCTGCGGGATTAAAACGACTACAAGTTAACGGTGTATAAGCATTGAAAATATGATAGCATGCTAGTGAAAATAGGCAAAGTTTGCTTAGGTTAAACTTGAGTTAAGTTAAAGGAAGCTGAAATTTTTTAAACCGAGATCAAGTAGGTATAGTATTATATCTATTTATCTATAACGATATAGCAATATAGCTATGTTTCAGTTCATTATATTTATTTATCTATAACTACATTGTTATGGTTTATTTTTATTAAAAAATATACTTAATGTAGAAATGGGTCGGATGAATAACAGACTGATTAAAATGAAAAATCGCCACACATTTAAATGAATTTGCAGTAGACCAAGCGGAAGAACTGGCAATTGTTACGCAATAGTAGAAAACAGTAAGGAAAAAGAGAGAGCAAGGTACTGCTTTGCAGTACGGCGTTATAGAATAGGATAAATTACAAAACATTTCAATAAAATTTGATGATTGCAAGACCAAACGCATGATGCCCAACAAACTTCTCAAAGTCGCGCCATCTGAACAAAACCTTAGTTGCAATTTGTTAAACTGCAAAAACCAGTCTACCCATCTCTAATGGCTTGACCTTAATGATGCACGGACATTGCCTCACTCGAATATCGCTAACTACGTGTTTCAATACATGTTTAATTTAGCATGCATGACTTTTGCTTGCATCCATGACACTTGGTTGCAGACGGAAGTCTTTTAAGAAGTTTATGGGCAATAAAAAGCCAATCAAGCTGTTGTTAATGTCATAAGAGGTAATTTGAATTCATATAAAAAACCTTTTTAAAAAATACAACCGACTTCAGTGTAAACACAAAAAAGTGCATTTTCAAAGTGCAAGTGCACATTAGGCTTTTATGGCCTGATTTCACTCAGTCGTAATCGGCGAGTGACATAAACGAGATTGTTACGTTGCTCGCACGGCAGCACCAGCTGTTATCTCTGTCCTAATCTATCAGTGACGGTAGGTTTGCGAATTTGATGACACTGATAGATGGAATAGAATAGAATAAATGATTAGATGATGATGATGATGATTAGATGTATGAGTTTCTAGCATTCGGAGCGATACGTCGTCGTCTATGTTTACGCTTTAACTATAAAAGTATTTACTAATTACTCCCACACTTTATGATGATTCCTTTTATATTTTAATTTTAGCCATAACTGTCTTAGATCAAACCAAAACAGTGGAATATAGGCAATTCGACTTCTTGTTTGATTTCACTCAGTCGCAATCAGTGAGTGACATAAATGAGGGTGTTACGTTGCTCGCACGACAACGCCAGGTCTTTTCTCTGTCCTTGTCTATCAGTGACTGTAGATTTGCGACTGTGATGACACTGATCATAGATGTGTGAGTTTCGAGTCCACGTTTTATAATTGCGATGTTAGCGTGTACCTAACGTATCTTCCCTTATAATATATATTATGAATAATTACCCCACATTTTTTAATGATTCCGTTTAAATTGTAATTTTAGCCATAACTTACTGTAAGTTACTAATACCTAATGTTTGTAAGTTATTTTTAATATTTCTCTTGTTAGTAAATTCTTATGGGAAATAAAAATATACCACCGAAACTAGGTTGAAAAGATGATGAAGGGAGAAAATATACTTTTTTAATTCATGACAAATCATGTTATATTGCAAACATATCGACTATACAATCATAGATAATATCGTTGGAGATAACCATAATTATAAATTCCAAATTCTGCAAAATTGACAAAGTTGAAATATTCTCTAATTTCTGACGTTAATTTAGTCAGCGTTCATTAATTTTGGCGTCTCTCATTTAAAGAGGCTGATCCTTATTATATTTAAGTATTGAAGACATGTCAGGCATCTCGTTAACTTTTATTGAAGATATTTTAAATCTGTAGAGGGTAAACTAGTGATGGTTTTTTTTTTATGGTAGGTAAAATCATCCAATGACAAATCCCGCCCTTAGGTGGAGCAGGAAGTAGTGTCAGACTCTTACTGACTAAAAACCTACCCCGTTCCATTCTTTGCCTTGGTCACAGGGCCCCGGGTGCCATTTTCGCATACCCTTTGACCCCAGTGGGCTTCGGCCCTGTTGGGCCCCTACAGTTTGCTGACAACTCCTTGAGGCGCGCGGGAACAGTGCGCGCCGTAAACGACTTGAGCTCGGACCGGTATGTTACCGGACGGACGGACAGCGAGCTACCCATTGCCCACCGTCCGCGAGCCCGCGCCTACGGTGGCCGGAAATCGGGATCGGAATTCCGGCGGCGGCAGCGGCGTGTACGCCGTTGCCTGATGCGGTCGGCCTCCTCCTTTGCTAGCATTACTGCTTCGCAGAAGGAGGCGACCGCCTGCCACTCCTCCTCGCTCCGGAGCATGGCTTGAACCAAACCCCGGCGCGAGAGATCGCTGCCGCCGCTTAGGAACATTATACTAATAATATCTTATGGAAAATGTCACCTCCAGAGATATCATGCTTGTAATCTGAAGAAATCTAAATAAAAGATTTGTAACATTTGTGGACAAATCTTTGAAAATTGGTCTATCTCTCTGCCTTTAGACACTAATTTGCAGCCACTAAAACAAATCCTTACAAAAAGCATTTCTAAAACAGGTTGGATATGTAAATGGTTTCCCTCCAGACTATTTGCTTCTAGATAAGTCCCTTCATCGTCATCGTATCAGCCGAAGGACGTCCACTGTTGGACACAGGCCTCCTCCAAGTGTTGCCGCAATGAACGGTCCTGTGCATCCCGTATCCACCGGATTCCCGCAACTCTTGCCAGGTCATCGGTCCACATTATAGAAGGCCTTCAAACACTGCGTCTTCCGGTACGCGGTCGCCACCCCAGAACCGTATGGCCCCCACGGCCATCGGTTTTGCGAGCAATGTGCCCTACCCATTGCCACTTAAGTTTAGCAATTCTTCGTGCTATGTCGGCAACCTTGCTTCTCCTGCGGATATCATTTCTGATTCGATCGCGCAAAGAAACCCCAAGCATAGCCCTTTCCATTAAACTTTGGGTAACTTTAAGCCTTCTGATGAGGCCCATTGTGAGCGATCACGTTTCAGAGCCATATGTCATCAGTGGCAACACGCACTCGCGGTCGATCACCATTTTGGTTTGACTTATATGCCGCGTATTGTAGCCCTAGTTTGAGAGGTAGGGTTCATTAACTGTAGGGTTACAACTGCTGGAATATAAATAGTAAAAAAAAAAGTTATACCAAGGTACTACCAGGGAACAATAACTATACCCATAAACATACTTAATATACTACTTACACTATTAGTACGTAATAAGCTAACATGTTGCGAAATAGTTGCACGATCCTTACCTGGAAATATATGAAAACAAACATTAATTATATTGCAATTAAAAACATATTAATATAATAATAATATAATATAATATATTTCACAACTATCACACAACGCCGTCTAGTCCCAAGCTAAGCAGAGCTTGTGTTATGGGTACCAGACAGCTGATAAACATACTTATATATTTCTAAATACATACATGTTATAGATAAATAACACCCAGACACAGAACAAATGATCGCGCTCATCACACAAACATTTGTCCTGGGCGGGAGGCCTCTGATAGGGTCCCCGCTGCCGGTGGAAGTGTGCAGCGCATGCGATGGACACCATCCATTAATGAAAACGTCATGCGCTCATACTTTGGGGCTACAGAGGGGGGAATTAACCTGACTGCGTATCGTGGTCGGATGCTCTCTCTGTTTCAGGTACTTGAACCAACTGTCAACGTTTCGGCCCAACGACTGTCGGATCAGGTGCGGGTCATCCAGCGTAATCGTATGTTGGATGACACCGTGCTTGATAGATTGCGCCTGGAATCACAGAGTAGCCGTGTTCCATCTGCTACACCACCAGCCGCGGTGCAACTTCAACCCAGTGCTTCACCGCGACCCGACTATGTTAGTGACGTCGATGATGACGCGACTATATCTGTGAGTACCCAATGCAATGTACGATTGAGGAGTGCTTTGGAGGACGCATTTCGAGAGTACCGCTCCACACCGCCGGGGCTTAGACCCCGTCTACCTCGTTTGCCCATGCACAAGAGAAATAGGGCGCTGGTGTGTGCTCTAGATTCGCAGCTATCAATTTTTTTTGATAGCAGCGAAGATCTCACTGATACCCACTCGATCTTGTACTGTGCGGCTGCAGCGGCATGTCGTGTAGCTCACGTTAAGTTCCCTAATTGTGACAGAGCTACACGACCAGCCGTGCCAGCTTGGCAGTACAGGATAGAGCGCCGTATCGATGAGGCTAGAGCACTCATCGGCAAGCTTATCTGCTTTAGGGAGGGTAACACTCGCCCTAGGGTGATGCGCTTTGTGAGGCGGGCGTTCTCGGGGTCTGATATTAGTCCTCGAGATTATCTGCCCCGCGTCACAGAGCGTATCGACCTCCTGAAGCAGAAGATCTATGCATGGGCAAACCGTATTCGTCGGTACAAGCGGCGAGTGGAGCGGTACACTCAGAATCGCACATTCCAAAATAACGAAAGGTGGGTTTATAGGGCTTGGGAGCGACCGGACCAAGATGTGACTGATACGCGCCTGCCGGATGATGACGCCATGTGTTCATTTTGGCGCAGCATCTGGTCGGCGCCAGTCGGTCACATCGAGGGTGATTGGATCCGAGAGGTCGAGCGAACATGTGATCTTTTACCAGAAATGGGGGCAATTACCATCAGCCCCCAAGATGTAGCCCGTGCAGTCTGTCCGTTGCCTAACTGGAAATCTCCTGGGCCGGACGGGCTGCACAATTTCTGGATAAAATGGTTTCAAAGGTCGCATGCTCGCTTGGCATCTCAGTTCCAGTCTGCCCTAGAGTCAGGTTCGCTACCCGAGTTTTTTACGACAGGAATAACCCACCTGCTCCATAAATCAGGCAGTACTGCGGAACCTAAAAATTATAGACCGATCACGTGCTTGCCGACGGTCTATAAAGTTCTTACATCCATTCTGAGAGCTAAAATCAATAGTCATATTGAGACAAATTCTATCATGTCGGCGTCTCAGAATGGATGTAGGAACGGGTCCCGTGGTACTAAGGAGCTGCTCCTCATCGATATGGCCATAATCCAACAGGTTCGACGTTCTCGAAAGAATTTGTCGGCATGTTGGATAGATTATAAGAAGGCCTATGACTCTGTTCCTCATACATGGCTCATGAGGGTGCTAGAATTGTACAAAGTAGATACAACTCTGCGCACCTTCCTGTTGACGTGTATGGGGCAGTGGAGAACAGTCCTTCGCTATCCGGGATGTCGACAGATTCGAGGGAACAGTGAACCGATAAGGATCGAGCGTGGCATATTCCAGGGTGACAGTCTGAGTCCACTATGGTTTTGCCTAGCCTTGAACCCTCTCAGCACACTGCTGGAGGGTTCTGGCTTAGGCTTCCGGTTGAAAAGAGGTGGTCAGGTCATATCTCACCTTCTTTACATGGATGATCTGAAACTCTTTGCCCCCAACGACTTCCAACTGCTGGAGCTACTGAAGATAACTGAAGCCTTCAGTAGTGCCATCAGGATGGAATTTGGTGTGGACAAATGTGCAGTCATGCATGTAAAGCGAGGAGAGATTATGGAATCCGTGGGAACTCAACTTACGGATTCCATACACCTTAGATCCCTCTGCTCAACTGAAACTTACAAGTATTTGGGTATGTCGGAAGCGTTAGGCATCAATGCTGATGACGTGAAACGGTCGTTGAAGGAGCGCTTCTTCGGCCGCCTGAATAAAGTACCTACTGAATAGTCTTTTATCAGGCGGGAACAAGGTGCGCGCTTTCAACGGTTGGGTCATGCCGGTGTTGATGTACTCTTTCGGCATACTCAAATGGACTCAGACAGAACTTGACGCCTTGGATAGGAGGGTCCGCACACTGCTTACCGCAAATCGGATGCATCACCCACGGTCATCGGTGATGAGACTGTATATCCCGCAGAAGTGCGGGGGTCGCGGCTTCTTAAATGCTAAGACCCTACACAACCGTGAGGTGTGCAGTCTCAGGGAATATTTCCTAGAAACCGACGTGGGCATGCACCGAGATGTGGTAGCGGTGGACAAGGGCCTCACTCCGCTCTCCTTGGCTAACGAGAACTGGCGCAAACCTTTAGTACTGGATACTAATGACCGCAAAGAAGTATGGCAGAGCAAGGAGCTTCACGGACGCTTTTACCGGGCCTTACATGGGCCCGCTGTAGACCTATTTGCGTCCGTATCCTGGCTGCGCTTTGGTGACCTCTTCGGGGAAACCGAAGGTTTTGTCTGTGCGATAATGGACGAAGTTATGATGACGAACAACTACCGGAAATATATTGTGAAGGACGGTACGGTTGACATCTGTCGGGCATGCCACCGGCCCGGAGAATCAATCCGACACATTATTTCTGGATGTTCTCATCTAGCTAACGGAGACTATTTGCATAGACACAACCTTGTAGCTAGGATTATCCACCAGCAACTTGCTCTTAAATACAATCTTGTGGAATCAGAAGTACCGTACTATAGGTATGTGCCCGACCCAGTTCTCGACAATGGCAATATCACATTGTATTGGGATCGATCTATCATCACTGACAGGACTATTGCTGCCAATAAGCCTGACATAGTGGTGATAGATCGACTAGAGCGTCGCACAATGATTGTTGATATAGCGGTCCCTCATGACGAGAACCTCGTAAAAGCTGAGAAGGATAAACAGACTAAATATCTGGACTTGGCTCGCGAGGTTGTCGACATGTGGGAAGTGGACACAGCAGTCATTGTGCCGATAATCGTGACGGCCAATGGCTTATTAGCCAAGAGCTTCGACCAACATCTCAGGAAGCTCTCGTTAGGCAGTTGGATCAAGGGCCTGATTCAGAAAGCAGTACTCTTGGACACGGCGCGCATTGTCCGGAGGTTCCTTTCTCAGGAACCCTGACCACCGGCAGCTTGGACCCTGTTCCCGATGCCGGTGGGCTACTATTTTTTATATTTTTAAATGTTTTTTATTTTCATAATTTTTTTGTTAAGAAATATTTAAAAATGTATAAAATATGTATATATAATTTAAATAAATGGAATAATAATAATCTTTATTTATTTGCAAAACAAGTGTCACTGTTACATAAATGCTCTGCCTCCTGAACTAGGTGGTGAACCTGTATCTCAGGAGACAGTACCCTTCCTATACATACTACAATTTGTTTACTTACAGTGCTAATTATGCGATTATATTAATATTAAAAAATAATATGAAATAAGACATGTTTTTATACAAAAAAAAAAAAATGGTAATTATAAATTGTTTGGGTTACTGGTGACTAGATTTTCTATTTGTTCATAGTCTAATTTACTGAGCCAGTTTAGTACAATTTTCCCGAAATTGTGGCTATTTAAATTTTGTGCATTTTTAATTGGAAGTTTGGAGAAAACTTGATGATTATTATTAGGGTTTTAGGGGGAGTTAAAGGGGGTTCCCATTAAAAATTAATACGCTCGATTTTAATATTGTAGTACGGAACTCTTCGTGTGTGTTCTGAACGGGCTTGGCCAGTTTCTTTTTATTTCAGTCGTAATAAGACTGATATTCAGCTGCATCTGGTTTGAACGCAACTCGACTCCTTTACACTTGGAAAAATCTAAGAATTTTTTTCACGCAGTAATAAGTATAAAAGCGATTATTTTTTAAAGAAAATTAGCCGTTTTTTGAATTCAGAGTTACGAATGTGTCAAACCCTTTTCGGATGCCAAATTATATAACAACCTTTCAGACGAAAGTAGAATTTATCAATATCCAACTTCATATTCCTAATTCAGCTATCGTGGGTCAAAGGTCCTTGAAAGGACAGACAACAAACACAATCTAGACAGAGACCAGAAAATTTCCAAGTTCATTTGCCTCAAACGTTCCAAGCAGTGAGGCCCGTCGCTGAATGTTGCGTTGCGGTGTCGCGGAACAGAGCGTTTCGAATAGGATAACCAGTTCCACGTGATTTTTATTTTTTGAGGGTGCGCTTATTGCTTGTTCGTTATTAAGTGACAAGTTAGAAACAAACTGCATCATTGTTAACAAGTATAACGTCATAAAGCTGGAATCCGCTCCGCGGTGCACACCGCAACTATCTACGTAGCAGCGGGCATCACTGTCGATTTTATCGGTGCGGCACTGCAATGCGTTTGTGTGTTTCGGCTCTTATAGTCTCCCTGTCTGGACCCTAAGTCCAGTCAATCAATGCAACCTTGGAACAATTGCAATTTGCCGTCACCGCTGGCGCAGTGGTTCAGCGATTGGCTGCTGTGCGTTAATATTTGTAAGACTAGTTATGTATGTGAGTTTACATGTTTGTGAACGCATCCACGATATAGGAGCTATTCTTAGTGTTTTTTTTTTTTTAAAGTAGGTAAAATCATCCAATGATATCCCGCGTCCTTGGGCGAAGCGGGAGATAGTGTCAGCCTCTTACTGACTTAAAACCGACCCCGTTCCTCCTTTGCCTTGGTTCCAGGGCCCTGGTATGCATTTTCATACCTCCCCAGATTCCCAGATATTCTTAGTGTGGGGTAAAGTGAAACGCTCATAGTTATTTTAAACTTGACAGTAGTTAGTGTCAACGATGTTGGTTGCGCCAATTTGCTATGATCCGCGACTTTGTTTTTTGTAATTTATTTTTTTTGGCCTAGCAATCCTATACCATCCGTTTCCCTTCCCCGCACGACCTCTAGAAATGAAGTGACTTTGACGTGTGTGCATCGATTGTGAATGTGACCGCACCGCTAAAACCGCCCGCTCGAAATTACAAGAAAATTGACTATTTCGTGATCCAACCATTCAAAACTCAACAATAGTGCAGTGTAGTGCAAACAGGACCTGGCAGTGGTTAAATGTGCGAAGTCGAGGATCGCCGGCCGGTGCCACGTGGAACCTTCGAAGTCTAAAGGTCAGTGTTCCTTCTCAATACATTTATCCCATTAATGAACGCCAAGCACAGTATCTGCATATTGTTAACAAACCTTAGTTCGCTTTTTTAAACCTACAGTCCACAGCAAAATTCGCGCAACCATTACTTTTGGTCCTACGAGCAGGATCGTGAATCATTTTCTTGTAATTTCGCAATATAGTATTTGTTCCATAGGGAATAAACGCAACGCGCCTATTTACCTAGATATAATAGTAGAAAACCCGCATCTAGGCATTTAGGCAACTATACGTTATTTCGCTCGTATAGTTAAAGAGTCATTGATAATTACGGTACCTACGCCGTCAACCGCACCGCATAATTATAGTTAGCTACGTAAATATCAGCGTAGATATAAATCGATCGCATTCTTTTTCTTGACAAAATTCATTCGGAGGTCCTACAAATTGCATGTAGGTAGACGCATTTCAAAAATACCCGTTCATTGTTGAGTGAATATTTGTAGGAAACGGATAAACCATAGATTATATACGCATATGAACGACGCCGTTCACTTTGTTGTTTACAATATTACCATATTGTTATCTGATAATTATCGCTTACTTAATAATTCGTTAAGTGTTTGTTTGAGTGTATAGTGTGAATATATCAAAACAAGATGTCTCTTAAGGGAACCAAGGTTAGTACTGATTTAAAGGTTCAGTTAAAGCTTTTATACGCCGAAAGGGACTCACAGTTTTCACGTGTTCAATCAATTTGTGATAAATCTTTGCAAATCTCGGATCTGATGATTAGAGATGCTTTCTTGTGTTCGTTGGAAACTTTAGATAGTTTGCGCGCGGATTTTAAATCTACAATTAAGGATATAAACATTTTAGAGTTGGAGTTAAATCCTGATTACTGTGTGAGTTATCAGGCATTGTCGTCCTTTGATGACTTGTATTGTCGTATCAAACGTATTGCTAGGAGTTTGGAGACCCCCCCCCCGCGAGTGGTTTATCCAACCCTCCTCGCGAACGCCCACGATTGCCGCCAATTCAAATACCTGAATTTAATGGTGACATTCGAAATTGGAATTTATTTATAGATAGTTTCGAAAATATAATACATAGGAACACATCGCTGACAGATCACGAGAGATTGCATTATCTCGTAGAAAAATTGACCGGTAAGGCAAAGGCTGTCTGTGCTGGAATTACGTTTAGCGCTGAAAATTACACTTTAGTTTTGGACACTTTAAAAACAAAATACGAAGATAAGCGATTAGTAGCCACCGCATATTTAGATCAATTATTCGATTTGAAAAGTTTTTCCGTTTGTAACGATCATAATTTAGAGAAGTTTTTAAATATTTTCGCATCATCTGTTCGTGCAGTAAAGAACCTAAAGGTCAATGACCTCTGTGACTTTTTGTTTTTGTATATCGGTTTAAAGAAATTAGATCCTGAAACTGTTCGTCTGTTTGAAACGACTCGGCGCGGTAACGAAATACCTAAGTTCGAAGATTTAGAATCTTTTATTCGCGACCATATTAAGGTATTGCAGCGCACGTCGGCACGTCATGAAGTCACGAATAGGACAGGTTCCGATCGCCGTATAGACGCGTCATCGAAGTCAGTCAAGACTGCACATACGCTAGTTAATACCGCCTCAACACCTGACTGTTCTCTGTGTAAGGGTAGCCATACACAGCTGTACAAGTGTTCGGGATTTCAGAGATTATCGCCTAGTGATCGTTACAAGTTTGTCCGCACTAATAATTTGTGTTTTAATTGTCTAAGTGACAAACATCTGGTTACGTCATGTAACAGTGGTGTTAGCTGTCGTAAATGTCTAGCTAGACATCATACCTTCTTACATTTTGAGAGTAGTAAGCTGCCATCGCAGCAGCAGCCTGCGCAGACGCGCGACGCTTGTGACGCGCGGCCTGCTGCAAGTGCAAACGACGTAACATTGTGTTCGCTTTCCGCCGCTGGTACTCAAATCACTACCGTTTTACTTGCGACCGCGCAAGTTGTCATTGTAGATGCCTTTGGCAAACCGCACACCGTTCGAGCGCTACTAGATGGCGCTTCCCAGAGTAATTTTATTACTCGGGATTGTTGTCAACGCCTTGGTTTTAGTTTTAATAATTGGTCATCCCGCTCAGAAGTGAAAGGTTTTGGAGGTTTAAAGGCAACCATTCACGGTTCCATTAAAATAATATTTAGTTCACGTTTTAATCGTAATATTTCGTTTGAAATGGATTCGCTAGTCGCAGATAAGATTACGGAACGGTTGCCCACGGTACCGGTTGACACGTCCATGCTGACGGAGTTTAAGAACTTGCAGTTAGCCGACGGAAATTACGCTTTCCCTGGAGATATCGATCTATTGATCGGTGCTTCGATTCTCCCGCATCTCCAGTTATCACGTAAAATTCAAGGTCTTCCGATGTACCCCGCTCCGCACGCACTGGAAACAGTTCTCGGGTTTGTTATAGTTGGTTCCGCACCCGCTTGTTTAGATAGTTACTCGACTGTGTCGCACTGTTGCACCGTCGAGCCGCCGCTTGAGTCTACCATCCGCAAGTTCTGGGAGATTGAAGAGGTCAATGTCCCGCCTATTCTCAGCCCTGAGGATCAGGTCACTGAGGAGATTTATACCCGCACGACTACTCGTGATAAAGATGGTCGTTATGTTGTCGCGCTCCCTTTCAAGGGTGATATTTTTTCGCTCGGTGGCTCCCGTGCCTCCGCAGAAAAACGCTTTCTATGCTTGGAACGTAAGATGCAGGCGTCTCCTAAGTTGAAGCAAGCCTATGATGATGTGCTGATCGAATATTTAGATAAAGGTTATATCTCATCAGCGCCTGCCGAGACTGAGGAGACACGTGATTACCCGTTTTACATCATCCCGCACCATGGAGTTGTTAGAGAAGACAAACTTACAACTAAACTGCGTGTGGTTATGGATGGTAGCGCTAAGACTAGTACTGGCATATCGCTTAACGATATCTTGTATTGTGGTCAGAACCTCCAGGGTAACTTATTTGAAATAATAGTAAATTTTCGCTTGTTTGCTATTGCGCTCTCTGCCGATATTCGGCAAATGTTTCTTAGTATTGGAATCAGAGAATGTGACCGTAGATTCCAACGCTTCTTGTATAGATTTTCTCCGCAGGAACCTTTGAAGGTTTACGAATTCAATCGTGTTTGTTTTGGGCTTAAGTCTAGTCCCTTTCACGCTCTTCGCACTATCAAGCAGTTGGCCGCTGACGAGGGTGATACATACCCGAAAGCAAGGGCCACTATTGAAACCGGATTGTACATGGACGATTTTGTGTACAGTGTACCTAGTGAAGCAGAGGCTATAGAGACCGCTGCTCAAGTAATCAGCCTCATGAAGTCCGGTCAATTTGATCTGGTGAAATGGACAAGCAACTCGCAAGCTACATTAGAGTCGATTCCACCGTCACACCGGTTGACTTCGGTAAAGGAATTCGATGATAGTGATTCGCATAAGATCCTTGGTTTAAGTTGGTCACCCGCAACTGATATGTTCAGTCTTAAAATTAGCTCGACTCCGCCAACTTGTACCAAACGCGTTATCCTAGCATCTGTAGCTCGGATATGGGATATAATGGGTTTTGTAGCTCCTGTCGTTTTGTATGCAAAGCTGCTTATAAAAGAGCTTTGGCTTTCCAACTGTGATTGGGACGACACCGCTCCTGACAGTGTTGCCAAGTTGTGGGCTCGCTATAGGAAAGAGCTTCCAATGCTCGATCAGATACAGATTCCTCGCCATGTTGGTATAGTACCAGACACTGTTGTTAATGTGGTAGGTTTCGCAGACGCCAGTGAGAGGGCTTACGGGGGAGTGGTTTACTTTCAGGTCCAAAATGGCGATAACATTTCAGTTTTCCTCATTAGCGCAAAATCAAAGGTATCTCCTCGTAAGGTTGTCTCTCTTGCTCGTCTCGAACTCTGCGCTATTCTTATGTTGGTTCAATTGATTACATCTGTAGTCAAAACTTGTCGTCCTCGCATTAATATAGAGAGAATTGTAGCGTTTTCAGACTCAACCGTTGCTCTATGTTGGGCCCACTCTTCACCCCATCGATGGGGCACGTTTGTCGCAAATAGGGTGGCTAAGATTCAAGCTGAATTGTCACCGGAAAATATATTCCATGTCGCTGGAACAGAAAACCCAGCTGATTGTCTCTCACGTGGTTTGCTTCCTGCGCAAATTTTAAATCATCCGCTTTGGTTTTGTGGCCCTCCCTGGCTTCATACCACTCCTAACGAGTGGCCAAGTGTTCCGTTTAACCCCGCTACTGTTTCAGAGCCACCCGAGGAGAAGAAACATACGCTTGTAGTATCAGTTCCGCGTGAAGAGTCAGTTGTTTTGTTGTTGTCTAATCGAGTCTCGTCTTGGTCGAGACTATTACGCTGTGTAGTTTATGTCCTAAGATTTTTGAGATTATTACCATCGCGTGGTGCTATAATCGCAGCTGATTTGGATAGAGCTGAATCAGTTGTACTTCGAGAGTTGCAGAAATTTTATTTTTCAATAGAATTTCGTAGTTTAGAATCACAAAAACCTTGTAGTCGCGCACTTCAACATTTGAAACCATTTTTGCAAGACGGACTCATTCGTTTCGGTGGCCGTCTGCGAAATGCTAAGTTAGAGTTTGAACAAATGCATCCAGTAGTTCTACCACGCAGGGATCACGTTTTGGATTTGTTGGTGGACTATCACCATAAGGTGAATTGTCACGCTGGTCCCGATTTATTAATGTCCATTATTATATCCAGAGAGAATTATTTTGTCGATTGTAGTGAACAGACGTGTCGAACAATATTAATATAAACAAATAATCACTTACGAAATCGTGACCTAGTTTTATACAGTAGCTGGTAATAACGCAAACTGAGTCATATAGTAGGTTTGTATGAGGTGTTTTTATAAAGATGATCAGTGAATAACACGAAAATAGTCTACACTACAATGGAGGATAGTCCCTTTAGCCCGAGAAGTAGGTGTGCTCGATCCCCGCCGCCAACACCCACAGCCGTCCCCACTCTTCCCCCTCAAGAGCCGCAGCAAAAGAACGATGCTCTCGAAGTGATAACGACGTTAGAACTTCAAAATTGGATGTCGGCCATTAACCAGAGCCTGAAGGAGGTGTGCACTATTGCAGGAGAAGGCAAGCTGAACACGGAACAGAAGTTGCGCATCAATGCCTTATGCCAGAAGATTGGACATGGGACATCGCAGATGGTCGTACAATACCAGTTCATGAAAGCAAAGGCCGTCCATTCCCACAATGCTGTTAAAGCACTCGAAAACCAACTTGACCTTTCACAGCAACTAAAGGAACTTAAGTTGAGTGTCGGAGAAAAATTTAAACCTGCCCTGGGAGCTTCCTTTGCTGACATGGTCAAAAAAGGAGCCAACGATTACATCCAGCCGTCAAATGTAAGTTCTGTGGCCATTTATCCGAAGGATAAATTAAAGTCTAGTGACGAGACGAAATCTCTCGTCCAAAAAATTATTTGCCCCGAACAGATGAAGCTGCATGTTAGAGGCTTACGCAAGACCAAAAATGGCGGTGTCATCATCAGCACTGAAACGAAAGACGACATTGAGAAGCTGAAACAATTGGAGCAGCTAACAAAATCAGGTCTAACAGTCGACGAGCCTTATAAAAGGAAACCTAGGGTTGTGATCATAGGAGTTCCGACGTCCATGTCAGAAAATGAGGTATTTAAGTGTTTATACTACCAAAATCTCGCCGAGAAGCTTCAGGACTGCAGCCTTGAGACGTTTTTGACCTCAATCAAGTTAAGCCATAAGTCAGGTAAGAAAGACGCTGACAATTGCAATTACATCGTAGAAGTATCGGCAATCATACGCAAAGCCCTAATGTCAAAAGAACGAGTGTTTGTAAATTGGTCATCATGCCCTGTAAGAGATTTTACATTGGTCACACGATGCTATAAGTGTCAGCAGTATGGCCATGCTGCCAAAACATGCCGGCAGACGTCCTACACCTGCGGTCACTGTGGCGAGCAAGGCCACTCAATCAAAGAATGTCCAAAGAGGGCAGATGAGCCAAAATGTGCTACTTGCTTGCATTTTAAAAAGCCAGACAAACACAACACAGGCGCAGCTGACTGCCCGGCGAAAATGATGGCCGAAAAAAGGTATATCAACTCAATAGATTATGAAGGCGCCTAAGAGCGCCGTTGATAATTTATTTATTTGGACCTTTTCAGTTAAAGTTAAAGTTTTATTTATTTATTATTTATTTTTTTGTCATCATGTTAAACAATTTAATTAATGATTTAGATAATTTTTCTGTATCCGAGTCTAGATTTTGTGAAGTTGAAAACTGCAAACAATATCTTTCCGGCTACAAAAAACCATTAACCGTACTAACACAAAATATTCGCAGTATTTTAAAGAATTTTGACAGCTTTTGCGTTTTCCAACAACGGCTCAACATTAATTGTGACGTCATTGTTTTAACAGAATGCTGGCTTGCGAAGCAATATAATATACCGCTAATCACGGGGTATAATATGTACAAAAGTGTTAGGAATTACAATCAAAATGACGGGGTGATAGTTTATGTAAGAGATCATCTGAAGGTCTCGGTTGAGGAACCAAATATGCAAGACTGTAACAGTTTAGTAGTGAAGATTGGATCAGATTTTGCAATAGTAGCATTATATCGCCCTCCCTCTTTCAAAATTACTAACAATTTTACGGACTCCCTGAATGTTGTCTTGCAAAACCTATCACCTTTTAAAAACACGATAGTAATTGGAGATATTAATATCAATATTCTTCCAGGAAGTGCTGATGCATCTGCTCAGGACTATCTCAACCTATGCGCATATCATGGACTGCTCCCCGCACATAGTTTTCCTACACATCATAGTGGCTCTTGCTTGGACCATATCATGCTTAAGTCAAATTTCCCTTCACTTGCACTTATTATTAACTCTACAATAACGGACCATAATGCTGTTCTACTAACACTAAACTGTAATTTACCTAAACAAAACACTCGCGTAGTGTCGAAATTAAATATAAATAAACTTGAAGAAGACTTACGCGTCATCAACTTTGATCCAGTCTATAGTTCCGCTGACCCACAGTATTGTATGATGTATGTCATAGAAAATGTACGTAATGCAATTCAGAAAAATACTGTCATATTGCAGTTGACCAACAAAAATTGCAACATAAAACCCTGGATCACAACAGGTCTTATCCGCTGTATGAAACACAGAGATAAACTGCACATGAAATCTAAATCTCATCCAGAAAATACAGTCCTACAACTGTCGTACAAAAGATATCGTAATTTTTGTAATGATCTACTCAAAAAAGTTAAAAGCAACTATGATAAAACTGCACTAGATAAGGCTGGAACAAATAGTAAAATGATCTGGAAATACATTAAAAATGTAACTTTTTCCTCAAAACAAAATGAGTCATCTTCAAGTTTATTACAAGCCCACTCGTCACAGCTGACATCTGCTAACATAGCAAATAATTTTTTTATTAATATTGGAAAGTGTTTAGCAGAAAAAAATAACCGGGATCACTCACCTTGTCTGGCGGACACTCCTATTATGGGTAATTCAAGTTTAACATCTTTTGCCCTACTAGATACTGACGAGACAGAGGTAGAAAATTTAATTATGAGTTTGAAAGACGATTGTGCAGTCGGTTGGGATCAAATACCAAATAAAATTATTAAACAATTCAGAAATATTTTGGTACCACCACTGACCTACATTTTTCGAATGTGTCTAACTTTGGGTATTTTTCCAGAGTGCTTAAAAAAAGCAGTAGTTGTCCCTGTTTATAAATCAGGCAGTAAAGAACAAGTTACAAATTATAGACCTATCTCTCTACTGCCTGCTATGTCCAAAATATTGGAAAAAATAATACACAAAAGATTGTTCAAATATTTGGAAGACAAATCAATTTTATCGAAGCGTCAGTTTGGATTTAGACCTAGAGTTTCAACTGCCGATGCCGTACATTATCTGACTGACTTCTTGGCGCAAGAACTTGACAAGGGTAACCATTCAGTAGGCATTTTTCTGGACCTCGCAAAAGCGTTTGACACGGTTTATATTCCTAATTTGCTGCGCAAGCTTGAGGCTGTGGGAATAAGGGGTATTCAGCTGAAACTCTTAAAAAGTTATTTAGAAGACCGTACCCAGTGCGTTAAGATTGGCAGTGTACTCAGTGCAGACCAAAAAAATACGTCTTTCGGTGTTCCCCAGGGAAGTATTTTAGGGCCTGCCCTGTTTTTAATATATATAAACGACCTTTGTAATCTCAAGCTAAATCACGGCACAATAATATCTTACGCTGATGATACTGCTCTTCTCTTTTCAGCTGAATCGGAACATGAAGTCCACAAGTTTGCGCAGGAGGGTTTCGATATTGTAAATAAATGGCTTCAGCACAACTCACTAACCCTAAATGCGGATAAAACAAAATATATAAAGTTTTCAATGCGCAAACAGACTTCAAATAACTCCTCAATGTTATCTGCCCATTGTTGTACAACCCCTGCAGAATGTCCGTATATGTGTCCCAATATTAATAAAACTAACAAAATAAAATACTTAGGAGTTATAATAGATGAGACCCTTACGTTCAAACAACACATTGAAGTTTTAAATAATAGGATTCGTAAGCTGATATTCGTATTTAAAAAGTTACGACATATTGCAGACACCAAAATAATTAGGCAAGTTTACTTTGCTCTATGTCAGTCAATATTGACTTACTGCATTACCTCATGGGGTGGAGCAGGTAAAACCTTATTACTTCCGATTGAACGAGCCCAAAGAGCGATTCTTAAGGTGTCTACTTGCCGCCCTTTCCTTTTTCCCACTAACCTGCTTTATAAAACTTGTGAAGTACTAACAGTCCGACAGTTATTCATATTGAGCACTGTGCTAAAACAACACACAGCCCTCCATTACAACACTGAGTTTACTAAAAAGAGACGGAAAGATATTGTTTGTCCCACAAAAAGTACAAAACATGCTTTTACAGCTAAATTTTATGTATTTCTGGGACCACTACTTTATAATAGACTGAATGCGAAAGCAAGCATTTATTCCCTAAATTACGTAAATTGTAAGAAAACTATCAAAGAAGCTCTACAAAAATTGTCCTATGAAGATACAGAGAAACTATTAATTGTATTAAAATAAAGTTGGTTTGTACTATTTATTTTGTTTAGTTAGCTAAGTTAGTAAAGTAAGATTTTATTAGCAAGTAAGACTTTTTTTATACTATTTACACTTTTTTGCTTACCTATTAGATGACTTTTGTTATATAAATTACTGTGATTATTTATTAATAATGTTTTACCTTTTCTCGCCTGAAACACAGGATAACCTAGTTCAGGCATATGACACATTGAGGACTTGTTATACATTTAAGAAAGAAAATGTACTCACTGAATGATTGTATAATTTGAATAAATTTATTATTATTATTATTATTATTATTATTCTTCGACAGAAGTACTGGATACTTTCCGCTCGCAATTTGATACGCGCTAGAGTGCACAGATGTGTGCCCTGCTTTAAGCTCCGCCCGCGTTTCAACGCGCCGGAAATGGCCGACCATCGTTCTTGTCGTGTTGTACAGACGGTGAAACCTTTCATACATACTGGGACGGACTATGCTGGACCGTTTAAGGTCACTATTGCCCGTGGTCGTGGTATACGTTCCACAAAGGCATACATTTGCCTATTCGTTTGTATGACAACTCGTGCGGTTCACATAGAGTTAACCAGTGATTTGAGTACGCAGGGTTTTATGTCTGCATTTAAACGATTTTTATCTCGCCGTGGTCCCGTTAAGCGCTTATACTCTGACAACGGCACAAATTATGTTGGAGCGCGACGCAATATTTCGGAATTACATACATTCTTACGCTCCAAGTACTACCAAAGTGAATTCGCCCATGTCTTAGCTGAGAATCGCATTGATTGGTGTTTTAATACGCCAGCAGCTAGTCATTTTGGTGGCAATTGGGAGGCGAATATTAAAAGCCTTAAGTCGCACCTGTTTCGGGTCATAGGCGAACAGATTCTCTCGTACGAAGAGTTGAGCACCGTACTCGCTCAGGTAGAGGCGTTGATGAATACGCGTCCGTTGTGTCGGACTTTGTCTAGTGATCCATCGGAGCCACTAGCGTTGACGCCGGCTCACTTCTTGACGACGACTCCTCTTAAATATTTGCCCGCTTTAGATGTCGAGACTGACAAACTGCAGCTTCACCCGCGTCACGCTCTGCTAGATAGCTTAGTTCAGTCCTTTTGGAAGCGATGGAGGACAGATTATCTGCATACGCTGCAGTCGCGTCAAAAGTGGAACACTCCTTCAGATCCAGTCACAGTCGGTACTGTGGTGATACTGAAGACTGAGAGTGCGCCTCCTCTGCACTGGCCTCTTGGTGTAGTGGAAGAAGTTTTTCCGGGTTCGAACGGAATAACGCGAGTCGTAAAGGTTAAAACCGCAACTGGATCGTACCTGCGTCCGGTTATTCGCCTCTGCCCTCTGCCTAATCAGTAGTAGTGGCATAGCTAGTTATAAGTTGTTTCGCTACCTAGTATTGATAGTTTAGATTAGTAATAGGGTTTAGTTTCGCTTTTGTTTTTTTTTTCTTTTCTTTGAAGGTAACCCTTCAAACCCGGGGGGAATGGTTGCGCCAATTTGCTATGATCCGCGACTTTGTTTTTTGTAATTTATTTTTTTTGGCCTAGCAATCCTATACCATCCGTTTCCCTTCCCCGCACGACCTCTAGAAATGAAGTGACTTTGACGTGTGTGCATCGATTGTGAATGTGACCGCACCGCTAAAACCGCCCGCTCGAAATTACAAGAAAATTGACTATTTCGTGATCCAACCATTCAAAACTCAACAATAGTGCAGTGTAGTGCAAACAGGACCTGGCAGTGGTTAAATGTGCGAAGTCGAGGATCGCCGGCCGGTGCCACGTGGAACCTTCGAAGTCTAAAGGTCAGTGTTCCTTCCCAATACATTTATCCCATTAATGAACGCCAAGCACAGTATCTGCATATTGTTAACAAACCTTAGTTCGCTTTTTTAAACCTACAGTCCACAGCAAAATTCGCGCAACCAGATGTGTTATTGAATATTCTGTTTGAGGTGGGAATTCATCTAATCAAGAAGAAGCCAAGGCCTGGTTCTAGGGTTGAGTGAGAGAACGTATGAGACTATTACTGACTAAAACCACCTCTGTGTCCTTCAATTGCCATTTGCGTTCTAGGACACGGGTTTCATATTCAGAAAAATACCCGGTGATGTTGGATGACTCTTATTTTTTGCATGACAATCCATAGCCATTGTCATAGCATTGTATTTAATGTTTAATTACGTTTTGTCTGCAATAAAGAATAAGAATACATAGTGCATACTCTATACATACAACGTAAAATTTTGGTCGTTTTAATCCCGCGGAGGGTCGATTCGGTATATGAAACCCTATCGATTTGTAAAGATAAAAATGAAAAAAAAGTACATTTTTTTTTAAACTCTATTTAATTTACGCATGTACGAAATTGATTGAATGGATCGAGTAAAGAGCTCGTGAAAGGGTCTCTCAACGCAAATTCGGACAAACACAATATCTACTGAATTATTTAAAAACTAAATTAAAGAGTGAAACTAATTAAAATTCCTATCTCAGGAATTGGCAGTGTGAACGTAGCTTGGCTGTACTTGCCAGATTCTTCTGTTTTGAATATTTTCATCAACAGCTGTGAAGCAGAATACTTTCGAATTCTTAGTGCGAAACTATTCTTGTTACAAAAATTAATCCTCCATTTGGAACATTTGAGGCATGGCTTTTCAACGACCCATTCAAGACTAAGATTTTAGATAACTAATTGTTCTCTTGATTAATACTTCTCTCTACATCATAAATTAATCATTATAACTACAAAAATTGGTGAGCAGTGGTGGCCGAGTGGTAACGGCCCCGACTGACGAGTTGTAGGTCGCGGGTTCAAACCCAGCCGGGCGAATTACTTTGTGTAATTTATTTCATCACCACTGCTCTCAAAACGGTGAAGGAAAACATCGTGAGGAAACCGGCATGTCCTATAACTGAAAATTCGAAGATATGTGACATCAACCAACCCGCATTGGGCCCGCGTGGTGGATTACGGCCCATTCCCTCTCCTAGTGAGGAGGCCTGTATCCCAGCAGTGGGAACATTAAAAGGCTGATGATGACTACAAAAATAACGTTATTACTGACCACACCAATTTCACAAATACCAAGGACTAATTCCGCTCCAACATTCCGCTCTAACATTATCAACAATTTTTTCCAACTCCTTATAATACTAATAATAATCTATTTCTAACACTATTAACAACTAATCAACAACAACACTAACACAATAATTTGTGACGTGCTTTGCATACAATAGCACACGTGTCGACCATTGATACTACAGGCACGTACACAGCCCTTATTGAGCATATGACAGATAAAGGTGCTACTAAGCATAGGTTGTATTTTAATAATTAGGTGTATGTAGAATATGATAAGTACTTGGATACTGCAGATACTGATGACGAGAGACTAGCTCAGCAGAATGCAGTTACAGATGCATATGTTAGCGAAGGAAAAAGGAAGAAGGCAGTCGATCAAGAAAATGTGTATGAAACTGCACAGAAGACTATAGAATCTTTGCAATTTTTATCTCCACCGAAATATTGTTGGAGTATAACAAAAACAAAACCATCCTACTTCAACACTGTGGTCTTTCTCTTTCTAACCAATAAATATTGTATTTAATTGTTCTGAGTCCCCTGTCACCACTTGACTGAAATCCCTAATTTGGTTACTGTTACTGTATCCCACTAAGCCTTGCTTAGGAGCACACGTATTATTACTGAAAACACCTTCCAATATGTAAAGAAAAGGATAATAAACAGTTATTATTGAAATCCTTAACACAGTCTTTACTTTGGCTATCCACCTAACCCCAACAAATATCCCATTTAAAAGACACACGTCATGCATTTAAGCAATGTCTTTAAGTTAAACTTCAAAGACATAACAGCAAATAAAACCATTACACATGAAAAAAATGTAACAACACACGATATTAAACATTCCAAAATAGTCAACGTTCATCACGTGTTTCCTTCACATCAGAGCAAGGTTAAAAACGCAATAGCTTGTACAAATGAAGGACATTTCAAACACAGTACATTCGTCACTACTTGGAACATGCTGCAGATTATTTTGTTCGTAAACAAATTGTATCAGTCTATAAAGCGTGCTCAAAACAAAGGAGGTTTCAACAATGAAAGGGGATTACAATGGTACTGATCTTTGAGTTCTCTCGAAACAATATTGCCAATTCAGTTTGTAATTACATAATGTTGGTGATTTTCTGTTTATTTGGTGATTTAGCTTTTCACGTAACCAAGGAAAACGAGGTTTTTGATCTAAGATTTGGGTTGGGTTTAAAGAATTTTATTCTCATAAGAACATTAACAGTTCACTTAAAATGAGATACAGATAGTTTTTCTTATAACTAATGTAGTATTCGCATCTGGATGTGTTGGCGACGTCACAGGTTATATAATATATGTTTTTTTAATTTAAATTTGAACATATTAACATTTTCACATTTTTTTAATTCTTCTGGTAAGTCATTAAACAGTCGTGCTCCTTCAAACAGTATTGTTTTCTTGCCGTAATTAGTCCGTGGTCGTGTAGTCATCAGTTGAAACTTGTTTTTACTTCTAGTATTGTATGTCGTTGTCTTTTTACGTAATTGAATGTTTGATTGCACAGAATGTGTGGTGATTTTTTTTATAAGGATGCAGGTGTAAAATGTGTAAAGTTGTTTGATATTTAATAGGTTTGTTTTTTCGTATAGTCTTTTTGTTGGGTATAGATAGTGATAATGAAATAGTATATTTCATCTAAGCAATCGAAGTATTATTTATCAACTCCCTAGCCTTTTCCCGAGCTTGGCGTCAGTTTCCAGTCAAACCGCATGGGGTTGAATTGCCGTGTTTTTCATGGAGCGACTACCTAGCACATCTCTACAACCCAGTTACTGGGCAACACGATACTCTTTGGATTGACTGATGGTCAGACTTACAGGCGTCTGACTATCTGCTGACTGTCAAAGATCTACGAATGACAACTGAGCTTTATGTGCTTTCCGAAGCACGGGGTGTCAAAAGTATTATTGCCAAATATATAATTTATTATTTATTCCTTGGTTGACTCTTTGCGTGACCAGAGGGCTGGGATTTTTTTAGGTCAACGAATCAGCATTGCCATCCAACTGGCAATGCTGCCAGCGTTCTGGGCACTTTACCCATTGACATCGACGCGGATGAATTTTTTGATGCCCTATGATCTCTTTTTCTACCAGTTTGTACTTATTATTATTTTTGGTTTATAAATATACATGTTAAGATTAGATGTATATTAGTTATTTATAATTAACCCAATTATGTTATAAAATCATTGTAAAAATAAATAATCCTTATTAATTTAGACAACGATGTACCACGATAATTTCGTTCTTGAGCATTTCTAGTGAAAATTTGCACCTTCGTAAAACTATACTCGTCTTTCATCGCTAATTTACACAAACAAAGTGACCTACTGAACGACACTGCTTGCAGAAGCACTTACTAAAACTTAACCACTTTACATTATAAAAGGAAAACGTCAACTTGAGTAAATAACCATTATGTAAAGCCTTTAAAAACTTACAAGACCCTTGTTTTAAAACGCTCTTGAAAGCATTTAAGAAACCCGTCAACCATAATATCAGCGAACAAGTTGAAGTTGGGGCTTGAAATATGTTTTAAAGGAAATAGGAAAGTGACGTATATTTCCTATGACATTTTAAACGAGTTTGAGATGGAAGATTGCAATTATAGCGTATTTATACCTAGTTTTAGTTTAGACAGGTAGAAAAATGTGATAAAAAGACATAAGGAAATGGATAGTGGTAATTATGGTGATCTACTCACTTTGATTGCCATGCTTCCGTATAAACCTGATAGTTTATGAGCTTTGAAAAAATACAGGTACAACATAATAGAAAGCTCTCTGAAACAAGATCCGAAGTAGTTTATGATGATTTAGCTAATGTATAATTTAGTGGTTTCTGAAAGCTTTGAGATCGGAACAAATGCAAGACAAACGACAGTCAGTATGAAATATTATACGCTATTATTTTGAAATTATTAATATTGAATACTAGACTAACACAGCAACTTTAACACGTCAACTAAAAAATAAAATTAGATGTGGTTTATGACTCTCAGTAAACACAAATAAAGCTAAACATCTCAAAGTAAACATATACATGAAACACATTACTATAAATGAACACAAACTAAACAGTGATGCCATCCCCACTAAAAAGACAGTGGTAAATGATATCAATGATTTATAACTCGAGCTAGTATATGCCGTGACTGATGATCGTGGCGAGTGACATAAGAACGTCGTAACTCACGGAACAGTCAGTCCACTTGTCCAATCACAACACGGAACTGTTGGAGTAATTTCATTCCAATTTTAGGAAGGATCGTTTCCCCAATTTCGTTGTTATTTATTGTGTTATAGATGGAACACTACGAGGAACTCGTGATTAAAATAATAATAACCACACGGGTTTATCTACAAAGTTAAGCAACTTATACCGAGAATAATGACCTGTGGATGGGCATGTTATCGTACCGAGACTCTAAAAGAAAAGCACGTAAAGCATTTAGTTTTGGCGGTCAATTGTAGACTTTTGGCAGTCGTAACGGGTAATCAAAAGTCAGGAAATCTGACATTAGTCTTGCAAATGCTTATCTGTTACCCATTAAATGGGTTTTGGAGGTCAGATAGGCAATCGCTCCATAATCAGCTGCATCAGGACAAAATGGAAGCCAACATGATTGGGAAAAGGCTAAACAGATTGAGATAAAGGTTTGTCTAGTGCCATATAATTATAAACTAGATTTGATTATAATGTAAGCAAAAGTAGAAATTGAGTCAAATAATGAAAAACAAATCAGTACTCTCAGTCAAAAAGTTGTAAGTAATTCAAGCTTATCTAAAAGTAACACTTTTTAGATAACGGTAATACATAAACACTAGATGCAATTTGCATATTAGCTGTCGATACTCTACGGAAAGATATGTTATGCCAAGGATGGAAGTAAACACGGATATGACAGATGATAAAGTTATAATTATAGAACACAAAGATCTTTTTCTTGACATTATTATTCAGTAATGTGAAGGACCAGAAAATATTGTCAGAAGAAAAAACACACTTGCAAATTCTACAGCCGAACATAAAATCGTAAAACATGTATCAGAACTTCCCATATGGCACGATAACCCGCTACTCTTGGTACTGTCGCCGCAATCAGCACTTTTATAGTAGATCGTTAGCGATATATACGACGTTTTTATGTTTAATTTCAATGGCGATATGCGCTAGTATGTCGCAGCTTGTAATTTTCGTACTCGTAAAACATTGTGTTTCAGGTGATTGGGTGACGCGTTTGGTAGTTCTGTTTTGATTTAGTTGGTTACTAGTTTGTTTTGTTGAAGGACTTTGAGGGTTCTTCAAGGTTCTATACTGTGTCTTTGTACATATGTGTTGTTTGAACAGCACCAGTTACATAGATATCTCATCATCATCATCACCATCAGCCTTTTAATGTTCCCACTGCTGAGACTCAGGCCTCCTCTCTAAGAGAGGGAATGGGCCGTAATCCACCACGCGGGCCCAGTGCGGGTTAGTGAATGTCACATGTCTTCGAATTTTTGGTTCTAGGACATGCCGGTTTCCTCACGATTTCCTTCAGTGTTTTGAGAGCAGTGGTGATGAAATAAATTAGACAAAGTAATGCGCCTGGCTGGATTTGAACCCGCGACCTACAACTCGTAAGTCGGGGACATTAATAATACTTTTAGCCTGTAAGCAATACAAATATTTTACCATGCGAAGATTAAATCCTCCACACGCAACGCAGCAACTAATTGAACAACTACTTTTTTTGGTACACATTTGACCACTATCTCAAAGAGGTTGACAATGGCTAGCCTAGAAGTAGCCTATTCACTCTTGACTCAAAGACTCCTAGGTTGTAGCTAACAGGAACCATAGACTCCGGCAGGGAATTCCACTCCTTAGCTTTACGCAGTATATAAACGTGTTCCTAAAACGTTTTGTACGTATGTGTTGGGTGTCCACCATGTACCGATGTCTGATACGATGATGGAACGGGTTTAGCGGAAATTTTGCAATTCTAATGCACCCTGCCCGAAATGTAAAGTACGTTCGACGGTTCTTGGCGCGCCTGAAGTTAGGATCTGCGAACTTTAGCGCTTGTGCACTCGTAAAAAAATAAATGGTCTGAAAAAACAAATGCCAATAGCAGTTGTTATTGCTGTTAACAACTGTTATTGGCATTTATTTTTATAAATCATTTATTTGACGCGCTTATTTTGAGCGCTAAAGTTCGCAGAGCCAACTTCAGGCGCGCCAAGAACCGTCGAACGTACTGTAAACGATAGGGAACCGGCAGGCTAGCGCCGAGTTGGCGTAGATTTGATCGACCGACCGGTCACTGTATGCTAACTGTGTTGTCATAAGACGGACAAATTCAATTCCAATCATATACGAAAACAACTTACTCTTAAAGCTTACACAACATTCCTCAAGTTATGTCATCTCTATTGCACTCTTCACTCGAATCGTTAGATAAATAATAATCGTTTATATGCGTAAAATGCATTCGCTTAATCCACGATATAATAAAAATCTTGTGTAGAATAAACGAGTGTGACGTAAAGTACATAGTCGGGCGAATGCACTCGCCTTAACGAGAGTTCACATCACTAGGATGATAGGGCTGGCAATAAAAAAAAAATATTTATGGTTTTTTTTTTATTGTATCTCGCGTTTGACTTAATGATTTTTAGGTTTTAGATGTTAGGATACATGTTTAGATTGTTATCTAGATAATAAGTTTATTTGTATTTTTGTATAGCGTCTGTTTTTAATAATATTCTATGTTGATACACTTTTTTATTGACTTATTTGGTACTTTTTTGATTGGTCTACAACTCTACACTGTCCTCTCATACCTATTAATATTGTAACATAGAAATATTGTTCAAATCATTTTATTTGAGAATAACTATGAAGTTTGTTGACAATTCTTCTCTATAGGAAACGACGAATTAAATCTGTGAATCAGAGTGGATCGTTTCTGACATTTTCTAAATGTCCTTGCTGGCCTGTGTGAAATAAAACCGTTTTTTTCAACTATGCCCCCTAAGAATTACTCATATATCGTAGATTACTTACATCACACACATGTAAACGCACTTACATAAGACACTCAGACCCAGAGCCTATCTGCAGTCAATACAATTATTTGTTCTGTGTGCTTATCGAACCTACAACACATAGCGCTACAGTCAATCGCTCCACCACTACGCCAACGGTACCGTAATATTATTCTGCTTATTTTTTCTCTAGATGTTTCTTCAACTAATATTTCACCTTTTTCCTTGAGAGGTGCGAATAGCATTTTGCGTAGATTTAGAAGCTCTCTATATTTTCTTTCCCTTCCGTGCCAGCCCTGTCATAGGGAGAGATCGTTGCACCACAGCGTTGCACTATCCTCAGTGAAACGGATCTTAAGTGGACCGTGCCAGATATTTATTGCAAATTGTTTTACGTACACAATACGTTATAGTCCTGGTTGTATGTAATACTCAGAATTTAATCGGAGTTTGATCGAGGATTCGTGAGATTAGGCAGGTAGACTTTACCATAATACTTTTTAACGTTTCTATACTCTCCATAATCATCATCATCATTATCATTTTAGCCGAAAGACATTCACTGTTGGACATAGGTCTCCCCTAAGTGTCGCCACAATTATCGGTCCTGTGCGTCTCGCTTCCGTCGGATTCAAGCAACCCTTACCAGGTCATCGGTCCTTGTAGGCCTTCCAACGCTACGTCTTTCGGGGGGTGGTCGTCATTCCAGAACCTGTCGGCCCCAACGGCCATCCGTTCTGCGAGCAATGTGCCCTGCCCATTACCACTTAATAATATTAATCATCATTACAGTTGAATTACGTGAATCTCCCTATCGTTTGGTTCTAAGCTTCTAGCATCGATTGGACCGCCCTGTGGCACTCAATGTTCTCCCTATTGCTAGCCCTAATTGTTTGAACCATAGTGCTCTAACTCTCACCACACAAACCCATCAGCCGTGTCGTCATCGACCATATCAATAAATCTAGCAATTGCATCAGCTCGTGACGCGGTCGGTTGCGCGAGCGCTTCTTTACGACGCATTGTCTACAGCGATGGTAATTCTTCGCGTGAAATTGACCGATCGGGTATCTTGTGATAAGTGAGTTATGTCACGTTTGAGAAGTTTGGTGGTTCACGGTTTGAAATAGCAAATTGTTTCCGAGTGAAAACTAAGATTGCATGACTGTATTAATAAACAGCTGTTATAAAATCTAGAAGAATTGTTTCTTGATTTAAGATTTGGTTCTTGAAGTTCATTTTGGCTTTATTTCCTTTAAAGTCAAATCATCATTCCCAGCCGAATTATGTCTTCTGCTAGGCATATCTTTGCCCTAAGTGTCACCAAATCTACCGGTTTTATGTGTAGTAATTCGTGTGAGTAACCTTCCAACACTGCATCAAAAATTGGAGGCTCACTTCTTTTATGTTTTATATAGGTTTTTCTAGCGTGTAATATTCAGTTCAGTCTCAAATAATTTTTCTTTGAGGAACAGAGACAGATATTAACTTAACACTTGTTGCTTCTCCGTGAGTAAAATATTTAAATTTCATTACAACTCATCATTTTGGTCCATACAGTATTACAGGTATTAAAGATGTGCCTCTTGTAATTTAGTTCAATTATTGGTAAACTTTATTTTGTACGCCTAAGAGCGGTTTTGCACTACGTCTGATCCAACAAAAACCCGCTCTTATCCCACCACTTTTAGGCATGCAATTAACAGTTTTCTGCACTAGTGCAGAAAAGTGCGCGTGCTCGCCCCCGCCACAATTTTATTGTAATGACATAGTTCTACGGCTACTATGGACCAAACTTTCATGGATTCGGATCATAATTTCGGACAAACTATTAATTGTGTAAACTCCTGCGTTTTGACAAATTAAACTTATCTTTGTCTTTAACACAGACCACTTTAATTTGAGAATCATCCATGGATTAACAGTCTCTCCAGTGATCTGTCACCATTGCAGCCTCCTAATCAGTTTTATGCTAATAACAGACGTGTCTGTCATCTGTCACGTTGGTCGTGTCTGTCGTACAGTGCATCGGTAGTCAATGCCCTTTCGACGTGCCATTTGAAGGTGACCTCACCCCTTCAAGCTTAAAGAGCACTATGTATATAATGTATCCCTTACGGTATTATAATACGACTCCTTCATAAATATCAAGAGTTTGTGTAGTTATTTTGATAGTATCCTTTTTCTTCTATACTTCAATTTCACCTACTAAAGTGGGCGAAGGAAAAAACTACACGCGCCTCAAAGAAATGTCAGCAAAATTGTGGGGGACCAGTATTGCCGATACCCGCTTGTGCCTCAGGGAATTTCTGAAAGGGAAACCGTGGTCCTGGTAAGCCAAGGGCAATTTATGGACACAGGTTTACTTTTGATCAGTAAAAGTAATACACGCTCTCCCGGAATGGGAAAAACATTGAATGATTTCCCACCATTGATATATTATAAGGGAAAATACGTTACGCGCATACATCGCAATCAGAAAACCTAGACATCGCAAACCTATAGTCACTGATAGACAAGGACAGAGATAACAGCCGGCTCTCCTACCACCCGCCAAATGTGTGTGATCTGTGATCGTCTCGACCAATGGCAAATCGTGTCTTAGAGGCACAATTTCAGTGGTCCACGCTCTAGAAGCGAGTCACCAATCTTCTGCTGTTTCCCGCCTCAAAAAAAGCAACTAGAAACTAAAGAGTAGGTATACATTTGAAATGGTTGCGATCTATTGTTGATTATCTCGGCATCTGCCTGGCGTAGCGTAAAGGGGCCTACGCCATTGCATCCGCGGTTTAAGAGCGTTACCACACTATTGTTCAAGACGCACTTTACTGGTTGCGATAGATTAAAGTAATCTTTTTAGATATGTGGTAAAACTGTTTTAGAAGATGTATTACTTTGCCTGTAGTCACACTAAAGGCGAAAGCTCGTAGTGTGTACATGTTTGTAACATCTTCATGCTCGACCTGTTCAACGAATTTCAACCTGCTCTGCTAATATGCAGTAGATAATCTTAATTTTTGAGGTTTTCACTTTTTTTTGCAAAAATAACAACTCAGGCGGCTATTGTCTATATATTTTTTATTTATTTAATAAGCAGTACAACAATGTGGTGCGCGGGTAGTCCTAGAATAACACATAGAATACTTTTGATCCCGGGAGTATGTTACTTTTAAGATAATCCTCTACTGTCATGGCGAAGCCGCTGGTAACAGCTAGTATTGAATAAGCAGGATTAAGTCTTTTGTTGTACTGGAGAACGAGATCAGATGCTTTCTTTCTTTCTTTCTACCTTAATCAGAAAAGCAGCAATTCAAAACAAAGTCAAACTAAACGTCTTTAATTGATTACATCATAAATACGAGTGAACTGGTTTGGTAATCTATTAATGAGGGGCCATTATGATTTTCTAATGATCACCCAGTGACACTCTATGGAAATAAATGACATAGAACGGTAATTTCGTACATAATGACAAATGAATGTCTGACGTATGCGGTAATCTGCTAAAATTTTGACAGTTCCTTTGATCAGTGATCTACCATTAGAATGTCATTGTGCAGTCTTTGCTTTTAATTCGTTACAAGACAGCTTGTACCATAATAATAATTCTATTACGAGACCATTGACTAAGCAATTATCAGCCATTATGAATTAACTGTTTTAGCAAAATGACAATGCGATCGTGTTGGAATGACGAATTCATAAAAATAGCAGACTAGGGCCCCTGGTGCTTTGGTATTTAAATTACCCACGTGGAACCCAGAACCAAATAACGACTCAATGTCAACAAAACACTATTTGTTTGACAACTTTCCATAAAACTTTTGCGCTTTAATTCAATAAAGTTTACTACTCCATTACAATCACTGTTCACACCCAGCCAGCATAACTCAATTGTCGTCAAAATTTAATGCAAATCTGACCTTATTTCCACAGCAATCGAAACCCCACCTTAGCTCTACACAAAAAGGTTGAATATCCCTTGGTCCGATCGAGGACTGAATTCAGAGTAACCGAATCATGAGAGTCGACGATTTAATTCGTCAGTTACGAAACGCATGCGACTCCAATCGTTTGAATAGGGATTTATTTGTATGCAACCAGTGCTACTTGATCTGTGGCGAAATTGGGAACTAGCTTCAAGTGCTCAGTATTCTAGAATCGTCTTCGCAAGCAGCGCCATCGTGATGTGTCTGGTTATAGTAGAAGGTTCTGTTGAAATATGTGTGGGTCGTTTGATGGCACTTTGTTTGTGGTTAGAAATAAAAGGTATCTAAACATAATTTATGACAGCTGATTATATACCCACGCGTGTTGTCGTTGACATGGAGTATATTGAGAGAAACTGAGGCTTAGTGCCCTTTGAAAGAAGCTGCAAACAAATAATGAATATCTACCTATATGTGGAGGTCGAGTTATGAGTATACATGTGGATGGATGAAGAGAAGAGGCCTAAGAAAAGATGGGTGGATAGTGTGAGGAGTGATATGAAACATAGAGGAGGTAGTAGTAGCGTGACGGGTCAGAGTAATGGAAGAATAAAGGTAGAACTACACTGCGCACACGTGTGCCACACACGCCATTCTGGGCGCGTCGGTCTCCATACATTTTATATGGAAACTAGACTTGTAGAGCTACACTTGATCTACGCCACGCGATGTCGTTCTACGTACAAATCAGGCGTGGTCCACGTGTGCGTCGGGTTAGTGTAGTTCTAGCTTAAAGCGTGTTGTGACGACCCCAAGTAAGGAAGGGGTAAACATGAAGGGCTGCATGACTTATGTTTGAAAGTTACTGCAGCCCTGGAACACAAAGGGCAACTGAAGGAACAGATGGGTTTTAGTCACAAAGGTTTGATATCCTCTCGCTTCACCCACAGCGACAAGTGTTTTGATGACTTCCCACTTCAAAAAAGAAGTGGACAATAAGTAAAACTAAATTTTCTAATCATAAAAACCATAAAAAGGACTTAAGTTTTTGTTTACAAAGCTGCTCACTTCATTTTAAAAAGTAATTACACCTACGCGGCTTCGTTTAGACAACGTTATTCTTATGCAAATAAATACCCATCATTTGGGTACTATACAATAATTACCAGGTTTATTCCCAATTGGGAATATACCTGAGTATTTATCGGATAAAATCCCATCTCTATAAGGAGGTCATGAATGCCAAATTAGCCAGAATAAATTGACCTGCCATTTGTAACTCTACCGATCGCTCAAGAAAATTAAAAGTTCCTAAGTATAAAACATCATCCAATAACTTTTGAATAAGTGCTTTAAATGATGGTAAGTCTAGTTATTTTAAAAATAGCATTAAAAAGCTATCATAATGACATAGATCTGCATTCTGGGTGTCACTGGGTAAAGGCTCCATACTAATTTGGGCATTGTTTTTTGTTGGAGTTTGACAGGTTAACTCATGTATATCTCTTTAATACTATGGAAATGTTCTCATTTGACTACTATCTCACTAGATGGTAAGCGATCATGTGGTCGCCAATAAAGGACGTTTACCTTGATGTAATCAATTAAAGCTAGCAGATATAATAATAATATAATATTTCACAACTATCACACAACGTCGTCTAGACCCAAGCTAAGCAGAGCTTGTGTTATGAGTACTAGACAACTAATAAACATACTTATATATTTCTAAATACAAACATATTATAGATAATTACACCCAGACACCGAACAAATGATCGTGCTCATCACACAAACATTTGTCATAGGTGGGAATCGAACCCACGTCCTCCGGCATAGTAGTCAGGGCCTCTAACCACTAGACCAACAGGCCAGATAACTCATATTTGACTTAAAATGTCAGCATAATGACATGATCTATGCGTAAGCTCCATAGAAATATTTATAAGTCCTATAATTTTATCGCAAAGTTCCCTTAGGGTAGTTCTAATATCGTTCGGATTTCATCACGCATGCGAGATTAGTCCGCACGCGTAGCCCCCGCAATGTACTTTTCATATAAGTTTTTATTGTTATGCGTGTAATACGCATGCGGGATGCGGGGCGTGATATCGGGCGGCAGCTCCGCATACGTGATGAAATCCGCACGATATTAAAAACACCCTTATGTTTTTGTTTTCCGGAGGAAACTTTCAAAAGGCTCCTGGATCTATGGGGACAAGAGCATTTTTTTTACATGGTTTATCATCAAATAACCTGTCCTTACTTTCACTTTACTGACTTAAATCCACAGTGTATCTTCAGATATCTTTAGTGTTTGCGTTCGTTGCTGGTTGCGAACAGATGGTTAAGGGAAACGAAAGATTCTGGAGTGGCGGCTACATACCACCAACACCGCGTAAGTACCTACCGGAAAACGCAGTGTTGGAAGGCCTCCCACAAGGTGGACCAATGACCTGGTAAGGGTCGTGAGAATCCGATGGATGCGAGACGCACAGGACGACACTCGGGGTCTTTCGGCTGTAATGATGATGATGATGATGATGAATCGCTTTAAGTAGGTATATTCTACCTTACATAATATGCAGTTACGGGTGTGTGCTCACAATCACAAATTCCGCTCTGATTGGTATGAAAATTCAGAGTACCAAATTGCAGTCCTTCCAATTCTACATATTATTATGGTTCGGATCACGAATGAAACTTTGTTTATTCACAATCAGTGCCGGAGTAAAGTTTCACTGTGTTTTGTTTGTGGCGGGTGAAGTATGGACCTCGAGGTTATGTCGGAGTTTGGCATATAGTCCGTGAATTGAACTGAAATGAAACGGACACGGTATAATTATATACGATATAAAGCTGGATACCCCACCTCTGTCTTCTGACGTCATCTCAACGCTCAGTCACGTGGTCAGAATAATGGAATCGGAGGCGTGGCCGACTCGAGGCGTTCGACGCAAGAGAATCGAAACGAAACTGAACGAAGAGTCCTTGTCGCTAGGATCGGGCGAGATCTGTGCCCTTACAGGGTACATGTTTGAAACTTTAATTCCAAAATGTTTGTAATAAAATGATTTGATCTGATTAACCTCTACAAAATGTGATATCCATATTGTCCACCAGGTGTGAAGTTAATATTTTTATAAAAAAACAAACACTTTCACTCCTTAAAAATACAAGTTTCAAATGAGTGAAACTGGAATGTATTCAGCATACTAATTAATACTCGTAGGTATCAAAATAATTGATACACAAATCCGAATATTGACCTGAGTGGCTAGTGAGAGCACATTCTGTATTCCGTGAGTGAGAGTTAGTTTTACATTGACGCTGTCGACATGTTTATGACGTTCGGCGCTCCGATTGGCGCTCTAAACTCTTAACCAATCAGGAGTATTCAGGAGTCAAAAGCGGTAATCTTTTCGATGTTAAAGTAAGAACAACTCGCACTCAGTGTACTGATGTTTTAAAAAAGGAACAAGTTGTCTTGGAACTGTACTTTAGTTAAGAATTTGATCGCATAATTGTCTCAAAATCACTTTTTATTTTATGTTAGTGGTTAAGCGAGTGGCTGTTGCGCTGCGTGAGCTAATTCGATTCCCGTGCGGAAAAGATGTATGAGATACAGATAGTTGTTCTGGTTGTTTTGTGTATGTGAGTTTATATATATTTTGTTAACGCCAACCCATATCCCTAATGGACATGGGTCGTCTTCTGAAAAAGTTTGCCCAAGGTCCTAGAACGCAAAGGTAAGTAATTGAAATAACACAATACAAGTCTGACACGCACGTCCTCCCGTTCCACTCAAGAGTGGGAAAGTCATTAGACGATTACTTAAAAAAATAACAGCACTATACCGGAGTAATTCCCAGTAAGTAGTGACACAGATTTTAGAAAAAAAAAAACCAGTTTACAACTAACATTATTATAAAACTAACAAGTTTCTATTGTAGAATACCAGAAAATAAATTAGACGCTTATATGCAAGCAATAACTGGATACTTAGAATTATATGAAAACTTCCTGAATTACACAGATCTTTCTTAAACCGGTTTGAATAACATTAATGATGCAAAACTTGTTTTTTCGCGAGTAAAACCGCGGGCGTGGCTAGTTACTTATGTATTTAAAGCCAACGAGAATGGAACTACGGCTCATAAATCAGCTAATTATATTGGATGCTATTACTTGTAATAAATATTCATAACACACCAATTAATTTAATTTGAAGTGCTGTAATACACTCAATGTATTCACTAATTTTGCGAAAATTGTGTAATGGCTCGCATTGCTCGAAATCATAACACATGACTTCTCTCTAGCTGATATAATATTCAACTGTAATAAGCCAACTTTCCAAAAACAAATTATAAAAATTGTAAATAAATAGGCCTACGGAGGCATACACCGTTAAATTTTTGTCATTTTAATCCTGTGGAGGGTCGATTCGGTACATGAAACATTATTGATTTGTAAATATATAATTAAAAAATAGAGTACTTTTTTTCTAAAACTCGAAATACGCATTTACGAAATTAATTTCATTAACCCATTCTTGACCACTGTGCCAATTTGGGTACAGTTAGTTAATGAGGGTAGGTAAACAAAATATTAAAGTTATTCAATATATTTTTTATGTAATGAATGGTCAAAAGTATCCTGAATTAAAATAATAATGATCTATTTCATATAAGTGCAGTGTTTTTTTGATAAAATTCAATAAAAATCGAAATCCATGGACTTGTGGAGGTAAGTACCTGTTTGAATTTTTTATTATTATATGCAATGTAGATTTCCATACAAATAGTTAATTATCTCTATAAACAATAAATAATCAAGTGTATAAACAGACTTTCGGTTCTTAAAACTATAAACATAAGTCATTATTACAAGTAAAATATTGGTGTACCAATTCTGGTACAATGGCTACAAGTATACTATTCGCAGATTATCAAGAGGAACCGCAAACGACGTTATAGCGCCAGTAACCAATACCGTGGATTAGAGGAGACCCTAAATAATATACTTGAAGATAGTGACGATGGTTTGGAATATGATTCGGCCGTAATTCCACCATAACCAAATGTTGTTACCGACGAAGAGGAGGGTTTTGATAATGACGCTATTGCAACTAGCTTGCCAAATGACAGTCCAGGAGGAATCGAGGTGTTTGTTGAAAATGTTGGTGCTCTTTCGGATTCTGAGGACGATAGCGATAATAAACCATTGGTGCAAAAAGGATTTGAACCTGAACAAACAATATACAATGTTCTTTGACAACTTTTTTACCAACTGCGACCTAATAAATGATTTGCGCCAAATAGGTTATCGTGCTACAGGAACCATCTGTGAAATTTTCACAAATGCTGACTACCAAATGCTAAGAGAAGGGTATGATGAAAAAACCAAGAGCTGAATTTGATTACAGGATTGATAAAAACAAAGAAGTATTGTTGGTCCACTGGAAAGACAACAGTATCTGTACCTACAATAGTTGACAATTATGATTCTTATGAACCAGTCGAAACTGCGTAGAGATGGTGTTCAGAAAGGAAACAAGAGATGGGTATGAAAATACCCCACTTGTTCCAAACCTAGAAACAAAGGTATAAGGGGTGTGGATCAGTCAATATCATTGAACAAGATTGGCATTTATGGCAAAAAATGATTGTCAGTTTTGTCAACCCACATGATTGATTGATTGAACCCATATCTAACGTGTGGCACTTGCATGTAACTTCAAAAGAAGTGACGTTATGGACCAGTTCCTATTTCGACGAAACATTGCATAGTTTATCTAAAATAAGCTTCACAAAGAGTCACTGCTCGCACTTCTTCATCAAACATTGAGAGTTTATGGAACCCACCATGTTCTTGAGAAGCTTCCGAAATGGGTACGCCGTGTTATATGCCATAATAGAAGCCGCTGGTGTTGTAAAAAGTGCAAAGAAACATTCTGCATAGTAAATCTTATTTTACCAAATTTCATTCATTTGTGGTCATTGTGCCAATTTGGGTACACGCCTGTAATTCCTGAAAAATGTCCTTTCAATTTTTTTTTCTTAGTTTTATGTTTGTTTGTATTCCTAATATTAAGTAAATAAAGAATTTTCTTTTCTAAAATTGTTCATTTTCATTTGGCCGTAAATGGGTTAAGTCGACCCTCCGCGGGATTAAAACGACCAAAATTTTACGGTGTATATTATGACATGTAATTGCAATCTCCTATTGTGTATGGAGGTATGAGAAACAGAGAGTAAAGTTACACATAACTTGGTTGAAAAGAGAGGATCCTCCGACCAGACAGGTGTTATATTTTGTCGGCTACTGTCCGATGGCTGATTTCAGGCTGTTGTATATGTTCAAATCGAGCGGAGAACTTTAATTTCGCGATGCTGGATTTCGTAGTTTTAAGTTTCGTTTTGACGCCATAGATGTCTTGAAGAAATTAATTTCGTACATGCGTAAATTAATTCGAGTTTAAAAAAATAAGTTCTTTATTTTTACCCGACTGCGCCAGAAGGAGGGTTATGTTTTTCGAGAGTATGTATGTATGTATGTATGTATGTATGTATGTATGTATAATTGTTTGGCACGCTCTGCAGCCTGAACGGCTCGATGGATTTTAGCTGGAGAGGTGTCGTTAGATTCGTATTTACTGTGAGAGTGACACTGGGTATATCAAAATAAAAAAAAAACAAAATGTCGGATTTTTGGCGCCAAATTCAAATATTTGGCACGCTCTGTGGCCTGAACGGCTCGATGGATTTTAGTTTGCGACGTGTCGTTAGATTTGTAATTACTGTGAAAGTGATATCGTAAAAAAATAAAACTAAAAAAGTAAAAAATAAAAAATGGTAATTTAAAAAACTAAAAAACCCGACTGCTTTTCTGAGTATTCATGAAAAAGCCCTAAAACAAGAAAGTCGTTGTAGCAGTCGGGACCCATTCTAGAAAGTCTATCGTCTAGTCAGTAGATCTATGATGTAATGGGTCCCGACTGCTACAACGACTTTCTTGTTTTAGGGCTTTTTCATGAATACTCAGAAAAGCAGTCGGGTTTTTTAGTTTTTTAAATTACCATTTTTTTAATTTTGTCTTTACAAATCGATAGTGTTTCATGTACCTAATCGACCCTCCGCGGGATTAAAATGCCTAAAATTTAACGGTGTATGGATATAAAAACCCAGTGAAACTTATAACTACAGTTAGGCAGGTGTGTTCTCTGACCGAACGTCGAACTGAGCAAATAAAGCTTATTTGCGCTTGATCACGAACCTAGTGCTTTTTTTTTTGTAGGCGTGATCGGACCATTTTGAACACATAAAATCGTTCGGCCATTTATTTATATAATATAAAAAAAGAAATGTGTTCACTATTTTCTGCCAAAAGAAAAAGCAAATAAAATAAATTACAAATATTTAGATTAGAAAGAAAAAAGCCAATTAGAATAAAAAATATAAAATATAATCCACCCTCAACAAAAAATATAGATTTAAAAAATACGACTGTGTAAATTATCATTCACCAAAATTAAATCAAATCAATATACGAGTATACGAGTGTATTATTACGAGTATTTTAGGGTCAATGTCTGTCTGTCTCGTAAAAATGACATATGACATTGACAATGATATTCAAATGACTAATAACAATCCACCGAACTAAAACTTGTTTTGTGTTAACCAGAATGTCATAAAATGTGGGACACAAGGGGCAACAGACAAAAGAAACATGCTTTTTTTATATCAAATCATCCGATGACATCTCCCGCTCTTGGGCGGAGCGGGAGATGTCATCGGATGATTTTACCTACCATAAAAAAGGAACATAAGTTGTTTGACACTTTATCTCGCTTCACCCAACATTGATGGAGATTTCTCACTTAAAAAATACAAATACAGTACCTCTACCATGAGTTTTAAGCAATAGTATTCGTCGCTACTCGATATCGACGCCGTAAGTATTTTGTATGGCAAATTTTGGTTCTGCAAGTGACCGCTAGAGGCGCTGCAAAATTTGCCATACAAAATATTTACGGCGTCGATATCGAGTAGCGACGAATACTATTGCTTAAAACTCATGGTAGAGGTACAGTACGCGACAAGTAAGTTAAGCCATCCGCCATAGCTACGCGCAGTCCCTTATCTCGACTGAGACCCGAAAATCGGTTATAATCCTCGTCACACAAGTTGAAACATCATGGCGGTCGACCTTGAATGCGCAGTAACCGATTTTCGGGTCCCAATCAAAATTGAGACTCACGCCTTCTTTCTAGGAGAGGGAATGGGCCGTAATCCACCGCGCGGGCCCGGTGCGGACTGGTGGATGTCACATGTCTTCGAACTTTTGGTTCTAGGACGTGCCGGTTTCTTCACGATGTTTTCCTTCACCGTTTTGAGAGCAGTGGTGATGAAATAAATTACACAAAGTAATGCGCTTGACTGGGCTCGAACCTACGTCCTACAACTCGTAAGTCGGGGCCGTTACCACTTGGCCACCAATGCTCTCATCAAAATAGAGCGCCGCGCGCAACCACAGCAAATGGTTAAAAAAAAAATCCGCGCACTAGACTATAGATTTTAAGTCTTTCATATATATAATACAACGTCTTCTATTCCTATCTAAGTGGGCTTATTAGTCTAGTCTGAAGTATCTATACAGCGTCTGTGAAGTCTTTCATGGCATAAGTATCCAAATGAAATGAATCATTCAACTAAATATAGTTGGTTTATTGAAACAGAGAGACCTTTGTAGTCTCTAGTGCCAATTAAAATACCAATTAGTTGCCATCTAAATATGGCATTGAATCTTCATCCTTGAACATATACTGGCCTGTTGGTCTAGTAGTTAGTGGCCCTGACTGCTATGCCGGAGGACGTGGGTTCGATTCCCACCCAGGACAAATGTTTGTGTGATGAGCACGATCATTTCTTCTGTGTCTGGGTGTAATTTATCTATAATATGTATGTATTTAGAAATATATAATTATGTTTATCAGTTGTCTGGTACCCATAACATAAGCTCTGCTTAGCTTGGAACTAGACGACGTTGCGTGATAGTCGTGGAATATATTATTATTATTATAAGTAGATGGATCTATCTTTCAGACCCTCTTCTTATATTCCTCTTAGGAAAATTATCTTGAAAATCTTAAGTCGGTGCTTATTTTTCTTAGTAAAAAACGTTTCGTTTCGTAGAAAAATAGATGTAAAATACATTAAGCCTATAAGTGCTTGCTTACGCAAAAGCATAAAAATAAAAAATATATGAATATTAGATTTTTTTTCTACTGTAATCTGTTGCTTTTTCTACTGTTATTTGGAAACAAAAATACAAAAATCTGGGCAAGTGTGAGTCGGACTCGCGCTCTGAGGATTCCGTACAAACTTACCTGTGTAAATAGTTCAATTTCCGAATGGAGCCTTGAAGATTTTATCAAATCGCAAGTCTTTTTTTTGTGAAGTAACAACATATTTTCTGTTTTCAGATTTATTCCTATAACTGTGCTATAAGACCTTGTTTTATGCCGAATTTCAGGATTCTGGGGCAACGGGAAATACCCTATGTAATGATATTATATTAAACAGATATGTTACAAGCGCGCAATCGTGGAGACTCGAAAAGGTCAATTAGGACCTTTTTAGGTGATTGGTGGCCAGAATAATGTTTGTTTACTGGTGTTTGTTTGAGCTTGACATTTTACCATGTCTTTAAGTTGGAGAGTTATGATGATGATTTTAATGAGTATAGTTTTGTAAATACATACATGTGTTTACCGCAAATATATTTTTTGTTACCATACGATTCAATACTCAGCTGCAAATGGCAAAAAAAAACTTTACCAATGCCCAAGAGTATCCTGGATATTCTTGGGCATTAACCTTAATCAAAACTTTTGATTCAAAAATCCTCTTCGATCTTTGTTTGATATTCATAACGTAAACGTAAAGTTCAGAGTTCACGCCAGGGTCGGCTCCTATATTCGTAGCCATGAATAAAAAATATCCAAGTCCTTTAACGGGCCTTCACGTATGTAGCATTATTTCGAAAATGGCGTCGCATTATTTATACCTAATTTTATCGGCGAAATGTCGGAAGGTTATCGCCAAGCGGGCTTGATGACATTTTCAGCTTTTGCAGTTGTATTTTCTATAATATTCCACACACGTGACAATCGGATAAAAAAGAGCAAAACAAAGTCTAAAAGACAGTTTTATTTATATCCAGTAATCATTGCCATACAGCGTGGCAATGCCGCCAGTTTTTTGGGCACATTACCAGTCAACAGCGATGCGGAGGAGTTTTTCGACGCCTTAAATATATTTAAATTGTTGTTTTTTGGTTAACTCTAACGTGTATAGGTACACCCGTATTTTTTAATTAGTGCACAAAAAAATGGGGCTCAATCAGTACCCGTTACTGATCATATTTGTGTAGTCACAAAAAACGAAATCCCAAAATTGTCCAAGAAAATTTGTCATTATTGGTAAATTCATAATTGAATCATCATTCATAACAAATACTACTAAGCGCAGCGTTTTTCCATTTTTATTGACATTTTTTCATTCATAAACAATAATCTGTACAATGTTTTCATAAATTGAGTGAGATTTTGGGATATAAACACGCTCATAACTTTGCTGTTTATGAATATGATTTATTGAGACTTTACTTAAATAATAAGAAGACCTTTTCTTATAAGCCCTTTAAGTATTTACACTAATTAAAAAATAGTGGTGTATATATAGTTAGTTAAGTATTTTATAAGAGTGTAAATAATACATAGAAATCTATACTAATATTACAACGAAGTCAAAATAAGTTTATTGTATCTGAAACTACTGAATCGATTTTGAAAATTCTTTCACTAATTATGAAACTAAGTACCTACTATATCCCCGAGTGCTGTATGCAATACAACACTATTTTTTAATTAGTGCAAATAATTAAAGGGCTTATTAGAAAAGGTTTTGTTATTATTTAAGTAAAGTCTCAACAAATAATATTCATAAACAGCAAAGTTAAGCATGAGCGTTTGTTTATATCCCAAAATCTCACTCAATTTATGAAAACATTGTACAGGTTATTGTTTATGAATGAAAGATGTCAATAAAAATGTAAAAACACTGCGCTTAGTATTTTCTAGTTGTAGTTGTTATGAATGATGATTCAATTATGAATTTACCAATAATGACAAATTTTCGTGAACAATTTTGGGATTTCGTTTTTTGTACTTTTGACTACACAAATATGATCAGTAACGGGTACTGATTGAGCCCCATTTTATTGTGCACTAATTAAAAAATAGGGGTGTATATTTTCTACTTTCACGCAAGGGAAACTGCTGGTAGAAGTAGTATTTTAATCCATTAATAGCTACAGTACGTTCGACGGATCTTGGCGCGCCTGAAGTTAGGCTCTGCGAACTTTAGCTCTCAAAATAAGCTCGTTAAATAAATGATTTATAAAAATAAATGCCAATAACAGTTGTTAACAGCAATAACAATAGCTATTGGCATTTATTTTTTTAAACCATTTATTTTTTTACGAGTGCACAAGCGCTAAAGTTCGCAGAGCCTAACTTCAGGCGCGCCAAGAACCGTCGAACGTACTGTACACTACGCTCATACGTTAAATTAGGCCATTTTCAACCCACTTTTGTTTTATTTTGAACGTCTCCAAATCTTTAGTCTAAAATATCATCTATAAATAGACTTTTGCGCGCTGCGTTTGTCGCTATTCAAAGAACAACTTATGTAATTGCGAAGTAGTCTATTCTATTCGACTTAAACCCAGGGGCCTTACAGTAAAATCGGATATTGCGTATTTAAGGTCGACCGCCATGATGGTTCAACTTGTGTGACGAGGATTATAACCGATTTTCGGATCTCAACCGAAGTGGGGGCTGCGCGTAACCAGCCCCATAGATTGCAAACGGTTCAACTTATTTGCCGCGTACTCTAACCATGACGTGTTGAAACGTCAAGCGTGCGAGCGAGAAAGAACGATGGAGCTGTACACCCTATATAGCTTCATCTCTTTAACATTTCAGTTTAGGTTGTAAAATGGATGGCATTTAGAGCTCGTGGTAAGGCCCCAGGGGTCCAAGTCTGCTATTCCATTCCAACACAATCCCATTGTCATTTTGGTAAAAGTTCTTAATCTGCTAAACCATAATGGTCGATCATTGGTCGGTTATTGGTCTCGTAAACGAATGGTCCAGTGGTAGAATGACTTTGTCGTATTCAGACAAATCTAATGGTAAGTCACTTATCAAAGGAACTGACAAAATTTTAGCAGATAACCCCATAAGTCAGAAATTCATTTGTCATTATGTACGAGATTACCATTTCTTTCAATGGTGTGTCAATGATTCACTGTTGGAAAATCATAGTGACGCCATTATATTAGTCGATTATCAAACTTGTCAAAATCAACTATGATGAAATCAATGATAGACGATTTTGACACTATTGTAATAGCAGACTTGAGGCCCTGGCTCTATGTCTAAAACTCAATGGCTTTAAAATCTCTATTTAATTTAAGAGTTTACCTACGTGTAATGATTAACGGGTAATTATTTACCGTAAAACCACGCGATGAGTCATAACTCATAGGCAGTGGAAGCAAATTGTAAACTAAGAAGTTTGTTTGTTTTTGCCGGTAAAGGTTCACACGGAAACAGCTCATTTGCGTTCTATTGTAAGCATTATTGTGTTCTTTTCTTTATTTGATCGAGATTCTGGTTTAAAATAATTTTGGAGTATTAAAAGTCCAAGGGAATATACTTTCGGAATAAACTTTGCTAATTTGATTCCCATGAGCCAAATTTCATCTAAACCCGTTCCGCCGTTTGAGTGTGAAGAATTAACACACAGAAACACACATAGTTACATACGGGAAATCATCAAATTACACCTCCCAATCTGGGTGGAGCTCTTACAAGTGCCCTTTGCTGGTTTTGCTTTCCTTGGCAGCCATCGGCACTAACAGACCCTGTAAACATACATATCTACATACAAGTTTCGCGTTTAATTATGTATTAGTGTGATTACTAGCATCATACTATTACTTATTCTATGCTAGCGTTGTGCTAGCAGAGATTATTTTATTTAAACTTGTTTTATTTACGGTTGGAAAATTACAGGTTGTCCGAATTATTTCACGTCAGCATCGTGGTAACAAATTTAAAAAAAAATTGTTCTAATAGTACCTACAAAAAAAAAACTCAAAACACAATTTCCCTGGCTTCTGATCTAGTTGGGAACTGTATTATAGAAGCTGCAATGTCTTCTCCATATTGTCAATACAATTTATATCGTCAACATAGAAAAGAAAAAAGAAATAAAGTAGAAAAAATAAAAAAATAGAATCAAAATGTTAAATAATACCAAAAATTTAAAACAACGATCAATGTCAAATAACAAAATTATTAATAAAATCAAAACCAAGGTTTCCAAAAATGAACGTTCTGTTTACATTTAAACACATGCCTTAAACAAGGCATGATTTACGTGGCTATAAAAATACCAAACATAAAGAATTCCCCATTGTCCCACAAACTGTGAAGCGTGCATTCAAACTATTAAAATAATTTACAGCGCTAATGTCAAGGGCATAATTATGATAAGAAGCTAACATGTTAATCCAATATTAGCCCCCTTATCTCTTGCAGCCACACACACTAATATTTAGCTCTTGTGGGATGAAGATGAATTATGTGAGGTACACTAAGGCTTAATAGTTACGATTAGGGTTACCAGATGGAAAAATGAAAAGTTCGAAGAAAAATCCTGTAATTTTTTACAGGCTCACAGTTTTCTCACAAACGTAATTGGAAATTTAAAAAAGACGTATTATTCGCGGCACGTAAGTTGAACTATGACCTTCAATGCGCAGTAAGAGATTTTCGGGTCTCAATCGAAGTGCGGCACCGCGGGGCCAGCGCGTAACCATAGCAACGCTCGCCATTTTAGTTCAACTTATTTGGCGCGAACTATTATCGTTTTCATACACTGCAGATCTTGCTCACACGTTGCACATCGCACTCAGGTTGCTCATCAGGAAAGGTGGCAGCGTCACGACGACGACTTCCTCGTTCCCCATTTATTGGTTATTTCTTTATATTAGAAGTTATCGCGAATATTTTGAAGAATATTTCAGAACCGCATCAACAAACTGCAATGCAACAAATTGCGAAACTGCACAAAATCTTAAAGCCAATTTCTTCAATGTCACTAAAAAATCCAATTTCACATTACATATGAACGACACCGAGCCTTGAACAGCTAGACGGCCATAACTTGATCGTAAAAACGAATGACTCAGACCACAGGATTTATTCTTAGAACCGATGGAAGCCATGTATGACGCACCGACTTCCCGGGAAAGCCTTGGATGTGATACCGGGATTGTGGAGGGAATCAAGAGCCGTTGTTTTATTTTTGAAAGTGTGATTCATTGGGCCCGTTGCTGCGCAAAGAGATGTAAGTATTTTCTTCCTTGTCACAAGACTTAGGAGAGATATCTATCGGATGCTTTTGTAACTACTCCGCTCCTGTTGTAGCGTGCGGTTCTATAGCCTATAGTATTCCTCTATGAACGGGTTATGCAACACTAAAAAAAAATATTTAATCCCAGTAGTTCTGATTTTTGTGCGTTCAAACCAAGAAACACTTCAGCTTTATTATATTAGTAAGACTGAATAAGTTTGTGCTACTCGATTTCTAATAATGAAGAATATATTTTAGGTCATTTTAGCATACATTTTACAGATCGTAGAATAAATATTGATAGGTAAATGAGAAGGTATTGATCATTGGTGCTATTCTCTAAGAAAACGAATCCTATTTGGATGTTCGTCGTCGCGGTAGTGCTGCATTTTCTTAGAGAATAGCACCACAGACAAAGATTGTTTATTTGTTATTCCAAGGGGAAAATCATGCAATAACTACATTCTTTATAGATGAAACGAGAGGACACTGTCAGAGTATTGGAAATTAAAACCCACCATTGTTCCTTCAATTCCCTTTCGCGTTACAGGGCTGTAGAAATTTTTTCGAAAAATCACTCAATTTTTATTAAAACCTATAATAGTTCATCTCTCGCGTCGACTGTCAAAAACACAAGGTCAACTGAACTTCGTAGTGGCACTAATTGTAGCGTATAATCAAATCTAACAATAAAGCTTGCAATATGTTCTTAATTGAAAATATTGAAATAGTCATCACTCCACAGTATTGAAGTATGTAAAAATAATATCGAATGCGCATTAGACATTAATCTCCATTATAGCATTAAAAACGACAATAAAAACGTTAATTTAACACTTTGTTTATATTGATGACTTACTGAACCGTGCAATTCGAAATTCACAGCATTCCAAACATGATTCCCTAAGTAGCCATTATTTATACCTGACAAGTTGACATCTAGCAAACAGATGTTCAGCTGTTTTTATCTTGCATCTAGAAAAGGAAATAAATTCCACGACTACACGAGGTTTATAGCAAGTCTTGCAATTGTGTGACATTGCAACGAATGGCTGCAGAATATCCACTGCGCGTAAACGTGCATTCACGTCGGTGTCACATACAGAGAAATTATGGTTGGACTACAAATCAACAAGGACGGGTCTTAGATAAAGAAGAAGGTAGATATAGTCGGGACCCATTCTAGAACGTCAGCCGTCTAATCAATAGATTGGAGTAATCTGCAATGTAATATAGGTATAGCCTCCAATTCTAGAATGGGTCCCGATTGCTACAATTTATCTTGTATTTAAATATTATATAGTTAAGTGCAATCAGGTACAACGAATTATTTAAGATTTCAAATTTAGAGTATAAAGGAAAAAAATATGGTTCAAATGGTGAAGATTATAAGAGATTGAAATACAGTTTTATTTTATTGGTTTTCTGTTCATCTCTCGTCATGTTGGCCTAGTGATGTGGCGACAAATTAATCTGAGTCAGCTATCACCGACAATGATGCGATACATAAAACAGTGGCGCTAGTGGACCGAAACCAAACCGATGACCGTGTTAGTGGGGAAACTCGGCTAATTTCTAATGGCGGTGTAGTAAGTTATATTGACGATATGATATTATTATGTCATTGAGTGGTATCGGTCGTTGATTGATTGGGTATGTTGAAAGTCTTTGTGGTTATTGTTAGAAATAGCGACATTCGGTACAATTTAAAGTAAATGTAATATAGTATATTTAGTTTATTACTTGTTTTTCTTTGATATTTATTATACTAAATTTTAATAGGCTTTTAGGAGCGGTCTTTTCCCATGAGAGTTTTAATGAAAGGTCTTATTGGTTTTCGTCTAATAACTTAATAATATTTCAATTTTACTTTTAAATGGCAGAGCTGTTACAGCGCTGAATATTGAACAAGCAGGGACTTTGTATCTGCGGTAAACAGAGAATTCTTAAATTATCAAAGTATACCGAACAATTAGTTACATTTACAGTTACATAATATTAGTTTTTTTCCATGCACCGTATAACTTACGCACACATAAACGTTGATGTGCTGTGCAAAAGCAATTTACTAAAAAAAAAAGAAAAGAAAAGAATAGGAGTTAAATAGAAAAACCGAATATATCCAGAAGATGATGTATTAATAATAAAACTAAAATTGTTGAAGCAACCATCATCCGTGTTAGGCTCGTGCTTGACCACTATCTCTGATGGTAAGAAATGATGTGGTCGAAAATGGAACACGCTTGCCTAGAGGAAACCTATTCACTTTTGATTTAAAGACCCCAAGGTTGTAGCTATCAGGAAACACAGTTTTCGCATTATTTGGGGACGGTGCAGCACATTTTTTTCCTGTCCTGTCACCTGTTACGCTATTACTGACCTTCCTTCACGGTTATTCCAACCATGACATAAAATGAACTACCCAGATTTCAAAAAATATTCCCGAAAGTGATAACTGCATGAGTTTCTTCACGTTTAGTAGCGTCTAGTTGGCGTGATGGCACGCTTACTACATCATAACGAAACTATTAGCAAAGTTATTGAGTTTCAGAAGATAGATATTTCAAGACTAGGTGAAAATTAGCTGAGTTTATGTGATACGAGGAATTTTTATTAGATTTTATGCGTAGTCGGTGTGAAGTAGATTCATGACGTTCTTGCTCTATTTACCGACACGTATTGGTAACGTTTACCAGTAACGCGTGGTATGAATTGTGTTATAGACTTGAAAGTGTGCTTGTTTAAGTGTGGCTGATGTCTGCGTACGAACAAAATATTTACGTAGTATATGTAGTGGGTTTTTTACTGGGATCATACGATTCTATATCGTTAGATATACTCTTTATTATATACTATAAATAAAACTACAACAGGAACTTAAAATGAATAGGGTGTTATTTTTTTAGGTGTCACAATTGGCGTTTCGCTAAAAGCGATAGTTCACTAGCTTATGTTTTTGACTTTGTCCATAATTATGACTGTTGGTTCTTGCGGATTTGTGTGAATTTAAGAAAAGATGGATGATTTGTGTGAGAAGTGATATGAAAGAAAAAAGAGTTAGGTGATAGCGTGACGAGTGACAGGACAGAATGGAAGCAAATCTATTCAGGATTATGAAACTAAATAATATGTATATTTTTAGGGTTCCGTACCTCAAAAGGAAAAAAACGGAACCCTTGTAGGATCACTTTGTTGTCCGTCTGTCTGTCTGTCTGTCAAGACAGTATCTCGGGAACGCGTGGAGGTATCGAGTTGAAATTAAAACCATATATTCAAGTATGCGGTCCCTTGAAGCTGTGAAAAACTCAAACTTCTAAGTTAACGGAAAAAAAAGGAATCAAAATTCATAGGTACTTCCCGTTGACGTAGAATCCTGAAATTTGATATGATGCAAGGCTCATACCACAAATACAGGAATAAATCTGAAAACTATAAATTTGTGCTCACGTCACAAAAAAACTTTTTTCGATTCGCAAAAATCTTCCGAGACTCGATTTGGTAATTGAACTATTTGAGAGACGAGCCAAGAAGATTATTGGTGATGATGCACTTGTCGAGTCAAAACTCCGAAGTCTTGAGCATCGACTTTGAGTTGCTAGCCTGCCGATTTTCTACCATTTACATTTCGGGGAGTGTGCGTTGGAATTGCCCAATTTAATTCCACCAAATCCGTTCCATCATCGGACCACTAGACGTACGGCGTTACGCCATCGGTACATTGTGGACACCCCACCTATACGTACAAAGCGTTTTGTGAACACATTCATCTTGCGTCCAGTTAAGGAGTGGTATTCTCTCTCGGAGTCTGTTTCCTGATAGCTACAACCTAGGGCTCTTTAAGTCAAGAGTGAATAAGTTACTTCTAGGCAAGCGTGCTTCATCGTCGGCCACCTCATCGTTTACTATCAGGTGAGAGTGGTGAAACGCGAAATAAAAAATAAACTATTTACATAAGTTAGTTTGTACGGAACCCTCAGTGTGCCAGCCCGACTCGCACTTGCCCAGTTTTATTTGAATTTAGAAATTATTTCATTTAAATTACAATATGATACATGAATATAGTTAATATCATCGTCATTTTTGACCCGTTGTCCCATATTACACAGGGTCGGCGCAATAATTTTTTTTTTCCATTCTGTCCCGTCACCCGTCACGCTGTCACTAACTCCCTCTCCCTCTTCATCCATCTACGTGGTTATAAACAAATAAAAGTTACTAAAAAAAATGACTACATGAACACTTAAAGCAAAATCTTCCTAACCAAACATGAATCTGATCTCACTGCGATCTCGATCTCTCGATCGAACTGCGAAAGTGTGCCCAAAAGACTGGCGGCATTGCCACTTGCCACGTTGTATGTCAATGCTTAATCTCTGCTCGAAGTAAAGTCAAGCCGAGTCACGCGAAACCACTGCGAAATCGTTCGGCCCCATCGATCATAGAATATAGTACTTATTGTTTGTTCAGTATTTTATTTTATTTCAAATTAGCTGTCCTGGCGAACTTCGTACTGCCTAATAGTCCTTTTTGCTTAGAAACTGTCAAAGAATAACGCCATCTACAGCTATTACCAGAACCAGCATAATTCATTTCAAAATGACATTTTAATTGGAGATGGCGTTGTATTACAATTTTTTTCTCATGATTTTTATCCAGATTTTCTCACCGTTTAAACCTTTCCTGGACTATCACGAATATTTCAAGACCAAATTGGAGCAAATTGGTCCAGCTGTTCTTGAGTTTTAGTGAGACTAACGAACAGCTATTAATTTTTATATACATAGATAGATAGATCGAAGTCTTTTATTGGGAAACAACTCCCAGAGTAGAATCTCCTTTGTGTATTATTTTAAGGGAGAGGTTTTTAACAGCACCAAAAACAAAAGAGACAGATTGCAGATAAACAAGCTTCTTATTCAAGGATAACAATAAAAGCAGTACCTACAGAAAAAGATATACAGAGAATCCTACACACAAAAAAATCAAACAAAATAAAAATATTAAAGTATACAACGTTCACTTTATCTGAAGAAAAACAAGTTAAACTGAACTGAGCCCACATTAGCATAGTGCACAAAATATTCACGTGCTCCATATGAATATGTGCATGTCTGAAGACACTGTGACTAACACACTGAATATTTAAAAGTAATATGGCTTCTGTGGATCGAGGATGTTAGGATTTGAAATTATTTCGGATTATCTACACACTTCGGATAGTTCAGTTCATTTGACTATTACTTCTAGGCCAGATTATACATTTGTTTGGCCGGACTAAAGCAACAAAGACCTGTCGTAACCGGTCATTTAGACGCAGCCTTTATCCAAAACTTTCATTTCCGTTTCGATTAGGGGGTCCTTAATATCCCTGCATCAACATAGTCATCATCATAATCATTTCAGACGAAACATGTCCGTTGATGGATGTAAGTCTCCCCTATACATTGCCAAGCCAATCCAGTACTTCTCAAATCCAGCAGGTTTCCTTGGTTGGATCCATAACCGGACTGTTCATGACGTAATACATATTACGAAATTTATGCATGATGTTTATGCTTACTATTATTGTCCCAAAACTTACAGATGCTGTGTCATTGTCATAACTGTTGGTTACAAAAAAATAAATGTTACTAATATTAAAGTGACTTCTACCAGGTGTAGTCACGTTCATACATTAGTGTCTTTTTTTTTAACCGCATGTCAAGTCCAGCTTCTTACATGTACGAGTATAGCGGAAATGTAACACACATAAATTGTATATGTCACGAAATACAGAAGGAAATTCATGTGCGTATGTTGTATGACACTTATTAAAACACATTAATGTCGCTACTACTACTAACAAAAGCAGTCGTAGACCAGTAGGCCGACTTAGGTGTTGTATGTTGAGGGTTCAGACCCAGGCAAGCTCTTTACTTTATGTACTTAATACTTTATTGTATTCCATATACATAGATGGTATATAACAACAAATAGTCCGGGATCAATAATCAATATTGACCCTATCGGGCGCATTATGATTTATTTCAAGACCACTGCTCTCAAAATAGTGAATAAAAACATCGTGAGGAAACTGGCATGTCCTGCAACCAAAATTTTAAAGACTTGTTATATCCACAAATCTTCTAGAGAGGGAATTCTCCTAGAAAGGAGGCCTCAAATATAGTAATGGGGACGTCACACAAGAAACCGCTTTCAACTTCAAAAAAGAAACGTGTCCGCAAAATAGGACCACAAAACAGTGATAAAGAAAAGATTATATTTATCAGTAAACCATTAGTGCTGTAAACGGTAGTCGTTACCGAAGTGTAGTTTAAACTAATTGACGACACAATCGGACACGGCTCGGCTTAAGATGGTTACTCACTTGCAGATGATCAGAGAATTTGTAGCGCCGCCGAGTTCAAATTCAAGCTGTAACGTCTTGTCGCTAAAGTAGTTGAATTTACAAATCGCCTAAGAACATAAGTCCCACAAATCGTGGGACACACTTTTATCACCACTTTATCAGGTTGTCAAAGCGGCCATATGTATGGTTTAGGTATAATCAAACTTAAATGAAGAATTGACCCAACAGTTTTTTTTTATTGTTTAAAACATTTTTGCCACAATCAAGACCTCCCACTAGCTACTAAATAGAATTATCCTTCATCTTATTTCGGCATTAAATATGGCAATGTTGCCTGCCTTATGGGAATTACTCCTTTTGGCAACAGACGCAGTAGAATTTTTGGATGCCTTTGGGCACTTTGCCTTGTACATATCAGATTTACTTTTGTCACTTATTCTTGAACTGTATTACCATCAATTTTGATCAAAACATTTCTTCCAATGTCATTGCTAATGTCAATCGAAGACTATCAACCAATTTTTATTTAACCTACTCCAGTCTTGATTATTCCCAAAGCCCGGGAATATATATTCTCTGAGATAATTTTGTACTTTCACACGGAGCTTGTACCCCATAAATGTGTAACCACCTTAAACAAAATACGGACCGATTGGAACGACAATTTGGTTAGACTATTGATTGGACAATGGCGTACAATAGTTATCTTACTACCCACACAAGTAATTCATGTTAGTTTAAAGTAATGGTGCTGTTAGCTATTAGTGTGGCTTGCTTGCTTTACAAAATGGTGTCTGGTCTGTAATTGTAAAGGAAATGAAGGTTGTACTTTTGTGGTGTTAAATTCTATTACTACTTGTAGTAGTGTGTTGCTTGAGTACCAGTAGTAGTATATCAGAGTTTTAGTAGGTAGTAGTATAAGACTCTCGTCTTCTAAGTTTTTCTTCTTCGTCATCTTTGCCTTCGTCTTCTAAGTTTTTCTTCTTCTAAGTTTTAAGAAATTTGGACCTCGTTTCGACCCAATAGTAGGAAAATTTAAAACAGAATTAGGGTTCCAAGCAAATATAAAACTGCTTGGAATTGTGACCAAATTCCATTGTGCTGTTACGTGCCTCATGCGAAAGAAGTCGCGGGCACAAGCTAGATTCAAACAAACTGGTGTACGAAAAGGCTCCATTTATAGATAAGTAAATGTGGATACAGATCACATGGTTTGAATACACGAGAAGCACTTCGGAAAGGACCGCAAATAAATTATGAGCCTAGGCTAAGTATGGACATATGTGTGGAGCTAGATTGATTCTGAAGAAGGTCTCAATTTGCTCAGGTTTTTCGTGAAAACTTCGAGTGGATGGGTCTTCTTCGTTATGCTTTTAAATCTCCTATCCACTTGTATCATAGATTATTGATATTTTTGATCGGCTAAGTGGTATCTATCTATTGGGTAGATTAGGATTTATTGACTTCTGAAGGTCTGGAACTATACAAAATAATATTTTACGTGGTCTCGGGTTTTTTTTTTTAAGTAAGGTGGAAAATCATTCAATGACTTTTTTGCTCTTGGGCGATAATGAGGATGTCAGACTTTTATTGACTAAAACTCTTGATCCCTCTTTGCCTTTGTTCCAGGGCTCCAGGGTACACTTTCGCACAACCCTTAGACGTGATTTTGGGTAACAGCTAAGTAGAGGATGACATATCACATAAAATATGTATGCACGTAATTAGGTTGTAAACTAATCATAGCAGTAAATGTTTAAGTAATTTATGCAATAAGTTTTGTCAAAAGTCCTTACATCTCAATGTTAAATTTTTAAATTCAAATTACTCTTGTTCAGAATTTATCTATTGTAGTTTTAGGTTTTCATATTATAATGTCTCTATTAATAAACTTGATCGATGTGACATTTCAATAATGAATGAAAAACATATTTTAAACTTTATCATGATACAAACCTTACAAAATTAATGCATAAAATCTGTGTAACTCTTCAACATGCCAGATGACCTTCACGTTGAAAAGTTAACTAATTGTAATGAACATGGAAACTGGGTCATTTCATAATATATCACAAGTTTTGAACAACAATACCTGCTTTGTTACAACATTGAGAACATGAATATAGCACCTAAATACGTATACCATTTTGGTATACATCAGAGAAGAAGTCTCAAGGAGGGTTTTTTTTTTAATCACCGATGGAAAACTGGTGAATGACTGCACAGTGTGACCAAGAAAAAATTGGGGCAAAACAGGAATAAAAAATAACATTTGCTTTAAATTAGAGCTAAACGCTGTTGAGTCTTTAACCTGGGCGTTTTTAAGTCAAGAGCGAATAGGTTACTTACTAGGCAAGCGTGCTCCATCGTCGACTCGACTAGACCATCGCAAATCATCAGCTGCGATAGTGGTCAAGCGCGATCCTATTGCCTTGATCACAAGTAAAAAAGGGCGAGACAGTAAAATGTTGCTCGGCCGAAACCATGTAAGCGAGTTAGGAGATAAGCGCTCGGCCGAGCACTCGGCGGTATATTTATACGTACCGAGTATTCGGCCGAGAGCATTGTCTCGCCCGTTAGCTCAATACGTGTGATCAAGGCATATAAGACTAATGTTATTATGTCGAAAAGTGTACCTATGTTTGTACCTTCTTCACGCTCGCATGGCTGAACAGATTCCGACAAAACTTGGTACACGGGTGGACCATGGCCTAGACATAGCACATAGGAACTTCAGAAGTATGTTCTTGGGATAATTCTCTACTATCACGTGAGCGAAGCCGCTGGCAGAACTTAGTCAATTTATAAATATGAATGACAGTAACCAACCAAAAAATAGAGGTAAAAGTGTCCCATTTCCGTTTCCGACTGCCCATCATTCATTACAGATATTGGAACCGAACCAGCATGATCTAAATACTCCACTCTTAGATATTACTCGTATTTTGACGGCCAATCGACCTGAATAGCCCATTGTCTAAATCTGGAACTAGTAACTACTAAGACAATAGTCTCTATTTCACATGAAAATCAATGTTAAAAAATCGTTTTCTATTACACTTACTCCAAAACCCGCTCTTATCCTATCGCTTCTCGGTACGCAATGCAGTTATCCGCACTAGTGCAGAAAAATGCGCGTGCTCGCCTTGGCACAATGTTATTATAATAAAAAAAAACATCGTCGTAAGTGTATTGAAAAACGTCGTTTGATACACGTGCAAAGTTGTTACTGCAGCCCTCGACTCCATTACGTACTCGCCTACTAAGGCTCGTGCGAATTACGCCTCGATCGCTATGACAAATTATCGCTTGTATCAAATTTAATATTTCTTGTCTGTGTTATAATTGGATTGATTTTAGCTTTCATGACTGTATTTTTGCTTTCAAACGACATTCAACTATCACATTACAGTAAGTACCGTACGCTACGCTACGTTTTGGGAACATATTCATTGTGCGTACAGCTACGGAGTGGAATTCCCTGTTGGAGTCCGTGTTTCCTGACAGCTACATGTCAAAAGTAAAAAGGTTACTTCTAGGCAAGCGTCCTCCATCATCGACCACAACATCGCTTACCATCAGCAGTGCTATTTATTCTCTAAAACCGCCTTCAGAACAGAGCTGGTCGCAGTGACGAAAACCGAATAGATACATTGGATTGATAATCCAATCGGCAGCGCGAACTATAGCAACGGGGTCAACTTATTTGCCGCGTACTATAGTAACCTTCTATATAGTATACGCATCATGTGCTAAATTTTTTCCAACATTTGCTTCACACAATGTCTAGTCCACTTCCACTCATTGAAATAACAATAAAACATATAAGTCTAGTAATTTCCCGTCATTGACAAAGCACGGAACAATTGCATCGTCGGCGCCATAACTTAGCATAACACTCAGCCAATGTAAATTGCAAATCATGAGTAGTGCTAAAACAATAGCGTACAATCAAAACAGCAGATGTGAGGTTAGTATGATGTTGGTATAACATTCGACGTCCGTTGTAGGCTTGTTACGCATGCTATTAATTTATGTTACTAGGACTTTTGACCTAAGCTCCTACTGGTCAGCTGCCCAGCTTAGGTCTCCTAGAAAGCCCCTTTTTTCGGTGATAAATAAGTTATCTTGGTCTTGGTAGAGCGAGATGGAAGGTCAGCTTTTTACTGACTACAACCCACCTTTGTTCATTTAGTTGTCGTTTGTGTTTCAGAGCGGTTGCTGAAAATTTTTCACTGGTCTAATTAAATTTTCTAGGGTCTTTAGATGGAGAAGAAAAGATTCTCTCTTGGCTCTTTTCGTTCTGGTGCCACTGTTAATTTTTCAACGCCAAATCTCGTCTTAGTCGTGCACTCCTGACAGAGTGGTCGTGGTCAAGACTCGATCGAGTCTTGCGTCTCTACAACTTGCGCCATGCGACGCTATGCAGCTCTGTATTTGGCGACTTGGGACACCGAATAGGTCGGTTTTAATAAGTAAAGTCATCCCAAGCTGGAGAAGTCATTTGATAGTTTCTCGCTTCAAAACAAAAAGATTATAGTAACTCTTTCCAACGATTCCGCAGACAGCGAAGGCTCGAGAATTAATTAGCAAGCCTGACCTATCTACGCGTCAACAAATCATAAGAAATCTGAAATACCGTTGCACATAAAATAAATCTCTCACAGCGAAGACGTTTCAGAAAAAAATCGAGATAGTGAGATAAACGACACCGATAAATCTAGACACGTTACTTTTCCAGCTAATTGACTTTTTATCCACTAACACATTAGACTAGTTTAATAAATTATTCATTAGCATACTAACGCATTTAAAATGTTAATTTTATGTATAAGCAGTATGAGGAGATGTCCATTACGAATAAGAGTTCTATGCATTGCTCTAATTTCTGATCTTGAAGGAGACACGCATAACTATCAAGCTACAAGACAGATTGGTCATCAAAAGTGCGTTTCCTTCAGTTCGACATGTCTTACAGGCTCTCATGTAATACTCGTATGTAATATGTACCAATGTCTATCTACATTTTGTGTAGATAGACATTCGTAAATAAGATTCTTACCCTTTTATTAAACCCATTTCTCGCCTCCAACAAAACAAATAAAGTGAAAATTCTCACCCAGGGATTACTTACATTCTACAAAAGCGAACTACCCACATGTTACTTAGAAAAAAACTTTCTACTACCTTTCAAATATCGATATGAAAACATTCCGAATCGTTCGGAGTTAGTCCTAAAACTTTTAACCAAAGTGTGCTATGATTCAGACAGTTTTGTGTAATATCGATATACAAAAGGTATATTTTTAAAACTACTTTATGAAGATTGTTCATAAAGATCGGGTATATAAATTGTTTGCAGGTTATAAGGGGAATAAAATGGAGGGTGAAAAACGGAAAGAATAATAGAGGGTTGAGTTCAGACTTGAGTACTAGCGTTTCTATGTAAATGTTAGCTCCAGTTAGGTCTCAAGTAGAGAAATATTACGCTCGTGATTTTTATCTAGATAAGTACGGTGCCTTAGGTTTTTATGGAGGTAGGTTTAAAGGATCATTGAACAAGGGTCATCAGCCCTAGTTTTTTCAACTGCGCCATTGTCTGCTACTAGCAATAAAATAATGGACTGTTAGGTATGCTAATTCAGTTTAAGTCTGGAATTTGAGAGGATCTTTTTTTGAAGTATATTAAAAGGGTTGCGTTTATCAGTATTTTACCTATAAAGGTCATACAAGTTCATATAAAGAATACTAGCCGCAGGAGGCGAGGCGGTGCAGAATGGGTACCGGGTGGCTCTAATGAGCTGTGACTTTTATCGATGACGTGGTCGACGATGAAGCACGCTTGTCTATTCACTTGACTTAAAAACTCCGACATGGAATGCCACCATTTTATTCTTTTAGGTAGAAAACCACTTGATGACTTCTCCTACTCACTCTAAGGTGGAGCGAGAGGGCGAGTCAGAATTTTACTGACTAGATTTCCTTCAGTTGGTCTTTCTTTTTCAGGACCATAGTATCTCTTTTAGAAATTTTCCTGACATGGAAATACATCCAGATGTACGAACAATGATAGTATTCTCAAAGCGATCTCTGTTAATAAGTCTTTGTTATCTTCAGTCAACAGAAAGTAAAGGTCTTTCCTTACAAATTCAGCAGGAAGTAAACTCCTAATAGATTGAAGGACGACCCACCCAAAGGAAGTGCTAAAGACAACCTACAACTGCAGAGTACAAAGTCTCTAATTAAACATTAATCGACACTACGCTAAGCTAATTAATACCATGAAATCAACACGATAATACAGGAAGACGGCGTAACATAAACTAACTGCGGATATTAGTAATATATGCTATATGTAAACTTGAATACCTTTCGAGGAAATTGATGGCTTGAACTGGCTGTACTTGGAACTGAGACCTTGCGGGAGGCCGGGAAATGCTGGCACTTGGAATTAATCCTACTTTAAAGGCTTAATTGATATCACATGAAGTGACGTGCAATAGAAAACCTAAAGACTCTGGATTGCTATTCTCATTGGCTGGTCTTGACTGCAAAAACAGTTGCATATGCGAAGGTTCGAGTACTACTAAGCTGTTCTACCTCACATAGAAAAAGGAGAAATATTCAGATTGATTCTCAACCCTTGTTCATTTGAGTGGAAATAAAAAAGTGGACTGCATTAAAAATGCCTCCAGAAGAGTGACAGTAAAAGAAGCTTTTCCGAAACACCCGGAGCAGTCAATCTGTAAATCAGCTAATCTTCAGAGCACAATATTCTCGTATGTATTGAGACTACATGAACAAGACTTTCGGGATAGACATAATTGGCGTCTCATGATTGGTAAAGCCGATCTCACGTAACGGGATAAAGGCGAGGCAGAAGAAGAAGATGAAGACCCTGTACTAGCAAGAGAGAAGAAGAATGAACTGCTAATGAAATATTGATAGTCGCTCAAAATGTGTGTTAAAAATGCTTGAATTTCTCAGCAAATAAGTTAGTTTCAAGGTTACGCAGATGTTACACGTAACGAAACACATTTTTGTTTCCATTTTTTCTTTCCGATTTGTTAGTTGTTCACCATTATTTACTCGATTTTCGCCGATGCGATCGGCAGATATCGAGCGTGAAGGCACGTACTGTCGTCAGTGCGACATTATTTATATTTTGAAGTTCCACCGAAAGGATTTACCAGTGTTAAATTGAGATAATTGAAAAAAGACAAAATAAACATATTAATATTATACGCATTAAAATTGCAAGTAAATGGATTTGGACTTCAACATACTTTTTTTTGAGGTGGTTAATCATCAAATAACTTCTCCCGCTCTGGGTGGCGCGAGAGGGTCACTCTAATACCCAGCAGTGCTTTTCCAGTTGCCCATTGCGTTTCACTAACTCTTTTGAACAATCCATAGACAACCCGACTTCGCCATACTTTTTTTGTAGCTGTCAACTTTTCTATGTCGTAGTAAGTAATAGGTATTAGAAAGTACCTAACTAAAGATAGGATGAGCTCATAATACATTATTGTTAATGATTTCTACCGCATTCTAGGCCAGACCTATTCTCGTTATAAGCATACCATCACACGAAACAGTACCTACTAAAAAATCAATCGATGTACTACGGCACAATTCTGCTAAGTCCGTTCCATCATCGGATCTCTAGACGTTATGCCACCGGTACATGGTGGACATCCCACCCATACGTACAAAGAGTTTTGGGACCACATTTATTATGCGTACAGCTAAGGAGTGGAATTCCCTGCGGTAATCTGTTTCCTGATAGCCAAACTAGAGCGAATAGGTTGCTTCTTGGCAAGCGTGCTCCGTCGCCGGCCACATCATCGCTTACCATCATTGTAACAATAAAAGAAAACAATGCTACGCAGTTCTGCATGATCCAATCCTAACATTAGCAAGTGTAGATCGGTATCAAACAAAATAACACAGCGCACACACTCGATACAAACGCGACGTAACATCACGACACGTTTAGAATCTATAATCACGTATTTGTACGTCATTTCACTTTAGCTTTCTAAAATGTACGTAGAATGCAATTTAAGGAACGTTTTGGTGTGAAGAAAATAGAGTGTGTTCTTTACAAAATAATATAATAATATTTCCACAACTATCACACAACACCGTCTAGTCCCAAGCCAAGCAGAGCTTGTGTTATGGGTACCAGACGGCTGATAAACATACTTATATATTTCTAAATACATACATATTATAGATAAATAACACCCAGACACAGAACAAATGATCGTGCTCATCACACAAACATTTGTCCTGGGTGGGAATCGAACCCACGACCTCCGGCATAGCAGTCAGGGCCACTAACCACCAGACCAACAGGCCACCACCGCTAAAATTGATTACGTTGTTCGAAGCAGTTACTAAGACCCTAGAACACACCTTTGCCCTTGTAACTGATGAAGCAAAGGTAGGTTTTAGACTGCGTTTCCACCGGAGATGTGCGAGGATGCATAGCGAGGGATGTGTTAGAACCAATTTGAGGAGTCCGTGTCTTCACAGTAAGACAGTGGTCTGGGGCAGGGTTGTTCTAAACCGCCCCAGCTACGCGTGTTAAGAATATTGTGTAAAACTTTGTGAATTAGAAGCTAGACCCATCGTGGATAATAATCGTGTGTGTATTTGATAAAGGTCCTGTTGACCGATAATATGTATACTGTCTGCCAATAGAATCCCTTTATTTACCTCGCCTCGGTCAGCAGTTGGTTCTTTACAAACACATCCTTCGCTACGCATCCTCGCACATCCCTGGTAAAAACGCAGCCTTATTCAGTAAAATTCTAACACTTCTCGCTCTATCAAGAGCGGGAGAAGTTATTTATGAGCAGTTTTTAAGGGATAGGAATTTATAGAGGGAAAATATTTCCTTATAACTCTACAAAGTTTTGATGAGCCTCATGATTTACTGTTTCGAGATAGACTTAATCAAACAGAACCGTAAGGAGGTAAGAGAATTGTAGCGGAAGGGATGTTATGTGAGATAAAAAAAAAATATTTATTTCAATTACAATATAACCTGTCCAGCAAAGAATTTTTGCAACACACAATGCTTTTATTAGGTGACTCCGCAAATATAACTGAGAGAGGAAGCAGAAGGCTGGATGCTGTGGAGCAGCATGGAGGAAACTATATCCAACTACAAATCAACTACAAGAAGCTGACTTGATGAAAACCTCAAAGCTATTCAAAGTAGGTATATTAAGTATTTGTCAATTTTCATGCAACACAAAAATACAAAGGGAACTTAATGCGTAGGGTGGTGAAGAGACGATGTGTGCCTATAAAGTAAAAGAAAGAAGTTTTTGAGACGATTCTGCTATTAGTGTAGAAAATATATTAGGTGATTTCCCACCACAATAAGTAGAAAATAATTCCGCAACTTTCATAAGCAACTAATATAGGTTACTAACGATTGAACACCAGATAATACTCTTAATAAAAATACAAAGATGATACTGAAGATGGACGTCGTCACCGTATGAAGTAGGCCTAAAATTAGAGCTATCTAGATTGGCCGGAGAAGGCATAAGATAGAATAATCTGGAAAAATACTGGAAGCCCAAGACCAATAATATAAATAAGGCTTAGCATAGCATAGCATCAGCCTGATAATTTTCCCACTGCTGGGACTCAGGCCTCCTCTCTAGGAGAGAAAATGGGCCGTAATCCACCAAGCGGGCCCAATGCTGGTTGGTGGATGTCACATGTTTTCGAATTTTTGGTTCTAAGACATACACATACACACATGATTCCTCTCGATGTTTTCCTTCACTGTTTTGAGAGCAGTGGTGATGAAATAAATTACACAAAGGAATGCGCCTGGCTGAGTTTGAACCTGTGAGCTACAACTCGTAAGTTGGGGCCGTAAAAAAGGCTTAGCGTTTGCTGCATGTAAAGCGAAAAACACATTCAGTGAACGCTAAGCACAGTTAGGTCAACATAATAATGTAGGTACGTAAAGCACAGCAAATACCGAGTGTTTTGCAAAAGGATCTTTGTTTGATCAAGCAGTCAGGAATGCCATGCTCGTGACGTAGCACCTACCTACTCCGCAGTTTATGAATCGAAGCCATTGTTCCGAACCAACATCTGTTGTAATACGTAAATGTATTGCAAACTTACTACACATAGGATGGAAGAAGTTGGCACATTATGTGGACCAAGAAACTATATGTATAGGAAAGTATACAAGGCTGGTTGGAATAAGCCCACCAAAAATTGGCCGCCATAGCCCACGCACAATGGTCCGCATAGGACTAAGTGCGGAAACCATACTCCGATAGATAGAACTATACGTATCATCTATTACTATTATTTTTTCATTATTATTGTTTTTTAAGCCTGTTCTGTCCCACTTCTTTGGAACGCAGTTGCCCTTTGCGTTCCAAATGGCAACCAAAGAAACACAGATGACTTTTAGTTAGAGTAAAAGTCACATAAAGTAACGCTTCTTCTCGATCCTCTCTAATTGATGAATTTCCACTACAAATAAAAAAAAAAACTGTTTTTAGAAAACGTCTTTTTTTGGCTCCGTATATCCCTTAGATTTGACATTATTGATGAAATAAATCACACGAAGTATAATGCCTGATCAGACTTTGTAATTTTGAACCCACAACATAGGAACACCTCATACATACCTATGTTTCCGAGCAAGTATTATATACATATATATAATAGGTACCAATCCAAATATGAAACATGGCTGGCAAGATCTGTCGTATTCCTAATATGTGTATCAAATCCAAAATAAACACTGTTTATCATAGAACTTTGATACATAAGACTGAAGGAAGACCCTGAAGAAGATTGGGACATGAGCTGTATAAAATCAAGAAATAACGGTGCACATCGACCTTAATTCATTTCATTCGCTTATTGATTTCATTAATTGACAAGACAAGATGTAATTATAAATACAAAGGCATAAAATGTTTCCCAGTCAAGAATTTATCGAATAGCACCTAAAACGCTTACTCACTTAAAATTTTTTTCTTCAAAATTTTAAAACAGTTTCGAGCAAAAAATTATTGATGTAATAATAGCGCCTAAAATGCTTATCTTTTGTTTCAAAACAATAAAACATGAAAGAAAACAACATGAAACTTTATTCTTGTTTTTATAGGTATATCTATAATACATATAAGCTCGGATATAAAATTGTAAGCAAAAGAAAACTTCAGCTTTTTCTAAGAATCCATTTTAAGAAGATATTTTCTTAGTAGGTCTGTAGGCAAAAGCATACCGAATAATAACATTGTTAACTGCTAAAAGTGCTGTTTCCAAGATTTAGAACTAGCACAAAATTATACGAATATTGGTTGATGAGCTCACCGTCCGCCATCCGGCCGTCCGGTAAGAACCGAGCCAGCAAAACTGAAGGTCTACGCCTACTTTTTTTTTAGGGTTGTGGAATGTTCGAAAGAGTTACCATAGCCGTAGAATTTAAACTAAAGGAACACAAGTGGGTTTTAATCAGTAACAGTCTGACACGCCCTCTCGCCTCTATCCAAGAGCGAGAAAAGTTATGTTTTGATTACCCAGATTGAAAAAAAAAAAATGGTTAAATAAGACGTTAGAAAGAGATCGTCTACGTAGATAATATTATTGTTCCAATCCCATCTCATTATTGTAGTTCAAGAACACGCACTTGTAAAGTACCTACAAATACTTCTACTAAGTAGGTACTTACTTTATAAAAGGTTTAGTTAAATTGTTAAAACTATCATAATTACTAAAGCGGTTCATGGACAATTAGTTAAAATGTATAATTATGTCCCTATTAACCCAAAGGCGCTTAGCTGTTAATCCGTAAATCTTTATAGTTCTAAAAATATATTCAACGCAAACCGGTCTCCATAACAAAGTGACAAATAACCCGTTACAAACATAACAACACGTTACAATAAAACTTTCGAGTGCCATTGAAATGCTTGGTTGAATTTATACTCACTCAGTAAGCGAAAATACTCCTAAACAGTCGTGTAAATAGATAATAATTTATCTTGTATAGGTAATTGTACCTACATACTCATAAATGGCGGTAAAAAGTATAGAAAATAACACGTTACGTGTGCCTCGTACGTGATGCACCGATTAAAATAACACATCTACACGTACAGAGCATTGAAAGGAGTTGACTGGGTTAACTTTCTCCGCACCAGTAAAAATACTACAGTATCCTCATACGCTATCAAAGACACTATCATATTACAGAATACCTCAACCCGCATCCTGTTCTCAAAATAAACCCTATACTTCACTCTTTTCACTGTTATTTTTCCTTCCATTATGCAGTAGACAATTTTTTTTTTCTTTTAAAAATAGACCGTGTTAAAGAGTTCGAACCTTTTTTGTTTGAACTGTTGGAACAACATCGTGTCGAAAACTAAACAAATGAACCTATGAGATGGGCCAAGGCCGAAACAAATAAATATTTGGAGTAGAACGAAGGTTGAATAATGTAATGAGCTTCGGGAAAGGGAGACTAGTTACTGAAACAATTTTAATGGAGTAACTTACTAAAATAATAAATAAGTAAAAAAAGGTTTGAAGATAATGAGTTGGGAGTTTTTAAATTATTATAAGAAGATCGTGAAAGAACAGTGGTAGAATGGTAATAGAATAATTCAGGACTAAAGGTAAAAAATAACTTAGTAAACGAATCACGAGAAAAACCCGTGGTAGTCAAAATCAACAATACCTCAAATACAGCATCGTCGTTAGTTAAATATCCTACCAGATGTATGAAAAATAGGATTAAAATAAACAAAGCCGGGTTTCAGAGTCTATTAAAAGTTATTATGAGTTTCGTGGCAAATCGTAGGATTCAAATTCATCGTACACACTTGAATTTTAGACACACGTCCTGAAAGCTGAGTTCACAAACATCAAATAGAAAGTTTAAATTGAATTGTCGCTCACACTGAAATGAGTGGTTCGCCATATTTAAATGAGTTTTAACAATACCTAGTATTCTGAGAAGAAATCGAACACCTGGCGTAGAATTTATGCTTGATTTCAGATCAAAACTTATATTCCCTAAAGTTCGGTTCACAACTTCAAGCTATAAATTATGCACGTTTTGCTCAGTCATTTGTTCGTTAAAGCTGTTCTTGCGATCTCATTGGAAAGTTTATTTCTTAAAGGCAGGCTATAGTTCTAGTTCTGTAATCGTATTTCTATTAAATGCGCGGCTGATTCCGTCGCACACAGTTAGCACTATTATCGTTTGTTTAGAAACGGCTTGGAAAGAATTTAATACTCGTACATGTGTTGAGACTTGAGATAAAAAATAAGCGTCGCTCCAACACTTAGCGTGTCGCGCAGGTGGCTTGGATCAACAAAAACTACTTATTTGTCGAAGAATTTCTTGTAGCACCCTATTTTTTTTTAAATAGGTAGGTAGGTATATTTTTTTTGCTGTGAAATGAAAATTTCAATAGGTAAAATAAAAATTCTAGATAGATCTTGCGCCATTGGATTCTTTTCCATAGAATATGGAAAAGATGGAAAAGAAAAAAGACGACAAATAACGCACAAGATGACACGTTTTCTAAATGTAATTTGGATAGCAAAATTCGAATGAATAATTAGGTACCTATCTATTAATAATTGCTGATCAATAAAAATGCTATTAAAAAGCAATTACTCGTCTTATTGTACCATCAGATAGCATCTGGCCATCACAATGTATAAAACTCAGTTGGTGGTAATGTGTTCGAAGCCTCGGACTAATTACGCACTGACTGGTCATGCAAGTGTGAAAATAACTGTGTTGTTGCTAAACAACTAAAGAAATTAACATAACACACTATCATCTACATCACACAATCATCTATAACATAAATTGTTACTATTATTCTGGCAGAAAAACGAACGTATCTTTTGTAATTTCTTGTTTTACAAGCAAAACAAAATATCGAATCGCCCAAAAGCGTTCAAAACACAGTAGTCATCTTTGCCAAATTCCACAGAGAAAGGTTCTTCGCTCCGTGATGTTTATCCAATTTCGTTTTCCAGTAATGACTTCAATAATAAAGGGTGCCAATTTCGTTTGCTTATCTATCGGTAAGAGAAAGTCGCTAACCTTGTTCGCTAGATTATAATCTTCGAAATTGTTGAACCGATTTAGATTACTGTTACGTTTCACTATCTTTATTTTACAAAAGAAGAAGCTCTTAAAAATAAATTAATTTGACGCAGAGACTTTATCAATACGGAAAAAAGTTAATCAGGTGAGCCAGGTCTTCAGAGTAAGTTACTTCAATGAAAAACAGTTCTCTAAAGTTGTTCCCTCTTTTCTGTTTTTTGCACGCAAGTCAAGTCATATGTTACTCAACATGTTTTTCTATCGAAACCAGTTGAAACCATCGATATATTATTCAATGTCAGTTGAAACCTGATGTTTTTTTCAGTGAGCCGTTGGTGTAGGAGAACCGGCTCGGCGGGAGCGCGAGTCAACAGGTAGGGTATAGGGCACTGACCTACAGTTGCGCTGCATGAATGGCATCGAAGTCGTTCAGCTGGCTGCCAGTCTTAATGAACTATCGATTTTTGAAAACAAGCAATTACTACCACAGAGGTTGACATTCATATGAGGAAATAAAGGATCAGACAGGAATTATGGCAGGCGTTCAATTGTTACTCCAAAAAAACTTCTTACAGTTGTGTTTACAAAGTCATCTGTACGCTAAAGTGGAAAAAAATAGTGCATGCATTGTGATGTTTTTAAGGATTATAACTATGTTCATTACCAGCATGTAGACTATGTAAACCAACTGATAGCAAGTCAAATAACGGCACTTATCTAAAGAATTCTAAAGTGAAAGAAATACTATTTTCAATGCAACGATAAAAAAAACTCTCGTTGTAAAGATAACTGTAGTTTGAAGAGTAACTAAGTAGGTAATAAATGCCGCTCACCTCGCAAACTGCAGGCGAAACGTGTCGTTTCGAGCCAGTTGCACGCCAGTGTCCTTTTGAACTTAACAAAGGTCTACTTTCACCGACGCCAGCCCCAAGATTCAGCTATACCATAAACGGCCCTCTCGACGAATATTGCAACTTTGCTTACGCGCTTTTTATCGAACAAAACAGTAAAGTACAATTGAAACGGTAAATTACGATCGAATTTAAAAAAAACCGTAGACGCACTTCACAAACACTCGTCAAGATTGACCACTTTTATTTCACCGCACTGCTGATTCTGGAGAAAAAGTGTTGTATCATGAACCCGTTAAAAAAGTTGGGAAACTTTTCGACTGTTTTCGTTGATCGAACGTAGTAGCACGTTCGTCGTGGGGCGATGCCGCCGCGCGAATGGCGGCTGGCCTGGCTCGGCGACGAGAACAAAACGAGTCGAGAGAAGCGAAGCGTGCGCCGCGATAGAATATACACAGAGATTACGAGGGCGAAAGAGACAACCATTTAGAACCGTTTGCCAACCCCCCCGCATGCTAAATTTAAGGGGAAGTAAAACACCTGCTTGTAAAACATTATTAATTTTATTGAACATTATTGACCCAGATGTTTTGCAAAGTTTATTTAATACAAGGAATTTTATTGACTTAATTGAAAGTTATCAAAGTCAATATGACGTCACAAGGACTACTTTACAAAGTTATCGTTTGAGGAGTGTCATTCTTCAGTCTTATAAAATTTGTAAGTATGGAAGAATAAAAAGAACACACCAAACATTAATATTGTAAATAATGTATACATGAAAATAATAGAAAACATGATGAAATTTATAAAAAAAAAATAATACATTTAAAATATTACTTCTAATTGATATCTTAATATCATAATATAAAATAATAAATATTCAAAAATTCCGAATTTACGTAAAATTATTAATCTCAGTAAACATAATACAAAACTGTATAAAATGTCAACTAAACATAGAAATTATGGTATAATCTTAGAAAATAGTGGAGGAAAACAGTAAAAGAACAATAAATAATAATTAAGATTCAAATTAAATTTCATTGGAACGCAATTAAAAATCTCTATATACAATACAAAATAAGGTAAACAATTCTTAGGACTAATATTCAATTGCTATCATGGTCTTACTAGTTCTACAGGAACACTTAAATCTGGTGTGACTAACAACGGATTCGTCTGCGGACGAATCTTAGCATCATAAGCATTTTTTTGTGCGACTGCAACAGGCGCAACTTTCTTAATAAAATTTGTTCTTATAGCTAAGACTATTGTATTAATAAACCCTACCACAACGTAAATACCACCGATGATCGAAAAGAGCCTCAACATAAATTGAAGTAAATTCTCCCTTTCCTGATAAACTTTAACTTTTAACGCAGCCATGTCATACTTGAAGAACACACCAGGTGCTCCGTGAGATCCTTTAGAATGACTTATCGGTCTTTCAAGCTCTTTGACTGAGTACTGGAAAGTTTTTATTGATTCAAATGCGGTATCTATATCTGTTGAGACAACTTGTATAAAATATTGATACAGCATGTTTTCTTCATTGGTAATTTTAAGATCTCCTTCCAGTGGGTATATTATTCCATTAGCTGGACTACCGAAGCTGAGACGGTGTATTCTGTGACTGAAGTTTTGGGGTGTGTCATCAAACAACATGTTTAAATGTATATGTCCTCTTGGTAAGTGTAAACTTTTTCCTGCAGTTACATGAAAGTTTCCGGCAACTTTGTTTAGTGTTAAGACACCGTGAAGTCGACATGCGTCTGGTCGACGATTAGGCTTTGTTTTCCTCGCTGGTATCGTAGCGCGAACCGACCCATGGCCTTTTTTCCACAACAACTGCCAAACAGAATGATACTCTTCTCTGAGGTAAGAATTGAGATATTTTACAGCATCAAAAGCATCTTGCTGCTCCTGTGTGAGCTCAAACCACGTGTCTTCTTCTTGTAACTCACCAAAACCAAATACGCTTTGTGAAGTGGCATCCAGAATATCGGCCCCAATATTGGAACAAGGCATAGCAATAGTCATATCAATGTTTATTCGAAGTTTTTCGTCCATATCAACATCTGGCATGAATTTGAACACTAAATTACTGTCTAGATAGTAAGTAACTTCGCTGTATACCAGCCACATAATAATAAGAAATGCGATAACGGAAAAAGTGCCGCCTACCGGTGTGCTGTCCACGTACTCTTCCGGCACTTTGGGGAAGGCATCCAGCTCCTTCACTCTGTCAATAACTTTCTTTTTGCCTCTATATCTTAACATTTTAAATTAAAAATAACTGTATTTAAAATAAACTCAGTCGACGTGTTTTTGACTTTTGTGCTTTTTTTTTTAATATTTTGCTTTCACTTGACAATGACAAGTAGATAGTTGAAAACTCCAGTTTGACAACCATGGACCACAGACTACAGAGGATAAGATTGACAACAAAGCAACGAAACGAATCACAGTGCAGAAGTGCGTTCAATTATTTTAAACAAAATTTTGCTTACTAATCACACTATTGTAAAATCAATCTGGCTAGCTTTTTCCTGGGTTTGCTTTCCATCCATTATCGCATGCAGCTGAATACCAGTAGTTTACATGTATTCCATATCGCAAGATGGATTTGGAAACCGCACATCTCTCGCGAGACGTTGAAGAGAAGAGTAACCTAATTGAACGTACCGCCCACTGAATTATGCGGAGGGTAAAGCATTTTATTTCTTTACAGTTTTAGCTTATTATTCCCTTTATTTCTTGTATCACATATTTTTTTACATTTTTAAATATTTTTAACATACATATAAAAAAAAAAACATTTAAAAATATAAAAAATAGTGTCCCACCGATATCGGGAACAGGGTCCAAGCTACCGGCGGTCAGGGCTCCAGAGAAAGGAACCTCCTAACAATACGAGCCGTGTCCAGGAGTACCGCTTTCTGAATCAAGCCCTTGATCCAGCCGCCTAACGAGAGCCTCCTAAGGTGTTGGTCGAGGCTCTTGGCTATTAAGCCATTACCCGACACGACTATCGGTACAATGATCGCCGAATCCACTTCCCACATGTGGACAACCTCGCGAGCCAAGTCAATATACTTGATTTGTTTATCTTTCTCGGCTTTCACGAGGTTCTCGTCATGCGGAACGGATATGTCAACAATCATTGCACGCCTCTCGTTTCGGTCCACCACCACTATATCAGGCTTATTGGCTACAATAGTCCTGTCAGTGATGATGGACCGATCCCAGTACAACGTGATATGACCATTATCAAGAACTGGGTCGGGCTCATACCTGTAATACGGCACTTCCGATCCCACAAGAGAGTATTTCAAAGCAAGTTGCTGATGGATAATCTTGGCTACAAGGTTGTGCCTATGCAAATACAGTTTTAGCTTTATTATTACGTTTATATTTTGAATTAACTAAATAATTAAAACGAGTAGGCAAATCTTTCGGCTTTCAATAACATGTGATCAATTTTTGAACGAAGCGTTGTTTGTCATTTGATAATGACATTTCATATTTTCTGTATGTGTCATATAATCTGTCATTTTTGCTAGCCGAGTTTCGCCCGCTGCGAAATACGGAATTTTCTATTTTTATCGCATCGAGAGACAATAAATACAAACATTTATGCAGTCCGACGACGAAGACACTTCGTTGCATTCATGCTTCGACTCGCTAAAAACCGCCGTCATGGGGTGCTGCTATAGTATTTGCCACAAAGACACTGATCCACAGGTAATTTTTACGCTATTTTTCGATTTTATTTAGTTGAATGGCGTGTGTTTGTGTGTTAGATTGAAGTTTATAATTGCCTACTACTACGTTTCGAATGTGAAATATGGGTGGTTTAAAGAACTGTTTGGTCATTTCCCGTTTCGTAGCTTTGACACTGACATACAATGGTTATCGTTATCGTCTAATTTCCAGTTGACTGATATTTTATCTAATTAAATACATAAACAGTATGGTTTAGCAATTAATATAGACCTTCTTGATGACAAGAGTTTACAAATACATCATTGTTTTAGGAAGTTTGCAGTGGCCTGTGGTTTAATGTTTATGTATGGAGTCCATTGTGCATTATCATTATACCTACAATCCATGTTTATGATAGTAATTAAAATTTCTTTTTATAAGTACCGCTATTGTATTTGATTACTAGTGAAACCTCCTTGGTTAATATTGAAAACAAGTTTACATCAAGATACTCTATTGACCTGGTTTTGCAACCAGTTTTAATATTTAAAACCTCTTTGTTATGGTTCAGTGGACAATATGTCATGACTAATTTTGTTTACTACACCAATGGAAATATGGATTAAGTATCCTAAAATACAAAATACAAAAATATTGGCTAAACTGTACTATACTGGACAGCGAGTTTTGAGCTCATAATTTTTTATTGAAAAGGTTTATGTCTAAAAAGTAATTATGCAAAGTTTCAATGTTAGGAAATATATAGTTTTTGAGAAAAAAAATAATTAAAATCGATAATTTTTCGTATTATTTAACGCCATTTTGATGGGTTTTGTTCACTTTTTATTTTATTTGTAGTTTCTATGATAATGAATTTATTAGTGATTCATTTACCAACCTCTTATTATATAGTTTTTAGTAAGAAATAATAAAAATGAGATGAGACAATTTGTTTGCATACCAAATAATTAGGGCACCCCGACTCGGATAGATTTAGGTTAGAAGGGGATGGCAGGGTCTAGTGAGCGAGCGCAGCGAGCGAACAGACCCTGCCATCACCTTCGTGGTTATTTTTTTTTAAACCACCCAAAAAACTCTTTAGTACTCAAGACAATTTGTTTGCATACCGAATATAGGGCACCCCGACTCGGATAGATTTAGGTTAGAAGGGGATGGCAGGGTCTAGTGAGCGAGCGCAGCGAGCGAACAGACCTGCCATCACCTTCGAGGTTATTTTTTTTTAAACCACCCAGAAAACTATATTTTAGTACTCAAATATTTAGTGGTAGAGCGCTCCCGGACAAAATTTTATTTTATTTTTTTCATTTTTAAATACCTGAAAGTATACATTTGTTACTGTGGGGGGATGGTCCGAGGGGTAGAGGGTGACACCCTCCTCTAAAATCCCCAAGTTAGACCCAAAAATGCATAAAATGTACGATTTTTTGATTCCTAACCTCAAAATTTTTAATCTTGAATATCTCCAAAAGTATGCGTTTCCTAGATTCAGGAGAGGGTTTGGGGGGGGTGGGGCCACCCCCCCTCCCCCCCTCCCCAAAAAAAACCCCTTATTTCGCTGTCCAGTATAGTACAGTTTTACCAAAATATTTATTTCATCTTAAACATTGTAAGCTTAATTATCCTGCTAATAAAAGAGAATAACCAACCTTTATCTCTTTATAACTCCCTAGTATCCACCCACTTGTCAATTTAATGTTATAGGTATTGAAAGATTTAGTTAACATACATAATATTACAATAATTATTAAGACTCGCAATAGGGTAGAGAAGGGTAATACAGAAGGGTAATATTTAAAAAAAAAACTGAAATAAATAAAGAAAAAAGAAAGAAAGAAAAATCGTTTATTCGACCTCTCACATACAGTAAAAAAATAGTAAAAGAAAAAAAAAATAAAAAAAATAAACAACATTAAAATCTGTGCAAGGCCAAAAAGGCGCCTAACTCAGCATATGCTGCGATATTTAAGAACGTTAAATAACGCAGCGCTCAAATATTAAAATATTTATAAATATATAATAAAATATTTATAATTATTTTAATTGCAAACTACATACACTACCACTCAAAAATTGTTGGCTATCTACTTCTCTATTTAATACATTTTTTTAAATCATTTAATTTATTTTTCATTCTTTGTGTCTCACTGCAAAGTTCTGCATTAAAAAGGTCTCCTATCTATCTTATATGTTATTGTTATATATAAAACCAAAATGAGTGTTATCAGTCTTTATAAATTCGGTAAAAGCAACAGAGATTTGAAGGCTGCAGAAGATACCAAGACAAATTGTTGTTTTTGTTTAGTAATTGGTGGCTCAATGATTTGCAACATTCAATGTTGGGACAGCCTAAGAGCAAGCAATAATGAAGATTTGAGCATAGTGGTTAAAATAAGCATAAGTATGAAATAGTTTAACTTAAGAAAACTTCAAAAAAACAATTTTGGATAAATATTTTTGAACGCTAGTGTATGTAGAATAGAATAGAATAAAACTTTATTTTACACCAAGAAAGTTACTTAATCAGTACTAAACTTAAATCAATGGGTACAATGGCGGTCTTATCGCTGAAAGCGATTTCTACCAGACAACCTTGGGATGCATCGTAAGAAATAAAGTAAATACAGTACATGTAGTTTGCATTTAAAATAATAATAAATATTTCTCTAAGTAGTTTTCTTTTTAATTATTACCCTTCTGTAGGTATAACTCCTGCTGTACTGTGGGTGCATTCATAAGGATGTAAATTGATATACAGAAGGCATACACACCCGAAGCAGCTATCTGTGGGTTTTGAACGCACAACATGCAGCACAAAAGCCGATCCTGTAACCACTGCGCCCATCATCCCGTCACTGTAACTTACCATTAGCTTGGTCTAAAAAGTAGCAGGAAGAGGTTATTCAAAGTGTTTTGTGTATGTGAGATTACATGTTAGTAAAACCACACTATACCAGCTATACAGAAGCAATTCCTAGTGAGATGAGCAGTAAATTTTTGCTTTTTGATTCAGATTTGTAGTAAAATATACAATAAAAGTTGAAGAATGTTGTTCATGTGAATCATTACAAAGGTTTTTGCTCATGGCTTGTGAGCTTATCACTAAGTAATAACAACTGCACAAGTAGACCTCCAAAATTAATGCTTTCCATAGTCAATCATCAAGATTCCTCAACGCCTTAAAAACACATTAAGTTAGCTGTTGCTCTCACAGTCATATTGACAAATGTCATGTCATATGTATTGTGTGTTGTTGTTGAAATTTTTGACAAATGTTACAGAAATTCAGAAGCCAGGAGATTGACACCATATTTGCCAAGTGTTATCAAATTACTGGGTTGTGGTAGTCATCTGACTACCAGAATCAGTAATTTAGATGCAATAACCGCCTAGATAGGCAGTCACTACATCTAAATTACACATCTTTAACTGCATCCTGTCCAACTGGAAGCCGACCCCGATATTCATTTCAACATTTTTTGTATGTCCATTTCATATCTTTTATAAATAAATAAAAGGCACTTTTAGAATAAAATATAAACAATTTAAGTAGGTCGATTAACTTTTGAATTCACCATTCAATAAACAGGAAATTGATATACGTAAAGATAACAACATAAACATTGATAGCGCCTAAATAATGTTGGTTAGAGTAATATTATTCTATAAATAACACCAATTTGTTATATAATAAAAACACACATTTTTTTCTCTTTTTAATTATTAGAGAAATTGAATAAATTCCTATTACACTCATTGTATAAATTAGTTACAAAGCAGCAAATGATTGAACCAAAATTGGAATGGCTATGAATGAATTCTTACATCACTGAAAAGAAAAAAAATTGTTCTGACAAAGACTTTCATTTGAAAAAACTCGCCAAGTGCTAGTCACATTCGCACACGAAAGGTTCCGTATTAGTGTTAATATCGAGCAAAAATGCAGAAAAAATAACGTTTTTATATTCTATTTAGATACTTAACTAAACTTGATAGGTTATTTAAAAAAAAAATCGTCTAAAAGATTTACAACGATTATTAAAATTCAGTTAATCAGCTTCGACAAATCAATTAATGAACATCGGTTTGGGTAAATAACTAATTGTAAACATTTTTATTAGAATTTTTTTTTAGACATGTGAAGATTGTTTCCTAAACGTATGTAGTAGTTTTAGTATGGGAACCCATTCTAATTTTTAAATTTGTTATTGGTTTTACACATAGTAGAAGCAATAGAAATATTTGTACACATTCTGTTAAAATTTCAACTCTTTACCTCTAACGGGTTATGAAATATAGTCTGCTAACAGATGAGCGGACGGACAGACAGTGAAAGCTTAGTAATAAGGTCCCGTTGGTACTCTTCGTGTACGGAACCCTAAAAATCAAAGGTGCACACCAAATTAACAAAAGCATTCTTAACATCAATAGTTCAAAAAAAACTTCTTTTGAATGCTTTAAATAGAGGAAAATGTAGTTAATTTTTATAAACAGAATATATTGAAAGCAAACATGATACTATAGTTGCACAACATAACGTTGGTGTAGAATTACATATCTGCACACAAGTTGTGTTGTTGTGAACTAAATGTAGACTTTTTATTTAAATCTACTGGGTAGAATTTAATTAATTATACTGTAGGTTTTTTTTTTATTATTATTTATGGTTTGCATTTGACCACTATCTTACTGATAGTAAGCGATCATTTGGTCGACGATGGAGCACGCTTGACTAGAAGTAACCTATTTACTTTTTACCCGACTAAGGCAAAGCCAAAGGAGGGTTATGATTTTGACCGGCTATGTATGTATGTAAGTATGTTCATCTGTTCCCTCATAGTTCCTAATCTACTTATCAGAACTCGACATATGAGCTGTATCGTTAGAACCGTCTTAATAGCATTAGCTCTCAATGATGTAGCATTAGATTTAATTAATTAAGGTTAATAGATAATATAATTGATTGCAAAAAGAATTTATGCTGTATCTTTCTTAAAAGTAAAGCTTTTTTGTTTTTGTTGTTGTGCTCACACCATTGTTATATATTACAATACCTATACGTGAGGACTTGTAATTGGCTTCCTAATGTTTATGGTTTCTTTTTGTCTGTTTTTATTAGCTGTAAGTCCTCCATGTACTAAATAAATAAATAAATAGTGCGCTGAACATAGGCTACGTAACATGTCACAAAACTCTATGTGGGCCCTCTAGTGGACAAAAAGTGTTGTCTTAAAAAATAAAAATAAGATAAATATACTGTGTTTGGTATCATTAGAAAGGGCTTACTTTGTACATTTCCAAAATATTATTCAAATTTAAAGTGACGCCTTCTAGCGGACAAAAAGTCATGTATTTAAAAAAATAATAATATAATTACACCGTGGTTGATACCATTTGAAAGGGCTTCACTTTTACTTATCAAAAAAATATCATTAAAATTTACAAAAAAAGTCGTAGTCACACGTTATATATCTAGGTACAAACCGTATTTAAAATAACGTGTGACTACGACGTTTTTACTTACTTTTTAGCGTCCTGTTTTAGTCGTAGTCGGGTTTTAGTTTTTTACCTTTATTTTATGACTTAAATACCTCTAGGTTGTAGCTATCAGGAAACACAGACTCTGGCACTCTTGTGTACAAGACAAAAGTGTTCCCAAACGTTTTGTTGTATGTAGAATATTGCAATTGTAGTTAAGCGCATTTCTATCTACCTGGTTTGGTGCTGACCGAACACGGCAAGTTCGGTCCGTACCTGTACAAGATTCGTGCGGAGACGACGCCCGGGTGTCGCCACTGTGCGGACCGCCCGGTAGACACGGTGGAGCACACAGTCGAGGTGTGCCCCGCTTGGGAAGAGCATCGCCGTGTCGATCGGCGGCGATCTCTCGCGCCGGGGCTTGGTTCAAGCCATGCTCCGGAGCGAGGAGGAGTGGCAGGCGGTCGCCTCCTTTTGCGAAGCAGTAATGCTAGCAAAGGAGGAGGCCGACCGCATTAGACAAAGGCGCACACGCCGCCGCCGCCGCCGGGTTTCCGATCCCGATTTCCGGCCACCGTAGGCGCGGGCTCGCGGACGGTGGGCAATGGGTAGCTCGCTGTCCGTCCGTCCGGTAACAGACTGGTCCGAGCTCAGGTCGTCTACGGCGCGCACTGTTCCCGCGCGCCTCAAGGAGTTGTCAGCAAACTGTAGGGGTCCAGCAGGGCCGAAGCCTACTAGGGCTAAAGGTTATGTGAGAATGTCACCACGGGCCCCGGGACAAAGGCAAGGAACGGAAAGGTAGGTTTTTAGTCAGTAAAAGTCTGACACTATTTCTCGCCCCACCCAAGGGCGGGATTTGTCATTGGATGATTTTACCTAGGTTAAAAAAAAAAAAACTACCTGGTTTGCGACTGGCATGAAGAAACTCCATAGATAGATAGATAGATAGATAGATAGATGTATTCTTTATTGTACACCAAAAAGTAAAATTACATTAAGAACTTAAAATTAATAGGGTGTCACAATGGGCAGTATTATCGCAAAAAAAAAAAAAACCATAGCGCCAAGTTTATCAGATAAATTATTATTACAGTGGAAGGAAAACACACAACAAACACAAAAACAACAATTTATTTGCTGTTTTTACCCGACTGCAAGAAGGGCTATGTATTTTTTTCTTATTTAAAAATATTTTTTGTTGAGATGAGAAATTATCGAAATTATCAAATGTTTTCTCTCGCTCTAGGGCAGATCTAGAGGGCAAGTCAGACTTTTACTGAGTAAATCGCGCACCTGTGTACTGCAGTTTGTCTTTCGTGTTCGTCTCGCGGCCCTAGCAGGCATCGGTCCACTGAGCCCCTTCAGTATTGCTGACATCTCTTGAGGCGCGCGTGGAACATTACGCGCTGTTGTTTCGGGTTTGGGTTTGATACATGCCGAACCGCCTACGCTCACGATTGCCCATCTTCTTATTGCTTCGCAAAAAGAAGCGTCCGCTTCCCATTCCCAATCGCTCCAGCCCATGATCTGAACCAGAATCGGACGCGAAAGGTCGTCGCCATCGATTGCAAGTTGCTTTATAGTAGGAATTACTCTTCGTTTGAAAATTTTTTCATTGAAAATATGGTATTTTCAAACAAAAGACTCCGAAACCCGGAACAACTATCTATCTGTAGGCCATACAAAAAATAATTGCGCCCTGTGGGAATCGAACTCGCTTCGCATATATTATGTATCGACTAACTTATTTTATTCATTCAAAGAAGTCTCATTCTATGACTTAAAGATAAACAGCCATCCCTTATATTGATTTATAAATAGTGTATTAATAATCTTGCAATTAAAATATTGATTAATTATAACATTAACCTAATAACCTTCTGATTGAATAATAAAAATAACACATAATGTATAGACTTATTATGTATTTATTCACTTTAGATTGCAATATTAGCTTGCAAGTAAAAGTATCTATAAATAGTTGGCAATAGCAGGGAATGATTTATAACTATCTAACTGCTACCACCGAACCAAAGGATGTTCCTTTGGTTTCCAGGATAAAAAGTATGCTATCTGCTATTCCAGGAGACCTCTGTGTATTTCCCTGCAGGTAGTAATTATTGAACAGGGCAGATGTGATCTTATTCTGTTCTGTCCTTCCAGGAGAATACAGTGAACGAGCGGACGCACCTTCTCGAAGTGACGGAACAGCAGCAAGAGACGCCGGTGCCAGCCGCATCGGCGTCCACCCCGCCCCGCAAGCCCGACGAACAGAGCGCGCTCAACAGGATACTGCATGAGACTGCCACGTTAGTTGCCTTTTACAGTGGTTTAATGCGTGACGCCGGACACCGCCGAACCTTTGACACTTCCACGGCAAAGGCAGAGGTCACAATGACTGCGGCGGAGACTTCTCGCATCCGGCGCTATTTCAGGCTGTGGTACGGAGTGAGAGGGAATGGGAGGCGGTCGCCTCCTGCAGAGGGCTGCAATTGGGAAGGAACAAGGAGAGGGCTGCAATTGGGAAGGAACAGGCATCCTCACGCACCAGCTGCCGCAGAAGGAGACATTCCAGGTGTCGATAGTCGCAGGTCGATTTCCGAACACTGTATCACTGCCGGTTGGAGCCGACGGCAGCCAGGGCTGCGGATTGTTTGAAGGAGTTACCGTAGCACGTCAGTTATGTCAGTAAACGTCCTAGATATCCTCCCACTATCCACCGTGAGAAGTTATTTGATGATTTTCCATGTAACAAGGAGGTCACTTTGGCTGCATGTTTTAGTGTACAGAATGCTGGATAGGAGGTGAAGCATAGTTCAAGAACTAGTCTGGTAGATCATGATCTGAAAACAGTTGCATGCGACCTATGACTACTAACTTCCTTTCAGAAGTTCGAAATACAGCCTCAAGACTGCCATTCAATAATGTTGGCGTTATTTTATAGTCACTGTAATTTTTTCTACGTCCAACTTCTCTGTTGCAACAGACTTTCAGTTACTCTATTTTTGCCTTTATTTTCACCTGAATAAAGTCTCATTTCTTCCTTTTCCAGCAACGTCATAGACGTGGGTGCGCTAGGCCCGTACGCGCTTGAAGCGGGCGCGTATTCCGAGCGGGTCCGGGTGTACAGCGCCCGCGTCGCTGGGCTGGGCACTGCGGGGGCGCCGGCGCCGCGGCTGCTGACTGACCTGCCGCATTCAGAGCGAGCTGCTTTGCTGGCGAGGCCGGCGTTGGCAGCTGAGGATAAAGACTTAGTGAGTTATCTTTTACTATAGTTTTTTTTTCTTTAGGTATTTTTTAGAAGCAGCTATCGCACCTCAGGAGCAGGTTTCTGTGCAATTTGTTGTGCTATTGTCACTTTTTTTGAGATGGCAAAATGTCCAATTAATTCTCACGCTTTATTGTGGAGCGAGAGGGTGTTTTAGCCTTCCATTGTGCACACGAGCACTGGGCTCGCGTAGCGGCGCACTCCCAATGTGGGGGAGGCCTAAAATTACGCCTGGCCCATTTTACTTGAACAATATACAGTCATCGAATTCCCACGACTCTAATCAGGTCATCGGTCCACCTTGTAGGAGGCCTTCCAGTAGACGACTTTAGGATGAAATTTAATGATGATAATGATGATGAATAGAGCCATCTTTTTTAAGGAAAATAGAGCTGGAAAAATATGACACATACTCTTCTTCTTCCTTCCCTTATCCCATATTACTTGGGGTCGGCGCAACACGTTTTTTTCTTCCACTCAATCCTGTCACCCGTCACACTCTATCACTAACTCCCCTTTTCTTTCATATCGCACAAAGCGTTTTGGGAACACTTATTATGCGTACAGCTAAGGAGTGGAATTCCCTGCCGGAGTCTGTGTTTCCTGATGGCTACAACCCGGGAATCTTTAAGTCAAGAGTGAATAGGTTTCTTCTAGGTAAGCGCGATCCATCGTCGACCGTATCGTCGCTTTCCATCAGGTGAGATAGCGGTCAAGCGCGAACCTATCAATAATAAAAATAAAAAAAATATCACTCCTCACACAATCCATCCATCTCTTCTTCGGCCTCCCTCTAATATGACACATGCTATTATTAAATATTGTGGTTATAACAGTTGGTGACCTGTTACAAAACGCAACAATGACGATAGAACCATGTTTTGTAGCCACCAACTATTTAAACAGACGTGACCTCCAAGGTACACAATAGGTGTATCATGAATATTAGCGAAGCCATGTCGATTGAGAAGCCACAATGAAAAAGAGCGTGTAGTATTTATTGAACCACTTTTACTGGAATTTTGTTTCACTTTTGTATATAGATTTACGTAGATATGTTTAATTATGATTCATATTACGTATTTTTTTACTGAAAACAAAACTCATTGACATGTGTATCCTCGGTGGAACAAAGTTGACTCATAGCTCCATAGACATGTATTCGTCATTTTTCACTTGATGTACGTCTACGCCCAAACTAAAAATCTGTCGACGAAGCGTAGCCTCGTGCTATCGTGTCACAGAATCAGAATAGTTTATTTCAAATAGACCAATTAAAGGCACTTTTGAATTGTCAAAATGTCGGTCAGTTCATAAAAAAAGTGAAGCTAAATTGCACGTTCCAAAGCGTAGATCTCTATGGAGAAGAACGTGCAAGAAACTCCATGGACACTCTTTTTAAATCATATTATGAGTTACATAAATCTTGGTTACATTTTTCTTGTCGCTTCTATTATGTGAGCACAATGTAGATAAGTAATGAAAAAAAAAACTAATTAAAAAATAGAAATCGAATTAAGCTACTGGCAGCCAAGAGATGACCAGTCCCAACTGACGGCGCCCGTTCACGAGCATGACGCGTGCCTCAGCCCCACTCAGCTCAACCATTTTGAAGGGAACTGAATGACCCAATAACACATGCCACCATCAGTGAGACATTTGAGTGAGCATGACAAACTCTCAACTGCCATGCTTTTAATGTCAAACAAGTTGTAACCTAATAAAATAAAAATGCTCCATGGTACTTCACATTCACAAATTAGAAAAAAAAGTGCTTCTACATTATACAATCTTATTGTTTCCAATCACAAAAAGTAATAAGTAATTGATCATCTATGCGTTTCGAGGCCATAGTTTTGTATGTAAACTCCACGCAGGCGTACAACAAGCGTATAAAAACGAATACGCGTCTATGAAGCTTTTTCCGTTGCCTTACTGAACAACTAAAGTGCAATGGAGCGCAGCATAATAGGTATCAAGCGAACAGATCGCGTTAGAAATACTACGCTGAGCTCCATAACTCAAGTAGCAGATGTCGAAGAAAAAATAGGTAGGCTGAAGTGGGAGTATGATGGCCAATTCGCACGAATGCACCCGGACGAGGTGAGCGAGGATTCACTCACTGGACGCCCGAGGGAGGTCGACGCCGTCGAGTTCGACCGCGGTGAAAGTGGTGTGATCTGATCATGTTCGCAGGCCGAATTTGGAAGAAAAAACCTTTGCCTATCAGTGGTACATAAAATAGGCTATTAAAAAAAGGTTTTTTTTTTATAATTTAGCGCGAGGAAGACGCAGCGTTGAAAGGTCTCCCACGCTGGACTCCTCGAGTGGAAGTGAGGGTCGCGGGAATTCGACAGATGCGAGACGTACAGGACCGGTCGTTGTGACGACACTTGGGGGAGGCGTTTGTCCAACATCGATGTCTTCTCTCTAGTCTAAACAAACCAAAAATTTCCCATTTCAGATAACAAATGCAGTCAAGAAAGCCGCGGCCGCTATTTCCGAGCTCCGAGTTGAACACCACGAAGATCTTGTGGTGCCTTTTCGGGTGCCATAGCAGCGGCGGACCGCGTCTTACTGCGAGGATGAGCGGCCTTACTGACGTGACAAGTGGCCGGGACAATACAGTAAGAACTTAAACTAGCTAGGAGAAAATTAGGACAGACAGAAATGAAATGAAGAAAAAAATCCTGTCAAAAATGTAACATAACGAACGAAAATGTGAGCGCTACCTAACCATTTGTGGAAGGCCGGTTCATGTTAAAAACTCCCGCGTGGATGTGGCGCGGTAGTTGAGCAACAGTCGCGCAACTTTTTGGATGGATTTTTTTCGGTGTGCGGATATTCGGCCTTTTAATTAGAATGGACTATGAAAGTGGTCTTTAAACTTTGTAAATTGATTTGTTTAAAATGTATAGTGTCGGTCACAAAATTATGTTATTTGAAGAAAAAGGTAGATTAGTAGTAGGTAGGAGAGGATCGGCTATGATCGACATTCCGTTTATCTATGATCGTCTGATTAGACCTTTCAAAAAGAAGAAATTAGAAAAATGATGTGAAGTGTGAACTAAAATCATATGACCTAGATTTTCACACGTGTCTGTCTGCCTTTTTCTTATCCAAATCGACCTTAATCAATAATTGTCAAATGTAAAGCTGAGATAAATTGAATAAAAATAAGTGAGTAAGAATCTTGAAAGAGATAGCGCGCACGAACAACTTTAACTTCCGCAAGTAATTTTTTGCTCACATCTAGTCTGCGGGATTGTATTCAAACGCGCGTATGTAGCAACGTAAAAGCTGGGAGACTTTTTTTGTCCGCTGCTTCGGCGATAGGCTGCGACGCAACTATCGCTCGTCTATCAGTAGTAATGTTATAGGCGAAAGTCGCGTCGCTGTCGCTCCCGTATCTTTGAAATTTCGGCGAGGAGACAGCAACAGAGACAAAAAAACTGCTGGGCAACTAAGTTGCTCATGCTCACTATCTCTAAAAAGAGACTAGTCCCGCCATTTTTGATTGCAGTCAAGTAACTGCCAGATTTTCATATACTATTAAGATATAATTTATACTTGCAGCTTACTTGCAGTCATAACTGCAAGTCTTATCTGCAAGTTACTGCAATATAGAACTGCTAATTAATATAGAAGTAAAATATAATTATTAAATGTCTTTTTGTAATATTATCCATTATCATTTTTGTGTGCCATGGCTATAGTGTTTATGCCAAGGACAGCTTTCATTTCTTGTGGCAATACTTATCTGTAACTATTTTTATCTATACATTTAGATTTGTAAACGAAATTGTAAATACTTCGCAAAATTTTATGTTGTTATCTTGTACATTGGATTTTAAAAGAAAATTGTTATTAATTTGTACAACGATTTTATTATTGAATTCTAAATCAAAATATTTTCAGTACTTTTATTACTTTTTTGTAACAAGGCCAATGACCGCCGTCACAGGCTAAAGGCACATACGTATGTATATTCTAAACTCCACCAATATTAATTTAAACGGAATAGGACCATTATCATATCATTTATTGAAAAAATATTCAATAGATTTTAAGTTATATGATAACCAGTATTCATTCTGTGTGATAATTTCTTTGTTCATGTTTCACTGTGTCTAGAAACTTTGGGACTAGCTACTAGTTTAAATCATGTTTACATTTCAATTAGAAAAGCAGATTGCGATTTTTGTGCGACAAACTCATAATAGTTGCGCAACTAACGCACAATAGTTGTGCAACAAACGCGCAACTTTTATGTAAACTTATATTTGAAACTGGTGCCTCGCAGAAACTGTTATCTGTTCTTCAAACTGAAAGTACCAGAATTTTTTAGTGTTAACATGTACCTAACTCATTTTTTTTACGATTTTATATTAATGTTAGTTTTGAGAAAAATTGCGGTGTTTTTCAACATTTCTGGAAATAGTGAAACGTCAGTTAGTACTATCTCATTGTGTATTTATGTACCAAACAGTGCTTGCTTAGTTTTAGACTAATTTCATGATATTATACCAAGACCTCGACGTTATTTGACCAATCGTTATTATTTATGTTGCTCTAAAAATATATGTCGACAAATATATTAAATTAATTTTATACGGAGTTGCTGCAGTTATATTTCAGTTTATTTTTAAGTGTAAACTAAAATTTTGACTAACATCCCGAATACGAACCAAAAATTTTTTATTGTAAAATTGAGACCATATTGAAACGACTTTATCTTATTTGGAGGAACTAAGAAGGGAAGCTCGATGAATCGCCAAACTTACGTGCCAGTGGGCAGAGCGTAGAACATAATATGGTCTATAGGGCCGAAAGGTTCTGGAGTGACCACCGCAGCGATACTAGGCATCCCAAGTGGACCTTTAGTATTCTTTGTCTCCCTGAATAAGGCGGTCTACAAACTTGCGACTAGTCTCTCATACCTGCGATTAATCGCAAGTAAGAGGCGTCTATTTATTAACGTGTTGTAAATAACCAGATTAAGCCTAAAGAAATCTGTGATGCAGATTTTTATATGTAATAATATAGAAGGCTTATTATAATGTCTCATAGAAATATTATAGACTGCTTTGACGTTACAAGTTTTTAAAGGATTTTCTTATTCATTATAATTAAGAGACACAGTGCTTGAAACACAATGTTCTTTTAACTATAAGGGCCAACGCTGCGTTAAGCGGGCGCCCGCGCGGTTACCCATCGCTGCAGTGCGGGGCCGCAAGTACGCTCGCATAGCGAGGCGTTGGCCTAACTTCCTACTGTAATTTTACTTATGATGTACAATGAAGAGTATATCTATCTATATAACATTCTTGGTTTAGATCAAAGCAGTCTAATATTTGTATAGATATTAAAACCTATCATTTTGAACTGTAACAAGACGACTGACTGAATGTAGTTAGTTTTATTGTATTGTATAGAAAACTTATTGCGTGTTGGCATATCTATATGGTCCCGTTCTCTCGTACATCAATATACGTAATTGTCAATTTTAGGACTGCAAAAACAAGCCTGTACTTGTATTCTTTGGAATATTATAAGATTTTCCTTAACTTTTTTTCATCATAGTCCAACTTGTGAGACCTTGCTTCTTGACAAGTTTTATGGTTCTAGGTCAACAGGCGGTATCCGATAGGTTTTTTATTCCCTTCCGAGTGTTAAAATATGCGGCAAAAACGGTCATATCTTTTAATTTCGTTGATTTAGAAGTTTAATTTTTTCCACAGCTTCAAGGGTTTATAGACCTGAGTATGTGATATTAATTTTAACTTAATACCTTCACTCGTTCGTGAGAAAAAGGATCTTTGACCGACAGATCAACAATTGAATGAATAAAAGTTCCTAAAAGCGAAACCTTAAAAATCTGGCACCAGTCTTGTTTTTTTTTATTGGCAATTATCTAATGACTTCTCCAGCTTTAGGGTGGAGAGTATGTCAGACTTTTACGACTAAAACCACACCTATATTCCTTCAGTTACCCTTTGAAATCTAAGGCCACAGGTATCCTTTTCATATGCCTTATCATTTATCAAAGCATCATATAGTCACTGAGTTGACCTCAGATAATGGCGTTTTCAAAGCTCAATTTTAGGGCCTGTGCACACCACGTTTTATAAATGACGCGCGTCTAAAACGTGCGTCGACGGCGCGTTTAAAAAACGTGTGCATAGATGGATCGACTTGCTTATCTGACTTCCACAAACCAGTATCTAAGTTTCACATTAACTATTAAAATACCTAAAGATATTCCAACACGCAAATATTTGTGTATAGAATTTTGCTAAATATTTAAAAGAGCTTAAATTTCATTTAAATATTAACATCGATGCCATTTTACACGTTTTTTTTAAAGACGCTTTTGATAGCGTCTGCGTTTTTATAGCGATCGTACGCTAGTCTGAAACCACCCTAAGATTTTAAGTTGAAGTTTCGAGTGATAAAGGTGTTTGTAGACAGTGCGATTTTTTTTCGAGACGAGAGTAGCAAGTGGTAGTTACGACTTTTTGAATTACTGCAAACAAACGTATGTGTTCGAATTTTAGATCATTGGTTAGCAACCTGTGGAACGCGGACATGTATTAATATTAAACTCCATGCGCTTAAACATAAGAAATTAGAATCCAGTCTAGAGTTAATAGGCATCATTGCTTACCATCGGGTAAACAATAATGCCTATTAACTTTAGACTGGAGTCTGAAGGTGGGGTGGTGTATTATACAATAACATTCAGAATCAGGTCGAATTTGAGGCAATAACTTGACTAGCTTCAATAAAATGCATTGATCAATTTTAACAAATAAGTACCATTTACTTAATGCTCAATGGCTCCCTTTCTCAGGTCTGAAAGCCCCACCGCGAGCTCTTAAAGCGATCCATTTTACGACTAAGGGCTGATTTCACCATTCAATATAAAAACTTAGTTCAACTAAACTGAGCTCAGCCTAATTTAAGTTTAAAGACCCGTGTCGTAAACATGGGCGACAACAAAAGAATTGAAACTAAGTTTAGCGTAAACTAGGTTCAATTCGTCGCGGTGAAACGCAAAATGAAGCTATAATCTCGATTAGTCGCTCAAACTGCGTTTTGTTTGAACGAATCGCGATTAGTTTATTGGTGAATTTGGCTCTAAAACTTATACGGATGTAGAGTGTATGCTCCATCCATTTTTCTCGCTCACACGATTGAGATTTTAACGTCATGGTAAGGGCCTAGGCTCTACAAAATCATGGGCGTAGCTATCGCTGTATATGCCGTAACAATTATCCACAACCGTTTCGTAGGGTAAACCAAGCATTTGTAAAAAAGCACCGTATTTTTTATACGGGCACCCTGTGGGACTAGCTACGCCTCTGTACGAAATACAATTGCTGCATTTTGTTCCAAGTTCTAAATTGATAAATAATAATCGCAAGTCGCTATTACGACTAAAAATCGCACTGTTTTCACTCGAGAATCACAAGAATGTTGTTTGCGTGCCGTGTTCACGACGCGGCGACGCGATGAAAGAATTTAACCAAGAAATGCAGGACTATTATAATTGTAGAATACCAGTTATTTTATTATGCACACCATTAATGTATTGTAATAAAAGTGATTATCTATAAATTTCTATTTAAAAGTCTTGTGTTTTTATTTAATTGAGGGTATAGAGCAGGATTGTGGCGACGCTTGGGGGAGGCCTATGTCCAACAGTGGACGTCTTTTGGCTGAAATGATGATGATGATGATGATAGAGCAGGATCTCAGATCCAACCGGTCTATCACGATCGACTGCTCCATTTCGGCAAGGCAACGCAAATAGCTAACTTTAATCGACGCGACATAATCATTGTACTCCAAGAGAGTCATAAGGAAACTAGCACCCTTCGCAAACACACACAGACTACCATCCTTTTGTGACCCTCCCGCCAATGCGTCTTGCAAAGAGAATATAACCACTATGGCGTCTTGTTTGAGTCAGGAGCACAGAACAGAAGAATGTAGGAGTATGACAGCTTTAGTTCCAATTTTATAGATAAGGCGCTGTGATCGCAATATTTCCGCCATTTTGTGAAATTATGAACTTGAGTTAGCTTGTTACATATCAGTAATCTGTGGTTTGAGTCTGTAGTCTTAAGCCGCCTTATTTCAAAACGCGATCTAAAATAGTTCCGGGACAACTACTAGGTTTAATCCCGATTAAACGCTATCTAAATCGGGATCATTATTAAATATAATACCAATTAAAAGCGATCTAAATGTATTTCCGGGACTATTATTAGGTTTAATGCCAATTAAATTTAGTAATAGTCCCGGAACTATTTTAGATCGCGTTTTGGAATAAGGCGGCAAGTGTCTACAAACTTAAACCTCCGGCACAAACCCAGCTAGTATCTTTAGGTTAGTGGCTTTAGAAGTTGCGAGCCGGACCATTTTCCTGGCGCCAAGACAGTCGTGGCATGCAGTGTTCACAATTAGTGATTTCCAAGTGCTCGGAGAGTATGCGCATGTCTTACGAATTATAACGACGTTACATCGTCCCATTCCATAATGTTTTAGACAGTAAAAAGCACTGACACGTCACATCCTTAAAAGCACCGACCGATCGATCCAACCCGTTCCTTGCTGTGCTCCCGATTCAAACTTTGAATCGTTACAAAGCGATGCTTACGTCGCTCAATTTAAACGCACGTAACCGGCGCGTCTGTATCGATACACACGCGCGTTTTTGTACCATGTCCACGCACACCCATTTACAAGCGAGAGAAGATTGTTTAATCTTCTCTCGCTTGTAAATGGGTGTGCGTCAGTATTTTTTCTTCTTACTTCTTTTAAAAACTAACAACAAAGCGCATGCAATCAATGCTGTCTTGACCGCCATCTTGCTACTCTTGACGAGGATTTGCTTAAAAACGGAACATGCCAGTGCGTTTGCTTGCATTGCGTCTGTATCGCTACACACGCGCGTCTGTATTGATTCAAATTGAATTTATACAAGTGTGCAAAGGTTTACAGGCTGTTGTTTAAATAGGTAGGTACTCCTATGCTTTGGTTTGCTTTACCCTGGTTTTATCCAAGGATATTTGTATATTTGATCTAAGGCACTGACGTCTATTTATCAAGGGATACCTAATATAAGATCAAGGATCTTATATATCCTAGGGATAAGATCCTTGCTATTTATTAACACACAAAGAGATAGAGATCAGTGATCTAAGACATATCAGCTACATATCAGTAATCTGTGGGCTTCACCTATAGAAATGGCGTGTGACATTTACGAGATAAAAAAAAAAGAAAGTGTTTCACGAAAACGTCAATTCGTATACAAAAACAATTAACTGTCACAAACAAACCAAAATCGTAAAATATTTAATTAAGTATTTTTTTAATAAATTATTTACAAAATGTCGGTCTTCGACGGTGAAATAGAATACCGGTCTGTTTATATGGTAGATTTTGAGAAAAAGATCAAACCGTAAGTTCTTTTTACCTATCATTGAAATTATAGCAACCATCCTATTCAAAGGAGCGTGGGCATGGCCACAAGAAAAGAGAATCAGATTCAATCTATTAGAACTGAAGTATATATATAATATATTCCACAACTATCACACAAGGCCGTCTAGTCCCAAGCTAAGCAGAGCTGGTCATATGAGTACTAGACAACTGGATAGGTACTTAAAAAAATTCTAAATATATACATATTATAGATAAATTACACCCAGACACAGAACAATGATCGTGCTCATCACACAAACATTTAATTTTGTCCTGTGCAGGAATCGAACTCGCGATCTCCGGCATAGCAGTCAGGGCCACTAACAACTAGACCAACAGGCCAGAAATGTGTCTTTATTCCGATAAAAAGTTCCACCCGGCTCCAACCTCTCGAGCTATTTATCTCGTCGATTACCGATCATCTCGATCTTCTTGGTTTTACTTTAACATGCATTTTTAACCTTTGGCCATACATCTAGACAAAGGTTCAGCTAGTTACGATACATCGTGGACTATCCACACATACCTACCACCTAAGCACAAAACTTTTGGAGAGCAACGTATCGTGTATTACTGAGGAGCGGAATTCCCTGCCGGAGTCTGCTTCCTGATAGCTACAATCTACGGATCTGTAAGAGAAGAGGGAATGGAATGGAATAAAAATTATAACACCTCTTTTTGATGATTTGTTCATTTGTGAAGGTCATTTTTAGACTAACGTGGTACATCATATCATCGACAACATTATCGCTAACTATTTGGTGAGATAATGGCTAAATGCGATGCGAGTCAATTGTTTTTGTTTATTTTGTGTCTCACTGCTGGGCAAAAACCTCCCCTTTCTCCTTCCAATGGGTGAAGACTGTCTCACTGGGCGCCTGTGGGTGGGCGACGCCGTCAAGGTCGACCGCAGCGAAGGTGGTGTGATTATCTGATCATGTTCGCGGGCCGAACTTGGCCAGATATCGCCTTAGATAGAGAGGTTTATCTTTTATAATAGGTATCTAATAAAAACAACTTGGTCTCATTCTTTTCACACGTCATTTTCTTCTCTGTTCACAGCAAGAGTCCTCGTCGAAAGCGCATCGACGATGATTGTCTCATAGTTGGACTGAGCCGTGACATGTTGAAGGCCAAAGATGTGCCACGGAAACACCCGGACGTGCTCTGTCCATTAAACCAAGAATACTACAAGAATGCCGTCAAAAGGGTAAATAAGACAGAATTTCTGTCATCAATTGGTCTCTAGACGAGTGAAGGGTATATCTGCCGGGGCTGCGGATTGGTCGAAAGAGTCGCCGTGACCCTCGCAAGGAGTACTGAAGGAACCTTCCCACACTCCTCTCGCTCCTCAAGGAGAAGTCATCTATCAGATGATTTCCCATAGAAAAAAAAGTGAACGAGGAGTTTGTGGCTGTTTAAGGATCTGGTATGATTAACTGTTCAATTCTTTGACAGTTAACTTTGCTGAGGCTGCCATGAACGTTGAGGAGAGCTTTTCCAGGTTGGCCACTGTAACGCGTGCTCAGATGTAAGGCTCTCAATTAATTAGAAGAATTTTATATGGCGGAAAAATATGCGCCACGTCCGCGCAAAACGTTCAAGTGCTCAGCATATTGCCGTGACCACACGTAGAATGCGACGAGTCCACAGTGCTGGTTTTCAGCGTGGGCCGGTGATGGTGCCGACTTATATATTGAAGTCGGCACTGTATTGTGTGCTCATTATGATAATATTGATAAATTCTGACCACATTTTCAATAGTTCGAAGAAGACCACCCGAAGCTCACGAAGATGTACATGTCGAAGGATATCGATCCGACGCCTATTGAGAATGATATTAAGGACTTGAAGAGGACGGAGTATCTGACCAAGTTCTGTTCTAGAGGTGAAGTTAGCTGAGCTCATAGCTTTTTGTTTATTTCTTAAATAAGTTACTATTTAATGCCTTACACGATGCAACGACGCATATTCTTGAAATTTCTCTTATATTCGTCTATAGACAAAAAAAAGAAACTAAAATAGCGTCGCGCATCGTCGCAATTATCATTTAAAAGGCCCCACGTTGGGCGCCAATGTAATGCTCAGGGTTCCACACAAACCAAATAAAAGATGAACATAAGTTGGTACAACGATTTATGCACAAACAAATCAGTTAAATAAGCTAAACAACAAATCCTCCATAAATACCACACGGAAATTCAGTCCTTAGACAAAGGAAAACATATTCATATATGTCGAGATCGAACCCGTGGCGAACAAACACCAATCCACAGGCTGTGCCTGGAAACCAATCGTTCCTCCTTAACTGCGGCGACTATGACGATTGCTACTCTGTCAGTGGAATAACGAGTCTGTTGCAACTTGAAGTGGAGTCGAAAACCTCAATGGATTTCCGGGTATAGGGGCGTTTCCGCAAGCTGAGAACAATATTAAATGTGTCAGAGTTGTGGAACCGTGCCCGATCATGAGAGAAACATTAGTCAAATAGACGCAAACACTTACCCCGTTTCTTCCGCAATCAACACTCAACTGTGCATTTACTTTATACACCACAGATAATACGTATTAGTTTGGATTTATTCCAATATAAATGGCTCAATTTCCAAAAGTAAATTAAAACAGTTCAGATGTACACGATAGTTCGAATCCCTTTGTTCTTTTTCTTTTCAATCACCATGTTACGGGCGGTGTCACTAATTTCCCGCCACCGTCATTTGTCCAACATCCAGTGATGTTCAAATGAAGTGGCGAGCCTGGTGACGCCATCTATTTTAATATTAGGAAACAAGATCCTCGATCATTACAGTATTGTAATGTAAACGTGAAAGACTCTTCTTCGATGACATAGTGAATTTTTAGTTATTAAATTAATTTTTTATAAAGAATGCTCATAGACTTCAGCATTCGCTTGTAACGAGCATGCTAGGAAAGAAAAACAAAAGGGAGTGTTTTAGTGAGCATTCTAGCGAGTATTTTGGTGAGGGTTCTAGTTTTATTTTCTGTATTTAAAAACAGGCACTAATACTTATGTTTTGAACCTTCCAACAGACCTTCCGTTCATGTCGGTGAACCTAGCCCGTCGTGCGCGCGCCCTGCAAACCCTGCGTCTGCCGGACGACGTGTACATACCCGACACCACTCAGAAAGGCGCCTTCCGCCACCCCAGGCCTGAAAAGTATGCTGATCCACCGTCCGCCATGTCTATGAGGCCCAAATTTGATGATTCATTGACAAGTAAGTATTTTAGCGCAAGAGGAGACTCAAAATTCAATTTTCTTAATTTTTTGCCAGCGACATTGCCAACGTGAAAAGAAAATAGGGTTCTTCATACAAACATTGGACCCCCATTTCATCCCATTGAGATGGTGAATTTTGAAAAATTCTCTCTTGGTGCTGGCCTACTACATCATAAAAGAAAACCTTGTGCAAAATTTTATGCTCCCAGTAGTCTCAGTAGTTTCGGCTGCATTTTTCCCTTTAATTTTGATCAATAATGGAAGATTTCATACCGGCAACACTTTTCCACTACGTACCTATTCATCTTCAACTACTTTCTGTCAAAGGCAACTAAGGGCCAGTCTTTATATAAAAAAGACCCAATCGATATAATGTCGATATCGTTCTCTACCAAGCAACTTGATTACAAACCATCTTTCCTTTCCGCAGAGGAGCTCCGTCGCATCCTGCGAGTGAACACTGGAGACACAACATATGGGGCCTGCCATGGCCTGCTTGCCAAGGTCGTGCTTGAGAAGAACCCTTTCGGCAAACCTCGCAAGGAGCCGAGATACGGCCGCTGGAAGAACCCTTACATGTTTACTTACAGAATCTGACGAGTGATGAATAAAATTATTGTTAGTTGAAGTGATGCATGATTTTTATTGGAAATGTAGTGAAGATGCAACTGCCGTCTTAGACATAGACTTATGAAATAGTGATCAGCAAAAATTGCGCAATTGGCGTGCGGTCTACGCGTGATCAATCGATTAGCATAATAAAAAAAAATCCGTATCTAAAAATAGATTACACCTATTACCCGTATCTAAAAATAGATAGGTACATTTCATAGCTACAACCTAGGGTTCTTTAAGTCTAGAGTGAATAGGCTACTTCTAGACAAGCGTGCTCTACCATTGCGTTCAGTTTAATTTTACCAAAGCCAACGGTTTTTCATTAAAACCTCTTACTGCAAAAATAAACAAATTAAAAAACAAAAATCAAGTCATCATTACCCTGTCATTTGTGTCATTTTGGCAAGAAGTCTTTGGATAAATTCTAAATTCCTGTATATAAAAAAAATAAAAATATATGCAAGTTCTTTAGGCCTCAACACAAAATTGCCAGTGGGAACGATATGAAATAGCTCGGGTTACTTTGGCACCATGGATCACTACCTGACTACATATCGGAAGGACTACCTGTGGCCCAATCTGCCAGGGTCCGAGTCTGCATCTTCAGCAGCTCCTGGCTCAGGCGGTGAAGGTCGTTACGCTGAGTGAGAGCAGTTCCAATTTTTATGGGATGACTTACATGTAGAAGTAATGGTTGCTGGAATTTTGACTGTCTTCAAAATTCTTAGCGCATAAAATTATGACAACTTAGGTCTTTGTGACCAAGATGTTTTACGACGGATCCGTAGAAGTTGAAGGCGAGGTCGTTAAAGGTGTTTATAGCAGTCAACTCATCCAACATATCTTAATTTTAAGTTAACTGGGTACCTAAACAGTTATCTCATAAAGAGCATAAAATTTTAAGTGATCCTGGCTGAAATTGATTTTGAAGGAGCCACATCACGACCACGACAAGCTAAAATCTTGTCTGGATGCACAAACGACGACCTAGACGCGGAAGTTAGTCAGAATTTGGACCCAGTTGGTCCGGTAGTCTTTTGAACGGTTGTCTTAAGTTCGTAATGGTCGTTCCAGTAGGCAATGCGCGTTCGGATTTAATAGTTTACGCTGAGCTGATTGTCCTGTTCGTGGCATCAAGTGGCGAGCTAGTAGGATCCATTCCCATTGCCTTGGTCTCCACATACCGAGTAAACTGGCGAGACAGTGCTCTCGACCGAATAGCATTGTTTATACGTACTCTTTTCTTTTATCTGTGTACGTACCTAACGACTATTCGGTAACGCCAAAAGACGCCTGTTTCAATCATAATTTTCTCAAATTTGTAGTGTGCCGAAACTTTCGGGTCAGGAGCTAGCCTTCTACCAAGCATGCATGCAGCACACGCGGCCACCAGACTGCCGGTGCCCTCAATACTCTGGCGGAGAGATGCCGCAACTTCCACCTGGGAAGGAAGGTGGTTGGAGCCGGAATGAGGTAGATATCTAGTTTGTTTGTAATGTTTAAACTAGACTAAGTAAACTAGACTATAAAGAAGATTAAGCATCGGCACGTATTTCCAAGGTCAAGGACAGCAACTTTGTCTCCAAAGCAGATGAACATGATCAATCAAACCTACCTTAAGGCGTTGATAGACCTGAGCCTTCACTTGTAATATAACATTGAGCTTTTGCCGTATAGAGCCAAAAGTTGGTACAATCTTTTCGGCAGTCATTCTAGCGAACACTCAGGTTGATTCGCTAGAATCTCTCGTGTTAAAACCGTTTGTGAGCTTTTACCTGTCATGTAACATTCGCTAGAATGCTCATTACAAGTGAATGCTCATGTTTCAAACCTGCTTAGCCTTTCCAAACCATGTTGGATTTGGTTTCCAGTGGTATTCAGCTGCACCCGTTAAGCAGTTAAATCCCAGTATTTGGAGCGAATAGATTTCTTGGGTAGATTTCTGACTAATATAAATGCTCATGTTTATGTTCAAAGTGAATGCCCAAGTTTATCATCGTCTTTAGGTTACTCTGCAATCGGGCGGGACGTGCGACGTCGCCCGATGCTCGGGAGCGACTGGTGGCGGCGTGGACGCTGCCTTCAAAGGCGACGCGGTTTCACGAAGACTCGCCGCTGCTAAGTTTTTGAAACTCCTTTGTTGTCGGCCACGCTTGCCACTACCACCACTGCCGCCGCCGCCACCGCCCTGTCTTGTCTGGTATTGGAATAGAGCTGATTTAACTGTCTATATATTTTTAAACTAGTTACTCATCTGGCTATAACAATATTATTTCCACTTCCACTGCTTTTTTCCCCATATAATTCATCAAATCATTCATTCATTCCATAAATATTCTTGTTAACGTTTCACTTTGTCAGATCATGGGGCCGATGTTAGATCCAAAGCTGTACCCGGTGCGGGTGGCAGCAGCACCAGAAACGCCCACGTCTCGCTACGACCAGCCAAACGCGTTCTTGGACAAGGTAGTTTTTTTATCCTTCTCATTCAACTGTAGTAGAAATTTTGACACACTTTGTTTTAGATACAAAAGGTATCTACGGCTCCACTTTTTTCGGTACCACAATTTAATGTCATATCACAACCAGTATAACTTGATTTAGGTACTAGATGTGACTTAAAAGAAATTCATTTTAACGGTACATGATTCAATGGTTCGGATCACTTAAGAGGGCCCGGTCCGTCTATCATCTAAATGAGGAATCTAACGCAATGTTTGAAAAAGGAGCGTAGCTAAAAATGGGAGATAAAGCTTAAATAAACAGGCGTCGGTAACTTCCATCGCTCACTCGAATATTTTACAAAAAAAATTCCATACCTTAAAAATTGGAAACAAAAAATTCATTCGTCATTCAGAATGTCGATTTGGTCGGCAATGTTATATGATGATGTGTATGTTCTAAAAATGAAAAAAAAAAAGGTTATAGGTACAATTTTGTTTGTTGTTGATTGCCCGGTGAAGCCTATCCTGCGATGAGGATTACCAATTTTAGTCCCTATGTGGCGTCACAGATGGCGCTACACTCATAGCCACGAGCTCCTCAAACACCGATCCTCATTCACACTTTTCTAATCCCCTGCTCTTAATTGTAAAACATATTTACTTATACTTCACTTTTCTTCATCTAGTTACAATCGAAGTACCCCATGCTGTACAGCATCCTGCAGAACGAAGCATCTCCGGAACTGAAGCAGAGGATAGACAGGGACCGTAATAAAACGACCTACCAGGTCGACTTTTGTGAAGCAGGTACGGTCTTAGCTTAAAAGGGATAGGGCCAGACATGTCTGGCATATGACAGATTAGAAATGGCTAAAGGTACCTCGGAATGGGTCACCACTGCTCTCAAAACGGTGAAGGAAAACATCGTGAGGAAACCGGCATGTCTTAGTACCAAAAATTTGAAGACATGTGACATCCATCAACCCGCACTGGGACCGCGTGGCGGTTCACAGCCCACTTCCTCTCCTTGAGAGGAGGCCTGAGTCCCAGCAGTGGGAACATTATAAGGCTAATTTTTTGTTACTGAGTTTCAGAGTTCCTTCAAAATATGTCATTTTGGGACAAAATCCTTACACAATTATTATAAAACGAAGTCCCCCATCGTGTTTGTCTGTTCGAATGGGATAAGTTCCTAAATTACTGAACAAATTATCATGTAGTTTTCACCAATACCTAGACTGATCCAAGAGGAAGTGTACAATACGTGGTAGTAGAGAAAAGCCGAGAATTTCTAAGATTTCTAAACACCTGTACGAAGCTGTACCAGCACGTTAGTTAAACATACTTATAGTGAGCTTGTGATTATAGTCCGTAACTTCCCACCAGGTCCCGGAGCCAAGTTCGAGGGCCTGCAGCGCGCCGCCGACGAGAGCGGCACGGGCCCGTGCGCGCAGCCCATGCGCCTGCCCGGCGACCCGTGCCGCGTGGGCCCCAAGCCGGGCCAGAAGTCGGCGCCCAAGACCATCTCCAAGCAAGCGGGCGCCAGCGCCGGCGCCAGCGACCCCAGGGCGAAGTGCGGTAATTTTAGAATGCTTTTTATTACCCGACTGCGCCAGAAGGAGGGTTATGTTTTTCGAGAGTATGTATGTATGTATGTATTTATGTATGTATGTATGTATGTATGTATAATTGTTTGGCACGCTCTGCAGCCTGAACGGCTCGATGGATTTTAGTTGGAGAGGTGTCGTTAGATTCGTATTTACTGTGAGAGTGACACTGGGTATATCAAAATAAAAAAAAAACAAAATGTCGGATTTTTGGCGCCAAATTCAAATATTTGGCACGCTCTGTGGCCTGAACGGCTCGATGGATTTTAGTTTGCGACGTGTCGTTAGATTTGTAATTACTGTGAAAGTGATATCGTAAAAAAATAAAACTAAAAAAGTAAAAAATAAAAAATGGTAATTTAAAAAACTAAAAAACCCGACTGCTTTTCTGAGTATTCATGAAAAAGCCCTAAAACAAGAAAGTCGTTGTAGCAGTCGGGACCCATTCTAGAAAGTCTATCGTCTAGTCAGTAGATCTATGATGTAATGGGTCCCGACTGCTACAACGACTTTCTTGTTTTAGGGCTTTTTCATGAATACTCAGAAAAGCAGTCGGGTTTTTTAGTTTTTTAAATTACCATTTTTTTTTTAATACGTTTATCTCCTCACGTGCTGATTGTACATACATCTGTACAACTTGAATGACCTTGAAAGACGCTTAAGCATCGTACTGTACACATGGGCATACCTAGGAAATTGATCGGTCGAAAATTTTGGTCTTCGTTTTTCATAAGTTTTACTCAAAAGGTTTATTTTTTGGTGGTTTTTGTAGAAAATGCGCAATTATGTAATAATAATACGCGTGTACGCGCGAAGGGGTATACTATCTCTATGCTAGCTAATTTAAATATTCAGGGTTAGCTTGCGGTGCTTTAGCATAACATTCAATATAATAATGCCTTCAGGATGTTGTTGGGACTGCCTCGCTACTGCAGTGCGTCGATGTTTGCGCAAAAAAAGTGCTTCGCTGCTCAGGATAGTGAGAGATAGTCGCAACAGCATCTTAAGAACTGTAACGGAGAGCTATCGCTCTTCGTTTGTAAATTGCTACTAACACTAGATAATAAGTTATTTATTAAGTTATTAACACTTTAGGGATCTTTCACAAAAAGAGAACAAGTGATGAGCCCCATGGTAAAAGGCTTATGAAACAGTAGGTGTTTAAAAACCATGAGGCGTGTTTCGATACAAAACCACCCTTCCAAAGCATGTTTTAAAGAGTCTCACTGGGACTTTGATGATTGAGATGTTCAATAAGAGTTTCTAGCTCTCAAAGATCTCTCAATTCTTCTTCTTAGTGTATCGAGGGCAAAACTAGTTATATTCGTTGCCTGGCCCAGTATTCCGCCACGGCAATGCCGTCTACTGATGCTGTATTGCGGTAGGCGTGAACAGGTAACCGGGCACGGGACGTGGGATTGAAGGTGCGACATGGTCTGCGGAGAGACGCCGCACAAACACTGAAGATTGGAACCGCCCGAGAACTTCCATCTGTGGAGAATGTCTTTGCAGCGCCCAATCTGTACGCGGAGTTTTTTTTAGAGTTTTTCAGGTTGGCCATGGCAACTCGTGTCCAGGAGAGAGGCTCTCCCAATTTAAAATGCATATTAAATCATGATAAAAATGTTGACAGAAACAACATCGGCGGTGCCACCTCTCGGCCGGACGGAGTACCAAGACGGAGTGTCGAAGCTGGGAGCAATCATCATGCGAGACAAACTGCATCGGAAGTGAACCACGACGTGACACAGAAGACGGTGGAGTGCAGAAGCAATCATGGAATAAACTATTTGTACGACTTATTTCTGCTTGTTATTATTTCTCCCTGTTAACAATTTTTTATTTCTTTTTAGGTTTTTGTACCCAAAGGGTAAAAACGGGACCCTATTACTAAGACTTCGCTGTCTGTCCGTCCGTCTGTCCATCTATCTGTCACCAGGATGTATCTCAAGAACCGCGATACAGTTGAAATTTCAACAGATGACGTATTTCTCCTGCCGCTATAACGACAAATACTAAAAATTTTAGTGGGGCTCACCTACAACAAACGTGATTTTTTTTGGCCGTTTTTTGCTACGTAATTTTATGTTTGTTTGTTTTGGACAATTTTTAAATCTTGTACCACATTTCAGCTTTATCAACTAATCGATAGAGCTGAAATGTGGTATATAGGTATGTGTAGAAAAAAACACGTTTGAGGACCTTTTTCTATGTCAGCTTAACGACTCCCCAGGTTATAATGTTTAGCCGTGAGGCGGTGACGAGCTTAACGCCGCCCCCCCCCCCATCCCGGAGATATCCCAGGTGACGCAAACCCGCACCCAAGTGCGACGGCGGGCAATGGGAGCTCGCCGTCCGCACGTCCAGTAAGGACCAAATCCGGGTCGATAGTGCGTTGGTTTCCATGCGCGACTCAAAGAGATGTCAGCAAACCCAGTTAGGGTCAATCCCCTCACTCCATCCAATGGTGAGAATTCATTTGATGATTTTTCACGTAAATAAAAGATTCTATTATTGCTTAAACTAAAACCAAAACTAATAAAAGGAATTGGGAAAGTCAGTATGTCCAATAAAACACTGAATAAACTGATAAATACTCGTATATGTATGTGCCGTGAAGTATCGTCACGTGGAGGACTTCGCGCTGGAGATGAGCTCCCCCCGCTTGTACAGCGTGCCCGACGTTGCGGACGTGGCTGACGTGGCCGACGTGGCCGACGTGGCCGACGTGACGGACGTGGAGGACTCCTTGCGCACGTTGGCCTCCTGGCGCGAGGAGCTGCGCGTGCGCACGCCGCTGTCGTCGTGTTGGCGCAGCATCACGGCGCGGGCGTCTGACGTGTTGCGCTCTCTGGGGAGGGGACAATGAGGGTTAGGATATTCTCAGGGATGAGGAGATATCTAAAGTTCTGGAATCACATTTGTTTTCCAGTATTTATATGGTCTAATAGTAGACTTCAGAATTAGTTAAAAAGCTGTAGTGAGATAATTCTTTTAACTAACTGAACGTTATTATTCTAAGCAACTAAAATATCAATCAAAATATTCATCCTACTAAAACTATAAACGCGAAAGTTTGTATGTAAGGATGTTTGTTGCTCTTCTACGCAAAAAAATATTGAACGGGTTTCGATAAAACTTGGTACACATGTAGACCATGACCTGGAATAGCATATAAGAAAATATTAACCAGGGAGTATCTTCCCTTGGGGTAGTTTTCTACTATCACGCTGGTGTAGCCGCTAGCTTATAATTTTGTCAATGAATGAAAAGGCATGTGAAACCAGTTTAATCAGCGTGAGTTACGCAAGAAATATCTTCATGAAAAAAAATTCTGGCCTCGGCAAGGAGAGGGCAAATAGTTGCCCTAGTTGAACTTGAAGACCTCTATTTTTTAATATCTACAAATAAATTTGAACATGGAACCAACCTGGTAAGCGCCATAAGTCTGTCAAGATCAGGTGAGGGGCGCCTCAGCTCTGCCGCTGACGTCAGCGTCACGCGGAGGGGCGCGGGAGCGAGGGCGGTCGAAGGGGCGGTCTGCTGCGCGGGGGGCGGAGACGAGGGGGGCGAAGACGTCGCCGACACAGACGCCGGCGACGACGAGCCCACCGCCGAGTCACGTTTGTTGGAGGACTTGTTGGAGGACTTGTTGGAGGACTCGGAGCCCGACGTGGAGCGACGCCGCGGGGTCGAGCGCGGCCCCCGCCGGCCCCCGCCGCGGCTGAAGGCGGCGGGGATGTGCAGCGACGCCGTGATCACGCAGCTGTCGTCGTCGGACCCGCCCAGCGTCTGCGGAACCATACGAATTATATTAAACTTGCTAGTTTTGCAAAGTACTGTTTGCCAGCGACTTCGTCCGCGAGAATGTTTTCATCGACTCGGCAGTTGTCGACGCATCGACAGCTGCTGTCGACCCATGTCGACGGCAGCAGTTATCTCTGCCGTTGGCAATATGCCGCACGTGTGTTTGAGCTCTAGCGTTCGCTATATTATAAAAAGAAGCCTTGTGCAAAATTTCACATTCCTGCCCAGTAGTTTAGGCTGTGCGTTTATATTAGCTAGTCAGTTTCCCTTTTTATGTATAGATTATAATACTGGTGAAATAGAAAGGACTAAGTTCAAAGTTTTTTTTACAAGAGAACCAAAGTTACTGACATAGCCCGAAGAATCGCCAAACTTATGTGGGCAGTGGACATTGTTCGCAAAATAGATGGTGGATTGGGCCGAAAGATTCTGGAGTGGCGACCGCGTACTGGAAGACACAGTGCTGGTAGATCTTTCACAAGGTGGACCGATGACTTGGTGAAGTCGGTTAGGGTTGCTAGAATGGGCCGATGGGCTCTACTCCTGATCAGGATGTTAAAACAAGAAGACGAAAATATATTTTGTGAAGTTCCGAAGATAAAAACAACGATATTTGGAAAAACAATCCCCCTTGCTTTAACAGAGAGGAGAAACGGCTAAATATAAAAAATCTTGCAGCTTCCGGAGATCTCTTATTCAAGAAATATCTTCTTGTGGCATTAAAATCGAACTACAACAGAATAAAGACAGAAAAAAGAAGATAGACAAATTTTGTAAAGCATAAGTATATGAGTAAATCGCGTTACCTCATTGTAGTCGCTGGCGGAGTCGTTAGAGTCATTGCTGTCGGTGCGTGCGGCGGGAGTGCTCCCTCCGCACACCACTCCGCTGCTGCCGCATTCCTCACTGCTCCGGACCCTGGGAAACGACAACACTTATTTATGTACAACAATGATGTTGCTGTTACATACAGGATCCGCTTCGACCCTTATAGGCACATAAATATACGATGCGATACGATAGAATGCCGTATATCAGATGACTATACAATGTGCAATATGATTTATTTTGAAAGCAAGGCCACTTTCGTGAACCTATAGTTTTAAATTCATCCCTGTTTAATGAAAGTATGATCCAGTCTGTCTCTTGCTGTGGTCCCAGCGACACTCCAAGTTGAAGTCTGTACCCCTCGTCACCAGAGGAACTCTGATAAAGTGAGCTTTTGGTAGCAATAAGATAGGCAGAGCGAAAGGAAGTAGACCTGAGAGAAATCATTCATAGAAAAAAATGTCCATACAGGAGAAGTACTGTATTGATTGAAAGTCACATCATGTCTTCAGTCGGTCATCTTCATCGTTATCATCATCAACTTAACCTCAAGTCTGTTGCAGACACCAATTTGCGCAATAAACCTTGGCCATGGACCTTCATTTTTTGCTCATAAAAAAGCAGGTCATCCTGCTTAGGATCCTCAGATTTTTTTTTAACTTCCACAGTAATAACTAGTTACCTGGTAACAATAGTCATGGCTGAGGACAGCGATCCAGAAGACGTGTCAGAAGCTGCCGTCTGGTCTCTGGTGCGTCTGCTGCGCGAGTAGCTCTTCTCACTGCGCCTGCCGACAGAACAGGCAGGGGGATGAACTGGGTGATGCTCATAAGAACAAACATTGATAGCGAAGGATCCTAAGAGGTGACTTCAGCTGGTGCTCAGATTGGTCGAACAAGGAACCAAAGTGCCATTATGATAAGGTAAGAGATTATTATTTTAACTCATTTTATACTGTATCCCACAGCTGGACAAAGGCCACACCCTTCTCCTTCAAAACCTGTCTGTCTAGAGCAGTCTCTGGCCAAGTTTTCCCCATATGCATGATAAGATCGTCACACCACCTTCGCCGTGGTCGATCTCAACGGCGTTATCCTTCTTCAAGCGTCCGATGAGTGACAATCTTCGCCCACCTGTCCGGGAGCATTAGTGTGACGTGACCAGTCCACTCTCACTTCAGCCCAACTGTTTTTCTCTCCTAACTCTCTGATTCTAATTCTAAATAACAGCAGAGTACGACCAAACACATGATATACGATGTGTTAGACTTCAAAATTGGCAACGCGTCCAATTTTCCTGTGATGAGGTTGATGATAATGGGTAGATGGTTAAATTTACATTTGTATCCGTTAAATTACAATAAAAACAAACAAAAAACACTCTTCAAACAATACTACTGGGTGCTCAACCGAATCCTCAAGAACTCCTAACCTCTGTAGCCAATAGAATTTCGATTTTGGACACGCTTGTCTTGAGCAGAGGTAATGACCTGATGTTCCTTATTTGTGAAGAAAATATTGCTTTGTCCATGCAACCTGAAAAGTGTTTACCTAGGCAGATTGCCAGGTCCTCCAGTAGCAGCTGCTCCATGCAAGAACTGTTCTCTGGACCACACTTGTCTCATGGTGTTGTCATTGTTCTCCGCGTGAGCTTCGGCAGCGCACCTGGGGAAGGACGGTGATGTGAGGGAGGGCACACACACTCTCAATCGTAATGTTTTGTACAGATGGGCTTTTGGATCCCACGGTAGCTGGTGGGCTTTTGATCCGGTTACTTACAAAGGGCTCAAAGTTTCTATTGGTAAAGTGACACTTTAAGGTTCATCAATTGTTCAGTATTTTGTTTGTATTTTCAAACTTCTTTATATTATCTAGACCAGCGAATGAGATTATTGTTTCTGGTCTTTGATTTGATACTGATGATTAACATTCATTTGAGTTGGTCTTTGGAGGTATGATTTTTAGTAAATATTGTAAAACACAGTATTAGTCCACATTTTGATTTTCACTAACACACACAACACTTTCTACATACCTTACTTAATTTTAGGATGTAGCAGAAACTGGATACAGGCTGGGAGACAAACTGACCCTGATCGTGATGATTATCTGATAAACTCCAACTTACTAACCTGATTATATCAACTGGGTATCTAGTAACAGCATCACTAGGACAAAAGAATCGCTTCACCAACACGACGCCATGTTAAAAGCTCTAATTTTCGTACCTACTGGTAATCTAATGCAATAATAACATCTGGTACTTACTCAGCTCTCCTCAGCAACAAGGAGTCCAGGTGTGCTGGAGCTGTGTGAGCCAGGTGGATGTAGGCTTCGTGAAGCAGTTCAGCGGGAAGGGTCCACAGCTCTGCCTGCTTCTCCACCAACTGCCGGACGACGTTGATGACGTCAGCGCGCTCTGAGAGCTGTTCCACACTGAAAACAACATTTTAAGGTAAAACAATATGACGTAGGGTTTCCAACAAAAATGATTTTGACTTTTAAAAGACTAGAACGATGAGGATCAAAAATATAACAATCAATATTTTAGCAGACGGAACCTCACATTGAAGGGGTTTTTTTGACTCGCGACCTTCACCAAACCTTTCTAATTACCACGGTGATATAGGAGAAAATATCATCATAGTAATTAGAAAGGTTTGGTTTTTAACAATGCCAAAAACATCGGGAATCCATTGATGAGAAAATTGCGTGGGAAGACCAATCCAAATACCTCAAAAAGGTTCATGTTCTTAAGATAATACAGAACTTTTCGACTCTTATTTTCTCTTAAAGAAGGAACAAGGTTACAAGGGAGGATCCTCTGACCAGACGGGTATTGTACCTGGTGGGCAACTGTCTTGATGGCTGTTGTATTACCTAATTTATTAGTATCGCCAAAACTTTTGCAAAAAACGTTACACAGATCACACAGAGACACTGTTCGATGTTTTGCAAAGGTTTTCCGCGAATTTTTGTGATGTCAGGTCTAGACGTCGTCGGTTGTTGTGAACTGTAGCACCGCAACGCTCACCTGGCAGGCTCATTGGGCTTATTCCTGTGCAGTATGTTGGGCGCGAAGATGGTGGCGAGGTTGGCGGCGTCCATCTTGTTGCCGGGCTCGGCGCGGTCGCCGGCGGCGTGCGCGGCGAGCTGCGCCAGGAAGGCGAGCAGCGCGCTCAGCGTGTCGCGGTGCGCCGCCGGCAGCAGCTGCACGATCAGCCGCAGCGCCTCCCACTGGAAGCGCCGGTTGTGGATTTCTGCAACCAAACATTACACTTTTAGATTGTTTCTTGCAAAACTGGTTCTGTTCCTAGTTTTAGGTTCTTGCAGGTATTTAGGTCATCAAAAAGTACCTATATCTTTGGACAAAGTCTGTATTCAAAAAGCTCATGCCATGGTTAAATATGTCTATTCGAGATAGTTACTGTAAGTGGGACGGGGTTGTCCATATCTGCCACACTCTGATCGACATCAGTGGGCCCATGAAGCATGAAACCGGTACCCTAAAACCACTTGACGAGGGCATAGCAGACTACGACAGAATTGTGAAGAGGCCCAGAGCTGGGTATGTTGGGAGGAATGAAGCAAGGCCTTTACCCAGCAGTGAGATGGCTAGATAAAACAATAATCATTGTTCAGCTGCGAATGACGGAAAAGTTATCAAACATGAAAAACGCTATATTTAATATTCTTGTGTTTTGTCAAACCTTGAGGAATTCAAAGAATGTTATTTGACTGCGTTATTAAAAAAAAACGGAGTCGAAAATTACTTACTTTGTGTTTGCAAAAATGCAGGGTACAAGTCCCTGCAGAGTAGCGGGTCGGGCAGGTCGCGCAGGAACTCCTTGAGCAGAGTGGCCACGTCGTGCGGACACACTGCCGAGTCCAGCGCCGCCTCCTGACTCCGCTCCCAGTCCTCGCGTAACTGGAATTGTAAGAGAGGTTCTGTTAGAGATTGTTGTAGAACATGGAGATAAAAGTGGACATCACGTGTGACAAGGTCGACATTTGAATGAAATTATAAGTGTACGTTACGCCAGCAGGAAAGTTGTACCTAGGGCGATATGAGTGGAACGTCTAATTAGTGCGTCATCTGCGGAAATGTGCGACCATTATAAATTTAATGCGTGTTGTCGTTTTGGAAAAAAAAATAAAAAAAAAGATTCCTCCTGGAGTAACGTTACCCCAGCAAGAAAATTTTAATTAATTAAACCCCAAGAGGACACTGGTGTCCACACACCTATTGTCTTTCTATTGTGTCTCTAATTACGGTACTCAAAACTACTACTACTTATCGGAGAGACAAATATTGTATATGGGCAGATAGCTTATGCAATTGATGCCCGCACATTATTTTACAACTTGAAACTATCAGCTATCAAACCAAGGTCTTTTTCCTTTAGATGAACACAGCACAAGATCCAAAACCCTATTACAAATTGCACGTTGGTTGCATTCTAATTATTCGCCCAACCTCCAAACAAGTCTATCTTCGTCCCCCAACAATGTAACAGCAATCAGCACGAAATACAATACTTAGCAGCTCTAATAGAACTCCGTAATAATTACAGTAACTAGGTCACGAAACCAATACACTACAGGCAATACCTACCTTCGCTTGAGAAAACATCTAATTCCGTCGATCAGTGTTATATTATTACCAAATTGTTGACTGCTGAGTGTAAACGAGGGACTCCTGGTGATTTACTAGCATTCATTCTGTTATCATAGCTGTAACTCTTGCTTTGGGTGGTTTTTTTTTAGGTGTAGAATCATCCAATGATATCTCCCGTTCTTTTGTGTCAGACTTTTACTGACTAAAACCCGATCTACCGTTTCTTCTTTGCCTTCGTTCCAGGGTCCCAGGTTCTCTTTCAAACCACCCATGGCCCCAGTAGGCTTCGACCCTGCGTACGGTTACCGGACGTTCGGACAGCGAGCTACCCATTGCTCACCGTCCGCAAGCCCGCGCCTACGGTGGCTGGAAATCGGGATCGGGTTCCCAGAAGCTGGGGCGTGAGGGCCGTTCCCTCACGCAAACGGCTGCTTCGTTTGCTAGCATTACTGCTTCGCAGAAGGAGGCGACCGCCTGCCATTCCTCCTCGCTCTGGACCATGGAATGTACAAAGGCCCCCACAAGGACACGGCGGTCCTCCATTTAAGCGGGGCACACCTCTACCATATGCTCCAGCGTGTCCTTCGGGCGGTCCACACGATGGATGGAATGGAAAACCCAGGCATTTAAGCACTCCTCAAAGAGGGTACTTACCACCATAATTGTGGTGTGTCCATTACTTTGTGAGCTGATTGCTAAAACCAGCAGTGAACTTATCATAGTATTTATTGTAGATTATTCTCTCAGTTGTCTATTTTTTTCAAATACTAATGTCATCGAAGACATCGATTTCGATATCTTCGAAGTTGAGAGACACAAAGAAACGAAAGATAAGGGAGAAGAAATGGGAGACCTATACTCAGCAGTATTTAATTCTGAGAAGAAATTATATTGATATTTGTATATACCGTTTCTATTCTAGACGATAAATAATTTTAATATTAAATAAGCCTAGATAGACGAAATGGATAATATGAGACTGGCTGGCGTAATGTGATGATTTCAAGCTAGTTTGAGGAGCAACAATTTACTTTTGCTAAATCATAAGTCTTTATCTAAAATATGAAGTCAGCACCAAATCATACCACCTATAACAGGTGATACGCCCAAAAATGAACATCACTGGATACTGAGATGAGAGTGGGTTCATCAAATCAAATTGCATCCACTTTTAGAACCAAGACCAAAGCCAGAATGTGACGTTATCTTGCCAATCAAGGGTGTGCTGTTTCCTTAATTAAGATCTTCATCTGATTATCCATCGGACGCATCACATGCTATTATTGAGATATCCGAAATAGAGCGTGTTTCTCTCTAAATATGATAGCTCTATTAAAGGATCGAGTTATATTTAGAAAACTGCAGAGTGCGTCCACTTATAGACACACTGTATCTACCGGTACTTCATAATATACGGTTCATTCAAGTTCTTGTTTTCTTATCTTTATTCATGTCATCTATAAAAACGAACAAAGTATGCTTTACCTAATAAAGTATCTATGGTTAGTCTGTTCAAATTCTCACTCTTCTAGTTTTTTTTTTTTTATGGTCAGTGACCGGACGATCGGACAGCGTGCTACCTATTGCACGCCGTCCGCAAGCCCGCGCCTACGGTGGCCGGAAATCGGGATCGGAATCCCGGCGGCGGCTGGGGCGAGCGCCCCGTTGCCTCTGCCTGATGCGGTCGGCCTCCTCCTTTGCTAGCATTACTGCTTCGCAGAAGGAGGCGACCGCCTGCCATCCCTCCTCACTACGGACCATGGCCTGATCCAAGGCCCGGCGAGAGAGATCGCTGCCGCCGATCACTCTTCTAGTATTTGTTTTTCTGTATCTTTTTATTCCGTATATATTTATTTTACTTACCCGTTTGCCTCCATCCACTTTTTGACACCAGAAAGTTGGACTACGAAATGTCTTGAAAATTGACATTTTCAAGACTCGACTAGTCTAAACAACTTGAGAATACCCATATTTTCTAAAGATTATGCATGAAAGTTCAATTTTGAACAACCCAGTCCAAAATCATCTTCTTTTCTTGCTGTCAGTTGCTTGCGTGTTTCATTCCTAACATCTCATGCATGCTATTACCTATTTTGTTATATTTCTACTATACCTTACCTGATCATATAAATTATTATCTTATCCTGTCTCTTACCTGTCTAACTCTCTTCTTTGAGGCGGATACCCTGAACAGCCCGAGGGTGTGCATGCCATGCCTCCTCAGATGCGAGAGGCAAGCGGATATGATCCCTGGCACCTTGGGGCCTCCCAGGCCGGCCTCCTCCAGACCTGCCCAGCCCCATTCTCCTGAGTCACAAGATTCACTCTGGAATGGTAGAAAAGGTTGAATTAGTATTAGTATCGTATGTTGTATGAAAATGTCCGTCGAGTTTGCATTATTTCGTACTGCGTTACTACAGTCGAGTTAAGCCCTCCAACTATGGTAAAGATCTCTTTTTCTTCGCAATTTGATGCTCTTGCTGTTACAGTCTCTTTAATTTTACCCTTTAATATAGATAAAGGTTACGAATTTCCACAATACTAGAAGTTTTGTTATCTAACACAAATATAGTTATAAAAACTCTCTCACCAATATATACGAATGTATAGTTTGCCTATAACCCCTTCTAATATGTTCGGTTTTACCTTTAGCATCGTGTTATGACCTTATTCACAACGTTCAGCACCATCTGTTCTGCTTAAAACTACCTAAGTAAAGCATTTCCAGATTTTTGATTCCAAATCTTTTTCCAATATAATCCAATCAATAAACTCAATCACCCAATCCAATCACATTCTCTTCCTTTTGTAAGTCAGCACTCCGTTCCCACAAGGTAAGCAATTTCATTGGATTTATTATAGATCTGGTTATTTTTGTTCAGGGTATATATACACGTTGCGCCGGCGCGTCATGCGATAATTTTATCGCGGCCTTAATGATCAAGATGTGAGGCCAGGTAACCGGATACTTATGACGACACGTGACGCCATGAGCGACCTATTGACACTGTAACACAAGGCCCCTTCTTAATTACAAGCTATTTTCAAACAGTTTAAAATAAACTAGGAAGCTTTTCCTGAAGAATTTATTTTTGTAGATTACGTGGAGAAATTACTCAATGTTACTATGAACAATGTTAGGCTCTGGCGAGTTATTGCTGATCTTAAATTTAAATATTTCTGCGTATTATTAACTGTTGACATTGATGATCATCATAACATGTTAACTCGCGTTACTTTCTGTTTACATTTGATTTGAAATGTTACTTTCTGTCGCTCAATATGTCTGTTATTTAAAATTTGTTATAAATTTGTTTAAGAATATCTAAATCGAATTTCTATGGCAATTTGAGTTTTGTCTTTGTTTTTTTGTTCTTCACAATCAGTAAAAGATTTGAAACTCAAGTTTCAAATGATAATTGTGTTTGTGCTGGGAACTACACGACACAGAAAACGATAGGTTTAAGGGCTCCCGCATGAAATGCGATTTCCTGCGGAAAAGCATTGGTTCAGGTGGCAATACAATGAGCGATGCGAATCAATTCTCAAGTTCTTGCGGTACGTCGTGTGACCTCACAGATTTTGACGATGCGACGTCGCATTGCAGTTTTGTGTTTAAGCCCTTACACAATAAGTAGGTACATGCTGTACATGTAGGTAAAGTTGTCCAGAACTCTGGGCATACCAGCAGTCCAGCATCAACGCTATGCTATTTGTCAAGCACTTGTCACTGTTGGCATATAGGTATTAGAACTCAGCGACTTTTGCCTCTTGACGATGGTAATAGATCAGATGGCAAGACGTTGGTGCGGTGGAAGGCGGGTAGGCCTCTGGTGTGGACAGCTACCTAGGTTGACGCACTTTCACCATGTCAAGTTCCAAGTATGGAGGGCGGTGCTGGCGATATATTGCGGCTGCTGAATACAACCTCACCAAACTTTGTTATGTCGACTTTATTAAAAATTTTCATTACCATTCAACGTTGCAATATTGCCAGCCTTCACGGTAAAGCCTTCAGCAGATACATTATAAGGCTGATAATAATGCTATACTTATAAAAAAAACGAAAGAAATTAAAAACTGACTTTACATATCTAATAGATACTTTATCCAGCTAATTATCATCCGAAACAAACCATAGTAGTGATAGTAGATACAGCCAGTTCAGAATAAGATGATGTTAAAACCGCTATCATTAACCTATTACATAAACCAAACCTCAAAGTGCAATAAATTGAAATTACCTCACAACAATGTTACTGACTGCTCCGTAACTCCAAATGCCAAGATGTTAAGACATAGATACAACGGATGTCTATCATATGGAACGTCTTCAGCATCAACCACAAGATTCTTAGCTATTCGTGTTTACTCGTCAATCCGACATACTCGTGTATCTAGCAGACGGGAAGCTGTCATTATTACTTGGTCTATGATTGATATTACCTCTAATAAACAGATACAATTGGCTGATTTACCAGTTAATTTCTTCATTCTAGGGGATTTCTGTGTGTCTTACAACCGAATTTATAAAGAAGTAATTACTTGTTACTAAGTAAAATCTTATTATGTCATTACCTGACGTTTGAAATCTTCATTCAAAATTTAAAACAAATTATTACTTAAATAGTTACTTTTACTCAAGTATTTAGTTTTACTTGTTTATAAATTCGGGGGTTAGTGGGATAGGGTTGATTGTACTAGCTGCGTTTTAGATTATCTTTCGGTAAAGCCGCTTTCTTAAACACTTCACTGCACTCAAAAAGTCGTTCGGTTTCTGTCCTACTTTTGAAAATGCTTATAATTTCTTCTATTTCTCATGATTCCGTCTTTGCTCTTTGCAGTTCTCAAGGAATTCAGGTAATACTTCTATTCATCTCTTTCGTCGCTTGCCATTCTCTGAGTTCGTTAAGTTTTTCTCATCATCTTCCTGCCCTTTTTCAGTGTTCTTTTGAGTCGGTGCATCACATTTTTTTCTTTCATTTTGTCGCGCTATTACTAACTCCTTTTTCTTTCAATCACTCCTCACACAATTGATGCATCTTTTTTTGGCCCTCCTCTCCATTCAAGAGGTTTGTTAACTTTTTCTGTTGAAGTTAAAACCCGTCAAGTTATACAAGGCTATGAAGCTTAGATAAGGGCACGATTAATACTAAAAAAAATTTCGCCATAGCCCCAAACAAAATGAGTTAATACTAAGTTCTTACTACCATACAATTTGAATCGTGTAACTGCAAACCGCACCCACGAGAACTCGAACGTTATGTTTACAAGTCACACAGACGTAAATCTTAAACAAGACGATGCTCTGTCATTACTGGGATTTATTGACTCGTTAGCTGTGATCTGCTTTGTCAAGCAACGCCCACGTTATTGCCGTCTGCGAAACTGTCTGGCCCTATTTGTGAAGGATTTGTAGTTCAGTAGGATAGCTTCTGATCAGTTTTCAGCGCATTCCTTAAAATTTGCCTGGGTTTATGAATTTATCATTCTCCGAGCAAGACTAAACCCTATTCGCGTTTCCATCTTTTGTGTACCACGGTGATTCAATCATGATTCTACTATAGGCAAAGGAGAAGAAAAAGAAAAGAGAAGATGAATAGATTGTGTGAGGTATGAAAGAAACGGGAATTATTGATAGCATGATGGTAGACATGACAGAATAGAAGACAAAAAAACAATGTGTGCGCCGATACCAAATAACTTGAAACAAAGGTAGGAAGAAGATGATATTTATCTAGTACTAGATATTTATCTAGTACCAGATATTTATCTAGTCGATAATTTTTATCGTGCTTTTGGGTACAAAGCTGACCGGTCTACATTGTTCTCTCATATATATTAATATTGTAGTATGAAAATATTGTAGAAACAATCACTTTTTTAAAAGAGTAACCATGGAGTTTCTTGCCGGTTCTTCTCCATAGGAAACGACCAATTGGAACCGTGCGCTAGCTTCTGTCATTTTATAAGTGCCCATGTAGGCCTATATAAAATAAACGATTTTGAGTTTGAGTTTGAGTTGTACTACTATCAGAGTCAAGGTTAGTGATGTGGTCACCAAATAAACAAGATTCGAAGTCTTACATAATTATAGTTTTCTATTTATAGCACATAGGTTTAGTAATTACAGGTACATTACAAATGTTGACTCAGGTAAATGCTGTTGCAATTATTGGGTCATTGGTTTTAGACTGGCTTGTACGCGTGTATTGTTCTTTGATAAACAGTTTATCTTTTACTAATGAATCTACTTTCGATTTCGCTAAATATTTTTGAGATTTTCTTTTTTTACCATTGGCGTACGTGATCGTTGTGATCATGGCGTTATTAGTCATTAGCATACCAACCTATTTATCATTTATAGATGATTTTATTTTGTAAAATCATAATCTTTATTTTTTGCTCCGAAGCCCTTACGACCCATGTGTCCTATATTTAATGAGTTATATCTCATTGCATAGCATACATAAGACATCTTCTACCACCACTAGTTTATAATATTCTCACTGCTGGTATTCAGGCCCAGAGGCGTAGCGTGGACTAGTTTAGACATGGGCGAAGATGCATCAGCGAAGCCTTTTCCTTTCATAAATTCGAAAACGAGACAGCTACTGTCGAAACCCTAGCATCAGTAGAAAAATTGGTCAAAAGAGAGCTTATCTATTTTTAAAAGCCCCACATCATCCACGCCTTTCTACGCTACTGCTCAGGTCTCCTCTTAAGGACAAAGATTGAGCCGTAATCCACCACGCAGGCCTTGTGTGGTTTGGTGGATGTTATAACATATCTTCGAAGTATGTGATATGCTACTTTCCTCACGATGTTTTCCTTCACTGTTTTAAGAGCAGTGATGATGACGTAAATTACACAAAGTTATGCGCCTGCCTGCCTGTTACCACTGGGCCAGTAGTGCTCTATGTAGAATTGTAGTTGCCAGTAATGGTGAAAAAATTTCAGTTTCGTAGTTTTAGTCCAGTTGTAGGTGAAACTGGACTAAAAAGTGCTGCACTGATTATACATAGCATATGATAATAGCAGAAATATGACGAGTGCATATACAGCTGCGCGAGGATCATGACGGTATACAATCAACCTTGACCGTCAGTAGACAGGCCGGCTAATGATGATAATAAATTAAAAACTATAGCAATAAAAATACAAACGAAAACTTCTTAAAACAATTAGTCACATTTCTCATTAACTCTAAAGCGTTACAGTTCACTAGAAACATAACGTAAGGAACCAAAAGTGTTACAAACACGACATAAAACGTCGGTTTCAAATATAATGCACACACAAAGTAATGGCCGTTTACCACATAGTTTCATGGCAGTTCTATGCTAAACGTGGCAAATGCAGCTAATGTGGCGTGGAAAATTTTGTGGTTCGCACAAATATGATTTAACTGTGATATTTGCGTTGTTGCATATTTTTTCTTACAAAAGGAAAGCTAGCATTTGGTTATTGGAAGTGAACTGCGGGATCGTTTGTTCCTGATCCTTCAAGTAAGTACGACACTCCCTTTCGCTCCAGAGTTCGGATTCATTTGATGATGTCCAATGGAAAAAAAGGATATGGGGAAAAAGTACCCGCCCAATAAAGAAGTGCTATCTATCCTTATCTAGGACACATAAGGACATATGCTCAGTTGCGTTTGATGCATGTTCTATTTTTTTCTTGAGGATATGATAAAATTAAGAAACAGTTAGCCTTTAATCTTGCTCGTCATAAGTAAAAAAAACTGGTATTGTATTCTCTTAATTACAAAAGTATTTAAAATATTATTGATAGTGTCACCAAGTTGTTAAAAATTCTAGCTCGATTTTCAATCTTTCTTTCTATTGTAAGACTACCGTTGTTTAATTTATGCATATTTTTGTTGTTTGTCACATTGTCTTCTGTAATTAGTGTTTAGTTATTCTGCCAAATTGGATCTGAGAGTGTAACTCCTAAAAAACCATTCAATAATTCCACAAATCAAATACTTTGTCCATTACTTCTTCCTTTTTACAGACTAAATGGAGTTGCATGTCTGATAGGCCCAGGTGCATGCCACGTCACACATTACGTGTCTTGGCGACCACTACAGAACTATTTCTGCGCGCTCAAATGGCGAATGACGAACGGTAGCATTTACATGACCACTCTATCATGACCTTCCTGACCCCCCGCAATTACACCACTCACTGGTGAAAAAGGGGATTTCTAGGGACATGTTTCAGGTCAATGATTGTTGGGCTGTTGAACCTAAACGCTACTGGGTTGCAGTAGAAAATAGATGTCAATTATATTATAGCTTCATCGATTGATGCATCTTTTAATTCATCGATCAATTCTATTGTTAGTATCTGTTTTCTATTTTTGGATATAGTGTTTGGTTATCGAACTTTGTAGTTATGACTCATTGGAGCTGTTAAATTTTTACATCTGGATTTAGATTTGCCGATAGACAGGCGAAATTGATGCTTAGAGCTACTCATCTTTTTAACTCTGTTACAATAATCGCTTGCCGCTAGTTCTCGTTAGTTCATCTTTGATCTTGTAACAGTCGATTATGCTCCTCATCATACCCGATTCATAGAATTTCAGAATCTTATAACTCAAATTTTATTGACATTGATATATTTGTATGGTTTAAATGTAAGTTTAAAAGAAATACTATAAAAATGTATTGACTTACATCATCGCCCTTTTCAAGGGCTCCGAGAGACGCGAGCGAAGCGCGGGAGCCTCCATGCTGCTGCCGTCGCAACGCCCGCTCGCTCTCCACGCACTGGGACAGAGGTACTCCGAATATACTGCCGCCCGTTGACTCTGAGGAGAAAAGAGAAACAATGATGTAAAACAAAAGGAATAGTAAATTATGTTCATATTAAAAATAAAAATAGATCGTGGTGCTTCCAAAAGAGGGTTATGATTAGCAACTTTATTTTTTGCCTGAAACTGTAGAAAATTTTCTTTTTTGCTAGGCAAAGGGCTAACCTCTCTGTTTAGGGCGATCTCTGGCCAATTTTACCCTGGGAACATGGTCAGATCATCACACCACCTTCGCCACGGTCGACCTCGATGGAATAGTCCCTCAAGTGACAGGCGTCGCTCATCTGTCTGAGTACATTCGTGCGATGTGGCGAACATTTTATTATGCATTGTGGTAGAAACATTCAAATATCGTCATTTAGATATTTTTGCACGTTCGCTCTGTAACTTTAAAAAATATTTTTAAGGAGTTTCATGATTTTGATTTTTTTTCTCTCTCTTTACTTATTCAAATTTGTTTTTATTACTTATAATTTTTTTTTTGATTAGCCCTATACTTAAGTTAGCTTTAGTCATCCTAGTGATTTTTTATAAGTATCCCACAGTTAAAGTTTGAAAAGCGTTGGTGTATTTTAAATGTATTATCATTTATGTCCCTCTATTACCAACCTAGGTTTTACATTGTAGCTGTATAAAAATACAGCTACAATGCAATAGTTTACAAAAATAAAATAAGATTACTCAAAGATAAATATATATATATAAAAGAAAGTCGTGTTAATTACACTATTTATAACTCGAGAACGGCTGAAAATTGGTGGGAAGGTAGCTTAGAACCAGGAAAAGGATATAGGATAAATTTTTATCCCGTTAAATTAAAAAATAAATAATCCAAATCCTGCTCATTTATTGATATAGGGTAGAGTAGGATAGAGCGGGAGCGAAGCCGCGCGCAATAGCTAGTCTTTAAAAAAAAGATCACTGAAAAAACTCTGCGAAGCGAGACTATTGTAAAACTCGATGAATCAAGAGACATACAGGCATCAGATGAAAATTTAAACGTAGTACATACACGGTATATAAGTTGGATCAATATGGCGATCGACCTCGAGTAACAGATTTTCAGGTGTCACTCGAAGTGGGAACTGTGAAGAACTGTGCGTAGCCTTAGCAACGATGGCCATTTTAGTTCAACTTACAATAGCACACATGTTTCTGGTGTAGCAATAAATTCCTACAACGAAACCAGACTTCCGCATCGTGGGCTAAACGTGGAACCGAAGCCGGGCTTCCCCGAAAGGGTAGGCGTCAGTAAATCGTTCTACACCCACCTCTCGTCTACATTGAGGTGTTCATGCCGGTGGTCGGTGGCGAGTCTACCACTAACACAAAATGGCGCTGAGTGATATTTGTATTATTTTTGCTCGTTGTCTCGCCAGGCTCATTATTTTGCGACTATTTGATAGCCGATAAAGAGAAACAAATGGAGATTGGGTTTTTTCATTTAGAATTTATCTGAAGCAGCTCGTCTGTTTTTTTTAAACAAACGTCCCACACTAGGAATTTACCCCGTATCGCGGTACAAACACTTAAATCTACAACTAAAATCTGTTGATCATATAAATATTTGCTCCGTGCAGGAAACGAACCTGCGTCCAGCAGCACAGCAGCCAATCGCTCAGCCACTACCAACCGTGTCGTCCTAATTAAACGACAAATTTTTACAGGTTTTCAGGTTAAAGTAGAGTTTGAGGAATACTTGACTTCTAATACTTAAATCAGAAATTGAAGGTATTTTTATGGTAGGTTCACTTGGGCGGAGCGGGAGATAGTGTCAGACTCTTATTGACTAAAAACCTACCCCGTTTCTTCATTGCCTTGGTCCCAGAACCCTGGTATACATTTTCATACTTGCCTAAGGCCCCAGAGTAGGCTTCGACACTGCTGGATCCCAGTAGTCGAAGGTAAAAATCAGCAAGATTGTAAAACTTAGCCATTTGCACTACCTATCCTCTTAATAGAATCCCCTCACCACCTCTCAGGATATCCAGTCTATTCTCTGCTAGGAAATAAATGCCGTGTTAATATTAGCCCATCTATTTGCACTGGAGTATTAATATAAACGAAACGCTTCATAAAGCTAAGGCGGGCAGAGACGGGCTCGTAACAACTGCGACAAAGGTCGCGTCTATTCCGAGATCCTCGAGCACGGAGTTGCGCGGCTCGGTACGTTGCTAATGCGGCAGCTATGCAGTTTTGATGGCGTCATCATCTTCATATTTTGGGTGGCGGTAAGTCCCCTCTTTGAGAAGTGGCTGGAAAAACCACATGGCGTCCTCACCTTCCGCATGGTGCAGGTTTTTAGTTCGGGAAGTTCCTCGATTCGTGCGGTAGTAACGCCCGGGTGTCACCACTGTGTGGACCGTTCAGAGGACACGGTGGAGCATACGGTAGAGGGGTGCCCCGCTTGGGAAGAGCACCGTCATGTCCTCGTGGGGGCGATCGGCTGCAGCGATCTTTCGCGCCGGGCTTTGGTACAGGCCGTGGTTCGAAGTGAGGAGGAGTGGGGGTAGTAGGGGTTTGCTTTTGAAAGGAAAACTCGGCCATGGTATGAAAGACAACGAAGGAACAGGAGTGGGTTTTTAGTCAGTAAAATTCTGACACTATCTCCCGTCCCGACCAAGAGCACCTAAAAAAAAACATCTTCATATTTTTGGGCTGCGATGCGGTGGTGGCCCAGTGGCGACTTTCGACCCGGCGGAGGCGGATGCGGAGGCAACGAGTTTGGCCTCCTAGGATGCGAGGAGGTTAATGGAAGCGGAGGCGGAGCTGAGATTTAATGTAGAAAACTGTGAACTTGTCAGTTTTCCCTTTTGATAGTTCTAATTCATAAGAGTTCAGGTATTTTTAACATGTAGGTACACTTTCTCCTTATAGTTGGTTTTAACACGGTGTGGCCTCCTAAAACCAGATTTTAGGGTACAGGAACCTTTCCAATAATGGATCGCACTAGGATACAGGAATAAGATCACAAACCGACCATAATGCAGCTAAGAAAAGGCTAGGTACATACCTAGCCTTTTTTTAGCTGCATTATGGCTGTGTTACTCTATTCTCATCTCCTAAACATTCATAAAGATTTGTACAAACATTTGTCAGCTGGAAACAGTCAGACTAGCCTAATTATAAAGCACAAACTAACACAATCCTAGACAATAGCCGTCCATGTGTTTCTCATCATCGTCTTTAACTTTTTTACTCCGATGATAGATGCGCCAAAGAATAGGTCAGAGAATATTTTCCATCATATTTCTACGATGACTAACTTTTTCTATTTAAAACAAAACAATAAATAGAGAAGTTAGTCATTATCCGTGGGCACGAGTAACCGAGTGTTTACACACTCTAAACTATATGATCACACAAGTCATACAATTGGTATTTTGATGAAAAGCATACAAAGTTATATTTTAAGGCGATCGTTGCCATGTTGCCTGAATTATAGACAAATATACATCGGTTATGATTGATACAGTTGTGGGATGATAGTTGAAAACAGTGCATACGGCTTTTTGTTTGATAGGTCCGCAAACAGACTGACAGTCCAAATGATTTGAAGTGGTTACACCTGAAATACCAATTTAATTTATTTTATAAATTCACATAAAGTTATAAACTGACTCTAACTATGTACCTACTGTAAATCATCCAATGACAAATCCCGCCCTTGGGCGGAGCGGGAAATAGTGTCAGACTCTTACTGACTAAAAACTTACCCCGTTCCTTCGTTGCCTATCGTGCCGACGCCGGGCCTTCCTTTCAGAAACTGACCCATGACCCAAGCAGGCGTCGACCCTACGCAGCTAGCAGCCTACACAAGAGTCGGCTTCTGAAAAGAAGGCTCGGCCGCTCCGCCCAAGGGCGGAGGATGTCCTTGGATGATTTTCCCACGGACATAAAAGATGAGTTCAATAGTTTTTCGCTAAGTCTATAACTAGTGAAAAAGCCTGAAATTTATGCAAATAGCATACGAAAATCTTGGTTTTCCGGACAGCTTTAAATATATTATTTGTTACAGAAAATCTTAGAGCCATAGATGCTATGATATACACCGATTAAAATACGATTTTGGACCCAAGTAAACCTCTGGAGCCTATGAGAATCCTAAAGCAAAGTCACAGGTAACTTTTTCGGGACAAATTACTAATTTGTATTTACATCAAGTGGTCTATTGTGACAAGATTGTTTCCCAGGAAAACCTAGCGAAATGCCTATATTTACACGTGACATGCAAAGAGAGGTTGTGACCGGTCGATACGTACACTCAACAAAGTAGATAAGTAACCAGAGTCGTCAGATATGGTTAAAGTTTGCATGGAAACCAATGCTCACCCGTCCAAGGACCAGTTTTGTTTAACTTTGGTGACTTGTCCGATATGGAGGTATTATTACAAGTACTCACAAGCGCCTCCACATTATAAGTCGGCGATGTAGTTATAAATAACCTAATACTTGTTTCTAATATAGTTCCCGCGTGGTAGATTACGTCCTCTTCCCTCTCCTAGAGAGAAGGCCTGAGTCCCCGCAGTGGGAACATTAAAAGACTGATGATGATGATGATGAATATAGTTAATAATACAATTTTAATTTTTGAACTTAATAGTCTTTTTTAGAAAATTTAGTGAAATAAAAGAAATATATTTTCAGTGAGCCCCTGATATTCTTGATCTTTCATATTGAACTAGCTTTCGCCCTAGACTTTGTCTGCGTGCGTTTGTCTTTTTTTGTGCGTAAGCTTACTCCGTACCATAAATCGTTAACATTGACAAGTCAGCTGTGCGTTCCGTTGTGGCACATACTAAAGAGAACTTATTTTAATATTAATACCTACCTATTTTAATGAAAATTGATATAGGAAATCAATAAAGATTGTACTTCAAAGCTTTTTATCGACTTAGATCTATTTTAAATAATGTAGGAAGCACATCAGCGGTTGCGTTATAAATATCGCATCGTTATGTGAAATTGATTGCTGCGTGAGACGTGTAATGGCAACACTTGAGTCCTTTGATTCGATGCGGAGTTTTTGGCAAGATTTCTCCGAATAAAATTCAGTGCTAGTTTTAATTATTCGCAAATTGATTTCTAGTGTATATGTGATCTAAAATTGGTTTAGTTTTGGGTCTGTGCAACTTGACAATACGATATTGAAACAGGTGCGAGATGGACAGACCAGTACCTCTACCATGAGTTTTAAGCAATAGTATTCGTCGCTACTCGATATCCACGCCGTAAATATTTTGTATGGCAAATTTTGATCCTGCAATTGACCGCTAGAGGCGCTGCAAAATTTGCCATACAAAATATTTACGGCGTCGATATCGAGTAGCGACGAATACTATTGCTTAAAACTCATGGTAGAGGTACTGATCAAGACCGCAACTAAGTGCTCGGTTTACGATTGTACCCGGAAAGCCGCAGTCCGCGATGAATGACGCCGTATTACCAAGATGATAACTTATCGTGTGAATCACGATAAGTTATCGAGTAATGAGCACAACCACTTTGACAAGAGTGTACCGACTAAGAAGGAGATGTTTGAGTTGTAACACTATTTGAGAGGTACTACAATAGTGCCATATTTTTAAGCGATATTGGGACCGAAGGACTACTACTACTATTACTTTCGTATAACCCGAGTTTAAATTGAGAGTAGGCTTCCTAGTTAAAATCTTTAAGACTTCCAAATTTAAAATTGCCTATAACTGTAATCGATGAAGACCACACACGAATAACCACTACTACAAAACTACTTTCACACATCTGCAACGGTTTTCCCATCATCCAAGGCCGAATTATCTAAACAAAACTATTTGCAAGTTCCCAAGAAAATAGCAATAAAAAGCTCGGTTGGGCCTATCAAGAATGTGTGTGGATATGTGGCTAGTCAAACAATATGGACGCGCGTTGACGGACACTTCTCAAAAGCTAGTCTGCTTCTATTTTTAAATTGTACTACGGAGAGTTGGCGCTTACGATATTTTAAAATTCGAACTTATTTCTTTTTTTTTTCCTTCGTGTCCGACTTTTGTATCATAGATGAGTCAGTTTGTTTTTCTAATCGATTTGCGTTCTATTGTTTTAGCTTTCTGGATATTGGGTTTGCAAGAGTTTGGGCAGAGGTTAGTAATTGCGTATTCTTGAAAATTATATTACTCAAGTTACCACGGAGTTTCTTGCCGGTTTTTCTCCATAGGTAACTACCAATTGGAACCGTACTCTAGGTTATGTCGTTTTATGTCCATGCGAAATAAAAATATTTTTTGAATTTTAATTTTAATAGTAGATTTATTTAGTAGATCTATTTTATTTTGCAACTTGTGTGGAATTTCTTTCTTTTATTTTCATAGACAAGAGCTATGCGATATCTTCAGACTTGTGTCTATAGTCATAACTATAGCTTTTACATTTTCAGGATTTTTGTGTGTTCTCCAAACATTAATTTGAAAAAACCTATTTGTCTTCATTTTTTGTGGCCGGTTGTGATAAATATTTTGAACTTGACCTAATTCCATTTTTTTTTTTGCACAGTTTTAGATTCTGTTGTGGCTGGTTTCATATGTATTTTAGCTTAGTTTTTTTTCTCCTTAATTATTTGCAACGTCTCGAATGATGACAAAAAAAGAATTAATCGTAGTAAAAGTCTAGGTCAATTTTGTATAAAACTGGGGCAAATCTAGACGTATCAAAATATTGTAAGACGTTTTGAAAGAGTTGCCCTGGAACGTAAAGGGCAATTGAAGGAACACAGGTTGGTTTTACACAGTAAAAGTTTGACACTCCCTCACGCTCTATCTAGAGCTGGAAGTAGTGTTTGAGAATTTCCTCCCTCAAAAAAAAAAATTGCGTATTTTTCGTTTGCGATCAAAACTTTTCAAGTAAATAATTAACATTATTATTAAAATATGATTTTATTTATAGGTAAAAATAACAAATAATCAGTGGTTTCATTTTGCTGACTATGCTCAAGCCGTTGGGAACATGAAACTTGGAGCGCTTTGAAATAAGTCCCTAGAACAATACAACATCAGTGAAACATGGTGCATTGCCTGTATCTATAGCCTGCTATGGCCATGGGAAAACTTCTGAAGACGAAAAGAAGTAAATGAAACTCTATTTGATAAACTTAAGAGCGGCCAACCCAAGGTACATTTTCATACAACCGGCTAGGCTTCTAAAGAAATCAAAACATAAATTTGTGTAAAATTAATCCAGTAAAGCTCAGAAAATCTGCAATTTTACGTGAACTTTGGCCCTCCATGGTGTAAATATATAAAAGTACTTCTAAAGAAGCCTTGCGCTTTTAATTAAGATTCTAAATAATGACAATTTTTCTCAAAAACTTTTAAAGCTCGCCTTAGTACATGAATTGTCAAATCACTGTGATATTGTTAAGTTTTGTGTACAATAAAGAATTCAAGAAAAGTTTTACAAAAACGCGTAATTCCTGGAACATTTTTTGTGAAATACCGAATGCTAATAGAGTTTTTAGGCGTTATCTGCCTTTTTTCGTGTTGTCTCACCATCAAACATCGCGTTGGATTGCTTTAGATGAAGCAACAAAACATGCTCGACGTTAACTATAGCCAAGTGGGGAAGGACTACCTTAAGAGCCTGTTCACTCTAGCCTTAGTTAAAAACCCAACGTTTTTCTTTCTGTATCGTAGCAATTTACACAAGCATAAACACAGGTGAAGTCTGACCAACCTTGGAAGCCGACAAAGTGAAGAAACTGGCCCACTGAATGTTTCGGTTTATTTTAGCGGCAAATGTAAATATTAAACATTCGGTAATAATGCTGTTTACATAATATAGTAGTGACCCCTGCGAATTAGTTCGCGTATCATGTTATTTGTTGTTGCGGTTGGTGCAACAATCTAGATTTTGAAAGCTTTTTATTGTTTTAATGGCTGTCATTTTTAGGGTAGCGTACCTCAAAAGGAAAAAAAAGGAACCTTTATAGGATCCACTTTGTTGTCTGTCTGTATGTCTGTCTGTCAAGACCCTATATCTCGGGAGCGCGTCGAGATATCGAGTAGAAATTAAAACACTATATACACAAGTCTGCGGTCTCTTGAAGCTGTGAAAAATATCAAACTTCTAAGTTAACGGAAAACGAAACGGTCCCTCTCCTAGAGCGGAAGCCTGAATCCCAGCATTGGGAAAATTATAAGGCTGATGCTATGCTGTAGTGGTTTATATAGCTTACAAATAGTCGTAGTGTGTTATGCATGTCAGTTTAAATGTTTAAGAGGCACAACTTTTACTGAATAAAATCCACTCGTGTACCTACAGTTGCCCTTTACATAGCATAGCCATTGTAGCTCTTTCATACGCAGCCCTAGCAGCTATCAGCTCTACAGATCCTCTTCAGGTTTGCTGACATCTTTGCCTTGCAGTAGAAGGTGGTCAATTTCCATTCCCTCTCAGTCCAGACCATGACCCGAACCAAGGCCGGACGCAAGACCTCGCCGACTCACGCATCCAAGGAAACACGGCGGTGGTCTATCTAAGGCTTAGTACGCACTGCGATTAAACGTCCGCATTTTGCCGCAGGTCTGAAACCGCACAAAAAGTAACACATGGCTTTCTATACAAGCGCACGCATTAGCGATTTTTTTCAGTGACAGATTTTAAACCGCAGTGCGTACTGACACGTGGTTTTGCGTTTTCAGCTATTTCTAAACCGTTTGCATTTAATTGCAGTGAATGTTAAGTCTAAAAGGGAAAACTTTCACAGTATGCTCCACCGCGTCCTGTGGGTGATCCGTCCATACAATGATGACATCCGGGTTTTTGTTCCTGAATCAAGACAGGAACCTCCCGAACTGGCCATGCCCGGTGAGAACCTGCGTCAAGCGGAAGGTGACGACGCGATGGCGCCTCTCCAGGCACTCCTCACACTCCTTAAACTTGCGTCGGTATCTCTCTATCTCTATCTTCTCGAAGGCATACAAGGGGCCGAAGCCACTTCGCAGAGGCTCGCTAAATCCTTCTAATGTAGCGTGGTATGGTATCTATCGACTATTATCCCTGTATGTACACACTATGCAAGCGGACCCAAGTCCGAGAAAAGCCACCGGTTGGTGGGAATTGCGCTTGTTTCCATGTCAAATCAAACTTTCACATATTGTCTAGCTGTGTAGACCTTGAGATATAAAACTTCACCAATTTTACATCACGATATCCACTAAAGTCAATTTGCGTAATAACTAAAAGAGCCACTGAACATTAATCGAAGAAATCCCGCCATAAAACCAAGATTACATGTTTGTGAACACACCCACGATACAGAAGTAATTCTTAAAGTGGACACATGTTTTAAAAAAAGACTGCTATCCGTCAGAAGATGGCGATTGATAGCGGTCTGATAGTGTAGTGTTGATAAGAAGACGTGGATCGTGATGTAGTCCCGAACGACTCTTGGCACCAGTTCAGATTGTCGGAATATTTCACTAGTCTCCCTGCCCCCGCACTAGCCATGTTTTAAGGAACTTTTTTTTATCAAAATGCTTTATAAATTATAATGTTTAGGGTTCTATAAAAACTATTATAGTCAGAATTCATTGTGCGTACAGCTATGGCGTGTAATTCCCTGTCGGAGTGTGTTTCCTGACTACAAGTTAGGGGTCTTCAACTCAAGAATAAATAGATTACTTTTAGGCAAGCGTGCTCTGCCTTCGACCACATCATGGCTTACCATCAGGTGAGATAATGGTCAAGTGCATCCCTAACAATAAAAAAAAAATACGAATAGATTTTTAGAATAACATTTTATTCCGCACAGACAACAAAAAAGACTGATGAAAAAATATTGTATGCAGCGGTGATGAGAATGTTGAGAAAAAAGTGTGGAGTGACGAGAATGAATAAAGTGAGAAATGAGCATATTGGAGGAAGTTTGAAAGTTAAAAGGGAATAGTTTGTCTTGGTACGATCATGTAAACAGGAGGGATGAAATGTACTTCACTAAAGGAGTTATTCAGTATACATGTGGATGGATGGAGAGGGAGAGGGAGGCCAAAGAACAAATGGATGGATTGTATGAGGAGGATATGAAAAACAGGGAGTTAATGATAGTTTGACACCTGATCTCTTCTCGGTCGTGTCAGATTGCCGACCCATAGTATTATGAGAGTAAAGAAACAGGGAGTTCACCTTTGTTTGCGCATACGCTCCTGCGTACTTATCTAATGTTCATTGAGATTAGCCATCATCAAAATCTGGTCGGGAGGAATAGATATTTAAAGTTTTTCCACGCTAAGAAATGCTACTGTATCGTGTGTCACAAACATGTAAATTCACGTACAAAAGACTTCCAAACACGGAGTATCTATCTGTGATCATACAAATATTAGTTCCGTGCGAGAATCGAACTCTCGACACGCAGAACAGCAGTTAATCGTTTAACCACTGCGATAACCGAGCCGGCAGTTATAGGAAGTCGGATTCTCCTATCGAATTGCTTCAAAAACGAAACACCTAAAGAAATTCCTAAGATCGGAATATTTTCATAAGTTAAGGCTTACTAAAATTAGCTCTTTTTCATCAATTGTATTTGCTATCAGTTCGATATGCCAACATTTCAGTTTACTTGCTAAAAAAAAACCCCAGCATGGCAGCCGGCTCGTGTAAAAAGGCACGTAGCAGATTGTTTCGCAATTCCACAATCACAAGTGAACATTGAAATATGTAAATACCTTTCTTCGCTAGCAAACGTTTCGGACTGTTCTCGCTATAAACTTTTTTGGATAAACAATGAACAGTTGAGCTGTAAATATTTGGAGATGAGCCGTTTCTGTGAAGCTGGAGATATGGGAGGAATCGCTTTTTAACCGACTTCGAAAAGGAGGAGGTTCTATGTTCGGCAGTATGTTTTTTTTTTATGCATGTTCACCGATATCTCGGTCAATTGTGGATCGATTTCGAAAATATTTGGCTTTGATTGAAAGATTTTACTTCCAAATTAGTCCCATAAAATATCTTTGTGATCTGATGATGAACTTCGAAGATATAGGACGAAACTCTTCAAAAAATCATAGCAGAACTGTCGTTTGTAAATTCGTTCGCCGATATCTCGGTCAATTGTGGAGCCATTTAGAAATTTTTTATTTTGATTGATAGATTATGCTCCCGAATTGGTTTCATAGAAATTTTATTTTGATCTGATGATGAACTTCGAAGATATAGAACGGAACTCTTCAAAATATCATAGCAGAACAGTCGTAACAAGTAGAATTGTTTTGTTTATACATGTAGTCGGTGAGTGACTCAAGGAAGAAGGGGAGGGGATACATAGAACTGATCTGATGATGAAACTGAAAGGAATGTAAGAACCAGAATTCTATAATAAATCCGTGTATCCTAGCCGTGTTTGGTATTATTAGAATTATGGATAATAGAATGGTATTAACATGATGATTTGATGATGGAACCAAATGGCGGAAGGTATCTATTTACGTTTGACTAAACTATTATAGAAACACCGACTTCCGAAATTAAAGTTATTTTGCTCTTTTTTATGTTTTTGTCATTGAAGTGATTGTATTTTTTTTGTAAAAAGATTTTTTGCTGTAATCTTGCACTCGCATTTGGTGGGCGTAATATTTTATCATCGGTGTAGGCTTTCGGTACTATGCATGCCTAAACATACAGAAAAATAATTCGATAATGACAGTTTTCAGGAAAGTTCACACCACTAGTTGGGGTCAGAGGGTCATGGCAATACGCATGGTGCGAGGGTACCGAACGATTTCCCGCGAGGCGGCGACCCTCCTTGCTGGCCAACCGCCATGGGATCTGGAGGCAACAGTCCTTGCACACATGCACGATAAGCGCATGGAGATGCAACGCCGGGGCGAAATTCCGCTGCCGCGACAAGTCGAGGCATGGCGGACAGAGCTCCGGCGGGATCTCATGGCGAAATGGCGTCAGCGACTATCGCAACCTCGTTCGGGGCGCGCCACAATTGGGGCGATAAGGCCCATCCTTGAGGCGTGGCTGGAAAGACCTCACGGCGCTCTCAACTTCCGCACGACGCAGGTGCTTACCGAACACGGAAAGTTCGCTAAGTACCTGTTCCGGATTCGTGCGGAGGATTCGCCCGGGTGTCGCCACTGTGCGGAACACCCGGAGGACACGGTGGAGCACACTGTAGAGGTGTGCCCCGCCTGGGCGGAGCATCGCCGTGTCCTCGTGGGGGCGATCGGCGGCAGCGATCTCTCTCGCCGGGCCTTGGTTCAGGCCATGGTCCGTAGTGAGGAGGGATGGCAGGCGGTCGCCTCCTTCTGCGAAGCAGTAATGCTAGCAAAGGAGGAGGCCGACCGCATCAGGCAGAGGCAACGGGGTGCTCACCCCAGCCGCCGCCGGGATTCTGATCCCGATTTCCGGCCACCGTAGGCGCAGGCTTGCGAACGGCGTGCAATGGGTAGCACGCTGTCCGATCGTCCGGTAACCGACCGGACCGAGCCCAAGTCGTCGACGGCGCGTTCTGTTCCCGCGCGCCTCAAGGAGGCAGCAGGCAGGGTCGAAGCCTGCTGGGGTCAAGGGCCGTTTTCTGAGAGGAAGGCTCAGCCCCGGCACTATAGGCAACGAAGGAACGGGGTAGGTTTTTAGTCAGTAAGAGTCTGACACTACTTCCCGCTCCGCCCAAGGGCGGGATTTGTCATTGGATGATTTTACCTACCATAAAAAAAAAACCACTAGTTGGGGTCAGTTAACCGGGAGACCTTCTACTTTTGAAATCGGAAACATGACGTTACGTTAATTCTATTAATGTCATTAATATAAGCGTTTTGACAGGTGCCTAGTACTTTTTTTTTAGGTTGAAAAATTTTCCAATGACATCTCCTGCCCCTGGGCGGGGCGGACGATAGTGTCACTGTGTCAGACTTTTATCTGACAAAACCCCCTCCTGTTCCTTCTTTGCCTTCGTTCCTGGGCCCCGGGGTTCACTCTCACGTTATCCATGGCACCAGTAGGCTTCGACCCTGATGGGCCCGCAGGGTTTGCTGGCAACTCCTTGAGGCACGTGTAGAACAATACGCGCTGTGGGCGACTTGGGCCCGGTCCAGGCAGTTACCGGACGGTTGGACGGCGAGCTACGCATTGCTCGTCGTCCAAGCTCGCCTTGGAAATCGGGACCGGGTTCTCGGCGGTGGCTGGGGCGTGAGGCCCGTTGCCTCACGCGTGCGGCCTCCATCTTCGCAGAAGGAGGCGACTCCCTGCCTCCTCGCTTCGGATCATGGCCTGTACCAAGGTCCAGCATGAGAGATCGTTGCCACCGATGAAGCGCGCTTGCCTAGAAGTAACCTATTCACTCTTGACTTAAAGACTCCAAGATGATGATATTTCGCTATTTCAGGTTTGGTCCCATAGTAAAAGCAGGCCTGTCTCACTTCCATACAAGCGGCGCAAAATCGTCGAGATATTTACCTACTGTTCTGGAAAACAACCTAATTTCAACCTTTTGCATTGCATATAGCGTTCATAGTACAATAACTGTGTGCCGTCTCGCTTCAATCTGCCAGGGCTGTCAGAGGTACTACTTTATCTGTGAAAGTAATACACGCGAAGCGAGACAGATGGCGACATATGTTGATACGATTTCCAAACGGGCAATAGTCTAGGACCTAGACAACCGAGATTGGTACTTAAATAATATGAAATGCCTACCTGTAAAATAATAATAAAAATAGGGATATAATGATAAACAAAGACCAAATTATGCGGTAATTATGTTTAATTAAGTAGGTAGGTACTAAAATATATAACAACAGACAATACGTTTTCTTATTTTTTTAATTTTATAGTTGTTTTACTTTTAAATACTGTTTTATTGATTTTCTTCCTGATTTAAAGCAACGATTGTTAAATTTTAATGTAGCATAAATGCGTAATCTTACAAAAAGCTTCAAGAAGTAATCTGTCGTTCTGGCTCCTCGACTATTATTCAAGCGAGCGGCTGCGCGGGCCGGGCGGCGCCGGCGAGCGCGCGAGTCGCTTAGCCATTGACATATGATAGGTTCGTTCAGTATAAACAGACACTCACCGCCATATTACAACCAATGCAGTTAGAGACCAATTTATGATGGATTGTTTATTTTTTCATTCACGATAATTTTGTTTATATCATAGCGTTTATTTAAGTAAGTGTATGACCTGTTATATAAATGAAGTACCTTTCAGGGTCCTTGGGAAGAGCAAACAGTGACAAACTGGGTATTTTAATTGTGGAGTTCAAACATCCATTTGCAATACAATATCTTTTTGTCTTTTTTGTTTTATGTGCCTCCATCACTCACGACACAGAACTGATTAGATTTCCAACAGAATATACAATACCTAGTACCTTACGGTATTAACAGTTTACTTTAAAATTTGTTTCGCGGATGCGTGCGCTGCGTGTGCGACAAGTCGAGCGAGTGCCAGCCTATTGAGACTAGTCCGGTGACCGGACGCTTGCGTTTATCATACCTAAACTCGGGAGTGAAATTTCTGTACCGGTAAGGTACTATTATATATTCTGTGGTAAAAGTTGTTTCTTATAATGATTACAATCACGTGTTTAAGTATCGGTCACTAATTACCAGTCACCCCAGCCATCACAGCGGTAATGTTTTCTTATTGTTAATTTCGACTAATTGTTTAACTATATTAGTGTAGGTATGTAGTTTATTGGTTTTGAGTACATATTGCATAATTGCATTATATATATGGTTTATTAGTATATTTATTCTACTATCGCCCTCTTTCTCTTTTATTGCACCTACTACTATTTTCTCTGCATCACCCAAAGGTTGACTGGTGGAAAATGCCTAAGGCATTAAGTCCGCCTCTGTACTTTTATTATTTATTATTATTTATATATTCTTTATTTTATTTTTGTGTGCGTAAAGCATTTAATAAATAAATAAATATATCTTTCAGTTGAAATAATTATGGTAACGAATAAAATTCGCAATATTATGCACCTTTTTTCAATAGTGGAAGTTTTAAACATAAAAACTGTAGCGCCAGTTATAAAACTATTTAAAATAAACTCTTGCACATTAAAAACATTTATACGGTTTTCAGAGGATTAATACATTCATTGCCTTCTTGACTTTTACGATACATAGTTTTTCTCTGAAAAGTAATAAAATATGATCTACTTTTCATAGAAATGTAATAAACAATTTGATTTTACGTGTTTTTGCCCGTTTATAACAATATGAAATATCAATATTTGAACTGTAGTCGGAAATGGGCACGCCACAATCGCGGCTGATAGTCTCCCCTTTGAAGAGTGCTTGATGAGGCACTGGCGTGTCCTTATCTTTCGCTTGACATAGCTCCTCACCGTACCCGGCTAGTTCGGGAGGTTCCTGTTTTGAAGAAACACCCGGGTGTCACCATTGTGGGTATTGTACGAGATTTTATGAAAGAATTACCAGGACCTTGGAACGCAAAGGGCAAATGAAAGACATGGTGGGTTTTAGTCAAAAAAGTAAAATTCTAACACGCCTTCTTACTCCACCCTCGAACGGAAGAACTAAATACCAAAAATAAACTGCTGATATTATAGCCTATTACACATAATCACATGATAGTATAAGTATGCATAAAGCCTTATATGTCTTCAGCAATAAACTCTTGTATTCTATAGATGAAGAGTGTTAGATAATATTTTAACTGATTAACTGACTGACTTCAAATCGACTCGTTACTGATCATCATCATCATTTCAGCTGAAAGACGTCCACTGTTGGACATAATAATAATATAGTATATTCCACAACTATCACACAACACCGTCTAGCCCCAAGCTAAGCAGAGCTTGTGTTATGGGTACCAGACAGCTGATAAACATACTTATGTATTTCTAAATACATACATATTATAGATAAATAACACCCAGATACAGAACAAATGATCGTGTTCATCACACAAACATTTGTCCTGGGTGGGAATCGAACCCACGACCTCTGGCATAGCAGTCAGGGCCACTAACCACTAGACCATCAGGCCAGTCAGGACATAATTCGTTACTGATAATATCCAACGTATTTCCAGCAGGATGTAAGTATGCATTTCCACTAATATGAAGCTGGGCGAGATGGGGCGGCAAAGAGAAGGGAAAATTGGCATTGAAGTGGAGTGGGGCGAAGTAAATACGAACTACCCTCCACTTCATACTCTCCGCTTGGAGCCCCACTCCGTTCTCGACGGCGCGTACTGTTCCCGCGCGCCTCAAGGAGCTGTCAGCAAACCGTAGAGGCCCAGCCTGCTAGCTGCAGGCAGGGCCTGCTTAGGTAATGAGTCAGCTTCTGAAAGGAAGACCCGGCCCCGGCACGATAGGCAACGAAGAAACGGGGTAAATTTTTTTTCAGTAAGAGTCTGACACTAATTCCCGCTCCGCCCAAGGGCGGGAATTGTCATTGGATGATTTTACCTATCATAAAAAAAACCCCACTCCGTTCTGTCCGGCTCGAACCAGCTTCACTGTTTCTTCCGGTGATGCGGAGTGGAGATTTCGAGCACTGTGATAGGCCAACTCTCGGTCCACTCCTCCTCCACGGCACATTCCGTCACATCACTTGCTCACACCATGACAATCGTTCTCTCATAGTTTTTAATCACGTGCCATTTCAATGTGGTTTTTAAGCTGGATCGTCCAATAACTGATGGAGAAAGAAGGCGTGTCAGACTTATACTGACTAAAACGAACAGGACAACTAAAGGAAACAGGTAAGCTGTGTCCTTCAGTTGACCTTTAAACTTCAAGGACCACGGTATCCCATTCAGAAATTCTCTGTAGCTCTGCAGAACATTGGCTATGAAGGGTCCCTAATGGTGTATACTATTTGTAACAATTAAGCACCCAAAAAAGAAGAATTCACAAGAATTTACAAAAGTTATTATAACTCAATAAATCTGGTGAACAAAAGATTCGCTAACAACTTAATTATTGACTGACAAGTCGTAAATCTTAAGACCGGTGTTAAACTCAGATCAAACTGGGTTTTACGAGACGCTGGTTTACATCTCAATTATATAACTGCACGTATCGGTTACGTAGGTATTTATTTATGGTATTTCATTGTTCTGGGAATTTAAGATAAAAAGAACCAGAGTTGTAATAAATCAGTTAATTAGAAACCCGTTGGATGTAAGTTTATCTATTCACTATTATTATTTTCGTCGACAGACCAAGTCCATAGACCGGCCTGAAAGGTAACTAATTTTTTTTTAATGTTGTAAACTAGTGCTTGACCAAAGCAAGCGGTAAACAGTGGTGCTATCGTTGAAGGTGAAGCGCATAAGTTTATTAAGAGCCTATTCACTCTAGCCTTTAAGACACCTAAATTATAATCGGACAGGAAGACCACAGCAGGCAAATTGTTCCAGTCCTTCGTTGTATGCGGTAAATCAGCTGAATGTAATAATTGCGGAACTGTGCAAAGACGGAAAAGACTTCACCATATTTTATACCTGCCAACTTTACAGCACTCGGCTCCATAACACTCTCGCCTGCCGCTCGAGCGAATTCCACCTCGGTCCCAATGACAAAGTTTTTCCGCTTGTACCAAAATGTATTATTTCTTGCAAATTACCTATAATATTATATTATTATAATTATATTATTATTTCTATATGCTTTGGATTTAAGTTTTTTTTTTGTAAATAAATAAATAAATAAGATGCCAGGGATAAATAATGGTGAAGTATTCTCCGTCCATACACAGTATGTCAATTCATTCAGTTGAATTACCTCGGTTTACCGAACTCATGATTCTAAAGAATTTAATAGGAATTATATCACGGGATATTTACGAGCGGATTCGACGATATGTCGTAACAGCTGCTTGTTAGTACGGCGACAGAGAAGTTTGGCCGGAGAAATTCGAGTTTATTATATCATTTCTTAATTTTAATGTTGTTGAAGTAGCCGCCACTATGCCTCGTATTACCAGTAAAAAAAAATAAAAAATAAAAATAAAGTAAAAGTATATTGTACCTTCCCCACTTTTTATTTTATTTTAATTTTTTTCACGCTTTGATGTCAGAATAAAATTATTGATTACCTACTAAATAATAAATAAATAGGTACTTGATGTCACAATGCTCAAAGTGCATTTATTTTATTTGACTGGCAACTGTAATTCATTCTTAACTCTATGGACATGTCACCGTAAAATCAGTCATTGTAAATACTGTTAGATTATAGAAAGATTGTAGACCGTATAATTTAACGCATTATTTTTCGATAGCCAGCACAGACAAGCCTTGTTTAAGATCGACCAATCACTTCGGACAGTTGACAGTTTAAAGCGCGACAGTTTATGAATTAACAGTTTCACTTTAATAGAAAAATAACTTGTAAAATTGTAAATAGTGGGTATTTTACTGTTTACAATCTTTTTACAGTTTAAGATCTCGCGAGACAGATTATAATCTAACGGTATTACAATTTTACGGTGACATTATTCATACACTCGAAAAACATAACCTTCCATTTGCACAGTCGGGTAAAATACTATTTACTCGTATGTTTCAATAAAAGCATTCTCAAATTCGAACTTACAACCGATTGACCTTAGAACTATGACGCAAAGACTACCTGTCTACGACATCTGCTACGGCGTAGGCGTCTACGGAATGCCTACGAGCCACGGGGCTACATTAGTCTCGTAGCGCGTAGCAGTTAGTTTAAACAACTGACTTCTATTTTTGGCTACAGTTGTTTACAAAAATAGTTTGTAGTTGCTAACTCAGAAATATTGGAATGTTTTAGTTTGTGGAATAAATTAGTTTGTGTAGTGTTATGGCTAATTTAAATAAGGTCTAGATTTATGGAAAAAAGTGCTTGTCTGTCAAAACGTATTCTTTTGTAGGGCTATTTATCTCCAGTCTAGAGATAGTTTTCATAACAACGATTGAGATAGAATTCGGATGATTGCTTGTTGATTCTAAAAAGTGGAGATGGATTTAAACCCAGTAACTGTGTTTCCAACCAGTAGCTTATTTTTTTCATTCCACGAAAAAGTTGTTTTATTTTTATATCGTGTACCTTATATTTGAAACGAAAAACGCTAATTAATGGCATTACTACACGAATTATTGCATTTAACTGTTCTCTTTTATTTTGCCTACATTCCTTCAATACATAGCGGTCCTTAGCCAGTGTTTAAAAATGTGCAACATGCATAGAAAATGGAAAAAGCTGAGGAAATTATCAAGATACTAGCCGCTGCAAGTGATTTCGCCCGCAAAAAAGTAGAAAAACATCCCATGGAAACATACTTCTGGGATAAAAAGTATCCTATATACTATTCCAGAACATGGTCTACCCGTGTGCCCAATTACATCTAAATCTGTTCAGCTGTTCAAGCGTGAAGAAGTAATAAACATACACACGAACTTCTGACTTAATATTATCAGTGTGTAATGAATATTTTGCTAGAATTTAGGACTGAAAAGAGACATACATTAACATAGTCTACTACGCCGCAAAGCACAAACACACCTTTAAAATGTATTTACAGAATCAAACGTCAAAAGACAAAATATTCTCATTTATTCTATCAATACAGACCTATTATGTATTTTACGATTGCCGAAAAACAAAAATAGCACGAATCTATCTATAAAAATGGTTTTATTGTTTCATAGGAGTTATTATTGCTATATTTATTATCTATGTCGCCACGTGTATTTGTGTTGAGACAAATAGATCAGTAGACAAGGTCAAATTCTGTTTAGTTTCGTGAGCGGGGCTCACTGCCTAGTGTGACGCACAGAGTATACGCACACACGGACAAATGCACTGATACTTGTGTTTCTTTCTTTTCTTTACTTTGGCGAAACGACCGGTACAGCCGATGCTAGAGTTACCAGGCTCTGGTAAGAAAACTAAAGGAACACTGGTTTTGCTAGGTTGGAAATCATACAAAGACGTCTCCCGTTCTAGTGCGGAGCGGTAGGGCTTGATAGAGGGCGCGTCAGACTTTCATGGCCCCAGTAGGCTTTGGCCATGCAGGGCCCCTTGCTGACAAATCCTTGAGGCGCGCTTGGTATACTAGGCGCCGTCGATGACTCGAGCTCGGTCCGGACGCTTTCAAATCACGGAATTACCGAATACCAACAGAGTTTTCAGGCGTTATCTCTCTTTTTTCGCGTTGGCTCTTTATCGTTGAATGCTTTAGCTTCATCTAAACATCAACAAGCTTTTAAACCATGCTCGACGTTGACGATAGGCGAGCGGGGAAGGGCCACCTAACTAAACTGATCTTAGAAAAACCTTCTTAAATAATACAATCCTGCGGTGAAAAACTGTTTGAGTCATTGATAAGAAAGGAAAGAAAGAAAAGAAAAAAAAATATTGGGCATAGAAACACACAATGCTGAAACTACATAATTATAGACACGTAAAATTCAAAAAGTAAATTAAAAGAAAACTAACATTGTGTGTCTCCCGGCTGCGCCAAATAGGTCCAGTTCAGCATAAATGCCAGACAACTACGAGGTGGTAGTTCCCTGACGCTGGTTTTCAACTGAACCTTAGGCAGGTAATGAAAGGCAGATACATATAAATATACCTACTCATAGTATGTTTTTCGGCCCTACCAGGCATATCAACACTTATGTTTTGAAGACTTTCAGTTCAGTTTCCACAAATTGCATCTTTTGAGTTAGATTACTTTCATTCTAAAGGCGTGAAGTAACAGAAGCTCAAATGAGGCTGCCCAAGATGTTTGGCTCAGAATCAAAATCCGAAAAGTTTATTTCAAATAGACCAATTACAGGCACTTTTGAATTGTCAAAATATCGGTCAGTTCATACAAACAGTGAAGCAAAATTGCACGTTCCGCGTATATCTCTATGGAAAACAACGTGCCAGAAACTCCATGGACACTCTTTTTAAATCATATTATGAGTTACATAAATCTTGGTTACAGTTTTTCTTGTCGCTTCTATTAAGTGAGCACAATGTAGATAAGTAATGAAAAAATAAAATAAACTAATAAAAAAATAGAAATTGAATTAAGCTACTGGCAGCTAAGAGATGACCAGTCCCAACTGATGGCACCTGTTCACGAGCATGACGCGTGCCTCAGCCCCACACAGCTCAACCATTTTGAAGGGAACTGAATGACCCAATAACACGTGCCGCCATCAGCGAGACATTTGAGTGAGCATGACAAACTCTCAACTTGCTGCCTTGTACATCCTTGAATACTTAATTCTCAAGTATAATTAAGACTCACCCTTATCCTTGTCGGCATCCTTGGCGCGGCTCTGGTCGAAGAAGCCAGTGGTGAGAGCCTTCCGCTTCAGCAGGTAGGCGCGCCGCTTGGGCTTCGTCGCGGCCACGGCATTCTCTGGAAAACGGATCAAATATAAGGCTTTTGGAATAAACATCAATGTCAAGATTGCAGACTGGTAACCTGAATTATAAATCTGCTGTACTGCTATCCTTTTCAGGGTTGCGTACTCAAAGGGTAAAACGAGACTCTATTACTAAGATTCCGCTGTCCCGCCGTCTGTCTGTCCTTTTGTCCGGCTGTATCTCAAGAACCATGATAGCTAAACAGTTGAAATTTTCATAGATGATATATATATTTCTGTTGCAGCTATAACAACAAATACTAAAAACAGAATAAAATAAATATTTAAGTGGAGCTCCCATATGATACACCAAACATGATTTTTTTTGCCGTTTTTTTTTGCTACGGATGGTACGGAATCCTTTGTGTGCATGTCCGACTCGCACTTAGCCAGTTTCTTTGTGTCGGTCAACCAACACAGATGATAAGAAAAATCGTAGGCTATCTATCAGTTTCTGATATCTATAATAATTACAATAGTTAAAAAAGGGATCTTAAACAAAAAAAATCGATCGCAAAAAAATACTTTGTGAACACACATGGACCGATCACCTGGAGGGAAATCCGATAGATGCTAGATGCATAAGAAAGGCGACACTTGGGGGAGACCCATGACCAAAAAACAGTGGACGTCTTTCAACCGAAATGATGATGATAATGATGGACAATTGGCCATGGTATGAAAAATAATACGCAGTCAAAACTGTCAACGAATTATTTATCGAACAATTTTTATTTACTTTTTGCGGTGGGAATGCATCCAAAGACTTCTCTCACTCTAGGGTGGAGAGGGAGGGCGTGTCAGACTTTTACTTTGTCAAATTGTTGATAGGTTTACGTTTGACCGCTATCTCACCTGATGGAAAGCGACGATGCGGTCGACGATGGAGCGCGCTTACCTAGAAGTAACTTATTCACTCTTGACTTAAAGATTCCCGGGATGTAACGATCAGGAATGAGGACACTGACCCAAATGTGTCCTTCAGTTACTCTATGCGTTCTGGTACCACGAGTTTCCTTTTTAGAAATTGACCTATCGTACCCAGTGATTTTGCTGATTTCACTTGAGGAGCGCGTGAAAGCTGTTCAATGCTCGTGGTCCACAATCATTCTACAATGGAAATATTTCCACACAGCTCTATAATTCATTCGCACCACAAAATCTCTCGTTGTAAACTCAATTATTTTGAATGATGGATAGTCACGATTGTTCCAATTGTTAGCCGACACTATAGTACCACATTATTTTCGTCTTGGCCATCTTCTCCAATCCGTAATAATAGACCGATAATAATAGCTGCTAATCAGCTGATTCGTTTACGTCAATAATGATAAAATATTTCTGAATACTATGTGGAGTCTAGACTGCTTCTGTCTCTCTCTGTCTGTGTATTTGGACGAACCTCAAAAACTGTATAGTGCAGTACTTTGGATAGTTTTTTATATGGAGGTAAGGTATCTACTCGTATATAGGGTAAACTGGGATAGATGCCTCGAGGTATACAAAAAAAAATCATTTAATTCAGATAACCTTGCATTACAAGCAAAAATGTCAAATCAATTCAATATTAATACAATTAAAATAAAATTCAAAACATAATAAAAAATAAGAACCGTTATTAAATTAAAAGTAAAATCAGAATTAAAAATAAAAGTCAAAATTAAAATTTAAAATATTTGCCAAAACGAGCTATTTTGTATTTAAAACTAAAACGTAGAAAAACAGCGAAAACTTTGGTAATAGTGAACTCAAAGGTCAGTCACTACCAATGTAGTAACATAACAATGATGTGCTTTGTTGCAATTATGAATTAAAATTAGTGATTTAGTTTAAATTACATAGGGCCCCGCTGGGCAGCCATTTTTTTTTTGCTGAACTTTTCCTTTTCCGATAAAGATCCTTTGAAGTTAATACACGATTCAAGAGATACATTGCCACAAGTGACGAACAATAGTATTTTTATGTATGAGGCTATTAATTGTGATTTCTATCAAAATAGTTGAGGTACATTGAACAAAGCAATGCCACTAGATTTTTTGGTCTAGCTCAAGGGGCCCCGCTGGATAGAAACACATCAGTAATTCCTACAAACGTTTCCATCTGGACGATATACCACGTCTAACATCAGCTACGTTTAACAACTTTAACTGGCTCTCAGAATCTCGATTAGATATCTACACTATCTACATCTACACTAATATTATAAAGAGGAAAGATTTGTATTTTTGTGTGTATGTTTGTAATGAATAAACTCAAAAACTACTGTGCCGATTTAAAAAATTCTTTCATTTTTAGAAAGCTATATTCACCTTGAGTAACATAGGCTATACTTATTGCTAGAAAAGATAGGGACCCTTACTAAAACTTTAGTAAAGTAACAAATGGTATAAAAAAAATGCCATAAAACATCTTTCGTTGCATGCGCTGCGGAAACTATTGATGATAGAACAAAAGTATGTTCTACAATATTAAAGAACATATCAATTACTACAATAAACGTTGCTATACTATATGTCCAACTATTATCGTTATGTCACAATAACCACTTTTTACATTTTAAATGTTGATAGAAATACCCCACCTAAGGGCGGGATTTGTCATTTGATGATTTTACCTACCATAAAAAAAACCCGTGCGAAGCCGGGACGGGCCGCTAGTTTTAGACAAAAATTAAAAAAAAAATAGATACTTTAAAAAATTATAAAAATACCAAAAGGTGTTTCCCAATATTATGTTTACGTGAGCACTGTTGCCGCTGTAGCAATAAATACTAAAAACAGAATAAAATAAGTGTTTAAGTGGGGCTCCTATACAAGCGACGTGATTTTTTGGCGTTTTTTTTATATGGACGGTACACTTCGTGCGCGGGTCCGACTGCACTTGACTGGTTTTTTTTTAAACGTCATTGACATGTCCTTACTGACGATCGGCGGAACAAACATACGGATTCCTCTTGTAATGTCCAGACGTTATCAAAAAACATCATCATAGATAATTCAGTCACTATCAGTATTAAATAGCAAACACTCTTACTCATCATCAGCTCATCCTAAAATACTCTTCACAAACTTATGAAATAAACAAGTTTGTAACCGGAGTCGTTATCCGACTCTAAAGTGTCTCGAGAACCCGACTCTTGTTATGATAGAGCTGCAGGTCACAGCCCCCGCACTATGCCAATACCTACCTAAAGTACTAGGAGAGCAGGTAGGTATGAGAGAGTTGAAAACAATTCTACATACATGCTTGTAGTAGGTATACCTGTGACTTGTGAGTGAAGAGTTTTGGGTAAACAAATGATGATGCAATTTATAATTTGTCTCAAGGTCGATTTTTCAATCTAATTTTCACCTGAAGAATAAATATTGCGTAGTTTCTATATAAAACTGTCAAATTGGTAGATTAAGAGTGCTCTTCCTCACATGTCTACCGTCAACAAAAGCATGGTTTAAAAGCTTGTTGGTTCATCCAACGCAATGTTTGGTGAAGAGGCAAAGCGAAAAAGAGAGTTAACGTCTGAAAATTCTGTCGGAATTACCGAATATTCCGTCATTTATTCCATATTTCATAAAATTTGTTCCAAAATACGTGTTTTTTTTTTAACTTAAAAGATTTGGAAAACTATGTTCGTCAATCAGAGTCTCGATACAAGGTTTTTAAAGATATATATTTTTAGTTTATGAGTACATTATGAAGGGCCAAAGTCCGCGCAAAATAGCAGATTTTCAGAGAACTTTACTGAATTAATTTTACACTTTATCTTTTGGTTTCAATAGATACCTAGATAATATCCACAATATATCTGTGTTTCTAAAATTTTTAGAGAAAGATGTGTAAAAACGTCACGATCAAGAAGAGAGTTTGTAAGGAAATGTATCTCGGATTGATCGCTCTTAATTGCTCAAATAAAAGTTAATTGACTCGGCTCTTAATACCCTAAAGAGGTGAAAATATTTGTGTGTCATAGGCTTTTTTTTATTTCGGAAAGGTGTGCAATTTCTATAGGCCGAGCCGCGACAGTAAAGCCAGTCCAATCAGATTTATTTTTCTTACTGGGTAGAGTCGACTATCTTTACATTGATAATCTCCTTGCCTTGAAAAGCAAGTTAAGCCGTTGGTTTCTACAGTTATTTCTAGATTATTATCAGTCTTTACACTCTAGTGAGAAATCATAACGAAGTATGAATGTGATAAACTCAAGAAGTACTGAAAGGATTTCCATGTAGTTGTCATAGACAGAGTGATTTATGAGGAAGGTTTAAGGGGTAGGACTTTCGATGATTTTTAATCAAACATCTCGCCAACTATTACGACGAAGCCCTCCGCCGACTCCAACCCAACCAGAACCAGTTCAGCCCAGGGTGCAAACACCACCTCGAGCTCCTTCCATGTCGGCTGGCGAGCTACCAGAAGAAGTAATTTCAACGTCAGAGGTCCAGAAATGGTTGGAGTCAACAAACACCATTCTCAAAGAGGTCTGCACCATAATTTCAGACGGGAAAATGAACAACGAACAAAAGCTCCGTGTCAACGCTCTTTGTCACAAAGTTTCCAGTGGGTCATCTCAGATGGCCGTCCTCTACCAGGCGCTTAAGCAAAAAACTATACAAGCGCACAGCACAATACTGCACTTAAGGGAACAAATGGACCTCACGGAAACTGTGAAGGTGATCAAAGAGGCGGTAATTAATAAAATAACACCTTCTGACATTACCTCCTGTTCCTACGCTAGCATGGTGAAAAAGAGTTCCGAAACTTTCATCCGTCCAGCAAATTTGAGTTCTGTGGCCATCTATCCCTGCGACAAGAATAAAACTAGTGAGGACACGAAGTCACTTGTGCAGAAAATAATATCCCCGGAAGAACTGAAACTTCATGTCCGTAGCCTAAAGAAAGTTAAAAACGGGGGTGTTCTTATTAGCACTGAAAGCAAAGGCGATATCGATAAGCTTAAGAATTCCACAAAGCTGGTATCGTCAGGCCTTACAGTAGAAGAAGCCCCTAAACGGCGACCTAGGATTGCTGTCGTTGGAGTCCCAGTAGCACTGACTGAAAAGGAAGTGTTTGACTGCATTTATGAGCAGAACCTTGCAGATAAATTGGCGAACACTACTCGCGAGTCCTTCCTTGCTACTGTCAAATTGAGCCATAAGTCGGGTAAGAAGGGTCTTCCTACCTGCAATTATATTTTGGAAGTACCCGCTACCGTTAGGAAAATCCTAATTAACCAAGGCCGGATTTTTATAAATTGGACATCATGCCCCGTGAAAGACTTCACAATCGTTACAAGATGTTTCAATTGCCAGCAGTTCGGTCACGCAGCCAAGTTTTGCCGAGAAACCAGTCCTACTTGCAACCACTGTGGAGAGACTGGGCATTCCCACAAAGAGTGCAGCAGTAAATCTTCTCCGCCTCAATGTGCGACGTGTAAGCGTTTCAAGAGGAAGTGTGACCATCAGACTGGTGATGTAGACTGTCCAGCACGTAAATACGCCGAGGTTAATTACATAAATTCAATAGATTATGAAGGCGCCTGAGAGCGCCCACAAATAGTTTTTTTACTAGCACATAGCACTTAGTTATACTTACTTAGATTTAGTTTATCTTTTATTACTTAAACTACGTGTTGTAATGACCAGTCAGCTAATCGATGATTTGGATGGATTCTCTGTTTCTGAAGCCAATACATGTAATGTAGAGGATTGTAAATTTCTTCTTCCTTCTGGAGAAAATACGCTTACGCTGCTTACGCAAAACATTCGTAGTATAAATCGCAACATGGACGGGTTTGAAGTCCTATTACAAAGGCTTGACATTAGTTGTGATGTTATTGTCCTAACAGAATGCTGGCTGTCTGCTCAGACTGCCAATTTACCCTCCCTTGATGGCTACTGCACTCACAAAACTAATTCAAACTTGAATCAAAATGATGGTGTTGTGGTTTACATCAAAAAGAACTTAAAAGCACACGTGGAAGAGTCCAAAGTTCAAGACAGTAATTGTTTAATAATCAAAATTAGTCCGGATACTGTAATTATGGCCATTTACAGGCCACCGTCTCAAAACATTGACAGATTTTTGGATTATCTTGATATAAATCTAAAACATCTATCAGCTTTTAAGAATATCATTGTAATGGGCGATATAAATATTAATATTGCTTCCGGGAGATCAGATACTCATGTTCATAACTATTTAAATATTTGTTCATTCCATGGTCTTTTACCAACTCATTATTTTCCCACGCACCAGAGCGGGTCATGTTTAGATCATTTCATCATAAAGACAAAACACCCGAACAAAACATTGGTTACTAATTCTTCGCTTACGGACCATCAAGCTATTTTACTAACGATACAAAAATCTTCACCTAGAATAAACTGCATGAGCAGCTGTACAAACATTAATATGACTAATCTTGAACGTGACATTCGTGGTATTGACTTTGACCCTGTTTACGAAACAAATGATGCAAATATCTCTTTACAATATTTCATACTTTCGCTACAACAAGCAATAAGCAAAAACACTATTACCAAAATAGTGTCTAGACGCTATAAGTCTATTAAACCATGGATCACTCCTGGTCTCGTTCGTTGTATACGTCATAGGGACAGACTACACCTAAAGTCGAAACTTGCACCAGATAATGAAATACTTTCTGTTTCATATAAAAGGTATAGAAACTTTTGCAATAACCTTTTAAAAAAAATTAAATACCAATATGAGAAGAACGAATTACAGAAGGCAGGCAAAAACAGTAAACTTATTTGGAAATTTATTAAAACAAATACCTTTCGATCCAAAAATCCTGAACCACCACTTGAATTACTGTCAACAAAGATAAACCCATTTGAAGCCGCGAATAAAATAAACAGTTTTTTTTCTAACGTTGGCAAAACCTTGGCTGAAAAATTCTTGAACCATAATAGTCCTCCCCACCAAAAGTCGGCTTTGAATAGCCCTACAAAACCATCAAAATCTTTTGTTTTACTAGACACTGATGTCAACGAAATTTTAAGAATAATATCAGGGCTAAAGGATAACTGCGCTGTGGGATGGGATAGCATTTCTAATAATATACTGAAAAGGTTCAAACACCTTCTTGCCCCTCCATTAACCCATATTTTTCAGTCATGTTTGTCAAACGGCGTATTTCCCAAACTGCTTAAAAAAGCAGTAGTTACGCCAGTGTACAAAACGGGAGATAAAAACTGTGTTAACAACTATAGACCCATTTCAGTACTAACAGGACTCTCAAAAATCTTAGAAAAAATTATAAACAGCAGATTAATAAATTATCTTGAAGGTAACAAATTGCTTTCTAACAATCAATTTGGTTTCAGACCGAAAAGATCAACTAACCAAGCAGTTCATAAACTATCTGAGTACATCAGTACGAGTCTGGATAGGGGCATGCACACCATTGGGATCTTTCTGGACCTCGCAAAAGCCTTCGACACAATTTCACGTTCTATATTGTTGCACAAGCTTGAAACACTTGGGATAAGAGGAGTGCAACTTCTATTATTTTCCGACTATCTAAGAAACCGCCAACAATGTGTTAAAATAGGGCAGTATACAAGTTCTGAGATAGAAAATGATTGTTTCGGAATACCACAAGGTAGTATTTTGGGACCCACATTATTTTTAATTTATATTAATGACCTTTGTAGTTTGGTTCTCCGTAATGGACTAATACTATCATACGCGGATGACACGGCTTTATTGTTTTCCGCTGAATCCCGGGTTGAAGCTTATGTACATGCCCAAAACGGCTTTAATATTGTGTCAAATTGGCTTCATCAAAATCTTCTATCATTAAACATAGATAAAACTAAATACATTCTATTCTCAATGAGAAACGTTAATCCACCGGTTACTAACCTAAACATATATGCACATAATTGCAAACATGCTGTCTTTGCTTGTAGTTGCCCTACTTTAATTAAAGCTGATCACATAAAATACCTAGGTGTTACGATTGACACAAATCTAAATTTCCGTAAACATATCGAGTTACTGTGCACAAGAGTACGTAAATTAATTTATATTTTTAAGAACTTACGTCACATAGCCGACTATAAGTTAATTAAACAGGTTTATTTGGCTCTGTGTCAATCTGTGCTAACCTACTGTATTACTTCATGGGGTGGTACCGCAAAGACTATCTTACTTCCTCTAGAACGTGCTCAAAGAGCAATTCTAAAGGTTGCAACCTTCCGACCTTTTAGATTTCCCACACACCAGCTATACACTTCATGTAAAATACTAACAGTACGTCAACTATATATATTGCAAATCATACTTTACCAGACCAACCAGAACCATGTTAATGAGATTAGAAAAAGAGTTGGTTAGAACCAGGAGCTATAAAACCGTAACTGAAAGTTATTCGAAATAAAAATAAATCGGTAACCGAAAGTGATAAAAAAGTTTCGGATTAAAGCGAAATCTAAATGACAGATTACGACAGGTTTTGGTTTATGTTGCCCGGATCAATGTCATATTTAGTCCTTGCTAAAATACAACATGATAGGCAATTTGTTTGTTCTTTAGTTATTTAACTAGCTCTTACGAAGCAGAAGCTCTTGTTTTTAGTAAAATTTGAAATTCAAAATTATTCCTCTCTTTCTTGTTAAAGATGTTTATTACGCATAACTACACTTTATTTCTAATTCACGCATAATTACACTAAATAATAAAAACATTTAAAACCCAAACAAATCTTTGAACTTCGACTCTCAATTTTATAATAACGGCAATGTATAGAAAGTTCTTTTTGAACCAGTTAAAGAAAACATTTTTTTCTTCATCGTTGTACCACAAAATAATTTAAAAAACCTCTTCCTATTCGATCCTCTAAGTATCGTAAAAAGGGTCTATTCACTTCACTAACCCTGAAAGGAAGATTTCAAAGATACGAACCAAAAAGGTGACAATTAGACTGTAACAAACACAATTAATACACAACGATCAGCCCCCATCCTCTACCTGTCAATGGGGCCGACGCAGTGAAAAGTGAAATACGCGCCAAATCTGCCGGAAGCTCCACCTAGCCAAGATGGCGACGGCGGACATATTGACGAACGTCCGGAAACGACAGTGACAGAACGCGATGGGACGCGACGAGCTTTCTGTTCGGATACGCGCTAAAGAGCCCGATCGCTCCTGCTAAAAAATTATAAGAGATTTCTCATTACCAACCAGAAGGAGGAAAGATTTGGTTTGCAGAAAACCACAGACGAGACATGCATTTGCGCATAGATTTTACGTATTTTTAGGACCTTTTTTGTACAACAAGCTCAACAAATTATTAGATATATATAGCTTATGTTATATTAAATGTAGCACATTGGTATCAGAGTATTTATTAAAACTCAATTACACAGACACAGAGAACCTTTTGGAAGTTTTAGTATGATTAAGGTTTAGTTCGTAAGTTGTTATTCTATAGTTCTGTATACATGCACCCTTTATGATTAGTCTTGTTTAAGTGATGACCTGAAACACAGGTTTTTGAAAACCTAGCTCAGGAAAGTCGCTAATTATACATAACGTACGTTTTTCGCAAGCTTTGAAGTCTTGATCATTTTAGATAAACACAAAGTTATTTCTAGGGCATTAACATAATTATTTACTTAAGATTTATTTGTGGCTATTTTATGTAACTATGTGTAAAAAAGATTAAATAAAGATTATTATTATTATTATTATCTCGTCTAAACGGCTAGTTCGTATGATTTGAAAAAAATATATGTTAAGCTAGACTAATTGCCTAATAAGATGTTAATATTTTTTTCATAGTACTTGATGTAATTTATTTTCAAAGTTATGTCTAACCCAGATAAAAAAGCGAAGATCAGGCAATAACCAATGGGTGTATTTTTTAAAAAACTTTCAAAAACTAAAAAATTTAATTACTAATCTATGGCTCTTATTCATATTGTATGTAATAAATATTATTCGAAAAATCTTGATGCGCAGGGAGCGACGCTACTCCTCTTTTGTTCGCTCAAGGTCACTGGCCAGTAGTGTCGCAGAGAAAAGCCGAGAATTTCAAAGATTTTAAATATCCGTATGAAGTTGGGGAGAGCAGTGGTGGCCGAGCGGTAACGGCCCCGACTTACGAGTTGTAGACAGTGGTTTCGAAACCAGCCAGGAGCATTACTTTGTGTAATTGTTTCATCACCACTGCTCTCAAAACGGTGAAGGAAAACATCGTGAGGAAATTGGCATGTACTAGAACCAAAAATTTGAAGACATGTGACATCTATCAAAACGTATTGGGCCCGCGTGGTGGATAACGATCCATTCCCTCTCCTAGGAGGAGGCCTGAGTCCCAGCAGTGGGAACATTATAAGGCTGATGCTATGCTATGAAGTTGGGGCGCGTCGCTAGTGAAGCTTAATTTCAAAGCACGGAAGTATCTTATAACATTTTTCTTTCTGCCGCTGGTTAACAATAAAGTAACGCAGTGTAGCAAGGTGCAAACGTGTAACATTCCAGCAATAAAATAATCTATGTCATACTCAAACCATGAAGTCTCAACCCACTGAAAATGCCACCACAAACAAAGCCAGTTGAGGAGTCATAAAATAACACGTGTGCACAACAACGGATGAGAGGAATTCCAACAACGCACGAATATGCTCCATTAAACTATTACGCACTAGTGCTGGCCGGCGACCACGCCTGTCATACAGGCTGTGAAGAACCGAAATATAAATCTGATGTGAAATTTCAAATTGAACCCAGTTGTTTCATTAGGTTTTTATTTGTTTTGACTTTTTTCATATAGCCATGTAGCTGAATTGTTGATATTCTACATGGGGTAGCTATCTAGCTATCTCACTTGCATAACCTGCATAATACTACGTCTTGTGCACGATGACTGAAAAAGAATAACTTCAAATCTGTCGACAAATAAACACTTTTTCTTTCTTTTCTTTCTTTCTTTACATCGATTGTGCGAGTGGATCATTTACTTTTCTTCAAAATGGTTGAGTCTGGTATTCATATTTGTGAAAGGACGCTGTCAGTTGAGACTGGTAATTTTTTAGCTGCTAGTAGCTTATTATATTAATTTCTGTTGCACAAAATACAATTTAGTAATTTAGGAAAAGCATGTAATGTTGTTTAACTGCTTACTTAAAAAAACAAAAAAAAATTTATGATACGAAACACGCACACCAGTAAGACAAAAATAGAACTAGGTTAATAGTGTAACCACTAACCACCCCAACTGTAACCCTAGTGCTAAAAATACCTGTTATTTCTGTCGACCACAGTAATGCAGCTCAAATGAATCACTAAATACTCGCGGGTGTCTAAGTGTCAGACAATGCAGTTTGCTCCGAGGTTGCATGCCGGGAATATTTGCGGCTATTTATATATATATATATATATATTAATATATAAAAGTATGTTAAAATAATATAAATACAAGATAGTAATAAAAATATAATAAGAATTTGGATTACGGGCTTAATTCAGGCAGTACTCCTGGATACGACGCGAATTGTTCGGAGATTCCTCTCTCAAGAGTCCTGACCACCGGTAACTTGGATCCCTGTCCCCATTTTCTTATATCTTTTAATGTTTTATTTTTGAGAAATATTCAAAAAGTAATTAATATCAATATAAATGAAATAATAATAAGAGAGGGTGTATTATTTTTTATTCTTATATTTAAAAATGTAATTGATATGTTAAAATATACAGTTACAAATGGAATAAGAGGATTAATAAAAATAATAATAAAAATGAATATGTAAACAATTATAAAAAAATATACAAAAAAAATAAAAATACCTGTTATTAAAAATACCAGTTATTTTTGTCGACCACAGTAATGCAGCACAAATGAATCACTAAAGAGTTGCATGTATGTAAGTGTCAGACAATGCAGTTTGCCCCGAGGCTCGCATGCCGGGAATACTTGCAGCTATTTATAAAAACGCATTAGTTGGACATCATGTGATAACCTGGATGCACGTGGTTTGTTTGTTTGTCTTGAATAGGTGAACTTTACTTCAGATGTACGCGTAATACATACTTGAGTAAATACCTATATGTGGTATGAGTAAATACCTACATGTTACTAATGATGTGTTATTGTTTTTGTTGAGTGAAGTCTATCTCTGTATTTACTCGTATGTAGATACTAGGTACATATAACATAACTACATAACTTCTGCCAGTGGCCTCGCCCGCGTGCAAGTAGGTTTCTCGACTAGTACGTAGAAATGAATCTAGTTTACGCTAAACTCAGTTTCAATTCTTTTGTTTTCGCCCATGTTTAGGACACGGGTCTTTAAACTAGATTACGCTGAGCTCAGTTTAGTTGAACTAAGTTTTTACATTGAATGATGAAATCAGCCCTAAGTATTCGGTGGAGGTACGAAGTTCACCGGGTCAGCTAGTGTTACATAAATTAGGTCAACTCAACAACTACTTGTAATTTTCTTCTGACATGATTTGTCAGTTTCGTCCTAAGTCTACAATATTGTCTAGCTAATCTGCCGGCATAAGATTCTAAAAAAACCTGGCTGCCCATCTGCGTACGCGCAGACGCGATCATAGCGTATCGTGCGAACTGACAAGGTGGGCAGGGAACTAAATAAGCGGAACGTGCGGCGCCCCGCACTAGACGACATTAGGGTTGAACTATTTGAAAGTATGTATGTGTGTTAGATAGATACCTACCTAACATTTATTATGTTTTTAGAGGTTCGTACCTCAAAAGAAAAATACGGAACACTTATAGGATCGTTTTGTTGTCTATCTATCGATCGTTTGTCTGACGGTCACAACGCGTAGAGGTAACGAGTTGAAGTTTGCGGTCCCTTGAAGCTGTGAAAAAAATCAAACTTCTAAGTTATTGAAAAAAAAAAGATACAGCCGTTTATGTGACATGAAGCAAGGTCTTATAGCACCAATATGGAAAAAATCTTAAAACTACTAATATCTACAGGTCATTAAACTCACCCAGCTGACGTTTACTTAAAGAAATTAATTTCGTACATGCGTAAATTAATTCGAGTTTAAAAAACAAGTACTGTATTTTTTTAATTTTATCTTTACAAATTGATAGTGTTTCATGTAACAAATCGACCCTCCAAGGTATTAAAACGATCAAAATTTAACGGTGTATATGACTAATCTCGGTAGTAGGTATGTTCCTTTGGGACAATATTTTACAATTACGCGGGTTTCCGCTGACAGCAGCTAGTGATTCATGAAGAAAAACATTGTAAGGAAAACCGGCATGTCCTATAACCAATTCAAATATACGTGACATCCATCAACCCTACTGGGCCAGCGTGGTGGATTACAGGCCATGCTCTCTTCTAGAAAGGAGGCATGAATCCCAGGCAGTGGGAACATTATAAGGCTGGTTATGCTGTGCTATATTAAGAGCGGTCAACCCGAGGTACGAGTACATTTTCATACAACCTTAACCTTAACTTACGTGATTATGATGTTATTACACATCTTTTTCCAGATATCTTGAATAGGTATACAAATATCTGCTAGAAAGACCTCACGGCGTTCTCAACTTCCGCACGACGCAGGTGCTTACCGAACACGGAAAGTTCGCTAAGTACCTGTTCCGGATTCGTGCGGAGGATTCGTCCGGGTATCGCCACTGTGCGGAACACCCAGAGGACACGGTGGAGCATACTGTTGAGGTATGCCCCGCCTGGGCGGAGCATCGCCGTGTCCTCGTGGGGGCTATCGGCGGCAGCGATCTCTCTCGCCGGGCCTTGGTTCAGGCCATGGTCCGGAGTGAGGAGGGATGGCAGGCGGTCGCCTCCTTCTGCGAAGCAGTAATGCCGACCGCATCAGGCAAAGGCAAAGGGTTGCTCGCCGCAGCCGCCGCCGGGATTCCGATCCCAATTTCCGGCCACCGTAGGCGCGGGCTTGCGGATGGCGTGCAGTGGGTAGCACGCTGTCCGATCGTCCGATAACCGACCGGACCGAGCCCAAGTCGTCGACGGCGCGTTCTGTTCCCGCGCGCCTCAAGGAGCTGTCAGCACAGCAAAGAGGCCCAGCCTGCTAGCTGCAGGCAGACAGGGCCGAAGCCTACTGGGGTCATGGGTTAGCTTCCGAAAGGAATACCTGGCCCCGGCACGATAGGCTACGAAAGAACGGGGTAGGTTTTTAGTCAGTAAGAGTCTGACACTACTTCCCGCCCCGCCCAAGGGCGGGATTTGTCATTGAATGATTTTACCTACCATAAAAAAAGGCATACAAATATCTTGGGGATATTATCTAGCCTTCTAAGAAATTAAAACATGTATAAAACACTGACCTTTGAAAACCTGCTATTTTATGTGAACTTTGGCGCTTCATAAGATATATATATTAAATAAATAAATATATATTTAAAATATAAAAAAGAACCTATAGAAGACTTACATTGTGCATTTAATCGAGACTCTGAACGATGCCAATTCTTCGGTTTAAAAAAAAGCATGTATTTCTTGGAACAAGTTTTGTGAAAAAATCCAGTAAATTACGGAATGTCAACATAATTTTCAGGCGTTGTCTCTTTTATTTCGCGTTGCCTTTTTACCAAACATCGCATTGTTTTGCGTTAGATGAAAGAACAAGCTTTTAAACCATACTCGATGTCAACGTTAAGCGAATGGGGAAAGGCCCTCTTAAATTAATAATTTGATAATGATTGCGATACACTTAGCAATTAAAAGAATAATCATGCACTTTCATGCCGGTTCTTTTCCATAGGAAACGACCGATTAGAAGAGTGTACTAGCTTATGACGTTTTATAAGTGCTCATATGGACTATAGTTTCCCAATCTTTTATGAACTACTGCCCCCTCTGCAAGAAAATAAAATTTCAACGCCCCTCGTTAGATAAAATTAATAATACCAATTTTATATGTCTGCCTATTGTCTATTAAAATCACAATTTTTTTTTAATAAATTACCTCTCTATTTCTCTCTGTAATTGTGGTAGGTCCTCGTGGTCGTGATTATTATTTAAAAATAGTAAAACACGTTGACATATCGTCCCCCATTTGCCATTTTGGGCCCGCTACCGCCCCTACAAAAATTTCCAGCGCCCACTAGGGGGGTACCACCCCCGTTAGGAATCTGCGATATAGACCTATGTGAAATAAAAACAATTCTGAATTTAAATACTACGAGATACAGATACGAAAGCACAGCTCGGTCAAATTTTTTGCACTAGTCTTCAGTGGAGTAGTAGGTGTATTTTAGCACTAAAATTAACGTAAATAATTAACAGCACTTGGCAGCCCTACCGGCCACCGGCGCCCGCGCACTAATACATACTCTTAATAAAGATTTATTTGACAACAAAGCGAAGACGACACTCAAACAGCCAGAGTAATAATATTTAAAGCCATACTCTTCAAATTGGTCGTAAACACGTTAGTTTCAAATGCAAATTGTTTTACCACTAATTATATTATTTACTAGTGTCTGCCGGATGCGTCGCCCGCATCAAAGTACGTTTCTCCGTACAAACTTTGCATTCCCGTTTCAACTCCTTGGAGGGAGAATTTTGGAAGATCCTCTTGGTGCTCGCCTACGTCATAAAAGGAAACCTTGTGCAAAATTTCACGCTCCTAGTCCCTATAGTTTCAGCTGTGCGTTGATATGTCAGTCAGTTAGTTCCTCCTCTTATATATTATAAAACTAGCTTCTGCCAGCGGCTTTGCTCACGTGAAAGTCGGTTTCTTCATACAAACTTCCAAATCCCGTTTTACCCCCTTAGGGGTGGAGTCTAGTAAAATCCGTTCTTAGCGGATGTCTGCACCCCATAGGGAACTTACCTACCCGATAAGTTTGTAGGTGTTATAATTTCTAAGATATCGTGATTAATCAGTGAGTGGTATTTCACTTTTATATACCGTTAAATTTTGGTCGTTTTAATCTCGCGCAGGGTCGATCCGGTACATGAAACACTATCACAGAAAATTTTAAAATGAAGTACTTTTGTTTCTAAAAGTTGAGTTAATATACACTTGTACGAAATTAATTTCTTTAAGTAAACGAGTCAATGACCTTGTAAGTAGTTGTCGGTCGTTGTGTACTAACTATGTATGTACAGTTCATTGGCTGACGATTAATTGAAGAAATTAATTTCGTACATGCGTAAATTAATTCGAGTTTAAAAAAAGTACTTTATTTTTTAATTTTCGCTTTACAAATCGATAGTGTTTCATGTACCGAATCGACCCTCCGCGAGATTAAAACGACTAAAATTTAACGACGTATGTATATACATATAGATTAAAAATTGCACTACCGTGTGTAATCAGCCTTATAGTGTTCTGGGACTGTGTAAACTGAGACTGAGCCTTCCTCTCTAAGGGTAGTAACATACAAAATTTCGCCTTTATAATTCGAATACAATCGAATCCAACATAATTGAATACAACTTATTTGAATCCAAAATAATTGAATTCCATATAATCGAGTCCAACGGGAATAAAACCAGTCGGGAACAAATGGATCATGTTGAACGCTCTATTCTAAATAACTGTAAGTGTTTGTCTACATATTTAATAAGTATCTATAAAGCTATTAAAATAAAAAAATAACTTACTAGTGAAACAAAAAAAAAAATTGTTGTAATATTATATGAGACGTACCTAATATTTTGTTGGTTCATAAATTATATGTAGTCATATTTAGTATACATCAAAAAAGATGTGAAAAAACTTATAGCGTTTTCCTAGAACTATCTCAATGTATGAAAATTCGCAGAATCTTTCTAAAACGTCAAGGAGAAACCAATGCATTACTTTGAATCAGGTGTGAGTTCATGGAAACACGTTGTTTTTTGAAAGTTTCTTTACAAAAAAATTGTGTTTATGTAAATCATGTGTGACATGAACATTAAAAAAATGTCCATCCTGACATTGTATACAAAATATTGTATTTACTGTAGAATATAGATGCCTATACTCTTTGAAGGGTTTTTTATAGGTGATTCAATGACTTCTCTCGCTCTAGGGCGGAGCGGGAGGGACTTTTTCTGACTTAATCTGTCCTAGCTCAGAGGACACCGGTGTCCTCTCACATCCACGCCACTATAGGCCTTAATTCCGATGTTTAGAGTCTACTTTTGTATGAACAAGTTGGGTAGTTGTGGATCGAAGTGTTAAATTGCCTTGCGTTCTAGGTTTTGGAAGTCATCCCATGACCCCAGTAGGCCCCTAAAGTTTTGCTGATATCTCTGTTGAACACTTGAGGCCGTCGAAGACTCGGACTCTCTCTCTAGGCTCGGTTCAGATGCTTACCGGACGGCGAGTAATTCATTGGTCGTCATCCGCAAGCCCACGCTTACAGTGGCTGGGAATTGGGATCAGGATGCTGGCGGCAGGGGCGCGAGGACGTCCGTTCCCTTACGCGTACAGCCGTCTCTTTCGCTAGCATTACTGCTTCGTAGAAGGAGGCGATGATCCTTTTGAGGGTGGTATCAAATAAATTCTTCTATTCTGGGTGCTGCGAGAGGGAGAGTCAGACTTTTACTGAATAAATTGCATAGTATTTCTTTAGCTAGGTACCCTATTGCGATGGGTCACTGTAACTCCTATACTCCTATAGCCTATCTCTTTGATCGGTGTGTGGAACGTAATATGCCGTCAACCCGAACTTGATGATGATCCTGACCGGATGACTGGACGGCGAGCTACCCATTGCTCGCCCTTTTGAACAACGAGTACATCAAAACAAAAATACGCTCAGGTACCAAACTAGTGATGTAACACGTTTATATTAATTTAACCGATATTAATCAAAGATATTTTTGTAACTGCCTCGCGTAAGAAATAATAATTAATAGTGCTGAAGATTATTTACAACGGTCGTATATAAAATAGTGCTCATCTGCCCACAGAATTGCTTCAGAACTAATTATGAACGACCGCGGGCTTTTGAAGCCACCACGAATTAATGTTGTGGTGACAATTTGCAGTTTAAAACTATAATTAACTACGTTTATTATAATGAACAAGTTTTCGCTAACGGCTTCGGCTGCTCAAATGTCAAAAATCTCACAAGAACGTACAGTACGGCCGACGGATCTTGGCGAGTCTGAAGTTAGGCTCTGCGAACTTTAGCGCTTGTGCACTCGTAAAAAAATAAATGCCATCAGCAGTTGTTCAAGCGCTAAAGTTCCGTCGGCCATACTGTAAAAGAAATCCTATTTCGTCACATTTTATCTGATTCAAAAGCACTTATGCATTGCATAGTTTTGTTTTTAATAGGAGTAACTAACCCCATATTTTCATTTTTGCCCTTGTTTTATCATCAAGATCTGTTTAGCCGTTGAATTGAATTCATCCAATTTTCGAACATACCAAACTATCTACACTATATGTGATAAATAAATAAATGATAAATGATATTTATTTTGTAAATAGGTTTTAAAAAAACACTTTTACACGTCAATCTTTTTTTTTTGTCAGTTTAAACTAGATGAGGCCGGTGTTTCCTAGCTGACTACCCTGAGAAGAAACACCGAAACAAACTCAGGGTATATATTATCACACTTATATTATAAAGGCGAATATTTGTAAGTGTGTTGTGTAGTAGATTTTTTTTATTAGATATACTTACATACTTAGATTTACTTATGATCACAAAAACATTTAACACCAATTGGCGCGAAACTAAGAAAACATAATGAACAAATAATGAATATTCAATAAAAATGACAGATTCGAAATTTAAATGTAATATTTTTTTGTTGTAATTGTAACAGTATTTATGGCCAGTCTAAGTATAATTGTTTTTTTTTTTAAAGTAAATTGAAGCTTCTCAGTATGGTGCATGGACATTGCAAGTAACAAAAATATTTCTCAAAATTAATTCGATTAAACTGAACCAGACACCGATCAGAAGGTGCAAATAACAAACTTAGTCTGTTATTAATTTAAATAGTTGCTGATTTATATTATAGCGTAATATATTAACGATTGTGTAAATAAAAAGTTAAAACCTTTGATCTTGATATAATTAATAACAGTTGCTTGCGTGGATCACGCCCACTTTATGAGCTTTTTCTAAAGATAGTCACAACCATAGAGGTTAGTTTAATTTCTTATTATTTTATTTTCTTTCATTTATTTTTTATATATTTTTTATATTATTTTGGTTACGTATTTTTCTTTTTTCTTTCTATGACCTATTTTGAAATTGTTTTCAAAAAGTTTTGAAGTTGTTTAGTTAAAATTTGCACAAATTAAACTTGGAACCCTATAAAAAAATAGAATTTGTCTAACTTTCTGAACCTACATTGAAAATGAATTTTCACTAAAAGGCTTCCAAGAAGAGTTTGTTACCAACAAACCTTCTTACGAGAGTTACCTTTTTTATTTTTAAGTATATTCTCAGTCACACTACGAAACCGATACGCCGCATTCCTGGTTTCAAAACACCACATTTTTCTCACACACTTTACACGGCAATTAATATCGCTAATTGTATTTAGATCTTTGTTTACAAACTCCTTTGAACTGGACCTTGAAGGTTACTTAATTATCTTGTCAACAACGCTACTGTCCATTATTTAGAGGTGGGCACACTGAAGAACCGTGTGGATAGAGCGAGATAGCGCTATACGAAAACTGTGTGCTAGAAAGAGAGGAAGCATGTTTTAGATGTCAAAATTGTCACTAAATTATCTACCCTCTTAATAAAGTGATCGTGGCTGTCGAAGAGTCGTTTGTCTGTCTGTCACAGGGCTGTAACTCGCGTCTGATTGAAGGCAGATGTCAAATGTATTGCTGTCAATATGGAATGGAACAAAATAATGTTAGTTGTAAACTTATCGTCCAATAATGGATGAATTGGTGATTAGTTTTGTTTGACTGGTTTATGGTATCTTGTAGATAATGATACAGTTATATGACTGTCGTACTGTTAAAGGATTTTGTAAGACGATTCAGGGATTGCCGATAAAATATACAATTCTTATTTGTAAGCGGTACGGTTGCTGCAGTTTTTTAAATCTGCTTTTATTTAAGGGCTTTTTTATCAGGGTATGTTAGCCCCATTGCTGCTACAGTGGATGAGCGATTGGCTACTGCACTTTTGAGCCTTTTTGGAGTCCAGGAGTGTGTCTCTGCTATTCACTGTGGCAATGCTATCAGTGTGTGCTATCAGTCTTCTGGGCATATTTCCGGATTTCTTTTTTTTAAGTGGGATAATCATCCAATGATATCTCTGCGCCCTTGGACGGGGTGGGAGGGAGTGTCAGACTTTTACTGAATAAAAACCCACTCCTATTCCTTCTTTGCTTTCGTTCCAGGGCCCTGGGTTTCATTTTCACATTCCTTATGATCCCAGATGGCTTCGACCCTGCTGGGTCCCTACGGATTGCTGACATCTCCTTGAGGCGCGCGAGAAACGATACGCGCCATCGACTACTTGGGCCCGGTCCAGATAGATACCGGACGGTCGGACGGCGAGCTACCCATTGCTCGCTGTCTGCAAGCCCGCGCCAACGGTGGCTGGAAATCGGGATCGAAATCCTTACGGTGGCTGGGGTGTAAGGGCCGTTGCCTCACGCCTAGGGCTCTCGACGACTCCGTACGACTCTTCCTTTGCTAGCATTACTGCTTCGATAATTCCGGATGATAGCGATGTGGGGGATTACGTTGATGCCTAACTGTATTTATACGTAGATATGCATAAGTTATATTGTTATTTTTTTACACATTTCTACTCTTGTTTTTATAAATATCTGTCCTGTATTATGAGGTATAAGGTATAACTTTTATGAAATTAAATACAATAAAGAATAATTATAATAAATAAACACCGGATTTTATTTTCTAAAAAGTTATATGAGGAAAGAAAAACCAACTCGCGAACTTAATACTTACACAATTAATGTTTAAAACTTGTCAAAATGTAGGGAAAATAAAAGTGTTGTCCTGTTGTTCCTTATGAAAATTACTCGCCTTTTTAAATTACTATCCATATTCATTTTCATTTGTTTTTTAATTTTTTCGCTGTGTGTGGTTCTCAGTAAAAATAGATCAATCAAATAACTCCACGCGCCATCTCAAAATTATTGTTTAAATTATTCTCAGTCGTTGTGGCCCATTTGAAAGCTTTTAATTTATGTATTATGTGAAACTTACGTAAATAAACATACATAACTAACAGTAAATTGTCTGGAACGACGTTTTCGTACAATTAGAAAGTAAATTGTGAACCTTCATGTTCGAAGATTACGTGATTTTGTTTATTTTAGAATATGTTGTTTTATTTCGTCATTCTGAAAGTTTCACGTTTAAACCAAAAAAAATCGCGAAGAAATCAGCAAGTTCAATACATTTTGACCAGTTAGGCGAACATAAATGTACTGACCAGCAGATTTTTTTCGCGATTTCAGGTTTGATCCCATAGTAAAAGTTGTTTGTTATCATAACAACAATCACGTGTTTAAGTATCGGTCACTAATTACAGTCGCCCTATATATCTTGTGGATATTATCTAGGCTTCTATAGAAATCAAAACATAAATTTGTGTAAAACTAATCCAGTAAAGACCTCTGAAAATCTGCTATTTTACGTGGTCTGCTATTTGCTGGAACAAGTTTTGGGAATTATCGAATGTCAATAGAGTTTTAAGGGGTTATCTCTCTTTTTTCGCGTTGCCTATCTATCAAACATCGCTTTGGATTGCGTTAGATGAAGCAACCAGCTTTTAAAACATGCTCGACGTTGACGATCCGTTGAGTGGGGAAGAGCCCTCTTAAGGTAGGAGTCTAAATCCTCACGCCATCTCTTTCTTGGCCTACCTATCTCATCTGCCCCCCTAGCCAAGTTATGATCGTTTCGTTAATCGTGAACGCATGGAGCTAGCCACGCCCCCAATTCCTTTGTTCCGTCCACGTGACTGAGCGTTGAGATGACGTCAGAACATAGGAATTGGGGTGTGACCAACTCCAAACGTTCACGCTTAACGAAACGATCTTAATTTAGCTAGGGGGGCTGATGATAAGCAATAATGTGATTTACGAATAAGCTTGCTAAGCTTGCTTGCTAGACAAGTTTTGACTTAAATACGACCATCGATCACCTGACCTTTAGAAAAAAAGTACTTTATTTTTTAATTTTCTCTTTAAAAATCGATAGTGTTTCGTGTACCGAATCGACCCTCCGCGGGATTAAAACAACCAAAATTTAATGGTGTATAGTTAATTCAATACCTACTTACGATTCTATGCTTTTTTAAATCAGTCTTGAACGATGAACCCTCTTCTATGAAGAAATTTAAATTGACTTTGTTAACTCAACGGTTCTGTAAGTCAAAAGGAAAAAACGGAACCCTTATTGGATCATATTGTTATCCGTCTGTCTGTCAAGACCCTTTATTTTGGGAACGCGTGGAGTTATCGAGTTGAAATTAAAACTATGTACTCAGTCACTCTCACTCAAAAAATCACACTTCTAAGTTAACGGAAAAAAGATACGGACTTTTATATCGCAAAAAACGTAGGTATATTTCGACACTCTCAAGGGAATCTAAATTCATAGGATACTGACGTTGACCTAGAATCCTGAAATTTGGCCCAAAGTAAGGTTTCATAGCACAAATATAGGAAAAAGAAACTGAAAACTGCAAATATATAGTTAGGTCACAAAAAAAAAATTGCGATTCGAAAATCTTCTTCGTAACTAAATTCCGGAATTGAACTGTTTTCATGAGTTGTTACGGAACCCTTTTTTCATATACATATACGTCAGTTTTAAAAGCTCTACCCTTTAAAACTGCATATACACCGTAAAATTTTGAAATTAAAAAATAAAGTACTTTTTTTAAAAACTCAAATTAAGTTACGCATGTACGAAATTAATTTATTTAAGTAAACGTCAGCTGAGCGAGGCCAATGAAATGTAGGTAGTTAGTACGCAACGATCGACAACTACTTATAAGGTCATTGACTCTTCTACTTAAAGAAATTAATTTCATACATGCGTATATTAATAAGAATTTTTGAAAACAAAAAAAATATTTTTTATTTTTTCTTTACAAATCGATAGTATTTCATGTACCGAATCGACCCTCCGCGGGATTAAAACGACTAAAATTTAACGGTGTATGTCAAAATCACAACGTACAGAATCCAACACAACAACAATACAGCGATTAACAACCTGTCGATTACTCGGTTGTTTAAAGAGTATGATTTATGTGATGTGTGTGCCGTCATCTGGCCATCTTATTTATAGAGTTATTGACAGCTTATCATTCCTGCGGTCGAGACAGTCGCGTTGCCATGGCAACGGATCTCGGTTTTACACGTGCTTTTGTGGGCAGTCAAGGACGTACGAATTCTTAATAATAACAAAACTATATCTCAGTAAGTTCGTAAGTGCGTTTGGAACTCGTAAACCACTTATTGGATTTACGTGATGTTTTTTTTTTTCAGTTCGTTGATATTCTTTGTTGTAGTTGGTTTATTTTGTTATGTGAAACTAGCTTTTGCCTGTGGCTTCGTCTGCGCAAAAGTGGATAATCCTATGTTCTATCAAGAACAAGATGTATTTTTTTTTTATTATGTAGTAAAAACTGACCCGGCAAACTTTGTACCGTCGAATCATCGATCACATTTTCTCATCGTTTAAACCTTTTGGACTATCACGAACATCTCAAAACCAAAATTGGCCAAATCGGTCCGGCCGTTCTCGAGTTTTAGCGAGACTAACGAACAGCTATTCATCTTTATATATAAGATGGGCTCGCATTTAAACACTATCTTATCTGATCGGATGGTAAGTGACGATTTATTTATTTTATTTTTATTTATTATATGTTTTATTGTATACAATTACACATACAAAACTAAAATTAAAAGACACATATACAATGGGCGGCCTTATAGCATTTTGCAATCTCTTTCAGGCAACCTGGAATGGACAGTAATTGTCTGGACAAGAAATGGGGCTGTCATTGGGGTAACAATACCAGTATTATACATAATTATTTATATTACATTACCCTTTCGTTTTAGGCAGGGTCAGCTTAACTGTATTAAAACATTCTGTACTCTTGTTTTTTTTTTATTTTGTATTGTTGCCATTGTGTTGTCGACGCCTAATAAAATATAATTCTACTCTATATGTTGTATCCTTGTGTACCGCCGTTTGAGCATAAAAAGACTAACAGACATACTCACTTATATACCTACATACATACATAACGCACTTTCGCCTTTATAATATTTGTGAGGAAAAAAAAAGTGAAGAAAAACTATGTAAACAAGTGAAGAAGATACATCAGATACTGCTTTTGAGCCCTGGCTTTGTGCTTTATGGCTTGGAATTAATGTATTCGTAACCAATAGAAAATCGATAGGCTGGCGACTCAACTACGATGTTTTCAACTCTGTATTTTTGCAAATTGTAATAATTGACTGGGCTATAGTTACACTATACGGAGCTTACGAAAACTTAGATTTCTTGATCGGAATGCGAAGTAACCTCTCATATTCCCTAGGTACATCATCAGATCCTTAACTATAAGACAACCTGGGAAACACTTGGATGGACATATTTTGCAATATACTTACTCGAAAACTCGGTCTTATCCCATCTCGTTTAGGCTCTCAATTGGATGATTTTCCGCACTAGTACGAAAAAGTGCGCGTGCTCGCCCCCGCTACAATTTTATTGTAATAAAATTGTTTATGGTATCAGGCGCACGTCGACCTCATGAGGTGCCGGTCGCAATGACGAAATATATGCACTTGTATCAAATTCAATCTAAGTCTTTGAAAATAGTTTAAAAAATCCGGCACATTGAATTTTGGTTTATATTTTACAAATCATATGTAAAATAACCTATGTGTTGGGTTGCCACATGCTATAGCTTTCTACCTTCCGAACTAGAAACCAAAATGAAAAGTCTCCTTGAGTCACAATAAAAATCACGAATACCATTACCACATTCCCCACCAGTACTTACTGACTCACTTAAGAGCCGCCCCACATTTCTTAAGTCCACGTGAACATTCCTTCAGTGACACACGGACGAACAGATAATACGCGCGAGATTCCTGAGCTATATATATCTTAACCTGGTTGTAAGTGATCTCGGTTTGGCAGCAATACGTGTGCATACGTAATGGCGACTGCGTTTGCGCCGTGACGAGGGAGAGACGATGGATTTGAGGCGCGTAGTGCGGGCAGCGGATGCGAGCGTTTGATTGGTGGAGATGAAATGTGTGAGTGATGTATTGGGTTTGTGATGATGATGTCTCTGACTGGGATTGTTTGGGAATTTGGAATTGTTTCAGTGTTGAAGAACAACTCTGATGAAATAAATAGAAATGAAAACATTGTGAAAAAGTTGAATTGAAAAAAGGACTTTTGGCGGATTTTTATTTTTTTGGTAGTTAAAATCATCCAATGACAAAAACCGCTGCACCAGTTTATTGATTTCTTAATTCTTATTGTACACCATAATAGCTTATAAGACGACAATTAACCCATTCTTGCCCACTGTGCCAATTTGGGTACAGTTATTTAATGAGGGTAGGTAAACAAAATATTAAAGTTATTCAATATATTTTTTATGTAATGAATGGTCAAAAGTATCCTGAATAAAAATAATAATGATCTATTTCATATAGTTGCAGTGTTTTTTTGATAAAATTCAATAAAAATCGAAATTTATGGACTTGTGGAGGTAAGTACCTGTTTGAATTTTTTATTATTATATGCAATGTAGATTTCCATACAAATAGCTAGTTATCTCTATAAACAATAAATAATCAAGTGTATAAACAGATTTTCGGTTCTTAAATCTACATACATAAGTCATTATTACATGTAAAATATTGGTGTACCAATTTGGGTACAATGGCTACAAGTATACTATTCGCAAATTATCAAGATGAATCGCAAACGACGTTATAGCGCCAGTAACCAATACCGTGGATTAGAGGAGATCCTAAATAATATACTTGAAGATAGTGACGATGGTTTGGAATATGATTCGGCCATAATTCCACCAGAACCAAATGTTTTTACCGATGAAGAGGAGGGTTTTGATAATGACGCTATTGCAAATAGCTTGCCAAATGACAGTCCAGGAGGAATCGAGGTGTTTGTTGAAAATGTTGGTGCTCTTTCGGATTCTGAGGACGATAGCGATAATGAACCATGGTGCAAAAAGGATTTGAACCTGAACAAACAATATGCAATGTTCTTTGACGTCTTTTTTACCAACGGCGACCTAATAAATGATTTGCGCCAAATAGGTTATCGTGCTACAGGAACCATCTGTGAAATTTTCACAAATGCTGACTACCAAATGCTAAGAGAAGGGTATGATGAAAAAACCAAGAGCTGAATTTGATTACAGGATTGATAAAAACAAAGAAGTATTGTTGGTCCACTGGAAAGACAACAGTATCTGTACCTACAATAGTTGACAATTATGATTCTTATGAACCAGTAGAAACTGCGTAGAGATGGTGTTCAGAAAGGAAACAAAATACCCCACTTGTTCCAAACCTATAAACTTACGTATAAGGGGTGTGGATCAGTCAATATCATTGAACAAGATTGGCATTCATGGCAAAAAATTATTGTCGGTTTTGTCAACCCACATGATTGGCCATATCTAACGTGTGGCACTTGCATGTAACTTCAAAAGAAGTGACGTTATGGACCAGTTCCTATTTCGACGAAACATTACATGGTTTATCTAAAACAAGCTTCACAAAGAGTAACTGCTCGCACTTCTTCATCAAACATTGAGAGTTTATGGTACCCACCATGTTCTTGAGAAGCTTCCGAAACGGGTACGCCGTGTTATATGCCATAATAGAAGCCGCTGGTGTTGTAAAAAGTGCAAAGAAACATTCTGCATAGTAAATCTTATTTTACCAAATTTCATTCATTTGTGGCCACTGTGCCAATTTGGGTACACGCCTGTAATTCCTGAAAAACGTCCTTTCTAATTTTTTTTTCTTATTTTTATGTTTGTTTGTATTCCTAATATTAAGTAAATAAAGAATTTTCTTTTCTAAAATTGTTCATTTTCATTTGGCCGTAAATGGGTTAAGTTCATGTACTTAGGCGAGTTTAACTTAGCTTGACTTAACTTAGTTTATTGATGCCTACTAATCCACCGCGCATAGATTATTAGAAACAAACTAGAGACCCGCCCCAGCTTCGCACGGATGCAATGGTGATACTAAATATATTATGCATGTATTATACATACAAACCTTCATCTTGAATCACTCTATCTATTTAAAACCGCATCAAAATCCGTTGCGTAGTTTTAAAGATCTAAGCATACATAAGGACAGACAGCGGAAAGCGATTTTGTTTTATACTATGTAGTGATTGCTCCATTGGTGTCGTGATGGCTCAGTGATTAATACACCCGTCTCTTATGCATGGTTGTGGGTTTGAAACTGGGGTAGTAACAATATAAATTTTAATCATATGTAAGTACTTTTCTTAGTTTCTCTAGGGCATTATTGAAACCCTTTCAAAAAGCTTGTAAAGCCGTTGTCATTCGACCTGTGGTAGTCGTTACAGGTAGCCAGACGCCAAAAAGTCTGACCATCATTCTATGTAAGGAGTATCGTGTTGCCCAGTAACTGGGTTGTGGAGGTCTGATAGGCAGTCACTCCATGTAAAACACAGGTATTCAATCGCATCCGTTTAGACTGGAAGTTAGCTTCAAAACAGGTGGAAAAGTTTAGAGAGATGAAGATGGTTGAAATGCTGCAAGATGCTCCGATGAGAGAATATAGATAAAAGCATGGAAATATTATACCTAAGGGAACCTCACGCGCTAACATCGCAACCAGAAAACCTGGACTCGAAACTCACACATCTACACTACCTGTAGTCACTGATAGACAAGGACAGAGATAAGAGAAGGCGCTGTCGTGCGAGCGAAATAGCGTTAGCCGCTGAATGTGTTTGATCGTCGCGGGCGATGTGAAATCGTGCCATATAGGCACGCGCTATAGGCGAATCACTTATCTTCAGCTGTTTTCATCTAATCTAAGGATAAAAGTAAATAATTCACTACCACTCTAATTTCAAAATACCACAGAGACACATAGCATCCAGGTAATTAATCTAAAAACAAAACATTTTAAAATAGAATCACGAAATACGAGTTGTGTATGAAACAGCAGACGCCCAGGATAATTCCGCAACAACAATTAGACAGAATAATTTATATTGTGGACGCACGAACAATAAAAACCTATAAATACTAATCGTCATATTATTTTTGGATAAGTTACCGAGTAAATCTTTCCAAAACGTAATCATAATAATCATAATTTCACTGAAGATCCGGTCACAGCGACAAGAAATTGTACACATTTCATGAAAATAAAACAATCGGGCGGACATTTATTAGTGATATTTATAGAAACAAGTGACGATAGTGATGTAAAAAAAACTAGATATTAAAATGAAAGAAACTTGTGATTATTAGGATACTGTTTCATATCTGGTAAAATTTTAAGCAGCGTATACCTTGGGCTGGAACAGGCCTTTTTGACTCAAACTTTAATTCAAAATCATTTTATTACACATACTCGTAGGCATAGATGTACACTTATAAAACGTCAGAAGCTAGTGCATGATTCCAATCCGTTTCCTATGGAGAAGAACCAGCAAGAAACTCCATGGTTACTACATGATTTTAGTTGGGAAGTCATCAAATAACTCCTCCCGTTCTGGACAAAGCGAGAGGGAGTATCAAAATTTTACTGACTTAAACCCACCTGAGTTTTTTCATTTGCCCTTTGCTTTGTAGGATTAGGATTATCGGCCCTGCTGAGCCCTAAGGTTTTGTTGATATGTCTTTAAGGTACCAATGTCGCCGGAAGCAATGTTAGTTTACTCACTGGTAACTTTGTAATTGTCATGTACTTGGGTAAGGTTACGAAACCATGTCCGTTTTGTTAAAAGTTCCTCCAATAAATAAATTAAAAATTAAAAGTTCCCTAAATAAATTAATTAAAAATTAAAAGTTCCCTAATTAAATAAATAAAAAAAAACATATCTTTGAGACCCACGTGGAACACTATACACTAACAATGCTTCGGTCCTTATCAAACGGCCAGACGGTGAGCTACCTATAGCTCATCGTACGCAGGCCCGTAGAGTATCCAGTTAGCTATAACTTAGAAGGGAATAAGGTCGATTTAATTTGTCAGAACTATTGCCGTCCAACCAGTAAACTGCACAGTTGTCAAGATATGTTCTCGTCCACGCACCACCCAACTCTTACTACGACAATACTCGCGACAGTGATCTAAGTCCCACCTACACCGACATTCCTAATCAAAAATATCTAACAAAGAGCCATGTGATTTTTTGTAAGAGGTAATTTACCCGAGCTGCCAAGTACTGTGAAAAACACAAGTTTCAGAGAGAAGATAGTACTATAATACTATCTTCTTCGAAATCATCAATGGAACATCAATAAATAATAAAATAGAAAAACCAAGACATAGTCTATCGTTTTTTTGGGTTCCGTAGCACAAATGGAAAAAAAATCGGTACCTTTATAGGATCACTTTTCTGTCCGTCTCTATGTCTAGTCTATCTCTCTGTCAAGACTCTATCTCGGGAACGCGGGGAGGTATTGAGTTGAAATTAAAAAAAAAACTCAAATCTGGAGTTCCTTGAAGCTGTGGAAAATACAAACTTTTGAGCTAACGAAAAAAAATATACGGCCGATAATATCGTAAAAAACGTATATTTCGACACTCTCAAAGTGCTCTCATGGGAACCAAAATTCATAGGGTACTTCCCGTTGACCTAGAATCCTGAAATTTGGCATGAAGTAAGTAGTATACCGGGGCAGAGCCTTATTTTCAGAAAACGGCCCTTGACCCCAGTAGCCTTCGACCCTGCCTGCAGCTAGCAGGCTGGGCCTCTACGGTTTGCTGACAGCTCCTTGAGGGCCGCGGGAACAATGCGCGCCGTAAACGACTTGGGCTCGGTCCGGTCTGTTACCGGCGGACGGACTGCGAGCTACCCATTACTCGCCGTCCGTAAGCCTGCGCCGACGGTGGCCGGAAATCAGGATCAGAATTACGGCGGCGGCTGCGGCGTGAACACCGTTGCCTGATGCGGTCGGCCTCCTTCTTTGTTAGCATTACTGCTTCGCAGAAGGAGGTGACCGCTTGCCACTCCTCCTCGCTCCGACAGTTATAGGGTAAGGCGAGCACGAGGTCGGCTCACCATATCCTGCAAGACGCTTCGTGGCACTATTGACACGCCAGACCTGGTTGCTGTTACACGTTTCTTTGTCCCGGACAATTGTTCTCAATATCTCGCAATCTGGCTGCATTAAAAGATATCTTGGATTCTTATCTGGATGAACGAAAGGCTATTGGCATGGCAGAAATACTGTGGGACTTATTTAATAATTTTTATTTACGTACATATTGTTTGTAATTTTGATTCTTTTTGTCTTAATTACTATAATTGTTTGTTTATTAGTTGTAATAAATTAATATAAAAAAAACTTGAAAGATTGCAGGCTCTATGTAAAATGATTATACATAGAATACCATGCAGTAAATATGCAGTACCATGTAGTTATTTGTAGTAAACTACATTATATTCTTATACCTATGTCTACCTACATACCCACCTAACTGTCTATAGACCTAAAGGCTTCTTAATTTTCAGTCATATTTACTACTTCCCAAGGAAAAATATGAATATCCTTTTCATATACTGTACATGTTACAGTAAAGCAGAAAGTAACAGTGATAAAGTTATTATCATCCATAAAATAAGCACTAAATTACCGTGTCCATTATCGATCGCCAAACGAACTAAAAAAAATAAACAATTCTAACAAATTGTGAAAAAGCGTCACCCGTCACAACAATTTAAAATACAATATCTCCCTTCGAATACCTAATACTAAAATAGTTTACACTTCATTATAACTATCACGATTCTCGATTTTCTTTAAAATAAAAAAAAAGAAAATGGCGGGATAAATAGTGTGATTTAATTTCGCTGTAAGCGTACACATGTATGTCAACGCGCGGTATAATGTCGTGCGTGACGTCAGCACGCGTCACGTTTGCGTAACGGCGCCCGCGCATGCTCCTACCACGTATTTGTAGACGATAGATACATACAGAAGTACAAGTTTAGAGAGGGGCGTCGAAAGCAGGCTTCCCAGTTTCGTTTACTTTCTTAATGCTTTCTGTATACACAAAAAGAATCAAAATATTTATTTCAAATAAACCATTTACAGGCTCTTTTTAACTGTCTAGAAGTCAGCCAGAAAAATGATGTCAATTGCCCATTTCAAAGCGTTAATCTATATGGAGAAGAATGTGCAAGAAACTCCACGGATATTTTTCAATCAAGTCATGTATTACAAATAATCTCGGTTACATATTTCTTGTCGCTACTAATTTAAACAAATTCTAAATATAGAAATTAAAATAAGCCACTGGCAGATAAGAGATAACCAGTCTCAAGTTCTTAACTGACAGCGTCCGTTCACGGACATGACGCGCATGAAGGGAACCGAATGCTCCAACTCACGCGCTCCGATTAGATGCGCACACCTATTGTACCGCATACCTATTGTACATTTGCCTTTACCTATATTGCTTACATACATAAATTATTTAAATAAATAATATGAGGTGCCCAGTCAGTTTACCAAAAATTAATTTACAATTTTTTAGTTAACAAGCAACGTGTAGAAAATACCTTATTCGGCATCAAAAAGTTGTATATTTTATTATTTTTAATTTATATATATATACTTATTATTATTAAGTTTTAATATTTATTATTTTAGTTTTTTATAAGTGGTTGTAATAATTACTATATGATTCAATTAAAAGTCTACAACCAACGTTTCGTATATTATTTATTTTACAAACAATTCATTCCACAAATGTTTTATTTTACAAACACTCATTTTGCAAACATTTATTTGGCAAAAGCTTCTTTTGACAAATGTTTCGGATGATATTTAATCGTTTATACACTTATCATTTTATATTTAGATTCTTTTGGAAAATCACGTTTATGTATACTAAGTATATAATTATATGGAAGGATTTAATATGAGTCATGTCCTTTTGAGGAGAGTGTGTGGAGGGGGAGGGTGGAAGATGACTCCTGCATACATAAATTTAATTGTTAGTGTTAAAGTTAATGGCAGCTCTCTTAGCTGCCAGTGGCTTATTTTATTATTTATATATTTTTTTACTTTATTTACGTTGGTCTCACATAATAGTAGCGATAAGAAACATGTAACCGAGATATTTGTTATACGTTGTTTGTAAGTTATTGTTGAAAAGAGTGTCCATGGAATTTCTTACAATATCTTCTCCATAGAGATCTACGCTTTGGAATGTGCAATTAACATTTTTTTTTTTATTGGTTTGTTTGATATAAATGCTTCGATTCTTATTGAACCATAAATAAATTTGATTATAATTTTTGAAATGGCTGTTATTCCAAAAAGCATGTTATTTTTGTAAACTTTCGTAGCTTGCGCAGTGGCAACCCTCTCCGCTACAATTAAACTTCTGTTTCTATCTTACTCATTATACGTATTAGTTAGCAACCATTTTGAGAATAGCACATGTCTTGTACGTGTCAGATATTAATAGCCGGGACTGGGTCACCTGTAGCTCCACTTCAGTTATTACAGGTGCTTTGTTCGACATACAAGACGTAGGACTGAAAGTAGACCTACGGATTCTCGTTTATGTTGAGTTTTTATTCCCCTGTAGGTTTTTTTGATACAGGAAATCATCCAATGACTTCTACCGCTCGTGGGGCGGGAAAACCCACACGCCCATCAAACTTTCAATTCAATTCAATTCATAGTGGTTTTTTGTTTCACATATTTATTTATTTATTTATTTATTTAATCTTTCTGCAACCAAGGGTACAAAGGCGGACTTAATGCCTTAGGCATTCTCTACCAGTCAACCTAGGGTGGTGGGGAGACAATATGGCAGGTACATAAAAGAAAAGGAGGGAAAATTACTATTTTGAAAACAAATATTACAAAATTATATATAAAGCTAAAACTGGACATACATACATATATACTATAACATACGCCTACATGGGCACTTATAAAACGTCAGAACCTAGTGCACCAACTGATCGTTTCCTAAGGGCTGTCCACATAAAAAAAAAAATGGTTTCACAATATTTCCAAATTACAATATTAATTTGTATTTGTCCTTTTTATGGTTTCCTATTTAGAAATTCTCCATGGCCCTAGCGGGCATCGGCCCTACTGGGTCTTTACTGTTTGATGACATCTCTTTGAGACACGCGTGGAACACGCACCGTCGGCTACTCGGGCGCGATCTTTACTGGACGGGCGGACGGCGATCTAAACATTGTTTGCCATCCAAAAGCCCCCTGTAGGATCGAGACAAACGATGTATCGCAAGAACCCGCAAATTGTTTCGTACCGCACATTGTATGGTCGGCCCTGCAACTAGTTCTTAACACGATCCAATTTAGGATTTAAACTGAACTGTTAAATGGATGTATCTATATAGGGTGTACAGCTCCATTTGTGTTTCTCCCTCACACGACTCACATTTTATTACGTGATGGTAAGGCCCGCAGAACCGATGTTTTGCCGCAATAAGGGTGTTTTTCATATCGTGCGGTATTCATCACGCTTGCGGAATTGCTCCACATGCGGGGCTGCTGCCTGATATCAGGCCCCGCATCCTGCGTGCGTATAACACGCATTACAATAAATACTCGTATGAAAAGGACATTTGCGGGCGCTACGCGTGCGGAGCAATCCCGCATGCGTGATGAATTACGCACGAAATTAATAAGAGGTTTGTGGTGAAATCGCATCGTAAGTTTTTACGATGCGGCGCCTTGTCGCATTACATCGTAGTTATGTGCCTTATAGAAGTTCTATTGTAAGTGTAATTGTAGAATATTTATTTCACATTTTTAGGGGTGTTCACGAATTTTTAGTGTATTAATTTGATGACAATAAGTTGAAACATAGAAGCGTAACCTGTTTTTGAGGGCGGAAGTTAAGTAATTTCTCCCGCTTTGGGTGGAACGAGAAGGAAAAAATTTTAATAAAATTGTAATTACTTGTTGCTAAGTCAGGGGTCTTGTTGTTGTCTTATCAAGTCATTACTTGAGGTCAGAAATCTTCATGAGAAATTTCGAATACAAATTATTGTTAATTAAGTAGTTACTTTTACTCAAGTAATTAGTTTTACTTGTTTATAAATACGGGTGTTAGAGACTCAAACCCATCCGTGTTCTTTCAGTTGGCCAGTGCGTTCCAGGGTCGTGGCGTCACAGTCTTGCAGTCCGATACAAGTGTTCCCTTGGGTTAGATATGAAGTCATTATCTTCCGCCCTTGCCCTACATTACACAGACTGTTTGGGACCGAATTTGTAAATTAAATTACATTTACCAACAGGCAATATGCATGAATAAAATATTTGTTATGTCACCAATTAATTAATAAATATACAAAAACAGAATATTGACAAAGAAAACCAGTAAAAATTGGTAGCATAACAACGACTTTTTACGAAAGTACTGCGTGTTCAAGTGAGTATAGAATCTCATAAAAACAACATATTTAAGCTATCAGTCTGAAACAAAGCAGCTGGTCATGTGAAGAAAAGGGATGAAACGCATGTTACTAAAAGAGTTCTGAGTTTACACGTAGATGGAAGGAGAGGAAGAGGGAGACCAAAGAAGAAATGGATGGATTGTGTGAGGAGTGGTATGAGCGAAAAGGGAGTTAGTGATAGTGTAACGGGTGACAGGACCGAGTGGAAGTAAAACCGTATTGCGCCGACCACAAGTAATATGAGACAAGGGCATGAAGAAGAAGAAGAGGTCTGAAACAACGCAGCAGGAAATTTATTGGACTCTATGACCACTTGATGACATAAACATGTTGCAGTGGTAGTGGTAGACCACTTGCTTCATCGCTACACTATTATGTCGGCCAAATTTTCCAAAAATTCACTAAAATTCAGTATGTATTCAACAAAAAGAAATCTCACATAGGTATTTGGAATATTTCGATAAAGCTCACTTGGAAACGCAGTACTTTTGTAAAAAGTCGCCGTTTTACAAGATAGCGATGTAATAAAAAACCAAAAGTTTCCAATAAAGAAATTCCATTCCGATAAATTGCTCTCCTATTATGTGTACTGAAAATGTTTCTGATAATATGACCATGAGCTTTGACTGGTCGGCAATAAAATCCTAGGATCAATTCGGATCAAGTAGCAATAAAAAAGGTCAGATACCGTAAAGTTTTATATCTATGTACTTAGATAGACAGAGTGAAAATTAGACCAAACTACATATTTCATTTTGCAGTCCGCTGAGCTTCCTCCTACCCTCTCCTCAACTAAAAGACTATAAGCATTGATCTGGTATCGATTTAACACTAAAAAAAAAATAACAAAAATAATCAAAAAATGTTTTATCTATTTTTTTTTAACACTTAAAATCCATTTGTGAAAAAAAAATATCGTTCGAACAGAAAAAACAGTTTAAATAAGTTAATTTTTTCTCGGATTCAAATGGCATACTCATGTTGTCAAAACAGTCTCTAAATACCGGGAACAGCACTGCCTACGCCGACTACTTATAATAACAGCCTATCCTCAAAAACAAAATGGATGTAACAAACTCGATATTCATGAAAAGACTACCTTTTATGAGAGGGTTCATCCTTTAGTCGCTTAATAAGTTTATCTAGGACATTACTGACACCCCGTGCCTGGGAAAACACGTTAAGCCATTGGGCCCGGTTTACATTCGTAGATCTTTCACAGTCATTACTGCAGGTAGTCAGACGCCAGATAATCTAACCATCAGTCTAACCATAGAGTATCGAGTAGCCTAGTAACTGAGTTGTAGAGATCTAATAGGCAGTCACTCCATGTAAAACACGGATATTCAGCCGCATCTCCGACTAAAACCACACCTGTGTCCTTCGTTGCCCTTTGCGTTCTAGGACTACGGGTTTCCTTTTCAGGAAAACCCGCAGTCCTAGTGGGCATCGGCCCTGCTGGGCCCCTACGGTTTTCCTGACATCTCTTTGAAAAAAGGATAGAAAGATGATGATGATAAGCCTTCAGTCTCGTCAGTAATGACCAAACCATTTCCAAGTTTCTTTTACTAATCCCGTAATCTATAACACTTATAATAATCGCCGCGATATGTGTAGACAATCGCGCGATCAGCAAATAACACGACTGGCAGCCGACCAAGTTTCACAACCGTCGCATTCGTCCGCCACTCGACGAACTGTTCATCTAAACTCATATCCCGGAATATTAGGAGGAGAATAAAAGATGCCATGAGAGCTACAGTGGCCTAACAGTACCCCATTCGAAAAAAAAGAGCTGCTCTTTTTCAGAACAGTGGTGGCCTAGCGGTAACGGTCACAATTTACGAGTTGTAGGTCGCGGGTTCAAACCCAGCCAGGTGCATTACTTTGTGTAATTTATTTCATCACCTTTATTATTTCCTCACGATGTTTTCCTTCACCATTTTGAGAGCAGTCTCTCAAAATGGTGAAGGAAAACATCGTGAGGAAACCGGCATGTCCTAGAACCAAATATTCGAAGACATGTGACATCAACCAACCCGCACTGGGACCGCGTGGTGTATTACGGCCCACATGTCTGGTCTGAGTCCCAGCAGTGGGAACATTATAAGGCTGATGCTATACTATGCTATCTCACCACTGAACGACCTGGCCTGGTCTGATTGATTTCTGCTTCCAGCCACTCGGTCATCGCCTTTCCTATCATCAGGACGCATTGCCAAGCGTCCCACCTAGCTATTTAGAGTTCCCTTGCTCGTTTTCCGATATCAAAACCTTTTGTATATGATATTCGAACTTGAGATTCCCATTTGGAACTCAATTTATTAGACATAATTTTTGCAACATTCTCCACTTCTGATGCGCGTTTTCATGAATGTTAGATATCGCTTTGAAGAGTGCCAGAGTCACCTTTAAAGAATATCATCTTCAAAAAGTAATTTCTCCATATCTTTAGTATCCGTTTTACCTCCTTACGGGTTGAGTTATGTAAAATCCGTTCTCAGCGGATGTCTATAACCTTTAGGGAACCTACCAGCAAATTTTAAGTTTGTAGGGTTATAGTTTCTGAGATTTCGTGATTAATCAGTGAGTAGTATTTCGCTTTTATATACGAGTATATAGGTTTGTTAATATTTATGCAAACGAGAGTTTTTTCTGAGACACCTTCTATTTTATGCTCAGTATTGATAAAAAGTTAATTGTGCTTCCGAACAAGCGTTTCGCCTCGTCGTTTATATCGCGTACATCGAAGGACTGGAACAATTTACCTCCTGCGGTCTTCCCATCCTATTATAATTTAGGTGTCTTTAAGGCTAGGTTGAACAGGTTCTTAATAAACTAGTGCGCCTCACCATCTACGATTGCATCGCTGCTTACCATTAGGTAAGATCGCAGTCAACTGCTAGCGATTAAAAACGAGGAAAAACTTCACCAAATTTGCAAAAATTTGTGCCTAACTCCTTACTCAACCCATCAGCCTCTTAAAAGCCAACTAGAAACTATTACTCAGCTCCTAAACACCTCAGAAACCTATTTATCATCTCATAAACACAGGTGTAAAGGGACTTGCTGAAAAATGACTTTCTAACGGCCCTCTGAACTTCAGCTACGTTTTGAAGAGCGCCCAATTAATAAATACAATTTTATATGACAGGTAGGAATTAGTTTTGTTTGGCGGAGCGCGGTTTCATAACGTTTCTTTATGACGTATTTTATGTAGAAGATTATTTTAATAAATATAATGTGGTTTCATAAACATTAGTGATGGTTATAACAGTTAAAATGTGATTGGTTGTAATCACTGGTTTCAGGGTTTTTAATGTGGGAAGACATCCATGTTCTTCCACCCTAGGATGGGAGAACTTATGGATGATATGGATAACTTCGACACGAGCTTGAGCATTATTCTTAGCAATGACTGTAATATGCTGATATGCGGCATAATAAATTTTCTCTATTTGTTTTACTTAATTGGTTCTTTTTTCCTTTTCACGGTATCTGATTTAAACATATGTTTTTTTTCTCTGTATAGGTATAACGAAAATAATAATCCGTAACAAACTTAACATTTAAGACTCACCTTCCGGTATCTTGATAGCAGTTCCAAGGTTGATCTGCTGCAGGCGCGCGAGGGCGGCCTGCTGCAGCGCCCGGCGCTCCACCTCGCTGAGTGTCAGCAGCGAGGTGTCCGTAAGACGCACGCAGCGGCCGCTGCCGTCTGTCCAGCAACAGCTGCCCTGCACATAACGCGTGACGTCATCATACCACACACAGGCTATCTTGTCTCTCTTGGAGAGTAATCAACATGCAAGTCAAGCAAGACACAGAGTTCAAACAACACGCAACACACTAGCAGCCATAAAAAGCAAATATTATAGCCCGTAGGTTTGCACCTTGTTCAATTCAAGTGAAAATTACCCTTTTTAAAGCTTTTTGCACTTCATTATACACGTGTAGCCTATGGGTTTCCTACACACGAGCGGTTTACAGTGCCCTCTGTATCCAGTACAACACCGCGTTCAGGACTTCCTCGGTTCTGTAGTGCCTAGGGCATGTTACCGACTGTTTTCACACCACCATGCGCAAGCAGTGCGTGTTCCTGGTGGGCAGGGTGCGTGGCAGCTCCAATTCTTCTGGCGATGATTACCGGGAGATTGGATGGCGCTTATGTCGGAGATTGCTGTAGCAGATATGTTGCTGGCAATGTCCGATAGCTTTATTGCTTGAATTTAATGCATTTTTTTATTTATTTATAAAACGAGAACCAACTATCCTGCCCACTGTGATAGATTTTGAAATTTTAAATGATCTCAAACACAGAGAGAAAAAGTTTAGTAAACTTTGCTTAGCAAATTTAATAAAATAGTCGTAGTTTATGTTTTTATTACTGTTTTGTATTGTAATATTTTAATAAAAAAATATGTAATAATTTAATCATCCACATCATTTTGCTCGCCTTTTCCCAACTAGTTTGAGATTGGCTTGCAGTCGAAACGGATACGGCTGTAAATACACTTTTCTTACATATAGTGACTGCCTATCAGACGTCCACAACCCAGTTACTGGGCAACACAACACCCCTTACTATCCTTGGATAGAATGATGATCAGATTTTGTCGTGACTTTCTTTTTTATTTAATAATTTTATAATGTAATTAATCTACTCATTACCAAAAAAAATTGTTAATATGTGGATAATGCAGTATGGCGTATATTGTTACCACTTAGATATTATTATTTAGTATTGGTAAGCACTACACAAACAAAATAAAATACATTATCATCAAGATACTGAGAGTCAAGAAGATAAAGAGACTCGATCAAAATGTATGAGTCAACTGAAATAAAGGAGATATACGATAGTCTCCAATTACGTTAAAGCATAATGCATAAAATGGTATGAAAGTTTATTGCAGAAAATAGCTAGTAGGTACCAAATTAATGGTCAAGAAAAAATGATATAATGCTTATGATGAATAGATAGATACGAGTATACTCTTTATTGATAACCATAAAAAATATGCCAGGAGCTAAGCATTAATAGGGTGACGCGGTCTTATGACGAAAGGCGGTTATTTACAGGCAACTTTTGGATAGATTTGATTAAGAAGGAGAAAAGATACGCATGTAGTTCATGGTGTACTATACATATAAACAAACAAACACAAGTGATATAATATGTTATTGTAAGGGAAAAAGACACTGATGCCGATTTACTGAAATTCTCTTAGCAGGATGACGAAAAAGCTTATTAGCAGAAAAAATATACAGGCGGCACTCTCTAGAAATCTTTCACACACAAAGACTTGCTGAAGAATTCTCAAGGTCAAACCAGTTTCCTACTATCATAAATCTACAAAAATAAACATAAAAAGTAACAAATAGGAGTAAAGAACCCGTAAAGTGTTATCTCAATGAATATACCACGTTAATGTCGCAGATATACGCAGTAAATTACCAACAGGTGTCCATACGGCCGTACACATGACGTTTTTATTGAGGCCCACGCCTTTATATCAAGAAGTGTTTACGATATCTGTATAGTTTTTAAGACTGGCTGTGGCGGGATAAATGTCTGATTTGGCAGTTTATACCCATGCTAGCAGTGGACTGTGATATGCTTAAGAAGATACCTTTTGATCTACTTATCAAGTTTTAGGCTTTATATCATTTTTTTTAGGACTTCGTGCCTTAGTCAGCAAAAACGGAACCCTTATAGTACTATTTTATTCCATAAAGTATATATTATTGTTGTCCGTCAGTCAAGGTCTCTTTTTTCAGGTATGCGTGGAAGTATTACTTCTTGAAGCAGTGTAAATCTAACGTTTATGCTGCGGTCGTACGCAAGAAAATCAAAACCTTATAGGACACTTCGCGTTGACCTAAAATCCTGAGATTTTTGGCAAGAAGTTAGATCCATATAGCACTAGTAAAGGAAACCCTGAAGACTAATTTTTATTGACCTTAATAATTCAAAAATAATTTAATAAAAATTCACAACTATCACACAACGCTGTCTTGTCTCAAGCTAAGCAGAGCTTGTGTTATGAATACTAGACAACTGATAAACATACATACATATTATAGATAAATTACACCCAGACACAGAACAAATGATCGTGCTCATCACATAAATATTTGTCCTGGATGGGAATCGAATACACATAACAGTCAGAGCCACTAACCACTAAACCAACAGGCCAATCAAAAAGTGTCTGTAAATGGTTCATTTGAGTTTAAATCAATTAAGAAATGAGCCAGAGGAATCATCGGCAATGTTGCACCGGTCGAGTCGAAGATCTAGAGCATCGACACCGGGTTGCTAGCCTGTCGGTTGTCTATCAGTTACATTTCAGGGAGTGTGTACTAGAACTGCATTATTTAATTTCGCAAAGCCCGCCATCATCGGACCACTGGAAGTACGGCGACGCGTCACCAGTAAAGGGTGGTCATCCAATTTATAATAACAAAACGTTTTAGGAACAGATTAACTGTGCATGCAGCTAAGAAATGGGATTCTCTCCTGGAGCCTGTGTTTCCTCATAGCTACAATGTGAGGGTCTTTAAGTAAAATAGTCACATCGTCACTTAAGGTGTGAACAGTGGTAAATTTCTAGCCTAACATAGTCTATCTATAGTTTATTCTTACTGTCACCAGTCTTACTTAATTTTTCTGTCATTCGTTCTTTCATCGCATTTGACCTATTGCAGTTAGAAATATGTCGAGAAAACGTCTGGCTATGCACCTTTCTCTTTGCTAATGGCTCTGTTGCATGCAGGACGAGAATTCACAACTTGAATCCACCAATAAAATAATAATGTTTAAATGCTCACACTCAAGACGCAAAAAAAAGAAGCAATAAATAAAAAAAACTAGTATACACTGAAAATTAAGCAAACACAATGATTTACGAAATGTTAAATGACTCATTCGCTGTAGCACAATGCGCTAAATTAGTTTTAAAATAAAGAAATCACACATTTTGAAACGAGAAAAGTGACGAATAGAATATATTTTTCTCCGCCTTGTTAGAGGTCATTAAAACGAATACAAAATAGAAAGAATACAGTATATTCAATGCAGCAGATGTTAAAAAAGTCCAAAGTGGGTCACTTGTCCAAATTAGCAACACAATCTGAATAACAACAGGAAAAAGCAAATAAATACAGGGAAAAATTCACACGTTCTCAAGGCAAAACAGAGAAATGTTTTGTCAAAGAAATAAAGTATTAATAACCCACTTTCAAACCAAGGTGACAATTAGCCGGAAACATAAAAATACTATAAACTCAAGAAAACAAGTGTAAAAATAATTTGTATGTGTTGTACATTTAACAAATTAAAGTTAAGAACTCATAATCCAGATTAATAATTATGAAAATTAGACGACTAATCACATTAATAATGAAATATAATTAACTACGCCTACACATGCTCTGAAGGTTTAATAATATAACGCTGGAAAACAAGAAAGCTGCAAACGCTAAAGAAAATGCATAGATGTAATCTTATTTAGGTACACCATAAATACAATTTACAGTAGGAGTTTAAAATTAATAAGGTGTCACAATGGGCGGTCCTATCGCTAAAAGCGGTCTCTTACAGACAACCTTTAAAAACTGACGAAGATTTGATAGATGATATTATGGTGAAACAGTGATATAAAGTAACACCAAAATCATTCATAAATAAGATAATCGCAGTTATATATTCTATCATTCTATACGTATTTTTGTTTGTAATGCATAAACTCAAAGTCTACTGGGCTGATTTTAATAATTCTTTCACAAGTAGATTGTTACTGTATATATCTGAGTGACGTAGGCTATATATTGTCTACTGTCGTAAGAGCGAAGTCGCTGGCAGCAGTTAGTAAAATTATAAAGGCGAAAGTTTTGAGTGTGTATGTTTATTCGTTCAGGTATTCGAGCGTGACTCCTTCACGCTCGAATACCTGAACGGATTTGAATGAAATTTGGCAGGCACCGGGTAGACTATGCCTTGGAATAACATATAGGATATTTATCCCGGACGTATGTCTCCTTGGGACAATATCCTGCTATCACGCGGACGAAGCCGCTGGCCACAGGTAGATAAATAATAAAAGAAGAGAGTAAACTCATTAAATTAAAAATTAAAGTCACTGAAACAGGAGATATAAATGTTCAGCCAAAGAACCTATGGTCTCTTTGAAAAGTCATATGGCAATGTATTGGGTAAATCCTTTTTTTAGGGTTAGGAAAACATCAAATAACTTCTACCAAGTGAAGCTAGAGAGGCTGTCAGGTTTTTAATAACTAAAGTGAAGAGGAAGGAACACAAGGTGGGTTCGTTTTCCTTACTTTACGTTCCAGAGCTGCGCTGACGCTTTCGAAAAATACCAAAGCCTTGGGGAGTGGGTGAATATTGCGATGATGTCGAACAAAGACGAAACGAAAAAACATTGAGAAAATTTAAAAAAAGTTGAAGGATATTAATAATAATGGAAGAAAAGACGAATGGATAATATGACTGAAGATGCAATTGATAACGGCAGAGGTAAGAGAGAATTTACAACTATTGTAACGAGGGATAAGGATACGCAAAAGAAGAATAGCAACAACAAATTACCTCTTCACACACAACCCAATATTACAGTGATAAACGACAAGTTTATCCGTCCGTCTGTCACTGGCTCAATATTAAAGAAGCTGATAGTGAGTCAGGCAACGCTAATAAATGTGTTGTGTCTCATATACGCCTACGATACTCTTTGATAGTCCGCTTTTAAACGAGCAGCGGGCTTGGACGCGGCATCTGTATATATTTTTTGTTATATTATGTAATTTGAATGCTGAGATGGGTGTGAAAGACAGACAGTATATCAAGATTGTAGTGCATCTAGATTTAAGAGGAGAAGTGTTGATGGATAGTATATGTCTGGCTTGCAACGAAAATGCAGAGCTGAAATTAGAACTTGGTTTTTATGCAAACGATACTGGCATTGAGTTTTCAGGAAAATGGCTTCAACATTTCTTATTGATGTTAATGCTGCTACCGGGAAGTGTAATTAATTTATTATTCGAGTGTTACCGTTTTAACAGTCGTCTAGCTATCAAGTATCTAGCAAATCTGATGAAGTACTGTTTTATGAAAAACCTACTAAATAAAAAACTTCAAAAACGCATTCATTGTCAATGGTGAACTAATTTGACAATGTAGTCGAAAAAAAACTGTAAACGAAAAAAAATATGACGTTTAATCTGGGCAGTGTGACTGGAGAACAAAAACAATTAATAAATAACTTTTTATTTAGTTAAAAATAATGTACACACGAATAAACAATCAAGAAGAAGAAAACAGAAAAATAGGTACAAAGGTGACGGTTATTTCTGAAGAAATCTCTTGCAGCATTTTATTGTAATCAACAACACATTAGACGAACTAGATGAAGGTCAATGTTCTGTAATGATCATTTTACTGCTAATAGTTTACACAGATGAGCAACCGCAGGCTGTGCTTGATTAAACGTCAAACGACGGAGACGGAATAAGTGCTACAGAAATATGACTGATTGATGCCAAAAATAACTCAAATGACTAACAGAAATTCAGAAATAAATAGAAAAACTAATGCACCATATGATTCAGTACCAGAGAAGCATAAAAACGGACAGGTGGGTTTTTTAACTTGCCTGGCATCACATCTAAGATGACATAGCCTGTATTAAATTCGCTCAGCCAAAGTGTATAAATAGTGAAGCAAAAGGTTTTCGGTATAAATGTATTGGGATATATATAAAAGGTTATTTCTGTGTGTGTAAATATATTCGGGTATATTTAGAATGACACGAGTTATTTCAATTTCAAGCGTTTCAACACAGGTGCATCGGCACCTCTCGTCGGTTTGTAACCCCAATATAAACGTGCGAATTTATATGAAAGCATCAACGAAAATAACAAGCAAATAAAAACAAAAATAAATTAAGAACAATAAAACAGAATTATATTCTGTTAGTGATAGCAACTTCAAAGATAAAAGAATAGAGAGAGCTGATGAAGTTAATAAAAAAACAACAAAAGAAAGAAACGTCAGCCAAAAGAAACATTATATATATTGAGAAAACTATGTATGAATTCAGCCAAGAAGATCTAATTATGATGACCCTAATGATGGTGAATGTAATATTCACCAGGAGGAGAAACTTGTTTATAGAAACGATTGCAATTGGGTAGGAGTGGAAGATTAATGCAAAAAAATCAGTAAAATCTCATCTATAAAGATATTGAAATTTCAGAAGATACAAAACTAATAAAAAACATCATCTTAAAACTTGCATGAAATCAAACCATTCACAATGATCCTCATGAAAAACCAAAGCATCCACTCATACTCTCGAAGCATACAACAATATACTTGAAGAACTCAAGCCTACGCGTCTCGTTGAAACCGAACGTCGTCGGGACTGGAGAGTGCATTACAGACGCAATTTATGATCCTCCAAGAATTATTAGAGTAGTAGGTAAGTAATGTGGAATGCGGCTTTGCGAATCATGTGATACTACGAGGATAAGCCGGTATGCGTTGCATGTAGAGATATGAAAGAATTTGACTGTTAAATGATCAGGACTGGATAACGGCCCTAAGTTTAAAAAAATACCGCTTCCTGGACACGTCTGACAAATGTCCGGAAAGACATACAAAACCTTTGCCTTACAGATGACGATGATTTGCCTGCAAAATGAAAGAATGATGATTTTCTATCCAGCGAGGCTCCTCGACCTAGATCACAAAAACTAGTGGCTAAGTTAATTGTAATTTCTATCAAAATAATTGAGGTACATTGGATCATGTCCGTAAATTCGTAAGGTACATTGAACAACGAAAGCAATGCCACTTGCTTTATTGGTCTAGCTTGAAGGACCCCGTTGAATAGAAACACGTAATTGGATGGCACTGATAAATTAAAAAAAACCCACCCCGTGTAATGAGAACAGACGACAAAATAAATAACAAATATAATATTCGTTAAAAAAAAATATTGAAATTTTCAAAAGCCAAGCAAAAGGTATGTGGTGTAAAGGTACAAGTCACTTTAAGCAGCGTGATACAGTTAGTGGAATTTATTTCAGTTCAATCATAGATTTGACGCCATCAACAGCATTAGATGGATTTTTGACAACGACTTTTTTTAAATTCCCACTTTTATAGTGAGTAATGCTCTCTTTGAACCGTATTTATTTCTTTCTTTATTACCCGACACCTGACATGACTTAACAAATATATGATTTGACGTCAAAGGGTGGCTTTATTTTTTATGGATTTGATGTACCAAGTATCATTTGTAAAACTAAGACAAACCTAACAACACCTCTCAAGCCAAAATGCAACTATCATCTTTAAAGCTAAAGGGAAAAGAAATAAGAAATATTCAAGGTACTACATACGTAAAGCTTGGAAAGCAAGTGTTAGAAATTCACTAGTCTAAATTTTTCTACGACTTGATTCCAGGTAAGCAAAATTTACTCGTGGGGGCGATCCGCGGCAGCAATCTGACGGTCGGATGGCGAGCAATGAGTAGCTCGCCATCCGACCGTCCGGTAACCTTCCAGACCGAGCCCAAGTCGTCAACAGCGCGTATCGTTTAAAGCGTGCCTCTAGGAGATGTCAGCACACCGTAGGGGTAGGGTCGAAGCCTGCTGGGGCCATTGGAAATGTGGAAATGAAACCCGGGGGCCTGGAACGAAGGCAAATAAGGTAAAGCAGTGGGTTTTTAGTCAGTAAAAGTCTGACAATATCTCCCGCCCCACCCAAGGGCGCGGAGATTTCATTTTTTTTTAATTTTTTCATGATTTTCCCACCAAAAAAAAAGGTAAGCAAAATTCCTCATCGACCAGCCGTCAAGTAGGGACCAAACCCGGGTGGAAGCGCGAAGTGCACCACGCATGCTTCTAAGAGATGTCAGCAAAACTGAAGAGCATGGAAGGGCTGAAGCCTGCTAACGCAAAGAGCTACTGAAGGACCCAGGTGGATTTAAGCCAGTGAAAGACTGACACGCCTTTTCATTCCAATATTCCTACAGGATTTTCCATCTCAAAAAAAAAGGTAAGCAAAATTTGAATTTCTGGATGGTCTTAAATGCTTGTACAAATATTAGACGCCAGGAATTCCATAACAATTTGGAAACTCCGCAGGAAGGCCGGAAGCAATCAATTGGGAGAGTCAACACTCGTATGTGCCTGTACCTCGGCATTAATTCTCCCGTGCATATTTGCGCTGAACACGATGTTTTGAGTTATAACATTGGAAATATGACGTAAATGGAGACTAGAGGTATGTCCTAATCGGAAGTTTAGTCCACTGCTGCAGTAGGGAATCCCTTGAATGAATTTTGCGTTAACTAACCAGCGGTTGTTATAGATACTAAACAAACCGCCGAATCATAAGTTCTTTCTTAAAGAAGCATATTAAAAATGGTGATAAGAGTTTGAACAGCTGGATCTATTTCTCTAATACTAACGAAACATGGGTTTTATACTGTCGAAAGCAGGTACAGAAAGAAAAATTAAAGAAAGTTGCGCAAAAAATTAAGAAAATACAGTATACTACAACGACAATTTTTTATAAATATGATCTTCGCGCGTTTGACAGTTCATAGCTTAGGCAGGACAACGTCTATCGGATCAACTAGTCTTATTTAAACTAACAATTGATAAGGGATGGATATCAAAATTTTTGCTTCTTAATTCGGATCTTACAATATATGCCAAGAAAAAACAATCGTAGATAACTCTAAATTCTTACTAGTGATATTGCATTAACTAAAATATATCAAATTCAAACATTCTTCAAAAGTGAAAGTAAAAATCATGCGTTAGGAAATCTGCATGAAACCCATTCTCAAACACACAAAACTTAAATACACAGTAATTGAGCATTATGAAAAGTTTACGGAAAATCTCAGCGATATGTTCACTGGGAGTTCCCAGATTAATGCAAACATAAACAAAACTATACAGGTGCACAAACAGTCTAATACCGAAAACATATATAAGTGAGGTGGTACAGTAGCTACAGATACACGACGAATCGGTGGTATGCAGTCTGTTGTTGAGCAATGCTTATTAGTTTATCATGGAAGACCATAGATTGATTATCGTAGATAAAGCAAATGAAGAAGTTTTTACTATCAACTATATTATATCCATTAATATTGGAATGTAAAAACATTGAAAAATCAATGCCTTATTAAAAAATAATTGTAGAGTTTCTTGTCGGTTCTCTTCCATAGAAAACGACCTATCCGAATCGTGCAACAGCTTTTGGCGTTTTATAAGTGCCCATATTAGAATATATGAAACTAAATATTTCGAATCGAATTAAAAAGTAACTTTGCTTCATCGTACATCCATCACCGATGTGACAAAAAATAAAACAACTCATTTTATCCTGTTAGGGCCGATCTAAGGCTAATAAATAGCACGTTGACAGACATGAGATGACACAGGCACTTCTCTTGATTTAGTTGACGGTGTTTACTATTTGTTTGTATACAGTACACAAACACGTTGATGTAAGCATCTACATACACACCAAGCTACACAACACAGCACAAATTGAAATACCAAACATAAAGCAGAATAAAATAGAGAATACAATGATAAACATAAATCAGATTAACATGTAATACATAATATAGATTACAATGAAGTACACAAAACAGAGTACAATACACAACATAGATTTTAATCTGCTATACGTTGTTTAAAAACCGCTTGTGGGTTCGTCCAAAAATGTTTTAAGCACAGTCCCGAATGGTACACACGGCACACCAATAATGCTACACACAACATAGACCATATTGATTCAAACTATATAAAAACAAGGAAAAAAGGAAGACGAAATGGCGATACACACCACAGATTATAATACAACACACAACATAAACTATATTGCTTTAGAATATAAGGCTACACACAACACAGACTATAATGCGACTGACCTGAGGCGTCCATGTGGCGGCGACGCGCGACGAGCTTCGGCTCCTCGTGCGCCACAGCTTCTTGCTGACACTCTGCACCACGCTGCTCGAAGACCGCGACTTCTGCATGCCACCTGCAGGAGGAGCCACGCTCGGAGCACTTCTACCAAGCAATGTCGACAAGAACGAATGCGACTGTGTAGGGGACGTCGGCGACGGCGGCGACGACGGTGTCGACGCAACATACGCAAAACGCAATTCCCGATATGTCAAAATCCATCCCTCTTCTGTCTGACAGCCTTTATGAGGACCATCGTCATCTACGTCACTTGGCATCCGAGGCTTAATGTTTCGCAAATTCTTGTCATAATTGATGCGCTTGAAGCGATCCGCTTTGTCGGCGTCCACGCTCTTCTTGCGCGCCATCCTAAGGTACCGCTTGATAGTATCACTGACTGACTGCGAGACGTCATCGTGGTCGACGCTGGAGCGCCGGCGTGCTGGTTTAGGCCGCTCGGGCGTCGGACTGGTTGGGCTCGTCGGCGCCGTTTGTAGCTCCTGTTTCTCCCGGTACGCGCGCTCCAGCTCCAGCAATACTTCCTCTGAAATAGAATGTGTCTGCGTTCCACAATCCACATACTTATCTTCCAGCGACTCGTGAAACACCTCAATAAGTGGCGGTGGCGACATCGGTGGCGATCTATAACCGTCCTCTTCATCTTTAAAACGAGTAACACCAACAGTTCGACACCGTGGAACACTTCTAGAGTTAGAGCTAAGTGCACTGACGAACCCACTAGGTCCATAGCCTCCAGAGACACTACCACCGCTACCACCACTGCCACCACTCCTACCGCCTCTGTAGGGCTTGGTCTTACGAAGGTCATGATATAGTCTTTTTAATAAATTCCTATCGGTTAACAGGTCCTGCACTATATTGTCTCTGTTCGGGGATCTTACATAGTACCTGCTGAGGTTGTCCAGCAGGGTCCTCTCCCGAGAGGGATTAGAGTCGGCGTCGGCGGGGATCCGCTCCGACTGCTGCTTAAGATACTTTCTTAAAGCGAGAACTAGCTCTTCCGTGTCCGAGTGTCTCGTCCGACCGGAATCATCTTCTACTTTCAGGTACGTGCGCAATAAATCAACTAGACAACTTTCTTCTTCCTCGGGCACGGTGCGGCTCACGTCACCGAAAGCGACCGAGCGCGCCTGCGATGCGCCGCTGAACTTAGAGCTGGAGGTAGCCGGGGTCGGCGCGGCGAAGAAGTCACGCCGAAGCTTGGCGATGTCGAAGCGGCCGCCCGAAGTGTGGCTGATTAAGAGGTCGGTGGGCCTGGACGGGGGCTGCGGGGCGTCGTCGATGGGCGAGCGCGCGCGCACCGAGCCACCGCGCGCTCGCTTCTTGCGGCGCGGGCGGGGCAGCGCGCCCGGGTACGAACTCTTGCGCCACAGCAGGAAGCGCGGCTCCTTGGCGCACACCTCCTGGAAATAGGCCTCGAGGCGCGGCACATCCTCGGGCCGGTTTTGTGCACCATCCGGTATGAGCCGGCGGCCGGCATCGGACATGTACTTCCATGTCTTACGCGTGAGGAGCCAGCGCTCACGCGGCTTGTCGCGGCGGCGCGCCACTTTCGTCATGGGGTCGGGCGCGGGCTCGAGGCGGTGGCGGCGGCGCTCCATGGCCGCGGGTCACATGGGGTCAGGCGGGCTCGCTGCGCATGGCCGACCTCGGCCCGCGCACCTGCTTGCGCGAAACTGAACACTGCTCCGCACGGTGCGGTATATTATGCGCCGAAATAGCCGTCCGGTTATAGAGCGGCCGTGAACTGGATAGGGTGCGCTCGCGCACGACGGACCGGCGCGGGCGGCGGCTCGGCACGGGACTGCCGCCCGCCCGTAAACAAACCTCGCCCGCCCACGCGCCCCCGCCGCCCGCCCCGCGCGCCTTGACCTATGTGGTGACATGCCCTAGCATCCGTGATTGACGATGGTCATGGCTCACAGTGCCGATGCGCTTCGTTCATGGATGCATTCGCGGATGTCCCAGGATCTTCAGAAATAAATTGTTCGAAGATAGCTGGTCACTTTTTTCCGTGAAAAAAAATTCTTTATATACACTATACTAGTATAGTCAATATATTTTTAATGAAGACCTCCACTTAGAATTTCAGTTCACATGTAGATCAAAGAGTATAAGCTGCATCTTCAGTATTTGCTTTATTTATTTGTTAACACCTGTGAGATTCTCCCACCTGTTCTTTTATATCAGATTCTCGTATTAAAGCGTGTTAGTCTTAAACTTATAAAAATATAAGCTTACTGGATCATCAAGGTAAATGATTCACATGTTTTATTGAAATGGCAAACATATTTTTGAAATAAATATGATAAGTGTTTATGCCAAGTTTTAATAATAACTATCTAGAGACAATCGTTTAGCCAAAACACGGATGGAAGAGATTAAAACTATAACTGTAAGTGGAGCAATTAACAGAAAAAGAAAAAGGCAAATAAAGACTGAAGAAGCTGAAGCTTCGTTTGTCTTTGAAGGACAAGCTAAAGTTGTAACAGCTGAACAGAACAAAGTACACTATAGTAAATAAATTATGGATATTAAAAATAAAAAACCAAAATTTTGTAAATGAAGGTCAGATTAATATTACAAAGACAAAAATTGACATGTGTTTGTTACTCCTTCATGTTGAAACAGGTGATTATATTTTATGAAACTTGGTACCCAAGAGAGAGATACATGTCCTGGAGTAGGATCATGATTTTCATTCTGAAGTTCCCTTGGGATAATTCTCGACATTCATTCGAGCAAAGCAGGCGGTAGTAGCTAGTATTTTTATATTTGTGGAGTTAGCTTGGTACGAGAATTGACAAATATACTCTCTCAAATGAGCCAAACAAGATATTCACAGCTGCTAATTAAGGTAACGAGGTTTTGACCGCACTAATTATTAAATTTCAGTGCGGTCATCGAATCATTTAGAATATTTGCACTAATGTGGGAATTAACAAACCTAATATCTCATCCCAACATTTGATGTTAGTTGACACAAAAATTGGACAGAGGTTGTTGACATAAAACGAACTACTGAATAATTTAACTGCTTGTTATGGTTATGATATGGTGGTGACTGACACACACCTGAAATTATTAATTCTTTCCAGTAGTGTATAGCGAAAAAAAAATTTTACGTATGACATCTGCAATTTGAATTTCTAGTTGCTGCTAGGTGTGATGAACAAACAAGGAACCTCCTATTGTTCTTTACCTCCAAGTTGTGTTAGAATACCACAATATAGTTAAAGAAATTAAGGCTTCCTCTACGAAAAAGCTTTATAAAGAGTTTTTATAGAGAAATTTATTTATAAAGAGGGAGAATCTTCAGCAATCAGGAAGATATGAAAACAAAAAGCTTTTGAAAACAAACCTTGCCAAGCACACTTGGAAGATCGCAGAAAGATCAGTGAAGAAATTTCTAGAAAGAAGCATTGCAAACAAAATGTATTAAGACCCAAGTCATTACAGGTCGTCAGCCCGTCTGGCTATAAAGTCTACATCACAATCATTACCCAATTCATTCAGAATTCTTAAGCCTACACTCTAAAACAAATTCTTCAGTATCAGTGGCCTACAATTCTAAATTCTTTCCTCGTTGCAGCTCCACCGCTGCCAACAAAATAACTTCGGTGTTACAAAAACTATACGCCTACCAAACCATCTAATCCCAAAACAACAACGGACTCAAAACTTGCCACCACTGAGCGTCAAAACAGACTGAAAAAACGTTTTATTGCCACAGTGAAATCAATAAAAATTCAACGTAAAGTGTTGGTAGCGTAGTTTCGTCTCGGCAATGCATCGCCAGCACCACATTCTGCACAGCCGCGGTATACATAACTTCCTAGGCCACTTATAAAACGCTCCCATTTAAAAATAAACCCACGACATAACATAAACAAAATAATTTGGAAGCTCTCCTCGACGACTACTAACGCCACCTAGTGAGCGCAGCGTAAACGAGGAAAATTGAAAGCTTGCCAAATTACACTCGATAAATCCGGGTTTACATCGGGATTTTCTTATGCTCCGAGTTCAGGTATTGACCGCTAGATGTCGGTACAATGGAATCAATTTTGAATGAGACAATTTATTTAAAAATGTATGTATTTATATTGCACTATTTTTATGAATTAGACACAAATATATCTTACGCAATAAAATGTATTTTCGTAAGTTCACTACGTTCCAAGAAAATTAATGTTCTTATTATGACAGAGTGAAATGCAGATGACGTAGTTATCGATACTTTTGTAGCTCTAAAGCTACATTTATACTACAAATTCGTGCAGACGTAATATCGATCGTTAGGTGAGTTAACGAACCGATAACAATTGGTTTGTAATGAAGTTTTGGCATGCTCCCGCGCATTGTATCACGCGTTCCAATTTTTGTGATTCCATAATTGATATTGCATTGTGATGGTCGACAATGGCAATGGTGGCCTGCCAACATATCGCAGCATATTTCGAGGAACAGTTTGCGTCAATAGTTCGGAAACAATAGAAGAAAATGTAAACGATTATATCAATGGTTTGCGGTCAAATCTATAAACGATTAAAACATATAGCGAAAAAACTACAAAAAAACTCATACACAGCTTTGTCATTGGAAACATTTCTTGGATTCTAAAATAAGCTGAATTGACAGCAATTATGGAAAACAGTGATATTGATGTCATCAACATAAAATATTCCACTGATAATGACGAGACCTAAAATTACAATATAACATTGGAATAATGTCAAAAAAAAAAAAACAACATAAACATCTTCAATCTTTTGAGTCCGTAGATATGAATAAACATAGATAGATAATAATCAAATAATTAATTACATACATTTACACACGTTTTATCAAATGTCATTGATCTGACCAAACAAACAGAAAGAGACTAAAATGTGCCTTGGACTCAATAAAATTAAGGAGACACAGGGGAGCCATTTCTTAAAATAAAACCAGTTGACGACGTAAACAGTGAAAGCATATATTTATATTTGTTGAGGAAAATAGACAAACAGTTGTTGATACGATCAACGCGAAATAGGCCAATGATGATGACGATAGCTGTTTTACTCAGAAAAGTCTATAAATCAAACCGTTTCAGTTTCAGACTAGGCTACAATATTTGTATATCTCTTCGAATTATGCCACATAAACTGGAAACACTGGCATTGAAATATTATTTAATGTATTAAATCACACAGCATCATAATGATGTGGAAGCAGATAAATGAATATGCATAAAAATGTCACAAATAGAATTTTGTTGGTCATTGGAAATAAACATTTGTGGTATATTTCAATGTATATTTTCACGGAATATTTTTAAAAGATGTTGATGTACAAACTTCTCTTTGGACTTTGTCAAACTATATTCCAAACTGAGCGCAATAATAGTAATCAGTGACCTATGAGATATGAAGCTAATTTTGCTTTTAGTCATGACTTCGTTCTCAAATGGATTACGCTTGCGTCAGATGATGGTACCCAACAAATGCGTGGTCATATAAATTATACGCATCATGAATTAAAGATTTACTACCGACATACATATGAAATCTTAATCTCGTCAAATGAACACTAAAGTAAAAGGTTTTCAACTCTCAGACTGTACAAGAAAGCATCAAGTTCCACTTTTCCAATTCGGATACGAAACATTAAGAATAATCAACTGAAATAAACTTCCTCAAAGAGTTTGAAACAGAATGTATATTCGGAAAGAGAGAGATATATAATTATTTGCAAACGAAAAAGATAAATTATTCTGGCGCAATTATTTTGTCGAGAAGGAATATTTTTTCGTAAATTTCGTCTCGCGGTAGACGACCCGTCGAGGTCTAATGAACTTTTGGATTCATCTCCTCGACATTTACCAAATGGATTGTTTTATGTAAAACGACAGTATCAGAATTTTTTACTACCTTAATACAACCTGGAAGCCTTTAAACCAAGAGTGAATGGATTACTTCTAGACTCGAACATCGACCACATCATCGCTTACTAGGTGGAATAGTCTCTATTAGCTATCCTATCAATAGTATTTACTAACACAAAAATAACATTATGTTGCAAATGATACTTATTCTTAGTAGGACTGTTTCAACGTCTATATTACAGTTGAATTCAGTCTATGAAGAATCCAGAATTCTAAGTAATAGAATTCTTTTGTAACTTCAAACTCAGCATACAAGCATATCCGACGATAGAAATTCAATTTTATAACAAATCTTTTCTCATGATAAAATATTTTTTAAAGATTTTTGTGTGAGATCGGTTTGTAAAGAAAGAGAAAACTGCGGAATAGATTGTCTAAAAGATGTTATGACTAGAAAGGCGGTAACTATTGAGATAACGGCAAACAGATTTGTGCAAAAAGACCTGTTGGACTGATCCTGATAAAGGCAGGAAGGTGATCATGGTAATATCCTTTTTTAACCAACATACGATCTCCCTTTTTGGTAATAGGTCAAGGAACCTAATATCGAACGATCGCCGTCTCAGTAATAAGAACCGGAGCAAATAAATGGCGGAAACACTTCAAAATCATTGTGAACGTATCCGTAAATCTTGCATCACTTAACTAATCACAAATATCTTCATTTTCGTGTTCATTATTTTAGCTTTTTTCTGTTGAAGTTAGTCACTTTCCCAAAGAGAGTGCATCTGCATCATTTGATATTCGCAAATGTTTGTGTTGTTTTTCTTATGTTGCAGCTGTGTTGCTTTGGACTTATTTAAAATTATTCTTTATTTCATTAGTTTTGCAAGTCTTGCTTGGTTTTCTTTTTTTTTTGTAATCTTGTAACTATTCTTCTATATACATTCAACGACAGCTTCGGTATCAGTTACTACTTCTGTGCACCTATGGATTGTAAGCTTATCCTCTTGCATTAGCCATAGCTTTTGTACTCGTAGATAGCTTTTCGATACTATGAAGGTATGTGCTCAGCGTGAATACGTGAAAACACCATTATGGTATTTTGGTGGATATTAGAAGGTTGCTCATTCTTGATGTACTCTCACCTGACGTAGAGATCTATTTGAAAGGATATTAGGCATTGGAATTTATGTGTCAGCTACTTCTTATTAATCTCTTGCTATTTACAATCGGTCTTCCTCTTCAATCTTATCACCATCGTACTGGTTATTCTTATCTCCATGCATTGTAAAAACCATGACTCATACATATAGACCTTCCAAAATGTAGAACAAAATGGTTATTTCTAGTATAATTTGTCATAATTTTTAATTCAATTAACGTCCAGAGCTCTCACAATATTTCCACTGTTTTGACGTCAAGGTCTGATCCATCACGTATTGAGGTCACCGATTATATAGGATATCAAATGTAGGTTATTCCCAAAATGCGTATATTAATGTGCCTGTCATATCATATCGACAGATTACCGTTGTATTTTGACATATGTTAACGTTATAGCGAAAATAGTGCGCCGGCGCCGCTGTAACCGACATTCCAAATACAAAATTAAAATGATCGCCAGTATTTGTGAGTTAGTCGCATTCGTTCGTTCTAGGCCGTACATTTGACATTGAACTTAAACTAAAATTAAAAAATAAAACATTTGAAGACACTGAGAATAGAAATCATTACTTTTTAGAGGACAAGGATGAATGTTTCCTGTTTCTTTGCTTCGATAGCAGATTTAGTACGTTCTAAAATTGTTTGTGCGAATAAACTTCTGCACTACGAGTTTTATTTTTAAAAAAGGGTTCTTTTTATATCCTGTAGTAAAACCAGGTTGAACGTTTTGTTGTATGTTTATTTTAAAAACTGCTACGTTTTCTTGTAATGTATTTTCTCTACACTAAAAAGATGTGTCACAGCAATAAATATACACAGATAATATGACATAATCATACAAATTTTGCTAAATAAATGTTTCTTTACTGGTTAGGGGTGAACACAGAAACGATTTATGCGATTGACATGATTTTGTTTATTGTATGATATCTGTTTTTTTCTTCGCTAAAGAACTTTTCTGACCTGTTTTACGTTTGAAGTCGTTTTTATATACTAGATTTATTTACAAATCTAGTAAACAACATGTAAAGTTTTGTAAGAAGTTTTCAAAGACAATTTTTACAGACAGGTATCAAATATTGCGAATTATGTTATCCTGTAAAGTTGGAAACATTTTAGAGGAAATAATAAATTCTTCTAATAGTAAAATTCAAATGTATAAAAGCATTAAGTGCAATAAAAATAAATTTAACCAATAGACTAACATTCGGTACACTTATTATTTTAGTAAAATTACGATAAGAGCACCTGTTGTTTTTGTGTTCAATATTTTTGAGAATTAACAATATGTAATATAATAATATTATGTCATGAGCATTTACAAAGTGGTTCATCTGGGCTCATCTGATGGTTTTTAAATAAATTGATGCACTCTAATTCTCACATACCCATACTACTCTTTTACTACTCTTCGTCTTTTTAGACGGAATTCCTATCCTTAATAGGAATTCCGTCTAAAAAGACGAAAACTTTCAGAAGGAGGAGGTATGGAAACTAGTTTTCAAATGTTATATCTAAAATTTTAGAACATACGTAATTAGAAAAAAATATGACCATTATCCAAAATAAAGAACGGATTGATGAAAATTAATCGGAAAGACGTTAAAGATTTTATGAAGTAAATTCACATAATCGATCAGAATTCATTGATTAATACGAACATATTTCAGTTTCCCACTACAGTTTTCTATATCGAAGTTTAATTTTACATATTATCTAACTCGTACTCCCTAAGTGACAACTAATCTACGCTGCTTGTATCTACCAGTAACTTTATTTCCTGGTTCATTTAAATTATTTGTGAAACATTTAACCTTTCCTAATAAATGTTTCCAGTTTCTTCTCTAGCTCACTTTCTTTCGTTTTGCCAAAAATACTTGAAAAATAACAAATTACTATTCGACAAATAGGTAATATGCATGAAAAAACTATTTGATATCTAAACAGTTTACTAATAAATTTGTAAAAATAGAATACTAACAGTCAAAATAAAACAAAACTTGATTGAAAAGCAAACGGGATACAAAGCGTACCCGAATTGGTAAATTGCAGTTGACAATATTTACGTGAATGAAAATGTTGATGATGATAATGAAAATTGACATTTGCTACAATCGTTTATAGTAAACAATCAGTTTTTTATCAATTGGTGTCAATCACGTATATTATATTGTCAATGACAATTGACCGTTCGGAGGCTTTTTACAATGTTTTTTTTTTAATATATTTGTCAAATTCTTGTGCTACTTCTCTTTCTAACATTATAGCTGAAAGATATTTTACCTCGTCGTTTATGAAGATATTTTAAAATCATTTTTATTATTAGTTTACTAAAGACTACACAAACATTATTAGTTTACTATTTTATTTCATCTACTCAGTATAATACTAAGCTTGCGTCTGTCTGTTTACCCGCTAACTACTCTTAAACAACGCAACGGATTTCGATGCGGTCTTCACTAATAGAAAAACAATAAATCCAGAAGCTTTTTGTGTATAATTTGAATCCGCAGGAAGTCGGGGCGGATCATTAGTAACACATATAAAATACGTGCATATTCCCTATTATTTTAAGTACGTTGCAATCTATAAAATTTAACTGAACAGAGATTTTGTTTACGTTTTGCCAAAATGAAAGAAAGTATTTAATAAACACTGTATCATATTTTAAAATATTCTTCATCATTGATTGAAGAAATACTAAGAAATATATGTTTCTGAATCTGTTTCTAAGCATTATGTAAAACGTATAACTTCATTAATGAAATATGTAGTTATCCGACTACATGAAATCTTTCTTTTGAAGTTTCAAAGTAAAAAATATAAGTAGTTATGTCAAGGGTCTTACTAACCTGACATAAATGAGTTAAGTGACCACTTACATGAGCTACTATTATAGTTCACAGTATTCTCCACTTGTATGCCCATGGTGTCGCTACCACCATGCTTTCCTAGTACCCACGATGCACTTCATCCGTTCACTTTGCACTTTATCCGTACACTTTGCACTTTACATCTTACTCTTTTGTAGCACTTTTTACACTTTTCACTTCACTTTTTAAGAATGTTTCATTGTTTTTGCATTCACATTGATCTTTGACTGTGGAAAGAGTGTAACTTTTAGTCATGATATTTTAAAATAGTCTTTGGTTTCGTCAAAATTTCGAATAGGATCTTTTTGAACGAAACTCTAAAAAGAGAACTGTCAAATTTTAAAATGGAAAGTCACGGAAAAATCAACATGAATGCAAGAGAAGGGACGCACATGAAAAACTGGAATGTTTAGTACGTCGCGACGTTGCGAGCGAGGTGCGCGCGCCCACGACCGACGCTGGCATGTCACTGCGCCGGAGTCTGAAACCAACACAAAAATCCCTTTATTTTCGTTGTGCGCGGAAACGGAATGCGGAAACTAATGGCTGATATTCTTTTTGACACTAATCGTCACGCTTTTTGATCTCTGGGGGGTTTTACTAATTGACAAATATTTCTTTTTCAGGATTTTGATTAATTTACAATGCTCCGTTAGAGCCATAGTCATCGGTAAGACTCTTACAAGTCATATTCAGAATATTACATTATAGTTAACAAATCATTAAAAATAAATAACAGTATTAAACAATGTCAAAGAACGAAAGATGTCAAGTTAATAAAAGAAAATACAAAACAAAATTAATTGTATATAAAAGTCAGATCACACATAAAAATAATTAAATCAAAAGATAACATGTTCATACATGTCAATGTTAAATCGTCTTAAATTCGAATAAGGTTGCTCGATAAACCCTTTTTTCAAATACTTATTTGAAGCGTACTTCATACGCTGCTTTTTTATGCTTTATATTCACAGGAAGCTATGCGAGTTCATATTCTTAAATCATGGACCAAACGATTGCAATCCAACTCTAAAATATTCACACGCTCGAATTTGTTTTTTTTTTTTTAATTTTTAGAAACTAGTGCTTGACTGCAATCCCACCTGATGGTAAGCAGTCATGCAATCGTTGATGGTGAGGGTGTGGCGCATTAGTTTATTAAGAGCCTATTCACTCTAGCCTTGAATTATAATAGCGGTAAGTAATCTTTGTAGATGGGAAAAGGCCTCGTGGACGCAGCCTAATACGTTGGTCCGACCAGATCCGCACCGCTCTTAACTCTACGGTATATCACACCGCCAGAGACAGAAACAGATGGAGAAATGTCGTGCGAATGAAAGTGACGAAGCAGGTTGGTCACGACCCTCAGCATTGACGAATACGACACAAGGAGGGAGGAATCTTTGCGGAGAGATAGCATGCAAGCACTGCTATCCTCTACACATCGCTTCCAGTTCTAGTTAGCCTATTGTGTACCACTGTTGGGCAAAATCCTCCTTCTCCCTTTTCCACACACGTCGGTCCTTGGCAATTACGTGCCCAACATTGCTTAGTGCTGACCTGGCAAACCGAACCGCCTAATACTCGATTTTTTTCGTGATTTTTTCCATATTTTCGCATCGTTTAAACCTTCTATGGAGTATCACGAATGTTTCAAAACCAAAATGACCTAAATTGGACCAGCCGTTCTCGAGTTTTAGCGAGACTAGCGAACAGCTATTCATTTTTATATACAAGTTCTTCTTATACACCGTTAAATTTTGGTCGTTTTTATTCCGCGGAGGGTCAATTGGGTACATGAAACACTATCGATTTGTAAAGATAAAAATGGAAATTAACTACTTTTTTTTTCAAACTCGAATTAATTCAGGCATGTTCGAAATTAATTTCTTTAAGTAAACGTTAGCTGAGCGAGACCAATAAACTGTAGGTAGTTAGTACGCAACGACCGACAGCTACTTACAAGGTCATTGACTCGTTTACTTAAAGAAATTAATTTCGAACATGCGTTTTAGAAAAAAAGTACTTTATTTTTTAATTTTATCTTTACAAATCGGTAGTGTTTCATCTACCGAATCGACCCTCCACGGGATTAAAACGACCAATATTTAACGGTGTATATAAAAATGAAAAGCTGTTCGCTTCGAAGAAGAATATTAGATCGATTGTTGCTTGTACACAGAAGTTATTAACATTTTTATGGAATAGTCGGGTAAAAAGAAATAAGGAAGCTGGACGGTATCTCTCTTTTTTAAGAATCCGTACCTCAAGATGAAAAACGGGATCCTGTTACTAAGACTGTCCATCTATATGTCACCAGTACCTCTACCATGAGTTTTAAGCAATAGTATTCGTCGCTACTCGATATCGACGCCGTAAATATTTTGTATGGCAAATTTTGGTTCTGCAAGTGACCGCTAGAGGCGCTGCAAAATTTGCCATACAAAATATTTACGGCGTCGATATCGAGCAGCGACGAATACTATTACTTAAAACTCATGGTAGAGGTACAGAACACCAGGCTGTATCTCATGAACCGTGAGAGTTAAACAGTTGTAATTTTGGAAAAAAGCAGATGATTTAAAAAAAAAATTATGATGTCTTTCTGTGGCCGCTATAACAACATAAAGTAAAAAGTTAATTACAGTCTAATCATGTTTAGATAATGGCAGGGAACCCTTCGTGTCGAGTCCAACTCGCTCTTGGACGGTTTTTGGAGTTCCTTGCCGGGTAAAACGGGATATTATTACTATGAGTCCGCTGTACATCCGTCTGTCACCAGGCTTTAACTCATGAACCGTGATAGTTAGATAGTTGAAATTTTCACAGATTGTGTATTTTTGTTGCCGCTATAACAAAAAATATTAAAAAAAAAAACAGAATAAAATAATTATTTTAGGGGGCTCCCATACATCAAACATGATTTGTCGTTTTTATAGATAATGTTGGTAAGGAACAATCAAAGCGCGAGTTCAACTCGCACTTGGCCGGTTTTTTTTGAGTGGGTTAACAATAAATGGGAGTAGTGTAAACAATATTTTTATGTGTTGTCCTCTAAATGTTTCCATAAAGGTGTTGACATATCTGTGTCGAGAGGTACCCATAAATTTTGTTAGAGAACTTCCTTGTTATGGTTTTATTATAAAATTTATGGGAAAAGTTAATTGGAGTAATAAAAAATTTAAGTAAAATATTTATTACTAACTAGCTTTTGCCAACGGCTTCACCCTCGTGATAGTAAAGAAAAGAAAGAAAAAGAACTACAACAAATAAAGAAAAATTGATGAAAACTCTGTGCGAGGCTAAAAACGGCACCTGCCGCAGTACTTATATGCTTTTTTTGGGTGGGAAATCATCTAATCACATCTTCCGCCCTTGGGCGGAGCGGGAGGGTGTGTCAGACTTACTAACTAAAACCCACTCGTTTGTTCTTTCTTTGCCTTGCGTTCCAGGGCCTCGGTGGTTGATTTTCACTTAACCCACGGCCCCAGTAGGCTTCGACCCTGCTGGGTCACATCTCCTTGAGGCGCGCATGGAGCACTACGCCACCTCCCGGTCCTCAGTATATGCTAGTAGAAAGTAGTAGAAAATTATCCCAAAGGAGCAAACTCCTGGGATAAAAAGTATCTTAAGTGCTATACCAGACATGGTCTACCCGTGCACCAAGCTTCATCAAGAAGAAACTAACACAAAAATACACACACACTCACAAACTGCTGTCTTTATAATATATTTTTTTTAATCATTTACAGACTTTCAATTAACCACTACCTCATCTGATGGTATGTTATGAAGACGCCGATGATGGAGCACACTTGGGTAGAAATAACCTATTCACTATTGATTTAAAGACCCCTTAGACGTTGTAGCTGTCAGCAAACACATGCTCCGTCAGGAAATTACACTTCTTAGTTGTACGCACAATAAATGTGTTTCCAAAACGCTTTACACGTATACGCTTTATAGTGCCTGACTGCGAGCCCACCTGATGGTAAGCAGTGATGCAATCGTTGATGGTGAAGGGCACTAGTTTATTAGAAGCCACTCTGAAGGGAAGACCGCTGCAGGCAAATTGTTCCAGTCCTTCGATGTACGCGGTTTAAATATATACGATGAGTCGAAAGGCTTAGTCCTGACCGTAGAAGGTTCAACAACGTAAAGGTGGACTGAATGCCGAAGCACATAACCGCGTTGCGGCGCTGCGCTGCTAAAAGCGGCAAAGCCATCGCAACGCAGAATTTGGCGGTGTGCATCGCAGCGCGAATATGATAGCTTTATTAAATGGATATAATCAGTATCTTCCTTGTCGTTTCTTTAAAATAGAGTAATGTCTTCTTAATAACAAATAGATATAAGGTTATTACGATCTATGACAGAAGAAACTCTATTTACACTCAAAAATCTCGACAAACTGGTTATCTCTGTAAGATATGACAATAAACGCTGAAATTTTCATTGCGGCGATGCGAAAAAGAGCGGCGAGCGGCACTGACCGGCGCAGCGCCGCAACGCGGTTAATTATTTCGGCCCTTAATGTAGCCGGCTTCTGGGCCTAAACAACTAAAAAACTTTTGTTTTCATTGACTCAAAAAGAAGAATCCAATTCTCAGAATCCCAAGGATTAGATAAACGAGTCTTAATATCTCTTGATAGAACAATAAAAGTCCACATATAAACTAAATAAACGTTTAACGCCCATTCCGCGAAGAACTATAATAAAACCAATGTGTTTCTGCAGACTGCACGCGACTATAAATTCCAGGGTTTCAGTGTTTTCTCCTCGGAATTAAACGAGCTTAGTGGTTAATACTAGAGATTGTGGCCATCATAAAACTAGAACTGTTCTATACCCCGATTATGCACAACTAGTTTTTTCAAAGTCTTGTATCTCACCACTAGCCACAGGATCAGTAGAACTAGCCTACGGCGCTAGCCTCGCTTGCCTATGGAGCTAGCCTCGCTTGCCTATGAGGCTACCCTCGTTAACCTATGGAGCTAGGATTTGGAGCTAGCCTATGTATCTAACCTATGGTTCTAGCTTATAGATCTAGTTTACAGAGCTAAGCTATAAAGCTGGCCTTTGGAGTCATAGAATTCTAAATAAACTACAAGTACCACGATGGATAAAGATAAGAGAACATGACAGTATTGAATTATTCAATTTTTGTTATTTGTGTCACATAAAGGTACCACATTATTATTTTAGGCACTTGTCTTGTCATTCACTGATGCTAGAGCTTACTCGAACCTAGTATTTATTCCTAAAACAACAGATTTACATCCCAATCAATCAACCCTCAGGCTGCCCACTAACGATGACTAAATATTACCCAAACTCTTGCTAAACCATCTCACTGACTGATTCGCATTTACCAGAAAAAATAAAAATAGCCTTGTCTATCAACCAAGCGGTTAGGAAAGCAAAAGAGGAAATCTGTTCCCATGAAAAAGCAATCCATCTTGTTTTAAAACTCTTTTAAGTTCCGGCCCTAGTGTAATAAATAGGTTTCAATTTTTCTTTGACAAGAAATTAGTAGGGAATCAGCGATTATTAGTTCTTTTCATGTCGGAAACACAAGGTTTTTGTGTTGTGGATATAACAGAGATATATTTGAATCAAATTAATAATGTTTTTAAAGGTCTTATTACAGATACAGGAATAGAATTCAATGAAAAGAATAGATAAAGGTTCCCTTGAGGTTTGAGTTGGAAAACTACTATAATGATGCTACATGTGTCGATATTTTTATGCTATCCCATCCTCCCAACTCGTTGTGCTGTTCCGGTGGGGTTTTTTTTATGGAAGGTAAAATCATCCAATGACAAATCCCGCCCTTGGGTTGGGCGGGAAATAGTGTCAGACTCTTACTGACTAAAAACCTACCCTGTTCCATTCATTGCCTTTGTCCCAGGGCCCCGGGTAACATTTTCACATAACCGCTGGCCCCAGTAGGCTTCGGCCCTGCTGGGCCCTTACAGTTTGCTGACAAAATCCTTGAGGCGCGTGGGAACAGTGCGCGCCGTAGACGACTTGAGCTCGGACCGGTCTGTTACCGGACGGACGGACAGCGAGCTACCCATTGCCCGGAAATCGGGATCGGAATCCCGGCGGCGCGTGTGCGCCGTTGCCTGATGTGGTCGTTCTCCTCCTTTGCTAGCATTATTGCTTCGAAGAAGGAGGCGACCGCCTGCCACTCCTCGCTCCGGAGCATGGCTTGAACCAAGCCCCGGCGCGAGAGATCACCGAAGAACCGCCCCCATGAGGACACGGCGATTCTCTTCCCAAGCGGGGCACACCTCGACTGTATGCTCCACCGTGTCCTCCGGGCGGATTCCGGTGGGGTGGGGGAATAACGTTACTGGTATATTACCTTACATATGATATTAGATTATTTGGGTTGAAACTCGCGAATCATGGGGTCCGAGTACTCACAAATTGTAATAAAGGCCTATCTAAACGTCTTCTTAACATTTCTTGTGGATTTTACCTAGTACCAAGGATAAGCAGTACCATACAGCGTGGCAATACCGCCAGTCTTTTGAGCTGATATGGTCAGCCGATAATCACAGCCGATATTGTGATGTAAAAATGGCATTATTTTATATCTCGTATGATACGTTACGCGTTTTATTAAAAACGAAGTTACTATATACTGTATCAAAAACTATACTACATTTTTATAAACTCGACACTGGCTAACACAAAGAGTGCGTAACCAAAAGAAAAAAAAAGCACTACTTATTATCTGCTAGCAAAGTGTTTTGTTTATGATGATACTTCCAGAGACAAAAGCTGAAAACTATTGCGAAAAAAATATGATCTCTATGTTTCTCAACCTAACAACATTTATTGTCTGTGAAATAATCAAATCTTTCAGTGGAAAGTTTAGAATCAATGAATAACAGAGTGGGTTGAACACGGCATAGTGCCTACTAAAAACATTTATTATGTATTAAAAAAACTTACTGAAAGTTATGACAGAAAATCATCTTAGCACCTCTTAAATGGCGTTGTCTATCAAATAATAGACGAATGGAGAAAAGAAATGAAAATAAGAGAAAAACTAGAGAAAAATAAAATCATTTTATGATAAAGACTTGCGCAAGCGTCGGTCAGTGATCTTAACATTCAAGATATAAATGCACTGAATGTTTATGCAGTTTATTATTTGGTGATAGTTTTTTCATATTTAATAATGCAGCTTAGGGTTGCTTCATCATCATCAATATTTTCTCCCCATCACTTGTCCTGTGTTTTTCCATTTAGCTTACTCCCGCGCCTCTACCGAACAGATAATTAACCTAGCTACATTAATAAATAATTTCGTAAATATTAAATTTACTAGGAATCATTTTCCCTACCGGATTAAGCACCTCCCATACAACGATTACATCATTGCTTACCATCAGATGGGATCGCAATCAAGCAAAAGTGGGATTTTTGCCAGGCAATAAAACTCGCTCTAACAACATGAAACTTAAACGAAATTAACGAACTAAGCAATCTGTTATGTTATGGAATTAGAAATTCTTGAAATAGAACTTCAGAAATGGTTCCTGACCTCACTCCCATCAATTCTCAACAGCTATCTCGTAGCTCACAGTCTCATCTCAAGATATCCATCAACGCTACCACAATAGACCTGTCACATGCACTTTATTTGTGGCTCATCAACAGGTGTTCAACCCTACGACAAAACATCCCACTCGAAACCATTCGCTAAATAGTTGTGCAATTTGCTACAGCAAGCCCAACGTAACTTGACCTATCACAATGGCGCCACATGTGCAAACAACTGTCAAATTCAATATATTTTGACTTGGTTCGGAATGTCGTCGTAGTTCAAGAAAGATTGGGTAGTAAGCTATAAAATATGATAGAGATGTCATCAAGCGCAGACTTTCGCGATTCAATGTCAGAAATTGTATTATTTATTCGTCATATTTTTTTCATTTTGATGTCATTGGCTATAGTTTTAGGATTCTGGTGATATGACACCTAAGTAGATACTGAGAACTGTTACCATCCTTTGAAACATGTTGACTAGAAATATGCATATGAAAATGTAACTCTTATAAAGTAAGAAAAATGGTGGGCTGTGTGAGAGTGTGAGTGCACGTGTTCGTTTTAAGAAATATTTCTCGCCGACAGATTGACAATGCGTGACCAGAAGATAGTTTTCTCTTGTTTTGCCCAAATAATCAACATTATCGTTCAATGTGGCAACGCTGCTAGTCTTCTGGGTACGTTTACGGTGTGCTTAATTGATATCGAAGTAAGCTTAAGCAAGCGAGCTTAAGTCCATACTATTGTGTTCCTTGGTAGCCTTTCAACGTCTCACCGTCAACGACGGCTGGCGCTAAAAATCAGCGCTGTGGCTCTGTATTGCACACGAGCTCCAGCATTTGTCCTGAGCCCATAGTGTTTCTTCAGTGACATTTTTTGCGGAAACTGCGGTAATTCTGCAAACAATCTGGCCGGCGTCGACCCTAACTGGCCTATTTTTTTGACATCTCTTTGAGGCAACACCACGCGCGGAACACAACGCACTGTCTTTATAGTCTCAGCCTCACAATTAGACTACCCACGTCCCCTCACGTCCATATTTACTCCACGCCCTGACAATGACCAGACCACAGCAAGCGCCAACATCCTTACTACTGAAGATCTAAAACGAACTCTTGGCGCGTCTCCCAGTCAGGTGTAGCTGGTAACTAGCTGAGTGAATTAATTGAGGACTATTAGTGATGTTATGCAGAGGCCGTTACGTGACGCGGTCAATTGTGACGTCAGGTGACGTCAGGTTGAGGGTCTTGGAAGATTGCGAACAGTATAATAATAAGAATTAAGTAGAATAGTTTATTCTACTTCTTAATTCTGTTTATTTTACTCCGTAGCGTTACCGGATCGCCTCGGTCGTATGTTGAATTGTTGATGTAGTGAGCGCATCCCATACAAGTCCTTGTAAAGAATACTAGCCGTAGGAGGCGAGGCGGTGCGGAGTTGGTGCCGGGTGGCTCTAATGAGCTGTGGCGCCAGGGATTTTTTTTTTGAGGTTGGATATCACCTACTGACATCTCCCGCTGTAGGGCGAAGCAGAAGGGTGTGTCAGACTTTTACTGACTAAAACCCCACTCCTATGTTCCTTCTTTGCCTTGCACTCCAGGTTCCTTTCAGAAGCCTACCTATGGCCCCAGTAAGCTTCAACCCTGTTGGGCACCTATGGTTTCGCTGACATCTATCGACTACTCGGGCTCGGTCCGGGCCGTTACCGGATGGCCGAACGGCGAGTTACTCATTGCTGGCCGTCACAACTATGTTGCTTCAGTTGCTTTTTGTGGATCACGAGTATCGCTTCATACTCCTTGGCCCTAGCAGGGTCATATTAAATTAGATTACAAGATTTGACAGACATGATGGGTATTGACTAAAAGGAAAAAACAATGATTTTATAGCTATAACTGCAACTACGAATTAAACCACAAATGAAATCGTTTTCTTCATTTCTTCCTAAAACGTGCACAGTTTTAAAAAGATGATTTATCATACAAACAACGTGAATCGTAGGACCAAATCGTTTTACAATGACTAAGCGTTTGACGCAAATCACACCGTCTAAATGACACATTATTTGATACACTCACTCCTAACTCTTCGTAGGTGGCCATCCAGATCCAGAGTGTAAAGTCCCAAATACCTCCGTTGAAGAGGGAGGATCCTCCGACCAGACAGATATTTTGTCTGATCTGGGCAACTGCCCCAGAGATGATTTCGGGCCATTGTTTATGTTCAAATCGGAATTCGGATTTCATAGGTCAATTCATAGTGGCGCCATAGATGATACTAGTGTTGTTTGTATTGTGTGTATATATAGGGTGAATGGTTTTGACCGATACTTAAACACGTGATTGTAGTCATGGTAACAAACAACTTTTACTATGGAACCAAACCTGAAATCACTAAAAAAATCAGCAAGTTCAGTACTTTCTACCCAGTAGATTTTATTTCGCGATTTCAGGTTTGTTCCCATAATAAAAGTTGTTTGTTATAATGACTACAATCACGTGTTTAAGTATCGGCCACTAATTCAGTCACCCTGTATAGCTTTATAATAAAGACCGAAGTCACAGACGGGCTGTTATTAAATGACATAACTTTTTGTTATCATCTGAAGTTCGTCGAGACAAAATAGACTGGATTATTCCCACGTTAAGACTATTTAGGTTTAATTTCCTCAATAAGTAACTCCCTGCAACTTGCGGGCAATGCGTCGTGCGAGCTCGTAGATTTTCACGATGAGTTGTCTCATGTAGAGCAGTGGTGGCCGAGTGGTAACGGCCCCGACTTACGAGTTGTAGGTCGCGGGTTCAAACCCAGCCAGGCACATTACGTAATTTATTTGTGTAATTGTGTAATTTATTTCATCACCACTGCTCTCAAAACGGTGAAGGAAAACATCGTGAGGAAACCGGCATGTCCTAGAACCAAAAATTCGAAGACATGTGACATTCACCAACCCGCACTGGGCCCGCGTGGTGAATTACGGCCCGTTCCCTCTCTTAGAGAGGAGGCCTGTGTCCCAGCAGTGGGAACATTAAAAGGCTGATGATGATGATGATGTTGTCTCATCGCAGTTTTGTTTTTGGGCCCATAATCATAAAATAGTCAAGTTCCTATTTTTTTGGTTTATTAGCCGGCAGAGCTTTAGATATGCGATGCACTGTACCTAAAACTACTCAATCTAGGTCATATCTCGTGTGTGAGGTGCGCGTCGCAATTGCGAGTCTAATAAAGTAATGTAATGAAATTGCAAGACTAAAAACTCGAGTTACATAGTAAGTTTTTGTAGCGTATGTACCGAATTGTGGGTACATTGATATTTGTAATTTATGTTAAGAGTTGTAGGTAGTCAGTCTACCACAAGATTGTGCCAGTCGTTATACGTCTACTGTCGTGACTACGTGTATTATTTATCCCGTGTATCCAGAGTGCTTTCCCAACCCGAGAATTGTTCAGTTTTAAGTGACTCCCTCTCACTCCTGTTCAGGACACAATCCATCAGCAAATGTTGCACGTCTTCAATCTGATAACATTCTCTACAATTTAGCGAATCAGCTTTCTTCATAAGGAATGCAAATTTTTCCAATGGGTGGTGTCGAAAAGAAGTTATTTCTTAAATCTTGCTTGCAGACTCATCGCGCAATACTCCGCGACCTCAGTCAGTCAGTCATCAATCCGTCAATCAATTGTGAAGCGCGTTACGTTATGCACTGTTGTGACACGTGTGACGTCTGCTGACGTCATCAAGGTCTGACTGACAACTGACAAGGCAGTGATAGATATATTGAGTGCCACTTAACATGCCTTATAGTTGTTGTGATAATACTGTAATTCTGACAGTACGGTGGGTGCAGTGGTTGAGTAATAGGATGCTCGGCTGCGTGTCGTGGGCTCGATACCCGCACGGAACAAATATTTGTATAACCAAGACTGAGCCCAAATTTTTGACGGCGCTTAGTGTTCCACGCACACCTAAAAGGAGATGTCGGCAGAGCCGTAGGGGCCCATCAGGGCCGAATCATACGAGGGCCATGGGTTTACTTCCGAAAGGGAGAGCCGTGGTCCTGAAACGCAAAGGACAAAGAAGAAACATAGGTGTGGTTTTAGTCAGTAAAAGTCTGACATGCCCTCTCACTCCGTCCTAGAGCGGGAGAAGTCATTGAAAGATTTCCCGCCTTAAAAAAACTTCCTATGTTACTTACTCATATTTCCACGAATATAAGGTATAATTAATCTATTTCTATCTCGCAATGCGGATTTGTGCATTAGGGTTCCGTACCGTTCGTAGCAAAAAAAAAAAAAGCTAAAAAAATTCACGTTCGTAGTATGGAAGAATCACTGAAAATTTTTTTTTTTTATTCTGTCTTTAGTAGGTATTTTTTGTCATAGATAGCGGTAACAGAAATACATCATCTGTAAAAATTTCAACTGTTTAAAAAAAAGCTGTCATGTTTGTTGAGATACAACCCGGTGACAGATTGATCAACCACATCCCTTGAGCTCACCCTGGATAGATAACCAATTGTTAAACAGATGTGACACTGTTATCGCGCTAAGACTTCGATCCGGGCACATTCCATGTAATAAGTTCTTATATCTAATGGCAAAATCAACTACGCCTAACTGTGATTTTTGTATATACTATGATTTTTTATTAGATGAAGTAAAGTGACAGCAGTGGACAATGCCCAACTGTCAAATAACAATGCCCAACTGTCAAACAACCATTGTTATAGCTGTCACTTTACTTCATCTAATAAAAAATCATAGTATAGATTCCATTGATGACGTTTATCACATATTGAACGAATGTGTCCGGAACGAGGAATATAGAAATAGATTAGTTTATAGGATTAAAGAGATAGGTTACTGTAACAGTGTTCTAGCTGCACCAATTTCTGATGCAGCTAGAATACTATAAAAACTAACTAAGTTAAGGTTAAGTTAAATATAGATTGGTATGATGTTGTTAAACCAACCAGGGCGGCATAATCGCATTTGCGACAAAGCCCTTTAATTTGTGAATAAAAAACAAGGTAATTTAAAAAACTAAAAAACCCGACTGCTTTTCTGAGCATTCATGAAAAAGCCCTAAAACAAGTAAGTCGTTGTACCCGATTGCACTTAACTATATAATATTTTAAATACTGACAGTCGGGACCCATTCTAGAATTGAGAGCACATACCTATATTACATTGCAGATTACTCCAATCTATTGACTAGACGGCTGACTTTCTAGAATATTTCCCTCCTTCTGGCGCAGTCGGGTATAAAAAAAAAACCCGGTGACAGATAGACGGATAGCGAAGTCTTAGCAATAGTGTCCCGTTTTTACCCTTTCTGTAGAGAACCCTAAAAATTGAGATAGTTAAATCTATCATCAAGTCATCAACACTTTGATTCAAATTCTTAACAACATCTTCTGAAAACCCAAAATTATATTATCACGCAATTACAAAAAAAAAAAAAAAATACTCAAACTCCTGCTTTATGTTTCCTGTTACACCTCATGATTGCAGCCAATAGATTATAAACTATACATTTTACAACGCGAAAGTTCAAACAACGCCTACCAAAATAAAACAATCTAAACAGAAACAACACAAATAAACAATCAAAAACATTCTTCTCCACATTTCAAATAAAACAATCGCCTCAAATCGCCTGTGTACAAAAAAAAGAAGTAATATTGAGCTTATTTATATCTGGTTAGGTATCTATCATCATCATCATCATTTCAGCCGAAAGACGTCCACTGTTAAACATAGGCCTCCCCCAAGCGTCGCCACAATGGCCGGTCCTGTGCGTCTCACATCCATCGGATTTCCGCTATTCTCACTAAGTCACGGGTGTTCACCTTTTGAGAGGCCTTTCAACGCTGCGTCTTCCGGTACGCGTTCGCCACTCCAGAACCTTTCGATCCCCCTTTGGTTCTGCGACCAATGTGTCCTGCCCATTGCCACTTAAGTTTGACGATTTTTAGCGCTTTGTCGCCCGTAGTGATGATTATGGCTCTGAAACGTGGTCGCTTACAATAGGCCTCGTCAGAAGACTTTAAGTCACTCAAAGGGCAATGAAAAGGGCTATGCTCGGAGTTTCTTTGCGTGATCGAATCAGAAATGAAGATATCCGCAGGAGAACCAAGGTTACCGTTATAGCACGAAGAATACATGATATTATGTAAATAGTACCACATGAACTACCTGCAAACCTTTTCTTCGTTTTCTATCAAATCCATTCAAACGTTGATTGTAAATAAATTGCTTTTCGCGATAAGATTGTTACACCCTATTAATTTTAAGCTCCTACTGTAATTTTTTTATGGAGTACAATATAGAGTCTACCTATCTATCTCTTGAAGTAAAACTGTTCCGATTTGTAAGCTGCACGATCGCTGATTGATCGGAAAAAATTACTGGTGGACAGGAACAAACCTGCAGGAAGGCCTTGTAAAGTTATTTAAAACCATAATTTTTATTCAAATCTGCAAAACTTTTTAAAGCGCGAAGAAATAACAAACATACAAACTTTCGCCTATATTAGTGTGATTTGCAACCTACGGAATATGTCCTACACCAAAATACATATGCATGGGTTCACTTCTGAAAGGAAAGCCCGTTGCCCTAGAACGCAAGGCAACGAAAGAACATTGGAGTGGGTTTTAGTCGGTAAAAATCTGACAGTTCCTCTCGCTCAGTTCTAGAGCGGGAGAAGTCATTAGATAATTTCCCACCTAAAAAAATAGTCTATTGATAAATGTTATAATGAGTACTTAATGCACAGATTTTATGATCAAAACCGCGAGAGAATCTTGTTATTAATAAAAAAAATATATACAAGGCTACGCACTTTTTCATTTTGCAAATTGATATAGAAATATACGCAGTATCTTAAAAGATATTGGAATAAAGAAAACACACGAGTATCCGCAAATATATAAACTTCCGCGGCGCACAGTGTATAGCTGGATACACTTAGCTATGTATATTTAGTTATCATTTCGACGTCACGAATCTAATTCGACTCAGACGCATCGTCAGGTTAGGTTATTTTGCAAGCGGAAAAGCAACAGCAATATTTGTGTGTGTGTGTTTTTTTTTTTATATGTTTAATCACGGATTCCATGTTATATGGCTGAAGGGATAATGAAACTTAGTTAAATTACGAGAAAAGATTGATAATACTAGCGACCGAAAATTCGTTTATTAATTTTAAGCTTATCTTGAACTGACAAACAGAGAAACGCGGTGGAGAACTTTGTATTTATTTTATAATATGTAAAGATAAAGATAAATGCTCAAAGACCCAAACAAGGTTTTTATATTTCAAATTGAAGAAACATTTCTATTTTACTTTTGATTTAACAATAAAAGTGTAACGACATCAATGTCGCCACATAAGAACAAAAAATACAAAATCCTGTTTTGCGCTACCAAAGTTTTCGGCAAACACATGCAACAGTCCGAAATCAACTATCAGAACAGATGCTTGGACCTGACCCAACACCTTTTTGGCCGAAGGATCCTCCCTTTTCAACGGACGTATGTGGAACTTAACACCTATTATATATATCATGATTCTCTATCTATTTCTTGACAATGACAACACGCGATTAACAGTAACGCTCACAACAAAATATTTACAAATCTACATGACTCATACATTTAAAAAATCAACACTCAACACGCTATTAAAATTCCAATCATATGACACTTAAATTTTTCCCTAAAGCTTTGATGACGTAGCAAAATGCCCCCGCTACGTCTACCGCTGACGGTGCGACCCACGCCTTACAGTCATCGGGTGTATATTTTAGTCTCGATAAACCATTTATTAGTGAACTCTTCCATATGGCGCGCGGTAGAATTTTTGTTACTTCACTAGTATCTTAATCGTGACTAAGATATTTGTTACATAGATTAATGAGTGAGTCAATTTGGATTGAGAGAAAAATGCAATTTTATTGTGTTGTGTATTTTTCTCCATGGTTTTTATATCTTTTTTCTTCATACACGTAATGCGGGTGCATTGAAAGTGAGTGTCAGATTTTTGCTGTCATGTACTTTATACCCGTAGATGGTCCCGTTGATAGATCTAACTTCGTGAAAGATTGGAAGGTTTTGTTTTTGGTGGTCGGTAAAATCATCCAATGACATCTCCCGCCCTTGGGCGGAGCGGAAGATTGGACGGTCAACCGGCGAATTCGACTCTGCTGGGCAGTGTCCAGGAAGCTGCGCGGTATCTTCTCGTCCAACATATCACAGTGTCTTAAGACGAAAGTCTATGACCAGTGCGTGTTGCCAGTGATGACATATGGCTCGATGTGGTCGCTTACAATTGGCCTCATCAGAAAGCTTAAAATCGCCCAAAGGGTAAAGGAAAGGGCGCTCGAAGTTCCTTGCAGGATCGCATCAGAAATGAAGATATCCACAGGAAAAGCAACGTTACCAACATAGCCCAAAGAATCGCGAAATTTAAATGGCAGTGGACAGGGCACTTTTTTTCTGGAGTAACGACTGTGCACCGGAAAATGCAGCGTTGGAAGGCCTCATAAAAGGTGGACCGATGATCTGGTGTGTCACTGGAGTACGATGGATACGAGACGCACAGGATTATCCATTGTGACGACACTTGAATGAGGCCTATGTCCTCGTGGACGCCTTTCGGCTGAAATGATGACTATGTGCTTTATTTTTAGTATACAATTATAAATTCTACTCTATCTTAATTATAAATCAGAATAAATAAATCATACCTATTAGTTTAGTGACTCATTTAACCAAGTCTGTGTGTTGTTTTATAGTCAACTTGTGAATAGATTAGAATATAATTTAAAAAACTAAAAAACCCGACAGCTTTTCTGAGCATTCATGAAAAAGCCCTAAAACAAGAAAGTCGTTGTATCCGATTGCACTTAACTATATAATATTTTAACTACTGCGCCGCTAAGATCGAAGTCGCGAATGGGCCGTAAGTGTGTAAACAGTTAGGTGTTAGTAGATAGTTGTGATGTTGGCTCACTGTTTAAGAGGGCCCTTCCCCACTCGTCTATAATTAACAACCCGCGAACAAATCCATCCAAAGGTTGTCTGTAAAAAATCGCTTTTAGCAATAGGAGCGCCCATTGTGTCACCTTATTAATTTTAAGCTCCTATTGTATTTTTTTTAAGGTATAGATACAATATTCTGTATATTCTATATTATTTCTTTTTGAAATAATCAGTACCTTTGTGCGATTTTTATAATAATCTATTTTCTGTATAAGTATATGTGTGTACATAAATTATTAAATAAATAAATAAAAAGTGCATCTATCAATGTGAGTAGATATCGTTTAAAAGCTTGTTGTTTCATCCAATACAATATTTAATGAAGAGGCAACGTGAAAAAAGAGTGATAACGCCTGAAAACTCTGTTGGCATTCGGTAATTCCGTTATTTACTTGAATATTTCACAAAAAATAATTCCAGGAAATACGTGTTTTTTTTTAACTTTATTTTTTTTAGGAAACATTTTCGTCATTGAGGATATCGATTATGGATGGAGTTTGTATAGGCACATATTTCATATATGTTTAATTTATGAGCATATTATGAAGAGCCAAAATTCGCCTCAAAATAGCAGGTTTTCAGAAGACTTTAATGGATAGTTTTACACAAATGTATATTTTGATTTCAATAGAAACCACAAAATATCAGTGTTTCCAAAATATCTAGAAAAAAATGTGTAATAACGTCATAATCAGGTAACTTCTTGGGCCTTAAGCTAAAAGATAAAAGTGGATCTTTTAAGGCGATTGCTCTAGAGTCAGGTCTATATTCATTAAAATATGATTTGCATCTGATAGAAAATAAAGAATGCGGCGTACTTTATTTCAACCATATTAAAACCTGGCTGAACGTAAGGTAGCCGCTTTACATTACAGCGACGTTTTTGAATCCGTCGCGCCCACTTGTAATAAGGCGTGTTATACGATTTGACTGCGACACGGCTCGAGTAACCAACAAAATGGTCTACGAAATATTGCCTTATAAATCATAGTTTCAACCATGTAACACTCCACGAATATCCAAAAGAAATCATCGTTGGTACAGCATTATTCTGCCAACTGTTTGCCAGAAATATTTGGCACAGAAAGGTGTGATGACCGAAAATATTTTTTCTCGCACGCTCGCTATTACACTTGTATACGATATAAAACGTTGCTCGTATACATGTCAGCGGTTATCAGTATAACATACTAGCTTTAACGAGAGACAATGTTGAATCCATTGAGATAATACTGATGGGTCATTTTGGCAATTTTGTCATCGTTAGATCGCCGTCCGGCAGTCCAGTGACGACCGAGCCCGAGTTGTCGTCAGCCAGTAATGTTCCACGTGCGCCTGAAAGAGATGTCAACAAAACCGTAGACGCCCAGTAGGCCCGATACCTGTTAAGGCCATGGGAACTTTTGGAAGAGATACCAGGGCCCTGGAACGCAATGAACTACTGAAGGACACAATTGGCTCCCTCAGTTGCCTTTTATCTATAATATGTATGTTTATCAGTCGTCTAGTACTCATAACACAAGCTCTGCTTAGCTTGGACTAGACGGCGTTGTGTGATATTTAAAAAAAATACGAGGGGGGGTGTTTGGAATAACTGCCTTTTGACATTTTTACTGATCTAGAAGCGCTGATTCTTGAAGCAATTTGACATATAATTATCTAATTTAATTCAATTTATTTAGACATGCTGGCTGTATTTGTAACTGAACTAATACAAAATAATTTAACCCTAAACAGGAAAATACCACGACCAATTCTAAAGCCGCTATTCTTATTGGAAGCAGAAAACACTGCATGCAATTGCTCAACATTATAGAAAAGTACAAGTTCATATATTTAAAAAAAAAACCTTTAATATCGTTCACTTCTTTAATAAGCTATCAGGGAAATCACATAAGTCATTTAAGCAAGCTTGTCTTCAACGTAGTCTTTAATCTTATAATATGCTTTTTTCATAACGATATGCATGTTTTTTTTATTAAATATTATAAAGTAATGTTTGACTGCGATCCCTCCTGATGGTAAGCAATGATGCAGTCGTTGACGGTGAGGCGCACTAGATTATTAAGAGCCTATTCACTCAGCCTTGGAGACACCTAAATTTTAATTGATGTGGTTTGTTTAATTGAAGTGTGTAATTTCTTGTCAAGCGGGAACCTATCAACAATAAAAAATGAAAATAAAATTGAACTAAATCAACTCATTACAAAAGCGCATGCTATTTATGAAGAATAAAAAGCTCTTGCGCGTATAGACTGTAAACATTTTCTCCCATTACGCATATTTTAAAGGTACATCTTTCTAAATATGCGCCAAGAAGTCAATTTAAATACAAAAACACATAATGTTCGTAATCTAATTGGCGCCCATAGCGTGTTGACGCCGATTTCTCCCCTTTTATCTCCCCAAGCCATATATAACACACTTTGAACTGGTCACGGAGGATCATATTCTGTGACAGCCTTAATTAGCTCGTATGAAATGGGTATGTCTATATTCACCACTAATATTTTTTTAGAGCTTCACTCATTTGCTGTTCTACAGAACCCATAGATAATAAATAGTTTAAGGCACTAAGAGAAGGAAACAGGCACGTTGTAGAACCAAAAATTCAAAGACAAGTGGCATCCACCAATCCGAACTGGTCCCGAGTGGTGCATTAAGCTCCATTCCCTCATCTGGAGAGGAGGTTGAACGGATGGGGATGAAATTCGACACACGGATAGACCTAAGAATCAAAGGTATGATAATAGCTATACTATGCTGAAATAACAAAAGTCCCACATTAAAATCATAAGTTGGCAGCAAAATAAAAAAAAAAACTATTTTTAACGATCTCAATTTCTATTACTTTCAAAAATAAAAAATTGAATAGGTAACATGTGGATAACGTTGTGAGTTACACATATACTAACTCTAGATAATAAGGATTTATTAATTAAGACACTTAGTGTAACTGTTTGTTTTCCCAAAGAAATAAATAAATAATGGCAAGTAGAGCCGATGTCAACTACTCTATATCTCAACTTCAACTCTTCATTAATGGCCTTTGTGGAAGAACTCTATTTCTCATTAAAAATATCTACGATGACGTATCTTGACGTTAACTATGACAAGTGACGTCACATCCTTGATGTCAGTTATCTTCCAACCTGTCATTGTCAGTCATGATTAAGGGAGCTGTGAGATCACACCTTATGAAATATATCCACTCAGATTGAGGTAAATTCTTGGCATTGACGAAAAGAAAACATTTCGGTTTCTAGCTACTTTGCTGCGTAGATTTAATGTGATGGTTCGATTCTGGACTGATTTTAAAGGTGTCCTAGGCGATCATTCTTACACACAAACGTAGTGTGGTAATTCATTATAATAATATTCTACAACTATCACACAACGCCGTCTAGTCCCAAGCTAAGCAGAGCTTGTGTTATGAGCACTAGACAACTGATAAACATACTTAAACATTTCTAAATACATACATATTATAGATAAATTACAGAACAAATGATCGTGCTCATCACACAAACATTTGTCCTGGGTGGAAATCAAAACCAAGACCTCTATCATAGCAGTCAGGGCCACTGACCACTGGACCAACAGGACCTATCAAAATTCATTTATTGCTTGATAGTGTGATTTTAAAATTAAGTATGTTTGTTTCATAATTATTCAAGCCTATACAGAAAGACAACAGTAAAAAAATTGGTTTGATAATAATTACTCCAACAACATTCTAAACACAACGTAACATACAACCTCCAAATTTCAACACTAATGTGACTAACGTATATTCATGCCAGTATAAAAATCGCGAAATAGTTACTATACCTAAACATATTTTTGTTTTCAATATAGTTGATATTGAAATGTACTGACCAGCAGAATTTTTTCGTGATTTCAGGTTCGTTTCAATAGTAAAAGTTGTTTGTTATCATGACTACAATCACGTGTTTAAGTATCGGTCATTAATTACCACTCACCCTATATAGTTTAAATTTCAACTTGATACCTCCACGCATTCCCAAGATAAAGGGTCTTGGGAGAAAGACAGATGGACAACAAAGTGATGTGTAATCCTGATAGTGTGATCCTATAAGATGTCCGTTTTTCCTATTGAGCTACGGAACCCTAAAAAAAAAGCAAAAAGGAAAAAAAATGCAACCAAATTGAGAACCTCCTCCTTTTTGTGAAGTCGGTTTAAAAGAATCGTCTATGATCGATATACTTAGTGAAAACACATACTAATCACAATTATTATATTATTTGCTATATATGTAAAATACGACTTTCATAAAAAAATAATGACTTTTAAAATAAATAAAATTGACAAAAAAAGTATATTCGTATCTACTAAACGGATGACGCAAATTAGTTTAAATTATTTATGCGACCGGCGTGCGCGGCAGCCGATGCCCACTTTTTATGACTCATTCATGGTTCACACATCACCTGCGACATATATCAGGGGATCTCGTCATCATACTCAGGCTTTATTTTCACACCTTCGACGTTGAGTGGGGTCTGAATTATTTATTGAGTAGTTTTTTGATCAGACGATTTTTCAGGTCATTGACAAAGTTTATTTCAATACTAGCTGTGCCAGCGACTTCGTTCGCGTGGACGACGAAACTCATCAATGAGTTTTTTGTGTAAAGTGCTATTTGTGTAGAACGTTATCTATCGAGCATACCGGTATTAATACTTCTGTCCCGGCGCGGGCCCTTTGTGGCTAATTACTATAGAAAACCAATTGTGTTTCATTAGCGGTGATTAAGAGGGTAGGTTATGATATCTTTGCTCGCGGCATCGCTCGCGTTCTGTAATTTTTTTTTTGGTAGATTTCTACTTTGGTACCTGTTTGGCAGGATACTCGATAACGAAGCTGACGTTCATTGCAACGAATGCTCACAAAGATAATGGTAACGACAGATAGTCACCGTACGACATCAATTGAGAGCTTCAGCATACACGACATTGTCAGTGAGCCCGTCCAGAATATGAACATAAAGGTTTCTTGGACCACACACACGGGAAAGAGCGACGTAAAGCTGACCATGTGAAAAACAACTCACGCTAAGATCGACGCCAGCATACAATATCGCTCGCCATACAAATTCATCTTAAGATACGAAAATATGAAATATTATTTATTATCTTCGTAGTGTGATAGTCCATTGAATTGTATGGCATAGTATCTTAGCCATGTGCAGCGCCCCTTAGTGAACTCCACTGCGGGTGATGTAACCTACGACAAACTTATTATTTGCGGTTGGTACAGTAATCGGGTCTAGGGATCGAACCGCAAAATTAAGTTTGTTTTTTATTGTATATACTTTTCAGGGATAAAAAGTACCCAGTGTGGTGCCCAGGATATTAAAAAATAATTATACCAAGTTTCATCGTAATCGAACCGGTAGTTTTTGCGTGATGCTTGAACAAACAGACAGACAAACAAAAATTTTTTAATCACATTTTTGGGTTCGGTGTCAACACCCTTGCCATTAATTTTTTTGATATTTTCAATGTACAGAAATTTTACTTCTACAGATTTATTATAAGTATAGATATTTACTCGAAAACTCGCTCTTATCCCACCACTTCTAGCAAACAGTCTTTCTGCCAAAGAGAATTAAACCACTTTTCACTTGTATCAAAATGTATTATTATTGGTTAGGAACGATCCAATGATTACGTCCACTTTAATGGGTTCGATGAAGTATCGCATTGTATGACAAGGTGTGGAAGGAATCTTAAGATTCGTGACGTCACATAGTATATATAATTATATGTATAGTATACTAGCGACCCGCCCTAGCTTCGCCCGGGTTCAATGGTGATATTAAATATATTATGCATGTATTATATATATATAAACCTTCCTCTTGAATCACTCTATCTATTAAAAAAAACCGCGTTAAAATCCGTTTAGTTTTAAATATCTAAGCATACATAGGGGCAGACAGCGGGAAGCGACTTTGTTTTATACTATGTTTTGAAGATGGAAGGTGAGACGTGGTCTGCGGAGAGACGCACACAACTGAAAATCGGAACCGGTTCAGAAACTCCACTTGTGGATATTGTCTTTGCTGCGGCCGGTCTTGATGCGAAGTCTTTTAAAAGTTTTCCACGGTAACGCGTGTCCAAGCGAGAAATTCTCCAATGACTCAATGAAATTATCAGCCTTTTAAGCCCCCCCATGAGCTATAACCATCTATATAATAATAAAGAAGAGATAAAAATCATTGTTCTATTATTTATAGAACTTTGCTTATTTATTTATTTTTTACAAATGTACTGTAATGTTGGAATAATGAGTTTGCATGACATTATATACAAACTCATGCTTATGAGCTATCATACTGGTTTGTTAGTATATCGAAGGATGTTAGTATTCTAGAATGTATTTGAATATTTATAGGAAAAGAATATTTTATTGTTTTAGAGTCAGTTCTGCGCAATTATTTGAAGTGTAATGAAGTAATTTTTTAATATATCATTGAGTAAAAGTCTAAAGTCGTTTTTATATAATCATCGATCCCGGAAGTCGAGCCTGCAGCAGCAAGGGTTCGACAGTACATACATCTACCAAACAGAAATAAAAGGCCTTAATGATATTCAAAAAAAAAAAAAAACCCTGGAGCACCTAAATTTATCCACTCTCATTGGCTGTTCAGATTCTAAATCATTTTTAATTTAAATTGGCATTTTGTCCAGCAACAGCAGTAGTTGGCAATATACTGCCAAGTTCAGGGAAGCGGGAACTTATCATATGAAATAACGTTCCTATCGACAGATATACGAGATTTGAAGAACACGCGTTATTTATATCAAGTACTGACAAACTGACGTATATTTATTCACAACAATTATATAGAACTAGATAGAATCTACCCGTGGACGTAAGTATAGGGTGGCAAGGCTGGCAAAATGCCACAGGCCCCTGGTCTGGTGGGGCCCCCGGTCCGAGAAGCCTTGAGCTCAGAAGTAAATAATATGCAAATTCAAGTAAGTTATTAAAATTTATTAAACGCCACAAAATACCACGGGGAATTGATCCTTTTCTTGTGAATGAAGAGGATCAATTTCCCGTGGTATTTTGTCAGCCTTACCACTTTATAGATATGCTACTAAGTTAGAAAACCTGCAATTTTTTTAATAATCAAGAATATTTTAGATATGTACTGCAGTGATTGATCCAAATTAATTACTAAGTCGACCATTTTCCTGCGGCCATATCCAATGATTTTGCCACGGGCTTCAGATGGTATAGATACACCACTGATTCTACCAACAGCTTCGTAAGCGTGTATATTGCGGTTGTGAAGCCAAAAAAAGATAAACTCAAACTCATTCTAATTAACATAGGACTACATTGGCACTTATAATATGTCAGAAGTTGGCGCACCGTTCCACAGTTCCAATTAGTCGTTTCCTATGAAGAAGAACCGACAAGAACCTCCATGGTTACTTTTAAAAATAATAATTGGTTGCACAATATTTCCATTTTACAATATTAAATAGGTAGGAGAACACAGTGTAGACCGGTCAACTTGAACCTGAAAGCACAATAAAAATAAACCTTTTAATAAATAAGATGTATAGGTACGAAAATAAATTGGCTGAAAACATTGCAAAACCATTGTCACAAAAAAGGAAAAATTTAATATAAATAATGAAATTAAAAATATAAAAAGTAAGTAGCCTACCTTGAGGTTCAAGCTTACTTCGTACCGAATTTTGCCAAAATCAATAGTTATTTTGAAGGCGTAACAAACAAACGGAGTTACACGTTTATAATATTAGTATGGATTGAGGTTAGGCCCCTCGTCCACGGCGACTTTTTGTAGCGATGCTGCTGCACGTTTCGTAAGCGCGCGACAGCATCGCTACTAACGCGCATTAGTCGCATTTGCAACGCGCTATAGAAGAGATGACAACTCGCTACTATTGTTCTACAGCATCGCTACTGCATCGTTTAGTGTTCGATTACGGATACGCGGCGCGTCAGGCGGTCCGTCGTACATTACCATAATATGTTTGTGTTTGCGCGAGCGATGACGCGGTCCGCTGCTGCAATATTTGACGAAACGCCCAACGCGCCACGCAACGCGCCGCGTCTCCGTAAACTCGGCCTTAGATAGAGATTTACTTACGGTCGTAAGTTGTCAAAATATCACTTGTTTTAATTTTTTGCAACTACAATTAAGGATAAATCGTATTCTACGGGATTGTTCGAAAGTGTTACGGTGGCTTTGAAACGCAAATGGCAAATGAAAGAACACGGTTCAGTTTTAGCCTTTTACTGGCCCTTTCCACAATCCCTTTGTCAAGTTCAGCAGCTAAGTCAAGACAGTGAGTCATTAGTTTATTTCTGATCTGTCTTCAATTAATCCCTTTAGGGCCGGGAGTTTAAAGACAAAGGGAATAAAACCGCACAGGAAACGAGATGGCCAACAAAACTGGACCGATTTGTTTCACGTTATTTCAGAGCTTAAAACAAAGACATGTTAACGTTATTTATTGCTTTTCATGGAAGTATGTTAATTTCTGAATACAATATAAAGTAACTGTTTTCAATTGACCATTTATTATCGTTCAGATGAACACAAAACAATTTGATTTGCACTTGTACCTGGTTTTTTATTATAGATTGATATGTTGATCGCGCTAATATTACAAATGCGAAAGTTTGTATGTATGTATGTATTTTTGTTAGTTGTGAAATCATCCAATGATTTTTCCCGCTCTTGTGCGGAGCAAGAGGGCTTTTATTGACCAAAACTCACTCCTGTTCATTCTTTACCTTTCTAGGGCCCCGGGTATTCCTTTCAGAAGCGAACCCAAGTAGGCTTCGGCCCTGCTTGGCCCCTGCAACACTCTTTGTGGCGCGAGTAGAACACTATGCGTCGTCGACGACGGGCTCGGTCTGTACGGTTACCGGACAGCCGTACAGTGAGTAACCCATTGCTCGTCGTCCGCAAGCCCACGCCTACGGCTGTATGTGTGTGTATGTTTGTTAATCCTTTACGCTCAAACTTCTAAACGTATTTGGATGAAATTTGGCACTCGGGTAGTCCATGATCTAAAAAAGCCCAGAGGAAAACTCGTATCCCGGACATATGTTGCCTTGGGATTTTTTTTTACAATGACGGAAGTAAAGCCACTGGCAGAATCTAGATAGTACAGCTAAACATCAGCCTTATAATATTCCCACTACTGGGACTCAGGTGTCCATTCTAGGAGAGGGAATGGGTCGTGATCCACCTTACAGGCTCAGTGTAGGTTGGTTGATGTCATAAATATCTTCGAATTTTTAGTTCTAAGACATGCTGGTTTCCTCACGATGTTTTCCTTCGCCGTTTTGAGAGCAGTGGTGATGAAATAAAGCTAGCTAATTTATGTATAAATACGAGTTGGTATTTTACATTTATTATTGATCGAAATGTTAGTTCAAGACATGACGTCTGCAGCCATACAATGTTTTTAAACAATTGGACATAACAATCGTCGATTTAGAAAAAAAAATATAATTTATTCCGTTGTTTGGATGAGAATTGTTTGAAATATTTCTTTTATTATAAACCTATCTGGTTTCTCCTTTATTTTGCTTACTAGGCGAACTTCTTGCATTATGCCTTACCATTTCTTTAACCTTTTGTCCATAAAGTTATGTCCCTATACGTTTCCGGGAATCAGTATAATTCAGATATTCTATACAATACCGAATGCGCAGTAATATGTGTAAAAGATGAGATTAGGGAAGGAGGTGATGTTTTTTTAGGGCACCCCGACACAGACAGGTTAGGTTCGAGTTTTTTTTATCACCACCTGAAAATAAAAGCCTTACTTTCAAACGTATTCTATACACTGCCTGGGTATGGTATAGAATACCTACCGGATTATGTAAATTGCCGGTAACATTTACATGACAAAGAAAAATGTGTCCGGTACGCCAGGGTCACAAGTACATGACAGATTAAACTGAACTGAAAGCACGCTCTTGCTCTTTGGACTGATGGAACCATTTTACTTGGAAAAACTTGGATGTAGATGTTGAGGTAGAGAGTCGGCACTCTGGTATAAAGAGTGAGAAACGAGGTCTACACAAAAGCTCTTTATAACATGGTATGGATGTGGATGGTATAAGTTTCATGATTGGAAGACCCAAAGAACACATGACCTAGTTATGACCATCATCTTCGACGACCCAGCACAGATACCTACGTTTGGTGAAAAATGTCCCGAAGAATCGAATCCAAATACCCAACCAAGATCAAATCAAGGCACCACAATCTACAAAAAAAAAAGAAACTACTAAAACTTATTTTATTTCTGTTCATTAAACACAAAAACCATTAAATTCCCTACGTTTCCACTGAAATCGGAACAATCCATCATCATTTCCCTAAAAAACACAAAACCTTGACCTTGACGCACTGAAAACGATTAATTCCCGATGATCGGGCAATTACCATTGAGCTGTCATAACAACAAATATGATGGAAGTGTTGGCCCACTAGGTCAGCGAGGACGGAGCTGGGCGCGTGGAGAACAAGGTTAGGTGTGGACCTGTGGGTGGGGCGCTAGTGATAGAGTAATGAGGCGGGAGCGGACTTTTGTTGGGATGCAGATGCTTTCCAAATGCTATCAAAGAAATGCTATTTTAAGAGAAAAAACCGGGCAAGTGCGAGTCTGTAGAGACGTCCGTTCCGTACAAACTTATCAATAAAAACAGTTCAATTTCCGAATCGAGTTTCAAAGGTTTTTTAGATTTCAGACTACACCGAAATTCGGAGTAGTCACTGGTAAAAGAAAGTTTAAATACAACGGTTCAGGGGACAGTTTAGAAAGTTTACTTACAATGTCAGTTGTACGAGCGAGAAAGCGGGATAGAGTGTTTCTTTTTAATTATTGATAGGTTCGCGCTTGACCGCTATCTCACTTGATGGAAAGCGACGATACGGTCGACGATGGAGCGCGCTTACCTAGAAAAAACTTATTCGCGCTTGACTTAAAAATTCCCGGGTTGTAGCCATCAGGAAACACAGACTCCGGCAGGGAATTCCACTCCTTAGCTGTACGCATAATGAAAGTGTTCCCAAAACGCTTTGTGCGTGTAGTGATACTTCCTATACAGCTACAGCTCCCATCTCTTTTTATAATTATTCAGTTTAGGTCGTAAAATGTATCACGCTAAGACCTCGTGGTGGGGCTTCCGCTCGAATTGGAGCCCCACATTATAAGTGCTAATGGTCATCAAAGTGACAAACATGAGTGACGTGTCTCGCCGTTCACCCGGTGCGTATCAGCCCTATGTCAGTCAGCCATACACCTTGTTATGTTTGTTTGTATTATTTATTTTACAAAACGCTCCAAGGTTTCACAAAGTTTGATGTAATGTGTTAAGATTTATGTTTATTTATGTGTAATATATATATTAAATTTGAATGTTATATCTAAACGTTACTATTTTTGTGGTAATTAAAAGTTTTAGCGTATGTTGTAATTTATTTAAATTATGAATGAAAACGGAATAAGAATTTTCCATTGGAAAATTGTTTTAGATGCATAAGTTTCCAAATTGAAATACGTAATTCGCTTATAATTAGTAAAGACAATGCGTTGATTTATAAAATTATCGGCAAAATCGGTTATTCGAGGGAAAAACTTCATAAAGCATCTGTATAGTTGAAAAAGAGTCCAGGTGCAAAACAACCCTGATGTTCTTCGTCAGCACATAAAAATAGTTCCGTGACCTCTTAAAAGACCACCCTGGGAACCCTTTGCGAAGCAGTAATGCTAGCAAAGGAGGAGGCCGACCGCATCAGGCAGAGGCAACGGGGCGCTCGCCCCAGCCGCCGCCGGGATTCCGATCCCGATTTCCGGCCACCGTAGGCGCGGGCTTGCGGACGGCGTGCAATGGGTAGCGCGCTGTCCGATCCTCCGGTAACCGACCGGACCGAGCCCAAGTCGTCGACGGCGCGTTCTGTTCCCGCGCACCTCAAGGAGCTGTCAGCACACCGAAGAGGCCCAGCCTGCTAACTGCAGGCAGGCAGGGTCGAAGCCTACTAGGGTCATGGGTTAACTTCCGAAAGGAATGACCGGCCCCGGCACGAAGGAACGTGGTAGGTTTTTAGTCAGTAAGAGTCTGACACTACTTCCCGCTCCGCCCAAGGGCGGGATTTGTCATTGGATGATTTTACCTACCATAAAAAAACCCTGGAAACCCTTTTGAACAACCCTGCCCAGCCAAAAAAAATTTGATGTGTTTTAGTCCCCATAATAATTAATATGGGTAACTTTAGTTGTTTATATAATTATCATTGTTAACTTAATTTAACTTAGTCGTTTAGATTTATTTTCTGTATAATTATGCATGTTTTAGGTTACGATGGAATTGGCGTATACTAACATGTATAAAAATTCCTTAAATAAATAAAAAAAAAAATAACCCTGGGGAGATTGTAATGTAAAAGGAGTCTCACAGTGCAGGTAAGCACCTGATCACTGTGCCACCTTCTTCCCTGGGATCACACGGTGAGCGGACAACGTCCCCGTACTAAGAACCCGCAACACAAGAAAGAAATACTTAAAATCTATATTGTCAGAATAATCCGGGGTGCAGAACTTGTATGAACGTAAGCAAAGCAGAATGACTTTGTAAATTTAAGCAGTAATTTTTTTTATTTACGTTTAAGGCCCGGTTCTACTCATTTTGACCTTTTTTAAACCTATGGAAAACCACAAATATTACAGAGAATACCATGAAATTTTATTTTATTAAAATTGACTATATGGCCAAGGGCAAATTAGTTGGCTTGATAAAAAAACTCGCGAATCTGATCCTAATTTACGATTTCAAACGTATTTATCTACGAGATTACGTTACGGACCTATTTGAAAGTTACAAAAAAAAATAAAGCTTGGTATTTAAAAGCGCTTCGCAAGAACAAAAATCTTGAATAGTTGTTGTTTTTTTGTTATATAAAAATAAAACCGCTGTTTTGGGGCCGCGAAGACGACATAATCTCGAGCAAAGTTCATACAAAAAAAACAGTGACTAGAACCGGCCCTTAACATCAAAAAAATTCTCCCGCTCCAGCCTGGGCAGGCCCTGTCATTTGTACTGATATCTCTCTAAGGCGCGCCTGAACACGCATCTCCGGCGGGGTCAGGACATGAGACTTGACTCAGCTGCTCAGTTTCAGTCGCATTCTTTGCTGATTCGCCGTCTATTCCCCCTCGCTCCGAAACATGGCCTAAACCAGGGCCCGGCGCAAGAGGCACTGCCAATAACCTCTATGAAGACGGGCAGACTTCCACCGTATGCTCTACCGTGTCTTCCGGGTGGTCCGCGCAATTAGAACCCGGGTGTTTCTTCTGCCTGAATTCGGAACAGTAACTTCCCGAGGTTGCCATGTCTATTGAGGAAGTTGGGAAGTGTCGACGCCGTGATGTCTCTGCATCCACTGCTCAAAAAGTTACATACATAAGTTTCGTAGCAGACTACGACGAGTTTAGTAGTTTATACATGTTGTAGGAAATACGACGAGACATCTCTCGTCGTAATAATATTATTTTCAATATCAACCACGTTTCAGTAGTTGTCGTCTGATGACTGCGGCCTATTTATAGAACGGATACATTTTTTACGGCAGCGCGAACATAACGCGGTATTACGATGATATCTCGGCTTTAAGGTGACAACTGGCCATCCGCTCTGGTTGGTGTGATGATGATGAGCTTATTTATGACAGTGAATATGTCACATTTATGGGGTGTCACACTTTTGATATTTTGTGAAAAGACGTGTAAGGAAAATTGCGTAGGAAAAACTGGCGTTGAGATTACTCACTCTTGTGTTCTCTAGCACTTTCAGAATCAGAATCAGAATAGTTTCAGTATTATATTTTATTTCAAATAGACCAAGTACAGGCACTTTTGAATTGTCAAAATGTCAGTTAGCCCATAAAAAAGTGAAGCTAAATTGCACGTTCCAAAGCGTAGATCTCTATAGAGAAGAACGTGCAAGAAACTCCATGGACACTCTTTTAAAATCATATTATGAGTTACATAAATCTTGGTTACATTTTTCTTCTCGCTTCTATTATGTGAGCACAATGTAGATAAGTAATTATTATTATTATTTCCTTTATTTATTTGCTTAAACATATTTTTTACATTTTTAAATATTTCCTAAAAAAAAAAGTATAAAAAACATTTAAAAATATAAAAAACAGTAGTCCGCCGGTGTCGGGAGCAGGGTCCAAGCTACCGGTGGTTAGGGCTCCAAAGAAAGGAACCTCCTCACAATGCGAGCCGTATCGAGGAGAACTGCCTTCTGTATCAGGCCCTTGATCCAACCGCGCAACGACAGCTTCGACAGGTGGTCGTCGAAGCTTTTGGCTATAAGGCCGTTGGCAGTCACGACAATCGGCACAATGATATCCGAGTCTACATTCCACATGTCGACAATCTCGTGTGCTAAGTCGAGATATTTGATTTGTTTCTCTTTCTCAGCTTTCACGAGATTCTCGTCATGTGGGATGGTGACATCGACTAACATTGCGCGGCGCCCTAATCGGTCTATCACCACTATATCCGGCTTATTGGCAACAATAGTCCGGTCAGTGATGATAGACCGATCCCAGTACAACGTGGCATGGTCATTTTCGAGAACTGGGTCGGGCACATACCTGTAATACGGTACCTCAGAATCCACTAAGTTGTATTTCAAAGCAAGTTGCTGGTGGATAATCCTGGCTACTTGGTTATGCCTGTGCAAGTACTCACCGTTAGCCAGACGAGAACAACCAGAGATAATATGTCTGATGGACTCACCCGGACGATGGCATGCCCGACACACGTCAACCGTCCCGTCCTTCATTTATTATTATTATTATTATGAGCCTGTAGTGTCCCACTGCAGGGCAAAGGCCTCCCTTAGACCTAATGAAAGGATCATTTCCACTTTCCCTTAAAAGGAAACTCATGGACATGTGCATTCTTCCCGCCCTCACTTATGGAGCGCAAACGTGGTCATTAACGAAACGTCAGAAGTCCGCACTCGGGGTCTGCCAGCGAGCAATGGAACGAAGTATTCTCGGTGTCAAAAGAATAGACCGCATAAGGAACAGTATACTTCGTTCCAAAACACAAATTGCAGATGTAGGATATTCAGCCGCTAAACTAAAATGGGACTGGGCAGGCCACATCTGCCGCATGTCGCAAGAGAATTGGGCGAAAGCAACCAACGACTGGATCCCGAACAGCAGGAGCCGGCGACGCGGTAGGCCCAGAAGGAGATTGCGTGACGATTTGGACTCCTTTCTAAAGGATTGGCCGGAAGTGGCAAAAGATAGAGAAGAGTGGAAGAATGGAAGATAAGTAATGAAAAAATAAAATAAACTAATTAAAAAATAGAAATTTAATTAAGCTACTGGCAGCTAAGAGATGATCAGTCCCTACTGACGGCGCCCGTTCACGAGCATGACACGTGCCTCAGCCCCACTCAGCTCAACCATTTTGAAGGGAACTGAATGACCCAATAACACGTGCCACCATCAGCGAGACATTTGAGTGAGCATGACAAACTCTCAACTGCCATGCTTTTAATGTCAAACAAGTTGTAACCTACGTTTTGAGTCGTCAGTCTACGGCAAAAATATTTCTTTTTAACCCAAAATTGACCCCAGTAAGGGCTGCGAGAATCCGATGGATGCGAGACGCACAAGACTGTTCATTGTGGCGACACTTGGGGAGTGTAGCGACATCTACGTCGTCACTAATGGACTAGTCCTGTATCGCGTAGGTGGGATTCGCGGCGCGATTGGAACATAAAGAACAAACCCGAAATTATCTATCGGGCAAATAGCCCACCAGACATAACACCGGTCTGGTCGGAGGATCCTCCCTTTTCAACGGAGGTATGTGGGACTTTACTCTCTGTCCCACTACCCCTAAACTGGTGACCCTCGACAAAGAACGTCAGCGCAGCCTTCGTGCAGCTACCGCATCGTGACGTCATCATCACTTCCTCGAGCTTTCGAGCAGCGAGCCATACAGCCAGCACCCACGGCTATATGGGTATCCTGACCACCAGCATGCCTGCTTGGACATACCTGGTCATCACCCTCAGCCTCATCAGCGACCTTGGCTAAGCACCTGTACCTTCGGCCTGTCACATGAAGAGCCTTGAAGAACCTCTCCTGGTCGACGACAGCAGTCAAGCCCTACGTCGCACAGCACCGCTCCGACTCACTGGAGCCAGCCGCACTACTCCGACTCACTGGAGCCTGCAGCATCGTATCCCGACTCACTGGGGCATCACCGCAGACAGTTCCGACTCACCGAGAACTATGCGGAATCCGGTTCCGACTCACTGGAACCAACCTCCATTGGCTTGGCACGCATCACACGACGCATCAAGAAGCATCAAGAACCATCGATCTCCGATCTCCGGAGGGGAGTGATGTAGCGACATCTACGTCGTCACTAATGGACTAGTCCTGTATCGCGCAGGTGGGATTCGCGGCGCGATTGGAACATAAAGAACAAACCCGAAATCATCTATCGGGCAAATAGCCCACCAGACATAACACCTGTCTGGTCGGAGGATCCTCCCTTTTCAACGGAGGTATGTGGGACTTTACTCTCTGTCCCACTACCCCTAAAGGAGCCCTGTGTGGACAGCTTTCGGCTGAAATGATGATGTACCAAAAATTCGTTGAAATATATACCTTACTAGCTAAAGCATTGAGGAAGCTCGGCAATTAGTTATAAGCTGCTGTAATCAAACGTTTGAGATGACTGATAATATTAATATAATCACACTAATATTATAATAGCGAAAGTTTGTGAGACAGGCAGATATATGTATATGTCACCGTAAAATTGCAAATACCGATAGATTACAATCTATCTCGAGAGATTGTAAACTATCGAAAGATTGCGAACCTTAAAAAACAGCTCACGATTTAACGCATTATTTTTCGGGAGATTGTAATATCTCGAAGTTAAACTGATACATTACAATCTATCGCGCGTTAAATCTTCAACTATCCAAAGGCTGTCCCTGATTCGACCAATCAGGGAAAGCCTTTCTTATCTTACAGTAGGTCGTTCTGTGTCTAAGGACTTAGAAATGAAACACAGGTGTCAGCCAAAGAAAATAAATACACTTCGATAGTTCTGACATCAACTATTTATATATTATTTAGTAGATAATTAATAATTATGACATGTTAAGAAAAAATTTTAACTTAATAAAAAAAATCAGAAACATAACAATGTAATCTCCTCAAAAAAAAAACCTTTATTTAAAAAAAAACGATTACAAAATAAAATCGAATACATTAATATTTTCTCTCAAAACATAAATACCAACTAAAATAAAATAAATCGAAATCGAAAACGTAACAAAATTATCTATTAGAAAAAGAAAAGTGATTTGTGCTGTACACATCCAATAATTTTATTAAGTATATTTTGTATTCTCAGATTTGCCCATTCTAATTTTTTACTATTTTCATTATGCCCACTGTAATAGTTTTGTAACTATGTGGTAAATTCATCGTGTTTAACAATAATAGCTGGTATTTCTGAGTTTTATTGATGGACAGACTCAATTTCCGGCATTGTAAATATTATCAAATAAGATCCCAAAGGTTCACATTCGTAAAAAATATGAAAACACGGAACGTGTAAGTATGTAATTTAGTTTATATTCGTTGACTGAAACTTACTTATTTATCGTCCAAACGTTTTTTATATTTTTATTTATCGTTCTTAGGTTAATCACAGATTCAGTTTTACTTCCACAACAATTACAACTTTAACTCACAGACTATTTTCATCACGAAATTAATTTAAAATCACCAGAACGCTGTTTTTTTACATTCGACAACAAACGAATTATCAAACAAATATGGCGGCGCGGGGCACAACCAATCACCGTGCGAGATGCGTTCCGTTCTATACTATTTGACAATTTAACAGTTTAAATTCGTTATATTACAATCTCCCGAAAAATAATGCGTTAAATCGTGAGCTGTTTCTTAAGGTTCACAATCTTTTGATAGTTCATAATCTCTCGAGATAGATTGCAATCTAACGGTATTTACAATTTACGGTGACATATACATATTAAATAAAAGTTTATTTTAACTATTGACTGCATGGTCGCTTTCCAACAGGTAAGATAGCGGTCAAGCGCGAACCTATCAACAATAAAAAAAAAACTATAATGTAAATATATCGACATCGACCCTTTTCAGAAAAAACATAGTAAGCGACAATTTGCGCATTTGGTAGGAACCCCTCCTTTCTTTCTCATTGCGTATACACACCTCTTTAAAGCCGCAGTTACACATGCGCGTGAGTGGCGAAGCGAATGGCGAGCACGCACGCCCATGTAAACAGCGCGTTCACTATTCGCCTCGATAACATTGTCATGTTTAAAAATGTTTAATCGAACGACGAGGCGAATGGCGAGGCGATTAGCAAAGCGAATGGCCAAAACGACTGTGTAAACGCAGTATACACCGTTAAATTTTGCTCGTTTTAATTACATGAAACATTATTGATTTGTAAATAGTAAACGTCAGCTTAATGAGGCCAATGAGCTGTAAGTACGCAACGACCGACAACTACCTACAAGGTCATTGACTCGTCAACTTAAAAAAAATAATTTCGTACGTGCATAAATTACCTCGACTTTTAGAAAAAAAGTACTTTAGTTTTTAATTTTATCTTTACAAATCGATAGTGACTAAAATAGTGATAAAACGACCAAAATTTAACGGTGTATAAAAGTACCGAGAAGTCGCGATACAAAATGAATGAACCAACACAGTACCCTGCATAATTATACTCTATTCTCATTCTCACCTACTTCCAACTTCCTGGTACTCCCCCTGACCCCATTCCTGGCGTGCCAGCAGCTCAAATGTCCCATAAACAGACCATTAGACACTGTCCTCTCTGCTGTCCCCGAATTATAAATGACCAGCTACTTTTTATTCGACATTCAACTAATATCTTCTTGTCATAACCAGAGATATTGCGGGTGTTCATTTGTTTTTTTTTCTCTTTGTGTACAAGATCATGTATTTATATTTTTCGTTCTGACTAGAAGTGCTAAATGGGTGGAAGTTTCCGCAGTTGTGTACTACTACTTCTGCCAGCGGGTTTGCCCGCGCAATAGTCGGTTTCTACATACTTACAAACCCTTAGAGGAGGAGTTTCATAAAATCCGTTCTTAACGGATCTCTGCACCCTATAAAGAACCCACCTGATAAGTTGTAAGTATTATAGTTTCTGGCATTTCCAGCCATCGTAGGCGTGGGCTTGCAGACAGCGAGCAATGGGTGGCTCGCCGTCCGACTGTCCGGTATCCGTCGTCGACGGCGCGTATTGTTCCACGCGCGCCTCAAGGAAATATCAGCAAACAGTAGGGGGGCAGTACGGTCGAAACCTACTGGGGCCAAGGGTCTACTTCTAAAAAGAAGATTCGGGTATGAAAGGCAACGAAGAAACAGGAGTAAGTTTTTAGTCAGTAAAAGTCTGACGCTATCTCCCGCTCCATCCAAGGGCGAGATATGTCATTGAATGATTTAATTGAATGATTTCTAACCTAACCTAAAAAAAGCCACGAGTTATTAAGCCTATCTTATGTTTAATAACCTCCCGACCTAATTATTCCCAGAAACCAATACCCGAACATTAGTAACACTGGATATAAAAATGTCGATCACGCATCAGTCAAGATGGCGTCACGATCAGACACGCAGACATACACAAGCGCGCATCACTCCTGGCTTCCTGACGCAACGCTGCCATCATTCAAGTTTAGTGTAAACGATCCATAACATTAAAAGCTTCTGAATCAGAAGTCTGCGTACGTGACAGCTTGCATGTACCTACTGCCTTGGCTTGGAGGTAAACATGGGTATAGTATACCTAGGGATGGTGAGCCTGCATTTGCGATCGTGTTGTCAAACAAAAAATAATGTAATAAAGTGAATATGTCGTTTTTTATGGTTCCGTACCTCAAAAGGAAAATTCGGAACCCTTATAGGATCACTTTGTTGACCGTCCGTCAGTCTGTTTGTCTGTCAAGACCTTTTATCTCGGGAACGCTAGGAGGCATCGATTTGATATTAAAACCATAAACTCAGGTCTGCGGTCCCTTAAAGCTATGAAAAATTAAACTTCTAAGTTAAACTATAACACCTACAAACTTAAAATTTTGGAGGTAGGTTCCTTATAGGGTACAGTCATCCGCTAAGAACGGATTTTACGAATCTCCTCCTCTAAGGGGGTAAAACGGGTTTTGGACGTTTGTATGGAGAAACCGACTTGCACGCGAGTGAAGCCGCTGACAGAAGCTTGTAGTTCTATATTCGTTTGGTTTAAACCCACATTAACATAACTGCGGAAACTTCAAGTTCAACGAGTTTCAAGTTTTTCCTATATTTTTGTTGTTTAGCGAGACTAACAAACAGCTATTCATTTTTACATATATGAGAAGACAAAAAGTATTGTATGATTGTACATAATAAACACAAACAGGTACCTAATTGTAACAGGAGTTCTAGAGTGTTTTCTGTTGTTACAAATTAACTCGCACATTCTTCTCCTTATAGAGCTACGCTTTGGAACGTGCAATTCAGGTTCTTTTTTTGTACTGACCGACATTTTGACAATTCAAAAGTGCCTGTAATTGGTCTATTTAAAACAAACGCTTTTGATTTCTCAATTTCTGATTTATAATGGACGTCGCGAGTCATAGATTCGCCACCCCTGCCCAAGTCCTAAAGTGAGCAGATTTGGCCATTGCTGCACTGCTCACTAAACAAACAGAGACACAATAGGCATCACGGATAGTTCCCTTAGCAGGACATGCTTGGAGACGCAGGACAAAATCACATATATGCTCTTTAAGTGAATGTTTCCTGAATAAGATAAGTTTTCCCATATTTTTGACGGCATCTGAGAGGAAAACACATACCCTGAAAAACCTGGTGTTAAGACAGATGTCTGCGACATAACATAATACCACTTAGGCAGGGTCGAAGCCTGCTGGGGTCAAGGGCCGTTTTCTGAGAGAAAGGCTCAGCCCCGGCACTATAGGCAACGAAGGAACGGGGTAGGTTTTTAGTCAGTAAGAGTCTGACACTACTTCCCGCTCTACCCAAGGGCGGGATTTGTCATTGGATGATTTTACCCACCATAAAAAAAAAAACATAATACCACTTAGCTTAATAGTTTGAGCGCCTATTTTTATTTACATAATTTCTAAACCTATCCGAAACAACTATGTATGTTTTAGCTAAGTCACACATCAATTGTATCAATCTTATCATAAACTTTGGGCAATACAGTTCCTACAAAAATGTAACCATCTTTTCTTTGTTCGCCTAAATCTTGAACACCTGGAAAGTGTTATCTACACTGGGTGGAATAAAGCCTGACAAATGACGGCACCATGGTTTAAGACACAGTTTAAGAGCTGAAACAACAAAATTGTGCCACAAAAAGAAGCTAGAAGCCGCTTCCAGCTTTCCGCCACAAAAACAACGGTGGCTGCGTTTTTTTTTTTTTTGACGCACTATAACAAACGTTTACAATCTATAACATAAATTGAAAAAGTAGGACAATCCCAAGGAAATATTTTACACACAGAACTTTTAAAAGATACTATAAAACTGTTTCAAGTGTGTCTTGAGTGGAAAGTGCAATGCAATTACGCAAAGTGTAGTTTTAAGAGATATTCAGTTTATCTTTATCTATGATATGTATATATATCTTTAAAAATAAATAAGTATGATTATCAGTCGTCTAGTACTCTAACACAAGCTCTCGTTAGCTTGATACTAGACGGCGTTGTGTCATAGTTGTGGAATATTATATTATAGCTTTAATGGCAGCAATTTTACAAATGGGGATCGTACTCAAAACCCTTTCAGAATTCTTATTCTCTCTTCATCCCCCTGCCATCCTTCAACTGCCATCCATCCTCTTCATTCGCCTGTCCTTCTGTCCGGTAAGGACCGAACACGAGTCATAGACGGCGCCTAGTGTTGCATGCACTCCTCAAAGAGGTGTCAGGAAATCATATGGTACAGCAATACCATCTGCAGATCAGCATCTGCTGTCATTAGATTCTTACGAGAACAGGTAACAGAGTACGTGACTCAAGCTGAAAGGTGCAACATGGTCTGCGGAGAGACGCCGCACAAACACCGAAGATCGGAACCGTCCGAGAACGCCACCTGTGGAAATTATCTTTGCTGTGATCAACTTGAAGTCTGCTTTAAGTCAGGACTTAACACCTGTGGCTGATTACCTAATTAAAAATTTCCTCAAAAGTGTTCGCATTTTCGCAAATACTCGTACAAATATCAAACAAACCGTTTAAACAAAGCTGTGAGTACAAGTGCTCATTAAAAATACTCAAGACGAGCATAAATTATACTTGTCATTGCAGAGCTTTGTTGTATGTTCACGGCGCCTATAAACTGAGCACCGGTTGGGATCGTAAACCGTGGTCACTGTGACGTCATACGACGTCAGTTGGTACGACCATGAGCTCGGTCCGTGACGGCAGAAGCCATGAAATGTATCTTAAAACCGCATCATAAAATATTAGCCAAAACCTTGAACACTGCAGAATAGCATAGTTTTACTCTAAATGTTTTGGAAAAACTTACTTTTTACTTTTTTTTTTCAAAAAATTTACTACTTTCAGATTTATTCCTATACCTGTGCTATAAGATCTTGCTTTATAAATTTCAGGATTCTAGGTCAACGGGAAGTATCCCCCGAATTTTAATTTCCTTGAGAGTGTCGTAATAAACGTTCTTTGCGACATAAATGACGGTATCTTTTTTTCGTTAATTTAAAAGCTTGATTTTTCCTCATCTTTAAGGTACTGCAGACCTGAGTATATGGTTTTAATTTCAACTCGATACCTCCTCGCGTTCCCAAGATAAAGGGTCTTGACAGACAGACAGAAAGTGAACCTCTAAGAGTTTCGTATTTTAGGTTTGCGGTACAGAACCCTAAAAACGAAATTAAATTAAGTAGATAACCCAAAATAATTGTATGCTGATGGATTGGATTTGTCAGCAGACAACACGCCCATTCTCTGTTTCAGTTCTGAATACTTAATTGAAAACGAAAATAAAATATTAATTTTCTTTTGTGCAACATGTGACAGCAGCTGACGTCACAACGCGGTATTTCGTCACTTCCGCCATTTTTATGCGCAAGAGTTCAGTTTTAGAGCTTCGCAAGCTTGTCGTTAATTTATAGTTAGTCCGACCTAATAAAACTCTTTTAATTTCAGTGATGTCATCAGGGATATTAAAATGTTTAACTGATGAAATAACTTGCATACACAGGTTTAGTGGCGTGTCCACTTGACAGCCGGATGGGTCGTATAAAAACTGTGAATTCTTATAAGTTATTACAGGGCGTTGGGAAAAGATTTGCAAACAAGTCGACCGATACAAAGTGAAAAGACCTAGTGCAATTTTTTCACAGATCGAAATTGTGTGGAAATCTGCGTAATAATAAATTGAAGTACGTTATGTTAAGATGTATTATTTTTATTTTATTAATTGTGTTTAATGTCTGATTTTATTTATTTTAATTTTGATTCAATATCTTATTAAGGATTTTTTTTTTACTATTTTTAGGCTCACGCTTGACAATGTTTGAAATAGATTTTAATATTGTCATTCAGCGTGGCAATGCTGCCAGTCTTCTGGGCATTTCCAGATGGCAGTGATGCGGAGGAGTACTTCGACACCTGAGTGTATTTTGAGTTTTTGTTTATATATAGGTACTTAGTTTAGTGGGTTTAATATAAAGCTTAGTTTAATTATATTTAAGTTCCTTTTGTACATAAAAATATGAATATATATATAATTATAATTATTTATATACCCCTGTATTATTTTAAGTTCTTACGATCCATCCTAAGGTTGTCTGGTAGATATCGCTTTCAGCGATAAGACCGCCATTGTACTCATAGATTTAAGTTTAAGTGCTGATTATGTAACTGCCTTGGTGTACAATAAAGTTTTATTCTATTCTATTCTATAAAGAGTATTAAAAATTAAAATATTATTTAAACAATTTAATAATAATTTATTCAATAATTCAATACCCGAAAATGTTTGGCTTTGTAACGAAAAAAGTCACTATATAGATAGCCTTACAAAACCCACATCCATCGGTTAACAATAGCAATATCGACACGCGTGCCATCCAGTTTAATGTAACTAGCAATATTTTCATTAATCCACATACATACACCATCCAATAATAATGCGATATCCTGTTATTACAACTACGTAAGAGAGCAATATTTACAGGAGCTCACAGGATTGACGACATACAACAATGCATTGCCGAAAATAACCGGAAATTGCCGAAGATAGCCGAAGAAACGAGTTATATTTAAGACGGAGTTATTTATTGCATTTTGTTGTGACGTCAACAGGAAATGCTTCAAATAAACTATTATATTGAATAATAGATGATAGGCTAAAAGAGTTAGGAGTATAAATATGGATAGAGATTGAATAAACCATGTTAGCCACTCAACCACTGCCCCAAGAATTCGGGAATGAAATGAAACAAATTCTTGTCAAAGCGAGTACAAAAAAATTTATTAATCGAAACCTTATAGCTTATCCGCGGAGAATCTTAATAGCGCGATTCAGAAAAGCGTACAACGCCATCTATCGAGCGCTGCGGAAGCTCGCGATCGAACATCCCGCCCACCATGGACAGAATGTCCAGAACTCAAGTTAAACATGACAACACAAAAAAAAACTAAATGACCGCCCACCATGAAACAAACACAAGATTTGGTGGGAAGTTAAAACACTAGTGGACTGTATATAAATTGTAAAAAAAATAGAAAATAACAAACAAATCTTAAACATACAAATCTTAAATTTAAACTTAAATCTAACACTATTGTACAATAAATCCTTAGCATTAATTTACAAAATCATTCAAGATTGCTTATGAGGTAATGGGAAGCACAATTAGCTTCGACACTGGTCTTTTAATAATGCAACCTTTACAGCGCAATGAAACTACTCTTGTGATTTTGTCCGAGCCAGTATGTTTTTCGGTAATGAGACCGTACAACCATCTTGCAGGTGGAAGATCGTCTTCCATAACCAACACTACGTCACCCAAATTAGGTTCTACGGTTAGATGTGCCCATTTGTTCCTTTGGTGAAATTGAACCAAATACTCACGCGACCATCTACGCCAGAAATCCTGAACCATGCGTTGAGTTAACTGCCACCTTCTCAAAGTACCAATATTGGACTTTTCAAAATTAACTTCAGGCACGAGAAGCAAAGGCTCGCCTACCAAAAAATGACCAGGTGTTAATGGGCATGGATCTTCTGGGTTAGTGCTGACGGTAGAAAGTGGCCTGGAGTTGAGACAGGCTTCTATTTGGGCAAGCACTGTTGTCAGCTCCTCAAAAGTGAGTGTGCTTGCACCTATCACTCTTTTAAGATGGTGTTTGGTTGACTTCACTCCAGCTTCCCAAAGCCCCCCAAAGTTCGGGGAATGGGGTGGAATAAAGCTCCAAGCGGTTCCGTTGGTTGCCAACCAATCGGCAATGTCAGGTGCCACACCGGACCTTTCGTGGTTGAACAACGCCTTTAATTCTTTATTAGCTCCAACAAAGGTAGTGCCGTTATCACTCCACATCTCACCACAATGTCCTCTCCTCGCTGTAAAGCGCTTAAAGGCTGCTATAAAGGCTTGCGACGTCATGTCGCTGACGACTTCCAAATGTATAGCCCGAGTGGCCATACATACGAACAAACATATATAGCCTTTGGTGGAGTGATAACCACGACCCTTGGTAGGACGGATACTAATAGGCCCTGCATAGTCCACACCACTTCTAAAGAAAGGTCGGCCAGCATTAACTCTAGCAGAGGGCAATGACCCCATTAAAGGATGTACAGACCGAGCGGAATGACGGATGCAAATGACACATTTACGTACGTAGTGCCTAACTACACTCTTTGCGTTTATTATCCAGTATTTGGATCTTAAATAATTGAGTACTAACTGAGGCCCGCCATGCAACGTCCTCTCATGAGCATCAGCTATTAAGAGATGGGTTATATGTGACTTACGAGGAAGAATTATAGGATGCTTCGAGTCTTCGTGAAGGTTGGCCCTGTGCAACCTACCACCAACTCTCAAAATTTGTTCTTGATCCAGATAAGGATTGAGCGAGGTAAGTACACCTTTTTTATTAATTTCTCCCATCGTTAAACTACCTATCTCCAATCCGAAATGTTCCCGTTGACATATTTTAATGCAAGTAAGTAACGCTCCTTGAATTTCTGCATGTGTTAGAAAATTATTGAATTTAGTAGTGTAATTTTTATTTTTGAACTTTAAGAACCTTTTACAATAAGCTACTACTCTAATGAGTTTTCTGAGAGATGAAAATTTTGTAATTAATGAATCTTCGTTTATTTCCTGTGCTACTGTGTTGCAAGCTACTACTGATTTCCTCTCCTCTAGGTTAGTTTCTTTAATTACTCTATCACTATAATTAATTTCTTTATTTTTTAGCCAACTAGGTCCCTGCGTCCATAACTCTAGGTCAACGCACTCTGAAGGATTCACGCCGCGCGATGCACTGTCTGCGGGATTATCGCCGGACTGAACGTACGACCACTGATTACTGTCAGTGACGGTAAGTATATAAGACACTCTGTTACCGACAAAGGTCTTCCAGCGGCTGGGGTGGCTGCGCAACCAGGCGAGTACCACAGTCGAGTCCGTCCATGCATGTATGTTTTCTTTACAGATACCCAAGGTGTCAGAAACTTCACGCAGAAGTTTTGAAAGCAGCACAGCGCCACATAACTCTAAACGAGGTATGGATACCTGTTTAACGGGGGCCACCTTGGTCTTAGCTGCAACTAGACTTACATGAATGTTTCCATTCGTATCAATGCATCGAAGATAGACCACGGCTGCGTAAGCAACATTAGAGGCGTCAGAGAATCCGTGCAACTCGAGCAAGACATCAAGTTGACTTGTGTGAATCCATCGCGGCAGACGAAAGTCCCTAAGATGGTGAAGGTTATTTCTGTAACTAAGCCATTCCTTTAATAAGTGGTCTGGAAGCACATCGTCCCATTCGATTCCTGCTAGCCATAGGCGTTGAATAAACACCTTGGCTGTTACTATTACCGGCGCAAGCCAGCCAAGAGGGTCAAATAAACGAGCTATGTCAGAAACCACTTTACGCTTGGTAACGGGGCCCTCGCACGGGGGAAGTTGCACAGTGTAACTAAATTCATCTAATTTTCTTTGGTACGTTAATCCTAAAATTTTAGTGAGCGCATCCGCCTTAAGCTCGAGTTTGTCCTCCCTAGCAGTACCCGTGTTCATTTTAGCAAGCAACTCGTCGCTGCTGCTGGACCACTTTTGAAGCTCGAAGCCTCCACGACCTAACAGCTGATTCAGCTGGTTATATATAAGTTCCCCCTCGGCGACAGACTGACATCCCGTCAACAGATCGTCCACATAGAACTCTGTAAGGACTCTGTCTGCCACTAAAGGAAAATCACTTCCTTCGTCGCGAGCCAATTGCTGTAGAGACCGGACCGCTAGATATGGCGCAGAAGATGTTCCAAAAGTAACACGTAATAAACGAATATGCTCTAGTTCGGCCTTTGGGTCATCACGCCACAATATGCGCTGATAATCAGTATCCTCTTCTGCAACCTTGACCTGACGGTACATTTTTACTATGTCTGCGACCAAACTTATAGGATGACAGCGCCACCGCATTATGATTTGACGTAGATCAGGTTGTAGAGTTGGACCAACCATTAATTTAGTATTTAAAGCTACACTATTTTGGCCTGAACATGAAGCGTCGAACACAACCCTAACCTTAGTGGTGCTTTTGTCATCGCGCACTACTGCGTGATGTGGTAGGTAGAACGCATCCTTACCTAATTCTGTCTGAGGGACAACTTCAGCATGTCCCAGTTGAAGATATTCATTAATTACTGCACTATATTTTATTCTAAATTCAGGTTTCTTTAATAATTTGTTCTCTAAGTTGAGAAATCGCCTACGGGCAATGACCTCTGACCCGCCAAAACTGCAACTGGACGACTCGCCTTTGAAAGGGAGTTTTACAATATATCTTCCAGTCGCATCACGTTTGGTGGTCTTGGAGTAGAACTCCTCGCACTCCTGTTCTTCTTCCGTTAAGGTCACACTACGAACTGAGGGTTCTGACTCTAACTCCCAAAACTTACGCAAAAGGTCATTGACATCCGCTGACTGTACTACAGTATGATAACATACTGACCTAGAGATTGCTGACGATGGGATCTCACCTGACAAGATCCAGCCTAATTTAGTTTTCTGAGCAACTAGAGATCCCGGTGGACCTTTGACTAAACCGTCCAATAAAACTTCTCCGACTACACGCGTACCTAACAGTAGATCTATTTTCCCTGGCGTGTCAAACGTCGGGTCCGCTAATTTTAAGGACGTGAACTTAGCCGAAACCTGCATGATCTTCTTCTCAGGAAGATGGGATGTGAGTTTGTTCAAAACATAAGCATCGACATACAAAACAAAGTTGGGATCTAGACGTGATTGCAATTTAATTCTAACCATCCACTGAGAGGGCATTGAATGTCCCTCGTCATCGCCTAGTCGAAGTATGTCGGTGTGAGCGGGTGTTTTTCTTAGTCCGAGCAACTGTACTGCAGCCTCTGTGATAAAAGAGACTTGAGAGCCCTGATCCATCAGAGCTCTTAAAACCATAGCAGTACTAGTTCTCGACTCCACATTGACCAGGGCTGTGGCTAACAGACCGTGGTTGTTTACATCCGCAAAACAACAAATGGATTTGGCATCGCTTTGATTGGAGGAGGTAGCTGCATTGGCAGCTACCGCCTTGGTTTCTGCTGAATCACTAACAGTTTCAGCAGAATTGGCACTTGGTTTTGGGTGAAGTAGTGTGTGGTGCTTCTTTTTACAGAGGTGACATTTAGTTTGCAGACGACAAGAATAGACAGAATGGTTTGTTCCTAAACAGTTATAACATAAACCATTTGTTTTGACAAAATTACGACGCTTATCGGTATCGAGACTGGCGAACTTTTTACAATTGGCAAGCTTGTGGTAATCTTGACAACAAATACATGATGAACTATTTGACACGTGAAGCGATTTTGGATTGGACTGATGACGTTGACCCTTGTTGTCTAAAAATTCTAAAGATCGAAATCTTTGTTCGAGGAAAGATTTGAACTGATTTAATGTGGGTAACTCGTCTGAACAATCGCTGATTTTAACTTCCCATTGTTTACGCGACTCCGTGTCAAGTTTTAAACACAAAACATGAATAACTATTATATCCCAATGCTCAACCATTATGCCTAAATTTTCTAAAGCATGTAAACACTCGTTAGACGTGTCTAATAATTCTTTAATTGCGCTGGAGGATTCGGTAACAATATTTTTTTGACTCATGAAGCGTTTAATAATGCAATTTGCTAAATATTTTTTATTATTATAACGATTTTCTAATTTAGACCAACAGGTTGCATAATTACTACTAACTATAGGTATGTGACGTAAAAGACTTTCAGCCTCTCCAGATAAGTGTGATTTTAAATAATGCAGTTTCTGAACATCGTCTAATAGGTTATTATTGTGAATTAAGGATATAAATAAATCTCTAAAACTAATCCATTCAGAATAACTCCCGGAAAACATAGGCAACTCAATTTTAGGCAATTTTACTGAACAAATCTCCCTAGAACCCTTCGCAGAAGATTCAGGCATTTTATTTGAACCATCCGAACATACAATTTTCTTTAACGCTTCCTTCAACTCAACTTTATAATCAGTAAATAACTCTTCCGTAATTTCATATAAATTAGTCATGTTATAATTAGATTTTTCAAATTCTGCAGATTTAACTGATGACACTATTTTTAAATGAGTTTCAGAAAACGTTGACCAGTTAGCTTCTAAACTTTCTAATCTAGTTTCTATGTATGAAGACGTTAATCGTTCCTTAGGGGATTTCTTGAAATTAGACTTTGCTTTACTGATAGTAGAATTTAAATTATACTGGATATTAAATAGAGCTTCCATTTTAAATGCTGTCTTAAACTGTTGCGCAAAGCTATGCTAAGTAAGTCGAAAACACGTAAAAATCACAAGTCTTATGAATTTAATTAATACCTCTGCAAATTCGGGCATAGATTTCCCGTCTCAACACATTATCTTTTATTATTCTAAGTCTAGATTACTACTAAATATTAAAGTCTTTAAATTGCACTAAGTCGATCTTCAAAATACACTGAGAAATTCACAAGTCTACAACATAAACACTGGGATTGTAACTCACGGTTTTGCTTGCCAAACCTCTCCAAACACGTCGCTGTTGCGAGTGCGTCGCCGATGCTGCTCGTACCACGTGATGCGAGAATGACCTCACTGTACGTGACGTCACCCTTGATGCCGATGTCGTCGCTGTTCGGGCTCTGCTGAAGTCACCGTTGCCGCCTCAATACTGGTGGCGCCTCCTAGCGGAGACTGCCGCAAACTTCACTGCTGCGCTGCTATTGTTCACCACACTCCGGGGATTTACAGGCACTTCAGGGCGATCCACCTCTGGTTTCTATGCCTCACCAAACGGCACATACTGCCACTTCACTGGTTGCGGTCGCGTTTTAGCTATTCGCGATCCGACTCGATAGGACCAAATGTGGTCCTTCGAGCCGGATCGCGAATAGCTAAAACGCGACCGCTGTGGACCATTTACAGACACCATTTACAGAAACCATTTACAGACACTTTTGTATTGTCAAAAGTCGGTCACTTCGGTCAGTCAGGAAAGTGAAGCTAATTACACATTCCAAACCGCAAATCTATCTACTACAATAGTTTTAGTATATAATGCGAAGCCCGAAACACGTATCTGATATTTTTATGTATATCTAAAAATTCACCCACATCGATGTCAATGGAAAAAGTGCCCAGAACGCTGGCAGCATTGCCACGTTGGATGGCAATGCTGATTCGTTGACTGAAGTACAGCCCAGCCCTCTGCCACGTGAAGAGTCGACCAGCTGTTTGCTGATATCACGCACGACTCTATGAGCATTCGGACCCCATGGCCCCAATGTTTCAACCCCAAACGGCTCAAACATATAATTTCCGATAAGGGTATTATATTGAATGAATTTTTTGATGCCCAATAAGTTCCTTTTTTTTACTCATTTGTAAATATTATTATTTTTAGTCTGTATATATATACCTTTTAAGTTATACCTAATTAAAACACGTTTTTATTTTTTTGTCACTACAAATAAAAGTGTTGTATGTCTTTGTGCAAATTTCATAACTTTGTCATGAAAAATATCACCAAGTTATAAGTTGGTGACCTGGTTGTTCACAAAAATACATGGTCACTGGGCCATCCGGATAACTGAGGGCTTATTTTGCTCCCGCACTCAGCTGTGCGCTGGCGTCTAATGCCCGCTAAGACCTGCCGTGACCTGTTTTTTACTTACTTTCGGTGGTGTCCAACTTGTGGTCAATTCAGTTACTGATTCTGAATCAACTGTATTCAGGTTTCGCATATACTAAAAATAATGTTGTGTAAGGAGAAAAATGTGCAAGAAACTCCATGGACAGTCTTTTGAACCATTTTGGAAGTATTCGGAAACCTCAAAAAGGGTTTTTTACGGTTGGTAAAATCATCCAATTACAGATCCCACCCTTGGGCTGAGCGGGAAATAGTGTCAGACTCTTACTGACTAAAACCTACCGCGTTCATTCGTTACTTATCGTACCGGGGCCGAGCCTCCTTTCAGAAGCCGACCCATGACCCCAGTAGGCTTCGACCCTGCCTGCCTAACCTGAAAAAGGGTTATAAATCCTCCGACCAGACGGGTGATACGTCTAGTGAGCAACTGCCCGATAGATGATTTTGGTCTGTTGTATATGTTCTTCAAATCGCTCTAAGAACTCTAATAGCGCGATGCAACATTTCATAGTTTTTGTTCATGTGTGCCACCATAGAGGTCGCTACACCACGATATGAGTACAAAAAACTTATATGCATATTTCTTGTCGCTTCTATTATGTGAGCACGATATAAATAAATAATAATAAATGTATTTTAAAAATAAGTAGAAATAAGCCACTGGCAGAAAAGAAATGAGCTGTCTCAACCGATACCCGTTCACGAGCATGACGCGTGCTCGAAGATGAACGTTCTCATAAATTTCGTTCGTTGATAAACACTTCACCGCTGCTCCTAAATCTTCGTATGTCTATTGCTCCAATAATAATTCGTTCTTCCACGATATAATATTATTACGTGTTGAAACAGACAACTTGTAATTACCTCACCACACGATAGACAGATGTGAGAATACCTAGTACTGAGCAGATCTGTTTTATTTAATAAAAAAAAATCTGGGCAGGAGCAATTCACAAATCGAGTCTCAGAAGATTTTTGTGAATCTTAAAAACTATTTTTTACGACATATGCACAAAATAGTTTTCAGATGGTTGTCTATATTTGTGCTATAAGACCTTCCTTCATGCTAAATTTCAATTTTGCTATATAAACGGCCGTATATATTTTTTCCGTTAACTTAGAAGTGTGTTTTTTTCACAGTTTAAAGGGGATCGCAGACCTGAGTCATCATCATCATCATCATCCTTTTTAATGTTCCCACTGCTGGGACACAGGCCTCCTCTTTAGGAGAGGGAATGGGCCATAATCCACCACGCAGGCCCAGTGCGGGTTGGACCTAGGTATATGGTTTTAATTTCAACTCGATACCTCCACGCGTTCCAGAGATAAAGGGTCTTGACAGACAGACAGACAACAAAGTTTATCCATAAGGGTTCTGTATTTTCCTTTTGAAGTACGAGGAACCCTAAAACACAAACTAATTTAATTAAAGTAATTTTTCGTTTCCAATCATCTCCTAGGAGGTATATCCTCCGAGCCTTGGTAAACACGTTAATGTGTTGGTTCCAGCTGTCTTTTTTAGGAATCTGAGAGTCGTTATTGATTAGAAGACAAAAAAGTCAGTCTTGCCAGTTGCTGGCTTGTGGAGATCGCTCCATGTAAAATATTGATATCGGTTTAATTGCTTGATTGGGTTTGGCTTGCAGGAGGAGTACCGCCGTGTTCTCGCCGTGTGACACGCCCTGCGTGTCAGACTAAAAAAATAAAACAACTCCATTACAGTTGGGAAAAGGGTAGATTAGTTGGCTCAATATTCTTAGGTACATAGCCACAGTGATTACAACAGTATTTTTTATATCAAAAAGATAAAACCATTCCATTACTGACATACGTCATAACCAACTATGCTGTCTAACAACACCGAAACACTTCCCAGCTAACAGTTCTGCGCACTATTTATTTGCAGTTCCTTCAATACGAGTTACAGATCGCAGTCATCAAGTGTAATTGCGTCATGTTGATCTTAGAGCTAGTCCAGACAACACGTCTGTACACTGCAGATGGCAAGTGAACGGAACGTAAACGTTTCATAGGTGGAATTAGTTCTTCTGACCTTCATAAATCACTGTTCTGATGTATTAGCTTAGGGTAAAATTTCATCAAAAATCGTTCAGCAGTTTTTACGTGAAATTACTTAAATATGTCTATTTATACTTGTAATCTATCCTCACAAACTTTCAATAAATAATTTATTTGCTATATAATTATATTGTGTACAACAGACACATATTTTCCCTTAGTTACATTAGTGCAAATATTTAAAAAAAAATTAGAACAACATAAATTAATAAAAATTGATTAAACACATTTGTAGTTCACATTATTGAATAATAATACAACGAAAATATAGATAAAAAATAAAACATGAAATAAATATCTGCGGATTACAATGCATCTTCAAAAAAAAAATATAACGACAGGAATTTTTCATTAAAAAATCTTTTACTGAATTAAAGCTTTCCTCTATAAACCAGTCTCGGAAAACACGACAGAATTTGTTCTAAGGTAATTCGGAAATATGTTTGGGTATAAGTAGGAATTGAAATTACTAATATGGACAGTTACCTACGTCTAAAAAGTTGTAGTTTTACACTAATATTATAAACCGAAAGTTTGTGTGTACGTCAGGGATCAAAAGTACGGTTACTGTTGCACTCTAGCGATGTTAAAGTATCTTACATTTCTTTGTAGTAACAGTTCAACGCTCCACAACTAGTTTATTCAATACTTAAGATTCTATTCTACAAATTAAATCAGTCATGAATCATTAACCCTCTTGATTAAGACACTTGGTAGAGTGTAACTGCACTTTTGACCCCTGACTGTACATATATGTTCATAGACAATGGCAAAACGATTTGAGAAGGGTGCATCTTCAACACCTCTTCTTCAATCTGATGCATTTTCTGAAACCCATACAAACAGATATAATTAACTTTGTTGATTTATGCAGAAGAAATCGAAAAATAAAGAAGAAAGACGCAAAACGACGGAAGTGAACTTGAAACATATTGAACCCACCACGGATATGTTAGGTTCTCTAATATTAAAATATGGATAAGGATTTTTTTTTTTATTATCTTGTATGTATATTAAACTACCTTTTGCCAGCGGCATCGCCCGCGTGTAAGTCGGTTTCTCCATACAAACTTCCGACCCCCATTTTACCCCTTTAAGGCTGGAGTTTCGTAAAATCCGTTCTTAGCGGATGTCTACACCCTATAAGGAACCTACCTGCCAAATTTTAAGTTTGTAGGTGTTATAGCGTTTCAGATTTCGTGATTAATCAGCGAGTGATATTTCGCATTTATATAATATAGATTGAAAACCAAGGAGGTGCACCCCTCACCTGATGCTCAAGATGAAAACTTCTACATCCTATTCCAAAACATGGTTTACCAGTGTGGTAAACTTCATCTATAAGATATTTAGCCGTTTAAGCGTGATGGAATAACAAACACACATACAAAGTTTTGCATTTATCATATTAGTGATAGTATTTTGATGACAACAACATAAATTGCGAGTTGAAGTATGGCTTACAAAGGAGATCAAAAGTTGAATAAAAACTTTTCTCATTTAAATTAAATGGGATGAAGACAGAAAGATGATGATGACATAAATTGACAGTGGGATAAACATCTTCACTGAACAGTTGCATTCGACACTGAAAAATCCTTTTAGACTTCTCACTTTCATGTTTAAGATAACATCATAAATCAAAGCTATATCCAATGGCGTCACCGAAACGAGAATACGTTTGTTACAAATACAAATGTGGCGAGTCACATGTTTATGATACGCGTTTCTTATAGATTTATAACGTTTTACACCCGAAACAGTTTTGGGCTGCGTAGTGATTCCGGTTGGCATAAAAGGCCAACCTTTGATAACCAATGCTCACTCTCCATAGCAAATAGCGGATATAAGGATATGTATGAAAAATTTAAACAGGTTCGGTTAAGTAGTTTTTGCGACAATTGAATGTTTTCGCTTTACATTTTTCTTGATTCTTAATTATTTATTGTACAAAAAACCTAATATACTCGTACTACACAGTGATGTGTAGTGTTTTATTACATGTAATCTATATATAGGGTGACTGGTAATTAGTGAACGATACTTAAACATTGATTGTAGTCATGATAGCAAACAACTTTTAATATGGGACTAAACCTGAAATCTCTAAAAAAATCAGCCAAGTTCAGTACATTTTGACAAGTTAGGCGAACATAAAAGTGACCAGCAGATTATTTTTTCGCGATTTCAGGTTTGGTCCCATAGTAAAAGTTGTTTGTTATCATGACCACAATCGCGTGTTTAAGTATCGTTCATTAATTACCAGTCACCCTATATATAAAAGAAAGTTGTGTTAGTTACACTATTTATAACTCAAGAACGATTTGAACCGATTTGGTTGAAAATTGGTGGAAAGGTAGCTTAGAACCAGGAGAAGAATACAGGATTTTTTATCCCGTTAAACAAAAATAAAATCCAAAACCTGGTCTATTCGTATAGGGTAGAGTAGAGGGTAGAGCAGGGTAGAGTAGGGTAGAGCGAGTGCGAAGAAGGGGGCAAAAACTAGATAAAATATAAAAATTCAAATTATTATCCTTTCACTTAATCTTCGGAAGTTCAGGATATATCATGACATGCAATTTAGCTTCACCTTTTTGACTGACCGACATTTTGACAATTATAAAGTGACTATAATGGTTTACCTATTCGAAATAAACGTTACTGATTTCCGATTTCTTATTTCTGCGCTGGCACAGTATATTATCGTCTTCACGCATCTCAGAGCTCTGGGAATGAATTACCGCAACCCTGAAACGCAGAGCAACTGAAAGAACATGAGTGGATTGTAGTCAATAAAAACCTGGTACTCTCTCTCGCTCCATCTAGAGCGGGAGAAGATATTTAATAATACCTCGCCCTAAAAACAGAAGTTCAAGCACAAACTCATGTAATGTGCTGGTTTTCTCTTATTTCCGACCAGTATTTATAAAAACCACTCACTATAGAGAGATCGACGCGGAAGTCTTGTGTAGTCTTGCGTTTAAAACGCTGTTTGCCCAAGGTTATATCTTTTTTCATCTGTGAACCCGTAAAATTGACCGCGAAATTGTGTTCTCACGGACTTTAACGACGACTAATGCGGAATAAGCCATCATTATGTATTTTTTATTGTGTAAACAGGGTATCACGCCAGGCGGATAGTTTTCAGCGCCTGAAACTCTCTCTACGTTACAATACCGCCTCGTTAGTGTGTTGCAAAAGCTGCCTCTGAGCTATGATATCCTCGGTTCGATTGAGTAGTAGTTAAAGTATTGTTAAAATTTATTATTTCAGTAAATATATAATAGTTCACTAAACGTCTATATTGTAATGTATTAATTGCTTGACAAGCATGTAGACTATTTATGGTATATTAATTATTATAAGGGGTGGGGAGGCCTATTGTAAGGATTTTAGGATATAGCTGTTTACAAATGAACACCAGCTGTGTTATGTACACTTTCTTATGTTCTATAATAAGGACGAACTAAAACTTGATTGCAGCTATTTCTAAAATCTATACATATTACAGATATGTCAAACAGTAATATCTGTGATACATATAATAAATCTGTAGAAGTTTTAAAATGTAGGAAATCGATGTAGAAAATTTTTATACATTAAAATTGTGTGTAACTTGATATATTACATGAGCTTTGTTTCATCGAAATCGGTTGATATCGAAAGATATACTATAAGCAGCAGATTTTCGAGTAAGTGTAATGAAAAGTATTTGAAGACATTGTATGTATCTGCCGGCTATGATTGTACACAATAACATTCTAATCGAGTTACAATAGTCTACACCGAACGCTAGCCAATTGTCTGTTTTCATAAACCATTCGAAAATAAATACAAACTTCTTGCTATTACGTGATTTACTCGTGTTCGATCTATATCGATTCAAGTTCTATTTTGTGACTCGTGCGATGGCTTCGTCATAGTCCGTGGGTGGGGCAAAGGGATTGGATCAAGATGGGCAGCGCTTATGTACTCCAAACATCACTAAGATTTACTCTTAGCACTGTGACTCAGAAACTACTGGCGGTGAACCCTTACAAGTATTTCTAAATGCGAAAATGAGTGTGCCTGTTTGCCACGGACCGCTTTCAAGACAAGGATCTAGTTACCTAACTGGTTGATATTATAATAATAATAACTTTATTCATAACATACATTGAATACACTAAATATGATCGCTGGCTCCCAAACTAGGCTTATTGCCTGTGACTTGGGAGTCAGTTCCTCCAGAAAATACGTATTCACAATATGTGGTATGCTTAGACAAATTTTGAGTGAATAGATGAATAAATGGTTGGTTGCAATCATAGCAGTGAGGGTTTGCGTATGCATATCGTATGTGGTGGTGTATGTGTGATGGAGTGTGTGTATGTTAGTGTGATGGTGTGTGGGTGTGTTGAGTGTGAGGGGAGTGTAGAGAGATTTATATGTACAATTATAATTGCTAAGACAAGGTAGTTAATAGTTTTTCTATTTCTTCATAACTTTGTTCCATCAACCAAGATTTCACTTTATTTCTGCACAGATGTAAGTTAAGTGCGTGTATTTTAAGGAATCTATTTACTTTATTATATAAATGTTCACTGAGGTAGACAAACTGGTGTCTGAAAAAGGCTATATTGGTTGGTACACCCTTTTTATGTTAGGAAAATGGAGTTAGCGTTTGCGTGATGGGTGAGTGGACAGAATGAAAGAAATAAATGTGTTGCCCTAACCGTTACTTGGGGTAATGGCAACACATTTATTTTTTTCGTTGTTTCGGCGACGGGACAAGGGGAGGATCTTCCTCCCTTCCAATGTTGAGGGGTACCCAATTAGTGCTGCTGTGTGCACGATGGTAAATCAAGGTTAAGGTGCTAGGTGAGGTAAGTTTTATGTTGGGAAACTTCAACTACAATATTTATTGTATATACTAAATGAGCGATTTTCGCTTTCAAATGGAAATTGCTATATTACGACAAGAATGGCACGTCGAGTAAAAATAAAAAATTAAATATTTTTTTCGTTTCCTCACTAAACTCGCTTTTTAAATGTCTATTTTACAATGTCCTGATAAACTAAGTGCCTACTGCAATGTAGGATTTCTTTTTTTGAAGTGAAAATTCATCCAATGACTTCTCTCGCTCTAGGAAAGAGTGGGATGGCGTGTTAGACTTTTACTGACTAAAACCACACTTACGAGTACATACTTCAGGTTTTTTTTTTTATGGTAGGTAAAATCATCAAATGACAAATCCCGCCCTTGGGTGGGGCGGGAGATAGTGTCAGACTCTTACTGACTAAAAACCTACCCTGTTCCATTCATTGCCTTCGATCCAGGGTCCCAGGGTTCATTTTCACCTAACCCTTGGTCCCAGTAGGCTTCGGCCCTGCTGGGCCCCTACAGTTTGCTGACAACTCCTTGAGGCGCGCGGGTATAGTGCGCGCCGTAGACGACTTGGGCTCGGACCGGTCTGTTACTGGACGGACGGACAGCGAGCTACTCATTGCCCGCAGTCCGCAAGCCCGCGCCTACGGTGGTCATACTTCAGGTGCCTTTTACATTCTAGGACCGGGGATTTCCTTTTTAGAAATTACCCGCTAGGCATTTTATTACAATCATGTGAAGATTTCTTTTTCAACGCAGCCTTGAAATCATAAATTTTACTCAAACAGATTTCAAACAGAGAGTTTCTTACCCTGACTCTCATCTTTTTTCTATACTCCTCTGAAAGTCCAGACTAACTTTCCAACTCTCCTTCCCCTCCATTCGCCTCCACATGGCCTCGTCCTCCAACACTTTTGTTACGATTTCCTGATGCGCGGTTCGTCTGCCGCCAACACTGAGTCACGCAGACAGATCCGGATTTATACCAACACTAGTGCCCATAGAACGATAGGGTTGCCGAACTGGATACCGATGATTAATAGATGGGTTTAGCGAGATATACGAGGGTTTTGGCAACCAACAACTGAATGACCGGCTCATGGCTGCGTAATGCCAACCGCACGGAGCGATCTTTATTTCAAAAACGGTGTTTTATTTTTCATAGACTTTTTTATATTTAAAAACACTTTTTTATGATTTTATAACATAATTGCGTTCATTATAAATAACTATATATACATCTAATCTAACAAATATTACAACTTAACATGTATATATACAAACCAAAAATAATGATATGTACAAACGTGTAAAAAAAGAGCTCATAGGGCATCAAAAAATTCAACCGCATAGATTTCAATGGGTAAAGTGCCCAGAACGCTGGCAGCATTGCCACGTTGGATGGCAATGCTGATTCGTTGACCGAAGAAAATCTCAGCCCTCTGGTCACGCGAAGAGTCAAGTCACGTTGTTTATGTTTTTTTTTTTTTGTTTTTGACTGGCTCGCGTTCGACCATTATTTCACCTGATGGTAAGCGACGATGTGGTGGACGATGGAGCACGCTTGCCTAGAAGTAACTTATTCACTCTTGACTTAAATACCCCTAGGTGCTAGCTCATGCAGGCGCGCACCTAAGCGTTTGACAAACCTCACCACAGCTGCAACACAAACCTCCATAGTAAAGAGTTCCCGAGACCCTGTAAACCATGAAAAGTGGGCATCGCGGAAGCCTCAGTCGCCAACGAAAATGCAACATTGTGAACTACGACCAATCTGTCAAGAGTGAACGACTAAGGAGAAGGTGGTAGCTATCAGGAAAACAGATTTCGGAAAAGAATTCCACTCTCGCACTGGCAGGCATCGGGCCTATTGGGCCTCATCCATTTGCTGACCCTTTTATGCTCGTGTGGACGCAACGCGCCATCGACACTGACTGAGCTACGCGTTGTTCAGAGATCCCTCCGTGCCTCAAACCGCAAGTTGTTAATTTAGTAAGATAGTTGTTGGTCTATGTTCCCTTGGAACAATTTTCTAGTTTCACACATGCGAAACCGAAGCTAATAATTCACTGTTAACAGCGCGCCAGGAGCATTCTGTCAAAAAAAAAAAATCTGGAAATCGCGCTCCTCGAGCGCAATGACTCAAAACCCTTTTATCTGTCCACAGTTAGCAATGCGCGTACCATTGATCAACGTAACACTACTATTTGCAGTATTTATAGATACTTATAATACTGTTCTCCGCCATTTGACACTCAAGGTGATACACTCATAACGCTATAACTTTAATATTCTTAGGCTAGACAAATTAAATGAGATATTATTGTCATGTGTTTCTTATTTATTATGTTATAGGGTTGTAGAAAAGAACTTAAATTATGTGTGTTGTGGGCTTGTGGGGCGAAGTTTGCTATGAACAGTTTTTATCATCATTTGTTATCTGCCTGCCCAGCCAGCTTGTCCTAGCCTCATAGGGCTATATTGACATGAAAAACCATAAAATTACTTCTCGCGCTGAAGCGAGAGGGATTGTCTAACTTTAGTTCATCTGTGTTTCCCATTTAATTACCCATTGCGAGGGTCTCAATAACTCTACGGAACAATCCTGCAGCCCTAGGAGACATTGACCTTCCAAAAGCCCGCGAATACGATGGCTGGGAAAAGCCCTGCGACTCCCGATATCCGGGGCACTCGAGACGTGAGGCTTGTCTACTCTTTACGCTTTAGGCCAACTCCTTTACTCGCATTAATTGCTCATCACTGCTGAAAGCATTCATCACTAGGAACTGCCGTAGATAAGGGAATAAAATTTCATACATTTTTTTGGTCCCACATTGAGGTGCCTAAACCAAACCTAGGTGCTCAAACCATAGATGCTGAAGAACTGGTGCCGAAAGTGGAATACTTCTGCTCCTAAATGATACAATAAAATTGCGCTGAGCTTGCGCGTACCGAAAAAGCATCTAAGCATTTGCAGCACGTCAGACACACTTAGGTAAAGTGAGCTGTCAATCTTCAGCATTAATTGGTCTATTTTGAAAATATCTTACATTGAAAATGTAGATCAAGCGAGATTCAATTGAGCTGTCATTTCTCTTGATGTTAAGGATCGAGGAAATAATTTTAAGCTTGCTTCACTTACGTTATCTCCCACTGCTGCTGTTATATACAGTCAGCTATCAACTTGCACCTTTACTTTTTACCCGACTACGGCAAAGCACGGCAAAGCCAAAGGAGGGTTATGATTTTGACCGGCTATGTATGTGTAGCGACATCTATGTCGTCACAAATGAACTAATCCTGCATCGCGCAAGTAAGATTCGCGGCGCGATTGGAACATATACAACAAAACCGAATTCATCTATCGGGCAGTAGCCCACCAGATATAACACCTGTCTGGATGGAGGATCCTCCCTTTTCAATGGAGGTATGTGGGACTTTACTCTCTGTTCCATTACCCCTAAACTGGTGACCCTCGACAAAGAACGTCAGCGCAGCCTTCGTGCAGCTACTACTTCGTGACGTCATCATCACTTCCTCGAGCTTTCGAGCAGCGAGCCATACAGCCAGCACCCACGGCTATATGGGTATCCTGACCACCAGCATGCCTACTTGGACATACCTGGTCATCACCCTCAGCCTCATCAGCGACCTTGGCTAAACACCCGCCCCTTAGGCCAGTCACATGAAGAGCCTTGAAGAACCTCTCCTGGTCGACGACAGCAGTCAAGCCCTACGTCGCATAGCACCGCTCCGACTCACTGGAGCCAGCTGCACTACTCCGACTCACTGGAGCCTGCAGCATCGTATCCCGACTCACTGGGATAGCACCACCCCGACTCACTGGGGCATCACCGCAGACAGTTCCGACTCACCGAGAACTATGCGGAATCCGGTTCCGACTCACTGGAACCAACCTCCATTGGCCTGGCATGCATCACGACGCCTCAAGAAGCATCAAGAACCATCGATCTCCGATCTCCGGAGGGGAGTGATGTAGCGACATCTATGTCGTCACAAATGAACTAATCCTGCATCGCGCAAGTAAGATTCGCGGCGCGATTGGAACATATACAACAAACCCGAATTCATCTATCGGGCAGTAGCCCACCAGATATAACACCTGTCTGGATGGAGGATCCTCCCTTTTCAATGGAGGTATGTGGGACTTTACTCTCTGTTCCATTACCCCCAAATATGTATGTATGTATGTTCATCTGTTCCCTCATAGCTCCTAATCTACTAATCAGAACTCGACATACGAGGTATCGTTAGAACCGTCTTAGGGCTGATTTCATCATTCAATTTAAAAACTTAGTTCAACTAAACTGAGCTCAGCCTAATCTAGTTTAAAGACCCGTCTCGTAAACATGGGCGACAACAAAAGAATTGAAACTGAGTTTAGCGTAAACTAGGTTCAATTCATCGTGGTGAAACGCAAAATGAAGCTATAATCTCGATTAGTCGCTCAAACTGCGTTTTGTTTGAACGAATCGCGATTAGTTTATTGGTGAATTTGGCTCTTAATTGTCCGCTGTAAAGTCGTAGTCACACGTTATTTTAAATACGGTTGGTACGTAGATATACTCGTATGACTACGGCTTTTTTGTGTACTTCTTGTTTCTCGAGTAACCTAGTTTATTTCAGTATCCTGAAAATCTTGTTTCACTCTTTTTTAGCGTCTTTTTTGTCGTAGTCGGGTTTTAGCTTTTTTACTTTTTTTGGTGAATAAATATGGCGTCCTCTTGTCTAAAACAACTATAGGGCATAGGAAGAGCTCGGGTGCGCCGACCTGATACAAATGGGTGGAACGTCGCGGGCTGTCCTTTTGATTACGAAGTGGTTGTTTAGCAATAACACATATCACCGTGAAATTATAGTGGTGGTTTTCCCGTGGCAGAACGACTTACCATAAGGAGTAGGTACTTTCGAAACAAACAGCAAAAGTAAAAAAAGAAACTAATTGCAAAAAATAAAATAACATACTTCTTTAAAAAAACACACATAAATTGATCAAAACTCTAATTTCGGAAGTCGGTGTTAACTAAGAAACAAACGATAGGTACTGAGACATTTTTTGTGTTTGTTTTAGGAAATAAGTTTTTTCTTTTTTGTAAAATTTCACGGTGTTGGGACCGTATACACTGTGATTTTTTTTATAGAGCGTTTGTTACTTTCTACCCACCGTTACTTTTGTACCCACTCTCCCTACAAGTACCTACTGCACACTAAACTAACGTATTAATTTAACATTGACATGGACAATAATTTGAAGATAGACAAGTAGATGGATGGAGAGGAAGAGGGAGGCCGAAGAAGAGATGGATGGATTGTGTGAGGAGTGATATGAAAGAAAAGGAAGTTAGTGATAGTGTGACGGCTGGCAGGATAGAGTGGAAGAAAAAAACGTGTTGCGCCGACCCCAAGTAATATGGGACAAGGGCAGGAAGAAGAAGAATGGACAATAATTTGAACTAAAATTTATTACGAATTATATTTCGATTTAATTTAATTTTAATTTGACTTCTATTTATTTATTTGTTTCTTTCTTTTACTTATTTGACATCTTTTTTATTTTTTTACTATTCGACATACTTTAATAATGTGACTTATTTGGAATAATTCTTTTGACTATAATGTAATATACCGTATATATCTTGTCAAAAAAAAACTGCTCATACTTTTTATCCCATGAATAACACATTCGCAACTAAACACTGTCATAAAAACGAATCGGTTCTTAAATCTAGTTTTATTTGTTTTGAAAACAAAGTGGTTAAAGCACGACTCATCGATAGCTCTTTTATTAAAAGAAAAACTTTCATATGATTGAGATTTATTTCACTGAACAGAAACACCTCGGCTTACTTCAGCCTCTCAGGAGATTTTCAATTCTTAGAAGCTGAACTAAGATTAGATTTAGATGGATTATGACTTTTTGAACATATAAATCTGTTTCACTTCTATTCCTCTTGTGCATTTTTGGATATGAAAATATGTTTTAATATGTTCAATGCGTCACGAGGTCAAATACGCCCCGTACATGTCAAACATAGTTTTCTCTGCCGTGCGCAAGCCGTAACTTAAATTTGGTTTAGTTTAGAATAAAGATGAATGTATACCTAAGATGCCCTAGAAACAGAGTGCGGTACTGTGGTGTATCTACTTTAATACGGGGTCTGTTTGACCTCGTACCGCACTTAGCCAAACAAACAATTTTAGTTTATCAGACGTTACCGGGTCTAATATGCCCCTTACCGTCATAATGATAGTTTTCAAACGAGGTCCTAGATGCCCCGTACTGCAGAAATAGAAATAATACAAATTTTAATATGAGCGCCGCTGTCATCGTGATAATACGTTAATTAAAAACGACCAGAATGTGATTTCTTCATAATTCTTTTACTACTAGAAGATTAAAAAATATGAATTGAGATTTTTAGCTCCAATGAATTTCACCACAATTTATATTCATATGATAAAAATTACAGATACGAAATTCAAATGTAATATATTTGTTTATTTTTTAAAGTAAAATATGGCCCTTTAGAAACTACAAAATTAAATCATAATTTTTATCACACAGAACAATAATTAAAAATAAAAGTTTTAGATAACCCCCGACAGTCCTTGTCATCAATATGAAATGTATAGAACTGGCCAAGACGAATCTAATGAGCCCAAAATCGATGGGTTTACTAGTAGGCATTCCAAAGTTCCATCAGCCACCTCCCAGTTCTAGCATCAAGTCCTTGTCATCATGAGAAATGTATAGGACGGGTCAAGTCGAATTTAATGAGCCCAAACTTGATGGGTTTACTAAGAGGTATTCCAAAGTTCCATCAGCCACCTTCCAGTTCTACCATCAAGGCCTTGGCATCATGAGAAATGTAAAGCTCTGGTTAAGGCAAATCTAACGAACCCAAACTCGATAGCTTTACTATGTTAATAAGCAATCCAGGGTTCTTACCTTCGAGCTCCATAATCAGACCAGCTCGATGGCACCAGATTGTACACGAGTATTTCAAATATTAGGTTACACGTATTTTTAAAATAAAGTTAATACCCATTGTTTAAAAACCCACACACATGCACAGATCTTTATAAATTAAAAATCATCTCGATTACGTCAGCTTTCAAACAAAAAAAACCGCATCAAAATCGGTCCATTCGTTTGGGCGCTACGATGCCACGGACTGACACACAGACAGACAGACACGCAAACTTATAACATCCCTCTTTTCCGTCGGGGATTAAAAAAGAAAATGCGAATGGAAAGTAAAATAAATTTTATTCAACACAAGACTAAAACATTAAAGCTAAGATCAGCTGCAAAACAATAACCAACCCTACACTCAATTCTCAATTCGTAATACAATCTAAAAACAAAATAAACACGTTAGAAGGACTATTAAAAACTCAACAATCTAATGTAACATAAAACAAAATTACCAGATCAACAACATAATCTAACAAACAACTAAAACGTTTATGTTGAACACACAGCATAATGTTGAGAACACAATATTGAAAACAACATAATGTTGAACAGAGCACAGTGCTATACAGATAATGTTGGAAGGTCTCTCGTGCAATATTCTTGAAATGGGTTTACGATCGCTAATAAACGTTCGATACAAGAAACATTTGTGTGGTCACTGTGATAGCGATGAAATTTACAGGAAAATTATCTAGGTTAATTTCACATTTAAACTGGACAAAAATTGATTTCCAATATTGCAAGAGGCAGCGTTGGAAGGCCTTCTACAAGGTGGACCGATGAGCTGATGAGGGTCACGGATATTCGATGGATGCGAGACACACAGGACCGGTCGTTAAGGCGACACTTGGAGGAGGCCTATGTCCAAAAGTGGACGTCTTTCGGCTAAAATGACAATGATGAATCTTTTTCCAACGACTTTTTATTCTTACGTCTTACTCGTCGTGCTGTAATGAATGCATAACAACTAAACAGATCGATTACAAAACAAAGATAGGGGTTGGAACCTGACTCATACAAAATCTTTTTCTTTAGTCATTTCTACATGAATATCTTTAATTAATTCATTAATTCCCAAGAGGACGCCGGCGTCCGCACACCTATTGTCTTTCTATTGTGTCTCTAATAACGGTATTCAGCAGATGCGTGTGAAAATGAAAGAGAGATGAATTGTAACAGCAAAAAAAAAAATATCATATCATATCAATATTAATATTTGTTATAGATCTAACCAGTATAAACTTTTTTTTTTTTATTGATATAAACTAGTGCTTGACTGCAATCCGACCTGATGTTAAGCAGTGATGCAATCGTTGATGGTGAGGCGCACTAGTTTATTAAGAGCCTATTCACTCTAGCCTTGAAGACACCTAAATTATAATCGGACAGGAAGACCGCAACAGGCAAACTGTTTCAATCTCTCGATGTACGCGGTATAAACGACGAGGCAAAACGCTTAGTCCGTACCGTAGAAGTTTCAACAACATAAGATATTCGCCGTACGCCGGGTTGTCCGATGGCTGAATTGAGATGGCGGAATTATGTCATGTAATTCCTAAATTGGTAAAAAAGTTAAGGAGGTATAACCATCATAAAAAAAAAACTATTTTTCTCGCCAAGACGTTTTCTATGGTAGCCGTATGTATGAAATTTGACGTCATAGACTATATCGGACTTCTCTTTCTTATTAGCAGCTTTGCTTTATTAATTATTTTATACTATAGCTAAACGATTTAATTTGTATAATAAAAAAATTGACAGCGACAATAAAAATCTATTAACAATCCTAACATGTCATCAGCATCTCTTCTTCTAACCACCGCTCATATACTTAAGTCTCTTCTCCTTTGTGTCTATAACTAATAAATTAATTTTAGTTCTATACTTCCCGCTAGCACTGGCACCGCACCACTCCACCCAATACACCGCAACTCACTGCCATCTTCCTTGACGTCATACCCTCATTTGGCAGGTCACTCACTAATGCAGGACGGCAGTCCCCACTACTTGCCACCACGACAAGCTGCATAAGTGTGTCTTAACGAGTTGTTTGATTTGTAAACGTGAGGTAGTTTACTGTTCCTCTGTAATCGGTTTTAGATTCTGACTTTAAAACGTTGGAGATTCGGAATTTGAACGCATTTGCTTAGATATCTCATCTCATTTTTGTTTTTTTTTTCCTATGCTTGATCAAAATGCACATTGTTGATCGAAGACTTCTATTTTAGGATCACAATCAAAACATTCATGGACCTAAAGTTATTTTAGACCTGACAACATGATTGCCAGTAACAATTGGATTTTTTTGGAAGACGAGCAATGGGTAGCTTGCTGGACGTCTAGCCATACGGTAAAGATGAAGCCCGAGTCGACAGAGTGTTGTTCCACGCGCGCCTCAAAGAACTATCAGCAAGACTGACGGGGTAGTGCCAATGCCTGTCAGGGTTCCGTACTGTCCAAACGGGTTACCGTGATCCTCACATTGGCTAGATAATAATTGAAGGAACACAGTGAGTTTTAATCAGTACAAGTCTGACACTCCCTGTCGCTCCACCTAGAGCGGGAGGAGTCATTCGATGATATCTCACGTAAAAAACGAAACAACGATTATATTTAAGTTTTTAGATCGCAAAGAACAATTAAGGAGAAAAAGGCAAATAGGTGGGTCAATAATAGTCCATAGCGGACCTCCATCCAGTACGGGAGCAGTTATTTAATCATTTCTTAAGCCGTAACTAGTCAAGCATTCACCTACATAGGCACTATCACACGAATTCACACGATAACACGGCACACAAATTCAGGTAATTTATCATTATATATTTAAAATCTTTTCCTTTTCCTTTTATTATCCCTAAATTGCACTAGCCTAATTTTTATTTTTTATTATTATTTTCATTTGTATAAATGCACATTACTATTACTAAGTGTTTATTGGATGGAAAAATGACCCCTGTAACACAGGTTTTCCTAGCATAGGGGTCATTGATCATGTGTCTTGTATCTCGCCAATTGTTCCTTTGATTAAGTGTCACTTGTAATTGTGTACTTTTTGTAAATAAAATATTATTATTATTATTATTATTATTATTTCCCATCCACATCAAAAGGCCCGTAGAGAACAGATTTAACCAACAATATCCTCACCTAACAAAGTAATCGTCATCTCTCTCCATTTGCCACAAGCCCTTCACATTCACATCATGGCGCTGGCGTCACATGATCGTATAGATTATGTGGATATATTATTGTATATCAACAGTGTATCTATCGAGTATAAATATGTGGGCTGCATCTAATACGCGCTGTTTAATTAGCGGCTTGCTCGTAGTTGGCGAGACGCCCGCCGTCTCTTTAGCAGTGGATTTACACGGAACCAGTTGTGATGTGGCTAGCTTGGTCAAGTCTTCGCCACAGACACCTTCCAAAATCACGGTATCTGCTTGTTACCTACAACGGCATTATTTTATTAGAAGCTATTCCCAACTGCATCTCTCCCCTGGCCTTTCTCCCTCGCTCCTGACCACGGCCTGAATCAGGGTCCTGTGCAAGAGGTCACCACTACCGATCGCCTCCACGAGGACACGGCGGTACTCCACCCAAGCAGAGCACACCTCCACCGTATACACCACCGTGTGCTCCGGTGGTCTGCACACTGGTGATACCTGATCGTTCCTTCCGCCTGAATGTAGTGCCGAAATTTCCGGAACTTATTAGGTCTTGTGAGGACTTGCATCATACGGAAGGTGATGACGCTGTGACGCCTCTTCAGCTATTGCCCTTACCGCCATGAACAACGCGGTTTCGTTCGCAGGGCCAGTGCGAACTTGGCCTGTGAACGAAACCGTACCAGGCCCGCGTGGTGGATTACGGCTTACTTTCCCACAGCAAGAACGCCTAATATATTATAAGCTGATAATTCTATGCCATTATGCTTGTAGTACTTTATTCTTCACGTCACATTTGGCACAAATAATCTAATTTTCTTCCTGTCTCCACTATGACCATGTGCACTCGCTACTATAGCAGCGCACCGGCATCGCCCGTGAGCCGTGTTTGGACTCCGTCAAACAAGAATAGCTCGCGATCTTTTTATAGCTGGTGTCACGTTGGAACAAATATAGCAAGCACATACATACGTACATACAGTGCACAGCAAGCTCGGTATTATCTGCTCGGATGAGTGACCTTCGCATGTAAACTGTTGGGGCTGTTTCTTATTTGGCAAGAATTAAAGTTCCCAGTTTTTTAGGCAAAGATTCGAATATCTACTTTTAACGTTTGGTGGTGACACGTTGATACAGTTTCACATATTTTTTTTATATTATCTAGTTATTATTTGTTTTTTCTTAATTCTTTATTGTACACCATATTAACAACCTATAAAATAAGTACATATGAGTTTAACTCAAAATTGAGTTTAAAAAATTTAAGTATAAGCACAGTAGCATAATCAGCCTTACAACGTCCTACTGCTGTGACTCGACCCTCCTCTCTAGGAGAGGAAGGAGAGGAAATGGACCGTAATCCAGTACACGGGCCCTGTGCGGGTTAGTGGATGTCACATGTCTTCGAATTGGTTTTAGAACATGCCGGTTTCCTCAAGATGTTATCCTTCGCCGTTTTGAGAACAGTGGTGGTAAAATAAGTTGAAAAGAGTTATGGGCTTGGCTGTATCGCGTCAGTAACCGGCGGTTCTCGTCATATTACAGCGATAGAGTTGTCATCAGTCGGTGTAGTGTTCGCCACGTTTGGCACACTGTAGCCAAGCCACGCGAGGTGTCACATGTCACAATAGGCCACCTACGAAGCGCTGACAGACGATCAGCTGTTGGAAGAACAATTGAAAGATGGAAAGAAAAACAAAACGAAATAAGCCTTTGTTTTCTTATGGACTATATTAAGAAAACAGATACAAGTGAAAGAGAAAAATGGGTAGAGTGCGCGGTTGAGTCGTGGTTGATACCCATTTGTCTCTTTGCGTGGTACTTTGAAGACCTTTTCCAATTAAGGCCAGGTTCTACTCATTTCGACCTTTTTTGAACCTCTGAATCTGGATCAACAAATATATAAAAGTGAACACCATACAGTAAAATTGTTTTATATAACTAACCGTATGATCAACCGCCGGGCAAAATTCAAAATATGATAATTATAAATTATTTGGCTCGATAAAAAGGCGACTCTGACCCTAACTTACGATTTCAAACGTGTATATCTACGCGATTACGTCACGGAAATATTTTAAAGTTTCATAATATATTAAAGCTTGTTTTGTAAAAGGGTCTGGTAAAAACAAAAATCTTAAAGAAAAATAAGACCACTGTTACGGGACCGCGAAGTCGACATAGACCCGGGTTTTGTTCAAACAAAATATTCTGTGACTACAACCGGCCCTGTGGGTCTCCCCCCGCAGTCTTCACTCACAGATATTGTGCATCTCGCATCTATCAGCAAAAAGTTACTATAAAAAAAAAACAAATAAATCATCAAAATCTGGCGAGCGAGACGAGACGAGTCGTCTTCCATATTCGTGATAAAGGATAAATTATATTTATTTTGCAAATAGGTTTTAAAAAACGCTTTTCAATGGTAAGTTTGATAAGAGTCAATGGTAAGTTTGAAAAGAGTGTCCATGGAGTTTCTTGCTCATTCTTCTCCATAGAATACGCTTTCAAAAGTGCAATTAGTATTTTTTTTTCTGACAGACAGCCTTCTTGGCTTTTCAAAAGGAAATTTGCAGACTGCAAATAGTTTATTAGAAATAAAATGATTTGAATCTTTGAATCAATACTTTTGTCAGTTTTAACTAGATGAGGCTGGTGTTTCCCAGCTGACAAGTCTAAAAAGAAACACCGAAACAAACATCCAATCAGTATACTCTCCTCAGTGCATCTCCCATAAAGTAACGAGGTTATACACCAGATCTATCAATCGTATTTACATTAGAGCCCTGGGCACAGTCCGCGCTATATAAATACGCGTACGACAGACTTCTCCGAAGTCAAGTGTGGACGGAAATAGAATCGCATCATACTGTCGGATGAGCAGGGATTGTGCAGTAAGTCAGCTGTGTGATGGGGGCATTGGTGCGTGTGCTGATTGATGGGCTGTTAGTCATATGATAGAGAATACATAGTGAAATACGTATTATAAGAGACCAGGTTATGAAACCATTTACCGATATTTATAGACACATTAATAGCAACACGCCTGTATTTCTCAAAGGCTTAAACTGACATGTACCTACGAGTATAATAATCTTTATTTTGCTTTTTATATGAAGCCTTGATAATTAAGGATATTTCCATTTTTAGGTTAGATTTTTTGAGGTGGGGAATCACTAAACAATTCCTCCCTATCCCGTGGTTCAGATTTGTTTTTTACTGCCCATCAGTATTTCTTCAGTTTTCCTTTGAATTCAAAATATGCCCTAGACTAGCACTGCTGGGGAGCTATTTGAAAAAATCTCACCTTGAAAGCTAAGTTAGCTGACATTACCTAAATCAGACGATAAGTACCCCAACTTTGTTATTAATCGAATTACGTACACATTCGTAAAGTTGCCAAAAAGTGCAAGGCGTGCATAGAACGACAATGCGTCATAGGGTGTCGACAGACACGACAGATCGCGACATTCTCGTCGCACCTCGCTGTGCCTACACAACGCACGCGTTTGTAACACCTCACGTATCCGCATACTGCGGAGTGGAGGCAGTAGGTCAGGTTCAAGGTTTGAGAGTTATGCAAGGAAAATATTCTCAAAAAAATATTTTTATGCCTTTCTTTGTAGCCCTGCCAATTTTGCTCATCATACTTTTTTCGTCAAAGGGATTCTCTGTGAATACAAGAGGAGAAGGAATTTCCTATAAAAATAAAAAGAATGTTTAATTCAGTCGCAGTAGGTCAATTAGACACAATTGACCTACTGCGACTCTTTGAATTTCAATTGTTGAACTGCCTATACGCGTTGGCGTCGGCCCTTGTAGACCCTCAACGTACGCCTTCCAAAGATGAAGGATTCCATAGCTCCGTGATACATGACGGATATTTTAAGTATTTTTTGATATTTTTTTTTTTTTTTTTTATTGTATTTGGGAAACAAAAAAAAAAAAAAAATTAGATATTATGTACAGGAAGAAAAAGTAAAAAGCAAGGCTTTGTTGATAAGCTTGAAAGAGGCCTAAAATAGAGATAACCAATTAATTTCCACTACGTAATACTACTTGACTGTTAATAATGGCAAGTCCCGACTACGAATTATTACGTAGGACTTTCACTACAGATAATTTAGACATAAATGTTAGTGGTGCCTGCCTATTCGCAATACGCAATATTACGTACTTTACTTTCTTTAAATTAGTACCCGTGATCCCAACTACGAAGTATTACGGAGCAAGCCATTTGTATAGTGGCTACTAATTGTGATTAACTTTGGTATTCAAAAGATATGTGCGTCTGTACAATACTGTTACTGGAGCCCATTTAGTTCTCGTAAGGTGTGAAAAAAAGGTGAAGGTAAACAGTGAAGATTCAGGAATAAAAGATTACAATCAAGCTTATTCCGGACTTTAGTTCACGCTCATTCCCTCAATGTATTACAGAATCATTTGTCACACCTTTTCGTTACTCTGTATTAGCTCCACGACTTGCTACATCTGAGCACTTTATCTTATTTACCAATAATTTTAGCAAAATTGTTACTGCTACTAACCGTTAGCTATTACCTCTTGCTCAATAGGCCATAAACAAGCTGGTCAATTTACTGTGTCAATTCCAAATAAGCCTAATATAAATCATCTTTAGACGCTTGTTAAATTTTACTGTGTTCACTGCTGAACTTTATCTTTTTTTTTTGCTTCAACTATCTTGCTATCGCTGACTTCCTTTCCTTTTCCATCTTTTCTTTGGCATCCTTCTTTCTTCCATTAGTCCTTTTGGGGGTATGCGGAACAGAGAGTAAAGTCCCACATACCTCCGTTGAAAAGGGAGGATCCTCCGACCAGACAGGTGTTATATCTGGTGGGCTACTGCCCGATAGATGATTTCGGGTTTGTTCTATATGTTCCAATCGCGCCGCGAATCTTACTTGCGCGATGCAGGATTAGTTCTTTTTGTGACGACATGGATATCGCTACATCACTCCCTTCCGGAGATCGGAGATCGATGGTTCTTGATGCTTCTTGAGGCGTCGTGATGCGTGCCAGGCCAATGGAGGTTGGTTCCAGTGAGTCGGAACCGGATTCCGCATAGTTCTCGGTGAGTCGGAACTGTCTGCGGTGATGCCCCAGTGAGTCGGGGTGGTGCTATCCCAGTGAGTCGGGATACGATGCTGCAGGCTCCAGTGAGTCGGAGTAGTGCGGCTGGCTCCAGTGAGTCGGAGCGGTGCTGTGCGACGTAGGGCTTGACTGCTGTCGTCGACCAGGAGAGGTTCTTCAAGGCTCTTCATGTGACTGGCCGAAGGTGCAGGTGTCCAGCCAAGGTCGCTGATGAGGCTGAGGGTGATGACCAGGTATGACCAAGTAGGCATGCTGGTGGTCAGGATACCCATATAGCCGTGGGTGCTGGCTGTATGGCTCGCTGCTCGAAAGCTTGAGGAAGTGATGATGACGTCACGAAGTAGTAGCTGCACGAAGGCTGCGCTGACGTTCTTTGTCGAGGGTCACCAGTTTGGTGGTAGTGGAACAGAGAGTAAAGTCCCACATACCTCCGTTGAAAAGGGAGGATCCTCCGACCAGACAGGTGTTATATCTGGTGGGCTACTGCCCGATAGATGATTTCGGGTTTGTTCTATATGTTCCAATCGCGCCGCGAATCTTACTTGCGCGATGCAGGATTAGTTCTTTTTGTGACGACATGGATATCGCTACATCCTCTTTCTTTTAGTTACGCGATCTTCTGGAGAGAGGATCGCGTAACTGACCGAGATCGTGACGCTAATTCATTATCTATTCTTTAATGACGTGACATCCCTCTTTTTACATTAATCATCCATCAGTTCATACTTTTCTTGGTAGAAGAAAGAAAGAAAGAAAAACAGTTTATTTACGCGAATTGACGCAACTTAAAACTATATACAAACATAATTAGCTCTCTTTTAGTCAGATGCATTATAATTTATTTCTTCTGCAAACCGGTGACTCGGAGAGCCAACTTCTATAACACTTGAGTCCATACAAAGGTTGTCTAGCTATTAGAAATCGCTATCAGCAACAAGGCTGCCATTGAATCCATAGAATCAAGATAAATTATTTTAGTGTATAGTAAACTCTCTGGTACACACACATAATCAGTGTTCTAGTGTTGCCATTGCTGGGACTCAGGCCTCCTCCATAAGAGAGTGAATGGGTCATTCAGTGGTCGTCCACTATGCGAGCTCAGTACACGCTGGTAACTCTACGAGTCAACTCAAGTAAAAACTTGAGAGGATGCAACAGAGTTGACCTACTGCTTTTTCCGTTCCAGGTGATGTTGTTGTAAGCTGCGCGCGCCGCTCAGTTGGCGAGCCCGCAAGGGCGTTACTAACTAGCGGTGTAACATTGTATTAGTGGATCTTTTGTTTGGCGACAAAGCTGCGTATTTATCATGGCTGGTTATGTCACTCGTTACTCACTTTAAACTTCACTGAAGTGAGCAACTAAAGACGTCACTGCTGCTGCGATAGAAGACGCCCCGAGCGTCGGGAATTGCTGAGCGATCTCCGGTCTCCGTAGGCGCGGGCTTGCGGAAGACGAGCAAAGGGTAACTCGCCGTCCGCTCGTTCTACAAGACCGAGCCCGAGTCATAGACCGCGCATAGAGTTCCGTTCCACGCGCGTCTCATGGAGATGTCGGCGTACCGTAGGGGCCCAGCAGGGCCGATGCCCGCTAGAGCCATGGGATTAGTTCTAAAAAAGATGTACTCATGGTTCTGAAACGTAAAGGAAGTGGGTTTTGAGTAATAAAACTCTGACACGTCTTCTCTAACCACCCTAAAGCGGGAGAAGCCATTGTATGTTTAGTAACGCAAGATGCAGTATTCGACCAGATCTGCGCAAACGATACCAGATTACGCATCCATTACAACCAAGATTTATAGATAGAGAAGGAATAGACTTTAAATTGAAATGATTTACAATATCAAGTGTGACAAAACCTACTACAAACGTTAAATAATGAGCTCCAGACTGAAAGCTAAAACTGTCGTCCACTCATTGAAGATGACTCACCTCGCTCCCGTACTGAGATAAAATAGTATCTATTTGCTTCTTGCAAACTTAAAAGTTAAGCGGTTATCCGGTTATCTATTACATTTGCTAATTGCTTCATTTAATGTAATATTTATTTAACTGCAATAATCAAAACTTATTTGTAATAGGTATATATACAAATTAAAAATAGTAATATGTACAAACAGGTAGAAAAAGAACTTATTGGGCATCAAAAAATTTCATCCACATCCCTATTATTGTTATACATTTTATTCATTCTTTTTACATCATATATTTTAAACAGTTTTTTTTTTTAAACATCTTAAAACACACATTATATATATACAACATTACTATATGCGAAACACGTGTCTATACCATGATTTTTAATTAGATGAACCAAAGTGACAGCAGTGGACAATGCCCAACTGTCAAATAACAATGCCCAACTGTCAAACAACCATTGTTATAGCTGTCACTTTACTTCATCTAATAAAAAATCATAGTATAGTATTTTTATGTAAAGAATCTATGAACAAAATTTCATAACTGTATCATGAAAAATCACAAAGTTATAAGCTGGGTATTTTACCAGGACTGAGGGGTTGTGTTGCTCACGCACCCAACTGAACGCTGGTTCCCAATGCCCTCAATGACCTGCCGTGACCTGTGTTGTAACTAAAAATTCGAATACATGTGACATTCACCAACCCATACTAGGCCCGCGTGGTGAATTACGACCTATTCCCTCTCCTAGAGAGGAGGCCTGTGTCCCAGCAGTGGGAACATTAAAAGGCTGATAATGAGTCTGTCGGTGACTGTACTAAGTTTATCTAGAACATTACTGACACTCCATGCCTCGAAACGTACGTAAAGCCTTTGGTCCCGGGTAACATTCTTAAATTTTTGACAACTTTTGTATCAGGATGTTGATCCAGTGATAACTTCAACAGTTGGTGTTTTTAAAACAGATTGCGTCGAAAAAAAAAACAAAACAATTTCCTCAATTTGCGTGCCATCATCATCCTCCTGGAGTTTAGTCTATACAAGGTATGTACATTATTTGTCTCGAGTGCATAAGGGCTCCTGTACACGAGCCGCCGCCGACACACCGACACCACGCCGCCACTGTGTATACCGCTAATCGGATAAAAACATCTCGCACTCAGCACACAGATGACATTATGTTACTCTGTGGTCTAAATGCTGAAATACGATAGAGAAGAGTACGGAGCTATATTTACTATACTTTTTGGTACAGAGTGACGATGCGTGGGCGAGCCAAATATATTACAATAACACAAATATTTCAGTCTCCATTATTATAGCCATTGACTTTGAAGATCCATTGTAGCTTAACTACAATTAGTAATTCTCACAACTGCAGATTTGTAAGAACGCTGTTGTAGTAACTTACTGTATGAGCTTCATTGTCAGTAAATGATAATGATAAATGTTATTTATTTTGCAAATAGATTTTAAAATACTCTTTTACACGTGAAATCGTTCGTCAGTTTAAACTAGATGAGGCCGGTGTTTTCTAGCTGACTACCCTGAGAAGAAACACCGAAACAAACTCAGGGGTCACTGTCTCTTTTAAAGCCCATGCAGCGAATATGTAATATTGGTCAGTGAAAACCATGCAGATTAGTGTCTGAGATGGTCTTTTGAGGAAAGGACCACATAGATTTCGATAGAACCAGACAGTATTTCTATTTGCAAGATTGACTTCCAGCTGATCGTTTTCAGCTCTTTCTATTATTCTCTCATAACTGATGATCTCAGTGCCATTTCTTACCGAAACAGAGATCCATTCCAATTATACCCGTGTCAACCGCGCGACATTGACAACGCGGACATGAAACATAATTATACACACCGCTCCCACGCATAGTACGAATGAAAAAATAATAAATCTGAATTAAATGTAGATACGGGAATATGGCGTAAAATAAATGTAGCCGGTGCGAAGTCTGGCCGGATTTTAATGAGGGAAATAGAAAAACAAGGTGTGCTGATGACCGGGTGAGGGCCGAAGAGTTCCTTGAATTCATTCAGTAAATGAACGATGAACGAATGTAGGAACAGCCTGGTACATTGTTAAACGAAAGCTGTCTTTGTTTCTGGTCTTCACTGTCTTCATTTATCACATTTTTGGCCATATTGGAAGGTATGTGGAATGTAAGTGCAGCAATCTCCATTGGAAAGTGAAGATCCTCTGACTAGACGGATGTTGTGTCTGGTTCCGTTAACTAACTGATAGTTGTTTTCGGAGTGTTGTACATGTTCAAATCGCGCGGAGAATATTGATTTGAGTGACGTCAGGTATTTAGTTCGTATATAGCTGTATAGATGGCGTTACACCCTTTTATTGTATTCTTCCATTCTCCCCTGACAACCATCACGTTATCATTCACTGACATTTCTTTAATATCATCTCTCACACAGTGTATCCATGTTTTTCTTCAGATTTTCCCCTGTCTCTTCGTCTATCAACGTATGAGGCATAAATAAATAAGATTAAGTCTCCATACAATTCCTTACAAACTTTAGACCCTGGTTACATTGTGAATTTTGAAAAATCCTTTCATATTCTTCATAACAGGTGTCCTCTGCGCAAAACTTCGGCCTTCTTGGTCCAAGAGTTTGGGCGGGGGGTTGGTGAGTCAGTGAGAGAGAAAGGGCTTTGTATTTTTTATATATAATAAGATATTCATCATTATTATAGACACCTGTTTTTAAAAGCTCATCTCTTCTGGCTTCATAATATTCGTCAGCAAAAAATATCCTCCTGAGTGTAACCTTAGTAAATATCATTTTTTATTTGTTAATTGTTCTTTGATCTGATATTCTAGTCATTAAGGAGCCAGCCTCTGGGGCATGAGTTTGCAGGTTCGAAGCCGGGCAAGTGCTAATGTGATTCAATTCATATACGTACTTTAGAAGTCTATGATTAGTGACACCCTTGCCTCTGAAAGCAGATAGAATTTTAAAGCTGTTGATCCTGAATTTCATTCGTAGATCTTTGTCAGTCGGAACAGGTAGTCAGATGCGAGAAAGGCTGACCATCAGTCTATCCAAGGGATATCGTGTCACCCTGTAACTGGGTTATGGAAATCTGACAGGCAATAGGTCGTATTTAACCGCGTCCACTTACACTGGAAGCCGACCCTAAGCTAGTTAGGAAAGGAAACCCGGGGCCCTAGAACGAAGGCAAAGAAGGAACAGGAGTGGGTTTTTTTCGTCAGCAAAAATCTACAAATTTTCCTTGGATGATTTTCCTACCTAAAAAAAACATAGTTGGGAAAAGGTAGTAAGATGAAGATTATGATCTAAATAGAGAAGGTAAAGTATACAATAAAGGTAAAAACCCAGCTGATCCAGAAAATGTCTTCCGTTTTTTTTCGGATAGTACTGAAACAGAAACACAAGACCAGTAGAGCGTTTCAAATGTCAATCACCAAGCACATTGTGGGTAAAATTAGAAGTATAACAGCGCAAACAAACCGTACGTTGCCCCAACCGCTGCTAAATCATACAAGTCTAAACCCCAGCTTTCAAACAACGCTTATTGTACCAAGTTCGTTACAACTAATTTGACGGATTTACTAGACTAAGGGTTCTAGGAATGAACATGTCTGGGTGTCTTGTGTGAGTGAGTTTACGGAGTTTACATTACATGTTTTCGCATAAGACACATAAGTAATTTTTAGTGTGTATTCGAAAAGAGACAAATATCCACGTGTATCAAACGACGTTTTTCAATACACTTACGAAAATATAAATAAAGGGGAATTGACGCGTCACTCGTGGGAGTCGCACCATGTCAAGCCTAATACGATAAATGTAATAAAATTGTGGTAGGAGCGAGCACAAGCACTTTTCCGCACTAGTGCGACAAAGTAAGTGTATTGAAAAGTTTCTTTTTGACGGAGACATTGTTGGCCTAATAAGAAGCCACGTTTTTTTAGTTAATCTACAAATTAACTGAACAAGCACCTGCCTAATTCAAATACTTGACTTAACGACCATTACATCTTCAAACAGTCGTTTGCGAGTTTATGACTCCAGTACTTATAAACAGCTCAGCTGTAATTTCTAAACATATGTCAGGTACTAATGCACCTGGCAGTCCACTGGGTGACTGGAAGCAAGACCACAGCCACTCAATGGCATGTCCGCCAAATACTGACATATACTGGGCATTTTGACATTGACATTGATATATATTTGCCACCCTTTTAGGCCACTCTATGTATAGTGCGTTTCACTAAAGAATTCCCATCGTTGTAATGTTGGCTCCCCTGCCTGTCTAAACGTCAAAGAACGAAGGTGCTTGTCAGGGCTGCCAGATGTACGTTTTAAATCGTACTCCTACGATTTTTTGGCATTTTTACTTATTTTTAATCTGAGGTTTCATCCTGTGAGTAGACTCCTTTCTTGCATCCCAATAAAGGTATGAATTGTTCCGAATTACTATATAGTAGTATATTTTATCTAATAATAGTTTTTACAGTTTCCAAAAGAAAAAAATAATTAGAAGACAATTTGTAAAAGTAACGAAATATAGGTAAATCTCCCTAATATTGAGTAATTTCATTACTAAAAATGTACCAACACTGGTTTGCCGTGCTACCAACATTACGGTGAAGGGAATTCATTCGTGAAACGCACTTTACATAGGGTGGCCCAAGAGTAATGTCACAATTTGAACTGGATGCCATTTAGTTAGAAAAGTTTACTTGAAAATGTGAAATTGATGATATCAAATGGGAAAAAAATATAGTGCACAAATGGAGACCCGACTTGATGCACAATGCTCGTTTTGGGGCAGTTTAAATTGTTGATCGCAAAATGATGTTTTCATCTTGTCTCCAAATTGGCAATTTGACTTAAAAGGTTCGTGGTTTGCTGTGGTAAACGGAAGGTTCCAAAAAGCCCCAATGGAAAAAAAACCTCTTCGCCGATAGATCTGGCGATTTGGACGGTCAATTCAAATTTTAAAACAACATATTCGATTTTACCTATCATAAAAACGAAAAAAATGCAGTAACAACATTTTCACGTTTTTAATGTGACTTATGGACAACTAATTCTCTATATTTCAACAATATAAAATGGCAAAGCACAGTGAAATTTGGCGCCATCTGCAAAAATTAAGGCACATTCACATTATGACATTTCTTTTGAGCTACTTGCTTATAAAGGTGCATGAACGCTTGTGAAGCACTTCGTAGGTTTGGGAAGAAAAATCGGTGTTCCATTCTTCTTCACAGTATGTAGTGTAGGTATTAGGCTTCTCATAAAAAAACACTCTTGTAAATGTATAAAATATAAGGCAAAAAAAGAAATCAACAGCATTCCTTTTCAACTTTTGAAGGGCGTCCGAAACAAATGTTTTTGTATTTATAACTACATTGTTAATTCTGTACTCACCACACACACATACGCACACACACACAAAATCATATTACAATATTAATAGGTATAAGAGAACAGTGTAGACAAGTCAATATTGTTCCCTAAAGCACAGTAAAAATATAGATACCTAATAAAAAGTGGATCGAAATAGAAAGTCATCTATGTCTTGACTACTGACATTAACTCGGGCGCATTTAGCGTGCGACTGTAAACAATGCGCTGGCGTCGCTCGGCAGCTTCAATTCGACACCGCGTCAAGAATCTGTGGTGCTATTCTCTAAGAAAACGCAACTCTGCCGCAACGACGAACATCCAAATAGGATACATTGAATTAAATTAACAATCCAATGTATAGGTACCTTAGGTTGACAATCCAATATATCCTACTTGGGTGTTCGTCGTTGAGGCAGCGCTGCGTTTTCTTAGAGAATAGCACCACTGGACGGTTCTAAGCTAGCATGTATTACCCGAAAGCTGAAGACCTACAGTAGGTACATCGAAATTTGGCCAATAATCATATTAATCATTGTCCTACGTATTATGGAGCAGTGGCTTCTTTTTATAAGTTGAATTTTGTATAATAAAAAAATCCTCCCAATCTAGGTGAAGCGAATACGCCCTTTTGTATTAGACTTTTACAAAAAAAAGAAACTATACTTACAAGTCTATTGTCAGTGTTTTAATCTTTTGAATACCGTAATTAGAGACATAATAGAAAGACAATAGGTGTGCGAACGCCGACGTTCGCTTGGGGACTAGCTATTACAAAGAAAAGTGTTTTTCTTCTCAGCCATCAAAAACTGAAAGCCGTCTACCAGGCTAAAACTAAAGGTTGTCAAGCTCATGGAGAAAGCAGAATAAGCATAACAAATCGATGCCCTTCATCATCACAAGGTACTTCAAAACTAACTTAATTGACGACCTTTCACATACATTGACGTCATGTAGATCTAGGTGCGCGCAACAGCAGCGGGTATGTTATGCGATCGTCGCCATGTTTTGTAAACACGATCCGGTCGGGTCATGGCGGACAATACCACACCACGTCGTATGGTTGTCTTTCTAGCACTAAATACTCGTACTATATCGATATAGAGGTGATGTGTATGCAGTATGAACACTCTACTCAAAGAGATTTAAAGAGATACTATAGAGCGGACATCAGAAGGAATGTCTTAGAAAAACTGTCATCCTATGTCATATAGCTTTCGATAGTAAGCATGCGAATTAAATTTGTAATTTATATGTTTTTTACGTTATTTTTTCTAGAACTTTTTGCGAAAATGATTGAATTCTAATTAATTGCAGAGTAAATACGAAAAATATTTACGAAAATAAACTGAAGTTTGGTCCAATTGTCCACACTAGACTGAGCGGCTTACTACCTAGGTAACAAGTCTCGGATTACGATTTTGTTCGCTATGTTCTGTCCGTGGTCCTGTCTATTGATAGTATATAATTTAATGTCTTTGACTCTACTTATGCCTTCATCACTCGTACCGAGCAGACGGGCGAGACAGTGCTCTCGGCCGAATAATCGGTACGTAAAACACAGCGCGGAGTGCTCGGCCGAGCGCTTATCTCTACAACTCGCTTACATCACTGTTTCAGCCGAGCAACATTTTACTGACTCGCCCTTTAATTCGGTGCGTGTGATCAATGCATAGAACACAACTCCATCTTCGGCGTAGTTGGTGCTGTGGGTTGATTTCTAAAAGGGAAACCCGGAGTCCTGGAATGCAAGGCAAAGAAGGAACATAGGTGTGGTTTTGGTCAGTAAAACTCTGACCCTCGCGCTCCAACCTAGAGCGGGAGAAGTCATTGGATAGATTCCCGCTTAAAAAACTGGGCAAGTGCGAGTCGGACTCGCACACTAAGGGTTCCATACAAACTATCTTACGTAAATAAAATTCCCGAATCGAGTCCCGACGAATTTTCCGAAACCAAAAACGTATGTTTTTTTGTGACGTAACTACACAGTTTTTAGATTTATTCCTGTACTTGTGCTATAAGACCTTGCTTCATGCCAAACTTCGGGGTTCGAGGTCAAAGGGGTACCTTATGAACTCTGATTGCCTTGGGAGTGCCGAAATATACGTTTTTTTGTGGCATAAACAATCGTATCTTTTCTCTGTTAACGTAGAAGTTTGATTTTTTCACAGCTTCAAGGGACCGCAGACCTGATTATATGATTTTAATTTCGGTTTTAACTCGGTACTCCACGCGTTTCCGAGATAAATACTCTTGACAGAGAGACAGACAGACAGACGGACAACAAAGTGATCCAATATGGGTTTCGTTTTTTTCCTTTTGAGGTATGAAACTCTAGAAACAAAAAACAACGGCATAGCTTTTACTTTCTATTTTTTTTTAAAGAAGCACAATCCCACACAAGCTTTTAATTAATTCTGTATCGCGGGTACATCCACAAACATGTAACTTATACATGACAGCTAGACCTGGAACAATATCTGTAGCCCATCATCATCTCTCAGGCCTCCTCTCTAGGAGAGGGAATGGGCCGTAATCCACCACGCGGGCCCAGTGCGGGTTGGTGGATGTCACATGTCTTCGAATTTTTGGTTCTAGGACATGCCGGTTTCCTCACGATGTTTTCCTTCACCGTTTTGAGAGCAATGGTGATGAAATAAATTACGCAAAATAATGCACCTGGCTGGGTTTCAACCCGCGACATACAATTCGTAAGTCGGGGAAGTTACCACTCGGTCACCACTGCTCTCAGTAGCCCATACAAATATTTATTTCGTACGAGAATCGAACTCACAAATATCCAATGTTTTGCAATACCAACTTATTTCCCGTTTGGTAGGTATACTTTTAGTTTTACGTGGGTAATCATTACATCCTCTCGCTTCTGTGTAGCGAGAGGGAGTGTTATTTTATGCTCTTACTGACTAAAACCCACTTGTGTTCCTTCAGTTGGTCTTTGCGTTCCAAGGTCGGGTAGCTGCTTCGAACAAGCCCGACTCCTCAGTAGGTATAACTCCTCAGTATGTAACCTAACCTAACCTAACTGATCTTTATTTCAGTTCGCAAAATTAATAAGTTATTAAGAACTAGCTGTGCCCGCGACTTCGTTCGCGTGGATGATGAAACTTATCAATGAGCTTTTTGTGTAAAGTGCTATTTGTGTAGAACGTTATCTATAGAGCATATTAAGAATTATTTGATTGTCACGTTACACATAACCATTGCTGTCTCATTAAATTGTGTGTTTTTACTAAACTGAATTTTTATTAGAGTGTTTTCTTTAATTTATCACTTCATGATTATTTATTGTCAACAAATGAAAATGAGTTTTTTTTAATGAAAGTTTTTCATAAAATCTAAGCATTTTTAGCAGCGATATAACTTTCAATTGGATGAAAATATGGTATATATTTATTTGTGCATCATAAATATTATTTTTCTCTAAAGATACCTACTTATTGTAAACTAAATATTAATGGAGTTTTTGATGAATTTGGGGCATCCTAACTCGGACAGATTAGGTTAAAAGGGGATAGCAGGGCGTAATGAGTGAGTGATGCGAGCGAACACAGACCCCGCTAACCCGTTAGTGATTACTTTTTAGTACGTTTTCATAATTAGTATGTTTGGTGGAACAAAAGCATATTTGGTAGCAGAAAACGTGAATAATTGAGTAAGGATTTAAATGCTCTTCAATTTTATAATAACCGTTTTATATACAAACTGAAAAAAGTTGATGGTGTTGAGCAAATGTAAGTGTTTATTTAAAGCTTAAAGATAAACATTCGCCAACAAATAATCAACAAACAAAATATTAAAACAGATTCTAAAACTCATTACAACTCACTATCTCACCAAACACAAACAGTGTTGCGCATAACATATCGATAATATTGCATCGAATCTCGATTCGCTCGTAAACCCGGCGGATAGCGTCGCTCTGAGATCAAAGGGTGACGGAGCGCAACACCAGATGGCGCTGCTATCTCTGATGCGTTTGTGTTGACCCAAATCAAGCCAACAATATCAAATTGTGTGATTTACTGCGCGGATTAGTTGTAAGAAAGAATATTGCACGAAAATTAACCATAAACTTTGGTTTTACATATTATAATATAATCAACTAACTTTTTCCCGCGGCTTCGCTCCCGCGCTTCGTAAAAATTGTTTGTTATCATGACTACAATCACGTGTTTAAGTATCGTTCACTAATTACCAGTCGCCCTATATATGTATTTAGCGACTTGTAAATTTAAATGCTGTTCGCGCATTACTTAAAAACGGCTGAACCTGATTATTTTTTCTTAACGATTGTATCTAATAACCCAAGGGTCAGAAAATGAAAGCTTTGAAAAAGTTACACGTGAAATTCTGGGATGACTGTGTAATTAAAGGGAATTTTCGGTACCACGCAAGCGAGGCTACAAAATTTTTTGGAAATGAAAAAGCAGGGCTTTCGTGCCTTTTTGTCGTTACTTCTACTTTACAATTTTAGAACACAGCTTAGGAAACCACTAATTTCGACAAACTATGATTACTCAAACACGACTTTGTAATGTTTATCGTCTGAATCTGTATTTAATAGCATCATAGTGAATTTAATGATCATCATATTGCACTGTTGAAGCGTTTGGAAGCCAACCTTCAATATAAACAGGTTACTCCCAGTTTCTGAAATTAGAAAGTTCAAAGTTGAGAACTTGTCATGAAAAGCTAAAAACATTACACTACAATTGCTATAGGACGGTGCGGGTGACAGCTGTCGGATTCATACAATGTAGCTACCTATCCTTTTTTTCATCTTAACGATGCATATTTCTTCCTGCTGTCTGCTGTCCTACCCAACCAATCTAAAAAAGACCTTAGGTAAAGTTTGACAAGTCCCCAAATCTCAAATTCTCAATGCAGAAACGTGCTTTTAGTGTGCAATAGTGATAATGTGATAATAGTGTGTAATGTAATTATAATCTAACAATCTCAAACTATAGAAGGATAACATGGGCTTTTTTTGGTAGATAAAATCATTTAATGACATTTCCCGCAATTGGGCAGAGCGGAACGATCCATTCTAAGGTGGTCTGGTAGATATCCCTTACAGCGATAAGACCGCCATTGTACCCATAGATTTAAGTTTAAGTGCTGATTATGTAACTTTCTTGGTGTACAATAAAGTTTTATTCTATTCTATAGTGTCAGACTAAAATGGGGTGGGTACCCCGTTCCTTCATTGCCTTTCATACCAGGGCCGAGCCTTCCTTTCAGAAACAGACCCTTGGCTCCAGTAGGCTTCGACCCTGTTAGGTCCCTACGATATCATGGGCTTCACCGTTAATCAGATTTAACATTTCATATATTTTTAACCCAAAACACAAATTAAAATTAGCTTCAAAAGTTTCTGTTTACAATCACAAGCTGTTACGAAATATAAACCTCAGCTGATGTATTCAATCAACATTATTTCCCCATCGAAGCGTGTCCAAATGTCCATCAATTCGAATGTATCAAAAAATTCTAGAATTCGCGCACTCCAGCGCACCTTATTTTTAGATAATCAATGACAGATGACGAAGGAACGAGCGAGAGATAAATAGTACCGTCTCACTCTATAATGGACGTAATTTATAATAACTTCATTTGCTATTTTGTGTATTGGCGCAGGTCGCAAGTGAGCACAGATTTTCAATAGACTAACGTCCCTAGTTTAATAATAGTTCATTTAAGTAATATTAGATGAACGAAAATTCTGTGAAATCAAGAAATGATTCAACCTAACGGCATAACTACGAGTAGGTGACACTTCGGCCCTATTTAATCGGCAGGTGACAGAATGGGCAGGTGACATTTTGACTATCCGATAATATTTTGTTTCTTTCATACTATTTTTCAATATTTTCACTTGAAAACCCACACTTATCCCACCGCTATTAGGAACCCAATGAAATGTTTTCCGCACTTATGCAGAAAAGCGTGCGTGCTGGCCCCGCCACAATTTTATTGTAATAAAATTATTTATCGGATCAGGCTGGGCGCGCGTCGACCCCCACGAGGCGTAAATGTGTTGAAAAACGTGCGCATTTGTCACTGCAGCCCTCTGCTCCATCATAACACAATCGCCAACGGCTCGTGCAAATTCTGCCTCGGTAGCAATGACAAACTTTCTGCACTTCTATCAAAATGTAAAATTTTGCTTTAATCAGCAACTGTTGCTAAAATACACGTCCTTTTTTTTGACATCTGTACTAAATAGGATCCTGTCTTCATGGACCGAAATATGACCAGAATATGACTAACCTATAAGACGTGACTAGAACGTGATTGGATGAAACAGAAAAAAATATTATAGGTTAAAGATCAGTAATTCTCTATATCCTTAAAACCAAGATTAGAGAATTTTGTAACTCCTTGTTTTTAAACAAGTTATAATTATGTAAGATAAGTAAAAAGAAGTAATATTTTTAGTATGTTGTTAACAAAACCTTTGTATTAAATTATTCGGTCAGTATACACTCTTGTTTACAACCAAAACAGAATTACTATTCAAATTAAATGTTAAAATCATATAAAATCAATCGAGTACACTAATTCGACTTCAAAACTCTACACCACAAAATTAAAACAAATAAACATAATTCATTCACCAATCAAATTAAAAACAATATTTTAATGTTTTTACATCATTTCAACTAGGGAAGTCCATCAAAAATCCGTACCTATCGATAGTATTTGAATAAACATCAAACATCGATTAATTGACGCGTTACCGATTTATACATCGATTTTATCGCGTAAGGGATTAGACGGTAATAAAATATGTACGCAAGCGCATCGCGAAGTAAATCACTCAGTATCTCTTCAGATACAGAGCTGTAAATTATTTAACGGACTTTATCTGTTCGCGTTTGATCTACAATATGTCTAGTTGTTAAAAGAACGGAACAAACATCTTTTCAATGTTTGTTTTACACCGTGGCGGTAAAGGTATGGTTTTCTTTAACTTTCGGTTACTATAAAACTTGATTTCCTGCTGTTGTTGCGATGGGTGTGCGAGCTGTGTGTCTATTTCCGTGTTATAGTTTTGTTTAGGTACAAATGTTTGATTGATGTTGCCAATGTCGGTTTATATTACGATGTAAAAGGATTTAGTGTGTCTTAAATAAATCACAGTTCAATATCTCGGAGTATTAATATAGTTTTCTTTCTCTTTCAATTGTAGGTTTATGATTGATGACGCCTTTAGAGTATGCTACACCACTTTGTCTAAACATTTAGAAAGACAAGCCTATTGTATGAGTCCAAGAGGCCAATACATAACTAAATAATAGAAAGTACAATAGGTAGGTTTTTAAATACGAGACTGACGTAACATGAATTCACATGAAACAATTAAACATAGGTATTTTTAGGCGACAAACGATGTGATGTTATTATCAGGATAGATTGCAGGTTTCAATAATTGAAGGTATCCACGGTCAAGCCTGGTTATATTTGTAAGACTCTTTAGAATAAACACAGTATAGCATTAGACGTATGTTGTGGATGATAATGACGTTAATGTTGATAGTACGAAAATTCGCGAAAAAGTAAGTTTTTTTTATGGTAGTGAAAAAGTAAGTGGTATTTTTGTGACTGTTGATTTATTATGGTAAAATTTCAATGTGTAAATGACCGTAACACTGAATAAAACATTCATCGCGTGTTTTCATATCACAACACAGTTTATGGGGTCCCAAATAGAATGCTCAATGGCAGAGCATAATTTGATATGTTATATCTTTGTCCGTAAATCAAATAAGAACGCGTAGACTTTGTAAACGTCTCACAAACGTGTCATCAACTTGAGGATGACTCCAATAACATCTGCATACATTGCCAGTTGTCGCACAACTAATAAAACTTATAAATAAGTATTAAGGCTTAAGGTCTTTGCACCAGACGAGGCTGGTAAGCCAGATTTACGACTAGATTTAATTCTAATGCATTCATAAATAAACCAAAGATATTACCATGGCGTCCATGCAAAATCTTCCGCGGATGTGGAAACCGGACACTAGTGAAAACAAATCAATCGCATCCAGTCACAGAACAGTATCGATATAACTTGAGCATAACCACATGGACAACACTAGCTATAAAGTGTCTAAGTAAACCACTGCGGTATTCCAAACTGTTTCGAACGCGGAAAATCGATTTAAAAAAAATTAAATGTCACTCGCGGTCGCTTAGGCGGGAAAACTGGAGGGCGGTCCGGCCGGCGCACGCGCGGTTGCCACTGAAACTGGCCGCTCCGTGCCAAGTGCCGCCAGTCTACGTCACCACCAACATTTGGCAAACACACCAACACTGCCAATCATTTCGATACACCACAGATTGTTTACGTAGCGGCCTATGTTGGTGCTATTGTATTTTGTCGCGTTGGTGTCACAGAGTTGCGCCAACTTTGTTTTGGCTTGAGTAGTTAATGACACATAAAATGGTGTTATTTTGATGTTGGTCTTATAATACGGTTGATATCGATGCTAAACAAAGCTGATGAAGGTTCATGCGGAATTGGAGTGAGGACAATGGTCGGGAGATGGCCGTCGCTCGCTAGACGGTGCGGCGTGGCTTGGCTTATATTTGTTGACACGCTAGTCGGCTGGTTCTGTGAAAATGTATCTAAAATAGTATCACAATAATTAGTATCGTTTGTGAGCAGAGAGAATGGCTAATCACGAAACTGGATCGTAGACGATGAACCCAGTTTCTCGATGACGTCGAAGCTCCAGTTTTCGAGTTATTTAACTGACATGAGGATTACTATCACAGTCATTTTCGTGGAGTCTTCTATTTTAATGACTTTATTTTCGACGCGGATGATACAATCCTAGCTAATCGTAACTAATATTGAAAATGCGAGTTTGTTCCAGATTCGTAGCCAAATAATTTCCGTAACTATAAAAATTCGATTGCCATAGATATTTTTTATGCGGGTAAAGTCGCGAACAATGGCAAGTTTATATTAAACGTAGGCGGACTGTCATAGGCAACGTCTACGCACACGTTAGTAACTGGTTTTCCCGTTGACTCATTGTAATCGCATCAGGGAGTTTCACAAGGTTTAATATACTTACCCTTTACTTACCCCCAACCCCGATTTCTAGCCACCATAGGCGTGGGCTAATGGACAAGGAGCAATGGGTAGCTTGCCGTCTGGCTGTCTGCCCCGAGTCGTCGACAGCGCGTAGTGTTCCACGCGCGACTCAAAGATATGTCAGCAAAACCTTAGGAACCCAGAAGGGCCGAAGCCTACTGGGGTCATGGGTTGACTTAGAAGTAACCTATTCACTCTTGACTTACCTATAGATCCACGGATTATAGCTATCAGGAAACGCAGACTCCGGCAGGGATTACCAGCTGTACGCACAGTGAATGTGTTCCCAAAACGTTTTGTGCGTATGGGTGGGTACTTATTGCGCTTTGAACACATTTGAACTAAATCATTATATTGATGAATGTTAGTATGTTTTAGATTTCCGTACTATAACTTTTAAATGAAAGAATTTTGTTTTAATCTTCCAGTTTTAGTTCGAAACTCTAAAACATATTCAGATTAAAAAATCTTATTTTGTTTTATAATAATTTAGTTCAAATACTTGAACCCCGGGATTTTATCGTGTACGTTAAGATTCCAGGATTTTAGAAGATGTATTATCAACTCAATGGCCCTTCCATAAACTAATGATAAATAAATTAAATTTAGGTAAACAACAAGCCGGATTCCGAAAAGGCTTCAGCACCGTGGACCACATACATACGCTGCGGCAGTTTATACAGAAGACTGAGGAGCAAAATCAGCCTCTCTGGTTAGCGTTTGTGGACTACGAGAAAGCCTTTGATTCGATCGAGGCTTGGGCTGTACTGCAGTCTCTCCAACGGTGCCAGATTGACTATGCCATTGGTTTGAACAAAAACACCACCATGTCAGTCCGACTTGCAGTCGGACCAGACCTCGAAACTTATCCTATTGCAGCGGTGTGAGGCAGGGAGACATTCTTTCTCCGAAATTGTACACGGCAGCAATGGAGGATGTCTTCAAGGTTCTGGAATGGAGAGGGCTAGGCTTTAATGTCAACGGCGAGTATATATAACTCACCTTCGGTTTGTCTTGGGGGAGGAGCTCAGTACAATGCTTGGACATGGACAAAACTAAAGTCATGGTGAACAGCCATGTAACATCCACTCCTATTAAGATCGGAGACTCTACACTCGAAGTTGTGGACAACTACGCTTACTTGGGACAGACGGTTCAGTTGGGTAGATCTAACTACGAGAAAGAGACCAATCGTCGAATCCAACTTGTAGGGCAGCGTTCGGGAAGCTGCGCGGTATCTTTTCGGTCGCAAGACAAAAGTGCGTGTTGCCAATGATGACATATGGCTCCGAAACGTGGTCGCTTACAATGGGCCTCATTAGAAGACTTAAAGTCACCCAAAGAGCAATGGAAAGGACTATATAGTCGGAGTTTCCTTGCGTGATCGAATCAGGAATGAGGATATCCGCAGTAGAACTAAGGTTACCAACATAGCACGAAGAATCGCCAAACTTAAGTGGCAATGGGCAAGACACATTGCTCCTAAAACGTATGACCTTTGGGGATGAAAGGTTCAGGAATGGTGACCACGCACTGGAAGACGTAGCATTGGAAGGCCTCCTACAAGGTGGACCGATAACCTGGTAAGGGAGGCGTGAATCTGATGGGTCCGAGACGACGCGCAGGACAGTTCATTGTGGTGACAATTGGGGGAGGCCTATGTCCAACAGTGGATGTCTTTCGGTTAAAATGATGATGAAGATGATGGTGAGGTAAATATGCTCTACCTATTTCGATCTCTATTTTCCACGTAAATTGTAGGATCAGAGATAATAAAAAAGGCTTATAGGAAGGTGTTTAGACGTAGTATTTCATCAACATCATTTCAGCCGAAAAACGGTCCTTGAGTCTCGTATCCATCAGATTCCCATGACCCTCACTACCTTTGATTATATGACAGGTAAATAATCAAAGCTCACTACATAGATCATCGGCCCAACTTGTCCTTCCAAAGCTGAGTTTTTCAATGCGAGATCGCCACTCCAGAACCTTTCCGCCTCTGTTCTGCGAGCAATGTACCCAGCTCACTACCGCTTAGGTTTGTCGTATTTTCTACATAAGATTTATTTCTATGAAATTACCTACTTTTACATTATTATAAAAATATTGTCGCGGTTTTCGGCTTGACAGCCGTCCTAATTCTCTCTGACAATATTATTTATTTTAAAACTGGGATTAGTGTTTATTTCTTTTATTTATATTATGATTCTAATAAAAGAGATACTTTATTATTAGAGATTTATTACAGAACCTAATCGACACAGCTATTTGCAGTTATCTTTTGAGGATAGTGTAACTTCTGAAGATAGTGTTAAATAAAATTAAGAAACAGAAAAAATACAAAAAAAAAAATAATACAAATAATCTTCACACAATTTTTCGTGTTTTTTATGAAGTCATTTGTAATTTTTTGTAAAATATTTATATTTTTCACGTTTGAGCGGGGCCTACCTTTCGACTTTATCATCAGATCAATTCGATGGTATTATTTTCATTTTGTATAATTGAGGTTTTAAAAGTTATTAATAACTACAATAACAATTTCCCAATTCTGTTGTTCCCTTTTCTTTCCATATGAAAAAAAAGAAAACAGTCATAACAGCTTCAGTAATCCCAAAAAACCACAACAAAATACACTTTCATCGCACCAAAATAATACTCGTAACATTAACAAAACTTCTGCGCTCGATACGATACAACTGAGAGTTTGATACAATACATCTGAGCGACATAAACAACAACACGACGTGTCCTCGCCTGAGTACAGGGCCGAGGATGTCCTCGACCGAGGACAGGGCCGGCGAGATCAACTCATGTGAAGTCTCTCAATGCCAGAGTAATTTCGGAAGTAGACATTAAAGAAACGAGACAGTTATTACACGCGGTGATGAGAAAAAAATGTGCTCATTTAATTGTTTGTTGTTTCAAGGTTTATAACAGAAGTGTTTTGTTAAATCCAAAGAGCTCTTCTCGTGCCTCGGAAATCGTATAAAGCCAAGTAAATCAGCCAGAAATTCTGGCCATCTATCTGTCTAAGGAATATCGTGTTTTCCAGTAGCTTGGTTGTGGAGGTCTGACAGGCAGTCACTCCACGTAAAACACGGGTATTCAGGCTCATCTGGTTAGACTGGGACCCCAAGGTCCTGGGACCTTGTTGACCCAGTCTAACCTAGGCTAGCCTTTTTTTTATGGTAGGTAAAATCATCAAATGTCAAATCCCGCCCTTGGGTGGGGTGGGAGATAGTGTCAGACTCTTACTGACTAAAAACCTACCCTGTTCTATTCATATCCAGGGCCCCGGGGTTCATTTTCACTTAACCCTTGACCCTATAGTAGGCTTCGGCTGTACTGGGCCCCTACAACCTAGGCTAGGCTGGGACTAGGCTAGTTGAAAAAAGGCTAAAGAGGTGACTCTTTCGGGGTATATCTTCAGTTAAGAATGCCTTACCAGAAGGTAAGGCGTCCCTTCGTCACCCGTTACTCCAATACATAATGTTTCATACATGCAAAAATGCTACAACACTCAGTACTAGGATAAGGTAGGATTCAGATTGGCCACCCAAATATTAAAAGCTTTTGGACCGAGTCAAAGACCTTAATGATTCACGAACATCAAAACTGTTTAAAAATCAGGCTATATTCCCTGAAAAGCGTCTTTTAGTTCAGTAACACAATATTAAAATAAGCAGAAACAAGCTTCATCTAAAATCAAACGGAAACAATTTTCATTTAGATTTCAAGAGAAATGACCTCAGAAGAGTTCATGCGACTGTCTTCATATTATGTTTTACAACTTATTTCCCTGAATGCTGCTTACGTAATGGACTTCTTAAAACTATATGACATCATATTCTTTGTCCCAAATGCTGAGAGCAGTCAATTTATCACTTCAAGCATCTTATTTGGCATGATTTAAAACCGTCACAATTACATTTTCTTTTAAACATAGCAATAATTCTTGAAATGATTCTCAAAAATTTTGAGTTGATTGAAATTTTCTGGGAATTCAATGATATAGAACAGAGCTTGTTCAAAGAATTAAGAATCACCTCCTGCTCAGTAAATTGAGTTAGTAATGTTCTGATGAAATGAATTTAGGCTTTGTCTGATTTAGAAACGGTAGGGTTTGTAAAAGGCAAATAATATTAATGGTAGTGATTGCTATGCACGCCATAAAGCACCAGCCAGGACAGCAGATTGTTCGAAGGAGTTACCGCAGGTCGCGCAATATAGGGCAGTTGAAGGAACGCTGTTTTCGTCGCTAAATGTCTAACACTCCGGCTCGCTGCATCCAGAGCGAGAAAAGCTATATATAGTTTTTCGTCGTCCGCAAACCCATGGCTACGGTAGACGGAAATCGCCCTTTAACTCCCGACGATCGATGCGATTAGTCTCCTCCACTAACCATAAGTTCCCATAGAAAAGAATACACTCACCTCATCACACGTTGCCACGATGGCACCAAACGTTCCAGCAAACCGTAGGGGCCCAGCAGGGTCGAAACCTATTGGGGCCAAGGATCGTTTTCTGAAAGGAAAGTTCGGCCCCGGTATGAAAGGCAACGAAGGCACAGGAGTGGGTTTTTAGTCAGTAAAAGTTGACAATATCTCCCGCCCCGCTCAAGGGTACGGAAATGTCATTAGATGATTTTCCCACCGGAAAAAAAAACAGCATCACAATTTTCTCCTCACGATTTCCTTTTAATTTAACTTTCAACAAAATACGAGTAAGTATAATACACATCTTAACTAACAAATACTACAGCTTAACAATGCATTACAACATTCATTGTGAACGGAAACTGCGCCAATTTTCTACCAAGAACTAATCATTTCGTCACTGCTAATGGATTCATTAGTAGCTATCGTAATAAATTCCATAGTAGAGTTTCCTCTCCAAGTCGATCCCAGCTACCAGAATTCAGCTAGACTTTCCTGTTGAGGTATTGAGTTTGAAATTGGAAAAATGTTGTTACCACAGGTACATACGACTATTAGAATGTCGAACATTAAAATACATGCAGGTAAAATGTAAACGTTCAAAACTTCGAAAATTTAAATATCGAATGACCATAATATATAACAGAAAATTAAGATATCGTAAGTTTATAATGTCGAATATCTAAAATCTAATTAACTAAATCGAATGTAGTGTCTAGTTTCGATTGTCCTAAATATCGATATTTATTGATTATGTCCCAGGGTAATTGATAATTCAGGCAACTTGGATGTTGTTGGTTTGTTTACAGTTCTATAACCTAACCTAACCTATTTCACCTAGTTCAAAATGCTGAATCTAAATCTAAACTATTCTTGGATTTTCCGATCGCAATATACAAATGTGTTTTCCTGAGCTCAAGTGCAAGTAATATAACAGTTACCTAAAAACTCAAGAGAGACGGATATTCAAGATATTAAATCCCTTTACATCCTGGCGCTATCTATATTTATTTATTTATTTAAACTTCATGTACAGTAGTGGTACATAGGCGGACTTAACAGGTGATAAAAATATAACAAGGTTTTATTTACGTAGCCTAACCTATAAGCAATATTCCTAATCGTATTAGTACATATAAAGGTTAATAAACTTTTACAAACACTCATGGAATCAAAATGTTATCAATCAGAACATACCTACTACAGTAACTAAAGAGAACCCCGGGGTCCTGGAACGCAAGGCAAAGAAGAAACATAGGTGTGGTTTTAGTCAGTAAAAGTTTGACACTGCCCCTCACCGCACCTAGAGCGAGAATAGGAGGAGTTTTTTGCCAACTTAGTAGATTGATTTCCCAAAAAAAAATCTTGTTCTGATTAATATTTTGACTGGCCTGTTGGTCTAGTGGACAGTGGCCTTGACTTCTAGGTATAGCGGGTTCGATTCCTACCCAGGACAAGTGTTTTTTATTTTTTATTATTGATAGGTTCGCGCTTGATCGCTATCTCACCTGATGGCAAGCGAGGATACGGTCGACAATAGAGCGCGCTTACCTAGAAGAAACCTATTCACTCTTGACTTAAAGATTCCCGGGTTCTAGTCATCAGGAAACACAGACTACGGCAGGGAACCTCAAGGCTCCTTAGCTGTACGCATAATAAAAGTGGCCCCAAAACGCTTTGTGCGTATAGGTGGGATGTCCACCATTTACCGGTGGCGCAACGCCGTACGTCTGGTAGTCTGATGATGGAACGGGCTAGGCGGAATTAGGGTAAGCAATTCCGACACACACTCCCCGAAATGTAACCGGTAGAAAACCGAGAGGCTAGCAACTCGGCGTCGATGCTCAAGACTTTGAAGCCTCTACTCGACGAGTGCATCATTGCCAATGATCCTCCTGGCTCGCCTCTCAATACTCTCAAGCGCATCAAGCTGGTATCGGGCAGATCCGTCCCAAAGATGAGAGCAGTACTCCATAAACGATCGAACTTACGCTTGATAATGTTTGAGCAGCTGCTCCGGCGTTAAGTACTGTTTGTGTGATGAACACAACCATTTGTTCTGTGTCTGTGTGTAATTTATCTACTATACTCGTATGTATGTATTTAGATATTAGAGAATATATAAGTATGTTTATAGATTGTCTAGTACTCATAGCACAAGCTCTGCTTAGCTTAGGACTAGATGGTGTTGTGTGAAAGTTGTGGAATAAAAATGTTTCTATAAAATTCCTAACCGGCCCAGTGCCGCCTTCCAATTCTACCTTTATTTCCCTGAAATAAACATTTTCATTCGTTATAAATAAACATGCAGCTCCCGTTATAGAACGTTGTGTTATTATTAGCTCCTTGTTCACGCTACCGTGTGTATGTTGGTGATGAAACATGGACGCTGTGGAAGAAGCTGTTTAGGTAATGGCCTGTGCACACCACGTTTTTTAAACGCGCCGTTGACGCGCGTTACAGACGCGATAAGCACGCCTGTAGACCTTCTGTAGGATAAAAGTGTGCCGTTGACGCACGTTTCCAAAACGCCCGTCAACAGCGCGTTTAAAAAAGGTGGTGTGATGGCCCTAAGAGGAGAAAGCAAAGAGCCACCAACTGATGTGTGTGGTGTGCTCTATAAATATTCATAAACACATCAGTCACGTCTCCGTCAAGTTACGGGTCAGTCACGCAAAAATCAATTTTATTTTTTTATTGATTTCGACTAGTGCTTGACTGCGATCCCACCTGATGGTAAGTAGTGATGCAATCGTTGATGGTGAAGCGCACTAGTTTATTAGAAGCCTGTTCACTCTAGCCTTGTTTCCAGCGTAGTCTAGGAGACCCTACCAGGTTAGAGCTCATATTCCATTAGAAATACCACTCCTCAAGTGTACTCGCAACGAAATTATCTACACAAAACCTATTCTCCGCATGCAGAGCAAATCCGCATACGTTATGGAATCCGCACGATATCGCGATATTAAAAACACCCTTACAATAAATACTTGTATGAAAAGGATATTTGTAGAAGTTACGCATGCGGACCAAATCCGCATGCGTGATGAACTCCGCACGATATTAAAAACACCCTAATAATATCTATGTTCAAAATTCCTGCTTTTTACACTTTTTCATTTGATTTCCTGACCTCTTAGATGGTATCAGGTCATTTATATCATTTCTATTTCGTTATTCTTAAATTATGTAATATAATTAATGGCATCTCCCTGTCGTCTAGAATTCATAATTAGTTAAGTGTGACAGTGAAATACGAATATCAGATTTCAGTGAGCTATTTCTTTTGAAATTGAAAAAAAAAATGGATTTCTAAATAAAATTCACTTCAAAGACTTGAACATTATAATTCAGAACAACTGAACTCGGTAACTAAAAAATATCATCCACTCCTAAGATGTTCTTTTATAGGTTTTCTAAAACACTTATTGAATTTACTTTCATCTTTTCACAAATAGAAAAGGTTATGAAAATAATCATATTCATGCGTGTCTATTATTTTGATGATAGTTTTATATTTTGCTAGCTTCTGCTCGAGGCTTGGCCACCTGACAGTAGATTTCTCCGTACAAACTCTGGAACACCATTTCATCCCCATAGAGGGTTAATTTTGGAAAATCTTTTCTTAATCTTTGAATACATTGTAAAGGAACGTCTGTGCAAAATTTCAGCGTTCTAGTTGCTAGAGTTTGGGCTGAGTGTTGACAGTGAGTCCGGACTTTGCGTGTTATATATGTCGTGGCCAGGTCATAGAAATTGATCACTTCATGATATGGCCAACTAAAACTGGCCAGATCGTTTAGTCGTTAACATTCTATGATAATGTCTACTCGTAACAGTATCCTATGTGCTATTCCAGGGCATGGTCTACCTGTGTACCGAATTTCGTCCAAATCTGTTCAGATATTGGAGCGTGAAGTAGTAACAAATACACATACATACAAACTTTCAGTTTTCATAATATTAGTGTGATTTTTAAAATCAAAACCACGTTATGACAACAGTTTAATTCAAAAAATAAAATTTTAAATTTTCTTTTACTCTCGTGCGTAACTAATTTTAGGTCGGTGAATAACCTTTTTTTTGCATGTGGAAAAGCATCTACTTCTCCCGCTCTGGATGAAGAGAGAGAGAGTGTGTCAGATTACTAACATTGTCAGTAGCGCCGGTTATAAATCATGAACTCGGCGGTGAGAAAACTGTATACCTACCTAAAACCAGTTAGACAAAATACCTCAGCTATAATTCTCCAACACTGGCCTCTTAATAAAAATTTGCTAAGTACGCAGGAGATATTAAACAGTTCACAAGTGTGTCTGCGAACACAGGTGCACTCTCTGTCCCTGTACTCTCTAGTCCAACGGGAAATCTGACACGACCGGAGAGAGACCGAAGCACAGGGAAGCTAAACCACCACTTCTAAACTCCAGGATGCTACAGAGTGATTCTTGATAAAAAAGTCCAATAGCACTTTTTGCTCGACCCGGGAGTCGTACTCAGGACCTCATGTTAAACAGCCACGCTTGCGGACACGAGACAACGAGGCAGTTGGCAGCTATACGAACTAAGCTAAACTAAGGTTTTAATTTTTTGGGTTTGAATTTTCATGCTGATTGATTTTAGGTAATAGAGGGTCATTAAGTTCTTTTTGATGGGCCATATTCATCTCCAAAGTTTATACACACTTTGCCAGGAAACACCTGGTTCAAACTCATGAAATGCTTTACTGTAAAGCGTTATTATTTGAACATGAAAAGTATGAAGTTATTTAAAAACGGGTTTATTCGTACAATAACAATGCACACTTGGAGCTGCGCCGTATGGACACATCAAACATAATGCGCGGTTAAATTCGATTTTATGTGATTTAAGCACTTACAGCTTTTTACCGAAATCTATAAAATAACTGTAAATAAAAAACCTTTAAAGAAGTTTTGAAGGAATATAAAAATTGTTTGCAAATATAGTTTAAAGTTATAACCAAAAAGTTATTCTAAATATATTATCTCTCTCTCTATATATAATTTTTATGTACGCGTGTTTGTCACCAAACTCCTCCTAAACGGTTTGACCGATTTGAATTATGTAGAAACTTTAATAAATGTTTAATATCAAGACTTACACAATGCTATTAGTCTTTAAACGTTCATTTTTAAACATCAAAAGCTATCCAAACATAGAATCACAACACAAATTTAATAAATAAACAACCCGACAAAAAAAAAACCTGTCAAGACTAGCCCTGACTCAGAAGACCTAAATTAGGACTACACCGCTTTACCAAAAAGACCAGAGAGTTCACGATAGTAAAGCAAAACAAACGGAGATGGTAACGCGTCGCCGCGGGGCAGTATGTGTCTGTGTCACGGATGAGCTGACAATGGCAATGGCAAAGTGCACTTGGCACCCGGCCAGAAAAATTAACTCAGCTGTATCTAGAGTCTGGAGTGTGGACTGGGAGCTGGGAGCTGGGGCACCATAATATAGCTCCAATAAGGAATATGCACGCATTTTTTAAGGCTCCGTTCCCAAATAGTAAAACGGTACCCTATTCCTAAGACTCCGCTGTCTGTTCGTCTGTCTGTCCGTCTGACACCAGGCTGTACCTCATGAACCGTGATAGTTAGAAAGTTGAAATTTTCACAGAAGATGTAAGTAGTTCATCACCATCAAACATGTAACCGAGATATTTGTAATAGAAATTGAAATATTTATTTCAGACCAAGCATATTATGAATACAAAGTCCATATAATGTTATTAGGTATAAACTTAGTCCGACCGATATTTAGTCTCTTCAGGGATGTGCCGTAACAGGCTTTGCACTGAAGGGGTTCCGGAATGGTCTTTTGAGAGGTAACGGGGCCTCTTCTATGTGCTGATGGTGATCACCGGGGTGGTTTTAATGAGGTAAAAATCCCACACTCTCCGGACTTATCCCCAGTTCGGGCGCCTTTTGACGGTGTCACCTCGAAAAAAAAAAAAAAAGGTATAAACTTATAACTATGTTAGTAAAATTTAAAATAACTATTATTTTGGACATGCATGAGCGACCACTACCTCAGGATTTGGCTGTCCACGCTGTCCGACACCACGTCCAGAAGTGTGTTGGTGCCACTTTTTATCGACAACACAGGGAGGCCGTTCTTTTCCAATAATACATAAAAGTCATTTTTTCATTAGAGATAATGATTTGACAATTTGAATGTTGCATGTTTGTTCCATTTCATAAATAGTGAGGTGCCGCTACCGATATTGACTGAAAGATGGAAACAAATCCTACCGTTATTGACCGAAAGATAGAAACAAATTCGTAAGAATTATCTTTCTAAATTATTACGACTAATTATGGTCAGCTTTTGTACTTCATGAGGACAAAAGTGGACAATGTGTTCAACCTACCAGACAATTTTAAGTTTGTAGGTGTTATAATTTCTGAGATTTCGTGATTAATCAGTGAGTGGTATTTCGCTTTTATACATATAGATTTAGAAATCAACTATCGCGCAGTTGCCAGGACCGGACACTACACCTGTTTGGTCTGATGACCATCCCTTTTCATTGGAAGTATGTGGAACTGTCCACCCTTTCGGCATACCTCTAAACTGGTCATCTCGACGTGATAGTTTGCGTCTAGGGCCGCAGTAGGTAACTCTGTCAAACAATTCCGCAACCTTTTTTCTTTATTTTTCAGTATTAAAATCATTTAATGACTTCTCTCGCTCTGGGGCCGAGTGAGAGAGCATGTCAGATTTTTACTGACTAAAACCATACCTGTTTCTTCAGTTGCCCTTGGCGTTCCAGGGTTTCCCTTTCAGAAGTCAACGCATGGCTGCAGTAGGCTTCAGCCCCGCTGGGTACCTACAGTACAGTTTAGCTGACATCTCTTTGAGACGTGCGTGGAACACTACGCGCTGTCCACGACTCGAGCTCGGTCCGGTCGGTTACCAGACGGCCGGACGGCTACCCCATTGCTCGCCGTCGGCATCCCGCAGCCCTGACAGCCATATGATTGTCCCCATATTGCATATCAATCAAGTTGTTATCTCCGCGACTATCCCTTAAACTATTTATGATATTATATCTTTATATTGTATATTTTAATATGTTTTGTTTGTTCCTCTAAACGTTATTATTGTAGTCTTTCATATTCTATAATAAAATTAGATGATACTTACACCTGTATTTTATTAATATAAAAAAAAAAATAAGATTCTTTGTAGGTACTAAAAAATACACGTGCGGGATATAGGAGGGAGGGTAGTCTTAAACCTCACCATGTATCACCAAGGAGGGCGGGATAAAAAAATGCCAAAAAAAAACATCACGTGATTAATGGACAGCCCCTTACTCTTACACACAGTGTCTTCATCTCTTTATTTTCAAACTCTCCTTTATGCTGGAAGAGATTTCTGTAGAAATAAGCATTAGGTACCTATGTCTATGTACCTATTTTTCTGATTCCTTCTTCTTTTCTTTTATCTTAATATGTGTACATGAAATGTTAAATTAAAAAAAAACAACACACAAACACGTGGTACAATCGTCCCTTTGTCTGATATTTCCTTGTTTCAAACAAACAACACAATTAACACTTAAAGTCTTCAACAATATCCTCCTTTTCTGAAAACTCGTAACTCTCTGTTTTATTAAGCGACGAGTGATTGATTTTCAACACCTTCTATAAAGTTGTATCTTTTGCCAAATCCATTGTTAAAAAGCCTTGACTTTAAATGTGTTGATGTTTCACTCAAGACTCGTAAATGTCAATTTATCAGGATGGACCATTACACTCAAAAACACTCGAAATATCAAAGAAAGCTAGTAAATGCAACGAAACGTCTTTATAACTACGTGTGAATGAGATGAATCTCTCAGAAAATGAAACTTAAGGCGATTCAGCGACCATGAGTGAACAAAAGAGGAGTAAATGTCACTCCCCGCGCATCAAGATTATTAAAACCGTAAGTTAGGTAAGGTAGGTTAGTAAAACCGTATATCAAAAGATTGGTAATTAAATTATCTTTTAATTTGTGAAAGTTTCATAAAAATACCACCAATGGTTTTTGCCTGATCTTCGCTTTTTTGTCTGTGTTAGACATAACTTTGAAAATAAAACACACCAAGTCCTATGAAAAAATGTAAAAATTCGTATATGAAATAGTCTAGTTTGACATTAATATTTTTCAAAACATACGGACTGACCGTTTAAAGACGTGATTTTGGGTTTAAAATAATGAAAAATCATATATCGTCGCCTTAAATATGCCTTTTAAAAGTACAGTGTGTACATCACTTTAATTAATGATGGCGAGACAGAACAAATCTCTGCTAAGCCATGCGCGTCCGTTTTACGTGAACCCGTTGTTCTGTTGTGAAGGTTTGAAATTATTTTAACAGCTCTCGTATAACAAAGAGTTTTATTTAAGCTTAAAACTATCTAATCTTGTTTGAGGATCCATCTGGATTGAGGGTCCATTTTTTTAATCCTTACGAAATGAAATAAGATTTATAGGGAATTTAATAAATTTGTACAACTTAAAGCAATGACTTATAGATTCTTCTATTTTCATATCTTACTATTTTTTTGACAGACAACAGCACAAACAAAAACACTTGGTTTTTAACTTAGGGTTATAGTTCTTCATTTTTGCCTGTTGAAAACACCCATCGGACACACCATTTTTTTTCAACACACTCGAGAACCTGCACGCAATTTGCCGTTTTTCGCACTAGAGCGGAAAAATGTGCCATCGACCCCTCGTCATAATTTCTTATATTGTCCTAATCGGGCTGGTCGCCAAGCAGCCCCAGGTTATTTAATTTCAACACAACCGTTAAGATCAAAGGTAAAATTTATAAAACCAACTTTACTCTACGGCTGCGAAGTCTGGTCGACCACTAAGAGTCACGAGCACAAACTACATTCAACGGAGATGCGTATGCTGCGCTGGTCGGGAGGGGTACTCTTATGGACAGGGTGTGCAATGAACATGTATGGGGAGCTCCAAGGTGACCCCCATAATCCATAAAATTTATGAGGCTAAATTGCAATGGTATGGTCATGTTTTGAGAAGACCAGACGATCAACTGATTAAAAAGTGCCTCTATATTGCTACAAGAAGAGGAAGACTCCAAACAAACTGGCTCAATTACATGCACCGTCATTATTGCATATATCATATCAGGTTGGTCGCCGCGCAGCCCCCATAAGTCGCAGGCCGTACCTCATTTATTTTCTTCGTAAGTGTATTGAAAAACGTCGTTTGATACACGTGCAAACTCACTGCAGCACTCTGCTCGACTTCGCCCGCGTAAAAGTAGAAAATATTTAGCCTATGTCCCTCAGTAAATTCAGTAGCATTTTACGGCTGAAAGAATTTTAAAATCGCTCTCGTAGTTTTTGAGTTGATTCACTACACAACAAGACAATAAATCAATAATTTTAACTTTTTGGCCGCTGCACAATCTGACCGAATGGAACAAACTATACTTAAATAAACATTAATTGATTAATAAATTATCTTAACTTTCACTCTGATAATACTCGTATTAATAGGATTTAATACATTTATTAGGATTTAACACATTAGCAACAGAAATCAATTTATGTATTCGGCTGACGGCATACGAGCGTAGCACTTTGCTACGACTGACCTACGGATACTTGCTACGAAGCGTAGACCGTCGTAGCAAGCACAAGGCCTACGAAATAAAAGAACCATTAGACATGGCTTCAGAGAACGTTCACCTCTCAATAGATTATGCGCTCCTAGTACATTTTGTCTAACAACGTATTAAAATGTTGAAATTACTGTTATAAATTCTCGAGTGTTTCGTATTACGAAAATGTAAACACGATCATCAAAACTTTAAAAAGCATTCTTAAGTATATTCTTTGAAGTTTTATTCTGACTAGATTAATTTTTTAAACACTACGAAACTAGTTTCCAACCAAGCTCTTTACAGTTCACAGTAAACCGTTTTCGAATTAGTGCGGAAAAATACAGCGGCCAGCTCTCACTTACTCAATTAATTGACAAATATTACAAAAGTCGAAGTTATCGCTGGGCAACCAGCACTTGACGCTGGGTAGCTCCTGCGAAAATTTCCCGAAAATAAATCAGCGAGCCTTTTCTCACAAAAGTTTGTTAAAGTAACTTTAAGGGAGAAAACTCGCGAAGCGGTTTTTTCCGCGGCCGCCACGGTAGAGGAAACGGCTATTTTATTTCAAAACTCACGAGGCGGTTAATTCGTCGCCGCCACCGCCACCGCGTCGGCTGTGATTTTCGACCGCAAGCCGCTGGCCGCTAGAGCGCGATCGCCGCCAACCGACCGCAGAGCGTGCGGGCGCAAACCGCCGAGGCAGCAGCGAGCGCCAGCCGAGCGGCTCCGCAAGCAACCGCTCACGCCGTTGCCGTAAACCGCATCGTGAAAACAAAATTTAAAGTTTTTTGTATATATTTGCATTCTACACAAGCTGCGGGCCCGCTACCGTGGCGGCAGCGGGAGAAAACCGCTTCGTGAGTGCTCTCCCTTAGACGTGTAGAAAAACGTCGGGATAATAAAGATTTATTCTTAACCTTTCGAATGCCTGTCACGTTATCCTAAACGTAAAAAAAAACAAAGGTATTTTGAAGCTACTGATTACCCACGTGTTCGGCAGTCACTTCGAGCGTATTCTCAAATTTAGACAGGTTAATTAAAACCACAACTAATATTGTATCAGCTTAAGATTTACTGTTAAAAACAAAAGTATACAAAGAAGTAATACAATACAAATCACTTCACATTCACATACAATTTAAAAAATCTATACTTATTATTAATTATTAATTTAAATCTCAATATTTGGAAGAACTGAATAATTCGACGACTTGCAGTATTAATTTTTCGTCAGCTTAATAAGGCCTATTATCAATAACTCTAGACACTAGTGGAAGGTTTATACCAGTTTGGCCTTTGCTTTCAGTAGCTTAGTCAAAACCGTACCTTCAAAAGAAAATAGTTTCAAATCTGTTGAAGGTATCACCGACTAAACTATACATATATAAGAGTAGGGATCGTTTGGGTCTTCAGAATTTCACAAAATTATTAACGCTTCATAAAATTGTTTCTTACTTTTTAGTAACATTACATACAATTGTAGTAACTTTGTATATAAACACACGACAGACTAGAAGAAAAACTGTCTAAAATTCATCGTGCACAGTTTCAATCCGTTCACTTTATTTCATCTCCAACAACAAACAGCAACCTTACATAACTTACATAAAGATTACTATGATGCCAAATCAGAAAGAAAATAACGGCGAACGGAGTGAACTAGAAAAAAAAGAGAGGAAATACATCCCTATGATGTCATGGTAAGTTGAAATGCCTTGCCTTAAAGATGATGGTGATTTATTTGTATACACATATCTTGACTTATTTATATAGCCTAATATTGTACACAGGACCCTACCCTCGAAAATGATTTCTCTTTGGCACTCAAAGTAGCCAAGCGAAGTAGCTAAAATACGATACCAAAAACCTGTAACTGCGTGAAAAATAAGGTACCGACTATAGAGCTGCCTGTATTTTCCCATTGAAGAACGAACCTAAAACAGCCTCTCTCCGTCATAAGGTGCTCCATCCAGTTCTGGCTGCCTCACGCCCTCCGGAGGTAAGCCCCATCTAGGCCTACAGCCGTTGTGGGCCTGGTATGGCGGGATGCGGTCGTCCCGGATCATCTCGTACGCCAGCCTAGCTATGCCGTTCTGGTAGTCGCTGATGCCGGTGTGATACAGTTGTGGCCGGACGTAGCCGTATACTGTGGATAGTGGGAAAAGCATATTGGTATTTTGTCACAAAAAAGAAAAGTAGATAATATAAAAGATATTACAATGTAAAGATACGACAAAGTGAAAATTATATCGTATCAAAGTATAAAATTAACGTGCGCACCGAAATGTCATGTCAATTTGTTTATACGTTTACATTGAATTTTAAATTGTTAAAATTAATATTAACAATTAACATCCGTACGCAAAATACGCGTTTTAGTCGTGGAGTTGCGGGCACCAGCCCGAAATACAAATATACAAAAGAAGAAATGATATTCTATATATATAGTGCTAGAATTTTCCTTACCAACGTAAGGAAATTCAAGCACTAACAGAATGTTAATTTCTCTAGGACCTCTTTAAAAGCCAGAAATGCGAAACAAGAATTGGGTAGTAGTTATTTCTAAATCTAAACATTCTTGAAAATGGAAATGCTTTCATTATTCAGATTAACGATTTTCTTCAAATCTAACAATAAAAGTAGGCAGTCTTATTATGTGTACTGTGCCGGAAACAAGCTAATACAATGTAGATACTAATAAAATAATAAATGCTAACACTAGCAATTCTCAACTTTATGAACAACTTTTACGATGGGACTAACATTGTAATCACAGAAAAATACAGCTGTTGCGGACATTTGACGAGTTATGACAACTAAATGTACATAATGTATGGGACAGTTAATATTTTTTTTTGTGATTTCAGAGTTGGCCCCAAAGTATAAATTAGTCATAATGATAAATGTTGCCATATTGTTTTAACGACGAGCTGGAATAACACTACAGGAGAAAGTCGACAGACCAAACGGGTATCATCGACAAATACAATTAAAGAAAATCAAGTGCTGAAATATAGCCAGCTGACTATGGGAACATCAGCTACATGTAGAAGCTGATGTTCCCATAGTACATATTACGGTTACTAACTTGAAATAATGAGATAGTTTTTGTCATTTAACACTGCTGGTTATTTAGCATATAAACACTGTATTTACAAACTAAATACCCAGAGAAACTAAGGTGATGGACCAATATACAATTGTACTCTTTACTACAGTTTATACTTACAAAATGTTCAACTACTTTCTACTCATGCTCGCTACAATATCAATAAATTCAAGCACGTGTCAAACAAATCTTAATATATCCAAATCACGCTCCCAGAATATCGTTAACGAAATGAAAACATAAAATAATTAGTTAAACAAACAATGTAAAAGGAAGTGTGCTGGAATTAGCTTTTGTTAACAAAAATATCTGTGCATATGTTGTTTGTTTGTAAAATCAATACATACTCACTTGCGTCAATGGTCCGTCCGTTAGTGCAACAACACACATATTGTTACACTTTGTATTATTGAACATTCTTTACTGATCAGATAATTTTGGAGAAAATATCCCAACATTTACTCTTGAATCGTTTTATCTAATACGATCCACTTTAGCTTTGCACTGGTGTTACAAATCTGTGAAATTTTCGCTTTTTTTTTCTGCTATAATATGCACGTATTATAATTCGAAACCATCCTCATAAATAATACTGTCTATTGGTGGGTGAAAACAGTATGAAAATCCCTTCAGTTGTTTTTGAGTTTATCGCGTACAGGCAGAGAGATGCGGTGGGGTGCTTTTTTTTGTAGTAGCATAACATAATATAATCAGCCTTTTAATGTTCCCGCTGCTGGGACCCAGGCGTCCTCTCTAGCAGAGAGCTCTCTAGCAGTGCGGATTGGTTTGAATTTTTAGTTCTAGAACAGATAGTTTTCTCACGATGTTTTCCTTCAGCGTTTGGAGAGCAGTAGTGATGAAACAAATTACACAAATTAATGCGCCTGGCTGATTTACCTACAACTCGAAAGTCGGGGCCGTTACCACTGAGCGCCATGACCCGTGTTTTATAATATGTAAGGAATATGGATAACAGTATGTTACTGTCCCACAGCTGGGCATAGGCCTGTTCTCATACTGAGAAAGCTGATAGCTGAATAAACCTAGGTCCAGAGATTTCCTTCCTTCTTCGATTTGTATCATGTGTGTTATGAAGAAACTTAGCAAAATTGTATCCAACTAACATTAAAAACATAACATTACAGAGTGCAGGATTGAAAACTTAAATTTTTATTCCAACCACTGTACAAGTTGTACAACATATCTGAGATAAACCGATTTGATTGGCTAAATGATAAATGATATCAAATAGCAAGTTGGTTTTAAAAAGACTTTTACACGTAATTTTTTTTCCGTTAGTTTAAACTAGACGAGGCCGATGTTTCCTAGCTGTCTACCCTGAGAAGAAACAACGAAATCAACTCAGGAGTCAAAGTCTCTTTTTAAAGTCCATGGTCAAATCACATGAGGACCATACAGATTTGTCTGAAATGGTCTTTTGAAGAGAGAACCATACAGATTTGAGTGGACCTGTCCAGTCAGTGCAAGCATTTGTCAGTAGCCGCAGAGCTCAACTCAGGACTACTAAGGAGCCTCAACTTGATGATTGACATGCAATATCAGAGCTTGCAATTTGTCAGATTCATACTGACTTAAACCACTCAGTGTTCTGCAGCTACTTTTAGTGAAAGTGCCGGAATGCTTGCGCACTTCATCACGCTCCCTCACGCAGCCAATGCTTGCTGCCTAAGGAGCAATTGTTGCCGCATAGGTACGGTTATTATTCCTCCAAAAAAGCGTTTTGCATGTTTGCTCACCACAGACCACCTCCGTATTTTTCCAACTCCCCTTACCTGTTGCCTTCCCTCGTGATAACTTAATATTTCCGAATTGTATGAAACATAATTTTAATCTCTCTATGCGGCTTTTTAATGACTTCCAATCACGTTTGACATTGAAAATTGCAATAAACTTCTTTATTGACCTAGGCAGTTCTGCCAAGATAGCTTTCTTACTATTTTACTTATTTCCAAGTTAGATTAATGCAAACAAGTGTTTTAGTCTTAAAGTTTTTTAATCATTTTAAACTTACCTATCTAGTATAATAGTATTTATACACTAGGCTACATCAACAAATCGTCTATTATTACTTATTAGATATCTATTATACCTACTATATAACGTAACTATTATGACAAATGGTCTAAGTTTACTTTATACATAATTTAATACACAATATTATAGATACATAACTCAAAACTTTTTAATATCAGACTAGTCTAAAATATTTAACTACATATAAAATTAGTCAACGATACCCTACTATGCCAGATACAGACCAAACGAACGAATGAACGAGTGGGAATCGTTCATTCCTATGATCCCACAAACTTTCACTTGCAGGGACTTTAAATCGTTTGCGCTCGACTTTGTTCGTTAGATTCGGTTAAAATGTCACCATGAAAACATAGCTGAAGTGAACTTTCATGACTGAGAACTCACTTCACCTAAGCTTACAGAGACTAGCACTGCGGGAACAATCATGCAGGTATAATCGACGATATCCAATTGTCAGCATTTGTTGGCTCGTTCGCTTAGTCTGTACTCAGCCTTATCCGAAAGCTCTCGCTCACTTTATTCTAAAGGAGATGATGAAATATAGAAATTATGGGCTTCCCCTTTATAAATCTGACTAACCCCTCAACGTCGTCGGCAGCGGCTGCAGCGTGGGCTTATCCAAGTCCATCTCATACAGCTCCTTGGCTACCTTCATGAGCTCGGTGTCTTTCATCGCCAGCTTCGCGGGCTGTTGTGGTATCACAACCACCTCTTCTTCTTTCTTCTCCAGCAACTCTGCACAGGGGCGTAGCTTCTTGACGCGAGGAACGAAGGGACGGTGGCCGAAGTCTGGAGAAGAATTTACTAAACTATAGTTACATAGATACATATTATAATACTGTGGCATCCAAGCAGGTCCTATGTAACGTGCAAACTGGCACGTGGTAATAACTTTAAAGGTTTAAATTAAAAATAAGTTAATATTACACATAAATTTGTGCTAGACTGTAAATGAAGAAAATAATAAGAATTATTAAATTAGTTTAATGTTTTTATATTAATATAATTGAGCTTCGATTCACAATATAATAGTAAATAGCATAAAAGCTCTTTGATTTACGCCTCCATCCACCACAATACATAATACCTGATTTTTAGGGTTCCGTACCTAAACCGTTACCGAAAAACGGAACCCTTGTAAGATCACTTTGTTGTCCGTCTGTCTGTTTGTTTTTTGTCTGTCTGTCAAGACCCTTTATTTCAAGAACGCGTGGAGGTATCGAGTTGAAATTTAAACCATATATCCAAGTCTGCGGTCCTAGAAGTTAACTTAAAAAAAGATACGGATGTTTATGTCGCAAAAAAACGTACATTTCAACACTCTCAAGGGAACCAAATTCATAGGGTACTTCCCGTTGAGCTAGAATCCTCAAAGGCATAAAGCAGGTTTTTTTGATTATATTTGAAATTTAGCATTGTGTAAGTAAGTTAAGTAGATTTTTAAGTGAACATTACTAAGAAAACTATGGATGGTAACGAAATCTGAACTTTGTCAAGATACAAAATTATTTATTTTGCTTGTACTAAAAAAAGCATTTATTTTTTTGGATTTATAGCGTAACTATAGCGTTATACTTAAGTTCTGTAGAGCCATGTAGATTGATACGCAATTACCATTAATATGACAAAAAAACTAAATAAAAAAGACAAACCATTTACATTAGCTATGTTGCAAATTACCCTCAGCTAGCGCGTAAGCGTGATAACAGAAAATTACCTATCCTACGCGTGTGCTAAACTTCATCTATATCCGTTCAGCAGTTCAAGCGTGTAAGTCTCCTAGGAGTAACAAATATACATACAACAACAAACTTTCAACAATATATTATTGGTGTGATCTTATAACGTTGGATATTTTAGGCTTTAGTAACAAAAAGTCTATTCAGGATCGTAGGATCGCAGTCAAGCATATTTTACTTACAACAATAAAAAAAAAATGGGTTGACAAGGCATTAAGTTACCTTCTGTATGATGAGCACAGTAGGAGTTGTAGTAGGTGGAGCGTCCTCGGAGACTCATCATCGTCTCCTTGATGAACGCGTGAACCTCTTCGTCTGTCCACTCTTTCTGCAGTGATACGTGACAAATGGATGGTTTTATTATATACGAAGTATTAGAACCAACCAACGACCGTTCAGCCCGGGGACCTTACCATGACGTGGTAAAATGTCTGACGTGTGAGCAAGAAAGAGGTATGGCTCTATACACCCTATATAGCTCCATCCCTTTCAACCTAACAGCTCAGTTGAGCTCGTGATAGGGCCTCTGGTCGCTAGAACTAACGTAGGAGGTAAAAACACCCAAACTTAAGTGGCAGCGCACATTGCTCGCAGCACAGATGGTCGATGATGCCGAAAGGTTCTGGAATGGCGACCGCGCATCGATAGACGCAGCGTTGGAAGGTTTCCCACAAGATGGACCAGTGACCTGGTGAGCGTCGCGGGGATCTGATAGATGCAAGACGCACCGGACCGATCATTGTGGGGACACTTGAGGGAGAGTTATGCCCAGCTGTCGATATTTTTCGGCCGAAATGATGATGAGGAGTTTTGTTTGAAGATTATGTTTCATCGATGTATTTTAAATGGTAATAAACATTATATTGTAAATTGTATTTAGGTGGAAGAAACGTCCGTGTGTCACCATTGGGTGAACCGCCAGGAGGACATGGTGGAACATATGCTCAGACTTTTACTGATTAAAACCACACCTACGTTCCATCAGTTGGCCCCTGCGTTCTAGGATCACGCAAGTTTCCCTTTCAGAAACGTCAACCCCTGGTCCCACTAGGATTCGGCTCTGCTGGGCCCCTACGGATTTGCTGAAATTTAGTTTTAGAGCTAGATTTAAAAAAGTGTAAAAAAAATTTAGAAAGAAAATAGATTTTGGCAATTAAGACTCATCTTTAAGTCAAGTCAAGAATGAGTGGGTTATTTCTACACGAGCGTGCTCCATCGTTGACCACATACATAATCACTTAACAGCAGTGTGAGATAGTGTTCTGCCGAGAACCAATCAGCACTTAATTTTAAAAAAATCTTTTCCTTAAACTTACGTCTTGTGTCCCCACTTTTGGATCCAGCCATTTTCCTTCGAATTTTGCCCATCTGAGTTCTGGACGACACCTGAAGAAAACGTAAACTTAACAGTAGGTACTACTAAAAGTGTACAAGGTTATATAGAAAGAGTTCTACGATATCTCTGCGTAACTTTGCTGCCACCGTAAACGATTGGACAAAGCAACCAATATTTTAGCACAAGTAGGTACGGTCAGTAACGAAAATAATAATCATCTTGTAAATAGTGTGGATTGTTTCTAGTTTAGCTCCAAGATATGAATAACTCACAGGCCATCGAGAAAATAGCGTATGTTTTGGGTGTGCGTTTTTATTAGACTAGCCTAGCTTAGAAGCCTCGTCCATAAACTTAAAAGATAATACGTGCAACTGGCCCTTGCTCACAAAACTTACATTTTTGTTTTCTTGATGGGATGCTGTCGGTACTCGTCGAAATATTCCGTTAGAAATGACATGATTCACTCTTTAATTTATATTTTTTGCTAAATATTTACTAAAGTAATATCAAAAACGATTTACAGATTGCAAACGTCAATCACAAAATCAAGACCAATTAAAAAAAAACCGTGCAAAGAGATTTTGATAAAGGGTTTTACAAAAAGGTTTCTCAGTTAGTTTCCCCGCGGCAGGCCATGGCGGCAGGTCGTAGGTTTTCTAATCAACTGAACATAAACTTGTAATTTTTCTTCGTAAGTTTCTTTCATAATAAGGTTAGAGTTACTGCGGTTTTGCATGTTCAGCCGACATTTTTATGGGGTCGCCAACGGTTTGACTTTGATTCAAAGTAACTTTTATAAACAGTAAAATTAAGTTTTTCCAACTTTTATGTTTATTTAGAAAGAACGTAAATCCACATTAACCTTAATCATTTCAAATGGGACAGAAAAACCACATTAAAAATTGTTTAGCATAATTTATTATTCTGGATATTGTGAGTTATGATCATTATAAAACGCTCAATCATTCACTAAGGCCAACATAAATTGAAATCGTGCCTAGACGTACCTTCACGAAAGTTGTCCTCTTAGGTTCTTAGGTTAGAATCACAGCTTAGAGAGATTATCCAATATACTAATAATATTCTTTGCGAATTAACGGTAAATAAGATAGAGCTAGAAAATAAAATAAAACTGATGGATGAAATAGCGACAAGCCACTGAAATAACTTGTGACCCATGGATGCCCCTCAAGTTGAAGGGTAAAATCTACAATTTCGTGATAACACCTGTCATACTGTATGGATCACAATGTTGAGCTGTAAAACGAACGGAGGAAAAAAGATTACATGTAGCGGAGATAAGAATTTTGAGATGGATGTGTGGTGTGACAAAAAAGCATAAAGTGAGGAGTGAGTATATTAGAGGAAGTTTGAAGTGGCGCCAGTTACAGAAAAGTTGAAGAGGAATCGTTTGTCTTGGTATGGTCATGTAAAGAGGAGGGATGAATCACATGTTACTAAAAGGGTTATGAGTATGCATGTGGATGGATGTAGAGGGAGAGGGAGGCCAAAGAAAAGATGGATGGATTGTGTGAAGAGTGATATGAAAGAGAAGGTACTTAGTGATAGCATGACGGGTGACACAGTCGAATGGAAGAAGAGAACGTGTTGCGCCGACCCCAAATAACATGGGAAAAGGGCAGGAAGATGAAGGAAGAGCTAAAACTCAAACTTTAGGGCTAGGTGATTACCAGTTATTCAGGCTTTCGGACACAATCCTGAATACTTATCGCCTTAAAAAAAACACACAGGAGAAGTCTAAACATGCGACTTAAGTCTTACTCAGGTATAAAATTAGATTTCAGCTCATTTTTATTAAAACTAGAAAACACCATAATGAACCCCATTCTATTATTGCATTGCATAAATTGTGAATTCTCGGTGTAGAGTCTATTTTTGAACATTCAACACTCGACGATTCTACACCAGTGTGCATTTACTTAACCAGTCATTTAGATATAATTTATTGTAAAAGTACGAATAGACTACGACACTTTATACGGCACCGTACACTCAGTGTATACATCGAATGTCTCTGTATGAACACGAATGTCTCTAATCGCATACTCGTGTTCATACAGAGACACTCGATGTATACACAGAGTGTACAGTATAAAGTGTCGTAATCTAGAAGTACCTTTAGAGAAAACGGCTGAACCTTTCTATCTTACCCATCCCTAAATGCTTACCAAAAAGGATCCAACTTGATGAAACAAGATTACCTAGATACCGTTTTCGACATTTTTGCACATTCCCTTGAAGTCCCCAATAAAAATAACGCAGAGTCAGTTACACTACACGTCGGCGTGATCGTCGAAACATCAAAAATGGCCGGGTCTCCGTGACACGCTCGCGAAACATGCGCAACCGCAGCGAGTGATGCGCGATCTATAACCGTCTAGCCAGCGAGGCGCCTGCTACGCGACCTCTGTGTGCCTGGTACGGTATACTTATTACAGTTCTATCAGTGCCTAGACAATCCCACCTGTGCAAAAACTTTTTAGAAATTAGAGGCATTATAGGCATTTCCCAAATCACCATTATAAACCATAATGATACCAAACTTAGACAATTTGGGCTGAAATTAATTGCAGTTGAAATTCGTCCACGACGGAAAACAGTTGCCTCATAAACTGGTGACAACAACAAGCAGCGACTACCACATTGTCACTGCGGTGTTAAAAAGAAATCGTGGCTCGAACCCAAGGCGTGGTTCTTGCTTGGGTCACTAAAACTCCAACACCTTGAACCCTAGTTGAACTAGGTTCAAGTTCATCCAGTAGGTACGGAAGGGCGAGACACAGTTAGTCATGCAACCATCACCACTAATACGTTGTTGCAGAATGGCCCTTATTGCACAATGGCTTTCAAGTTGTCTGTAAAAAATCGCTTTTTGCGATAAGACCGCCCATTGGACACCCTATTAATTTTAAGTTCCTACTGGTTATTATTGGTGTAACATTCTATCTATCTATCTATCTTGCAGTAGGTAATAAATATTAAAATTACTGGCTAGTATATTCCGGATATAAAAAACTACTTCAGATAACTGTGGGAGTGTTCGAAAGAGTTGACCCTGGAACACGGGGGTTTTAAATCAGTAAAAGTCTGACACTCCCTCGCCACCAAGAGAAGGAGTAGTTATATGATAATTTTCCACACAAAAAAAAGAGCATTCTTCACCATTTTTTTTTTGTTTCTAAACCCGTCCTCAAGTCGTGGATCTCTACCCCATGTCCCCTACCCCACGACCTTTCATCGGCTTACGATTTTTATGCTCGCTCGCGAATTCTGCCTGCGTGATCAACCGGCTTAAATCATGAGATCGCGCTATTTTTAGCTCATACTTTGTCGTAAAGTCGTATCTGCAAACCGAAGCATATGAAGGTCGACATCGATCAAAATAATGTATGTTCCGTTCAATTTGTCGGGTGTCGTGTCGCTTTGAGTGAGTCGCGTGTATGTAGAGGGCTGATTTGTATCTGTATGTTGTATCTTATAGCATCATTAACGCATCAGGATAGCTGTTGTTTAACTCACTTTAAGGTCTTTTTTATATGGCATGGGTAGGATGACAGCAGAACAAAAATATGCATCTTCAAAATGAGAGAATAGGATAGGTAGCTACATTTTAGGAATTTGACAGCTGTCACCCGCACCATCCCATAGCAATTGTCGTATAGTGTTAGAAGACAAAATTAAGTCTTAATTTGTTTAAAAAAACAACTATCGATGTTTCTTCATCGCAGTTACATACACAAATAATCCTATTGAACATGAAATATTTTTAGGTACTATGAATACGGTAGGAGTCGAACCCGCAACATATAGTACGAAATCCATACTCTGCCTGCTTATCGTATGGATTACACACAATCTCCAATTTAATCTATATATCTAAAAGAAAGTCGTGTTAGTTATTTATAACTCAAGAACGACTGAACCGATTTGGCTGAAAATTGCTGGGAAGGTAGCTTGGAACCAGGAGAAGGATATATAATTTTTACCCCGTTAAATAAAAATAAAAAAATCAAAACCTGCTCATTTATTGGTATAGAGTAGAGTAGGGTAGATTAGGGTAAAGTAGGGTAGAGTAGGTTAGAGAAGGGTAGAGTAGGGTAGAATAGAGTAGAGCGGGAGAGAAGCCGCGGGCAATAGCCAGTAATTATGTAGAATTACTGTATTCAAAGGTATCGTGATTTTGACAATCCAGCAACATTCGTGGCGCAAGATAGTATGAAGCAATGGATCATTAATTCTTTATGGTTTATATTTGGATGGAAACAGAAGGAGAGGAAAGCCAAAGAAAAGATGGATAGATTGTGTGTGAAGTGATATGAAAGAAAAGGGAGTTAGTGATAACGTGACGAGTCACAGGACAGAGTGAAAAAAAGAACGTTCTGCGCCGACCCAAAATAAAACGGGACAAGGGCAGGAAGATGATGAAGCACACACAAGTACAGAGGCGGACTTAATGCCTTAAGGCATTTTCTAGGGTGATAGCTTTCTAGGGTGTAGCGCAGTCATCGCACGTGTTTATTTATATAGAATGACAATGCAGCGCAGCGGCAGCGCTGCAACCGAGCTGGCTGTCGCGCGGCACGTTGCGGCTAATTTGAAGGCGCCCTTAACACGCGTATAAGTTGAACCAAAATGGCGTTCGGCCTTGACTGCGCAGTAACAGATTTTCCCGACCGGCCTGGACCCGGCTTACTAAAGTCTCAGTAAAGTCCATCCTCTGTAAGAATATGGAACGTTTACCTACTCAGCTGTAAGCTCCTGGCATACCTAGAAGGTAACGACATCCTTAGTGATTGTCAATATGGTTTTCGGTCGCTGGCACGAAAGCCTTATTGGTAAGTAAGGGTTCATTCCTTTGGTCTACCCACTGGTCTGTGATTGTATTGCAGATACTATAATATCGATCCATCAGAATAGTAGTTTGGAAGCTGTTCGTCCGGTCAACTGGGTATTAATGCCCGGAGAATAGGTGCAGACCCTTTAGGACCCTGAGAAGTCGTCTCAGCAACATTCACAGATCTGGTCTCTTCGAGAGGCGTTGAGCGTTTTAATTTATCCTTGAAGGTGGTCTCCGAATGGGACGACGCTAATTTGATCATGTTCAATTCCATCTTTCCATGGTGTTACCGTGCTGATAACCGACCACCTTGAGAATAGAAATCATCTAATGACTTTTCGCGCTCTAGGGAGGAGCGGGAAGGGCGTGTCACTAACTAAAATCACACCAATGTCAACCTATGTTTCATTTTTTCCATGGCCTTTGGCAGTAGGATAACGTTGTTCGCGAGAATGAACATCTATCCTTAATTTCGGCTTAAATTCATGTAAAGTTCAAGTAGCTATCCTATTGGAATCCTAGAAAAGGTTCGACAGTACTTCACGCCAAAACAGCGGCGACAACCGTATCAAGCGCAAGTTCACTCATTTATACAGTACTTCTCTCATCTTTGGGATAGATTAGATACCATGCATCTTGATGTGATTGAGAAGGAAGACGAGCCAAGGAGAGATAGGTAATACTCGTCGAATCAAAACTTCAGCCTTGAGCATCAACGGCGACACTATTTACTAGCCCGTTGCGTGTTGGTTTAATTTCTATCGTGTAGAATACAATCAGGGGTCAAAGTGCAATTGCACTCTACCAATGCTAAACTTAACATTTCTTGGTAGTTGAATTTCAGCGGACCACTAGTTTATTCAATAGTTTAGATTGTATGCTACGAATCAAATCGGTTATTAACCACTGTCCCTCTTCTACAAAGAAATTTTAGACACTAGCATTTTGATATAGTGCAACTGCACTTTTGACCCTTGACTTTTGACCATTTCGGGGAGAATGCATCGGAATTTCAGAATTTGATTCCACAGGCCTTTTCTAACATCGGACCACTAGACGACTTGAGAGCAGTGGTGGCCGAGTGGTAACGGCCCTGACTTAGGTATGAGTTGTAGGTTACGGGTTCAAACCCAGCCAGGCGCATTACTTTGTGTAATTTATTTCATCACCACTGCTCTCAAAAACGCTGAAGAAAAACATTGTGAGGAAATCGGCATGTTCTAAAACCAAAAATTCGAAGACATGTGACATCCACCAATCCGCACTGGGCCCGCGTGGTGGATTACGGCCCATTCCCTCTCCCAGAGAGGAGGCCTGAGTCCCAGCAGTGGGAAAATTATAAGGCAATGCAAAAAATGGACCACTAGACGAACGGCAATGCGCCAGTACCTACATAAATGATGGACATTCTTGTCATACGCACAAAACGTTTCGGGAACATTCATCACTCACTACACTTTTCCCTTTTTTTGCTTAAAGCTGTTTTCTAATAGCTACCACCTAGGGGTGTTTAATTCAAGATGCCTCGTAATATAGGTAGCTATAGTACGCTGCAAATAAGTTAAACCCGTTACTACGGTTACGCGCTGCCCCCCGCTTCGATTGAAACCCGAAAATCTGTTACTGCACATTGAGAGTCGATCGCCATTTTGTTTCAAATTCTATGCCACGCATTGTAACAGCAGAGATTATCAATGGCAGGTTTACAACTAAACACACACACATGTTTAATTAGCTTACACATTTTTTTTAATTAGTTTTTTCAAGCAATGCTTTAACTTGTTAACCTAACCAATAAAACCCATTTGTAATCTAATTGTCAGTGTTTGTTCGAATAGACATTAGGACAAGTCAATGAAAACTCTGCGATGCTCTTGCTTTTTCATAGCGCCACTTTTATGTTAGGCCTGAAACTATGCAAAGCGGCTCGGCAGGCGCCGCGCCCTTGCCGCTACGTACTAATATATGAAGTTCTCCATGGACTCGACTACATGCACACCGTTAAACTAGCTACACTGCGCAATAATCCGATTTTCGCGACGGAAACGGGTACCCGTCCGTTTAACGCAGATTTAACCCTAATTATATAAGCGATTTTTTTGCCATTTAGGGTGTTTTTATTAACATGCGGCATTCATCACGCATGCAGAATTGCAGAATTGCATACCCCGCGGGCTTATTCCCATCATTACAATAAATACTTATATGAAAAGGACATACGAATGCGGAGCGAATCCGCATGCGTGATGAAATCCGCATGATAATAAAAACACCCTGACAGATGTCATTACAGAGTTAAAGAAGTTAGAAGTGTATGGTAGAAACTTCTGAGCTTGTTCGGGGCCTACCATTTAGTAATGCAGTGTTTGCAAAAGGTACATAAAAAACTGAAGGAGTAAATAATCAAAATGATAATATATTAATATTAGTTTATTTTGCTTATCATAGGATGACAATAATTTGAGAAATACGTAACATAACGAAACATTCACCACTGAAACAAATCAACATAAAACTTTTCAATGCCATATGATCACCATTTACACACTGTTATTATTAAAATGATTCTCATTTTCAATTCATTTACGTCAATAACTAAGTCATCTTAAAATATAAAAACAAAGAGGGAACTTTGGAGGACACTGAACTCACAAGGTTATAAAAAATTATGATTTTACTTTTTACATGTTACTTATATTTTTTTAATATATAAAAAATGAAGGGCACCCCTTTTAAAGCATATACTATATTTCTGATTGTCCATTCTCACACTACAATAAAATAAGAAAATATTAGTGTAAACCGTTTATTCAAGTAAACAGACGTTGCATTGTGACTTAACTAATAAACTGTCTTATATTAACATTTCGACAATAAAATTAATTGAATGTTACTACGTGGGACACTCACGGATCTGTGAAGCAAACATTTACCACTACACAATGATATAACGATGTATTTGAAAGTTACATCAAACTTATTCCCAATTATTACAACATTCAGAATAATTAAAACTGCTAATGTATTCTTAAAACTGGCTAATACAACAATAAAAATGTAAAATGTTATACATGTCGGAGTTTGTATCAGTCACAAACTTACAGAGTTTCAGCATTATGTGATGCATTTTCACATCGTCTGAGCGTGCCAGAGAGATCCCTTTAACAGTTCACTTTAGGCCGTCAAATGGATCGCATAAACAGCTTGTGGTGGCACTCCTTGTATGCCAACCACATTACACTGAAACTCGCTCTGATATCATCTTATCTAATACTATATTGATTAAAACATTTGCACATACGGTATTATGAGTTGTTTCCAGGTTAGGGAGAATAGCTACCCCATATAGAGTAGTACTTAATATACTCGCTCAAGAATTGGATACTCTTGATACGTTTCGACGTTGCGTTGTCCCGGCTACGTCTGTTGTACCTCAGGTACTACTTATTCTATTGACGCCTTTAGAGTGAGGTAGCTACTATCTCTAAACTTTTAAAATACTAATATTAACAAGCGCCGACTCAAAATAACGCTTTCAATCCCAACACATGTCAACTTATTAGGACACTAAGCCTCGGGCACACGATTCTCACCTTTACACTCTTGTTTCAAAGTCCGTTTTCGCACGAAAATTGATAAAAATGAGAATTCTTGTATTTAAGATTGGAAGTCTGATAAAAATATATTAGAATATTTATAAAGAGATTGGTCATTCGATATTTTATTCACAAAATGATTACTCAGTAATACAAAATATTTATTTAAATTGCAATATTTTAGAGTGATCTCAATGAAACCCAAGATTTTCTTTATTAAATGATAATAATCAACTAATTTAATCAGCGAGTATACCCTGATTTTCCTTGATTTTAAATGCAAAAATCACTCAATTAACTAATACTTTTGAACCCAATAAAAATCGCCAAACATGGTTTGATACAACTAAAAATCAAGAAGTACACCGTGTGAAATAAGTTTTATAACATAAATACGTACGTTTGTTGTTTTTCTTATTCAATCTTAAACAACATTGCTCATGATATGAGTATCTAACACATCACATTAAAGTTATGATATTTTTTATCATTTTCATGTAAGTACCTCATTAGCATGATAGTAAGAATATAACATATGTACTTGGTGTTTCTAATAAAATGTTGTTAAAAAAAATACATGGATATTTTAACTTATGATGACAGTGAGCGTAGTAAATGCTATCAAAACTGTCCAGATAAATTTTGTTGTTTGTGGAAAGTATATTATTAAATCTCAAAGATAGGGTCAAGAATGGTAAGGTTTTTTTTTAATATTTGACATTAATATACAGTCTATTTTACCAAATACATAATTTAAAGAAGGCATTTTCGATAAAAACCTTACCAATAAAGCACCAACGGCTTGGTTTTCTCTGAAGAAGGTACCTACTAGAAGGATTATAGTCTTGTTACAGTAATATGAAAAGATGGGAAAATACTTTAAAGATACGTTTCTTTCAATCTTGAAATGGTCAAACCTTGAATAAGGTAAATGCTTTCACCACACATTACTGTTGTTGTTATTCAAAGGGATTTTACAGTTCACAAAAGCAAAGGTTAATTTATTTTTATATTTTTTCATAAAATGTGGCTCAGTTTTCGGTTATTTACTTAACCTATTTTAGCTCACAACTTATGTAAAAATAGTGTAACTATTTTTATTTTAAACTAAAATTATCATAACTTCAAAATAATGTGTTACAAAAAATTAATGCATATTTTCGAAATGACGAGAATCAGATATTTAAATCAATATTACTAAGAAAAATATATATTATTGTTTTTTTTTTGTCACACAGTGTTGTTTGACAGTCAAATAAAGTAACTTTTACGGAATAATATGATGTATAACACACCGCATTAATCTCATATTGTTCTGTAGTGTCAAAGGTAGCAAAAGATATAACTTTATAAGTAGTACTGCTAAACAAAAGATCCATAGCCTTCCGCTTATTCCTTTACGTCGTTAACTCCGGCTATTTCGTCACAAAGTTACTCCAAGTCACCTTAATTTTTATTTCACTTAATTTATTGGTCACTCTCACAGAGAGGACCTAAATCCCAGCAATGGGATTTTTACAGGGTTACCAGTTACATTCCAAAAAAGTCACTCCAAACTAGAAAGAAAAACAGAAGAATTTACAAAGTTATTCTGTTGCTTCATTTAGAATATTAGCGTAATAGCCATCGCTAGAAGTGGTGGCAATATCCGCATCTGTGGTAAACGTAATATCGCTATCGTTGATATTGAAGTCTATATCACCATCGTTGGTAGCGATCACATAAACAGTTTCATTGTCAGTAACGTCAGTGACGGCTAAATTATCACCAACCGTACCCATATTAATCTCACCATCATTGGTAAGTATAGCACTATTCCCATCGGTAGTAAGCAGATCACTGTTACCATCATTAGAAGTGGTTGCATTTTCGGCATCACTTAAAGTAGCAGCATTATTGCCATCTGTGGAAATTGAGGCAACAACGCAATCGTGGGGAGTAGAGGCAATGTCACTATAGTTCATAACATTAACACCAACATTGACAGTAGTTGCGGTAGCGCCAACATTGGCAGTGGTGGCGGTAGCGCCAACGTTTGTGGTGGTGAAGGCCTCGTTGCTCACAGAAGCGTTAGGTCCCTCAAAGGTCCCGGATCAGAACCTCGCCCGTATATAGACGGCCGCCACGTCGTGGTTGGCGTAGCCGAGTCGTTTGGCGTGTTTGAAGATCTCGTTGGTGGTGGCCGTCAGCGGTAGCGACTGCTCCAGTGTGTCGCCCAGACCGAGTGCAAGCTTCAGGTCTTTTTGCATATGCATCAGAGGCTGATGTGTCGAGTAGGAGGATTCAATCATTGCTGGAATGAAAAAAGGGCTTGGTTAGTGCTGAATAATATGAATTTAGGTATTAAGAAGACACTTTTCCCCTAATATATCAATCGTTGTTTCAAATCTTGTTGTTTTATTCAACGAAATCCAAGACATTGTTTTGTAAAAGGCCACATGAAAAAGAGTTAACGGCTGAAAGCCAACACAATCGGTCATTCCGTCATTTACTCGAATATTTCACAAAACTTGTTCCAGGAAATATGTGCTTTTTAAAAAAATAGTTTTGTCATTCAGAATTTTGATTAAATGTACAAAGTTTCTATATAAGCTATTTTTTAATTATGAGTAGATTATGAAGGGTAAAATTTCACAAAAATTAGCTGATTTTTAGAGGTTTTTACTGATTAGTTTTTATTTTAATAGAAACCTTGATAATATCCACAAGATACTTTTATGTCCAAAATATCTAGAAAAAGATGTGTGCGCTCTTACGTGTTTATTATGTTAGAGCGGTTGTATCTATCGACACCACTGGAAATGTATCTCGAGTTGGACGCTCTTAAACGCTTGTTGCGCTGATAAGTTACTATTCTGTTAACGTGAAATAGACTAGTTACTATTCTCTTAACGTGAAACAGACTTGTCACTATTCTCTGAATGTGAAATAGACTGGTCACTATTCTCTTAACGTGAAATAGACTTGTCAGTATTCTCTTAATGTGAAATAGACTGGCCACTTTTCTCTTAACGTGAAATAGACTTGTCACTATTCTCTGAATGTGAAATAGACTGGCCACTATTCTGTTAACGTGAAATAGACTTGTCACTATTCTCCTAACGTGAAATAGACTTATCACAATTATCGGAATGTAAAATAGACTGGTTACTATTCTCTTAACGTGAAATAGACTTGTCACTATTCTCTTAACGTGAAATAGACTAGTCACGACTTTCAATGTGAAAAAAGACTATAGGTGACACAAACTATAATATTAATAACAACTAGTTACCGCGGCCCTTGAGTATCAAGTGCGGCGAGGCGAGGGGCGTGAGCGCGAGGACGTCGAGGAGGTCGGCCTGGTTGAGGCCGGCGCGGTCGGCGAGCGCGAGCCCCTCCGCCAGCGCCGCCAGCGACACGCCGCCCACCACTTGCAGCACCGAGTTCATCTTCGACGCGTTTCCGATGTCACCTGGAACACCCATGTGTGTTGAATCACCATTTTTTTAGGAATCAACCGTTGTTTACATTTAAATAACCTAGGAGGATAGAGCTCACTCGCCTTGAAAAATTGGCTAAAGAATATAACAGGAATAAAGCAGGGAGATGTGGTCACAACAATAAGAGAGTTTTTTATTCATTAAGAACCTCTAACAAAGAATGTTCACACAAAAGTTTTACATTACACACTAACAAAAGAAACTACTGTTAAAAAGAACTAGAGCAGTTTGCGCAAATTTAATTAATTTCATTGTTTATCACTGACAATGTTGATCTCCAATGCAAGAATTTGATGAATTTAGCGTTGTAATAACTTGCAAAAGATTTGGTGTGAAGAGAATTCAACTACAATATCAACAAAGTCTGACAGAATAAAACTTCAAATGATGATATTGTCAGTACTTACAATTTTCATTATTTATATTATTTTTTTTATTTTTATATTTCTCACTATGATGCGCAATTTAGCGGGACGTGCCGGTAAAATCACAAGCATAATTTCGGCGTCCCTAGACAAACTGCAAAAATTGTTTACGATTATCAAGCTTTATTACCGGACAGTAAATCAAAAAACATATTTTTGCAATTACCGACTTATTGCCCGTGGACGTAGATTTGTACCTGGCAACTTTACTTATACCGTATTGTCAATCCATACTATTCAAAACATAAAGGGAGTAATATTTTCTCTCAAAATTATCAAATTTCCTGTAAAAAGCTCAGGCCTAAAAGTGCAGACGGATCTAAGAGTGTACTTTGCCTTTAGGCGTCATGAAAGTGACTATTATGATAGCACTTATTCACTCTATTAGTGATATGATGATGAGTACGGTCACTAACTGTTAGCTAAGCGGTGATATTGGCTATTGAAGATCTGTCTTTGAAAGCTTGTTCCGTAATTGCTGATCAAGAAGTAAGTTAGTTTAATTTTGCTCGCTGAGTTGACGTAACATTTCGTACTTGAGTGCAAACTATGTAGACAAGTATAAAAAATTACTTGAGCTATGCAAGTTAAGGTAATTAAGCTTAGTTCTTGATCAACAAGTGATTTCACAGTTTAAAATGCTAGGATAGATATGAAGTGAAACATCACCAGAACAACCCCAGAATTAACAATGAAGTGCATGCGCTTGTTAATATTATAATGACTTATTTCTAAAAAGGACGCTTAGATTAAGACGTTGACAGTTAACGAAAAAAATAAAATCAATTAAAAACTTAAAAATAAGCTATAAAAAGCGAAATAATAATAAAAATACTAAATAAGCCCGCGATGCCGTGATGCTATTTATAAATTAAAATGTAGAGATTTTTTTACCCTATACTGTCCCACTGCTAGGCAAAGGCCTCCCTCATTATTAAAAAAAAAATATTTTCTACATTTCTCTCAAAGTAGGTACATAGCTATAACTTCAAGTATAAGTTCCAATTTTAGTGAAGAAAAAATTACGGCTTATGATAGACAAGAGTAACCATTTCCTATTTGATTGCACCGCGGGCCATAAAAAAAAACAACAACATAAATGTCAACGTCCAAGGTTCTATTCGCCCGCAACCGGAGCAGCTGACTACTACCAAGGTAAAAGGAGTTCTTGCTCATGGCCTTGAAGCAGGACTGGCAGTCATCGAACAGCGACCTGTCTCCCGCCGCCAGGATGATCAGGGTGCCTTCTTCTGCTTGTGTTTTTGAGCCTTGGATCTGGAAAATAAGGAGATTATTTTTAAGTATGAACAATCAGAGACGTAGCGTGGACCAGTTTAGACGTGGGCGAAGGCACGTCAGCGAGGCCCAATATGGGCGAACGCAACCCAACGTTCGACCACATTGTCGCTTACCATCAGGTGAAAAAGTGGTAAAAAAAGAGCCCGTCTATTATAAAAAAAAACCTCGTTCTTAAAGAAGTGAGGGCTTGCGCGAGGTCCCTTTGAGTGCGAGGCCATAGGCGAGGGCCTACATCAGCCACGCCTAGCTACGCTACTGTGAACAATAACAGTAGACTATGAAAGGACTTTATATGCGAGTAATAAAAGGACCGCCCGTCTACTAAACCCGGTAATTATTCCTTACCATCAGTTAATAAAGTTTAGTATGTTATTAAATATAAAAATAGGAAGATTATATTTGTTACAGCTGTTTTTTTAGGTGGGATTTCATCCTACGACTTTTCCCGCTCTAGGATGAAGCGAGAGAGCGGGTCAGATTTTTACTGACTAAAACCATACCTGTGCCCTTCAAGTTCTTGGACCACAATTTCCTATTCAAAAATTGCCCGTGGGCCTAGCGAGCATTGGCCCTGCTGGGTGCCTACGGTTTTGGAACATTAAGGTCAGCTTATTAGAGCCACCCGGAACCCACTCTTGGTCGGAGCAGGAGGGCGTGTCAGGCTTTTAGTGACTAAAACCCTCTCATGTTCCTTCTTTGCGTTTGTCCCAGAGTTAAATTAATTAGAACCCTTAACAAGCAAATAAAATGATTGGAACGAAAAATTCCATTACTGCTTTTAATTGGTACTGCGGTAAAAGAAAAGTGAAAAAGTTATGTCCAGAGTCAAGATTCAATTTATTGTGACAGTAAAAGTTTCATGGCTGCACTAAAAACTGAATGCAAGGACATCCACCGACCTACTTAAGTGTGCCATAAAATGCACCCATTTAACAATTTTTAATTATGATTTCTTAAACTTTTGACTTCCAGTCTCCATAGAAGACAAGTAATTTCGTGCCCTACACGCCACGTCTTTATTAGACGACAAAACACGCCGATGCGTTTTATTTTGTGTGCGATAAAAAGCTTCATCATCACCTCCCTAGCTGTTTCCCCAACTAGCTTGGAGTCCTAGCTTCCAGACAGACTATCACACAGCTATCAGAATATTCGTGACTTACATGGACCTACTGCCTATCAGATCAGGTTAATGGGCACAACCCAGTTAGTGGGCAATATATTAGGAGCTGATTATTTGACATGTAAGAATTTACTATGTTGTTTGAATAATGATTGCAAAAATTACGATTATACCTAGAGCAGAGATTGTACTTAACCAAATCTATATTTAACTAATCAAATTTGAATTAAATAAATTTTGAGATGACGAATGAAGATGCAAAAATTATACAATTACTTATCGCATGAATTAAAGGCATTTTTAATTTTATTTTTTATTTACTTATATTATTATTTGCAGTGGGTTCCTGCAAATGGAAAGCATCGTCGCGGTCTGCCCAAAAAGAGGTGACGAGATAATCAGACGCGCAACACGAGGACTGGTTCGAAACGGCGTGGAAGAAGAATGTCAGGCTGGAGTTGAAAAAGACTGTTGCCCAGAAGTGGGACAGTAAAGGCTAAAAAAAAAGGTGCACTAATGTCAGCCGGTCTTAGTCACTCTGCAACTGCAAAGCAGCAGACTGTATGGTTAAATATCGATACTCAGCGCTTATAACAACAGATGAGCCTTTTTTGAGGAGGAAAATCATCAAATTACATCACTTGTTCTAGGATGAAGCGAGAGGTCGTGTCAGACTTTTACTGACTAAAATTCACCTATGTATCATTTGCCCTTAGCGTTCTAAGGCCTTGGTAACTCTTTCAAACGTTGCCGCAGTCCTAGCAGCAACAGATGGGCATGGATTGTATATTTCTGTCAAGAAATTTATATGGCTAAATTCGGCAGAGTACCTAGAAGGTGTTTTGCTACAGATGTCATAAAAAAAAAAGATTTCCTCACTTCTTCAGTATTTCCTTACCTGTGCCTCCAAATATCGTCCGCCCTTCCCGCTAATGGCCTCGACGATGTCATGCGACGTGTCGGAGTCTATGGAAGTCATCTCCACGTAGCCCTTCGACTCCAGCGACGGACAGTGCAGCACGCCGCAGTTGCCGAACACCATCTGGATATTGACAGTGGAATTATTACATAAATTAATAAAACTGGCTGAGACTATGACCGCGTGGAAGTAAAAAATTATCTCAAATTTTCCCTTGATAAAATCTATATATATAAAAGTGAAATACCACACACTGACTGATTAATCACGAATCTCAGAAACTATAATTAACACCTACAAACTTAGTTGGTTCTCTCTCTTATGTAGACATCCGCTAAAAATGGATTTTACGAAACTCCACCCCTATAAAGGGGGTAAAAGGGGTGTTGGAAGTTTGTATGGAGAAACTGACTCTCACGCGGGCGAAGCAGCCGGCAGAAGCTAGTATATTTTGCATGCTCTTCTAACTCGTGTGCCAATTTTCTTTCAAATTCCTTTTACAGTTCAGCGTGATGGAGAACCAAACGTAAAAACATACATTAGGCCCGTGCCTCACCGGGACGACATGGCAGCGCAGCCAGTTCGAGCAACCAAGCAAATGTATGCAGCTCTATGGTGTGTGCCTCAACTGGCGACTGTTGGCCACGCAGCCAATCCATACTTTTTATTGGCGTCTTGAACTGACTACGCCGCCATGGCGTCCCAGTGAGGCACGGCCCTTATGCTTAGCGTTTATAATTTAGGTGTGTTTATAAATAGTGTGATTAAGGGTGCGGGGTTATCCCGCACGCGTAATCCCCCCAAATATCCTTTTCATACAAGTATTTATTGTAATCCGTAGAATACGCACGTGGAGCGCGGGCCGTGATCCCGGGCCAGCATGCGGGGCAATTCCGCATGCGTGATAAAGTCCGTACGATATTAAAGATGGGCATAATTGATATATAATTGCAATCTAGTCGGATGTTATGTTATAATGTTATATAAGCATGCAAAATACACGCTTTGGATGTGAAGTTGCAGACATCAGCCCAAAATAAAACACAATAGCTTATTATAAGATAAAATCAAAGAACCTGGGCAAGTTATTAACTGGTATAAATATTTGGAAATTTTTGATGTTTTAGTTACCTATAATTTCTATACTCGTACATCATAGTCCATATGTTTTACATCTAAAATGATTTCACCTCCGTTGCAGGTTAACGTTAGTATAGCCTACTACAAAGACAAATAGGTCAGTATTCCCTAAGGTGGCAGGAGAGAGGCAGCATTTATAGTACACCCACATTAATTCGCCTGTTGTCTTTTACTCTATTGACCTTTGATCCCGCCAAATTATCTGATGTTTTAGCGTCTCACTTCCTGTACTTCCATTAACCTTTCCTCCTAGGTACTTGTTTTTACGAGTGAGATCAGCGTTTATTTTTAAATATATATGGTGACAGGTAATTAGTGAACGATACTTAAACACGTGATTGTACTCATGATAACAAACAACTTTTACTATGGGAACAAACCTGAAATCGCAAAAAAAATCTCTGGTCAAAATGTACTGAACTAGGCTAAATTTTTTCGCGATTTCAGTTTTGGTCCCACAAGACTACAATCACGTGTTTAAGTATCGTTCACTAATTATTACCAGTCACCCTATATATAAACTAGTGCTTGACTACGATCCCACTGGATGCTAAGCAATGATGCAATCGTTGATAGTAAAGCGCACTAGTTTATTAAGAGCCTATTCACTCTAGCCTTGAAGACAACTTCATTACAATGATATGGACCAAAGAACCCTTGCTACGGGCAGAATGGAGTAAAGGGTTTTTAATACGAGAACTGTGCCATTGTAGTCTTGTCTGTCAATAGAGGTACTCCGCGTACTGTAGTTGGGTTGGTTGGGTTAGAAAATGGTCGACATATTTATTTCGTAAACAACGCTATAAAATTTATGCTGTTTTATTTTTAACTCATAAAAACACCAGCGACCCATCCCAACTTCTCACCCGTGGGATATTTCTATAATATACATTTTTTATACACCTAAACCTTTCTCTAGAATTACCATGTCTATTGGTGACTCCTGCCTGAAAATCCGTTTAGTAATTTATGAGTTGTTCGCGTTCAAACAAACAAACAGACGACTGACGCAGTCTTAAGACTTTGTTATTTTTATAATACACGTATGAAGAAGAAATTATCTTTGTAAAATTTAGAGTTCGTTTTTAATAAGCCGTGGAATAACTCAAAATCATTAAATAAAAGTGTTCGGACTTTTACAATTGACACTCAAATAAATAAAGCGCTAACATAATTGTTGAATACTAACTATACACCGTTAAATTTTAGTTGTTGTAATCCCGCGGAGAGTCGATTCGGTACATGAAATACTATCGATTTGTAAAGGAAAAATTAAAAAAATAAAGTACTTTTTTTCAAAAACTTACGCATATTCGAAATTAATTTCTTTAAGTAAACGAGTCAATAACCTTGTAGGGAGTTGTCGGTCGTTGCGTACTAACTACCTACAGTTCATTGACCTCGATCAGCTGACGTTAACTTAAAGAAATTAATTTCGTACTTACATGCGTAAATTAATTGGAGTTTAAAAAAAAACTTTATTTTTCATTTTTATTGTTACATATCGATAGGGTTTCATGTACCGGATCGACCCTCCACGGGATTAAAACGACCAAAATTTAACCCTGTATTTTTCGATGAATATAGCCAATATTAGGTTTAATCCACAAGTTTTATCGCTTGTACCCTGAAGGCTGTTGCAAGCCGTGCCTGACTCCCTTTAAGACAAATAGGTAGTTAAAAATGGACCATGTTTTCCTTCACATCAACAAAATCTTCGTTCACGCATTTGAGCAATGTCTTCCGGCTCAGTTCCTACGCATCCCTCCGTGACCCCTAATGATCCACAGTAAAGGTCGGGTCAGGGTCGCAGCCCTGATTCTAACCTGACCTTTGTGCTAACATATCTACCTGAAGAAATCTGTATGTATTAATACTATTACATCGTTACGATTTGGCTCCTCAAACCAACATTAGTTAATGTGGCCATTGAATCAAAGGCTTGTTCCTATTAGTGTATTATACAATATTATTTTACTATCTGCGAAACCTGAATATAGTTTTTTCAGAATCAGTAACTGAATCGATTCCAATAATTAAAAAAATATACCCAAAAATATTTAAAAAAGGTCACAAGTTGGACATCATCGACACTAACCAGATGACCATGTGTTTGTGTGGACAACCCGGTAACATAACAAGTTTATAACTTTGTGATTTTTCCTGTTACAGTTATGAAATTTTGTACTTAGTTTAGAATCTAAAAAAGCATAAAAATAATAGGGTTAAAGGTTGTATAGTGCTCTATCTCGCTCTTGTATTTATTTCATCATTTCAGCTGGAAGACGTCCACTGTTGTGTCTCGTATCTAACGGACTTTCACGACCCCCACCAGGTCGGTGGACTACCTTGTGGGAGGCTCACCAACGCTGCGTCTACTAGTATGCGGTTATTACTTCAGAACCTTTTGGTCCCATCGCCTATCTCTTTTTAAGAGATATAAACTACTGTACAATGCCAAACAGAAAGTTTGATATAAGAAAATTCCTACTTCCAATCTGTAACCTGCCCTTAGTTGTAGAGAAGAGAACCTTTTCAGATCTTATTACCTCTTTAGCTGCTTGAGGGTCTGCGACGCAGGAGAATGTGATGTCTGCCTCCTCCACCACGTCACAAGGTGTCACTGCTAGCGTCGCACCCACCTTCTCGAAGTCTTTGCACTGGAGACAAAAAAAAATATACAGTTAGATATATTAATTTATACTTATAGTTAAACGAGCAAAAATTATAAGGCTTTCTTAAAAAAATCCTGGGCTATTGGGTTCATTACATATAGTTACTGTCTGCGAACAGGCCTCTATGAAGTTTACCTTATAGAGAAGGAGATGTGAATTTTAAAGGCTTTTTTGACTCTATTTTAGATCTCTTACCCAGAAAAGGTAGAAGAAATAAAAAGTCGGAACAATTTTCCTACATATCACATCATACACCTAACGCCATCTATCATAACAAATCGAACTTAAAGTTTCCATTAAATACTACTAGATGTCGCTGTACGTCAGCGGGCCGGTACCAACGCGCAATCAATATCCGCGCCACGCCAGCCAAGCCACCAGGCCGCGTCAACGACCGCGGCGCGCAATGGCCGACGCCACGCGCCGCCATTTTGACGGCGATAACGGCGCCTATCTAGCCACTGCGCACGCAGCGACACCGGCGAGCACCGTGACTAGTGTCAAACGAAAGTCTCGGCTGATTCATTCGACGAGCGCAACACTGTGTACGCTTGACGAGTTACTGGAAAACAGACAACGCATCGATGCCTTTCTAGCAAAAGCAAATCTGCAGCTTGTCTTTTTGCAGTTTTTTAGGAACAATTTATTGACAAAGTAAATTAAGCAATTTCTATTATATCTATTCATTATTTGTTTAAGAAGAGAAAAACTCCGGCTAAAAAATACCGGTAGCGATGCTCTTTTATTTTTAGATGACCTCCCAGGCATTGACTAAAATCGCACACAAAAATAGTTTACAATATTTAGGCTATGACATTTCGAAAAAGGTCAGACATTATCCAGTCTACGCCTACACTAAAATGTGGGAGATAGGTATTGATTCAGGAGGGAATGTAAATATTTGCATATAGTTAGCTGAAGAAAAGGAGCACACAAAAGGCTCTACCTTAGACAGAAATTCCAACTTACAAAGCCAGAACCAGAGGCATTGAATTCAATACTATTGATTTTTACTACAGACGGAACCAAACAACCAAACAGGAGAACAAAAAGAAATGGTGTTGGTATAAAAATATCGATTCCCAAATTCAGTCTAAAGAAGTATCATCAAAGCGTCAAGTGTTTGTAATAAAACGTTCGCAAAGTATTGACGGTTCGCGACAAACTGTAGCTGCGAAGGTCAATATCAATGTTTGAACAGATGGCGCCAGTATCGCCTCCCGGTTACGTACACTGTAGTTAGGTATAGAATAACATTCACGCAGCAAATATCTATAAGACGTAGACATAGTAAGCTATAGATATCATTAAGAGTTCCATCCCAAAATGTAGCTGACTTTATAATAATTTTAGTAAAACAATTAAAATATGAATGGGTCAGATTAGGTCACGTGTGAAACGATATCTTGTTTCTCCGTGACGTCAGAATTTTGCAATTAAACAATGATATATGAAGGACATCTATATTCAAATATGTAAGTTACAACAAATATTTTGCTCGCTGTCTGCTGAATTTTTCAAGCTATCATATTAAAAAGATGTTAATGTTATCCTGTAAGCAATATCCGCCTCGGATTCGCTTACGCAATTGTTTAAATATTGAGATGATAGTGGATTTGGCACGAGTACTGCACTTGGATTCATAATCTGAATCACAGGGCATCTGCTAACGGAAATCAATAGCATATCTCTTGGGTATCTGTTAGCTACAACAGTGTTATTGTAGACTGTTTCGTATATTTTCGGCTTGCCGTTCCGCAGACATCTTCTGGGTGTATGGTGCGTACAAACTATAATTGACCGGTCGACGGGCATCCCCACAAAGGTGTCATTCACAGTTGTGTAGCTGCGAGCGTTGGCATTTCAAAGCGGTATTTCAACAATTTCCTTCGAGTCTCGCTCGTAATTGCTTTACTAGGTGTATTTGTACCGTATTGGTACACCGTTCTGTATCGTTTTGAACTATAAGATAAGAGAGTGCATTCGTGATAAGATTATTAAGACTCGTCTCTTTCTACAGACATTAATATTAGAAAGTGTATAATATGTGCATTTGACACGAACTATCGAAATGTAACGACAACGTGAGTAAACTAAATACCATCCATACTCTTGAGTCGTGACCTTTCTTTACACTTTGTAGAAACTTACTTTCATCTGCAGACTCGGTTTCTCCGTTCCTACCCACGCTGAACATATTTTCTCAAGAAAAGCGATTACTCAGGTTACCTAACGCTCTGTTTACGCTAGTACAAAAAGAAATTAATCTAGAAGAACTGAGTTCATTCTAGCATTTAGTGATTATTCAGTATTTATTTTGACCAGTTAGAACTTTATCTAGTCTAATCTTTTATTGTTTTGAGTCGTTTTTATGTAAAGCGAAGCTATCGTGATGTTAATCCACGAGAACAAATGTACAGTCCAACGATGCTACACTTCCAGTAAAATAGCAATAAGACACTAATTTTCTGCGTTATTACGTTACACAACTTTTTCTCTTATCCGATAGCAAGACAAAAATTAAACCAATTGGATAAAATTATATTTAAAGCCTTATTATTTTTGACGAGGTTGTAAATTAGTTTTTAGTATACAGTATCTATTATTATATATTTGGCTATGCCTATATCTGTATTGAAAATGTCGAAGCCACAGCTTAAAGGTGTTCGGCAAATAGATGGGTAGACTGGTCGATAGTTCTACAACAAATGGAACACCTTTCAGTAACGGAAAATTCTTTTGAACTATTTATTGGTGGGTAAAATTTTTCGGTCAAGGTCGCCTCCATTCCATTTTCAAGATGCCTTTCGCTTCCTTGGCCAATAAATTCTCGCAGTTTGAAAGATGTAAGAGTATTCGTTACAAAGTTTCATGATGTTAAACTGAATTCGTTAATCTCTGGGCTGAGTATCGATACTTTAATGTAATGTTCGATTGTTCTTATATTAGACTAGCTGATGCCAGTGGTTTCGCCCGTGTAAAAGTGGTTTTCTCCATTAAAAACTTTATTAAACCCCCATTTCATCCCCTTAGGGGGTGACTTTTAGAAAATTCTTTTTGTGCTCGCCTATGTCATATAAGACAAAACACCTTGTGCAAAATTTCACGTTCTAATCCTAGTAATTTTGTCAGTCAGCCAGTTTCTCTTTCTTTATATATAGCCATTATTCTAGGTGTTTGAACACAGCGTGTGGTCGCTAATGGAACAACAGTGGTACTAGCAAGCTACTAGCATCATTTCCTGTCACACAAAATGTTCTTTGTTTCAATTTAAGCTTACCCATTGAACAAATTTTTTTCAACATTTCATATTTCTTTTTATATGTCCAGGATTTTTGCTTAAAATGATATCCTTCTCGAACAACACGAGACTACACGACTGTGTACTGGGTAGACGAAATTGTGTCCTTATGTCGTTTTCATATTTCTTTACTGTAGTTCGCCGAATATTGGAAAAGACAAGATGGGGACAAAACACTTAAAAATCGATAGGTTTTGTTCTACTTTTTGACTAATTCGTTCGATTCGTCGTTCGTAATCATGTGGACAATTTCGTATTACTCGGCCTAATATTTTATCAGTTGCGCACTTCCTACATAACTGAACACTACTACATTCATTGCATTACAACCCCTCATTGCATCACCGTTTCCTAATTAATTTTTACAGTTTCGTTGACATCTAAATGATGTCCCTGTTCGGTTGGCAAGGCTCCCGTTTCCATCATTGTTATCAACCAATAGCAAGCTACTGTAGGACAAGTTCAATTCAATGCTATCTTGATTGATCCTTGGCAATTTATACCCAGCGTTTTAAAAATCGCCTCACGGAGGATCGTCTTTTTCTTTTTTTTCGTTTCGCTTGACAGAACTGTCGTGCTTACGATGAATTGCGTCCAATAGCTGGTGACGTCGTAGGTCGCTTCACAATATATAAACGAGCTAGTTAGTATGTTTACGTTTGCTGAACCTATCTTCTCCCAAGAACCGTATTTTCATTTGTTCAAGCAACACTGGTGGCTTGCACTAGTGATAATAATTAAAAGTTTACAATGCCGGACGGAACCGCTTCGTCGATTTATTTAGTAGGTCGTACGTGCTCTTTCACTGTACTGTCTAAGGTTGCCAAACAATATTATATCATAATATTATGTGCGTCATGTAATTGGGCGTATCGAGCGTTCAATGTAGCTGTGCTGACATTGGTACGTGCCTATGCTTTTTTTTGTGTAAATCAGTTTAAGCTACAACTTACGCGAATAGCCTCAGAGGGCTATTTGTGGGGATTAGAAGAGGATAACTTCTCCCGGTCTGGGTGGAACAAGAGGTAGTATCAAACTTTACTAACAAAAATCCAACTGGGTGCCTTTTGTTGCCGTCTTCGTTCCAGGGCTGAAGTAGCTCTCTCGAACAATCCCGCAGCCCTTCCAGAATTTATCATTACATACACAGTAACGACAATGTGATTAAACTAATGTTTCTTCCTTCAATTGCGTTAGTTTCCTTATTATTGAGGATAATTTGCTTGAGTGTTTAAATCAATAAGGAAAATTTAATTATTGTAGTGAATATGAATGATCAATTGTTACCTAAAAATTGTTTTATCATTTCATTGATAGCGATGGCAATCAGAAAAAAAAGTTGATACAGAATATCAAGGGTTTCGATAAGATAGTAACAATAACGAATTTATGTACAGTTTCAAAAAGATCGATATACCGATGTACATGGAAGTGAACAACCCTATACCCGAAACGAATGGCTAAACAATGGCACGACGACGATGGCGACGTAACAGACCGAATATTACCAGCACTAGAATAAGTCAACTCAATAGGATTGTCAATGTTACATCATTATGGAACTAAATTTAATTTTGGTGTCGACAGCAAGCAGCATTACAAGGAAACATGCAATTTACACATCGAATTATAAACAAAGATTCAATACTTAGTTTTAGGCACACTTTGCAGATTATTCGGAAGTGTTACCACGGCTGGAACACTAAAGGCAACTGAAGGAATCCAGGCGGGTTTGAAGTCAGTAAAATTCTACACTCCTTCCCTCAAATTATTAGATGATTTTCTACCTCAAAAAAAGGCTACTGGGGCCAAAGGTTATGTGAGACTGTCACCAAAGGCCCCAGGATAAAGGCAAGGAATGGAAAGGTAGGTTTTTTAGTCAGTAAAAGTCTGACACTGTTTCCCGCCCCACCCAAGGGCGGGATTCGTCATTGGATGATTTTTACCTACCACAAAAAAAAAAAAAAAAAAAAAAAAAAAACCTCAAAAAAAGGCGCACAAACGCTACAGTGATCTGTAGCGTTCGTGATCCAAACGCAGTGATAAAAATTCTTTTAGAGTTATCTAAACGAATTTAAATCTTCATTCTATTTCTGCCAATCGCTTGAAGTGACGGAGAATGATTATATTTTCGTTACCTCAAATACATTTTCTGATTTGTGTTGCAATTGCCGTAATCACATGAAAATGCAAACCGGCTGGCACTGATAGCCAGCAATATATCAACATTAAGACTAATATTAAATTAAGCTTTAGACAGCTATTGGCCCAACAACACAAAAACTCGAAAGATACGTTAAAAATTAATAACATATATCAAGACTTTAGGTACTTTTTCATCCCAATGACATTGAACAGACAGTGAAAAGTGAGGGAAGCAACAATTGCGTCAAACAGAGAGTAGATAGCGCCCCTAAATATCTACGAAGCAAATACTGATAATGCCAAATAACACTAGCAAACAGTTTATTATCAACCTATCCACCTAAAAGCGTTCTCCATACCAAACTAAGCGATATTACTTATCAGCCAAGGTCGCATGGTCAAATAAAATATAATACATGCTAATGAAGTTATATATTTACGAATATGCCTATCATCAAACAACACGTGTTGAAACCAGACAGAATAATAAACAATCCAATAAGACACTAAATTATCACAATCTGAGGACACTTGCACTCTATTTTTTGGCGAGAGGCCATAGAAAGAGGAAATTATTGCTTCGAGGACAGGTGCTGAAGCTGGAAATATCGAAGAAGATATTTTAAGGGGCAACTATTTCTAAGTGGTTGTGCCAAAACTATTATAAAAGAATTAAAAAATGAGTAATTAATTCGTTTTGATGCAAATTATGATAAACTAGCTGTGCCCGCGACTTCGTTCGCGTGGACGACGAAACTTATCAATGAGTTTTTTGTGTAAGTAAAGTGCTATTTGTGTAGAACGTTATCTATCGAGCGATTATACCGGTATATACTTTTTGTATACTTTTCCGGAATAAAAAGTACCCAGTGTGGTGCCCAGGATATTAAAGAATAATTATACCAAGTTTCATCGTAATCGAACCGGTAGTTATTGCGTGATGCCTGAACAAACAGACAGACAGGTAAAAATTTTTTTTATCACATTTTTGGGTTCGGTGTCGGTCTAGTAACACCCCCTGGCATTTTATTTTTTTATATTTTCAATGTACAGAATTTTTACTTCTACAGATTTATTATAAGTATAGATAGCACAGAAACGGAAAAGTAAATGCAAAACGTTTGTAATAAAGATTTGGAAACCAAATATCTGTAATAAAAATCATATTCTTAACAAGAACAGAGAAACGTATCCCATGTGTGCGAATACAATTGTTATGGTTAATGGTCCAGCCATTGTTTTAAAACATAAACAATGGATAACCAGGCAGTTAGGAATTTCTTTCTCAGAAACTAAGCGACGTCAATCTTGGTTTCTAGTTGAATTAAGATAGAAAATGAAGTATGAAATATAAAAAGTTATTTGTTAGAAATATTGAAATAGAAAAGATAAAAAAAATACAGATTATTGCCATGCAAAATGCGCTGCAGTAAACAGACGACTGCTACTAAACGATAAAACTGCCTCACAAAGCTGTGTGTGCACCCTTTGAGGATTAGCCAGCGTTGAAGCGCAAAAGAACGAATAAACGTGATGCATGTTGCAAAAACTCGTTTCGCAATATACACAAGTACTTAAAAAAACCCAAATCCCTTCGAGTTATTTTCATGACCAAAGAGGTTTAAAATAAACGGTTCAATATACTCAAGCATCATCTCCAGACCAATCTAATAAGCGAGCAGGAAAAGCGGGAAATTCCGGTAGGTAATATCCGTTCCCTCGGAGCCCGACACCGATTAGTGGTTCATCGATCACTGCTATTAAAACCCACGTATCATGCGCCATGTCTCTATCTATATATAGCTAACTATTGAGCAAAAAATAGAACGATTATATTCATCACTATCGAATTGTACTATTCCACGTAATGAAGCTTCCCAGACCTTGGCGTGTATCGATAATTGAGCTATTTAGCTTAATCATACTATGTTTGTCAAAACAACCCGGTTATGAGACGTCTTGGCAATGTTCCTACACATCTTCGTTGTTTCGATTCTCAAGATAATATCTAAATAGCATTGAATCATTTAATAAATAATGTTGATCAGCCTTAAATAATTAATCAAGGTTGTTAGGCTTAGGGAATTAACAAGATGTCTCTAAAATATGACGTTCATGTATATACACGATAGTTCAAGGATTGGTTTTACAATTTAATGAACGAGATTTTTCATAATGAGACGTTAAATAGGACAGCGAGAAAATTGTACAAAGAGGCAAAGCTTGATCATGTACACAACAAGAGCAGTGCAATAGAGATTAACAAAGATATGTGAAGTGTTGTTAGTGAAGATTTGAGAATAGGTCCGTGTTCAGTGGTGGGTGACGAGCGTCGCGTGTGCAACGCTACGGGAGGAAACACCAGCCATTAAACGAAAAGCTTTCTTGTTTTATTAATGGGACCGGAACTTATCTTGCATAACTGACGCCTGAATGCAAGACACGGTTAGATATGAATCTGATTAATTTGTAATTAAGTAGCTCTAGGCTGGCACAAAATCTGTTTAAAACATTACAAAATGGAATTTGAATAAACGTGAATATGTAAATTAATGTACAGGCTTTGTAAAGTCCTTCGTGTATTTTAAAACTGGTAAAATAACAATGAGAATTTTACACACAATTCCACACGTCCAAACCATTTAGTAAATGTAATAAATCATTTGATATTCATGTAAATGTTATCGTTCGACGATATTATAAACACGATAACTGATAATCGTAAATATTGAACGTAAATATTTTGATAAAAATCCTAAAATAACATGATACATTTAGGAAAACTTTCTGTTTGGATCGAAATCGTGTCTATGCCAGAGACAGGTAATAAAGCGGTCAGAGTCTAGAAAATCCGGTCATGTCCTACATAAACGAAAATGTATATGCATTAGTATTACGAAAGCGGTGTACAAAACGGTTATAAGAAGAAGGTCCAATGATGAACTTGTACCTTCTTAAGTTCTCACTAACTGCCGTATAATTAGCGACGAGTTAAGAGCAGAATTTTTAAGCTTAACAAATGCATTGGTAATGGTGCAAGATAACAAGCTCTTAAAGCATTCCTACATAGATGTGGGATGAAACCTATATATCGAAACGACTTGAGACTTCTGTTCCAGCTCTCGTGGTACAAAACGTACGTATAAGCAGTATTTATGTCCGCGCGAAGTTGCAGACAGGATGGGCTATAAATATAGAACACCTGGGCATTGGAACGAATCAAGCAGGTCACCCCGCGACTACTGAGAAACCGCAGCGGTAACTCTACTGTTTATAGAAGTGTAGGTTTCCGGCCATTGGTGAAAGATACTAATATTTGCATAAGAATTAGCAGTTTCGAATGTTTCGATCAGATTTATTGGAAAAAAAAAACATGAATTAAATGTGATAGAATGAATAACAGATTTATCAGGTCAGCGTTCCTAACTACTTCTGTTATTCTTACCTCTAAATCCATTATTATCCGTCAAATAAGACTGGCATGATTCATCGGTGTACTCACATTTCTCGGTCTTTCCAAATCTATACATATATGCAAAAGCTAAAGAAAAACGCGTGCATATTTCGCAAGACTTTTAAAAAGTCTTCAGTAAGAGGCTGGAGACCGGAGGCGGGTACTAAGCTTTCTTGCAAACAATAGGGCTGCAACTACACAATGGATCCAAGGGCAGGTACAAGCCCGGAGGCCCTGGAAGGTAAGATGGTAAAACATCTCGTAAATATACATTTTGTAAAAAGATATAGGCTGGTAAGCTACGCGCAGTCGTTTGTGCGTTGACTCACTAAAAGTACTAATGTATGTCCCGATACGGTGACCACATCCAAGCGACACAATGGTTAGCTGTCCAAACACTGTGTGGTTAATGTCAAAAGACAGTTGATCATTAATTTTGGTAGCAGATATGGCTGGTACCACAGCTAAATTGCTGGCTTGACCATATTTTGGACACAAAATATATGCTGAAATGGAACGTAATACTCTCTATATTGCTAGCTTAACCATTTTTAGTCTAAACTGTTACAGAGTAACCTTGTTGAAAAATCAGGATAAATTCTGGAATGAACTATAACTATGTTCTCGTCAAATGGAAACGCGACACAATGATAAAAATGTTTGAGCACTTTGGGTTAATTGATGCGACTTGCTTTGCGTCATCCGCGAACAATTTGCAGAGCATCGACGTGCGTGTCTGTCTTTGTTCTTGAGACTTGACATAATGTCCGGCTCGTGCACGAGACACCTGGATTTTAGAGCATTCAAACGTGTACTCCATCTTATAACTGCTCTTTCTATAGTTTCTACGCCGTCTAAAAAGAGTTTTAATAGAAACTAAACTCCATTATAAAATGTTTAAACATCAATTGAAGTAGTAATCGTAAAGCTGGTGAAACTGCTCTGTTTTATGACGAAAAGAAAAAAATGGCTGGCAATCCACAGCATTTTTGCTTTGATACGTATGAATGTTTGTTTTGGCCGCTCAGTTTCAACTTGCGAATGAAAAACTAAACATGGCGATTTATAAGAATTATAAACAGATCTAAAAGTAATATTTTTACCGGTTTCCAGAATGTTCCAGAACATTCGATCTTTATAAGTTCCAATTTAAAGTTGTGACATAGCAATCAAGGCTCGGTTTATGACCTAAATACGAGGAACTAATATGAAACGTTGGACAGTAATTGACGTGCGCTCGCATACAATTAGATGTCCCAACTGTCGTTGGAGTATAATTTGAAAGACATACTACAATAGTGGTCATAGATGATAGAGCTGACACAAAAACAGAAGCGTAAATGCCGAAAAAGTGCAGGTGACGTTATAAAACGGTAAACAATCAAAGGTCAAACGCTACGAACCGTGTAGAAGAGGCTTTGACGAAAAAGAAATGTATGTACAATTCGGTGATGGGATTATAGGATATGTTCCTTCGTTCGGAACGGAGCAGATTCGGATCAGACTGTAACACGATTACCCAATTTGTTACAGAAATGTGAGTATTGATTGGTGATATAAGCAAGGTTCTGTTAACATTTGAGAGCCTGTGTAGACTATTTTGGTCGATATAGTCCCGACTGTAGCACTAAGTAGGGAGGCTGATATTGGAGATCCTAATACAAGAATACATAATAGAATTAGATCAGATTATTAGTAAACCAGTTTGATGGTTGATACTTTCTCGCCTCTTAAATAATAATTTGGCACAGATTCATTATTGAAAGTGTTCGATATTAGAATAGTTTATCAACTAAGCATTCAGGAAGGTTCGATGAATTTAGAGGAAATTCTCACAAATATTGTAATCAAAACATGAATGGAAGGAAAAGGGTATGAGCGTGATCAAACAGTATAAATCATAACCTGCGGGTTCGTAATGACACAAAAGTGTGGTAATGGTGAAGGAACTATTTATGACACTAATGATTAAAATATAATCGTTTGTTGTAAAAACACGTGATGAAGACAGAAAATACCGGTTCCACTTACAAGATTAAAGTTCAACGTTGTATCCTCAATTAGTGGAGTTATTCTTAGATTATACGTAAGTGTGGATATTAACCTATACATAATATTTGTTTAAAAAAAAAATAGATATAACATTAATTTAAGTCAGTTGGGTAGTCGATTCTTATTTATTATTTTTATCAAAAAGTGCTGAACCGCAAATAGAAAGACATGTTCAAATCGTTCAATATTAATTTAGTTAGAAACCTTTCTAATCCAATGGTTCAAACTGAAATGTGACGTCATCGCCATTAAGTTCAATGGGTAAAAAAGAGATAGCAAGATGTTCCCGCCGCGCTCCTACTTTCCTCATACCAATATTTGTAAAGCTTATTGTTGCTTTATTTAATCACTTATTACGATGCTGTTTTCAGTAAAATATTTTATTTTGGCGTTTTCTGTTGTTTAGTCCATACTAATATAAAAATGAACCCATTTTGATGAAATATAGTTCGGAGAAAGCTTGAACCCCAAGGCAGGACATACGCTATCTTTTTATCTAGCTTCGACTTCGTGTCCAACATTCACGCATAACAGACGCAAGGCGCTGGCAGAAGTGGTAATCCATGTAAATAAATAAAAATCAGTCGTCGAATGTAATGTATTTATTTACACTTTATTGTAATGTATGTAGCGAATAACTTCAGGAAGGCTGTTTTTTTTTTTTTTTCGTATTTGTCCAGACACGATCTGCAAGAAATAAAAAAATCCACCCTTGGGATAACGGGTTGAGTCGCTAATACAATATATTAAACAAAAATAACCGATGAATATCCAATTAATTCAAATCCGGGAAAAGTTTTACTAGTAAGTGGTTAACCGGAAACCAATTAATCATAGCACTAATCAATATTTAATTAGAAAAGTACTTAATGAATGTAATATTTTTGGCTGGTTAATAATATTTGTATATTAGGCAATAAATAAGGAAGATAAAACGCTGGGAATTTCACTGCCAAGGCCAAGGGGTTTATTAAAAGATGCTTGGGTCTCCCAAACATTTTTTCGTTGAGACGAAATTGAATGGATTATGTATCCATTATAAAAGAATTGTTTATGCAAATAATGTTATTTTTAAGTTAACTATTAGATTCAAAATTAAAGATCCATTACCATCGCTAGTCCCATTTACCACTTCCCCTTTACCATCTTGTACCTATGTACTGTTAGAGTTTAGAGTTGGATACCAAAGTAAAGACCGTATTAAGGATTTCAATAATAACTGTTTATTATCCTTTTTCTTTATATACTGGAAGGTGTGTTTCAGTAATATTACGTGAGATTTGTGCTCCTAAGCAAAGCTAGTGGGATACAGTAACGGTGACTATACTAGAGATTTCAGTCAAGTAGTGACAGGGGACTCTGTCCATTAAATATAATATTTATTGGTTACAAAGAGAAAGACTATAGTGCTGAAGTAGGATAGATTTGTTTTTGTCATACTCCAACATGTACAACATGAAATGGGTGCTTTGGACACCCATTTCATCCCATAAGGGGTGAATTTCGGAAAATCTCCTCTCAGTGCTTGCCTACGTCATAGAAGAAAACCTTGTGCAAAATTGCAAGCTCCTATGCCTTAGGTTTCGGTTGTGCTTTGATATGTCAGTCAGTCAGTTTTTCCTTTTACATGTAAAGTAGGAGGATTTTAATATCACTACATAGGTATAAAACAAAGTTGTAAAATCAGAAACGTTTATTTTAAATACGAGACTTTAGACTTTTGAATTGTCAAAATGTCAGTCAAAAAAGTGGACCTAAATTTCACGTTTAAAGCGTAAACTCTATGGAGAAGAACTTGCAAGAAAATCCATGGGCGAGTAGAGAAAAGAAAAGATTCGTTTACACTTTACAGCTTCGGCAGCCAGAAACAATTCAAACTGCTCCATTTTCGCATTATAATTCATCTCATAGGAAACAAAATCTATAACATTTCACCATTCACCATAAAATTGAATGGCGTCCTTTTTCTCCATGGATTCGCGTCATAAACCGTGCCATAACGCATAACCTTGGAGCCTAGACCGCCTGGTTGCTGTCCGTGACCTTCTAGAACAAACACTCCCAAAATATACCGCAATCTCTATGTGTAGCGTTTTCTTTTGATGTTGAATTGTATCAATTTTGATGAGCGTGAATTATCAATTACTGGAACTATCAAAACTGAATGAAAAACAGTGATGGACATGACAGGATCACCATAACAAAAACCAGTCATAGTTTAGTTGTTAGAAACGAAGATGACAAGTGAACTTATCTAATCAACCAGTTTTTTTTTTATTGGACAATTATCCAATGACTTGTACCGCTCTAGAGTGGAGTGAAAGGGCGTGTCAGAGCTTTACCAGCTGCTGTGTTTTTTATCGGCACGGTTGCAAAAAAACCACTAATGTCCTTTAATTGCCCTTTGCGTTGTAGGACCACGGCCACTCCAAACGTTTCCTCAGAGACACAGTAAGTAAAATATTAAGAAGTAAAAATCTTATTTAGGAACATGAAATTCGTGAATAAATTTTATAGACCATAATCATGTACTTGATAGAAAATAATAATATATTCACATATGACTCCAAAACCTTTCCACATCGATCATTTTTGGCATTATTCATAAGTTGTTGTCATAATGTATCATCAAGGCGTCTGGTGCGATTAATTCTATCGCGCCGAACTCCAAGGGTACCAACTTAACGTTTTATACGCATGTAATGTAAGGTTAGCAGCCTGTGTCGCGACGCAAACGAAACCTTGTTTCCATCCAGTTTTCGCACTTCCTTTCATTATCTGTTTCATTTGCAAATACTTCAGCGAGTTTTCTGTTCGGTTATTCCAATTTCGAGAAATTCAAGTTTAGTAACCTTGTTTGGTAAATAAATTCAGCCCTGTATTTATCTTACTGCGTTGTATGTTTCTCATTAAAAATATGACGTGCGCATTTTGGATTGCTAGAATCTAGGACCAATATTTCGTTTTGATAAGATATTCGATTGTGTAATATGCTTCCAATATTCAAACGAGACTCCTTTGTTTATACACATTCTGGTATTAAATCAAATTATTTTTCCTGTTTTACATTTGTGTGCTAAATACAAAAAGCATCAAAACCGGCTAAGTGTCTACTACTCATTGACGTCATCGGGCATATTGCAGACAGTTTTATTTTAATAACATTCAAAATTATATCCAGTCACTGGGCTTCTTAGAAATTCGCTGCTGTTTCATACTAGTACTTCGAAGAGCCAGGCTCAGGCTTGGATCTGAGAAGCTAGAACGAACAATTCCTGATCCTAACCACAAAACTATACAAACAATCGCGAGTCAAAGTGACGAATGAAATGTTTTAGTGCGGCCTACGTCACGAAACGTTGTCAAGTCAACGATCAGCGAGCAACAGATGATTGGACCATCTTATCTCTACATTATCCACTTCTTGTACCCTCTCACTACGTCCACGTGAGTGTTGACCACCTAATAGCCTGTAATGTAGACAGACATCCTTGACTCTATTGATCCTGCTTTGTAGGAAAATTCCTTGTTCCTTAGACCCAAATCAACTGCCGTCCGTGTTTATCTAGCCAAAAATAAAAAGCTGGTAAAGAGCAGTAGTCTGCTTTTATGGGCACTATTTATATTTATATTTATTTATTTATATATTCTTTATTGTACACCGCATAGAGCACAAATATAGGACAAACATTATTATGAATAAGGGTACAATGGGCGGGCACAGGGCAATTTCTTACAGACAACTATTATGACCTATTAACTCCTAAAATCGTCCTTTTTTGAGGTAGGTTGACATAAAATTACTTCTTCCGCTCTGGGTGAAGCGAGAGGGTCTCAGACTTTTTACTGACTAAACCCACCTCTGTTACTTCAGTTAAACTTTGTGTTCAGGGCCACGGTAATTCATCGCGGCTTCATCCTAAAATCATCTTGCATACCAATTTTAGCAACTTTGCATATTTTATGACGTAACGATGCCTATAAATAGGTTTACAAGCTAATTTTAACGTACCTATTTGTGTGACGTACGGGAGGGTTTACTTCGCTAAGCTATTGTTTGCTTAAGTATAATTAGCAATATACCTACAATTGTTTATGTAACTTCTGCAAGTTTTTCGCCTTCTTCACTAACGCTCTTAAAACTATTCTTACTAAAACAAATGTTTCCATGAAGTTTTGTTCTATATATTAATTATTATTATTTGCGTAAGAATTTCCAAAACATAGCTTCCAAAAGATTTTACGATGTAGTTACAACGTGTACCGAACATAATTTCTTGCCAAACTTGTTTGTAGTTTGAGCTTCATAAAACATATTTGTTTATAAGACTATTTTGCTGATGTAATATTGCTTCCTACAGGGTGTCATGGTCTTGGAACGTGAGTGCTGAAGTAATCCAATTTTTGTTATTACGCTGCCGTTAACATGCCTAAAACCTACCTCTAAGCTAGGTATTATTGATTATAGTATAGGCACTAAACTGTCTACTACTGTATTATTTAGAATGCCATCCTTTACCTTTATTATTCTAAAGACTACTCGATTCCAGTCAATCGATGTTACTGTTAACATCTTCAATAACGTATTGGCTATGTGAGTCTACATAGTCAATAGACCAATAAGTCACGACAATTGTCAGCAATTCGATAAAACACACGTCAATTAATCTAACTAGGCGATATTGTCGTTATTGATGGGCTTAATAGATCGAGTAAAAGACAAAGGCGCGTCTTCAAAGTTAATAAGAAGAGCTGCTGATCACATAATCCTCGGCTACTCGACTATGTTTATTAATTACCTATACAATCGACCACATAGAAAGATCGTTCTGATAATGCCTTGAAATTTCAATATTTGTCTTCGCTTTTTAAGGATCCAATGAAAATTTCAAGTTCTAATAATTTCAGGTGTCAGGGTCGGTTATAATTCGTAGGTATCCATAGCATGAACACTAATGCGAGTTCTATGGTACCCACGCCTATGTATTGTGCCAGTGTGATAAGGATCCCATGAATATGTCTGTGTGCGCATTATGCCGTGACGTAACCTAACCTAATGTGCTATACAGCTATCAGAATGTGCAAAAACCAAACGGCCTTGTCAAAATTTCACTAGTTACACACACAGGTGCACTTTAAAGTGTGTAGGTGTAAGTCAGTGTTAGGCAACGCGCGTTCGATATAATCCTTTGGTACGTGTATTTGTTTACATTGAGTAGGTAAGTATGGCCGACAGACATGGAGTTGCGGATCCTTATCAACAAGATTATTTGATAATGAATATTCGATTTTGATTGCATCGTTGTTTTTGTAAACAACGTGCTGGTTAAACCATAATATTATTCGAACTAAATTCTGGAAAATGGCCAATTTACTAAATACTGATGATAACGAACGATTGTGATTCTGATTACGTTTTTTTTCCATCCAATAAACATCAACCTTCCAGTCTGTATTTTGTTTGCTACTTAGTGTCCAATGTTTAAATAAATAATACATTATCAGCTCACGCTCATCATTTACTTAAGTTTTACATAAATAACGAAAAAAAAACCACACAATTCGAGCCATTTTTATCCCACGATTTCGAGGTAGAAAAATAGATGTACTTATTCGTTATTTTATTCGTACACGTGAGGTAATTCTGTTTGTCCTATCAATGAACGTGTATGTACCTAAGATTTACAATACATGCTCGTTTAGTTACCTACAGGGTCAACACATGACCGTGAGTATGTGGGTTACGATAAAATCTATACTCCACTTAATAGATATAACCTTTTAGAAATAACGCCCTTATTTGCAAGGAAATGTAAGAGAATTACATAAATATACATTCTTTATCCTTCTAGAACCTAGCAGGGGTTTAACTTATTGCAATGCTTTGCTTTGTTACGTACACGAATGAAATGTTACTTAAACTAATGTATTTAAAAAATATACGGCATTAAGATCCCATACCATTCCCACAGCTGGGACATAGGTCTCATGAGGAGTGGGCCACACAAGCCCAGTGCTATTCGGTCGGTATCGCATGTCTACGAATTTATTGGTTTTAGAACATCTGCCGCTTTTCAAAATATCTGTCTAATTCCACTGAGACAGATCAAGAATTCAACTAAACTAATTTAATAAAACAATTTAAGGATCGAACAATGCTAGACGTCACCGAACCAGAAACCCTTCAGGTGACAAGGCCAAGTTCGTTTCAGACTCACGTTTCTAGTTTAACTACTTCCATCTTTTTCATTCTTGGTAGGAGTAAAAGAGACAGTAATACAAAAGACACGGGGAAATGGTCAGAGTTCAACGCAAACTGTAATATAGTGAGTTCTAGACGAGAAAACGCGTGGCTTCTAGCGGAAAGAGGATTTAATGAAGTCTTTGTACGCAATTACGTGATATGCGATCTTTGAACTCGGTCCATGGGTAACGATCGCAATGGCAACGTCGGCGGCTGGTTTATATTAACACGAAGGAAATATCAACTAGATCGTTTCATATTCAAGAAGTGATCTGTTGTTTTGTTGACTTTGAGAGATCGTTAATACAAAGTCAGGGCTGTAATACTATTTCGGCACGTGACCGAGATTCTGCTACAGCGATTAGGGAGACAGAATTTATGACCTGCAACGGCATGGACTAACATTAATCTTCACAAGAACTCTAGGGAGATCTAGGTCAGCTGCATTATGAATTGCATCCGAACCGAAGAAGGAAGTCTCCTGCAATGCATCAGAGACGGAAAACGCACGTGTGGATTTTTTATAGCCCCACTACTATCCACTTGTCCCTTTCATAATTTACGTTGTCGAGTAGGACAAAAAACCATGTGATTCCAGCGACCGGTAACATTGACGATCTTTTGGACAGTTATCAGCCTTTAATTATACTGATGGAGCTATTGCTTTGACAAATGGGAACAGCCTAGTAATCCACAAATGGATAAGCTTAATGCTAAGTTGATGTACCTCGTGCACGCTATTTTTGTCTCTATTGTTATGAAATAGCAATCAAATTGGCGTAAACAGAGTTCCTTTACCAGTATCGATATGTATTTTGAAAATATTATGAAAGTAATTCTTTTGAAAATAATGGTAATGTATTCGGAGAAACTTCAGCAAACGAAGTCGGAATTAGATTTGCTAAGTTCAACACGAAATTTAACATCGAAACATCGTCTGTTTCTCACACGTTTATTAAATAGGTATACGTATTTCCCACACTTTTTAGAAAAGAAGGAGGAAAACCTTTGTGTTATAATAATTCGCAGATAATAATATTATCGTTGTGACTGAAACACGCGACCAGTTAAATACTTAGTTGATTTTGTATACATAATAGGTACTTAGTGCCTGATAAAACGTGAATATTGGCAAAACCACAGCCAAAACATTGACGTCTGTATCTTAATTCTAATTAGCAACAGACTCTTTTTAGACTTACCACGTATAGAAACTACGTACACAGACATAACACCTACATCAATTTCATTCTCGTCCATCAAGAGAGTAAAGACTTCATGGCATTTATGAATGTCTGGTACAATTACTCGGTCTTCGAAATATATTATCAGGAATTTGGCAGATGCGTTTCTATAATTCAATTATATTAGTATCATTGATATTGTAGAAACCTTACATAAACATAATTATGTCAAACCGTAACAATCCAATAAAGACCGCCAATTCAACATTATGTAGGTACCCTTAATCTATTATCGTGTTTATATGCCGTAATCTGAATATTAAACTCCAGTCTTGAAGGGTGTATGTTTGTTTTGTCTTAGTCCATTCACTCAGCGTTCTTCAAGGACGTATCGATATCCTCAGTTATTTACAGTTCAATAAGACTAGCTATAGCGTTCCTAGAAGTCTTTAATGTCTCAAGCAGTGCGTGTCTCAAAACGATGAATATTACATGATATGCGTCAATATTTGGGCTTTAAATATTCAAGCAGTTGGTTGCAAACATGTGAAGAAGACTTAAGAAATATTTAGTGGTAAATGAATGAAACTGAGTAGTCGCTATAGTACTTCCTGTCTGCCGGGTAATAATATAATACTCTGAAATGTTATCCTTTCAAGATCTCGTGTTGTTATATCACCTACTTAGATAGGTAAAATTATGATTAGATACAATTTGTACTAATTATCGAAAACTAGGTAACGTTTTTGAAAGTGTTAATGTTGTCAAAATGGTACCATGTCATGGCACATGGTCGTACAAATTTTTATTTCCTCACTCATAAGCCCAGGTGCGGTAACTGCGAAGTATGGACTTTCTATAGCAAAAAAGGAAGGTCGTCATGAAGATTGCCAAAATAACCAATTGTGTATTTTTACTATACCTAGGTACTTATACGATATTTTATACTAAACCATAAATCAAGTACTTAAATCTTGCCTGGAATCGGCATCAACATTGGTTGGCAGTAATTAGCATCTTCAATATTGGTTTAAATAACAGGGGGAATGGTGGGATCATCTTGCTATCTCTTTCGTACACGCGTAAGTTAACTTAATGGCAGTGACGTCACATTTTAGTACGAGCATCTTTCTTCTGTTACTTGACAATTTCCCTTTCCACCAGATTTGAAACTTCTTTCATTTTGAACAGATTTAAAAAAATCTTTCAATTCGGGATTTTGGATAAAGTTGCTTTTTAATGAATCAACTACAAAATTGAGCACATGATCAACTTGATTCACTGATCCTTATGCATGAAGCAGTTGTCATCTTCTTGTCAAGCCAATTGTCATGTTTTGCTGAGAACCACACGGCCGCGACAGGTGTTGATAAAGAAGTGGGTATTGAAATTGAAACTACATAATTATGATTAATGTTTCAGCATTTACGACAAATTCTTTCGTATGACTATCAAGTATTCCAGTCCGCTCGATATACAGAACACAATAGGTTATTTAATGTTCGTTGGTATCCGCGCGGATATTCATTGTAAATGCGAGTTCTTTATGAGGCATCGTGTAATGAGACGAATAATTAGAATAATTGCTTACTACTTCGGACGAAGTGACACTTCGGTAGATAGTCTGGGGAGCATTAGTATCGATATTCCATTAAGCTGTAGCTGTAGTGTATTGTACTGCAGATTAAAGAAACTGGCCTTAAAACGAAATTGTTCGAACGAGCAGTCAAAAACAAATCTAGTGAGAGACGAGGGGATCAAAATAAACCCGTCAATTCCTAACTCCAAATCGGTCCTAAACCGCCCACTAATATGACAAGACAAAACGGTAACACGTGTTGTTAATTTAGCACTCGTATCAATCCCGAACTCTGCAGGAACCATCGACCTACGATAACTGCTATTCCCGAACGAATCCAACCAACGTAAATACTAGAATACAGGCGTAACATTTATGACTCACAAATTAAGAGGCGCTTACTTGTATTAAACGGCGAAACTTTTAAGGTGTTCTGTACACGTGACTAGCTTGGCAGCCATTCGCACGCACGCGACACCGACGCCCGAATCTTTCGCATCATAAAATTATTGTTGTGCTTCAAATGCTAAAACAATTATTCTACGGACTTTGATCATACAATGTGATCTTATGTTGCGGCGAAATTGTAATACAATTTGCATGTCTGAGTAATAAGGGTATTCATTAAACTGCGTAGACGATAGTCTGAGTACTAAGCCAATATTGTGTTTAGGAGCATTTCAAATTGAAACTACACAATAATTTGTACTTACAAAGTTTATCAATACCTAAGCTATCCATTTGCTAGTTGATAGCCAAACACCTACGTCAAAGACTACTTGTCTACCAGGGAGGCATAAGGTAGCAGAACTATTTTGGTCTACTGACTCAGTAATACAATTTTTTCCAGAAAATTTAACCTCGGTCGGAGTCTAAGGACGGCAAGGCCGGACGGAAGCAGTGCTCGCCACCAATGCGGCTATCTATTTTTGGTAAATTGGTACTAATCTGTAGACATACGATCGCACGAGCGTGATAGGGACCTATTCTTATCAATTGAACGTTACTGGTTTTTTTAGTACCTTCAAGAACATGTCTAGCATCACAAACAACTTAGTAGGCTTACGTAACAGAGGCCAGTCTCCTTTTTTGGACCCTTGCCTTTTCATAACGTTCATATCAATCAGTCATTCCATTAGACTGTTAACAAATGGCCGAAAGATTCTATACACGTGTTTGGCACCGAAGAGCTCATCGCCCATCGGCGCTAAGTGATAAGGATAACGCTGATGACGCGTAATACTTAAAAGTAAATCTGTCTGTATACAGAGATAATGAAGTAAGCATGCTAAGTCGCCAGCTTTAGTAAATAAAAGTGTTTGATTCGCGATTACGCAATGTCCTTCACGGCACATAGCTCTGATTTGCGCTGAGTCTATAACTAATTTTGTTAAGTGTTCTGCAGGTTAAATTATCGACCATTTTAGTCTAGAAACCTAAGTAAATTCAAGCAACGCTCATATTTGAGTGGGGTCTGTCGGTTTGTTGACCATCCTCTTGATAAATGATACTATGTCAGAATCGCTACTCATAATCCCATGTTTCGTGCGTATACTCATGAATACAAAATCAGCTTTTTTAGGCAAATCACACTTGGCAATAGGCCAGGGTAACGTCATAATAATACCAAGTCATATAAAGTTGTTATGTATTCTTATTGTGCCGGCTTACAAACTACAATAAGGGAATTCCTTATAGCCTACGACATAGGCTTGCAGGTTTAGTTATTTTTTCTGACTAACAATGACGGTTTATTGGATCTTTGACAGTCCGTGAAGGTACTGTAAACAAAAACAGCATAAACATTTCAATAGTTAATCAAGTTACGTGATTTAAAGTTCACTTTTCTACGGATTTTACACGAACATTTGACATTTATCGTGGAGTTCGTTCGTAATTGCGTAAGTTTATGGAAAATTCCCAGGAATTAGTATAGAATAACAATACATAGGCTCAAATTGCCTTGTAAATATTTGAAGACCACATGCTTGAATTAGGAGCTGAAATTACTTTAACATGTAACATTTCGTATCGGTCACCCCGTGTTACGTCGTAACGCTACAAGTTTTGCAATTACCGTAATTATTGTAAACAATGGGGCCATGAATGGAAATGCCAATTAAAACGTATGTGTTATACGGAATTAATTATGAACGTCCGTTTCGTTTGAAACGATTAAAGTCAATGTAGGCTGAAAACTTGAAATCCTATTATTGTTGGACTGGATCTGTTCGTCCGACATCGACGGACTAATGTCAGTATAGCCTTGGAACGCTCAGGGAAGTGGGTGGATAATATAGGATTACAGGCGCGAGTTGTGACGTAAGCTCGCTATCTAAGTGGAGAATTCATCAACATTTTTGGGACTTACGTAAGCTGACACTACATCTACATTTCCCGAAGGAGTAGGCAGACGGCAGACTAGCACGTCCTTATTTCACCAGTTACGTGATATGGATAGAAAGAGTTGCGTTCTGAGATATGTACCAATTGAACATGAAGCCTTGCGAGACGATGGTGATGTGGTGGCACAGTGGTAACGAGTTGTAAGGTCGTGGCTTGAAAACCGGACAGGCGCTTTACTTTGTATAATTTATTTCATCAGCACTTTTTCAAACAGTGAAGGAAAACATAGTTAAGTTCTATAATAATGTTCTAGAATAAAAATTCTAAAAAATAGGTCATTATCAACCCATTTCGTCTCCTAGAGAGGAAGCCTGAGTCTCAGCACTAGAAAGATTATAAAGCTGATTATGATTTGGTATTTTATGGTACCTACAAAAAAGAGGGTAATTATCGTAATTATACTACAAGTATTCGTAGGTACTGATTGGATGACCTACTTCCAAATTACCAATAGAAACTATAAAACCTATCGGCTATAATATTTTTAGGACTAGTCTACGCAAAATCAATATGCTATTGAGGTCAGATTCCAGATGTGACCAAAAAATCTGAACTCTTTCCAATAAAGACACGCGTCAATAACCCTTAGGGTTAACAAATTTCCAGGTGGGCTTTTCTTTGAAAATTAGTTCTCTTGCGAAACAGATAAGAATAACTAGTCCGCCATGTTATCTCCGAGACTCGTGTCATCTCCTGCACGCCGCTTATCTGTTCCAGTATATTGCGAGTATCGCTTTACGGCGCCAACCTTTATGTCATGCATTAACTTTATCACCTGGCACGAGGGTATTACCGCCAATAAACGACTGTCATGGGCATTTTCTCGTAAAATAAAAGAGCTTAGAATAGGTAAAACAAGGTAAATAATCTTCTTTAGAGCGTCTTTCATTCGTCATCATTCTCCTATTGTTTTCCGATTTATTCGTTGCGTAACGTGTCTTCTTTGATACATATTTGTATACTAGGTGACCTAGCAGTAGTTAGTTAGTGTAGAAATAAATCCAACAGAAGCAAAACCTCTTTCCCTTCACCACCCTCACCACCACAGCTCACCACCATCCTTACAAACGAATATAAACCCTATCAACAAGACGATACTAATTTCAAGGGCAATACCAATTATACGTAAGAAATAACGAATTTTCACGAGAATTATAAAACTTTTCTATTACAAAATACGCCAATCATCACGCGTCTGGACTTGAGTAAGTATCAAAATTCTCAAGTCTGCGTAGCAAAACATCATACAACCTGAATGTATATAGATGTGCTATAAAGCAGAAAGTCCACTCAGCTAGTGGTCTTATTACAAAAAAAAAAATATCGCAATGTTTATATAGAAAAATATTTAGTTAACTAATTGTCTTATTCTCATAATGCCTGATCGATCACGAAAGTGAAATTGTTTTTTGAGATCAGTTATAAAATTATACTGGGTATGGCCCGCGGACGACTAGTAACAGATAGCTCCCCGTCCGAACGCAGAGTCGTCGGTGCATAGAGTTCCACGCGCACCTCAGAAACCTCACACCACCAGTATGGTCGATGCCTGTTAGAGCTGTCTTTGAAAGAGTGGAGGACTGGTGGCTTTCACTGACTAAAAAACCCACCCCGTTCTTTCGTCGCTTTTCATACCAGGGCCGAGCCTTCCTTTCAGAAAGAGACCCTTGGCCTCAGTAGGCTTCGACCCTGCTGGGTCCCTACGGTTTGCTATTCCGTTTGAACACACGTAATCTAATGGCGGTGCCGTCATATTTCAATATGTGCATTCTTATATTATTATTTGACCGTTTCCCCTTCCACCACATTTGAAAGGCTTCTACAGAAGATGACAAATACTTGACTCGAGATTTTGTGGTGGGGGATTCTCACACTACCCTATAATTCCATACATTTTGACTTGTTCGAGCTACCATCACCACAAGATTCTCTAGTCAAGTTATTTGCCGCCTACTGAAACTTGATTAATATTGAAGGAATTTGAAAATTTCTTTCTATTTGCGATTTTGGCTAAAGTTACATTTTCTTAAAAACAATTATAAACCCAATTATTAAACAGACGTCTGGAAAAGATAGTAACTGTCGCTGAACTAAAGTTTTCACAGAACCATATCAATAGTGACCCTAGGTCGTGAATGTTTTCATATCATAATGACATAAGTTCATTGAATGCTTGGCACTGCTAAACTGCCATTGTTTTGAGGCCACAATCATTTCATCGACGCGATATCCGTTGGAGCACCAATTGGGACTATTAGTTTTCATGCAACAAATATTAATGGATAAATTTTAAATTTCTCAATGAGCAACGTTTCTTCACCCATGATCTTTTACTCGCGCCAGGCCTTGGTACAGGTCATGGTCTGGAGCGAGGAGTGGTAGGCGGTTGCCTCCTCTTGCAGGAGGAAGCCGCATGCGTGACACAACGGCGCTCACGCCCCAGCCGCCGCCGGGATTCCGAATCTGATTTCCGCCCACCACAGGCGCGAGCTTGCGGACGGAGAGCAATGGGTAGCTCGCCGACCGACCGTCCGGTAACCGTCCGGACCGAGCCCACGTCGTCGACTGTACTTATTGTTCCATGCAGGCTTCGACCATGCCGGTTTGCTGTCAACTCCTTGAGAATTTCCCTCCCCTTGTGTTTCTATCCGTGTGCTCTGAAAAAAATCCAGCGCTATGTCCCATTCAATCATAAAAAGGTCTATTAGGACTCATGTCCCTCAAAATAATAAGGCAACAACTTTCAAGAAACTCTCTGATGGAAGTCTTCTCACCTTGCTGAGCGTCTTTTTCGTTCATGTCACTGAATTGACGAGCCCTCTTCATTTTGTATTCGTTGACATTCGCATCGACAAATGGAACCGGTTTTTTGTATAATTTCGCATTATTTAGTAGTCTGTTTGATAACATCTCAACCTTTTGCAACGTCCTCTCGTGCAAATCGTAACCATGAGAATATTTACAAGAACGACTAAACTAGTTTTGATTTCGAAGAGTATAATACGCGGAATACAAGTTGAACCAAAATGGCGATCGACTTCGAATGCGCAGTAACAGTTTATCGGGTCTCAATCGAGGTGGGGGCTGCCGCGTAACCGTAGCAACGGGTTCAACTTAATTGCCACGTAATATATCAAAATGAAGCACATTCCGGACAAAGAACGCAAATCGATCCAAACAAAATTTATTTAATACAAAAAGGAAGAATTGAATTAACTGACCCCGCCGAATTAAACAATAAAAAAAAACACGGCCATGATTTCCTGCAATTTTTGTCGATCAATCTAAATTATAAGCGATATTTATGGCGATCATATCACTATCTAACCGGTATATGTAGGTATGAAGTCATATATCTTATCTAAAATCCATCTACTTTATTGGACTTCCCCATAAACTAGTGACATTGTAGGTATATTACTATCTGTAAAAAAATTGCATGAAATCGCATAAGCTTGGGTTTTAATCAGCCTGTTACATGGAACCTAAATAATATAACTATCAAAATATATTGTGGTGGTCTAAACACCTCTACTTACTCCCCTTCAGAGAACAGGCGTGATGTTATATAATCCAATGCTCCCAGAGGAAAGGAGAAAATTTCCAACCATGATTTACCTAGCTTTAAATGTCAATTCTGCTGACGTAATCAAAGCCTTCCCTAATTCAGTGTTTCGTAAGTACGTTGTATGGTTTCAGTTTCAGCTCTAGCTTACAGCCTTTTTATAACCATGCGTACCTAGTTTTTAATAAATGTGTAAAAGATATTTCATAATTAATACTATGGCAACCAAGGGCGCCATTGTAAAAGTAATGACCGTGCCGACCGTATTTCGAAGCCAAACATCTGCTATGGCACAAAAAGTAAGAAAAAACTTCATAGCATAATACGCTTTATTGCTTCAAAGTAAAGGTCATAGCAGCGTATTGAAATTTTGGCAAACGACACTGCCTAATTTGCGGTCCCACGTCTGGGTTACAAGTTACAATGATGAATGACTCACGAAAACCTAAATAAAAACATGAACCTTATTGGAGCGGTGCACGGTACTTAATGGTGGTAGCTCCAGTAGGTATGGGTTTATGTTACTTGACCTTTGAACTTGACACTTTCTTAATTACTTTTTATCCAGCTGTTAAGCTGCGTAACTAAACAATTGAATCGAATACGTAATCAGTCCGTGCGTGCCTAAATAAATTATTGCTACATTTGCGTAAATTATGCGCTCCATATCCTTTACAAACGTAATAAATTGCAGCTTGGTTAAAAGAAAAACCGTTATGAAATATGTAAGTTCGATTAATTACAAATGATAATTTTTTACAACATAGCAGGTGTAAAATAATAGGTAAGCGAACGTTTATTACAACTTCCAGACGGATCCCTAAAAAATAGACTTGTCCCCTTGGAGCCAAGAAATACTTGCAAGAATGCGTCGGTGTTCGGACACACGGCGCGCTTCCGAAAGCACTTTCGCCTACGTTCGGCGTCGCTCGGTAAACTCCGCACCCCACAGCTGACTGGGCCAAAGTGGGAGCGAGAAGAGCATGCGCGGGCCGCACGCGCGCGACAAGGACCGCGCGCCGCGCAACTCGCAGCGCCGCCATTTACTTCTTTTCAGTGCTCGGCCCCCGTCGTAGTGACAGTGTGTTTCTTTTATCACTAAGCGCAGAGCTTATTCGTTTTAATTGTGAAATTCCTAAATAAAATTGTTTACAAATGTTTAGAAACGTGTAATTTGTGAATGTGCAATGGAGTTAAAGTTAAATAGGTGAAGATACGAGCCGTTCGTCCGAGCATGGCTGGCTTCATCGCATCTGTTGTCAACATAAAATAACGTGGATTATGCAAGTTGAAGTAAAATATGCACGAGTGTTAGGTGAATTATGTGTTTTAATTACAATATACGTGTCAATGGTTATATTTGTGAGTGAGTTTTAGTTACCAGTGTCCCGTAGGATGTTTGAACCGAGTTGGTGTAGGTAGGTACGGCGACGGCTGGCGATTGTATGGAGCACGTACGTAGTGGAACCTAGTGTAAAAGACGAACACAGTGTACGCGGTGCAATTAGATTATCTCCAATTGCGATACATAATACAAGTGTGGCAATAAAGGCATACTAATGAATGGTTCATATTCGGCTCGTGTTTTTGACGAAAACCTTCCACGTGCGGTCGACTGGATCGTTTCCATTCGACGACAATATTAATAACAATTAAACTCACAAATTACAAAACATCTACAGTGACTATGTCACTGTAGATGTTTTGTACAGGAAAAATAGGCGTTATAACCATCACAGTTAATATTAATAGACAGTCATTATAAGTAATTTAGGGAAGTGTTTTAGTTGCCTTTGCAGTAAGTTGATTACGGTTTAGAACCTTGAAATCTAGGTCTAGGCGGGCAACTCTTTATTACACTAACATGCAATGTAACAGTATCGAAACCGGAGTCTGCTGTAAATGTGATAGCACCGTTAAATACCTATTTCATTAAAAACAAAGCATAAACTCATTCGTTAATGAGTAAATATAAATACATGTAGATGAGAAACGCAAAATAAACCAAAAATTAAACAACATAATGATGATTATTAAATAGAAGGTATAAAACAAGTAAAATATTAATTATTCTAAGTTGTTCATTCAACTGGCTACGCTTCGATAAACAGCTGAATAGTTAGGCACAATAAACACAGCGAGCATAATAGATAACAGAGCAAGAACTTTAGCAAACAATTTTCTATTGTTACAGTAAATAAGACTATGAGGGTTGTAATATAATGCAGCGGCTGCACAAAGTTTTAGCGCTGGCAATAATTTGCGCAGCGGTGAGGGCACAGGACTGTCCCTCGGGCTGCACGTGCAACAGCACCCGCCTGGCGTGCGTCGCCGCCACCGCGCCGCAAGACCGCCTCCAAAAGCACTACTTCTCCACCGCCTACGGCAACCTCCTCCAGGAACTCTCTTGGACTAACTCCAAACTCAACACCCTGGAGACACACGTGTTTGACGGACTCAACGACTTGGAGTACATCGATTTGAGCAGAAACGAAATCAGAAGGACCGAGTACGACCTGTTCGGCGGACTGAAGCGACTCAAATATCTCAACTTGTCACGGAACTTCATCGACGACATTCCCCGGAACACGTTCGCCGATTTAGAAAATCTAGAAGTTTTAGATGTGTCCCACAACCGGCTCCACGTTATACCATTCCAGGTCTTCGGGCCTATGATCAGACTCCAATATTTGGATATATCGTATAATAAAATAGCTACTTTCTTAGATTACTATTTTAATCCTAATAGACAACTGAAAGCACTGTTCCTAAATAATAATAGCCTAGTCAAAATTACGTCTCATGCTCTAGTCAACCTGAAGGAATTGGAGACACTGGACCTCTCTAGCAACAAACTAGACTACATACCCAAGTCTATCTTCGATAACTTCGAACAATTGAGAGAGCTGAATCTTAGCTTCAACCAGTTCCAGAACATATCACAAGATGTATATAAGAATCTTAAAAACTTACGGTGGTTAAGCATGGGTGGCAACCGACTGCGAACACTGCCGCCGACGCTCTTCCAAAATAACGAAAATCTTAAAACGATCTACCTCGATCACACAGAACTAGCAGTTATACAAAATACTAATTTCCAGGGCTTAAGTACTCTACAGCAATTATACATAAGAAATAACGAATTTTTACGAGAAATAGAAATGTTTGTATTCCAAGACACGCCAACCATCACGCATCTGGACCTGAGCAACAACTCGTTGCTGTCCCTGCCGCAGTCGATGATGTTGTTGAACAACCTGCAAGAACTGTGGCTGGCCGGCAACCCCTGGGCGTGCGACTGTCGAATGGCGTGGTTTGCGGGCTGGGCTGAGAAGAGGAAAGACATCATCAAATCAGAGTTGAGCTGCCCGCTCACCTACCCTAACGATATGCTTAGAATATTGAACCACACCAATTGTAAACCGCCATCGTTAGTACATAAGAGTCCGCTAACGCTGTACCGATTGCAGAAGGAAGCTCTACTAGAGTGCAAATTCGCGGGAAACCCCATGCCGTCCATCACGTGGATCACGCCGACGAGGATGGTGTTCCACTGGAACCCTGAGCCGCTGATACCCGACATCTTCCAAAAGCATGGCACCGCCCACGACCAGTACTTTCATCCCATAGATAATTCCAAGTCGAGAGTGCGAGTTCTCGACGACGGGTCATTGTTCATAGGAGATATACATAGAGAAGACTGTGGAACTTACTTATGCTTTGCAACGAACCCTGCGGCCAACCTCACGGAGAAGGTCGTGCTCAACATAGATCCCATGACCATGTACGAGATTAAAATATACAGTATACTGTGCGGAGCGATCTGCGCCGCCGCCTTCCTAGGTCTCACACTGCTCGTGCAGTTCTTGCGCTACATATTTTTCAGGTAAGTTAATATTATTGCTCAGATGTCAAGTTAGTGTGTACGGGTTCACTAGTCTAACGTCGTAATGTACTTTTGTTTCCAGATTCAACCTGATGGAGACGTGCTGCAGCTGCTGCACGTGCGTGCGTCGCGACGCGCCGCGCTCCAGGCAGATATTCAGCATGTTAGACAACATCGAACAGTACAAGAGACAGCAGTTAGAGAAACTACGGGAAAACTACGCAGTTCAAGTGAGTTTATCACACTAATTTGTTGTCTCTCGTCAAGTGTTAACATGTTGGTACCTATTGTAAGCCGTAAATGTTGTTATAGGTTCATCGCATCAAAGAAAACTGTACGCAGCAGATGGACTGGATACAGAACAGTTACTCCTCACAAGCAAGCCATTTACGAAACATAAGAGACATCGGCAGCAACCACTTGAGTGCCATGAGAGACCAGTACTATGACCAGGTATTAAATAATATATTATTATAAGACTCATATTCTTTTCATAACTTCATCTGTGTTCTATTTAGTTGTCGACAATTATGGAATCAACTAAGTTGATTATATTGATCGCACAGGTAAAGCGGGTACGCGAATACTCCACGTGCCAGCTGAACTGGGTGCGCGAGAACTACGTGTTCCAGCGGAACAAGATCCGCAAGTTCAGCGCGCACCAGGTGCTGCGCCTGCGCGAGTCCTACAAGTACCAGCAGCAGACGCTCAACAAGGTGCTAGAGAACCTGCCCAGCCTGTACTTCGAGAACTGCCGCAGCGGGTCGTGCGGCCGGAGCGACTCCATGGCCTTCGACCCCGATGTCGAGGTCATCGACATGTACCTCAAGACGAAGATCGAAAAGCTCTCGAAACTGCCTAACCCCATATTCGACGAGGAGAGCAAGATATCCGTGTACTACACGCCGACGGAGCGGTCGGTTAACTCGCGGAGAAGTTCGCCTATCCCGGAGGGCATCCACATCAACATGATCGAGAAGGGGCCGCCGCGCCTACTGGCCATGATCAAGCCGCTGCCGATGGAGCCTCCGCGTCCGCCGGAGGGCGCGTCGCCGCCGGGCTCGCCGTCGCCCACCACGTCCAAGGCGGCGGAGCGGCCGGGGCGGCGGCGCACGCGGGCGGAGGAGCCCAAGCCGGCCAGCGAGCCGCTGCTGGGGCGCGACGTGGTGACGTACTCGGGCGCGCGGCGGCGCGTGACGCTGCCGGCCAGCGCGTCGTCCCCGGAGCTGAGCGCGGCACGCGAGCGCGACGCGCACCGCGCAGCGCGCGTGCTGCTGGCCGTGGAGCTGCCGCGGCCGGCGTGCGCGGCGCACGCGTGCGGCGAGTGCGAGCGGCCGCCCTTGTAGTACCGGCTGCTGACGCGCGTGTTCAACATCTACGCCGTCTCACGCGCGCCCGACGTACAACTCTGTGATTTTAGCGGCGAATCCCCTTCCTATGTATGATAGTGTTCGTGAATCGGAACATATCTTGCCGGATGTCAATAATAATGTAAGATTAGCATAGTGTGGAGGGACAGTTCGGACTGGGGCGTCGCCGCTGCCGATGCCGCTTGTACTTCTAAGTAAGCTGTGATAGACTAGATTTGAATTTAGCGACAATTTAATTTCGTACTGCCTTTAGTGGTAGGCGATAAGGAGTATACTGAAACGATCTGTTCTGAATCGTTCGTAGTAGTGAATCGAATGAACCTGTTTAATTAAGCATTCTGTGGGTATTACAACTTGTAAATAACTTCTGTTCGTTTCAATGACTTTTCCATTTTGATGTATGTTTAGGGTAAACTCTTAGAGTTATGCATTTTATATTGTTCAACTTAAAGGTATATGAGAGTTGTTACTGTATAGTTGTTGCGCGCTCGTGTACGTGGTGCATCTGTCGAGCGTGGCCTGTCCCTCTGGTCGCCTGCGCGACTGATCTCAGTTCACTGCACATACCATCGTCACACATCACATCTTCAATGTTATATTACGCGTGTAATTTATCAAACTGTCTGTAATATAAACTATTCCTTATGATATTTATATATTTTGAGACTGTCCTACAGAATGTATAGCAGAGTCTTGCAGTGATATGCCAAAAATACAATCCAGCAATGATTATTATATAACGTTTCTTAATATAAAATATACAAATATTGTTGAAAATTTTCTAAATATATAACAAGAGTAAAACAGCTAATCATGGAGAATAAATTATTTTTCAATGTACACTTTAGTCTTATTTATGTGGCATTTAACTTGCAGTGAACATACTGAACGATCCCCAAACAAACAACATAACTAATAAACAAGTTCTGATGGCATGCTATTTGCTATTATCTTTTGCATCCATCAGAATATCAGATAGTCACAATATAAATAAATACGTTGAACAGAAACGTTCAGCTGACTATTAACTTTTCCATGAATTTATTTAATTGATTCTCAAATATCGTAAATTTCGTTTTAACAACTTCCTTGCATAACAATTACAATATTTTTTTTCTTTATTTTAATATACTCTCAGAATTTGCAATGTTTAATTTGAGGAGTGTGCCTAATTATTACAATAGTGGGTTAATTTTAGAGTGCAGTTCTCTTCGAATGTTTATAGAAACTGTGTCTGTAGATAGAAAGAACTTTGTTTTAGAAGTTGTTTAAAAATAAATAGTCATCAAAATACATGTTGGTAGAACAATATTTCAGTTGTGACCTACAAGACATAAATTCGTGTACATAAAGTAGAAGTATACAAAATTAAAGTGTCAATGACCGCATTATTGCAATGACCAAAATGGCGGACATACGCGACTGCGAATAAATTGAAACCGTACAAATGAAACACTCTGTTCTCAAGTCAAATTTTATTTGAGTCGACGAATCTTGCATAACAATGCATTGCATACTCCACTAAATATTATAATTATGACGAACACAAAAGCTTATATAATATAATATTACTAGTGATATAGAAACTTAGAAACCGCTAGATAAATAAACTATAGAGCTACATGAAGAATACCAATAGTAATGAACATTGATTTTATTTTGAAACATCACGCGACATTTTCTATTAATTAGACAAATAAGACTAGCCTTTAAAAAAACATAAGTATATAAAATTATATTCCACTGTTCAGAAACTAGGGGATGTTAGAGCTATAATGGCTTGTTTACTTAGCTAAGAATTACCCTGACACGCATCATATACGCTTGGAGTTTAACATACCTACATCATGAATTAATATAGATAAATATCATTTAGATTGAAATGAATATTTAACGTCATGTCTATCTATTCTAACATTGATCTGTAAAAGTTTAGTAGATTTTCTCCTATAATATTGCCTTTTAGTGGTAGTACGATTTAATGTTGCTATTATAGTATCTGTGTTAAATGAAAAACTTTTAAAGTGACGCTGCGGCTTAGCCGAAGTTCTGCTAATGATATAGCATAACATTGGGCAGAGGTGTACCTGTAGTACTCTCACATTTCGCTAAATATGCTATAATTATATAGCAAGTCAGCTAAAAACTTATTCAAGTAATACATACTTTAAATTAGTCCTAATTCGTTTTAAAATGTAATTTAACTGTCTGTAGCCAAATTAAATAGCTTTCAAATTTTTCGTCATACGTGCAAAGTATATTCTTATTGGAATACGTGCAAACTATATTGTCATTGGATGTTACAATCCTATCATACTTCTTCTATATTCTTTTACTGTGTCATCTAAACCCAACTTCAACTTTTGATTAATGGCCTTTGTGGAAGAGTCACCACAATTTTGCCAATAACAAGTACAAACCGTTAATATACCATCAAACGCTGGAGAGTATTTAGCGAGAATTAACAATAAAATAAATATAGATATCTTTTTAAATTAAAGTACAAAATAAAAAAAAATCTTCGCAGACCATAGAATATAATAAATAAGGAGGGGAACGCAAACCGACCGTCATAAACAGTCAATCTTATGACCACAAATTATGACTATGTAAGTAGGTTTATACAAAACCCAAACCTGTCTTACAACCCTTATAACCCTAGGTCCCGACTGTCATGTGAAAATATTTGACAGTTGTTACAGAATCCAGAATCTTCTATGTTCAACATAATGACTTCTCCAGTTCCGGATCTGTATGTTGGGCTGTGAAAATGACGGATGAAAGACTGCATGTAGCAATGAGAATATTGAGATGGACGTGTGGTGTGACGAGGATGAATAAGGTGAGAAATGAGTATATTAGATTAAGTTTGAAAGTGGCGCCAGTGACTGAAAGTTGAAAGGGAATCGTTTATCTTGGTATGGTCATGTGAAGAGGGGGGATTAACGAATGTTTTTAAAGAGGCATGAATGTACATGTGGATGGCTGGAGAGGGGCTAAAAAAAAGATAGATGGATTGTGTGAGAGAAGTTATATGAAAGAAAAGGAATTCAGTGATAGCGTGACGGCTGACAGGATAGAATGGAAGAAAAAAGTGTTGCACCGACCACACGTAACATGGGACGTGGGCAACAAGATTATAATGATGAATCACTTCTCTGGCTCTGGGAGGAGCGAGAGGAAGTGATGGAATTTTCCTGACTAAAACCCAGTGTTCTATCCGTTGCCCTTTCCTAGGGCTACAGTAATAGAAGCCTGTCGTAAAAGTTACCCAGTAACTAGGATGCATAAGGCAAAAACACGGTTGTTCCATGTAAAAAACTGGTATTCAGACAAGTCTAAATACCAGTTACTGCCTATACTTGTATAGGCAGTTTAACTGATCTGACAATTTAATTTAAAAAAGATAATCTGAGCTGAAACAAGACTGCTGACTTTTTGAGCGCACACCTGAAAGCTGACACCGGCAACAGCAGAAATGGCAGCCGCCTTAGTGGTTTTAAGTTACACTATGTCAGCTAAATTATTGGAATACTTAAACGTGAGGATTTTAATTAATTAACAATCATAATATCTTATTTATTTATTACACACCACATTAACACAGTATTCAGACGCTTAGGTTAGATTGGATGCCGACCCTAAAATAGTTGGGGAAAGGCTAGGAAGATAATCAGATCATACAATGATCTTAGTAAAAATATATACTACTGAGATACTAATCCGCATTCACTAATCCTAGGGGTCCTAAATTAATCACACTAATATTATTAGGGTGACAGTTCGTGAGTATGTATGTTACTTCTTCACGCTTGAACGGCTGAACGTATTTCGGTGAAACTTAGTAAACAATTAGAGCATCGCGGTAACATTTGGGATAAATTTCTACGATCACGCTGTCGATGACAGCAGCTGGTGTCTATGTAAATATGAGGGCACAGTTTGAAAAACTTATCGCAATAATATTTAACCCTTAATTTAACTGGACTTTCTGATAACTGGTAAAAGAGGTCTAAGGTGGATTTTGAAGAGCAAACAAGTAAAAATACCTTTGTGTGAATAGATAAAGAACATTATCTCGTTCTTTTACCTTCACAGAAATAAGGACCATGTTTCTTTATATAGTAGACTAGCGACCCGCCCCACTACGCACGCGTGTTAGAAATCTTTGAAATTCTCGGTTTTTCTCATAACAGTCTTACTGTCTATAGGTGAAAACATAATAATTAGTTAATAGATTTTTTTTTAAAGTTTATTATGTTCATTACAGACATACAGAAACGTTGGGAACTTTGTTTTATAATATGTAAGAATATTACATCTGGGTAAGAAGTACACCATATTTCAATGAGATATAATTTCGCCTTTAAGCAGCTGGCAGAGGTGGACCTGGATTGCAGGCTTGGAATAGTCTACCCTAGGACGCAAAAGGCAACTGAGGGAATACAAGTGGGATTTAGTGAAAATCAGGCACTTCATCTTACTCAAGTTACTTTATGATATCCAACCTCAAAAAGTGTAGAGTTGCACCTGCATTAGGCCAGTAAGACTTAACAACATCAACATCAGAGAGCTCAGAAAGTATATGTATAGTAGATAAAAACATTAAGGCTGTGCTTACGGGGACGCGGCGCGTTTGGCGTTTCGTCGTACATTGCAACAGCGGGCCGCTATATCTCTCCCGCAAACACAAACATATGGCAATGTACGACGGACTGCCCAACGCGCCGCGTATCCGTAATCGAGCACTTAGGTAGTTGCCGCCAGAGACGCCCCGGAAGTCGGGAAAAGCAGAACGATTTCCAGCTACTACTGGCAAAGACTTGCGAACGGCGAGCAATGGGTAGCTCGCCATCCGGCCATCGTTGTCAGGGCCAGTTAAGACTGAGGCCTGCTAGGGCTACGGATTGTACGAAGGAGTTGCTGTAGTCATCACAAAAAGGGTAACTCAAGGACATTGGTGGCTTTTAGTCAATAAGTCTAACACAAAAGAGCGGGAGAAGTGTTTTGAGGATAAAGAAAAAACATTGGGCTGCTACTGAAAAATTCCTGATAGGAAAATTTCACTGCCCAACCTACTACTTGCCTAGGCTTTGCCCATTGCTATTCTTTCTAAATAATATATTCAGTATAACATCCCATCATAATATCTAGTACTTTTTACTATTTTTGGTAGGATTGTCTACTAGGCCTACAGGAAATTTTGGCGGAATTTTTTAGTTTAGTTCATTCAAAAATTGACTCCTAGTGAATATTGTGAAGTCAAATGTTTGTAGTTTTGTTTGCCAAGCGTCTACACACTAAATGTCGACGTGATCTCGGTAAAATGGAGCTGAGAATTTTATTATAGTATTGACTACCTCAGCGAAATTTGCTGCGGAGGCTGACTCGACACATTCGCTACCAAATACTGCAAAAACGTTTTTGTGGAGTGTTGCAGCCACGTGTGTGCTGGTGCTGCAAAATGGCTAGATGGCATTTGGCACCTTTGGGCTCAGCGGAAAGGTGCGCAAAGAGACTAAATAGTGAACCAGATATGTTTAAGTCCATTCTTTAGAACCTGGAGCACAGGTGTAGGGTAGCCAGCCAATGCATTGATGCATTTTGGAGAGTTTGTATGTGGCGAGTTTCCACCCTTACATTGTTAACACCTCCACGGTCTGGACTTAGCGTGTCTTCAAGGCAGGTGAAAAGGCTCTTAATAAACTAGTGCGCTCCACCAACAACGATTGCATCAATGCATTCACTGCTTACCATCAGTTGGGATCGCAGTCTAGCACTAATTTATATCATTAAAAAAAAAAAACACTAGAACGTGTCACATCTGCAGTCTCCTAAGTGACTATGTATGATATTTTGAAAGACTAAATACTTGCGAAGACATAACAAAAAAAATACCTACAGATGAGTCGTCACCAGCAATATCATCTCATTCATCTGCAACTCTATCCTAAGCCACTGGAGCACTGGAACTGGTTCTGAGCAAGAGGGAATGGGAAGTGGTCACCTCCTTCTACAAAGCAGTAATGAGAGTGAAAGAAATGGCCGCGGCCGTGACATACTCACGCCCCAGCCGCCGCCGAAGAAGACGCCCCGGGCTGTCGGAAGCTATTAACTATTTCCGACCACCGTAGGAGTGAGTTTGCGAATGACAAGTAATGGGTAGCTTGTCGTTGCCCGTCTGGTAATGACCAGGCCCAACTCGACGGTACGTCGGGTTCCAAGCGCGTCTCTAAGCGAAGTTAGCAAAACTGAAGGGGCCCAGTAGAGCCGATGCCTGCTAGAGCTGCGGAAGTGTTTGGAAGAGTGACCGTGACCCTAGAACGCTAAAGGCAACTGAAGGAGGGTTTTAGTTTAGTATTTTGAGTCTGACACTGACACGTACTCTCGTGCCAGCCTAGAGTAGGAAAAGACATTGGATGACTTCCCCCCTAAAAAAATTGGACTGGTGCAACAATAATGGGACTGAAATCTTCAAGCTGGCAGCCACGGACTACATTACAATTGCTATAGGATAATAAATGAGATTTATTTTGCAAATAGGTCAAATTTTTGTCAGTTTGAACTAGACGAGGCCGGTGTTTTTAGAAGTGGTGTTTTTTTTTAACTAGCTGACTGCCCTGAGAAGAAACACCGAAACCAACTCAGGGGTCCAAGGTCTCTTTTAAAAGTCCAACCAAACCAAACGTGCAATGGTCAAATCATATGAGAACCATGAAGATAAGTGTCTGAGATGGTCTTTTGAGGAAAGAACCACAAAGATTTGAGTGGACCTGCCCAGTCAGTGCAAGCATTTGTCAGTATTCGTATAGCTCAACTTAGGACTACTAAGGAGCACAGCGATTCGACGAACAATAGCAAGCACATTTGGGTAGGTTGCAGAAATACTCAAATTGTCAGTACGTCAAAATAACTGAAAAGAAAAAAAATCACAAAGATTCTTACAATGTAGATACCTATCCATTTCTCTCATTTTGAAGATACATATTTTCGTCCTGCTGTCATACTACCCATGCTATGTAAAAAATACCTTAGTGTCTAGTTCAAAATTAGGATCAATATAGAATTCTAAATTATACTCTTGAACTTGACTAAATTTATTGGTTATTGAAAAGCAACATTATGAAAACTGTTATAAAGGAAATTTTACTCTTAAACTATTGAAATTGGCTACATATAAAGATATTTTTGAAACACGTTATTTACTTAATTGTTCCTAATGTAATAAAAGGTCATTTCAGAAAGTGGATTACGTAAATACTACATAATTACTTACAGCTTCAATTAATTATGTAACTAATTAAATTAAGATTATTTATACTTTTTTGTGACGAGGGTATTGTATTGCGAGGGTAGTAATGGCTTAAATAAAAAATAAAATGATATGGTGATTAACTGTTCAATGTAAATAAACTATGTAAGTAGTCAATACACTTGATGATTATCAATTTTTATTATGAAATTTATTTAACATAACACTGAAATATTATAATAAATAATTGAAATCAAAAACTAAAATTATGATGCCGAAGATTTTGTTTGAACGCTCTAATCTCAGGAACTACTGGGTCGAATTGAAAAATATTCAAGTGTTCGATGACCTATACGATCGGAGCAGAAACTAAACTAACTCGGTGGACAAGTAGTATTCAATAAAACCTAAACTCCGAAAGTTTGGTCAAAGCTGGTAGCAGTGAATAAGCTGACTAACCTCATGTGTGCTTATTGCACAACGACTCGACAGCTCATATGCTGTGTGCCACGACAAGTTGCTGGCCTGTCAGTTTTATACCGGTTGCATTTCGGGAAGTGTGCGTCAGAATTGCATTAATTGCAGATCCTGATTCCGCCAAGCACGTTCTATCATCGGACCGCCAGGCGTACGGCCATGCGCCACCATCATCCCAGCCATACATAAAAACGTTTTGGAAACACATTAATAGTGCATAAAGCTAAGGAGTGGAATTTCCTACCGGAATCTGTGTTTCCTAGGGTTCTCTAAGTCAAAAGTTACTTTCTAGGCAAGTATGCTCCATGGTCGACCACGTCACTTTACTTTAGAGGATATAGTGGTCAAGCGCGAGCTTATCAACAATAACAACATCTAATACCAAGATCCTGCAATCCTGATGAAGGAAGACATATAATTATGATCAGTAATAAATATCTTATCACTGTTTCAAAATAGCACTAACCACAACGATCCTAAAACTTCTCTTCACCATTCAATAGTCCCTGAAAATGATGTTATTCACGAGTTCCTTTCTGCAAAGACATTCAAGTGACACCAAGCATCCCACTTACCTTGGCCGCAGTTCTGTTCCAGATGACAACTTTATGGCCTGAGTTGAGCAGGTTCTTGACCACGCCGCTGCCCATGATGCCGAGCCCCAGGAAGCCGAACTTCATTTGGCTAGCCTGGATGTTCTTCTCTAGGAGCGTCTCGGACACGTTCTCCAGGTCGAGCGGGGGAGTGTCCTGCGGAAGGCGGAGAGAGACTTTATAGAATAGGGTTCTGTTTTTTATTTGAGTTTGATTATGGGTGTGGATGTACTATACGTACAACTCGGCCAAACTCTTCACAGAATTCTGTTTTTAAGCAATAGAGTAGCTATATTTTTGTGTTTGGGCATTTGAACTGTTGGCTTTTGCGTTTAATTCCCGTACGGTTAAAAAAACGAACCAAAAAGCGCAAAATTTAATCGAACAGCCACTGCACGCTGACGGTGCTGAAAACCACCAACTGTGTTTTTATTTAGAAGTACTTGTACAAAATTACGGAGGATCCAAAGGGAAAGATCCAAGGTGATGTACAGAGGTAACTTACAAAGTCTTAAACCATAACATCCATACACATTGAAGAAATAAAAAGCTGTATCCTGCTAATTTAATGTTGACTTCTAAAGGTTTTAGCGATAATTTCAGACTCTAGCAAATAAGTATCTAACAAACTATTTCCATTTCATAATTAGGTACCAACGTATCTACATTCCTGGCGAATTTAGAGCATTGATTAATCTATAAATTGTTTAATTGAAAATAAATGCTTTGTTTTTGAGTTTGAAACGCTATAAGCTTGCATGGATCCACGTGAGACATAAAGTGATTTTCATTATGAATCCAGCACGCAACGGGTTAATTATTATAATAAATGTTCGAAATCGGCGAAATGAAATGTTCACGTGCACTCCAAAGCTTGATCCCTCTTTGTTTTAAAGACTAATTAATTTCCAGTAGTGGAACATTGAACGGTAATCCAAATTAACAACGCCATTATTTTGCGCATTGAAGGTAGGTAAAGCTGTTTTGATTGGCTAATATGATCATTTAATTGTGTTATGCAAAACTGTGTCTGTATGGAGCAGTGATGGCTCTGTGGCAACGATTCCGCCTTACGAGTTGTAATTCGCGAGTCCCAGCCAGGTGCATTACTTTGTTATTTCTTTCACCACTACACTCAAAACGGTGAAGGGAAAACATCGTGAAGAAACCGGCATGTCCTGATTTTACTATTTATATGCTTAACTATAATTGTCTACTAAAGCTGCTTATTTTGTTACAGCCAAAAAAATAAGTCTGTATAGTAGCAGAATTCATATTTTAAATTGGCAAATAGCCCAGCACAAAATGTTAAAACACAATCTACGAGTAACAATCCACAGAACCTTACTTGTTGCACTATTGTCGTGAAGCATTTGCTGATCTGTTGGCAGGAATTCAACAAAATGCAAAACACATTATAACTTAATAATCTTTTCAAAAACCTTCTGAAGAGAAAACATGACAGTTTTCTTTTTTTATTAGTATGGATAGGCTCGCGTTTGACCACTATCTCGCCTGATGGTAAGCGATGATGTGGCTGACGATGGAGCAAACTTGCCTAGAAGTAACCTATCCACCCTTGACTTAAAGACCCCTAGGCTTTAGCTATCAGGAAACACACTCCGAGTGAGAATTCCACTTCTTAGCTGTACATACAATAAATGTGTTCCCTCATGCCGGAACGAACTACATGGATAATTTCCTGCCGTTACAAAATATCAAGATTCAGCAATTATTATTTTTTATGGTAGGTAAAATCATCTAACGACAGATCCCGCCCTTGAGCGGAGCGGGAAATATTCAGCAAGGTGACTTACCAACCAGGGTGCTATAGTTGGACATTCATTCCGTATCTAATATCTCACCATTTTAATTTACCCCTTGTTATGGTAGAGCACAAAAACAGTAATAAATTAACAAGAAAAAATATTTAATAGACTTCACACACACACACACACACGACTTATTAAAAACCAATAAAGTAATATACAGCAGACATTGATGCAAAAAACCCTTAATTAGTTAACTAGGTTTCCAATTTGCCCTAGGATATAAACTCCTGTTCAAGTACCTACTTCACAATATTCATTTTTATAGAAATCAAAAGAACTACAATTCAATTTGATATTATAACCGTTACCTAAAGCTAGTATATTATATAATACTAGCTTCAGGTAACGGTTACACCCGTGTGAATGTAGAAAATATCTCTGTCTAGTGTATGTCACTTAGTGATAAAGTAGCATTCTACCGGTGAAAAAATTGTTAAAAAGTGTTTAGATTAAGTAAAAGGGGCGGAATCATAGCGACTAATATTAATTAGTACCCACGAAATCGATAGATAGCGTTGGCATCGATTTAAAAGTCGCTACGGTTTCGTTACCTAGCAAAATATATATATAGACGTTTGAATATTTTGTCATGGCAGTTCCTTCGATTCCTTGTGAAGTGCAAATATATAGTGCAAGTTTGAAAGAGTGACTGTCGTTTTTATTGGGTGTTCTCGCCTACGGACCCTGAATCCTGTTCAAAAAGAGGTCCAGTACTTTTCAAGTTTATTCGTTACAATTTTTAAAAATTATTATAGATAGTAGTAATAGTAATACGTTTATGAAATGTAATACATAATCGCAAATAAAAAACTGACTTCGTTACATACAAAAATACAAATCTTTCCTCTTTATAATAGAAGAATATCGATATATAAAAATCTCGAGTCACAGTGTTTGTTGTCACACTTCACCGAAACGACTAGGCTGAATTTTCGGAGTTCTGTTAAAAGATATAGTAATAAGTAGACATAGATAAAAAGCACAGAACTAAAACAACAAAATACCCGCTTCAGAGACAGCCTTTTATTAATTAGTGAGCGTGACGTTTACCAATACATGAAGCCAGATAACACATCAGTTATAAAACTAAAACACCAATTTCTAAATTCGTTTTTGATTGATGGTAAAAAGAAGGGGTAATCCGATTGAATGATGGAATTTTCCTGTATGTATGGACATGTTGTATCAACGTTCGTGGAATGCACTCTCCCTCGTATTACTGAGATCTATACATGAATTGCAATAAAATATTGAGTACCGAGATTCAACAATCAATACTCCAGGCCGCTCGGACATCAACGTTGTCAGATTCACGCAGCCAAATTAATAGTTTGATCACGGTATACATGTATTTTCATATACGTGTACTAGACGTACGATGTTACAGTTGAAAATCAGCGTCAGGCAACTGTTATATAGTTGCCTGGTATTCTGCCGAACTGGACCTGTTTGGCATAGCTGTGAGACACATGTTATTGTTTTGTTATTTCATTTTCTACATAAGTACTTGTTTTTTTCATTGCGTATATATGTTAAATGAACGTATTTTCTTTTTTTTTGTCGTTTCCATTAAAGAAGAACCGGTGAGAAATTCCATGCTACTCTATAACTTAAAATACAGATAGAATTCAAAATCCGTAAGGAAATTATACTTGTGGAGAGATCATCGGTTTTCTAATGTATTTATGCGGTAGGTGGTAGTTGAGGACGGCGAGTAATGGACAGCCGCCGTCTGACCGTCCGGTAAGGTCCAAGCCATGGTCAACGGCGCGTTGTGTTCCTCGAGTCCCTTACAGATGTCAGCAAGATTGACGGGCCCTATGGCTATGGATTGTTCGAAGGAATTACCGTAACCCTCGCAAAAGATCAATAGAAAGGACACAGTTTATTTAATAGAAGTCTGGCACATCGTTTCACCCAGAAGAAAAGAAAAGTTATTCGATAATTTCCCACGTAAAATAAGTGTTAAGCTAGCAATCATGAGTTCGAAACCTAACAACTGTTCAAGTGCACGTACGCACCACTACCGACAGAAGCATAATCTTATCAGCTTCGAAGAGCACTCGCCATAGGGGCGGTCAGACGACCCCTTTCATTAAATTCCTCGTACCATAGAGTAGGGCACCGCACTTTTATGATTTTCGTACATTTGGCTGAATAAACTCATTCATACGCTTGGCACTAACTGAAGTCCCATAAATTAGGTCAGAAACGAAGTGTAGACACTGTATCAGGTCAAGAGGTGTATTTTACAGGAGCTTTTGTGCTATTCCGTAAATGAAAAGGTTGTAAGTAAACCGTTCACTCCCCACCCTTAATCTTTTAAACGCCACGGACTTATACAGCAGACATGTTTCCGTGCCCTTCGCGCCACGACTTTATTAAAAGACAATATCTTATTCAACAATTATTAATAAAAAATACATTAAAAAAATATTTTGTTTTGTACGTACTTTTAAATATCGCCTTATTTTTTTTTTTTTTTTTTAAACGTCAAAATTATTGTAGTAGTCGTTATACGTTTATAGCTAGAAGCGCTAGAGGACACATCGCGTTCAGTATAGGTTGGCGCCCAAAAAGTACAAATTCCATTTTAATTTAACAATTAAAATGGAATTTGTAACTACAAAATGTAATTGGTGTACAATAAAGTATATGTATATCTAAAGTAAAAGCCTTTTACATTTTTTTTTAAACTGTTGCCAGTAAGATATTAAAATATAACATCAACAACAAAAATGTCAAGCTAAATAATACCGTTTATAAGTTTTTTTTTTTGTGATTACTTGATGAGATATAATTATCATCAAACTTATTTCCCTAAATATTACCTGTGCTAATTTGTAGTATTTACTTATCTGTTTACTCATCCGAAAAATACAAAAGTACATGTCCTAGGCATTTCTGTGTTCCATTGTTTTTTTTTTCTTTAAATTTCATTCATGTACGGTGCATCAAAACGTCCACGTTTGAAGATACTAAAGGTAAGTATGCTATCCTCCTTGCTGACTAGCGAATATTTTTGACAAGGCATGAGGTTTTTTTACTTTATTACTGAGTGGATGATGTAGTCTCATGCTCGAGGGCAGCGATGGGTGCTGGACAAGATCTCGGAAGGTACGTGCTTGCTCATAAGAAGCCTGCTTATTCTTGCTTCACTTAAAACATTGGTATTTCGCATCTCCTAGTTCTTCTAGAATCTTCCCAGCTATGTCGAGGCGGCCTCTTGTAGCTGAACAACTAAACAGTATTTTACTTGGAATGACAGTTTATCTGACCTCCACAACCCAACTACTTGGTAACTCAGTAGCTCTTAACGACTGGTTTTCAAACTTTTAAGCGAATCCAAAACCACTGGCCTGCAGAAAATATTTCTGTGCTTCCGTGCCATTGCTATTCTTGTAGCAGTTGTAGCTAGTTTTTATGTTCAGTTCTATTTCACTACCGTTGGTGGTAAGGTAAAAAAAAATATTTACGTAGAAGAAATGTCTGATCAGGATATGCAGACCAAGACGACTTGTCTGACCTTTGGGCCAGTTTAAACCACTTGATTTCCGAAAATGGTTGTTTTGCTTCGTGTCATTACTATTATTGTCGTCAATATGTAGTCAATTCTGTTTCACTGCCAGAGTTAATAAAAAAAAGAAAACAATTTATTAGCGTAGAAGGAATGGTTGATCAGATCTGAAATCGTTAGGCACCCAGTTATGCAGATTTAACCTGGTCTATGGTTTCGTTACAGAGAATTTCAACCAATTCAGTTCCAGTTTTGAGCATGTAATTTAAAGACATGAAGTCAATTTTCTAAGAGCAATGATGGCTCACTCTTCTTCTATATTATCTGGTTTTCTATTGACTGGAGTGAGGCTTTTAAAATATGAGTTCAGCACCATAATGGGAACCATCGAAAAGTAGATAGATATTGCGGGCCTTGTATTCTTCAGACGTGTATGACAGGTCAAACAAAAAACACAATTATAAAGAATTCAATGATTTATTTGTAAATAAAGCAAATTAACTATGATAAATTTTGTATAAAATACTAAAATCCATGTTTTCAAACATACATTAAATCCAATCATTGTATGGTCAGGAGCGAAAGTTATTACTTTCAAATTTCGTCTAAATACATAATTCGATTAATTATTTTTCAGCATTTTATGTTATATCTAATCGATTTTATCCCAGCCATTGTACATAGCATAGCATCAGCCTTATAATGTTTCCACTTTTGAGAGTCAGGCCTCCTCTCTAGGAGAGGGAATGGGCCGTAATCCACCACGTGGGCCCAATGCGGATTGGTGGAGCAATGGTTTTTTTTTTATTTTAATATTGCTCAATCTTATTAAAAGTATTCACTGACTTTCACTGCTGACCAAACCAACTAACATAACAATTTAGATAAAGACTATATAATCTTTGGTATACTTAACAATGACATAGTACAATGTTTTAGTATCTAATTAACACACAATAATGATCAAAAAGTCTACACTTACCTCGCTTCGCCTTTCGGCAATGTATAAAAAGAATCGGCCGGTTTCTGAATTAAGAATTTGAGTATTTGTCTAACTCTACATAAGCCTGAAAACCCCCCTGAAAGTAGTGTTTCCCGTTGACAAGATAAATCTCAATTCGGAAATCGGTGTTAATTCTTTTGTTTTAGACGTTCTTACAACACACAATAAATACGTTGACGTTTATTTAAAAAACGCGCGCGCACGACTCGACCGCGTGTTTCGCGTGGGGACCGTTTTGGTGTGCGGTCGCGTGGGCTTGCGGCCCGCCGCCGCCCGCGCGCTGCCCGCCTCGGCGCCGAGCGGAAGGCGTTTAACGCGAGAGCTTGACCGAGTGGAGGCCTGGTGCAAAAGAAACTGTATTCGCAACTCTTCTTTACTAAACGCTGTGCTTCAACGCCAAATTGTAAATAAATGCTCACCAAAAACCTGAACCTAATTTATCGAGTGTATTTTTTGAATGCCGAGAAATTGTCGTCATGAAAAAAATTTTTGTGACCAGGCTAAGGCCCACGGCTGTAATGACGATGTTTTTTTTTGTTTTTAAATATTTTGGTGAGCGTTTAACCAAATTATAAACGTTTAACAAATGATAAAAAAGTTACTTACTGGGCGCAGAATGTTGGAAGGACGATGCAGCAAGCTGGACTTCTTGGAGAAGGAATGGTTGAGCATCGAAGGCTTCTCATTGGCAGCGTCGATGTCTGTGTAGGAGCGCGACACCTTGCTCTTCTTCCGCGGTGTGGACTTGCTGGCTGACGACGACCGTTTTATAGGCTTCACCTTTGAAATGCCCAAACGTATCTATAAATATTGAGAATGGTCATTTGTGAAGTGGTGAGGTCTCTGCTAAGCCATTACCAACATGCTTTTAATTTAACCAAGGTTTATATTGATTGACTAACATCTGCCAGCGGCTACACCATCCCGTGAGAGAGTAGGTTTCTCCATACAAATTTTTAGAGCCCCCTTCATTTTCTTAAGGAGTGAATTTTGGAAAATCTTGTTTTATTTTTTGTATATGTTACCAGCCAACCCCGATTTTAGGATGGCCTAGGTCTACCAGTTCTCCTTACACACATGGAGCCTCACTCCGCGAGGCTCCTACTTCTAGGTGGTTATAAAAAAATAACCACGAAGACTGAGGCGGGAGCCTCGCTCCGCTCCCACTTTAACCTTCTAACCTGACCAGTCTGCGTCGACTCGTGGACTAATATTGTGGTTTAACCAGTTTATCGTAAAATAGGGATTGGCCGGCCGGGAACATATACATCGTAAAAGCAACCCCAGTGCAAAATTTCAGCGTTGTAGGTCCAAACCCTTGGCTGGGCGTTGATGAGTCAGTGTTATGAGTCAGGACTTTCGTTTTTATAGACAGATGCCGCTGCTAGGATTTCAAGCAGTTATGATATATAATGATATCTATCACAGTCAAGTATCAATACAGGTTAATGAAGAAATAATGATGGCATGCAATCACGCAAGAAGATACATCATGCTCAGTTAGTTGTGAAGAGTATAGCTATAGTTTAGGTAGTCGTTAAGTTGTATTGTCTACTGCTGTTCAAAGACATACTACTCCTACGACCTTTCGCCGTTTGTAAAAAATCACGTGTTCCCACCATCTCTCAAGAGTTCTTTTTTTGACACAAGCGACCCTGTTGTGAATGTTTGAAAGTTTTGGTTTTTTTTTGGTGTATTATACACTTAAACTTTCCCCATGAATAACTCTAATTCTGTGGTTTATTATTTTATCGCATGCATCCAGACATACAGACGCGACGTGGTGAAAGACTTAGTTTTTATACTACTATAGAAAGATATATGGAAAGAATGTATATAGGTAAAATAACGAACCCTTATATGAGTTTATGTAACTGTGTTCTCACCCCTTTTTGTCACGGTGGTAGGTAAGCAAGTATTTCTTTATTTTATAGAGAAAGGAATCTTAAGGTTCTGAATGTTTTTTTTTTTACAATCAGTTGTTAGACTATGAACAGAACAGATGGAGTAATTTGTAGCTTACAGAGCAATATCCCCCGAGGAACAATCTCTACAAAAAATGTGCAACCGTGCATTACAAAATATGCCACCTTTTCAGTCATCAGTCTTTGTATTTGAATAGATTAAATAATTTATTTTATTGGCAAATCCAAATCACTTAGAAGAGACTTCTTTAATTTGGTCAATAACTACATAATAACTTTTCCATTGCTCTTGAGATTTTTGTCATGAGAACTAGGCTGAGAGAAAGAAGGGCCAATACCAGTTAGCAGATAAATTAGGAAGAAATGTGGCCAGTCAGAGGTACAGCTTCTCAAAACCCACCTTAGGAGTGGAGCTCTTCTTCTTAGAAGTGGTGGGTTCAGCGGCGGCCGGGCCGGCCTCCTCCTCGTCAGCCGGTTTATCTTCCTGGCTGTCGTCCTCCTCCGCCGCTTCGTCGTCCTTCAACTTGTCGAAGTCCTCCTCTGTGTTGCGGACATGCTCGTCCAGGTCACCGAATTTCTGGACAGAGTTTTGGATTATTAATCAAACCATTTATAGAGGTGTTTTTGGGTGACTAATATTTTATGGAATCTTATGGACGCTCACAAGCATTTTAATTCACACGTAATTTACACCTAGACGCGGAACAACTATCTGTAGGCAATACAAATTGTTGACCAGTGCGGGAATCGAACCTGCGACACACAGTGCAACAGCCAATTGCTCAACCACTGCGCCAAGTGTGCTATCATTGGAAATTCACTCAACCCAGGGATTTAAAGATAATTGGGACTGTCCTCCTATAGTATGAAAATTGCTCCTTTTCATACTGTTTGGATTAAGATGCAAAATCATAAAACCCAATATATTTAAATCTAGTAACCAATAACAGAGAAGTTGCTGCAGTTGACTGGCCATTATGTGGGGACTAGTATGAGCTGGCAATCCTACTGATTGCCAGCTCACATGGACCACATACCATGACATTATAAACACATTATTGTATCAACATTTAGACCATGACTTTGTACATCAGAGATTGGTAAGTACTAATATTTTTATACATTGCACTAGCTTTATCCAGCGTCATCGTCATATTTCACACAAAATGATATGAAAAAAAAAAAAAATTTTATAAATCTAGCTTTTATAAAATTAGCCTCTATATCGGATTAATTATATCCGTTTTTTCGTACTCTTCTCAACCAACCCTTTTAATTGATACGCATATAATGAGTGTGCATAAAACATAACTAGACCGCCATCTTCAGGAGTCCGCCATATTGGATTTAGAATGACGTCACCTAAAAGCATGCAGTGTCATCCAAACTGAACATTTATGAAAAATGTCCATTAGGTGTACCAAATTGTTTTGCAAGATCAAATCTTGCAAAATAATTTGGTACATACATACAAATATAACAAGTAAAATAAAAGTTTGAAACAAATAGCTTCTATCACTCGGCTCGAGAGAAAAAGTATTTTGAAATCGTATGAGTATTTTCGAAGACACAGAAAGAAAACCGGGCTAGTGCGGGTCGGACTCGCGCACGAGGTTTCCGAACAAACTTACCTATGTAAATAATTCACTCCCCAATTCCCCATTCCCCAATCGAATCTCGAAGATTTTTCCGAATTACAATAAAGTTTATTATTTTGTGGTGTAACTAAAAATTTACAGTTTTCAGACTTAGGCTCTAGAGACTATAAGACTCTACTTCATGCCAAACAGGATTCTAGGTCAACGGGAAGTACCCTATACGTTTTAACTTCCTAGCTAGTGTCAAAATATGGGTCTAAACGGAGCATATACGGCCTAATCTTTAGATTGTATTGACTTGAAAATTTTCAGCTTCATATCACCATGCATTCCTGAGAAAAAGGCTCTTGACAGACGGATTAAAGTAATCCTAGGGTTCGTTTTTGCCGGCTTAGGTTTGGAACCCTAAAAGATGATAATCATTGCAAAGGGCAATGAATTAATATTGTAAAGAGATATAAGTTTGTGTAGTTACGTTGTTTGGTCTAGAGAGGCCCAACCATCCCAACACACTCAACTGGTGAAAGAAAATCAGCCTACCTCTGGGTGCACGATAAACTCTTCGATCTGATTGACGGCCTCCTTGAAAGCGGCGGTCTTGCACGACTTGATCAGCTGCTCCTTGAACTCCTGGTAAGGCTTGATATTGTTGTCCTCTATCCAGGCACTGTTGACAATAAACAAACATCAGTCATTAGGTCAGGGACCATTGACGTCATACGGTACAGGATCGTTCGAAAGCTACCATGCCCTGGAACGCAACGGGCAACTGAACGACCACGGGGTGGGTTGTAGTCGGTAGAAGTCTGGCACTCGCTTTCGCTCCGCCCATAGCGAAAAAAGTTATTTAATGACCACAAAAAAGGGGTTTATCATATTTTCAGGACAGTTGATATTCAATATTAGTTGATCTACTAAAAAAAAAAAAAAAATAGAAAAAAAAAATTTGAGCTCATCGACACGCATAGTAGAACAAGTTGATATAATCTTCTCTTCCGATTATAATTTAGGTGTCTTCAAGGCTCAATAGCCTTGCTTCAATAGGCTCTTAATAAACTAGTGCGCCTCACCATCAACGATTGCATTACTGCTTACGATCAGGTGGGATCGCAGTCAAGCACTAGTTTATATGAATTAAAAAAATATATAAATGACGGCGTGATTGGCGCAATGGTTGAGATTGGCTGCTAAGCTGCGTGTCGCGGGTTCAATTTGTGGCCTATAGATTCGTTGCTCCGTATCTGGGAGTCTTGTGTATTGGAGATTATATGTTTGTGAACGCATCTACGATAACTCCTAGTGGGGCAGTTTTATTTTAGGAAAGATAGAAGAAGGAATGTGGACAAATGACAAAAAACTACCCCAGAAGTACATCCACATTTGCATACCTCGACCAATTATACTGAATATCAGATTATTTGGCTAATTCATTGTTGGCCTCATAGTTATCGCTAGCGTCTTCACTACGGTTCGACGTCTCCAGTCCAGACATTTATTTATATGAAAAAACAAAGTAGCGGCACTTAGCGGCTTATTTGAAAGCGCCCTAAAAGCAAATACCAGGAAAAAATATTTTTTTGTCTGTAATAATATCACTTATCTACTACCACTACACTTAAACACATTGGAAAAGTCTGATCTCCAACCCCCACATTGCGGCCGAAGACAGACAGCGATGATAGGGATAACGATGCCGCAATGTACCGCGATTTGAAGTGGGCGCAATAACTTCCCAGTCGCCACCTGGTGCATACATGTGGGGACGACAGGAAATTCACCTGTGTTCGTACTGTAACCCGCACTTTATAGTTCGGGTTGCTACCAAGTTGCAGAGTGGTTTCTATTGTTGTAATTTTTTTTTTTAGTTTAGAAATGATCGAATGACTATTTCAGCCCCTAGAAACTGAATCTTAGATATGAAGGATTGATACCTACTTTGGGTCTATTATTTTTCTATTTGACTTTGTAAAATACCACAATAGGATGACCATTAGCAAAAAATAACACTATAATTCTTTATTCTTCTTCAAGTAGCCAGAATGGTTCACCACTCAAAGATCCATAATGAATCAAGGAATGCTGCTTACCCTCCCGCGCTATGTAAGAAGTCGTATGAAAACCTGCATCCGATCTACGAGAGGAGGAATATGCTCATTCCTGCTATGTAAAACGAAATGTAAAAATATATGTTTCTTTAGTAGGCACCTACACTGTAGAAGCTTGCAGCGTACACTCTATGACTCGCTAGCACAATGCCCTTCCACGCATGCGCTTCGCCGATTTTCCTTTTTGAAACAAAACGATAAGTTCGTCATAAATAAAAATATAGCGTCGATTTCGGAATTCGTCACGCAGAATTAAATTGCAAATTTAAATAATTCTCTTTTTTTTAAAAAATAACTTGTTAGTGAATTTATATAAAAAACTACAAGCTAATAACTTAATACCGAAATATTGAAAAGAATTTTTCGCAAAATAAAAAACAGTCCTCTTCAAATAAATTCCACGATTCATTTTCCAGTTTCACACAGTACTAGGTAGATCATATTTTAAACTAGGTCGCTCGCAAAGGGTTGAGTATGGAAACGAATAATTGGAATATGAAACGAGGTCACCCGGCAGCTCTGTGAAATCCAGGGCCCAGTGCTCATTCCCTAGAACGGACTGGGGATGAAACCAATCACTACACGTGCAGTATATATGCATAGTAACCATGGAGATCCAATTACGCGTTCGCCGGAACCCGGTCGATACGCAGGACGCGTGATATGAAGATGATCCCAAATTGAAAACTAGCGTGTGGCTTTTGAACGTCGTTGCATAAACGTACTCGTATTAGCGTCTCCCGTAGTGGATATTTTTTAAGATATTTTGCCGATTAGTCTGGCCAATGAAAGCCGCCGCGAAAAGCTATAATGGCGTTATCAATGTTCAACTTTTACCATAATTTTACTGTTGCGTTTTTTTTTTCATGGTCAATGATCTGGACGCGTACGAGGATTGGATTGAAACGGCACGTAAGAAGAATGTCTGGAAGGACGCCCAGCAGTGGGGCAGGGGCTTGAAAACAAAATCTTCTCAGTACTTATTTCAAACAACCGGAACAAGAATGCAGTGAACCAAGCTACTTAGCTAAATAATATCGAGCTGTTACTACTTCATGATACTTTAGGATGGCACATAATGTCAGAGTCTGCAGCTTAGGTTTCCTACCTAGACCTAGACCGACGCACCTAGATCGGCGTATTTGGCCCACATGTGTGCAGTGATTGAGAGACTGGCCGCTGCACTACGGGTCGCAGCTTGGATTCTAAATATATGTATGTATGAGTTAAGTGTTCGGGTTCTGGCGTTTTGTATATGTAATTTTAAATGTTTGTGAGCAACAAAAATAAGTATAAAACGGAGGTCTAATTACATTATTCTATCAGTTTCGTGTTAAGCAAAAGCTAACAAAAGATTGGCATAAATTAACGAATTGAAGAGGAATGCTAACTGCACAATGCATTACACAAGTCCTAGAGTTTTACAACTCGATGTATACGCTACTTTTCTTCGCAATCGGTTCGATCCATGGCAAATATTTGTCCGGTCAATATTATATTATCGTGCTTACTAAAAGCTATTGTAGCTACGTCACATACAAAGGTACGATACCTATAGAGGTGAGATAGAACAAATATACCAGGTGTATGTTTCTATAGTCTATGCAATATTCGAAAGAGGTTCAGTTTAAGAAGTTTCGAAGTAATAGGTGAAGCTCGTGAACCATCATCATTCTGCACTTGTCGCGTGTTATTTGGGGTTGATGCAACACGTCTTTTTCTTCTATTCTGTCATGTCACCCGTCACGCTATCACTCCCTCATCTTTCATACCTCTCCCCACTGATATTCATCCATCTTTTCTTGCTCTCCCTCTCCATCCATCCACATGTATAGGTACATAACTCTTTTACATCCCTCCTCTTCACATGACCATACCAAAACGATTCCTTTTTAACTTTTCAGTCCATGGCGTCAATGGAAATGGGGTTTTAAAAAGCCGCCGGAAATTCAATGTGAGTGCGGAGCCATTGTTCAAAACATAAGCTACATGTGTGAGTGCCCTAAGTGCCCATACACCTGCACTATGGAGGATTTAATGAGAGCCACCAATGCTGAAGTTAACGTAACGGGCCCCAACTGTTTAGCGAGTTTACCATGGATTCGAAAAGAAGAAAAGTCAATGGCGCCACTTTCAAACATGCTCTAATATACGCGAAGCTCCTAAATTGATATAAAAAATCTTGCACTAATGCTAAACTACTTTTTATACCTAAAAAAACCGCGATGCTCTTGGACATGAAATCGACCGAAGTTCTATTATAAAAAATTAAAGTCTACGTCAAGAACTGTAGTTTTAACCATCGGCGATCAATGTAACGTGAAATGACGTAACGGGACACATGGTTATAACAGTTTCGTACTGCATCACATTTTGTCGCGTTGTGCGCGCTCGCAACAAAGACGTTTGCCATGTTATTTCCATGCGCAGATTGTACGGCTCTTTCCATCCTTTCGGGAAATAGAGGCGTAAAGTTAGGTCCTTCTATGTAAGGCATATTACCAAGAATGCAACAAGCTTTCATTCATGTAGGATGAGTACTTCAGTGACGTAGCTTTAGTATAGAAAATGCAGATAGCACAGAAGTTTGCGCCGCTGGCCGCGGTGGTGTGAGATGCTATCCTTACACAGTCCACCACCGTGTTCTGTCTGTCTTGGAAATAAACTGAACGAATTTTCATACGGTTTTCATCAATAGACAGTGTGATTCATATTTCGATGTAGGTAGATATAACACATGCATATTATTTATTTATTGCTATTTTTTTAATAACTATAAGGAGGAAGATTTATATTTTTAGATTTATAAACTCAAATACTACTGGCACGAATTTAAACAAGTTTTCAATGAAACACATTTTCATAGCAAGCTTATACAGTGCGGTAAATAGGTACCTATATGTATAATTAATACTCGTCAAGACAATTCTAAAAAGCTCAAATACGATAGGGTTATTTAATTACGCTTATTACAGGGTTCCTAAGGCCATCTTCCAGCTCTATCATCAGACCCTGATTACCATCTAGCATAAGAGTACTCGTCAAGACGGATCAAACGATTCCAAATTCGATGCTACTTACTAATAATATTGTTTGTGTTAACGCTTTTTTTTTAAGGTGGGATATCATCCAATATCTTCTCCCGGTTAGGGTGGAGCGTGTTCGACTTTTACTGACTAAAACCACACCTTCAATTTCAACTACGGGTTTCCTTTTCAGAAAACTCCCTGTGGTTCGCTAGGGCATCGGCCCTGCTGGGCCCCTACGGTTTGCTGGCATCTCTTTGAGGTGCGCGTCGATTACTCCGCGCTGTCGACGACTGGGGCTCGGTCCGATCGGGTACCAGACTGCCGGACGGCGTAGTGTACCCGTGCAATGTACTTTGAGCTCAAGATTCGGTTTTTATGGTCATAGAAGACACGTGCTCGTCGTGTTTACGTTGAGTACCGTGACACACTTGGTTTCTGTGGAAAGTTTTAATGCTGTATCTTGCAGAAGTCACCGAAGCGTCTCTGGTGACAAACGCTACATTTCATGGAAAAACGCGAAGCGAATGTAACGTCTGCCTTATCATGCTCAGTCATTATGCTCCACGCCCTGACGATTTAAACAGAAATTCTGTTTATCACATCCCTAACGATACGTTAGCGATTACATCCTACAATTGGTTAAGTATCAAACCTCGCGTTAACACTCAGTCTTGTTGGGCAGGGAATTGAGCAGGGTAGTGGGCAGCGCGAGTATGTAAATAGGTCACTCGCGCTGTCACTTTTCATGCCGCTGCCACTGTCCGGCGTTCCCTCGATTGTCGGTTTTTCGTGCGGAAGTCAAAGGATTGGCAGCGCGAGCACGAGTGAGTGTTTACATTCATGCATTCAGCCCTCTTGGTACCGCCACTGGAGTGGAGTAATGACAAAATAATTAAGTTTTTAGAGCTATACGTAATCATAAATTAAAGCATATGGTAAAGGAAAACACGTAAATAGTTTAGTACACAGAGCAGACATAATGCAGTAGCCGCAACAACCTCGCCGTCCGCCATGGTTACGAGTTTTTCGGTAAATAAGTATGAAGGCTGAGTGTGAACACTCACTCGCGACGATACTGCCGCAGAAGTATTTAGGGCAATATTTCCAGGAGCGGCAAGAGAAGTGGCAGGGGTAAAAATCCAGAAAAATATTCTAAAGAAACTATGGGGTATTGGCGCGATATTACACTAGTTAGCGAGTGAGATTTTCGCTTTAATATGAGGATTTTCGCTTCTGTATGTCAGTAGAACAATGTCAACGAAGGCCTGCTTTCCCTTATTGCCACTAACATAGAGACGGTGCATAATAACTTAAAATGGATCAAATGGATCGCGTTAAAAGCTCGGATAGCCTTAAGCTGTGTCCTAAGTAAGCGATTCAACGCGATTACGATCGCTTAGCGAGGCGGTGCGAATGGAATAAACAATTATTGATACTTGTGGAGGCAGGCCTACGTGACCAAGCCGCACGTAGGTGCGGAGCGGCGATGAGCGAAGCGAAGCGGACGCATTTTGATATTTTCGCGTGAACTGTTGCGGTGTGGTGAATTATTTTGAATAAATGGTGTCAATTCACGCACGACAAAGATAAAGTCGCCTTGACGTGTTGAATTGCCCTATGTAAGGCAACGCGTTAGTTGTACCAAGTCTTAAAAATCCTGACTTCCATCGGTTAAAATTTTGTACAAGTATAAAAAAAAAAAACATCTTTAAATTAGTAGCAGTATCGACGTTCAAAGTAAATTATTTTAACAAAAGCATTGCGTATTTTATTTTTATGAAAAAAAAAAAACGGCAATTAACAAGAGCAGCTTCATTGCTCACAGCCTTTCTCCGAAGCCAGATCAATACATCAACGTACGTTCTAGGTTTTATAAAAATGGCGCCGATTCAGCACTGAGCAGCTGAGGTGCAATACTTTTTTTATCTCTACCAAGCTGTATAAAAAAAAGCAATTTAAAAGGAAAATTAGAATACTGATAAAAACAAGTAAAAAAGCGAGTCATACCTGCCCCTGAGGGCTCTGTATACTGTGAAAGGTATTTTATATTATCATTCGAAAAGCTTTATTTTGCCCAGATTATATTTTTAAAAAATTTTGCTATTTACATAAACCTAGCATCAATACACATTTTTTCGATGTCAAATTGATGCATGCGATTACTTTGCAATTTTGTCTAAAGGCGGGTAGACTGCAGTAACCGTAACATACAATCAGAAATCAGAAGCGTTTATTTCAAAGAGACCAATTACAGGCACTTTTGAATTGTCAAAATGTATAAACATAAATTATATTGTATTGTGTTTATATATATAAACTGACCAGTCTCAACTGACGGCGCCCATTCACGAGCATGACGCGTGCATCAGCCTCACTCAGCTCAACCATTTTAAAGGGAACCGAATGACCCAATTACACGTGCCACCATCAGCGAGAACAATGTAACATGAAAGGAGCATTTCATAAGTGTGGACGCAGCGCGCGCACGATCCGAGTCGCAAAAGAACAACTTGTCAAAATGGCCAATTCTCAAAATGCCATGGCGGCCAAAACCTTTGAGCTCATTCCAACCAACCCTCATCTCCAAAAACTGATTAGTTGTCTCAGGTTTTTCAAGGCGTCTATGAGGAAGTTCGGAGAACCTATGGTCCGTGTATCAGTGACACCTGTGCAGTCAAGGAGCGCATGAGCAATTGTCCCCTCCTCTAAGCATGCTCTGCACAGGGGACTATTGTGTGAGGTTTTTATTCACTGTGCAGTGTCCGGTGATGGTCCCCGCCATTATCAGGCACACTCTGCTAAAGTCCTTTTGCTAGAGTGGACTTTTTTGAGGTGTGAATAGGATGCATAATTTAAAAATTTACAAAAGTGATAGGTTACTACAAACTTGAATTGGCTTGATTTTTTCCCAACGGACACCTTTTATTGTTATGCACTATAAAATCTGTCAATTTCAACTCATTGATTAAACAAATACATAATGTGTGTTATTTTATATTTTTTTTAATATTTAGAATGTTCGCATTTGCAGAAAATATGCCATTTTTAGAATTAGGCATTTTGCGTCTAAACCGAACCGAGAATGTACCTACTGGCATCTGTTTCTAAAATGCGCGCAGCATGAACATAGCTCAAGCTCAGTCTGCCAAGAACACGCGAAGAGAATCGATCGTGACGAACAATTACTGGCTATGATGAAATTCCCAATTTTTTGCATTGCATCAGCCTCATAATATTCCCACTGCTGGGACTCAGTCCTCCTCTCTAGGAGAGGGAATGGGCTGTAAACCACCACGGAGGTCCAGTGCGGATTGGTGTACATGCCGCTTTCCTCACGGTGTTTTTTCCTTCACCGTTTTTTAGAGCAGTTGAGAGCAATTCGTCTAACCCTATTTAATAGCTATTTTACAAAAAAACGTTTTTAGATTTACAAAAAAAAAATGGAACAGGATTGGCGAAAGTCCACATTTGTCCCATACATCATAGAGATCAAAAAGGCTGACAAGAGGCTCTCGCGAGGTAGAGAAGTCCCCACTCCTCTGCTGTGGCGCAATGTTAGTCACGATATTATTAAAGATATACATCAAGTTCTGAACTCGGAGAGTCCATTGGTCCATCTATAAGTCACATACACATCACATAAAGATTATTTTTTGACCGCACTTTTCCTAGTCACACAATGTCACAGTTGATTGACCCCTATCCCCCTTGCTTGTAAGACGTAATATACAGATTATTATGAATGGGTTATTAGTGACGATCAAAATAGGACTATAAATACCGGTTACTTTATAAACTTAACAGAATTCAAGAACTCTAGGCCATATAATGGCAAATACCTTCACGAATATAAGTCTAAATTCAAGGGCTTCTGAGGTTTGTAATGAGTGGTCACATATCCGTGTCAGTCTTATTGGCAAATGTAATTTGTTAATAGCACTATTATAATTTGTTAATAGCAAAAATGTAATTTGTTAATAGCAAAAATGTAATTTGTTAATAGCAAAAATGTAATTTGTTAATAGCAAAAATGTAATTTGTTAATAGAAAATGATTTTTTTAATATTTTTTTTTTTTTTTTATTATTGATAGGTTCGCGCTTGACCGCTATCTCACCTGATGGAAAGTGACGATACGGTCGACGATGGATCGCGCTTACCTAGAAGAAACCTATTCACTCTTGACTTAAAGATTCCCGGGTTGTAGCCATCAGGAAACACAGACTCCGGCAGGGAATTCCACTCCTTAGCTGTACGCATAATAAAAGTGTTCCCAAAACGCTTTGTGCGTATAGGTGGGATGTCCACCATGTACCGGTGGCGCAACGCCGTACGTCTGGTAGTCCGATGATGGAACGGGCTAGGCGGAATTAGGCTATGCAATTCCGACGCACACTCCCCGAAATGTAACCGGTAGAAAACCGACAGGCTAGCAACTCGGCGTCGATGCTCAAGACTTTGAAGCCTCGACTCGACGAGTGCATCATTGCCAATGATCCTCTTGGCTCGCCTCTCAATAGTCTCAAACGCATCAAGCTGGTATCGGGCAGATCCGTCCCAAAGATGAGAGCAGTACTCCATACACGATCGCACTTGCGCTTGATAAAGTTTAAGCAGCTGATCCGGCGTGAAGTACCGTCTGACCTTTGCGAGGATTCCAAGCTTTTTTGCAGCCAGTTGAGCCTTTGCTTCGATGTATGGCCCAAAGTTGAGAGTAGATGTCAACGTTACACCAAGAAGATCAAGATGGTCGGATATCGGCACGGTTACACCCCGGAAAGTTGGAGCAGGGCTGAATTGACTCCTTTTAGCGGAAAATAGACACGCCTGGGTTTTAGCAGCGTTGAACCTGACCAAATTGGCATCGCCCCATTCCGAGACAGCCTCCAAGGACAAGCTCAACCGCTCAACCATAGCCTCTCGAAGAGACCGGATCTGGGACCCACTAGCTCGTGCACTGGATATGTAACTCTCAGCAACAGTGCTATCGTCTGCATACCCAAAAGTACCGGGTTTAAGCAGATCGTTTATATGCAGCAAGAACAAAGTTGCCGAGAGCACTGACCCCTGAGGGACCCCGGCATTAATGGTCATTTGACCAGACGAGCAACCATCGATGACCACTCGGATGGACCGGTCCCTCAGGAAGTCTGCGATCCAAGCACACAATCCAGCAGGTATACCGAAAGAAGGAAGCTTACTAATCAGGCTTTCGTGCCAGACCCTATCGAAAGCCTTCGAGATGTCGAGGGAGACGGCAAGCGCTTCCCCGTGCCTCTCGATGGCCTCACTCCAGGTGTGGATGGCATACGCTAGAAGATCACCAGTTGACCGATTTCGGCGAAATCCGTATTGTCGGTCACTTAGGATATCATTGGCTTCTAGGTATGCCAGGAGCTTACTGTTGAGTACACGTTCCATTGTCTTGCAGAGAATGGACGTTACTGAGATTGGCCTATAGTTAGCTGGGTCAGCACGACTACCCTTTTTGGGCACGGGCTGTACAATAGCTTTCTTCCATGCAGTCGGCACTTTTCCGGTCTCAAATGAGAGCCTAAATAGGCGTGTCAGGATTGGAGTCAGTTCAGGCGCACACGTTTTCAACACAACCGCCGGTATCCCGTCAGGACCACTAGCCTTGTTCACGTCAAGATTACGTAGCACCCTACGGACTTCCTTCTGATGGATGCGAATATCGGACATACTCGTCTCGCAACTATCAGGATAAGCAGGGGGCCGCGCGTCACCAGGATCTAGACGCGAAGATTCCGCGAAGAGAGAGGCAAACAAATTCGCTTTCTCCTCAGCAGTGTGGGCCAGTGACCCGTCGGGTTTCAGCAGTGGTGGTAGTGAGGGACGGCAGAAGTTCGATTCAACTGACTTAGCCAGGGACCAAAACGCTTTACTACCAGCAGGGTATGAAGCGAGTTTGTTCCCAATGCGGCTAATGTGGTCGAACCGAGACCTCCGCATCACCTTCTTGCAAGACTTGGCAGCCCTGTTGAAGGCTCTCTTCTTCTGACTCACGTCACTCGCCTTGTGCATACGAGCGTCGGCCCAAGCCTGGTATGCCGCGTGTTTAAGCGCGTTAGCGCGATCACAATCCGCACCAAACCAAGGGCGAGCCAGGCTAGACATTGTGACGTGAATAGCCATAATTTTTATACTGTATAAATCAAAGTCGCTTTGCCCCGCTAACTATTAAATCACGTTACGGATTTTGCAATAAAAAGAACACTCAACGTGCAAAATCGGCACGTGTCTATAATATGACAAATAATATGAAAATTAGAAGTATTCCTGTTTCGGCGCCCATGATATTCCTGTTTCGGCATCAATAAGTATTTTTGGTATGTTGTTTCCAGATTCGGCAAAGCTAACATACCTATTAGTGCGGAATGAGGAATAGTTTGGGTGCTGAAACTTCTGGTGCGGAAAAAATTGGTGCCGAAACAGAAATACTTCGAAAATTAAACAAAATTTTACATTCGAAGTGACCACCATTTTTCTTTTATTTTTCTTCTCACATATTCAAAGTATTAGAGATCGATTTTTCATCCTATAGCGAGTTCATCCCAAACAGTTTCAATGGGACGAAGGTCAAGTGACCGCTAGGGAGCATTTTTCTTGTTCAAAAAGTTTTGGCAGTTTAAACTAATGCTTAGAAACTATCCTGTTGAAAAGTGAATCCATGACCAACCAAACAGGCTACAGGATTTTTCCAAACAGTTACCGCGGCCTTGGGACGCAAAGGATACCTGAACGAACACCGATGGGTTTTAATCAATTAACAAAGACAGCAAAGCTCCGGACAGAAGCGCAAAGAAGAAAGCCTTCAACCATGATACCATGTCCTACAAAAAGACAGAGACAGACCAGGAAGACAAGACAAGGAAGGCTCGCTTCGACCGTATTACTCGTATCGGCACAAAGCTCTCTGTCATATTTCAATAACCTCCATACTCTGCAAGATTATGGACCGAGTATTGAACTCGCGCCTCATGGCATACCTGGAGGATAAAGATCTCCTCAGTGACCGACATACGGGTTTCGCCGCAATCGGTCTACTGGACCTACTAGTTTATGCCACCCATTTGTGGCGCGAGGCCCTCGAGAAGAATGAGAAAGCAATTGCCGTTTCCTTAGACGTCTCGAAGGCCTTCGACAGGGTACGGCAAGCTAACTTTTGAGTAAGCTTCCAGCACTCGGCATTTCCCCTGGTTTGATTCACTGGGTAAGACTTCCTGAGTTGACGGTCTCTCCGAGTTGTTGTCGATGGATGCTTATCAGAGCCCAAGACTAATGCCAGAGTTCCTCAGGGATCTGTTCTCTCTGCAACTCTCTTCCTCCTGCTTATCAACGATCTGCTAATGCCCAGTATCTTTGGGTATGCAGATGATAGCACAATTGTAGACCTGCCAACTACACGGGCTAGCAAAGAGCTAATCCAGTCTGAAGAGAGGCTATGGTAGAGCGTACGAATGTCTCACTTCAGGCAGTCTCCAAGTGTGGCGAAGCCAATCTGGTGGGATTCAACGCCGCCAAAACCCAAGCGTGTCTGTTCATCACCAAAAGGAGCCCGTTCACCTTGGCTCCTACATTTCAAAGTGTATCCTTGGTGTGCACTGACCGTCCGTCAGCTCTTGGGAGATGAAATTTCCTGTAATCTTACTTTGGGCGATTCATTGAGTCCAAAGCCTAGGTAGCTGCTAGGAAACTCAGCGTTCTTGCAAAAGTCTAACGGTACTTCACACCGAGACAGCTTCTAATGTTATACAAAGCCCAGGTCCGATCGTGTGGAGTACTGCAGCTACTTATGGGCCGATGCTGCAAAATGCCACCTAGCTTTGGACTCGGTGGATAGGCGTGCGAAGAGCCTAATTGGTGATCCAGATTTGGTTAACTCCAATCTACAAAGCTTTGAGCACAGGCCCAGAGTAGCCAGCCTTTCGGTTTGCATTTTGGAGTGTGCGCGGGAATTGCATCACTTAATTCCGCCATCTCATTTCTACCATCGGACAACCGCCGCGTACGGCGAATATCTACCCCCATCAAGTGGGATTACTGCTGCCTTTGCAAAATATGAAACTTTGTTTCGCTACTGCAAATGTATTTTCCCTTGCATGTATTGTCCAGTTTAATGTACCTTTTACCGTTTTCGTCTATATTTCTTATATCGAATTGCTAGAATCATTATTTATAGATTAGTTAGATATTATTGTTGTTTGTCTTGTGCGTCACAAATGCTCTTTCTTTCTTTTAACATCCTCTTAGTTTCGCGGACAGCAGAAGACGTCTTTTAACCATTGTTATTGAAATTGCCGGTGTATCATTCAGAGCTGCAGTTCAGAGAGAAATTTTATGAAGTTACCCTGTAGGTCTTTTCTCGATTCGAACTTGCCACGACCATTATGTTCGTTTCGTGCCAAGACCTTTTCATTTTGTATCGTAATTTTAAGATACTATTAAGTACTATTTTACTTTTATGTTTCATGATCGCAGAGTTTATCGATGATAAACAGGGGTATGAAGATCCAACGTGCTAAATAGTTAATAATGATAATAATTTATCCATGGTAATCATATAATTTTGATAATTGTAGTTATTTAATTTGATTTAATTTTGGTGAATGACAATTGACGTACTCCTATTTTATTTGTGTTCTTTTTTTATTGATTTTTGTGTTCTGCATGACTTGATATTTGTAATTTATTTTATCTGTTTGGCTTTTTGCCTTCATTTTGTACGCCATTCTTTTGGCAAAACGTAGTGCACTAATTCTTCTATTACTACCTGTTAACCCACCTATGTTTTATAAAATAAATGATTGATTGATTGATGTTCCTATCAAGCATGTAGTGGACACATGACAAGAAACTCTAAGCCTTACTGGTAAGGTGGTCCCTCGATTTCTCCGATATACCCTGATCACCTTGCCCTTTCTTGACTTTTCCTTTCCAGAATGTGGACACCCTGCCTATACTATATAGTTTATAGCATAACAATGTTATAAAGAGGATAGATACACATCTATCCTCTTGTTTGTAATAAATAAACTCAAAAACTAATGGATTAATTAAAAAAACTTTCATCAGAAGAATGCTACCTTATCACTGAGTAACATAGGCTATGTTCTGTACTGTAACGCAGGTGGAGTAGCTAGCAAGTCCCTAATAAAACATTCGCTTTGCTTCCAAATCTGTGTTTATCAGTTGTTTACTCTAGACAATTTTTGGGACGACTTTTTGTATGGAATTTGAGTAAGACTCACGCGATAAACGGTCGTTTATATATGCTATGTATAAATGCTGGTTCTCTTCTAGTAAGGAAAACAGAACTAAGTTTTTTGCTGCAAGTCCCTTAAAAATTCAAAGTATAGTGAATTTAAATTTTGAAACAGTTCTTCCCCTTGAATCATTCGAGCCCACAGCATCCTTTTGAATATCAACTAACTTGTATTTGGAGTCGAATTGTCAAATATTACTATTTTCTGAAATCATGGTTAAAGTTAGGGTATGGCTTTGGACATTTTTTTTATTATATTTTTTTGCATGTTTATTACTTCTTCACACTCGAATGGATGTACGGATTTCGACGAAACTTGTTACACGGGTATAGCATGTCCTTGAATAGCACATAGAAAGAAAGAAAGAAAGAAAAATATTTTATTTGACACAATATAGACACACACAATGCAGAAACAACATGTAGACTTAAGATAAAAAAAGGATAAAACTAACATTGTGTGTCTCACGGTTGCGCCAAATAGGTCCAGTTCAGCAAAAATGCCAGACAGCTACATGGTAGTTGCCTGACGCTGGTTTTCAACTGAACTTTATTTAGAGTGTCCGGTGAAAAAAAAAATACTTTATTTATTTAATCGGTAGTTTTAGGTGGGATATAGGATACTTTTAGCCAGGGAACATACTTTCCTTGGGATAATTTTCTACTATCACGCGGGCGAAAAAACCGCTGGGAGCAGCTAGTACAAAATAGAAAGAATGTATCTTACACTCTCTCAAGAAAAAGTAAAGCGAGCTCGAAAAATTAGCACCCACCAGCATTTTTAGATTTCTACAGTGTACAAAATAATTTTATTAAAAAAAAACCCTGGCCCCGCACTAAGTATTACTCCTGTACCGCAGAGCAGCCAATCGCTCACACTGGTCCACTGGACCGTCAAAAGTCACCGTGGCACTAGAACCCAACGGGTAACAGAAGGAAAACGCATGGATTTTATTCAGTAAAAGTTTAGCGCGAGAAGTTATTACTAGAGTGAACAGGCCTTAATAAATTAGTGCGCCTCACCATCAACGATTGCATCACTGCTTACCATCAGGTGGAATTGCAGTCAAGCACTAGTTTATATCAATAAAAAAATAATAATAATGACTTCCAACCCCAAAAAAAGAGCAAGTAGACCGAACTGGAAAATGTTGGTGTAATTTTATATATTATATATGTTTATATATACAAAGTAGTAATATACTTAACAATTATAAATAACTACACTAAAACAACAAAAAACCCTCTAAAAAAATTACTAAAATATGGCGTAGAAAAATCCCTGCGAATCTTTGCTAACTAAGCCGCTGGTGCCTGTGCCTAAAAGACTGGCAAAACTTCTACACTTTATGGTTATTCTTCTTCTTCTGTCCAACCAAAGCCCTTGTGTAGATCTTTATACAATTTGTGAGGATCTTTCCCTTGATCCGAATTAAAGATTAAAATCTTTAGGACTGAAACTGCTAACGACTCGACAATATACTACCAACAAGGTTATTATATTTCCGCCGCTTGAGATTCTCCTCAGCCGCAGTAGTGGCATCAGCAGAGTACGATGTGATAATATGGCATAAGAATTTCGACAAAAGTAATTTTACCAGCTTAACGCTAAAGGCCTATCCATCTTTCATGAAAAACAGACTCATCCGACCGTCTTTGGGATGATGGGTCGTACTGCTGATTGAAATTCATACAAGCGTGTCCCAAGGCGTCTATGCGCCTCGGCGAAGGCACATCAAAATAAATCAGTGAAGAAGATATTCTTGAATAATTTCTCAGTGCCATGACCCTGGCGGTAAGTCCCGTCTTTGAGGAGTGGCTGGAAATGCCTCACGGCGTCCCCACCTTCCGCATGACGCAGGTTCTCAACGAACACGGTCAGTTCGGGAAGTTCCTTCACCGGATTCGTGCGGACGTGATGCCCGGGTATCACCATTGTGTGAACCGCGCGGAAGCCACGGTGGAGCACACGGTAGAGGTGAGCACCGCCGTGTCCTCGTGGGGGCGATCATCGGCAGCGAGGAGAAGTGGCAGGCCGTCGCCTCCAGCATTACTGCTTCGCATCAAGCAGTAGTGCTAACAAAGGAGGAGGCTGCACGCGTGAGGCAAGGGCCCTCACGGCCTAGCCGCCGCCGGTATTCCGATCCCGATTTCTGGCCACCGTAGGTGCGGGCTTGCGGGCGGCGAGCAATGGGTAGCTCGCCGTCCGACTGTCTGGTAACCGTGCAGACCGAGCCCAAATCGTCGACGGCACATATCGTTGCACGCGCGCCTCAAGGAGTTTTCAGCAAATCGTAGAGGCCCAGCAGGGTCGAAGATTCGGCCCCGGTATGAAAGGTAACGAAAGAACAGAAGTGGGTTTTTAGTCAGTAAAAGTCTGACACTATCTCCCGCCCCGCCCAAGGCCACGGAGTTGTCATTGGATGATTTTTCCACCGAAAAAAAAAGTACTGTGACCCGGTGATATAAAAACTAGTGACCTAATACTAATAACTTTGCGGACGCAGCGCCGAAGCACCAGTTCTTAGAATGGGAAGAGTAGCGAGCCCAACTAGCTCGGTCGTCTATGGCCACATTTTTAAATTGCAGAGTACGCGTATGTGAGTAACTATTTGGTTCATTTTTTTTCCAAAAGAGAGTGTTTCAACAAAAGGGAAGCATTTAAATTTAAGACCGTAACAGTAGAAACGAATTAAAGTAAAACTACACTGCGCTCACGAGTGCCACACACGCCGATCTGAGCGCGTCGTTCACCATACATTTAATATGGAAACTAGACTTGTAGAGCTATACTGGCTCCACGCCACGCGACGTTGTTCTACGCACAAATCAGGCGTGTCACACACACGTGTGTGCCGGTCTAATGTAGTTCTATCTTTAAGCCCAATGCATGATAATTTGGATCTATCAGAAATATCATTGTTTTTTTTTTTTTCTTCAATAAAATTGAGTGTTCTTGAAAATTGGAGACCCAAGTATTTATTTATTTGGCACACCAACAGCATTACATAAAGGATTAAATTTACAAAAAATAATATTAAAATATAGATACGCTAATATATGCATAGCTTATACTGTATTATGTATGAAATTAATAAAGTTATTAAGTATGTAGCCAAAGTAGTCGAAGAGAGTTTTTTCAATCATATTGCTTTCTGGGGCTGCGTTGAATTTTGGAAGAGTCAGTTGAGCAGTCAGAAGAGTCGGAAAAGTTCTATGATATAGTTATCATTTTCTAAATTAAAAATTGATTTAAAACTGTTTCTACATCGCCTCCTAGGGTTCCATCTTCAAAGCAAAATTAATTTTCAAAATTATGGTGTCCCCCAGGATCAAAGGCACGACGCGACTCCTGATAACTTTATCGTTAGTGCAAAATTCTTGTCTTTAGCTACATACTGATTTAGTTAACTATATATGTGTTACATTTTGATATCTTTAAGCGCAGTGAGTTAAAACCTTCGTAATTTACAGATTATAATTATGGTTACAACTTGCAATTGCAAAGTTTTGGCTATGACGTCCCAAGGAAATTCCACGTCAGTGCTGCGGCAACTTTAATTTTTAACAGACTTCAGATTCTCAAGCCATCTGAAACTGATTTTTTTTTTACTTTCTTGTGTAGCCGGTCGCACGTCACAAAAACATCTTATTCTACTGAAACTCAACGCTAGATCAACTCGACAACAAACGTTAACACTCACGTACACGGTTTCATTTACAAATAATATTATTCTGTAGAAACTTAGACGAAGCGAGATAGAAGTGAGTTGCTTGAGACAATGAAAATGGTAAAATAACAGTTAACTTCTCGCTCATTCCGCCTAAATTTTCACGGTGAAACGGCGGTGAGACGGTGATATTTTAATAGGATAGGAAGTCAATATATTAGATGACCTTTTCATCAGCAGAACAGTAATAAGAGGAGTTGCGGGTCGAAGGAACGAGCGTGCTATTGCCATATTTTCTTTTTGAGGTGGGAAATTACCAAATTACTTCTCCTGCTCAAGGGTGGAATGAAAGGGCGTATCGGGCTTTTTTGACTAAAACCCTCCAATGTTTTTTATTTTATAAGAGCCCGGTAACTCTTTCAAACGTTCCCACAGCCCTAACAAACAGCTGGACGATTTCCTGTTTAAAAAAAAGTCTCTTCTCTATGTGAGAAGAATTTTATGCCTGAAGTTATAGGACAGTTACGGTGATTACCTATATTATTATTATAACAGTCTTATACATATAAGATTGTAGCAGGCGTTTTATAAAACGCATACCCTTTTCTTACGGGGTAGAAAAAACTATAGTTTTCTCTACCCCATGAGAAAAGGGTATGCGTTTGTAAAGTACGTAAATTAGAATTCTGAGCAATTTAGAAGAACTAGAGAAGCATAAAACACATATTTATATACCTATCTTCTTATATTAAAATGGATAAGTTTGTGAGGATGGATGGATTTTCGTTACGCTTTTATGAAAAATTACTGAACACAATTTAATAAAAGCTTCACACATCAGTGATACATGGACTATAATATTTATAATTGGGCAAAATCCCTAGAATGCTTATTGCATGGCTAGCAATAAATAAGCATTGATTTTCAGATTTGAACAATTGAATAATATTTGGAGAAGAAATTAATATTTCACATTTATAATAATAATATTTTTTTTACAAAAGTTGGGGCAATAAAGTTATCAAATGGAATTTTTTTTCTTTTCTTCTTTGTACCTTCCACCAGATTTGTTTCGCCCCGCCTAGAGGCTGTCTGAAGTGAGACCACCGTATGCTCTACTAAAGCCTCTCTTTCGGACCGGATTAGCTCCTTACTAGCCCGAGCACTTGGCAGGTATCTCTCTACAACTACACTACCATGAGCATATCCATAGATACCGGGCATGAGCAGATCGTTAATATGCAGCAAGAAGAGAGTTGCAGAGAGCCGACCCCTGAGAACTTCTGGCATTAGCCGCAGCTCCGATGAGCTTCTGTTCTCTGTCGACAACAACTCGGAGAGACCAATTAATCAGAAAGTCTTTTACCTACTTAATCAGACCATTGGAAATCACGTACGCTGGAAGCTTACTCAAAAGGCTAGCGTGCCATACCCTGTCGAAGGCCTTGGAGACGTCTAAGGAGATAGCAATCGCTTCTCCATTCTTCTCGAGAGACTCATCTCACAAGTGGGTGGTATACACTAGTAGGTCCCTAGTAGACCGATTGCGGCGAAACCCGGACTATCGATCACTGAGGAGATCGTTACCTTCTAGGTATGCCATGAGGCGCGAGTTCAATACACGCTCCATAATCTTGCAGAGTATAGAGGTTATTGAAATCGGCCGAAAGTTGGCACGATAAGCAACACTGCTCTTTTTGGGCACAGGTTGCACATAAGCAAGCTTGCAGGATTTGGGCTCAAAACCAGTCCGAAATGAGAGGCGATACAAGCGCGTCATCACAGGAGACTACTCGGGCGCACAAGCCTTGAGAACAATCACTGCTAGTATCAAAAAGAGAATTATGGGCGAAGAGGGATAAAAATAGACTTGCTTTATTTTTCACCATATGAGCCAGTGTTCCATCAGGTTTAACCAGTGGAGGCAATATGGGCCGACAAAAGTTAGCTTCAACCGACTTGGCAAGGGACCAGAATTCTCTGTTTCCAGACAGCCGTGCAGATAGCTTTGTGCTAAAATGGGTAATGCGGTTGAAGCAAACTTTGTTTAGCGCCTTTTTGTAAGACTTGGCAGCATGGTTGAAGGCTCTCTTCTTTGAGCTCAGATCTGGAGCTTGCGGTCACAAGTGTCAACCTAGGTGAAAAACACCAAATGCAGCTCTTCAGCTTGAATGCAACCAGCATTGAACCATAGGTAAGCTGAGCCCTCAATGGGTACTTCTCTATAAGAAATTAAATACTCCATAGCTTGACATATCCCATGGATTAGCATCCGCATAGCTTGACAGACCTGTAGAAGACCTGAAGAGACGCAGAACTGTTGCCAAGGATAAGAGGCAAAGAAGTGCTGCATCGCATCACAATCTGCTGACTTGTAATGCCACATTCACTGTTCACCGCGTGAGTTGTAGTCAAGTGGGGAAAAGGATGGTAGACTTCACCAGACAGTGATCTATAGTTCCAAGGGGTGAGGAAACTGTTACTATACTGGGTGGTCAGCAGAAAATCCAGACAATTGGCAGTAAGACCAACTACACCAGGCACCCTTGTGACTTGGCTTACCAAATCGGAGAAGCCCATAGATAAAATTGATAACCGAAGTCTTTTTTATGCTAATTTTAATGAAGTTTTCTAAGACTATACATATTATTAAAACACTTCACTTTTAATGCCTGTAACATACAATAATTTATTTGTGTTCGGACAACACACCTCACCTCCCAAGTTGTTGTTATATGGTGGTGATACCAACTCTAAGTATATTTAGTGTACATCTAATTTTTTATAATTGACTATATTCAGGATTCTTGTTTCATTTCACATTTTATTTTGGTAGCTTCTCTTTTCCATTTTTGTTTCCTCACAAATGCATAGAAATTAAAAACAATAGTCAAACTGGGCTAGTCTCAGGCCTAGCCCAGCTTGACTATTTATTAGGTGTTGCTACTGAAAAATATATAACACTGGAAATTATAAATTACTGGCAAAACCAATATCCATTGAGTGGCCTAAGCTGCAATACAATTTTGTGATACAATACAAGTGACAGATTTTTCACAGGAGCTTAATAAAGTCAAAGATAATGCTACCTGACCATTGAACCTTATCAGTTCCTGTTGTTTACATTAAAAAATCGAGTACTTACTAGTTATTAGTTCCGAAGAAGTAAATGCACTGGACGTTCAACGCCTTCTTGGGAGGCTTTAGCTCCGGAGTAGGAATGGCTACCTGAAAACCATCACAAACCAGAATTAGGGTCAATGTTTTCTTTCACTATTATGACATTTCTCAACTTGTTTATCAACTCTGACAGCTTTAGTTGCTATAACTATAAGATATTTTTAGTACTTCTCCGGCGTTTTACCGTAGCCACGCAGCATTAAAAGCCAAGCACTCCCGTTTATCAAGAAATTTTCCCGCCCATAATTGCGTGAATCTAATCTGTCAATTCCAACAACAAACGCTCAAACAGTTGTTTACAATTTTGATCAATGATATTTATTGAGAGAAAATTAGTGTGTTATTATTTTTAACTTCAAAAGTAATAAAGAAGGCGTCTTACCCGGCCGGGCCAAGGGCTGAATCCCTTCATCTTGGCCCTGAAACAAACATATTTCATGTATTATCAGCACTGGAATCTTTTAAAACTTCACTAAAAACTCTAATTAGCTCTGAATTTCAATACATACCACACAAGATCACCAAGTTTAAAACTTTCAGACATCGTACACGACTGCTCTATTCGGCTTTCCACGACGAACTAACCAAAAACAAAATGTTTCAACATAGAACAAAAATGGCATCGCGTCTTTTGGTTTGTCTATGGTAGTTGCGAAAAACCGTAATTTTTCGATAAAAAAACAATGGCACTATTACGCCGGGTTCACACACAAATTCACATGCATTTATCACAAGATTTCGTTGATTCATGCATAAATTGAAAGTCGTATTCAGCAGGTCGGGAAATAATGCAAACCTCCAAACTTTTTGTTTTTAATATGGTTTGGCACGCGTTTAATCACATAAATCAGCAGTCTTCTTGTTCATTAAAAAACGGATAAAATATATACTGTATCATGACTGTATCCATCTTCAAAGCTACCTTTCCACCAATTTTCAGCCAAATCGGTTCAGCCGTTCTTGAGTTATAAATAGTGTAACTAACACGACTTTTTTTTAAATACTACATATTATCTAGATATGCAGCACTGGCCTTAATTCTTGAATAAAAGCTACTTAAAAAACCGTGTTTCTCGGTATTTATTTATTGTGTGACTGTTCCTGCCTGAATTTGACAGATTAATATTTATTGTCTGTATTTTGCTATTTTACGTCTTCTAGGTTGTAATTTGTTGCACGTACCGCCAAAATTAAACTTTAATTTTGATTTAGGGAATGCGTTTTGTATAAAAATGTCCAAAAGATTTTATCCGCAACATCAAGGCGAACGAAAGAAAGCTAAACTTGACATTAGTATATCTGACCATAACTTTCCATTGAGTCAAAACAATGATTACAACAAAGGTAAACATTCCTATACATATTTACAGCTCATTATTTTACTATGAATGAGTAAAAGAACATAAATAACCTACCAAAGCATCTTTAGAACGCGTAGCTTTAACTCAATGTTTATAATTTAAAGTTAGGTTATGTGTGTTTTTTTTGGTCATAGAACCCAACAATGACGACAACTGGGGTGATGACAATGATGACGAGATCCTACTTCTCGCCAGTCAAGCTTGCGAGCAGGCCTACAACACCAGTGACGATATCAGTCAACTAGCGAACTACAGTATGTGCATGAAACCAAGCTCAACAAGCACTCAGCTGAGTTTTGAACCAACTCCAAGCACGAGCTCGTATAAATCCGAATTTACATTCAAGAAGCCTTCATTCAACACACCCGCTGCCATATCAACCCACCTCAAAGAAAAATGCCACAGAATATCCTCACCGCTACCTGGAATCTCATCAAAAGTTATACCTAAAACAAATGGACAAGTCAATATGTCAGATGACTTGATATTCAGTGACAAAGTGTTCAAAACTCATGATTCAGACCATGTGTACCGCCAACTACTTCAAATGCAAGAAGAGAATGCTAAACTGAAGTCAGAAAATGGGAAACTGTTGGAGAAATGTGTGACAAAGGAAGGTGAGGCATCTATACTGCGGACTCAGCTGAAAAGTTGTCAATCGGCTGTGGATAATGCCAGGTTGGAGAAGATCAAGGCTCAGGAGAAAGTGCAGATGGAGTGGCAGGAGAAACTCAGTGCTGCTAACAATCAGCTGCATGATCTGAGGACACAGTTGGATTTCAAGGTTATTGTTATTTTATTTTTTTCACTTTTGTAATTCATAATGTTAGGGCTATAATACTTAAAAGCACATGGAGTGATGTACACCTATAACACTTTCTATACATTGTTTAATTTTTTAATGTAGCATTTTAGTTAGGACATGCTTTTTAATGCTATTACCCCTTTTGAATACCCTAATTAGAGACACAATAGAAAGACAATAGGTGTGCAGACACCAGTATCTGCTTGGGGCTTGTGTAACTACTACTTTTACTATATATTTTTTTCTATTTTGTTCAGTTGCAATCAGTTGTTGATATTATGAGCAAACCGTAGTGCATTGTGTCATACCGAGTGTATCTCGCAAAGGAGCTCCTGAATGGAAATGGCTAAACGTGGTCAGGTCCCAAGATTACGCACCGTTTCAGGCGGTTTTCATGCCTTCATTATATTAAGTAGGTTATTGAAAGTAGTAACTTTAATGGCTGTTATTGTGACATGTGTGTTTTTCTTTCAGAATTTAGAAATAATAAGTGTAAAGGAGAAATGCAAGAAACTGGAATCTTCAAAAGTGAGACTAACACAAGTTACTGTTGGAGGAAATGACATATCACAGAGGTAAGACAACTTTAAATTCTTAGTCCTAATTATTATTTATGAAATGGTCTAAAAGTAGAAAAGATGGAATGGTGTACAATAAAGCATATAATAAATAAATAAATAAGATATGCATTGTGTCAAATAAAATATTTTTCTTTCTTTCTTTTGTTTTCATTTTTCACCTATAATGTATAATTTCCAAAAACTCATAAAACAAATCATGACTATTGTGTATTCACAGGCATTACAACAACACTGCACAGAATGATACACTTGTGTCTCAAAGCAAGAGAGTGAAGACAGCTTCCAATGCTGTGCAAACTGATGACAAGGCGCACATGCTGAAACTGAACAAAACTTGCAGAACAGGTACCATTATATAGTACACGGAAATATGTTGAACCAAAATGGCCGTCATTGCTATAGTTACACGTAGCCGCTTCAAAAAGGATTGAAACCCGAAAATCTGTTACTTTCAAGGTCATACAGGAATTATTCATTCATCTTATAGGAATTAAATAACCGGCCTTGTGCCAGTCGGACTCGTGCAAGAAGGGTCCGTACCATTGACTAGGTAAACAACAGAACAACAACAAAATACGCAAAAAATGGCGTTTTTGTATCGGAGCCTACCTTAAATACTTATTTTATTATTTATGAAAGTAAAAATACAACTGAGTATTTATTGAATATTTCAAGTGCCTACCTGTTGCCATTATTGATATCGAGCAAAAAAGGGCAAAAAAATCGCGTTTGTTGTATGGAGCTTTTAATATTAATTTTATTTTGTTTTTTAGTATTTTATGTTATAGCGGCAACAAAAATACATAATTTGTAAAAATTTCAACTGTCTAGCTATCGCGGCTCTTGAGATACAGCCTGGTGACAGACAAACGGACAGACAGTGAACTCTTAGTAATAGGGTCCCATTTTTAACCTTTGGGTACGGAACCCTAAATACAAAGAAATGCTTATATTTCGGACTAAGTCTATACTTTTATTTTTGGGCTCCTTCAGAAAATTCTAATGCTACTTGGTATCAGTTACTGGGGCAACAGGTTGTGCGAAAGTGAACCCTGGGGACCTGGGGCCTGGAACGAAGGCAAAGAAGGAACAGGAGTGGGGTTTTAGTCAGTAAAGGTCTGACACACCTCCGCTTCGCCCAAGGGCGGGAGATGTTATTGGATAATTTTCCTCAGAAAAAGACAAAAAATAAGCTAGTAATAAAATACACAATTAATTTTTTTTTTTGTTTCTATTCTCGCTTACAGAGCCATCAATCGCTCCCACAATCCTCCCCTACATATTAGAGCCGTGCACAAATCAGCAACATTCCATACTAGACTACAACGAGAAACTGCAGAAGAGCACAGATCTATCCCAGAACAAGTGCAGGATATACAGCACGTTCCACCGGCTGCCCACCACGCCGGTGCCCAAAGAGGTGGGGAAGAACAAAGTGGTCATGAGCGGTGTTTATGAAGATGTCATCAGTGTATTTACAGAGGATGGGAATAGATCTGAGGACAAGTATTTAAATGTAAGTAGTTTGATTCACCATCGTTTCGTATCGTTTAACGTTTTTCTGGTAATAAAACTTGATAACATTTTAATAATTTATTTATTTAATCTTCATGCAACCAAAGGTACAAAGGCGGACTTAATGCCTTAGACATTCTCTACCAGTCAATCTAGGGTGGTGGAGAGACAATATGGCAGGTGCATAAAAAATAAATAAAATAATAATATACACCGTTAAATTTTGGTCGTTTTAATCCCGCGGTGGGTCGATTCGGTACATGAAACACTATCGATTTGTAAAGATAAAATTAAAAAATAAAGTACTTTTTTTTAAACTCGAATTAATTTACGCATGTACGAAATTCAACCTTCATGACATCTACCTACAAGGTCATTGACTCGTTTACTTAAAGAAATTAATTTCGTACATGCGTATATAACTCGAGTTTTAGAAAAAAAAGTACTTTATTTTTTAATTATATCTTTACAAATCGATAGTGTTTCATGTACCGAATCGACGAAGAATTAACGAAGGGACTTTTTATACGTGGCCCCTATGGGACATTTTATACGTGGCCCCTGTGGGACTTTTGATACGGGGCCCCTGTGGGACTTTTTATACGTGGCCCCTGTGGGACTTTTTATACGTGGCCCCTGTGGGACTTTTTATACGTGGCCCCTGTGGGACTTTTTATACGTGGCCCCTGTGGGACTTTTTATACGTGGCCCCTATGGGACATTTTATACGTGGCCCCTGTGGGACTTTTGATACGGGGCCCCTGTGGGATTAGCTACGGCACTGGTACAGACTCTTGTAATCTAAATTTGATTTAGATTACAAGATTTTTATTCATTTCAGTTTGAAAGGGCAAATGGGACTTCAACATGCTTGCAACTTGTAAAAATAATTCTGCCATCGTCCACGGTACTGATATCACATGTGGTGTGTACTTTAACCAAAGCACATATTTGAATAATGCACGAAACTTTCTTATTATTTCAGATCTTCAGCTCAATAAAGTCGCTAGTGAAGGAGAGCCGCAGTAGACTGGAGACGGTGTGCCAGCGCGTCACCACGTCCTTCCAGAAGGAGATGGACGAGAGGTACATGGACGTCACCGCCAGCTACCTGGACGTGACCAGGGAGGAGCTGCTGAAAGGCAGGTCGGTAAAGCTTCAATCTTTGTATGTATTGTAGCGAAAAAATATAAAAGATAAAGACTTATTTATATACATTTACTTTAGACTTTTCACCACTTACATATTTAATTTAATTGTTTATTTGCAAAACGATAAAAAATGTAGCATTTGATTTTTATTAACGTTATCATGTGGCTATATGTGTTTGTTACTCATTCATTTTTAAAGGGATGAACGGATTTAGATCTAATTGGGCACACGTGTAGCTTAGCTTCTTTTTCGCTCTTCCCTTGGGAAAATCTACTACTTTCTTGTCGGCTAGCCCTAGTCACAGGCGTAGCGTGGACTAGTTTAGACGTGAGCGATTCATATTCATAAATTCGAAAACGAGACAGTGCCACTGTCGTAACCCAGCGTTCGATCACATTGTCGCTTACCATCAGGTGACAAATGGTCAAAAAGGAGCCTATCTGTTACAAAAAAAAACCCTAAGCCAGAAGAAGAACCCAAGTTCTTAAAGGGGCCTTCCTTTGGGTGCTAGGCCGTGGGTGAGATTCGACATCGCCCACGCCTAGCTACGCCACTGTCACAATTGGAATTCGTCTGAATATCTATCGATTCAGGATCCCGATTTGAGTGGAAAACTCCTCCAGAAAACATGATTGGGTAACGAGCAATAAACAGACGTATTCCAGTCCACGCTGAATGATTTATTATAATGATTAGCCGTGCGACAGTATCTAGCTTCACTCAGCTGCCGGGGAGCGCGTCTGTGCGGTTGGAACTTTTATCTGTTCGGCTCCTGCGAACTCAGCCCCGACACTCTGTCAAGCGGTATTACGTCACACAACGCTTGGTCTCGTTGTCGAACTGGCTTCCGTACTATTGACGTCACCAATATTCTAAAAGTAAAGTAGTAAAAATAAAAGCAGTAGCCAAAATGACTGCAAAAATAACTTTATTATGTAGTTTTTACAAGTTAGGCAGGATACATACTATGCGTTCCAAATAAGGATAGGAAAGCCAATAACCTTGATCTGTCAAATTTTGAGTGAAAAGTACGGTTTGCAAAAAAACCTTATTTGCATATCAATAAAGGGTTTTTTTTGCTTTGTATTACGAATTCTTAGTTAAGTCTAGGTGAAGCAAAAACTTTAATGTCTCTCTCGCCGTACCCAATTTCTTCAATTTGACAGTTCGACGTGACGTCACAACATGGCAATCGATCCTATTCTCATTTGGACCGCATTGTAAGTGCTGTTATTTATTTATAACAAATAATAAATTATTTTTATTTCGAAAGCCAAGCTTTATCAGACTCTTATATGTTAGAACACGTATACGAGTATTTTAACTAATATAATATAGAGGTGAAATAAGATTTCTCTAATTTTTTTAAATCAAATGTTCGATTAATTTTTGAGTACTAACTGTACAAACCATTTTTTATTTTTATTTCTTACAATCGTCGTCAGCGATGAGACCGCCATTTTACTAATAGATTTAAGTTATGTTACAAATGTATACTATAACAAAATTCATTTTAAACATAATTCGGCCAATTTCAGAGCACTATACAAAGAAGAACAAGATGTCCTACCCAGAAGAATGGTGGCCACACTGGCGTATGCCCTAGAGTCTTCTAGAGGAGTGTACTGGTTCTTCAAACATGAACAGTTGCCTGACGAGGGTACACAGAAAAGTGACCAATTTATTGACATTATCAGCAGGATATGTGTGTTACTTGACAATGCTGTGAGTAACCTACCATTTTTTTAAGGTGTGAAGTCATCTAATGACTTCCTCCGCTCTAGGGTGAAGCGAGAGGGCGTGTCAGACTTTTACTGACTAAAACCACATCTATGTTTCTTTAGTTGCCTTGAACGTTCTAGGATCACGAATATCCCTTTCTAACTTGAGGCGAGCGTGGAACTCTACGCACTGTCGATGATTCGAGCTTGGTCCTTATAGGACAAAGGGGCGGCGAGCTTGCCATTACTCGTCGTCCGCAAGCCCGCACCTCCGACCTTCGGTAGCCAGTGATCGCTCTGATTCTCGTCGCCCGAGGCGTCTTCTGTCTCAGCGGCTGGGACGTAAGGATGTGCGTTCGCTCGCTCATTCGTTAGCATTACTGCTTCGCAGAAGGACGCGACCGCATCCCATTTCCTCTCACTCCAGACCATGGCCTGTACCAGAGCCTGGCGCGAGAGATCACCGCCGCCGATAGCCTCCACGAGGACAAGGCGGTGCTCTGCCCAAGCGGGGCACAACTCCACGGTATGCTCCATCGTGTCCAGAACAGGTACCTCCTAAACTTACCAAGTTCGGTGAGGACCTGTCCGCATGACGAAAGTGAGAATGCCGTGACGCCTCTCCAGCCACTCCTCAAAATCATGGTGTGTCGCCGTCGCCATATCCCTATGAGATCCCGCCGGATCTCTGTCCGCCACGACAGCGCCTGGCGCTCGCTCACTCGCTCCAACTTAGAGCAGAAGAAGTCATTGAATGATTTTCCACCACAAAAAATATATCACCGAAAGTCAAGATCGAAATACCGTCTACTATCACCAACAAACTCCTTTCTTTTCCAGTCCTGCGCCACACTATACAGCGGCCTTCTTTTATCGATAACATTCCTTATCGAAGCTCTATCTTCCACTGAAATCAACAAGTCAAAAGCCCTAGACATTATAAAGACGATACTGACATCTAGACCGATGCCATTTGTAGTCACTCAGGTGCTGAACTTGTTGAAGACGGTCGCTCAATGGCACGGCTTTATGAGAGCGTTCTGTCCTGGAAATGGAACGGGCAATCTGAAGACTGATTATGATCAAGGCGTTTTGTTGTATAAGAAAGGTAAGCAGTAAATTCTGATTATCTATTTGTTTAGTTAGTAGAAAACTATGGATCCAAATGGAACCATTTTGGAAATGAACATGGACACAAATATAGGAATCGGAGATGTGATGGATATGAAATTACGAATCAAGATACAGATCGCAGTTGTAAGGATAATATTCTTATACTGTCTCTACCATACAACTCTAAAATGTACTTCTCTTTGATATCAAAAAAGCTACTTGAAGTCTTCTCAACCTTGATTTGATTTTTGTCATAATTGTTATATTTTATTTATTTATTTTATAGTTTTTGTTCAGACATAGACAGGAAGGAGATACAGTATTAAAATAAAATAAAATGTACAAAGGTACTGCTTATTTCAAAAAGAAATTTCTTTCAGCAGACCTGATTATTGTAAGGAACTTATTTTAATGATGTTATGTTATATTTAAAATATCTATGTTATTTATTGTGTACACCTACCCTGTTATCTTTTTAACCTAAATTAGCCCGCCTATGTATCACTACTGTACATGAAGTTTAAAAAAATATTGTACTGGTTTCGGATATAATGTTATTTCCGATTGTCTGCTAGTTTTAGATACTTACAGTTACAGATTTATGAATATAAAAATAAAATACAAATATCAAGATTTTACTATTATTTCTAATCTAGATTTTCATATTTTTTTTCCTTTTTTGGCAACTGAGCCGGTGTCGACTATTTTGCCAGTGTCATGAGATTTTCATTTGTTTGGTCGAGCAACATAAACAAAGACCTGTCGTAACCTGTCATTTAGACTCCGCCTGTATCCGAAAGTTTTATTTCAGTTATGGTTTACGGATATTCTTTATTTCGGATATCCGATAGTTTTGATCAGTGATAGGTTTTGATTACAAAGCTTCATAACATCCCTGATACGAAGTATATCATACCGGTTTAAAATGCAGTTACAAATAAAATTTTACCTTGGTTATTTCCCATCTTCAGCAAAACTGTCGCTTCAAAAACTTGGCAACACGATGTAAAACGATATTGTCTTCAAGCTTCATCATCACTTCATTTCTATCTGTCCAGATTCTTGTTTCATACAAGTGCTTCTAAAACAAATAGAAGCGTGCCTCAAGTGTATGGAGAAACAGAAGCTCGCAGACAAGGCGGCGGAAACCACGCAGAACCTCATCATACTGTACAGCAATATCAGTGACAACTCAACAAGTAGTTTGGCGAGAGAAGTAACTAGGTATGAATATGCAATTAAAATCATCCATGCTATTTCCTAGGCAATAAAGACCCCGGATAATTTATTTCATCACCACAACCAAAAATTCGAAGACGTGTGACATCCACCAACCCGCACCGGGACCGCATGAGAGAGTAGAGAGGAGGTCTGAGTCCCAGCAGTGGGAACATTATAAGGCTGATGCTACGCTATGCTAAAGGCCCCGGACTGCCTGGAAGACACGATGGAGATCATACAAATATGTTGACGAAGTCAATAGTACGGAAGATTCTTTGACGACGTGACGAATCGTTGTGTAACAGACGTGACTCCACTTGACTGAGTCGGGGCCGAGCCGGTAAATGTTGCAACCGCACAGACGCGCTCCCCTTTCCAAAAAGGGGAGGGGGTTTGCGTCATGTTGAGGAACTTTTTGTCACTTAATAACCCAAGGCTTATGTAATTTGTACCCATGCGGAGCCGGGGCTGGTCATTAGTATACAATATAACGCATTGTTTCAGATGTGATTGCCAACTCATTCTAGTCCAAATAATAGTCTACGCTCTGCGGATATGCGCCATGATGCTGGAAAATTCAAAACATAGTTTAATAGGTAATTTACTAGTTATTATTTTCACAATCCAACTTTAGTTGTGGTTTGTACGACTACTCATCTTCAAGATCTTGCGTTTTACAAATTCTTATGAGCCTCATTCAGTGTAGATTTGTGCACGAAAATTTCCGCTCCCCCTCCTAAAGTCGTACAGTACAGAAAGCAAGCGGCCTGCGCTGATCTACCGACACGTAACTGGAAACGGAGTGCGCGGGGAACCGGCGCACGCAGTAGCTGCCGAGTTTCTGATATGCCACGAACGTCTTCCACAGTTTCCGATATTGCAGATCGGCACTTATAGGTACTGGTTTGGCACATTGTAAGTATAGAAAATCGATGCAGGCTGCCCGTTTCCTTTCTTTATACCTACGACCAAGGGCGTCGCCAAGGGGGGCAGGGGAGGCTGCGGCCCCCCCCCCCTAGAGGCTTGCTTTACAGCTTCAGAGCCTAGTTTAGGCACCCAGTCTCCCACAATATAATTCCCATCCTATATGTTACCGTAGTTATAAGGCTAGCAATTATGAGTTATATTGTTTAAAAAAAAATATATATTATTTAAAAAACTTTTTTATTATTCTCTATACTTCCAATAACCCCCCCCCCCCCCCTTGATCATCGGCTGGCGACGCCCTTGCCTACGACCTAAAGTAGAAATGCTAGTCTGCCTACCCCTTCAAATGCTAGTCTGCCTACCCCTTCGATGAAACAGGCGTGAAGTCACGATGTCATCAACCGTTCTAGGTGACCAACAAAGGAAGCAGTCGGGGTTACTGTCAGTGTGCCGCTGCGGCCTCCAGCTGCTGTACGCGTGCGCGCTGCGCGACGTGGAGTTCAGCTCGCAGCTGTCGCACAACGAGGGACATCTCATCGAGTTCTGTGAGCTCATGAAGGGCTTCCACCACAGCGAGGCTTATAGTGAGTATAGAGAAACAATCTGTGTTACTAGCAGTGTGCCGTTGTACGCGACATGCAGTTCAGCACGCAACTGTCCACCTCGTACGTTTACGTGATATTTGAATGCCTCCTTTGAGTCAAATTCTAGGTACTTAAACATGTAACAGCATGGAACAAGCTCCCAGAAAGTGTTGTCACAGCTCCCACGCCGAACTGATCTAATATAAAAATCGGTTGGACAGACTGTCTCCCAAACTATGTCACACATAATACTAACCTTACTAACACTATATAGAATTTGTGACTGCAATATTGTTAAAAATTGTGACAGCTGTTTGTTAGAGTATTACGTACTACTTTAAATGTTAATGAAACCTAAGGGTGGAGTCCTGGTGTCCTGAAATACAGGCCGCAAGCCTAGTTTAGGCACCAGTCTCCCACAATATGCATATATCTAACTTTAAAAAAAAACTTAAAAAAAAAAAATGTTAGGCTCACTCCTCAGTTAATAGAGTGTCTTACAAAATAATAATAATAACGTGAGTCATTAAGACTAATTTTCTATTTCAGCAAACATGCTGTCTGAACTCGCTGGGACCCTACAGTCATCGCCAGAAGATATGCCGCCATCATTCCATAGACAACCATGGCTGAAAAGTTTCCAATCATTCTCTCTGGTCGACTAATCTCGAATACATAGTGATTACATGTATGAAATTACAAATAAAATTCTATTTTTAGAATTTAAATGTAAATATTGTAAATAATCGAAATGATTTTGTATGTTGATGATTATTTAAGAAAAAATACAATTATTATTTATTTAAAACATTTATTTGTTTACATAAATATAAGACTTTTTACATTAGGAATGTGGAAATCAAGAAATAACTTGACATAATAATTTTATAAATCCATAATAATATAAGTTTTACACCTAAAGAGTGGGAGGTGACTTAGTTCGAAATATACAACATCAAAGATTCTCAGTTCTCTTTTATAAAGTCACTAAACTGATGTAATAAGCATTTACTTGTAGATTTTAAAAAGAATTAATGTGCATCATGTACTATTTCTTTCTTATCTCCTACTTTACGTGACTGTTGAACATCGAGAAAAACGTAAATATCACTGTAACAATACTAAAAAGATGGCATAAAGCAAACGGGCTGTGACATTCACAAGACCCCATCACAAAATGTATGTACCTATTTATTATAAAGTTACTGTACTCGGGCCAAAAACTTAATGTATGTCTAGTCATAAAGAAGTTATAACTACTACTGGGCAGGACATGTCTGTGTTAGACGCGCGTCTAACGAGCAGTGGGCTCCTAAAACACAGATTGGTGCCCGGACACAGCCAACGGCCGCGGTCGTCTCACTATCTCCTTCGTGGTCACGAAGGAGATAGTGAGACGACCTGGATGTCTTCTTAAGATTTGGAATGAGAAAGCCAGAAACTGTGGTCATTGGTAAAAATAGGGGGAGGCCTTTGCCCAGCAGTGGGACAATGCGGGCTAGCTACAATAATATAATAAATACCACAAGTTCGGCAAGATCCTTCTACTCCATCAGCAGTAGCCTGCGAAATCCAATTTTTTTAAAGTCTGCAATTTGCGGCTTAGTTTCAAATACAATATGGTAGTCAAGGCAAAATGACACATTTACCACTAATATGTTGATGGTTTTAATGATTATATTTGTGTAAACATACATGCCATTTCCGCAAATATAATTTTTACTACCATACTATCAAATACTGAACTGCAAATTGCAAACAACGCGAAATTTAATTTCAAAGTTTACTATCAAGTGGAATACAAGGACACAACATCATATCTCCATATTATCATAAAGTTTTCGGTCCAAGTACAAACAATAAAATACAACTTAAGTGCTCAAAGGCTTCAATGTTGACGTAACAATATCATCAGGAGTATTCGGCTGATGAAAGAAGTACAACATGAAACCGGTTGCTAAAAGAAAGTGGAAACCTAGAATGCACCCGATAAGAATGACAAAGTATTTTGACTTCCTTAGTGCAGGCATAAGCCAGAATATGAGAACTGCACCCGACACGAAGGCGGCCATCAGCACAAAGAGCCATTGCAGCCAGAATACTTGGATCGTCCATAATACGGCCACCGGTATGTATATTGAGAGAGAGTATCCATAGAGGCAGAATAGGGACATCATTGTTGGTGATTTTGCATCCTGAAAAGAGATAAGTTTTGTTAGATATATTCTGAGGATGCAGGTTTTTCTGATTGGCGTGAGTTGTCTCACGCCAATCAGAAGGCTCAAATTTCATAGGTAGGAATGAAAATCACATGAGCTTTAAATTGCCTAGAAACCCGCGCTAAAATAGCACGAGTGTAAGGCTATGAACTCACGAAGATATTTTCACAGGCAGCCGCCGTGGTTGCGGACCCGCAGTTTCTTAACTAAAGCACATTTCACCACGCGTTTTACGCCCGCAGTTGTTCGCGACTCCCGTTGAACCGGCGAGCCGTCTTGCAACCGCATCTCTTGCGATAATCACCCACCAGGTTTGCGGGCGAAAATCGGAACCGCGACGGCTGCGTAAACGTACAAAACTGCGGTCTCATGAGTTTAGAAATAAAGCAGCGGTTTCCTCTACCGCGGCGGGCCCGATTGAAAACTGCTTCGTGAGTTCTTAGCCTTAGAAATCTTTGAAAATCTCCGCTTTTCTCGACTATAATATGCATGTATTATATATCTAAATCTTTCTCAAGAATCGCACTGTCTATTGGTGAAAACTGCATAAAAATCCGATCGCGAGGTTTTGTGTTTATCGCATTCATACAGAGAGATAGACACGGTTGGTGATTTTATTTTATAATCTGTAAGGATTATTATGCAGCAGCCACATGATGTGCAAAATAATTTGTTTGTTATCGTAACATTGTGAATATCAAAGTTAATGTATGACGCAATGCTACAGTTAATGTAGGCAAGTTTTTTTTTACTGGGCCCAAATAATATGGAGTTTACCATTGACTTGAAAAGAATTAGCTATCAAAATCAATTGTATTACTTGTTTATGCGGACTTATCCTATATAAAACCAAAAAATCGAAGACGTGACATCCACCAACCCGCACTGGGCCCGCGTGGCGGATTACGGCCCATTGCCACTCCTTGAGAATAGGTTTGAGACCCAGCTGTAGGAACATTATAAGGCTGATGCTATGCTATGCTACTTGTCTGTGAAACACTGACTAATTGCAACTGACCCTGTATAGAAAACTTTTGTTGATCCAAGTGTATGGTAGTAGTTATACATATGTTTATTGACACCAAGCAGTTGTGTATACCATAATGATGTAACACATGACATAAGGTCAAATCAATGGCAGCAAAATGTCAATTACAAAAGAACCATAGCCCATTTACCTGATTCTCAATCTCATCATGGCCGTCAGTGTTAGTGGTCCACTTCAGCGCAGCCCAAAGCGCAAGAGGCACAAGCCACACGTAGCACGTGATTGCCGTAGCTGCGATGGACACCAAGTGGAAGTCATAACGCCAGACGAAGCCCTTCTTGTTTGCGTTGTGCAAATAACTGGCTATGTTACCACTCACCGCTATTGTGAATATCTAGAATTGTTACAAGATAAAGTAATATTAATTATTTGTTATAAGGTATAAACTTAAATTTACTCAGTGCTTTACCGTCTTTATTTTTACCTTATATTATTATAACATAGATAGATAGATATATTCTTTATTGTACACCAAAGATAAAATTACAATAGGAACTTAAAATTAATAGGGTGTCACAATGGGCGGTCTTATCACTAAAAGCGATTTTTTACAGACAACCTTTAGATGAATTTGGCAGAGAAAAAGATACGCAGGTAGTTTGCGGTGTACTATTTACATATATACAATACTTATAATATACAAAATATGCCATAAATACTATTAACATATTCCCGGAAAGTGTTGTGAAACCTCCCACATTTCGTTGTTTTAAAAATTAGTTGGATTATGGATATGAAACATGCATCAGCTGATAGCTAGTGTGTCTTACCAAATAATAAACATATTTATACTCCATCTGTTTAGATACTTAACGTAAACAACCTTGATATGTCTTTTTATTTTTTTTAAATCATTTAAAAGATGTACAAAGATTATTTAAATTTAGTTAATTATCTGACAACAAAAAAAAATACAATTAGCTTTTTACCTAAAGCAATGTTTAGGTAAATAGCTAATTGTAAAAATTTTTAGATAACATTTTTAGACACTTTTTAGATTAAAGCCGTGAAGATTATTTACATTTAGTCAAGTACCTAAGCAGATGTAGTAAATATAAAAGAAAACCACTTCCTGCATCTGTTGATTTATCTACTAACTTCAAGACTATAAAACAGATTTTGATGCCGTTTTAACAAATAGAAGAGCAACTGGCTGATGACCGTGACTTTGTTTATGTGAAACTCGTTAAAACACGCATTGCTATTTGGTCACAAAAAAGTAGCCTATGTAACCATCAAAATGAATCATAAAATAATTTAGCTATTTAGACCCATCAATACATTATGTCGATGAGTATATCTATTTGGGCCAGTTAGTATCATTCGAAAACAGGCAGGAAAGGGAGATAGATCGACGCATCCAGAATGCCTGGAAAAGCTACTGGTCCATGAAGACACTAATGAATGGTGATCTGGCCTCATCTAGTTAAAAATGACAAAAAAAAAAAATTGATGTGTAAAAGTGTTTTTAAAACCTACTTACAAAATAAATATCATCTATCATTTATCTGCCGATATCCCTGAAGCATAAACTCATCGACATGTGTATCCTGCCCGTCCTAACCTACGGTGCTCAGACCTGGTCACTCACCGAATTGCAAAAGTTTCACCTTGGGGTTTGTCAGAGAGCTATGGAGCGCAGCATTCTGGGTGTAAAAAGAACAAACCGAATACGGAATTATATGTTGCGCTCCAAAACAGGCGTAATAGACGTGGGGAGAAAGGCTGCCAGGCTCAAATGGGATTGGGCGGGCCACGTTGGCCACATGAATGTACTGTGAAGCAGTTAGTAAAAAAATATATTTTGATATTATAAACAGACACCTAATTTTATTTATACTTATGACTAGTAAATGTTTACCATGAAAATAAGGAAATAAATAATGGTTTTCCTACAAAACAAAAACAATTGCATTTCAGTTAAGGAATTGTGTAGTTAAGAGTGTAATTGGATGACTAAAAAACTTAATACAAGATTTTATAAACCCCTAATTCAGCAGCTGCACAGTCTCTACCAAGTTATATTATTGCAAGCAAAATCAGTCCTATGCCACCCATAACCTTTTCATTAAAGAATTTACAGTATTCCTTTTAACACTACTCACAAAGTATAACAAAAATACTGTGTCTTCATTTATGTACTTACCAGGGTAATAGAAATCCAAATAGGTCCATACAGATCAGGCTTTCCCTTGATCCTTTCATCAAAATAGTTGCGAGACACCTTTTGCGGCAGCACTGAGGATATTATCCTCTCCACCACCTCATTTGTGTGCACATCAAAGTACTTCTGATAATATTCTATAGTCCAGAAATTGTGATTTGCTGGAAAGCAAGAGATTGTGATATTATGGTGGATTTTTTTTTAGTTGAGTACAAAGTTGGGTATTGTACGTACAGAACATAGAAAGATCCTATAAATTAAAATAGTTATCTAATATGCACGAAAGAAATAAATTATTTCCAAATGACAAATAAAGACAAACAAGCTATTCTTAGTGGAATTTCATTATATTTTGTATTTGATGCCTGGGTGGAGCTAGGCTGGTTATGTTAGCCAGGACCCCTATGCATAACAAATGAAATTGGACTTGAAGTGCCGAAAATGAAGTTTGGTAATTTGCAAGAAAGTGTACAAGTAACAGACTACATTTTGTTGTCAAGATCAGAGGCATTTTATTTTGTTAGAAGGATTTTTCAATTATTGAAGGACCAAATGAGATTAAAGGTAACTTATTACCCCGTGGATAATGCATTAGGATTGGTTAAAATTAAAGTAATTTGCCTAGGTATACAGCCTAATTAGTTAAATAAAATACTAAGCAAAACTCCTGTTCCCAAAAACAATATCACTTAACAAATTATCAACTAAACTCCAGTATTACTAATGCAGTGATTAGATTAGAATCTAGTTAAAACGTACATTAATTGGAACATAAATTTTAATTGTTAACAAAACCATTATGTAGTGTATGTATACTTAAGTTACCTTCTAGGATACAAAGTATTATAATGTAGGTTCTTACTTTGTGGAGCAGCTTCTGGTTCATCAATTGCTTTGGGTTCTTCAAAACTATAATTTGGATTTGACATAGTGTTATTGTATTGATTTGTATGCACTGCCTCCACGTCGATACGTGCACTACGATTGTTGTGGTCAGGAGAATAATCCTGGAAGTTCAAAAGTTCACCCGTGTTTACGTTCGCCATGATTACTTATTTCATCGAATACCAAAGTAAATAAAATCCACGCAATTGTATCGTATTAAAATTTAACTTTTTCAAAATGTCACATTAGTCACTGCTAAAATCTGTCAATCTGACCTGACAAAACAAACAGAAAACATGTCATCAATTTGAATGGCAGATATTCTCATCGGCCTTGGAAAAACTAAAATACCGGTTTTAGTTTCAGTGACATAATTCCGTATGTAGCATCCAGATGTTCGAAATGAGATCGAGGAACTTATTGTAATCTGTGACTTATTAGACCAGGATCTTATATATCCTAGCGTCAAGTATCAAGACTCGCCTTAACAGAAACTTAAGGTAATGCTGGGTTTACACACAGTTGCGCTGCGAGTGATGAGTGACTATATAGTTGGTGATAGTGGAACTGAGACTGACTAACTGAAGTGGGCTTGAATCGCTTTTCGATTGAGATGCCACAAAGAGAACACACCAATTTGATCATGGAAATCGGATTGTGTCCTTCGGTCGCGCCGTATACGGCCAGCACATATCGTATTCTAAACGGACATGTCTCATTATATTTCTGGTACACGTCAAACGCCTAATTTCTGATTGGCGTGTCAGTTTGGGCCAGGGAGTAGATTTAAAAGAAAAGTTCCTTTCACGGGGAGCGCGCATGAAGGTTGTGACGACTTGGAAGTCATTTTCGGAGTAAGAGCTGGCAGAGTGTTGCACGATGCTCGATGTCGGAGGGTGGGTTTGACAGCAGGATATTTTTTGATGCATCCCCGAGTGCCAGAGTAGCTATTGTTTATTTATATAAATAAAACATAAAGCAGAGTGAAGACTTATTTGCAAAATAATTAAATAATTAATAAAATATGTGTACATAAGGATTCTGTGTAAAAAAAAGTCACTTACATGTATTAGCAACGACATTGCCGGTAGTATTCTCGCAAAAATGGGACGGGGAACAATAGGTAGGGTGACAATGGCTGTTTCGATAAAACTGTCGCTATCGTAGTCGATAATTATTACTATTAGTAAAATTAGACAATAAAGCAGGGATTTCTGAACTGGGTCATCCACTGCTACTGTCGTAGAAGGTAGAGCTGAGTGAGGATGGACGGAGCGATGGCATTATGCCATATTTGCTAAATTTTAGCGCCCGTGCAAGAATATTTTGGAGTTGCAAAATTCTTTATGGGGAACTTAGCCGTTCCTAGCACGGTGGGTGAATAGACCCGAGGGTGTCACCCTCCCAGAAAACGTAGATTGGTAAGTAACTGGCTGTCAGACTTTTGAGCTTCTGATTTGAAAGGTATGTTTTCAGCACGGTTTTCAGAAAGAATATTGGTAAGAATGTATTATATTGACACGATCGACAAAATATATAAAGAAGGTATGGATGATTTGCGAACGTTTTCTTGTAACCATAACGGTTAACGTACCTGTACTTACTGCCCCGTCTCAAAAATCCAGCCTATATTTTATAAAGAGTGATAATTTATAATATAATGAATTTATTATATAACGTTGCCCACGGGTAGACATAATTTAATAATCGTATTTATAAAAAGAAAGAAAGAAAAACAGTTTATTTACTCGGAAAAAAAAACACACGGAAAAATTTATGTCTACTCGTGGGCAACGTTGTGGTTTGCATTATTGCCAAAGTTTTCCTGTGTTAAATTTAATTAGTTCTAATATTTTATAATGTAACTGTTGGTTGCTCCTTTTTTTTTAAATAAAAATATAGTACCCGGCAAATACTGCGATCCACTGCACCCCACGTCGACTGAGACCCGAAAATCGATTATAATTCTCATCACACAAGTTGAACCATCATTGCAGTCGACCTTGAATGCGCAGTTACCGATTTTCAGGTCCCAGTTGAAGTGGGGGGCCACGTGCAACCATAATGGCGCAGCAAATGGTTCAACTTATTTGTCGCGTATTAACTACATTATTATTAGATGATATATTTTAAAAAGTAAAGAAAGTACATATTAGGAAAAAAGAATTCGACAAGATTAGAAGTTACTGAGAAAGAAAAAACAGTCATACTTATAATAAAACTTGTTACTTGAAAATACTCGCTTTTTTTCGTCCCGGGTAAAATACTGAAATCCCGTATATATTTGCCCATTTAACAATGGCGAAATGCTCACGAGCCGAAGGTGAGTGTGTTATGGAGCCGAGGGCTGCAGTGACAAATTTGCACATGTTGTATCAAACAACGTTTTTCAATACACTTACGAAGAAATACTTTCTCTTACAATTTTTCAAAGTTGTCAGACATTTTAGTTTTGAGTTAGATGACAGCAGGGTTATCACAAGTATTTTTTTACCTTAATCACAAATTCACAATAACTGGCGGCTGCGGCGTAGCATCTAAAGAATTCTCTTCAAATTTTAAAGTCAAAATTTTTTTCAAAAAACACAAGTAAGTAAATAGGTTAGTTAATATTGTTTCAACTTTTTTCCCGCGTTTAATTTTTGCAGGTTGAAGAAGAGGCAAAGGTATATTATTGTGTAAGTAATCATGTTTATTTATTATATTCTGTTCAAAAACACAATTTCAATGTTCATTAAAATATTTAAACCTTAAAATATTCGCCTATTAGCTTTAAAAAAAAAAAACACCTTTGACCTTTAAATAGGAATGAAAAAGGCCCCTGGTGTGATAAATTTAAAAAAAGCACGCGGGTGATATACATGCCATATCGAACCTAATTGTAGTGCGATAAGAGGCAGTTTTCGACTTTGTTTTCGAGTACAGTACGTTCGACGGTTCTTGGCGCGCCTGAAGTTAGGCTCTGCGAAATTTAGCGCTCAAAATAAGCGCGCCAAATAAATGATTTATAAAAATAAATGGCAATAACAGTTGTTAACAGCAATAACAACTGCTATTGGCATTTATTTTTTCTAACCATTTATTTTTTTACGAGTGCACAAGCGCTAAAGTTCGCAGAGCCTAACTTCAGGCGCGCCAAGAACCGTCGAACGTACTGTAAGTGTACTGAAAAATACATACATCTTGTATCTGTATGTCAGATATGTACTTGTATCTTAGATAAGTCACACCTCTGCACATAAGCAATGGGGTCGTCGATGATATTATATTATATATATTATACTAGCTTTTGCCCGCGGCTTCGCTTCCGCTCTGCACTACTCTACCTTTAAATGAGCAGGTTTTGGAATTGTTTATTTGACGGGATAAAAATTATCTTATATCCCTCTCCTGGTTACAAGCTACCTTCTTACCAATTTTCAGCCAAATCGGTTCAACCGTTCTTGAGTTATAAATAGTGTAATTAATAGCAATCAGTAATCTGTAGTAACTAACACAACTTTCTTTTTTATAATATAGATAGATGTATGAAGTTTGGTACAATGGGCCGGAGAGCAAATTTGACTTAGTCTCACCCGTATTAACAACATGCGTTATTTTCTCCTGCTTTTCGTTTCATCTATAATATTATCCACGCCAATCGCTGAACCATATTCAAACTTTATCCTATATATTTATGTTGTTTGGAATTGTACAGTGATAAAATATTATATTTCTATGGATAAAAGTATCTATTGACTTCTTTGATGCGCTGCCGAGTGCCCGCATGGCATGGCTATTGTTTATTTGTTTAGGCAAACCAACTACTTATTTAAAAATATTTCTAAACAATGTGTAATAAAAGTTAATAGGGGATAATATATAAAAAAAAGTCACTTACAGGTAATAGTATCAGGTAGTAGTATCAGTTATCAGTAACACAACATTCACAATAGTATTCTCACAAAAATGGCATGGGAAACAATAGGCAGGGTCATAATGGCTGTTCCGACGAAACCGCCTCGTTATCGTAGTTGGTAACTGATACCAGCAATTACAACAAAGCAGGGATTTCTGAACTAGCTAATTCCCATTGTCAATTGTCAGTAGATAGAGATAACATTCATAGTAGGTAGAGATAACATTCATAGCAGATAATGAGTTGAACAGGTAGGTCGCTGATGTCTGCGACTCATGGACGAGGTGCTGGCTTTTTAAATTTCTGTAAATCCATAATTAAGAGCCAGCATTTCTAGTTTCCGTTATAATATAGGTAAAGACCTTTATTGTTACAATTTTAGGGTTTTAAATTTTTATGGGGTACTTACCTAATCATTCATAGTAGCCCGGGTGAATGCGCCCTGCCCATGGTGGTATGTGAACTTCAATCGGAGGAACTTCTCAGACTTGCGAGTTTCTGGTTTTAACGGCATGTTTTCAGAAAGGCAATAAATATGTGTTTTTTTAGCATGGTTTGTACATCTTGCCAATGTCAAGTTCGTCTTTGTAGTTTTGTATAGATACGAAAAATTAAAAAATATATATTACTTTGTACGAACTTTACGTTAAGGTGAATGAACAGGACTCAACAGGATCAGTATACTTATAATGGGTAATAAAATTATGAATAATGCACAGGGAAGCTATTTGTGCATCAGGGAATGCAAATACGGAGGGACAAGGAGGTTACTGAGAAAGGAAGAGTATAGACCAGGAGATAAATACTGGTCAAATACGAGTCGGACTCGGGTACCGAGGGTTTTGTACAAACTTAATTATGTTAATAGTTAAATTCCTGAATCGAGTATCCAAAATTTTTCCGAATCGCAAATAAGTAATTAAGTAATTATTTTGTGATGTAGAAAAACTTTAGGTTTCCTAGACTTTTACTAGTGCTGTGAGACCATGAAGGTATATCTTTATGTGTAAGTCCTTTTTTCGTGAAAATTTCGGAATTCTAAAGTAAGATCTGTAAAAGATCCCTATAAAAAGTATCTGAAATATAAAATACATTTAAGGTAAGAAATTCACGATACTTTTGGAAATGGAATCTGCGAATTACCAGATATAAATAACGTAGGTGGGTCCTATCTTCTAAGTATCTTCTAAAGATACTAAAAGTTTTTAAAGAAAACGCATTTTTATTTAGACGACATTACATATTTTAGAACATAATTATTGCAAATGCTAGGTAATAAAAAACATTTAATTGAGATTTAAGTAACACAGTCTTCAAAAATTTTGTCATTCTTTTTTTCGGTCATGTTTTTGTTATTTAAGTTTTTCAAATTATTTAGGCATTGTGGCATTTCCAACCCACATACACAGATTTACATTACTTTCCGTAAAACATTTAGGTCGTGGTTTCGATTTCCACCCAGGACAAATTATTGTGTAATTTATTTATATGTATGTATTTATAAATATAAAAATATATTTATCAGTTGTCTAGTACTCATAACACAAGCTCAGCTTAGCTTGGAACTAGACGGTATTGTGTGATAGCAGTGATAGTCGTGGAATATATTATTATTTAACAAGGTTTGTATTTTAGTTATTTGTTTTTATGTCAACTGTATTGCTGCTTAAAGTCTTCGCGTTTTTTTTTTCGGATCTAATAATTTTATATTTTTCAGTAAGGAGAAGTTCTCGTAATACCTAATCATTGTAAATATTTTATTTGTAACAAAAAAACGTATTTTTAAGTATTGCATCTGAAATAATTATAATATTAGGTATTTAAGTATTTCAGATATTTGTATTTTAGATAAATCACCTCAGCTGGGGTCGTCGATGATTGAAGTGTGGTAGGATGAGCTGGAGAGCAAACGTTACTCAGTCTCATGCATATTAACTACATGTGTTATTATCTCCAGCTTTTCATTTTATTTTTAATATTATCTGCGGACAATCGCTGAACTACATTGAACCCCTTTTTTATGGTAGGTAAAATCATCAAATGACAAATCCCGCCCTTGGGTTTTATTGAAACCCTGTCCTAAATCCACCATTTACCAGATTATTTATTTTTCCTCTGCATGTTATTTTAAAATGTTGAATATAGCTCCACGGTCTAGTAGCTCGTATGTGAAATATTAAATTACCAAATATGCCATCTATAATAAAAGGTCAATTGATTTGATTAAACTGATTATAATCTATGCCCATTCCAATGTCCATTTCAGGTTGCCTGGAATAAATCGCTGAATGTCGTAAGGTCGCCGATTGTATGTTTTTTATTCTAAAGTTTCCTTTTATGAATTAATTATTGTAATCTTGGTGTAAAATAAAGTGAATTTATATAAATAAAGAAATAAATCTATAGATCTTTTTCTAATTAACCTATACATTGTTTTTAAAGCCAGTCATAAATGTTAGCAATTGGTAGGTATTTTTTTGAATAACTATTTCAAGGGCGTCGCCAAGGGGGGCAGGGGGGCTAGAGATAAGGCCCCCTCTAGAAGCTTGCTTTACAGCTTCAGAGCCTAGTTTAGTCACCCAGTCTCCCACAATATAATGCCCATTCTATGTTACCGTCGACATAAGGCTAGCAATTAAGGGTTATATTGTGGAGAAAATATTATTATTATTTAAAAAAAACTGTTTTATAATTATCTATACTTCCAATAGCTCCCCCCCCCCCCCTTAATCATCGGCTGGCGACGCCCTTGAACTATTTATAAGTATTTATGCTATTTATCAGCTGTAAGAGGTGCCCAACGGCCCTGGGGCAAAATTGAACCATCATGACGTTTAACTTTAAATGCGCGTACTATACAAACTAAGTAATGTTAATTATGTTGCAATCATAGAAATATTTATACTATGGTTGCATGCAGCACTACTCTAAGGCGCCCACTAAACGGTCAATCATTGGCATCAATCAATGAATGACGGAGAATGATTTTTGAATGACGGATAGTACTATCGTTCAAACATTCATGATAAGTCATGATTGATATCAATGATTGACGCTTGCATGACCGTGTAGTGGGCACCTAAGTGTTGCAACCTATTATTTACCTACACTTCAAGCTGGGAGAATTTTTTGCCAGTTCAAAAAGGATTTCAATCAGGATTTGGGAGCCCCCAGACTTAGGGGCCCTGGGGCTCTGCCACGCCTTGCTTATCGGTGGCTATGCTAGTAGTAGGCACTGGGGAATTGAAAAAAATCTGTATTTTTTAATTTTTTTCACTCTGTAACTATTACTATGAAAGTATAGTACGCGGCAAATAAGTTGAACCATTTGTTAGTGTTACGCGCAGCCCCCTTATTCGATTGAGACCCGAAAATTGGTTAAAATCCTCGTCACCCAAGTTGAACCATCATAATATCATCTCAATCTTGAATGTGCAGTAACGCATCTCTCTCGCGGGTGTTAATTGAAATGGGGGGCTGCGCGTAACCTTAGTAAACGTTACAACTTATTTGCCGCGTACTATAACGATGGATGAACAGTTTGAAAGTCGTGAAAGATGAAAGGTTTTGAAGATTTAAACATTTCAACGATTAATAGAGAAGAACATAAAAAAGACAATCTTGTTGCGCCCAACTTGAAAAAATCGGGTTATGGACAAACAAGCTAATGACGACATTTGAATCCATTTCAATATATCAACGAGAACCAGGTTTCTTAATTTTAAAAAAGAATCGGCTCTGTCCTGTAATAGATTTGACCATACATACTCACTGATCCACATAATTACCTCAATGCCTGCATCATTCTGGAAACATTCATTATTAAAATCCTGTCCCTTTTTGAAGTCGCCTATTGCTGCTATTTTAAAAGGAATTTGAGCAAATTATACTGGCAACCCTAAAACTCCCACCCCCCTCCCGCCACGCCGCCACATTGTCGACGAAGACATCGTCGCTCGGCTCGCGTTCTCGCCATCTTGTTTTCATCTGGACTCCGTTACGTCGATACGTAGTTTCTGTCGAGTCGAAGAAAACTTACCTATACGTGATTTAGTCATAATTAATGTATTCATTCTATCTGTACGTGAGGTGATTGCTGTAATTTCGTGTGTTTATCATCCGAAGTGTCGTGATATTCGCTATAACGTAAGTTTACTACGTGTTAGATTTCTAAAACCTCGCCATATTGGTTATCCACGTAACGACAATCTTTAAGTGTAGTATTTGGTTATTTACAGTGATGTGCAGTTGAAGATTGTGCTTGGCATGGTGACATCAACGACTGCGGTCGTCCTCAAAGATGTCGAAAGAAGTAGCGGAAGAGTATGCGTCGAGTTTGGCGGACCTAACCGTCAACAGCAAGCCGCTGATAAATATGTTGACGATCCTCGCCGAAGAGAACATCGACCACGCAGGGGTTATCGTTGAAACAGTGGAGAAGCATTTGGAGAAGGTGAATTTCAATTTTTAAAAATTAACGCGTGTGATGTGAGGCGCCGCGGAGTTTATACCACAGTCACGTGAGGGTCGGGGAATATGGGAAAGTGTTCTCAATACTATGACGCACGCTGGTCGTAGCGTGCTTTACGTGTTTACAATGACAAGTGTGACTAATTCGGGCTCGTTGTTACATTCGAAGCACTAACAGGTATCTCCTACTATTACCAGATGTTCCAATTTCACAACATTGCCTCAAACAGTATGACAGCTGGCTATCTATACGATTCTGTACATTATTTTTATCATAGATTACAATAACCTTGTTTCGAGAGAATTGGCTACCTAATAATTATGTTTGATGTTTACACAAGTTTTAGATTCTATTTCTAGTTGCAGTGTTGCTTAGTTCGTTTTTACATCTAATACTTATCTATAGATTTATATTCGATTATTGAATAATTGAACGTTTTAAGTTGTAAGGCCATAGATTTTGAGTTCTACTTTTAAAAGCACTATAAGTTACTTGCCTGCTTCAATATAAAATTTTGCATAATTTGACATACACCTAATTCATTCTTGTCTCCGACAAGACAAGTATTATCACATTGTAGTTAGTTGATAAAATGACATACTAACAGTAAAGTACTCACCTAGATTATAGTATTTCCTTGTAGACCTGGCAAATGTCCAAATTACGAAACTACGAACGATGTGAGATATTACTTTTAAACAGTTTAGAGAATATTAAAAAGATAAAAATCGGTTGCCATCATGTTATTTCTTGTTGCAAACTTAATAAACAATTAGGAGATACCTGTAGCAAAAGATAATCACAGATAGCACAATCTACCTTCAAGGGTATGTAATCCTCATCTTTTTCAGTTGTATATTCAAGAAATTGTTCACAATAAAGCTTTTTGAAACTGAATTCTTATTTATTTTTCACATATTAACAATTAAAAAGGTTGATAAAGCAAATTCTTGTCTTATTCTATCCCATACCATTATGAGCAGTGGGTGTCAACCTTTGTGAGAGGGAGCCAAGTGCACTCTTAACCAACCTGGGGTTTGGGACTAGAAGTTATTTTTCCTCTACACAGGTGCACCCTGACATCAAGCTGCCAGTACTGTATTTAGTTGATTCCATAATCAAGAATGTTGGCGGAGCCTACACCTCGAAGTTTTCACAGAGCATTGTCAATATGTTTACAAGGACATTCAAACAGGTAATTGTTAGTCAAATTGTTATAATTGATTTGTTAATTTATTTTTTATTTGTAGGCTTTCTCTAATGTGAAATGTTTTCGCAGGTTGATGAGAAAATAAGATCACAAATGTTCAAGTTACGGGAGACTTGGCATGATGTGTTCCCAGCAACGAAGCTGTACCAACTGGATGTGAAAGTGAATTTGATCGACCCGGCATGGCCGATACAAGCACAGCCGCAGCAGTCAAACATCCATGTAAATCCAAATTTTCTGAAAAAGGTGTTTTTTAGTTGTTTATTGTTTTGATGTTAATTTAATTAATTATGCTAGCTTCAGATAGCAAAATGGCCACGGTTGGTATGAGGCTATAATTATGCTTACTGCATACCATGTCCATCAGTATAATTATTATTATTTTTGTGCTGTAATGCACAGTGCCATATTCCCATCAGTCTAATCTGAGATCTCATGCTTGTATACTGCCTGTTTTCCACCCTGTATTAAGTTTGAGTCATATCCATATTATAAGTCATGTAAAAACATGTATCATTTCCATCATTATGGGAGAGGTAACATCTTTTTCGTGAAAACAAAAGATGTGTGAGTGAAAGTCTTAAGGAAACCTTTGAACAGCTTCAGGACAGAATATACAGTAAAACAGTCAGAAAAAAGAAACAGAAACCTTTTGAAAATTGCATCTTTTTAACCTCGTACTTCTCTTAACAGAATGTGCCGACTACCAGTACTACAACGGTCACACCGGCCCCGTCAATTCCCCCTGAGGAAGACGAGAAGATGAGGAGCATCCTCGCTAAGAAAGAACAAGAGCTCCTCATGCTGCAAAGAAAGAAGGTGGAGATGGAGCTCGAGCAAATGCGGCGGCAGGTCGAGATTGCTGAGAAAACCGTCATTAAAAAGGTAAGGGTTTTCTGTAATTGACTTTCACTGTTTGCAGTTTTGATGCTGCAGCTTGTAGTACTGTTTTTAGGGAATCAGAAATAACCTATGCCACTATTCAGCGAATAAACAAAAATTAGCAAAGTGAGTCAGACTCCCACACAAAGTGTGCCGTAGTATGGACCAAAAAACACTATTAAAAGTAATTGTTTATTTTAATTTTATAAGAAACTCAAAAAAAAAACTCAAAAACTCAAAAGCATTTATTTCAAATAAACCATTTACAGGCACTTTTGAAAGGTAAGTTATTCTATGAAAATTTTAACACTTGCGATTTATGAGATACAGTTCGCTGACAGACAGATAGACGGACGGACAGCAGAGGCTTAGTAATTTAGTCCTGTTGACATCCTTTGGGTACAGAAACTTACACACGCTCCAATACTGTGTGAAACTAGAATGAATATTGAAATGTTGAACATACCAACAAACCAACAAACACGTATACCGTAAAACTTATCTTAATGCCATTAGAGCGCAATTTACATTGGCGCAGATCGTAATAGAGAGGAGTTTAAAAAAAAAACAATTAAATAAAAATTAATTCAAACTTTTCCACTACGTGCATTGCATTGAACTCGTTTACGTTATAAATCTGACCAGTACCTCTACCATGAGTTTTAAACAATAGTATTCGTCGCTACTCGATATCGACGCCGTAAATATTTTGTATGGCAAATTTTGCAGCGCCTCTAGCGGTCACTTGCAGAACCAAAATTTGCCATACAAAATATTTACGGCGTCGGTATCGAGTAGCGACGAATACTATTGCTTAAAACTCATGGTAGAGGTACAGGACCTGAATGACCTGGTCAGGGTCGCTTGAGTCCGATGGATGCGAGACGTATAGAACCGGTCATTGTGGGATCCCTTAGGGGGGCCTATATCCTACAGTGGACGGCTGTCGTCTTGAAATGATGATGATGACGTAATAAATTTTTATATTTTCTGTTTTGTTTTAAAATTGTGAAGACATAAAATATCCATTTTTATTCCATGTTACATGAAAAATCTGTTATAGTATCAAAACAAAAACAATAATCTAAATGATATCTAGGAAGTAATTTATTTACTAATGACCCTAAATTCTAACCTTGATATGAGGTAAAATTGCTTCTATTTAGATAATTACTTTTTATACTATTAACTAATAGCTCTTGATTGTTCATAAACTAATTATGAGCACAATGTTAGGTATTCAAGTCGTTATAGTAGCAACTATTATTAGAAATACAATAGCCGTTATAAATAAATACTTGCATTTATGTTTCCCGTGCGTAATTTCCTATTTCAATATTGGTATAATATATTGTGTTTTCCATGAAACACTTAATTAAATTGTTATGTTGGCTGCAGGCTCTTCACATAATGAAAGTAAACCTGCATGAACTTTTTGATGTGTGTAATCATCAAAGTAATTACTTCCCCGCTCTGGGGTGGAACAGGCGCGTCAGACTTTTACTGACTAAAACCCACCTGTTTCCCTTCATTTAATCCTTGCATTCTAGGGCCACGATAACTCTTTCAAACGTACCCGCAAACAGTCACGATCTGAGAACAAAAATGTTAGGACATTTGTGATATACATCAACACTAGGTTCGTGACCACGTGCTGGATACCACTTTTTCTCAGAGAGCAGCAGTAGGAACATTGTAGGCTGATTATACTGTATGCTCAAATACGTACCACATATCGTAACATTATTTATAGGTAGATTTTTGCTTAGTTGACGTATGTTTGACGCCGAAGCAATGGATCCCAATCGATTGTCGCACTATCTGACTCATTTGACATATTAATGGATTAGAGTCGGTCCAAGATATAGGTTAATAAAAAAAATACATAAATGTTGTTATCATAATACCTATGTATTACCTAGCATAAAAATAATTCTAGAAATATAAAGCTCGATACTAACGTTAGATTACCTTTTACAAATAATACGCCTAATAGGTCATTAGTTAATGGTGCGAGGTTGAGCGATAGAAACCCACGTCTTCGCCACAGACAGTATTAATGATTGACAGTAATCATACTAATTAGAATAAAACGATTTCGTAGTAAACAGTCGTTATTTACGTGCTATATAATATTATAGTTATGAGACTAATGTTCAAACTATTACCAAGAGAAATCTATCTATGTATATATAAAAGCGAAATACCACTCACTGATTATTCACGACATCTCAGAAACTATAACACCTATAAACTTAAATTTGGTAGGTTCCTTATTGGGTGTAGACGTCCGCTAAGAACAGATTTTATGAAACTCCACACCTAAGGATGTAAACCGACTTTCACGCGGCTACTGGCAGAAGCTAGTACTATTATATTATAATTATATATTATGTGTCCGCTATGAACTCAAAGCATTTCTTTCGATTAAAATATTTACAGGGTCTTTAGAAAGAATTGTCAGAAAAATAAGTTATTCACACATTCCGAATCATAAATCTCTATGGACAAAAACATAGAATGACATCAAGACTTTCAATTAAAAAATATGTTAATGTTGAAATTATAGGTACTTAAATATCGGAACGTTATACACCCCTATTCTTTAATTAGTGCACAAAAAGATGGGGCTCAATCAGTACCCGTTACTGATCATATTTGTGTAGTCAAAAGTACAAAAAACGGACTCCCAAAATTGTCTACGAAAATTTGACATTATTGGTAAATTCATAATTTAATCATCATTCATAACAACTACTACTAGAAAATTCTATGCGCAATGTTTTTCCATTTTTATTGACATTCTTTCATTCATAAACAATAACCTGTACAATGTTTCCATAAATTGAGTGAGATTTTGGGATATAAACAAACACTCATAACTTTGCTGTTTATGAATATTATTCATTGAGACTTTACTTAAATAATAACAAGACCTTTTCTAATAAGCCCTTTAAGTATTTGCCATAATTAAAAAATAGTGGTGTAGAATGATTGTATGTGAAAAGCAACCTGAGAAAATAAAAATCAATTGATCAAGCCTGCCAACAGTTTCATTGGTATGGAAATGGTTCCCTCTATTATACATACATAATTATATTATGTTATTCTGGTGTATACATTACTGTAGTTACATTAACATCCGTTTAGTAGAAGTAATAAACCTCCATTATTACGCCGTTCTCACAAACTATCACATTCATAATGTTAGTAAAATTATGACTACATATTACATATTTATATTTGAGTACTTGGAGCAGCGGTAATAACAATATTTGGATGTACATCGCAATAACCTACCTTTAATAAATTTCTTTCCCTCATAGTGCTTGAAAAGGCCATTCAATAAAAATATTGACTTTGACTTCACTATCCAGTACCCATTTATTAGGTACTATTTACTGATTGCTGATAGCTTTTTTATTTTGTTCGTGGCTTTCGATATATCTTAATTTACTTTTTATGTACACATAAGTTTAGTATAAATACTTAGTTAAAAAGTGTATTTATGAAACTCACATGTCATTAATTATACCAAATAATGATTTTGATTCGATATATCTCATGCAAAATTACACACAAAACTTCTTTTTTTAAGGATTTATCAAAAGAATGTATCGATGGCTTAAGAGTGAAAACCTCGGGTATACAATTTTGATACCAATCTTGTAGCGCCATCTACTATCTTGACTACATACCTTGCTCCAGTCAAGACAACCTTTTGAATACCCTAATTAGAGACACAATAGAAAGACAATAGGTGTGCGGACACCGGTGTCCTCCCGGGGCTAGACAGTTTATGTGTTGAATAGAAGCACATTAATACATGGTTATAAAGGTCTAATTCGGTTTTTTTTTTGTCTCCTGAAAAGTTTCGTATTTTACAGTTACGAGGTACCTATTCACTATAAGCCATCGAAATGCCTCTATCCTACCGCAAATTATTAAAGATGCAGTATTTACTTATGTGACTGGTTTTATTAAAAAAGAACTTCGTAGGACTTGAGAGTTCTTAGGACCTTGGGGAGTTCGAGTTCTTGTGTCTCAATTAGACAGATTAAAAGGGCTCTCGAAAAAATCATAATATGTTAGCAAACAGACCGGAGCAGTATTCACAATACCAAATATTAATTAACTGTCTCATATAATGACGCTATTAAGCCAAAAAGTCCCAAGTATAGAAGTAAAAAAAAAAAATCACAAAATGTTTTTAAGTTTATTATTCTAAATAGCAAACGTATTTGAACGCGAAAATCTCGTGAAATTCTTTGTAATTATCAGAACAAAGGTTTCTAAAATATACAGGGCCTAATAAATAATTTGAATACCGTAATTAGAGACAATAGAAATACAATAGGTGTGCGGACGCCGGCTCGCTTGGGTATTCAAATTATTATAGGAAAATAATAATACTCGGTCGGTTATTTCGAAAAACAAATTCATGTTTTGTAAGAATTGTTTTCTCAAAAATCTGAATGGTCATTAGTGTTATCTCGGTGTATGTGAGAGAGATAAGGCACGAGTCGGTATACTAGTAACTGTCTCGGCTACGATGACATGCGAATGAGACGTGTTGTGCACAGTTCGTTGGGTTTAATACCGTAGATAGACTATATTTAATGTTGTTTACTCTGAAGTGAGTAGCTTTTAATATGAACAGGGAAATTATCAGGATACGACAGGCCAACAATACTTAGCTGGCTTTGATAGCTGTTATCAAGATATACAATATCTTTAAGTCGCCAAAACATTTTTTGACTTGGTATTAAGAAAGCTGGGTTTTTAATCCATTTCCAGTAACAATCCAAAGGTTGCTTGTAAAAATGACCGAAACCCTATCAATTTTAAGTTCCTAGTAATTTTATTTTTGGTGTACAATAAGGAGTATATCTATCTAACTAGCGTGTGAAGTCTTGTTATCTTCCTGTAAACAAGAAATTTTGTATTTGACATTAATAGGAACGAACACGCCTCAGAATGAAACCTAAAAATAAATAAGGTTTATATAGGAAATAACATCATTCGACAGTTTCTTCTATGCCAATGATTATTTTAACAACATCATAAACGCAAGTTCATGGCCTTTAAAAACAAATTAATTTACATTTTATTCCATTAGATCAATAAAATCATCTCAAGGGCACTACCTCGAGGTGTACAGTGCTTGTTTTTAATATTAATATGTTCCCTTCGTTTTTTCGAGTTATAGAAAAGTTATTATTAATTTTATAAGTTGAAGTAAAACATAAAAATATTATTTCATTTGCTTCCCGATATTTCTCCAAAATGTGAACAAATTCTGTTCCATAATTCCATTTAACTCTGTAATAATATACTTTAACTTGTTTCATTATTGTAAAAAGTACTAGCATAGTTATTGGTACGAGATAATTTTAGTCATATTATTACATATTTTCTTTAATCAATTTCTTGGAAGGCAAACTGGTACTTATATTCAAAAGTCATAAGAATAGACACTAATCTGTTCTCATGAAGTTTTTAACAATTGACTTACTTAGAAGGTTATAGACAATACATCGTGTGCGATTGCAATGTTTCCCAAAAATACTCCCACGATAATTATCGTATTCCAAGAAATGGTCTACCTGTGTGTAATTTTGAACCAAAGCCGTGAGCGTCAAGGAGTAACAAACATTACATGCTATTATCACAGTATTATATTATCCGTATGTTTAAAGCAATATTATTATATTTTACTTTGTTAATTTAAACTATCGAATTAGGTATGTAAACTATCGAAACTACTATTTAAACTATCGAATTGTGTACGAAAACATAAAAAAATGTAATGACACCCGAGTCGAAATGGCCGGTTTTTTTACTAATATGCATATATATTCATATAGCTAATGCGTCCTCATGAATCACTGTATGGGTAAAAACTGCATGAAAATCTGTTCAATAGTTTTTCGCGAACAGGCAGACAGACGCGGTGCGACATTTTGTTTTATATTTAAAGACGATCTTACGATTTAATAACAAAAATCTCGTCAAACAAAGAATATTTTCACAAGATTGATACGACCCTTTGTAATATTACTCTACCTTAAACAATGTGGATAAGATAATTAAACAAATTCATTAAAACACTGATAATACTCCTAATTTTGAATACTATGACTTTATGGAAATTAGCCAATTAGCACATTGTTTTCGAGTTTGTAAATATAAATGCATGGGGCAGTTTTTTTACTAATTACATCTTCTTACATCTTTATATTTTTATTGAAATTATAATTATCTGTGGGTAGTTTGTTGACAGACTTATCCACAGGATTGGACCTTAACAATAAGAGTGGATTAATTTATTTTGTAATACATCTCCTAAAAACTTTTTTTTCTGTAAAGTGCATGCAGTGTACGTGCAGTGTGTACTATGTATCTATTTAATATGGTCCCGGCGGAACGTGAAAGTCGTTGAATCATATCGATACTTGAAGAATCAACTCAGAACCTTATGTATATGATTCGGAAAATGAAGATCATGTCAGTGTTTATAGTCAAGAGAGTAATATGAAAAGAAACGATATTACTTTTTGTTAATAAAAAAAATAAAAGAAAGTTACTTTTTGTTTTATAATTAACTAGATTCTGGCAGCGGCTTCGCACGCGTGGAAGAAGGTTTTCTCCATACAAACTGGAACGTTTTCGTTCTGATTCACTCCCTTGGAGTGAAGCCTGTTATAAAAGGAAATCTAGTACAAAATTTCACACTCCTGGTCCTAGTAGTTTCGATTGTGCGTTGGTATGTCAGTCAGTCTTCTTTTATAAATATAATGCAAGAAAACTATGTACAAATGTGTTCATTACTGCTACTGATTATATATACGGTTATATATTATACATATTTTTTTTTTAATAATAATTAAATTAAAACTAATATTATACTAGGTGAAACAGTAACAATTGTAACAGGGTCATATTGACCCACCTCGAACGTTAGTGTAACTTTTTTCCGCCACAATGACGCCGCCGCCGGGTTCCATAATATAGCTAGAATGATGTACAAGAATGGAACTGCTCAAATACTGACCTGCAGATTTTTTTAAAACTGATCTTTACTCAAAACTGCCTTGAACTACCGTCCTAAACCTGGCTTCGACAACATGCAATTTACAGGTTTTTGTTTAATAAATATTTTTGATCGATTTATAGGTAACTTTGATTTTTTCGTCAAAAATCAGTCGGTTCATTTTAAACATATTAATAGCAGTCTACCCCGGCTGAATACGTCTTTAAAATTGTTTCCATAATAAGAGATAGTTCAGAAAACAAATGATATTCAGTTATTATTAATCATTATTGCAGTTACATATCTGTCATCGCCATACAAAATTTATGGACACCACTGAATAGCTTAAAGCGAGGTTCTACTCATTATGAACTTTTTAAACCTCTGAAAGTCTACAAATATAAAAGTGAACACCATGAAAAATGATTTTATTAAAATTGACTATATGATCAAGCGCCGGACAAAAATCAACACATAAATTAGTTGCCTTGATAAAAAAAAAATCGCGTATTTCAAAAATGTGTATCTACAAGATTACGTCATGGAAACATTTGAAAATTATAAAAAAAATAAAGCTTATTTTTAAAAGCGCCTCGCAAAAACAAAAGTATTAAATATATGTATTTTTTTAATATTTATAGCAAAGTTGACATAGACCCGAGCGGAGTTCAAAATACTCAGTGACTACAACTGGCCCTTAATTACTTAACGCCGACGTTCGCACACCTATTGTGTCTCTAATTACGGTATTCAAAAGATTAAGGATTAAAGAATTCGGTACCTACACCAAGTGTTCCTGTGACGCATCGGGCGGGGGAGGGGGAAGCGCCGCTAATTTGAGATTTTCAGATTACCATTTAGTATATGTTGTGACTCGGAGAAGTAACAACATTCATTTGTTTCAATCGCTCTCGTCTAATCTGTCGAATGTGTATTAAAGTGAATTTACAGTGTTAAAATAAAGAAAGAAATATAGTGAAAAAATAAAATGTCGCCGGCCTTTACGCGTAAAAAATTCGCGTACGATGATCGTATACGGTTCGAAAGAGCTTCTTTTTGGAATCAATCGCAATGGCAATTGAATTATGCCAATAACATATCATACGACCGAATGAAGCAGTGCCAGATACTCAAAAGTATGAATGCGGCCGAGCGCATCAACGACGGACGTGTACGTAACGCCGGCAGCGTTACGTACACGTATTCGTGCACAACAGACGGCCGTGCCCAGTACACGGTCACTCCCCCTGTTTTACTTTTCGCGGGGAAGCATTCCACAGTACGTAGTTTTTTTTGTAACTTTATTTATATGGTGTTCTACTTTTTCTCTTATCATTTATTTCAGCCAATTTACGCAAAACCTTTTTATGCTAAGTTTCAAGTAGTCATTTCCCTCTTTTCACCCCCCTTAAAAGTTTAATTTTCAAAAACTTTTACTTAGTGCTCGCCTACATCATAGCATACTTGTGTAAAATTTCATTTTCCTAGACCCCGTAGATTCGGTTGTGCGTTGATATGTCAGTCGGTCAGTTTATCCATATAACCAGTGATAGGAATAGGTAGTGCCTATTTGCCTAAACTTCGAAGAACAGAGACAAGAAACTGAGACTTCCTTAGGACTAAATTGTTTCCAAGACATAATAACTTATTCCAAATAACACATTTTTTTAAATGTGATTATGTGTTGTCTCGAGATTTCGAGACAGATGTCCCGGAAATAATTTAGTCCTAAGGAAGTCTCCGTTTTTTGTCTCTGTTCTTCGAAGTTTAGGCTAATAGGCACCACCTATTCCTATCACTGCATATAACATGTAATATAATCAAGGCACACCTGAAGGTGGGCTACTGAGTCGATTGCGTTACTAGCGTGTTTTCAGTGCGTTCGTAGATACCAATACCGAAGCGCTACCAATGTAGAGCGACGATTCCCATATTATTTGCCTACTATTAGGATAACTGATTTAAAAAAAAAACTTTTTACAATAAAAATATAACCGACTTCAAAAACCACCAAAAAGTGCAAAATAACTTTTAATTTCGGAAGTCGGTGTTTCATTAATAGTTTGGTCTCTTCGTTATTTAACACCGACTAGTATCCCTCAGCCAAACTTAAATAGATAGGTACCTTCCGCCATTCGGTTTCATCATCAAATCATCATGACAATTCTAATAATCAGTGATAGGAATAGGTAGTGCCTATTAGCCTAAACTTCGAAGAACAGAGACAAAAAACGGAGACTTCCTTAGGACTAAATTATTTCCGGGACATCTGTCTCGAAATTTCGAGACAACACTTAAATACATTTAAAAAAATGTGTTATTTGGAATAAGTAATTCGTCTATATTTATCTAAAGTTTGCGATTAGACATAACATTTATAATTTATAACTCCATAATAACAACTTATCCTATATCAGCCTATCCTATATTAGTCTATATATCCCTCTCCTAGAGAGGAGGCCTGAGTCCCAGCAGTGGGAACATTATAAGGCTGATGCAATGCAAGGCTATATCAGCCTAGTGACACACACTGCGTGTGTTTGTATTGTTGTGATCAGAGAGGTCTTCTTAAAATGTGCATGATATAGATGACTTCCGTATTTTTTTCACGTCTTTATCCCGGAGGAGTAGACAGACTATGTTATATCTAATACCTATGCAATTACTAATATTATAAATGTGATAGTTTGTATGGATGTCCATTACTTAATTCCACTAAAAATGCTGAATTTGGTAGTGATATAGATTAAGGTGTGGATTAGCACATAGGCTACTTCCTATTAAAAAAAAAAGTATAGTTCCCATGGGATACAAAAACAGTAGTACACGCGGGAAAAGCCGCGGGCATTAACTAGTTAAAAAAAACCTAAGGGTCCTTTCACACCATCGATATTGTCTGGCGATTCTTAGGAGATTTCCATGCAAAACAAAATCTCATTAATATTAAGATCATACCACTTTGTATACCTAAATTCTGGCAAATAAATGAATTATTTATTTATTTTAAGTACCTTCTTTTTTAATCATAAATTCATTCTACTATAGAGAATGCTAAAATGATAAAAAAATACCGTTTTATTATTTGAAAGCCTTTTTTACACTTGCACGTTAGAAATCTCATTAAACGTAGCCGAGAGTGAGCTAGAAAGAAGATATTTACTTCGAAACGTGTACGGCTTCTTTTAAAAACATTGTGATTCATTGTGTATTACGATCAACAAGTCATTTAAAAAATGATCTCCAAAAAAAAATTCAGATAATTTTATGGTTGTAACGACTGTGTATGTTATTTAATAAGATATATCTAGTCGCAAACTTTAGGTAAATATAGACGAATTACTTATTCCAAATAACAACTTTTTTAAATGTATTTAAGTGTTGTCTCGAAATTTCGGGATTCTTGGAAAAAATTTAGTCCTAAGGAAGTCTCCGTTTCTTGTCTCTGTTCTTCGAAGTTTAGGCAAATAGGCACTACCTATTCCTATCACTGCTAATAATACCAAACACGGCTAGGATACACTGATTTATTACAAAGTTCCGGCTCTTACCTACCTTCCGTCTTCATCATAAGATCAGTTCTATGTACCCCCTCCCCTTTTTCCTTTAGTCAGCCACCGACTACATGTATAAACAATGCAATTTTACTTGTTACGATAGTTCTGCTAAGGTTTTTTGAAGAGTTCCGTTTATCTTCGTAGTTCATCATCAGATCAAAACAATATTTCTATGGGACCAACTCGAGAGTATAGTATAATCTTTCAATCAAAACAAAAATTTTCAAAATCGGTCCACAATTGACCGAGATATCGGCGAACAAACACATACAAACGACAGTTCTGCTATGAATTTTTGAAGAGTTTCGTCCTATATCTTCGAAGTTTATCATCGGATCAAAAATATATTTTTATGGGACCAATTCGGATGTATAATCTTTCAATCAAAACAAAAAATCGGTGAACATACATAATAAAACAAAAAAAAAACATTCAACCGAACATAGAACCTCCTCCTTTTCGAAGTCGGTTAAAAACACTACCTAAGTGTAAAATTTCAGTGTTAAAGTTGTCAAAAAATAAAAGGCACGTTTTGACATTTGTATTTTGAATACCTAGCGGCTTGTTCGGGGTCCCAGCTACTACTTAAATAATAATCAGGGGTCCGGGGTAGTATTAAATTTTATTTATTTTAGTAGTAGCTACACTATCCCGGTCAAGACTCTAGGCGTCAAAATACAAATGTCAAAATGAGCCTTTTAATTTCTGACAATGACTGTAATTTAATTTTCTAGTTATTGTGTATTATTCTAGTTAGGGGTTGTATGTGTTTGTGTCATTAGTTTTTACAAAAGTGCTGGATATGTCTTCATAGAAACCTGTCGACTACTCGCAAAAATTGATTACAGCGACTGGTACCAATATGTTTTGCAATTTGACCATCCTGTTTTTATTGCACAACAATACAAAATGACTTGAATGATTGACATAATCTATCTTATTAAATTACATTAATTAAATATACTAAAAAGTTATATGCACTTGTGTGAGAATCATAGGTTACAGATGTTTATTAAAAATAGTTAATTAACGAACACTCGTGTCTGTTTTCGATAAAAATAATTAGTGAGTAGAAAAACAGTGAGGACAGATTTATTCCAGACAGAATATTTTAAATTTCCATGGATATTCTAGAAGATTTGTTAACAGTTCGCGGTGACTTAACAACAATGTTATTGTTACAGGTGCCATCAATTCCAGTAACAACAAACAGTAACTCGACGACTGTGGCGTCGGTGGCCGTGCCCCTGCCCGTGCAGTCCGTGGCGCCCGAGGTGGCCAGTTTACCCGTGAGAGCACGCCTCGGACCGGTGAGTTTTTTTTAGCGTTATTTTTTATTCACAGCTGAGCTATGCTTTAAAATTTGTTAAGTATAAATAGTGTACGATTTTTAAATAGAATGATTGCATTGTCGTTATCTGCATTATCTCCCTTTGCAGCCAGTGAACAAGCCGGCGGGTCGCATCGCCCCCGTGAGCGCCAACCTGGCGGCCGCGCGCCGCGACCCTCGCCTGGCGCGCCACCAGCCGCCCCCCGTCCGCGCGCCCCCCGCGCCCCGCCCGCAGCCCGCCATCCCGCCGCAGCCGCCCATTGCCGTCGTAGCGCCTGCAGCGCCCGCCGCACCTCTCGCCACCATTGCGCCAAACGTTTTCGATATCAAACCACTCGAGCGTGTTACTAAACGGAAAAACGTCATCACTATTGATGTCCGACCTGATGGCGAGCCCGCGCGCCCCAACAGTCGCGAGCCGCGCCGCCACGAGCCGCGCGCCGACAAGCGCGAGGCGCGGCGCGCGCGGCCCCGGGAGGAGCGCGAGCGGCGCCGCGAGGAGCTGCGGCGCGCCGCCACCGAGCGGAACCACGTCGACGCCAAGCCCGAGCTGGAGCGCGGCCCCACGCCCGCTTACGTTGACAAGATGCCCGACGCTAAGAAGATAAGCAAAATGCCACCGATTCCTAAAATCTCTCGGCCTCAAGGAAAGCGAGACGACGATGCCGTGCCGGCCAAGCGCAAACGAGAGGCCGCACGGGCCGAGCGCAGGCGGCGCCGCGGAGAGGACGCTCAGAAGGAGCCGGCCGCGGCCGCCGCCGAGCCCGGCGCGGCGCTGGCGGCCTCGGCGCCCGTCGCCGACGCGAAGGAGGCGGACGAGGTGGTGGCGTTCAAAGAGCTGCGCAAGTACAACAAGGAGCACTACATGCGCCGCAACCGACAGAAGTCCGACAGCCCCGAGCCGGCGGCGCCCGTCACAAGTAAGATATCCCCCTCTGTAGCCGCGCGCGCCCGACACTCTGTGATACTAGATATAAGCCGCAGCGTGCATACGCTTGTTGTGTGGATAATAAAATGTTTAACAACTCTTGGAGTATTCATATTGACGTGTTTTTTACGGCGCTTCTGTACCCTACTCAACACACCCGTCGAATTGTCATCCTATGCTATCTATGTTGACTATCGAGAGTAATTGGTTATTCAGTATTCATTGCACATTTCAACAATGACTCTAGTCTTTGATCGATTACGTCTTGTAAACTGATCAGAGGATTCAATGCACAATCACATTTTCTTGATGCGAGTCATACATACATAGTCTGACATGATTATTTTTATTACTCTTGTAAGTTCGTATTCAACTAGCAATTTGTTGCAAAATATTACTATAAATGTAATAGTGTGCGTCACAAAAATTTTATATAACCTTGGACAAATGCGGAATCTCATCGTCGCAACTTTGAAGTTTTCTGGACATCAACTTGCGGTTATGTGGACTGGACGGCTACTCGAAATCTGAGGAAATCACTGGATTCTGTGGATCAACTGACGATACAAACTAAAACCATGGACAGTGCTCTACCTGCGGCAAGTAATCACATTCTCTTAAGGATGTAGGCTCGTCGTCTATCTGGATCGGAAAATAGGGCTTAACCCGAAAAAGAAGGGACAGGTCTGTTTAAGTTTTGGGGATTTCGGGAGATACCTTGTTATAAAACCCAAACAAAAATATAAAATAATATTTATCGTAAGTATTTCCATCAAATCGTTTTTTATATTGGCTTACTGGTGAGTTTTTTTGAGTTGTGAAATCGAATATGTTTTTTTTTTTTTGCCACGGAGTATTGAACACGTGGAGTGCTTGCTTCGCCCAATCTGCGATGCTTAGTTTTTTTCTACGAAAACTGGCAATATCATCTCTTTGTCATTTTAATTGATCTGCTGAGACGCATAGTGAAACTGCTTTTATTTATCGGTCAATAAGTCATAAAATTGCTCTATGCTGAAATATTTGGAGGCAAAGATTTTTACGAAAATTTTGTTTCTTTTGTATCCAAATATCTCGGCAATATGATATTTTAGATGTCTAGTTTCTTCTACATTGCGGTATCATTTTGCGCTGCAGCGAATAATCGAAATGCACTTTTAAGATGGGACTTTAGAACTTGAAACGAGCGAAAGATCACTGTCTTGCCTCTTAATTGACGAAAAATATTGCCGTTACTTTATATTTCACCAGCTCCAGCATCGCACGGGAGTTAGTTTTTTTTTTAAATTGTCCGCTCTCTACTAAATATGCAAACATTATACACTTCTTTTATTATATTTGAATCACTTTTTTTCACAATTGGTGTGTCAAGTAGTGTTTGATTTTATCGCGAACGTATGGACAGACAGCCGCAGTAGGGTACTTTGTTTTATTATGTGTAAGGATGTGAATTTGTAATACCGTTACAATATTCTGTCTTATCGGTATAATTTTAAAGAAAATACTTTTATTGGCACAAACACAGATTTATAAGAAAATACACCGCGTCACAAACCTATCTGGTGGCATTATCTTAGTTTAGCGTTAACTAAAAGGCACATAACAACTTATAGTGCACTCCATTTGTTTGAGACTCTGTGGTTCTGTCTAATTTCCCAATTTAAAATCAAATAGTAAGTTTCTTTAGAATATTTTGTGTTACTTTTCTCATGCGGATTTGTTAGCTTTGCGAGGATATAAAGGGTAGAGCAAACAAATGTCTGGCCGGATACATACCTATTCAATTTAAAAATAACGGTTAATTAACTATTTTATTTACAAATTAAAAAATAATGTTTTCAAAAATTACAAATCAATTATTTCTAGTATGCTACTTCAACAGTGCATAATAAATAATTTATATCATTCACAAGTGTATAATAAATAATTTATATCATTAGCTCAGTTGACTCGTGAATCGATCTCGTTGAATATCTCACGTTCGTTGGTGATCACATTGGTCTACGTTTGGCTGGATATCTGACTACGTAGCCTGTGTGATGGGTAGGTATCCAGCTTGTAGAATACTGGTATCCGACTCGCAGCATCGCCAGATAACTGGCTCATAGGACGGCGGGAAATCGAACTCATCCGCCTTAGAAGGTGGCCGGATATTCGGAACCTAGTTTATACGGCGGCGGGAAATCAGATTATCCGGTTTATAAGATGCTTTTGTTGATTTTGTGAATTTTGGTACCCGATATACAACAATTGGCTTTGTATTTAGGATGTAGGAACGTAGACGATATCTCTGGTAATGTAAATGTCCATCGGCGGTGATCACTACTCTTACCATCAGGTTCTGTTTTTGCCAAACAATATAATGGGTTAAATTGAGTGAATAGGCTCTTAATAAACTTCTTCTTCTTGTCGTATCGATGGTTTTCTTTTCCCTCAAAGTTTTTGGGCCCAGTAGGTTGCCACGTTTACAGCGGCCTCAGTGGCATTTTTGAGGTCCTCCAAAGTGCAGGTGTAGGGACACTTTGGGCACTCCAATAAGTGGGCCATCGTCTGGTCAGGAACTCCAAACTCGCACTGGGTGTTGGAGGGGTCTATAATACCCCACTTCGCCAGGTTGTTTTTGCAGCGGCCCACTTGCGTGCGTAGTCTATTGATCGCCTTCCATAAAGACCACTGCAGATCGCGTCCGAGCGGCAGATGTTCTCGGGGCTGAACGAAATCGGGCGGTGGTGGGTGGTGTTCCTCCCACAACTTACATCTCACTGTGGATAGTCGGTCCCGAATGGTCTGTGCACAGCGAAGTAAGCTCTTCCGACTTTTAAGTGTACCCGGAGCTATTGCATGATTATAAAGGGGATGTCGGGAGTCGGCTTCTTGAGAGCTTTTTTCAAGTCCACATGCGACATTCCTACGGACGACGGGTGGTGCGATTCCAGCCAACGGGTACAGCTTGTTGAGTGGGGTTGGTTTCAAGCAGCCCGATATTATTCGGCACGTCTCGTTTAGGGCGATGTCAACTTGCTTCGCACTAATCCTTTCACTACGATGGTAAATCCAAACGACTCCCCTCTTATTTGTGGGATTTCAGTCAAGGAGTAGTTGCACTAGTTTATAGTAGGTAATAAAAAAACAAAATTAGCTACCGAGACAGCGCAGATCAATCATCACCATTCTTTGTGATGACGGGTAAGCATTAAGTGAATTCATCATTTAGCGTTTGATGTGCAGTTTTTCGTTTACAATGTAACTTTGGCTTAAGTTGGAAACCTTTAAGTCTGGTGGAAGGGGAAACTGTCAAGCAACAAAAAAAGGATGCATAAACCGAAATGTTACGTCACCGCCATAAGGTTACGCGTGTACAAAAGAGATAGCGAGGTGTTATTTGAAATATAAATATACTGTGATTTTTTATTAGATGGACTAAAGTGACAGCTATAACAATGGTTATTTGACAGTTGGGCATTGTCCACTGCTGTCACTTTGGTTCGTCTAATTAAAAATCATGGTATAGTTGCTTCATTTAATAACCGATTTTGAGACTGTTTTCAGAAAACGATTTCTTTTTAGTGTTATTCGTTATTTAGTATATAATATTGTATATAAGTAAACACAGGTAAATAAATACTCAATTGTCGTCATTATTAAGGGTGCGCTTCAGAATCAACCTCTAGCTTCGACTTTGTTCTATTCACTGTGTTCAACCAATGTTTTTTTACTATACTTAATTTTTAACATGCATCACCTTTAACATTGAAAAGTTAACATTGGTATGCACACGGATCTGTTGTATCATTAGATTAACCCATACTATTTTACTCAATAACTAATTCTCTCTCGATTGTCACTGGATATTATTCAGAATTTGTGCTATTTCACAAAATAACTGGTTTAAAATATTGCTAGCTTAAAAAGTTAGCAATGCATTTGTAACTTGAATGTGACTTTGTTGAGATTTCAAATTAGAATCATTTATTACGGTATGGTTTTATAAAATTTTACGTTTATATCATGGCTTATTCCATGTGTTCAGTTTAAAAGCACACGGCAAATCAGAAAATTACATTTTTCATTATTTTTTAAACAAAAACTATTTTTTTAACAAGACTTGTAAAGAGTAGGTTGGTGTCATTTGAATCGGTAAATTGCTTTCTTGGAATTTAATATACACCGTTGAATTGTGGTCGTTTTAATACCGTGGAAGGTCGATTCGTTACATAAAACACTACCTATTTGTAAAGATAAAATTAAAAAATAAAGTACTTTTTTTCTAAAACTCGAATTAATATACGTATGTACGAAATTAATTTCTTTAAGTAAAGGAGTCAATGAACTTGTAGGTAGCTGTCGGTCGTTGCGTAGGTACTAACTACCTACAGTTCATTGGCCTCGCTCAGTTGTCGACTGAGTGAACAAAATTTACTTAAAGTAATTAATTTCGTACATGCGTGAATTAATTCGAGTTCAAAAAAAAGTACTTTATTTTTCATTTTTATCTTTTCAAATCGATAGTATTTCATGTACCGAATCGACCCTCCGTGGGATAAAAACGACAAAAATTTAACGGTATATATTATTATTTTCAATCATACTGTACGATATAGGCATGAGTCTAAGGAATAATATTTTTGTAGTAAGTGCTGACTTTACAAAGTCAGCACTACAGTTTTGTTTACAAACAAAAAAATATCTAATTAATTGTTATTTTATCTGTTACCTGTTACTATTTTTCCAATATAACAATAGATAATGTGTTTATGTCGCCACTTATGTTGAACTTGTAACCTACTGAACATAAAATTAAGTTCTTATTTAATGTAACGAAGTCATGAAATAACTTTCAAAATCTTAACAAAGTTACTCAGAGTTCACATTTTAAAAGTACACAAAACTAGAAAATATTCGTTCTAGTCAGAAAACTCTCATACTAATTGTTAACAAAATAATGACTATAATGACCCAAATAATTCAGCAACATGTATACTGAAACAGGTTAGCTCAGTACGTTTGTGCCAATATTTAAACGCACCTGTTTCAACAAATGGATATAAAAACACCTGAATGGGTAATAAAAGTGACTTGAAGTGTTAACTTCATTCAAGTGCATAATGTACCAAAACATGAAGCGTCACTTCTTGCATCACTCTGGGCGACATCTATGGACCATTCCTTTTGTTCTCACTGCGAAAGCTGGGTCAACAGGTAAAAGGGGTCACGGTAAACAGTGCAAAGTAATATAGACCTTAAACGCATCATTAACCATAGACATAAAGATAAAGTATTATTTGCAGGTGCTCCAGAAGTCGTGACCGAGAGTAAGGACGTAGATCTTAGGGTTTTACCGGCCGTGGTGGCTGAAGCCAAGGCTGCTACAGTCGCGCAGAAACGACTTTCCACTGAAGCTATCGAGGTTAAATCCAAGAAGAATAAACTGGATAAGTTTGATGTGTAAGTATCTCTGATACTGATAATCCCTCAAATACTAATTCTTTATTTGTCTCTTCGACCAGCTAACATGGTTCAATTCTCAAATAACACATAATCCAGTAGTGTTATTTTAAATCATCCAGGAACAAACGTCTTTCTCTACACCAATCACTTATCCATTTTTAACACTGGACATCATCTATCTCTCCATGGTTTTAATCTTGTATTTTTAACATCTAATAATGTGCTACCACGTTGCACAATCATCGTCGATCGGTTTATCGTTTCACCAAATATTCCTGACCTAAATTATAATCTTGATTAACACTTTCTTATCATAAAATAACCACAATTCAAGACTGCTCACACACGGAACATTTACAGACTCTTCGGCAATGAAGACGTGGACTTGCGCCAACTTCCCCAAGTGGAAGAGCTCAATGCTCCCCCGCCCCCCAACATTACTTCTTCACCGAAGTCTGACAGCAAACCCGATGATCTCGACGTGGCGATGACGTCTCCGCCCAAAGGCTCTCCCAAGAGAGACTGGAATGAAGTCAAAAAAAGGGAAGATAAGAAAACTCCTTCAAAGCTGGACCTCGTAAGAGCCAAGTTTGCCGAAGTGACGAAGGGCAAAGATAGACTGGGAAGACCGCTGCTATTTAGCAAATCACCTAGTATGTATTATTTTTATGTATTTTCGTGATACTAAAAGTAATCGTGACCTATAAAAATACTGCAATATTGCAAAAACTTTACGACTATTAATTTCATATTTAAATTTTTAGGTATAGAAAGAGAAAGACGCCGCACAATGAGTAGCGACGATACAGACCTCAGAGAAGAAGATGAACAAGGGTTCGTCGAAAACAAGAAATCGATCTCCATCATCATGTCACAAGCGAAGGAACACTTCACGGACGGACAACTAGACAAGAACCAATACAATACGCTCATGTACCAGATACTGCAGCTAAACGAAAAGCTCAAGCTCAAGGAAGCCAAGCAGAGAGAGTCCCTAGAAATATCTAAGAGAAGGCTCAAGGCACATACTCTGGAAGAAAACCATAAAGTGGCCAGCCCAAAATCATCGCCAACTGAACGAAACAGATTCGGAGATATCGATGAAAGAATAACCCCATCTGTGTTCTTAGACACGCCGCCGGATAGCCAGGGAATGTTACCGACAGGAGCCGATTCAGACATGAGAATCAATTCTGATGGAGTGGATGGCCCTCAAAAGAAAGGTTTGCTACCCCTCCCGCCTGTCATGCCAATGTTTGGGCCTTACCAACCAATGTGGCGAGGACCACGAGGGTCGAGAGGTGAGGAGTTCGGGCCTAGGAGGTTCAGAGGTCCAGCGCCACCCCCATTCTTCAGAGGCAAATTTGACAAGAGAGGTCCGAGGGTGCCCTTTGATTCTCGAATGCCAATGCCTCCTTTACCTACACCCAAAATCGGCATGTGCCAAGGAGAATGTCCTTTACCACCTTATGAACGAAGCGAGTCCCCGCCGCCTCTAGGAGCCCCGGGCTTTGCCATCCCACCGACAGACTTTAAAGTTTTAGAATACATAGACCAGGACCCATTCAAAACTATCCAAATTGACGGCGTTCCTCGAGAAATCAGATTTTACGGTGACACTGCCGTTATAATGTTAGACTGGGACGATCCCAGAGAAATCAAGTTCTTGCCCGGCTGCAGACGAGTTACCTTCGATAATAAAGACTCAATAGTTCTTAATTTCAATGAAAATTATAAGCAAGTAGAAATAGATGATCAAGTATTTGATATCAAATTCGGCGCGCCGACTAGAGAATTGTACATCAATGGGAGATGGTTCGAATGTTTCTTTGGCGGGCAGCCTTTAGGAGTCATTATAGACGGGAAACCAAGACTAGTTCATTTGGAAGGTCCGATGCCTCAAGTGGACATCGGCAAAGCTAAGCGCACGGACCTTGTCGCTGGTAAAATCAACCTTATCGTGAACGCCACACAGATGCACCCTGTATACTTGGACGCGAAGGTACAAAAAATCTTAGTGATGAATGGTCAGTTCCTGACAGTTCGCTTCGTGGATTCTTTGCGAACGGTTCTTATAAACGAACAGCCGTTCAAGGTCGAGTTTGGTGATCTTCCGAAGCCGATAGTGGTTGGCAATGAGAAGTATTTCATCAGATTCTCTGCGCTGCCTCGTAACATCAAGCCGGGGCACATTCAGATAGCGAACATGGAGGGCATCGGCTTGCCTCTGGTGCAACACGTCAGAAAGTTCGAAGACGTAAAGGAGGAAGATGGGAACACTAATCATATGGAAGTGGACCAACAGGAGCCTCCCAACAGGGCGGTCAAGACGCCAAGTCCGGAGATCAATCCTGAGAGCTTAGGTAAGGAAAATTTCTAGTTAATTTTATGTGTTCTTCTACTGTCTAATGGTCCTAAATGCGAATACTAAGTAATAGGTGCTAGGGATCAACCCCAGTTAAAGGTGCATAATGTAAGGTTTCAGACTAATCCTCAAGGCTGCATTTTTAAATTGAGTGTTGTAGAAATACAGGCATAATGTTATATGTACTGTCGTGTCCATTTCTACCTGATCACTTAAAAAAAAATTGCTTTAATCTTGCGGCGTGGCGCCAAACCCAATCCTTTGAAGTTTTTGTTTCGAGTGCAAGCAAAAATGATCTTAACGGTGGTCAGGCAGAAGTCTCTTTGATAGTACGTCGGTGTAAATTCTAAGACTGCTAACCTGAATTATAGTCATATCGTAAACCATCCAAAACAAAAAATAAATAAATTTATATCCCCGTTTCATTCGCCAGGTCTCGACATGTTAGCAAGCGTGATGCCCTCGAGCACAGTACCAGCTTCAGGATCAGACTACAGCACCGCCGAGCCGTTGTTCTTCAAGCCGGAGAACATTCCTGGCTTAGAAAAACATACGCCTACAGACGAAAAGCCACCCGCCCTTCCATTACTAGGCAACATTAACGTCAGTGATCTTTTCGCCAAGCTAGTGGCTACGGGGATTGTGCAAGTGAAGGATGGCAAGCAAGATAATGGACCGGCTCAGGAAGAGGCGAAGCCGGAAGAAAAGGTTAAGCCGAAAGAAGACAAGAATGTTATTCATAAAGTTGACTTTATGAGGATCGAGACCTTCAGAGTGTGAGTATAGTTTTATTTCGTATTTTATTGATTTTTTCATTGAAATGTGGGCTTTTTATTTCGATATTTTTATTATTTCAAACATGATGAAATAACCTTGTGAGAGGTGTTTTGTCATAATATTGTTCAAAGCATTTCATGTTACTCGATTTTGTTAGTTTAAATGTGTTAATAGAAAGTTGTATTCCGTCCGTAGCAAGCAGCCGGGCCTGGTGGCGCGCCTGTACGGCGGCATGCAGTGCTCGGGCTGCGGGGCGCGCTTCCCGCCCGAGCACACGGTGCGCTACTCGCAGCACCTGGACTGGCACTTCCGCCAGAACCGCCGCGACCGCGACTCGGCGCGCCGCGCGCACTCGCGCCACTGGCACTACGACCTGTCCGACTGGGTGCAGTACGAGGAGGTCGAGGACCTGGAGGAGAGAGGTACGTGTGCGCTACTTACAGAATAGCCGCGACCGCAATTCGGCGCGCCGCGTGGTTATATGGAATTTTTGCAAAGAAATCTGTAGTTCTAAAACTAAAGGATACAGGTGTGATTTTAGTCAGTAAAAGTGTCAATTTTCACCACACACACATCACTGTAGAGTGAGAGAAGTTGTAAAAATTCAGTTAGTCTTATAAAAAAAAAATATCACAAAAGTTTTCATATAACATTGTATCTACAGAGAAGAGTTGGTTCGAGACGAGCGGGCTCCCGGCAGGCGCGGCGGGCGCGGCGGCGGGCGGCGGCGCGGGCGCGGGCGGCGGGGAGGCGCCGGCGCCCGCCGCCGCCGCGCCCTCGGCCGCGGCGCCCGCGCCTGCGCGCCACGCCTGCGCGCTGTGCGGCGACGCCTTCCAACAGTTCTACAACGAGGACAAGGAGGAGTGGCATCTGCGCAACTCCGTCAAGCACAACGACGACTACTACCACCCCGCCTGCTTTGACGATTATAAGGTAGGCTTTAGGGGCCTATTGGAACCACCGTGCACTAAGCTTCTGTCATTTTATAAATGTCCATGTTAGGCCTTTTGAAATACGTTTGAATTTCTGAAACTTTATGTTTAGTATTACTAATATTACAAAATGATTTCAACTTCTCAAATAAAAAAAACATGTGTACTGAAATCCAATTAAATAAATATTACAGTCTGAAAGATAGATCGCGAATTTATTAGAAATTATTCGGTTCCTTCGGTTTTTCTATCAATAGCTTATAAAAAAAAAAAACAATGTGCTGAATACAAAATAACCAAGTCTCCCCTCCAGGCCTCTCTTACGAAAGCCGAAGAAGAGCCATCACAAGAGTCGTCCGACGACGTGACAGCCATAGAAAAGGTAGAGGAAGAGGCCATAGAGATCAAGGACGTGGAAGACGAGCCTGCCGATCAGTCGGACAACGAGTCTGTGGTCGAAGTCGTTGAGGATGCTAATGATCTGGATCCCGTTGAAGTGAGTATATTACAGACATCATTCTAGGTCTACTTTTTTATGGTACACATTTTCAATCACCTTACTCAAAGTCAATAAAACCATAACTATCTCACCCTATGCTTTGAAAGCCAGGACAGCAAAATAGCAATCAAATTTTGATAGCTTTTATTGTGTGTTAATCAAAAGAATAATAAGAATTATAAGTAACTAATTTTTTTATTTATTTATTGTGCACACCTACCACAGTTTTGTCTTTATAACCCAAAGGTTGACTGGCAGAGAATGCCTTGTTGCCATAAGTCCTAACAAGTTATTAGTTACCTATAATTTGCCTGATATTTGTGTGCACAAAAGTAATAAATCTTCAAGTAACTTCTTCTTAGCGTGTCGATGGCATAATTAATTAAATTCCTGGCCTGGCCCAGTATTCGGCCACGGTAATGCCGTCCGGTGCTGCTGTCATTAGGTCCCTACCTACTCCCAAATAACTGAACTATTGTAGGTTAGAATAATTTTCCACATGTTTGACAACAGCTGGCAATGATTTTATAAAATCCCATACGTCGCACCCCAACGAGATGTCCGCAAAACCGGGTTCATCAGGGCCAAAGCCTATGGGGGCCATAGGTTGACTTCTGAAAGGGAAGCCCGTGGTCCTGGATCTTAAAGACCAAAGAAAGAACAATGTGTGGTTTTAGTTAGTAACAGTCTGACAAGCCCGCCCGCTCCGCCCTATAATCATTGGATGATTTCCCACCGTAAAAAATCCTACTAACATAACTTTTCATCTCCTCACAGATCGACGAAGGTGAAGAAGACGACGTAGTGTTCAAAGCGGAACCTGTCGAACAAGTGGTGGTGGATGATGAAGTGGAAACGGACGACGAGACCACAGCCGAGCGCAAGGAACGAGATCGTTTGGCCGATATAGACTTCAGCAAGATCAAGGTCAAGCAGGAGCCTATCGATCCTGGTGAGTTCTTGTTCTGATTATATTGTAGTTTGGTTAGTAGCAAAAACTGCATTTTTCAGGATAAAAAAATACCTAGCCAATGACACTCTCGTGTTCGTGTAGCTTTGTATCTGTGAAAGACTTCGTAATCTGATCAGCTTTTTTTTGGGTCAGTAAATTATCTCTTAAAAAGTGGGAAGTCACATTCCCACCTGGATCTAAACCATGCTACCGTACCGGTACGGATACCTCAATGGGCAGTACAAATATGTATATAAATAACCATACAGACAAGAGTTATGAGACCGATCTTCATCTTCATCTGTCCAGATATCACGACAAATAGTGTTTAAATAATCAATTAATTTAAAACTATTTTTCCTTACATAATTTTTTCTTATTCACAGATGATGAACCAGTAGTAACACATGAAGAAGAGACAATGCAAACCGCACGCATCGACAACACGCACGCCACGGTGGAGTCGTCCATCGACGGCAACCTGCAGCTCGACGCCGCCAACGCGCCGGCCACCGCCATCCCCGTCGGAGGCATACGCATCAACATCTCCAAGGCGCTGCCAACCTTCGTCAACAACCAGGAGGACAGGCTGGTGCTAGAGGATGTCAGCGCTGACGATGAGCCCTTACCTCCCGGTGAAGAACCAGAGTTAGAGTATACTTTGAAGCCAGGGTTAGAAGGTGTGCAGTTCAGTAGGCAACCACCGGTCAATAGAGGCAATGAACTTTCTGGGTTGTGTTCAATTATGTAATTCAACGCTTGTTTTGTCGTGTCCAGTCTTGAGTTTGAAATGTTTGTTGATGTGGCTACTTTTTTTAATTTGTGATAAAAACACTGGTTAGTGATTTAGTTGTTTGCATGTATTGTGTCAAAGACTGGCCTGGTGGTCCACTGGGTAGTGGCCTTGACTGCCATGCCGGAGTTTGTGGGTTCGACTCCCACGAACGACGAGCACAATCGTTTGCTTCTGTCTGAGTGTATTTTTTTATACACATCACAAGTATATTTATCGGTTATCTAGTGCTCAAACCACAAGCTCTCCTTAGTTTGGGTCTAGATGGTGTTGTGTGTAACTTGTGGAATATATTATATTTCAGTATCTAAAGACTGGACATGTCTGGATAAGAGTTTTATCTAAAAGGTTCAATAAAACCAACTAGCGTAATCATAAAACGTTCGTTACCTACCACATAAGGCGTGTTTTAGGTTTAAAAAGAACGTTAATCGCTAATCCATAGACTGATAATAATTATAATATAAAATCAATTAGCTTAATTATAAACCCGGATAGAGAAACGCGCAATAAATAGATTTAAATGAATTATTCTATATGAGCTCTACACATGTTTGCACTTGGCTACATTCAACCAACTAGGCGAGCGATGACAACGCGAGGCAAATGGGCTGGCTACACGTCGGCGTTGGCCATCGCTCGGCAACACTGGGCCAATGTGTATAGGCGGCTTTACGTTGTATCGACAAATCAAATTCAATGAGAATCAAATAATACAATCAAATCAGTGACAACATTAATTGGTTTGTTGTTGATTATGAATATGGGCTGATGGTGTTTGTTTAGATAAAGGCAAAAGGTTCGGGTCTAAGCATAGCTATTGTCTGGCTAGATGGAACTCAACATGTTTTAGTTTATTTTGTTTTTACTTACAGCCAACATCGGATATTCCTTTTTATTGAATTTTGTTTTAGTATTGCGCTTTATTTATTCACAATAGCTAACATAAAGTGGGGTTACCTTGGTCCAAACTCATCAACCAACAGAAACACAGTTTCTCGTGTTTCTATCGGTTAATAAACTTGTGACAAAGTTATACCCCAGGACCAAAGTTACCCAACTTTATACTACATAAACAGTCGGAATCAGGTGGATTTTGAAGCAATAATTTGACTAAGTTTAATAAGGTGGAATGTCCGATTTTAGCAAATATCATTTCCTTGACTAAATAATGCTTCCATATACTAAAAATGTTGAGTACAACACCATCTACCGAAGATTGGCTACAGTCGAGCCTGTGCCGTGGATTTCATCTCTAAAGATGTATTAGGTTACATCTTTGAGATGAAATCCAGGTTCTAGTTTCCTAATAGAGTAAGTTGGAGAATAATGAACCTTGTTCTGTGCAGTGAAGGTTGGTCTGATTGCAGAATGCAAATGTTGTTGTATGGCCTAATGTTGTGTTGTTTTTTTTTTCGGGTTTAGGTGCACGTGAGTCGTGTTTCGTATGTTAATTAATACAGGGAAAAAACCTAAGGGATACATTCGATTCAAATATCTTACACAATATTGTAAGATTTCTACTGGCGACAATGGATGCATAATTAATAAATAAAAATCCATTAAAGTCGACACAGAACTAGTAGTCTCATTACTAGTAATTTCTTGTTAATTTTAAACTTATTTCTACTATCGTAACATCTATTTTCTGCTTTTCGTCAGTATTCCGCCGGTTGCATTCGATATTATGAGGCTTAAGTACATTATGTATAATCTATCGAATACATCACATAAATGATTGTATATATAGAGTTAATTATTTACCTCAAAATAGCTTTAGGTATATTATACAATTTCGGATCTCTGGATACGAAATTTGAATTTTACTTTTACAATTCTAAAAGTAAAATTTAAATTGGCAATGATTTAATTTTTAGATTATCATTTGAATATCTAATAATAATGATTTTGGTGCCTATTATATTGTAGTAACTACAATCAGTCATCCCTGCCAAACGTATGGCCAATTGTAACGAAACGGAGTTTCATAAATTGAGGGATAAGACAAGTTGTTGGTGTTATAAAGAATATCTTTGTATTCTTATGTCACCGAAATATACCTATAAAACTGCCACTTACGTATCTATATAATATAGTAACTGTATCTTCCTATATCTCAGTATATAAACTAGTATTATACCTATAATCTTAGACAGTTGTGTCAACCTTCCATAAGGAGCCGTGAAAGAATTGTTAAAACGAAATGTGATATTAAACTTAAGTTAATGAGCGTGCGTTTTCTTTGACGAGTTAAATGTGTATATCATGTAGTTACATGTAAATATTTGGTCAAATTGTGTATATAAATATTTAGGTAGTAATTGTAAGGGTACAAATTGTTACTGTGTTTGTATGGATTTGTATGACAGAAGAATGTGTAAATATTTAATTATAGAGAATCTCTGTTTGAAGGGTTTTTATTTACTTATAATATTTTCTCTTTGCCACATCAGTGGTTTTCCCCTTTTAGTTATATGAAAATCTTTGAAAAATGTTAAATAAATATTGATAATTTTTTAAAAAGATTAGTTTTAATTATTTTTAACTTTTTGGTCATCGGAAAGCACTTTAATCTTCTATCTTTCCTAATCAACTTTCCCTTCGCTATCACAAGGTGGATCACAATGGTTTGTTTGTTTAGTTTACTTGAAATATAAATAAATGGTTACATCAATTTATTTTTTGTTTACTTTATACACCCTAATCCTCTAATCCATACGTGATTACGGCAACGCCATCCTGAGGGCCAACGCTGCATTTTCAGTGTGAAATAATTTTAAACTTGTTAGGGTCAACACTGCGTTAAGCGGGGCCACCCGCGGGCGCCGCCCGCCGGCCACCCGTCGCGTGTTCACGCACGGACAGTTTCCGTGACTGCAAAAGGTCCCGTCGCGGACGCAGTCCCTACGCAGTGTTGCTAGTTCATCACAATTTAAGAACACAATTATATAGGGAGGTAGAGCTTGTATGTTTAAATGTATTAGGAGGCCTTTTTGTCATGCGTGTTTGCGCCCGCGTGCAGGCCAGGCACGTAGGCGTGCTGTCCGCAATCTATCGTATCATATATGTTTTTATTGTCATGCGCGCCACACGATTTTTATGCTATCTAGCAGTCAGTGTACTGTCACGTCTCGGCGAGACGTAACGAAACCTAATGCTGAGTTTACATGTGGGCCCAGCATCGGCCAGTCGCTTTTGTGTAGCCGTTGTAAAAACGGGGAAATCCCGTCAACACAATAGCGATTGGCCGAGGCTGGGCCCACGTAAACGTAGCATCACGAGCGCAAGAGTCGGTCCTGCTCGAGCCGTCTCGCATGGTCTCTAAAGCGCTCCGGTTCGAGTCGGCTTTTTGACCACGAGTCAAAAAGAACGACGAGCTACAGAGTATAGTAAATAATGACGAGCTAGCGTGACTGACTAAAGTATGGCGAATAGAACTAAGGCAAGTCGAGTCGAGAGTGTACACAGCTCCATTTTCTGTTCCTCACCTTGCAAATGTCTCGCCGAGATATTTGTGGAGTGATTTCACCGAGAGTGTACAGCTAGCTCTAAAGAGAGCGATAAATTAAAATAAATCTTTCTTTAAAAATTCATTCATAATACGCATTCAAAAAGGCACGGCAAAATAGTCGATGTTCCTTATATTTTTATTGTTGTTGCAAAAAAAAAACCAGGTGTCCGGGGAAAAACCCCATTTTTACCCAAATTTCCGGGTTTTTTTGCTTTTTATCCGGTGTTGGCAACCCTACTTAGAGGTATTCTAAAAGCTAGTAGTGAATCAATTACAAAGTAGTCTGTGTTGTGGATAAAATAATAAACAAGAAAAATGACCTAATGCATTTTAATTTTATATACAAACAAATAAAGCTACACCTAGGCTATCAGTATAACTTATAGGCAAACTCCTGATTCACTCACTGATTCATCAACGCTAGCCCAAACCCTTGGACGTAGAACGCTGAAACTCTGCACGTATACGTTATTTTTATGATGTATAATAAAGGATTTTTTTTTTAATCAATACCCAACAGAATTAAATGGAGGTCTATAGTTTGTATGGAGAAACCTACTCGTAATTTCACCCAGACGAAACCACTGGCAGAAGTTATAAAGAGTACAGAAATATATTTCTATAAATGTTCTATTATATTATATAGTGTCCAGTACCTCTACCATGAGTTTTAAGCAATAGTATTCGTCGCTACTCGATATCGATGCCGTAAATATTTTGTAAGTATGGCAAATTTTGCAGCGCCTCTAGCGGTCACATGCAGAACCAAAATTTGCCATACAAAATATTTACGGCGTCGATATCGAGTAGCGACGAATACTATTGCTTAAAACTCATGGTAGAGGTACAGTTTTGTCATCAACTGTTTTAAACTGATGACATATCTCTTCACATAAAATTATTTCTCAAATCACTTGTATAACACATAAGTACAAATATAATATTATCTACATAATCTTGTTTCAAAATTTTAGGTGATTCCTCAGAACATAACATTTAACAATACACATTATTACCCAGTTCAGGCAAGAACTCCTGCTAGCGGCTTTATTCACGTGAAACTGGGTTTCTTCATACAAACTTTAGACCACCGTCTCCTTAGGGAGTCAATTACGGAAAATCCCCTTAAATCTCCACTGGCCTGCATCATAAAATTAAACCTTATGCAGAATTTAACACTTTTAGTCCCAGTAGTTTCAGCTGTGTGTTGATATATCAGTCAGTGAGTTTCTCCTTTTATATTTAAAAATAAATTATGACCAAACAGCATCATACACCTACATATCGCAGTTATGTGGCCACCTAGGAAATGGCAAAGTATCCTTAATATTATTAACATTGCATATGACTTGCAGCAACCTCTCCAGCCCTAGTCCGTAGCCCCCAGTGGGTATATTGCCAAACTTCCTCAGCTCTAGGTACCAGTTCAATCTGTCTGATGGTAGCTTTGACTTGAGCTTCTCATAGTTGTCTTCTCTGAGGCTTCCGCCGACAACTTCGCCCGTGATGGGTGTTAAAAGGTCCAAAGCATCAACCTGAAATCAATTAATGATGTTAACTTTCATAAATAAAATAGTTTTATAGTTTCTGCCTACTCTCCTGTGAATCATGATTATTATTTTAGCAGACCAAATGAATTATTTAACCTTGGTAGGTTAGTAGTAATAATTACTTAAATTACAATAATCAATGAAGAGCTTTGGGCTAAGGGCTCCATGTCTCAGAAAGTATAAGCAGTTGGTCCCAGGTGCCATTTGAAGATCATTGACAGTGGTTGCAGACAGTCAGAAGCCAGAAAAATGTAAGTCAGACTTGCCAAGAGCTATTGTGTCACTCAGTTACTGGAAATATGGGTAGCTGGAAACAAGATAGAACTGAGTACCAACAGTTCCATCTTGTTTCTAGCCAACCCCAGCACGGTTGGGCAGATTAATGATGAGGAAGAGGAGTTAATGGCAACAACTCTATTAAAAAATAATTAATAATAAGCTATCAATAAATTGAGATGGCATCATTTACCTTAGTGCTATCTTCAGTACTTTCCTTCATATAAAAGGACTTCATATCCTTAGGCCACATAACTACAAACACAGGCACACCACTGCAGTGTTCTACCAGGGTTAACTCCTGTTCCTTATTTATGCCCTCATCAGTCAATACTGACCCCTTCTTCTGCAGTATCTGTCTAGCTTCATCATAAGTCAGTGTCACAAACTCTTTGGTGACCCAACTAGGAGCTTTGTTCTCTTTGTCAATTAGAAATAGATCAGCCTCATTAGTATTCCTTGTCTCAATGAAAACATACTTCAACAGGTCCTCTATAGCCCCTTGCAACTGGTTTAAAGTTTCACAGAATGCTAGTTCAGCTTCTAGCATATAAAATTCTGATAAATGTAACCTGGATCTGGAGTTTTCTGCTCTGAAGGTTGGACCAAATGTATACACATTACCCATTCCTCTACAAACTGCTTCTAAATGCAATTGTCCAGAGACAGTTAGGAATGTTTTTGAGCCAAAGTACACAGAATCTCTGTCTTTACCCTCCTGCATCATTGCCTTGACTGTCTCCTCATTGTCTGGCTGTATTTTGAATACTTCCCCAGCACCTTCACAGTCATTTGAAGTAAGTATAGGTGTGTGAATGTTGGTGTATTTATTTGCAGCAAAGTAGTCATAAATGTGCTTAGTTACAGCACTTCTTATTCTCAAAATGGCAGAGGTATAGTTGGTTCTGGAACGTAGATGTAAGTATTGGCGAGTGTACTCCGGTGGATGAGTGGTTCTTGGGTTAAATGGGTAACCATCCAGTACAACACATGTTCCTAAAACTTTAACATTGTCAGCGACGAGTTCTAACTGCCCTCTCGGGCTTTTGGACAGTTTTCCAGTAATATGAACCGAGGAACCATAACTTAGTGAATCTGTTGTAAGGTTCTTGGGAATAACTATCTGTAGTTTCTTTGCGCAGGATCCGTCACTAATATCGGCAAATATTAGGTCTTTCTGTTTCCGCAAATTCTTCACCCAACCCTGAAAGAAAATAATAAACTTAGTTTTGTAATTCTTTTATTCTTGTTATGGATTTTTCTTATACAAATATTTGCCTTAATTTCTGTAACATTGCCGACATTTGGCTTTTCTAAAACAGCAGCTATGACGCTGTATTTTCTTAAAACCTCATTACTTCTAATAATATTCTTCAATTTACTGTAGTAACAACTTTTGTACATCATATTAAATGTTTTGTTTGAGAATAAACAGAGTGTTTTTTGGTTATAAAATACCTAAATAAAACAGCTGTGACTGATAGCTGTCAGCTCGTTTAGGAATTTATAATAATAGAGTTCTGTCAGTCTTCTGGGTACGTTTCCGGATGACAGCAATGTGGAGGAGTACTTCGACGCCTGAGTGTATTTTGTGTTTTTGTATTGTATGTACATAGTTAGGTCTAGTATATATCCTTAGGCCCTATTCACAACTTCGGTCTTAGCGGCGAGCGGCGCGGCGAGTTTAGTTTTTACGTATGTACATAGGTTTAGTATAAATAGTTAATATTTAAGTTTTCTTCTATTTCTGTTTTAGAATAACATATAATTTATCATAGAATTTTAGAATAACTAACATACACATCTCAATAAAGAAATTAATGTTGTGATTGTGTTCCAAAGTACTCTGTGTTGTGTTCTATGGCTGTCATCAATTAACCCACAATTAATAAAGAAAACTAGCTTGCTACAAATATCAGTAACCTGTGAAGAAAACACAAAGAGAAAGTAAGCTACCGGTAGCTTACATGTTGGGTACAGCAACAGCGTTATCTAAGAAGAGAATTCATCTTTCCAGAGAAAATAGGAAGAGCCGCTCTGCAGATTGGGGTATAATCTATTTAACATGTCCATTAATACTGCTCTTAGATGAAGTCGGGCCCCTGGCTATGGGTCGGCCATTACTCGTTAGGTTAAGTTATAAGTTAAAACCCAACTTATATATTATGCAGAATATTATAGGCCGCCGATTGTATGTTTTCTTTTTTTTTTTATAAGGTTTCCTTTTTAGAACATATTGTAATCTTGGTGTACAATAAAGTGTAAATAAATAAATAAATTATCTACTAATACTATGGATGTTCCTATTAGAGTTTTATAACTTCCATATCGTTTTCAATGCGATGAAGTAGTTTAACCATCTCTTATCCTAGAATAGTAACCCTGGGTCAGATATAGCGCGGCACGTCGTCGTCAAGCTCATAAACAACTGGCACAGTGGCACTCTAGCGGGTCACGAGTGCCAGTCATCGCATTTGGCACTTTTTTCATTGACTACGATGTGAGTGAATTTTATGATGCTCATTTTATTGTATAAGTTTTCATTTAAGTATATTAAGTTATTTATTAATTTAATTGTGTATCTATTATACATTGATTGGCTTTCACTATTGTTGGATTTTTTTATGCCGAAAAACATCGGTTTTCCCATCTTGTGTCTGCGTAGCTGGCAAGATTTTCTAACTGTCAAATGTCATTCGTTCGGCAAATCATGCATGTTCGATTTGTTGCGTTGTGAGCATTTTGTGAATTTTAATTTAAATATTATATTTATCTGTGTTTTAAGTAATTAGTGTAGAAAGTAAGTATACCAGAAAAATATTTTTCTAAAAAAGTTTTTTATTTTCAAATAAAAACGATGATGACACTATTATAGTACAATCGTAATAATTTTGTTAATAATTGATGATTGAAACTGGTTTTCCGAGTTATTGCGTCCTTGGTCGTCGCGTTATGTTAATACGGACTTATAGTGCCCTGAGGTTTAACGCTATTTTATATATTTTTAATTTAATGAAGTGTCCAAAAATTTCATGCATGGCCTACTGTTCTACTTTTTTTCCTCAAAAAAGTCTTTATAATGGCACTTTCTACTTCGAGCCGTGGTCACGTTAACGCATTAAGTCGCCGTTTAATTGTGGTTTCAATGCTCTACTGTAGCAAATATGACAATGTGTACCTACCAATCTGGATATTTTTATCTAATGTTATCTGATAAAATCAGTCTGAGTGAAGCTACTAGTTTTTGATGAATTTTATAACTCCTTGATAGTGACATGGCAACTTTGTGATTACTGTTACTATTTTCCTTTATACCTTTTGTGATGAGATTGAGTTCTATTTCCAGATATATTATTAACTAAAAAGGATAGTTTAGCTAATGAAATCTCTTCAATTCAATCTAGCAAATCATTCAGTACTGAACTAAATGACTTGATGGGTAATAAACTTCATCTCGATAAGTGATAAAACTTGCATGAAACTTAAAACAATGCATTTTATAAAGCCTTGTATGCATTTGTAAAACAATGCATTTTATAAAACTTCGACTAGTTGTTAAAATCAAGAAGTATTTATTAATAAGAATTGTATTTTATTTTTGTAGAAAATGGCAGAAACAGAACCCCAAGCCGGAGATGCAGGCCCGCCCAAGGGAGTGCCTGCCCTGAAAGCACATGTAGTTGCCAACAAAATAGATGTTGCTCTATGGGCTATCAGAATACTGACTGTGCTCTTTACCATAGGATATGTACTGCCTTTGTTTAACAAGTAAGTGGAACTCAAAAGACATTTTATATGATATTTATTTTTTGTGTTTTTGTCAACAGTACATTTTCACCAAAATTGGCATACATCAATAATTTTTCAATTTGAATTAATTTAACATTCCACTACAAGGTATATTGACACACATCAGGTGGTATATCTCATGTGATATTATTTATTTAAATAAAAATAATTTCTATACCTTCAATGCATATGGTAGAAAGTAAAAAACTGCATTATTTCAGGAGACTTTGTTTTTGTATTTGTTAATGATATTAATAATTCATAAAACACTTTGAACTAAGGTTTTTGCATCGCTGTACTAGACGCTAGATATAATAAGACATAATAATTTATTTTTTTATGATACAAAGTCACTCAAAAATTAAGTTAAATTTTATGCTTGGAGGTATCAACTTAGAAAATCTGCAATTTTATAATTTATATAATAAAGCATCTGTTTTATCTTCACAGGGTTTATTTTTATTTTATAACAATGGATGGACAGGTGTAGTGTTTCTGAATAGGTACTCAGTTAAATCAAGGCTACCTTTGTTCAGTAATTAAGACAATGAGGATTAAAATAACATTGAGGGCACTGACCTTGGCCTCTTTGTTACAGATTGAGCTGTTCAAAGATTTCAGTTTACATTTTCAGACAAAAATTCGTATGTTTATAGTACCAGTGTAACTAATCACACAGAGCAGTGGTGGTTGAGTGGCAACAGTCCTGATTTACAATTTTGTATTCCCTGGGCTCAAACCTAGCCTTAGCTTAATGCGATTTATGTCATCACCACTGCTCTCAATTCAAAACGCTGTTAGGAAACCATCATGCTCTAGATTTCTAGAAACAAAAATTCAAAGATATGTTATATCCACTAATCCTCACTGGGCCTGCGTGGTGGATTACAGCCCTTTTTCTCTCTTAGAGAGGTTTTTTTTTTTTTTTTTGTGGTAGGTAAAATCTCTTAGAGAGGTGGCCTGAGCCTGTGTGGTGCAGCGGGAACATTATAAGGCTGATTATGTTATAACTAACCTACTGCTGAGTAAATGCTCATCATACACACAATGCAGAAGCTACACTTCCTCAATGCATGTTGTTGATTTCAAATTTATTTTCTAATGCTAATGCATCTAAGGTTTAAATTAGAATAATAAAATTATCTCGTCCTAATGCATTGTTTGTTTATAATATGTTGGCTCATTCACAGTAAAATTTTAATTAAATTTATATACATACCATTGGTGGGAACCACAACTGAATTTGATAGGTAATCTCTGAGATAACATAGCAGACACAGAGAATGGGATTTGCTTTGATATGTTGTGATAAATAATATAATCCATAATTACCTGATATGAATTTTGTAAATGTACTTTTGGGTAAATTTTTTAGGTAGCTTTTTCTTAATAAAATGAAAAGAGACAATTAATTTGAAGCTTCATTAGTACAATCTTTAAAAAAAATCTCATATCATACAGAATTTTTAAAATTGGTCCAGTAGTTATTGAGTTTATTAAATAACTAAAGTATAAATCTTTCCTCTTTATAATATATATTACTAGCTTCTGCCAGAGTCTTCGCCCGCGTGAAACGTTCGCCGCGTTTTTTCGCGATTTCAGGTTTGGTCCCATAGTAAAAATTGTTTGTTATAATGACTACAATCACGTGTTTAAGTATCGTTCACTAATTACCAGACATCCTATATATATACATATGTAGATTAGTATTTTTGTACACTAATAACAATATTATAAAGAGGACATTTTAAATTGAAAGAATAGAATTTTTCGTTTACTAATGTTATTAATTCTCAATAAGACAGAGGAGACCTTGAAACACATTTAGCTAACATAAATACACACATGCATTGTAAGCAATGATTCTACATATAATTATTTGTTTAGTAGTATGTAACTCACAAAAAACTAATGTAACCCTGAGTAAAGTGTTTATCATAAATCAAGTTATTAAAAATGAATAAAATAACTTCTATTGGTTTTTAAGATATTTCAATTCATCAAAAGTCGTATTTACAACTTTTATGGATTTTTTTTAAATAATTTCTTTTCATGATAGTTTAATTAAAAGAATTCAAAATAGTCATCAATTATTATGCAGTTCTTAACTGTTGTATTTCTAAGATAGGTAGTTAATATTACTAAGCCTATCAAGTGTGAACTGAAAACAGTATTTACTTGACATTAATAAACAAAAGTCAATGGCATTGAAAATGGATTGAGTTTAAGGATAACATAACAGTTCTTTTATAAAGCAGTCCAAAGAGGCCACTAGACTAAGAAAATACATTATGTAGGCATTTTTGTATAGATTTCAAGGAAAATTTTCAGTAGGAACTAAAAAAAAAATAGAGTAGGGGAGCAACAATTTACTTTAAACATTCTGATAACGATACAAAACTAGAGGTCCCGATAGACGTTCTGATACCCAAAAGCTGGCATTGGCAGCGCCACCAACCGGATTCAATTGTAGTTTCAAACCACCCAGAAGCCTACTCAAATATAGACACAAAATTTCGTTTACAACAGTCAAGCCGCTTAGGAGGAGTTAAGAGACAAACACACATATAAAAGAATTATATTAGGCCAGGTGCACATCGCGAAAACATAACAGAAGCAATTATTTAAGTTACCGATTCTCGACTTTATTGATACATGTTTTATTATTTCGTTAAAAAAAAATGCTTTATGGCAGATTTTCACCATCCCTTAGTGCTCGATTACGGAGACGTGGCGCGTTGGGCGGTCCGTCGTACATTGCCAATTATGCTTGTGTTTGCGCGAGCGATGACGCGGCTCGCTGCTGCAATGTACGACGAACGCCCAACGCGCCGCGTCTCCGTAAACAAAGCCTTACTACAAAGTAAGTGCCGTTTGAAATCTGTCTGAAATCCGAAAAAAATTGTTGTATTAGATCTTGTCCCAAAACCATCTAGAATAAAAAGTGCTGTGAAGGTCTTATTTTGGTCCTACCCAAGCAACATAACTGTTGTCCTAACCACGTGTCTCCCCACAGCCCAGTCTCAGCATTCTACAAGGCGCTCCTGGCCAACGCCGCCACATCAGCGCTGCGGCTACACCAGCGCATCCCCGCGCGCGAGATCGCCATCTCCAGGGAGTTCCTCGCGAGGTTCTTCCTCGAAGACAGCGCGCACTACCTGTTCTACTCGCTCATATTCATGAACGTGGTGCCTAACTTGTGTATCCTTTTTAAATACAGCTGAAAATGGGGTTTGAAGACTTATGTTTTTTGTTTTTTCATATTGGAATGTGCAATGTCATCAGTGCCGTATCTTGGGTTATTTTAAAAGGGGACGGGGAGGGGGGGGGGGGCGTTTGCTGACCCCTGACATATAGTGTGAAATTATCAGTATTTTGTCATCCATCCTAGAATTTGGAATTGGTATATACTGGTCCGCTGACGGCTCACTCCCAGACACCCCCTTTTCAGACATTTTCCTTTAGTTTTTCTTTGAGTCTGGATTCTAGGTCAACTGAAAGTTGCATAATTGGCCTCATCATTAAATGGCGTTGACTTAGAATTTTGATTTTTTTGCTTCTCCAAGTGTAATAGAATAGATTATATTGATAATGCCTTTACACGTTCTTGAGTAAAAAGGGTCTTGATAGACATATAACAAAGTGATCTTATAAAGGTTCTGTTTTTGCCGACTCAGGTACGAAACCCTATAAATACCTCTATAAATAAATGTAAAGTTCTCATTTAAATTTTACCTGTTTCCATAAAAAAGTCAATGTCAACTTGTCGTAGTTCAGTAAAATATATTTGTTCACATTCGAGCAATGTGTCCATGTGAAGGTGAGCCGGTACGTCATCGTTTCCACGTTATTTCTAATTAATTATTATAGTAGTATTACGTAGATCGCTTCCCTTATTAAGTTCATTCACGTATGTACTGGCGTAATGTGTTGACGTTCTATTGTTTTTCGTTAATGGCTTAATTAGCCGACTTTAAAAGAGAAGATAATATTTAATGGCTGTTTTTAACTTCCTCTATTCATTTTAGATCTTCTATTCACCTGATTTGAAGTGATGATGCAATCGTTTGTTACCGCTGCATACATTTTCATGACTCACTTTTAATTCGATACTAAAGTGTGACTTGCTTATATAGGTTTCTCCTATTACCTCTATCAATCTATGTTATATAACTATACGCTAGGTGTGGCGATCTGAAGTCAATTAATCGAAGAATCGATTTTGTAGGATCTCGGAAACTTGATTCTATTTTTCCTGCGAAATGCAACCATATACCATTCATTCCTTAGTGTTATTTTCCTCAAGATAATTTTGTTGTGAATGTTGCACACTCGATTACTTACTGGTAATGAGACACATACCTGCAAGCACTCTAGGATCATCTCTACCATGCTTTGTAGGAATCAGTATCGGCACGGTAATCAACGAATCGATCTTTAAGCCATCGTTTTTAGAACTCGATTTATTACTGAATCGATTCTTTAGACTTCGTATCGAATCGATTTAAAAATTGATCGTTTTTAGAAATAATCGCCATCCCTACTACGCATCGCCAAAAGTGCAACAGGTGATCTGAAATCACGACCTTTCGCTTGCTACTCGAATATCTTAAGTCATTGGAGTACTTTGGCAACTATTATGTAGATTTCGATGGATAGGTACATTGAATTAAGTTACTAAGAAATAATGTAAATTTTAACACATAAATGAATAATTTTGACTGGTTGTAATTACGAACAGGTTTTCTATAAAAATAATAAATGAATTAAAAGAAAATCTTACTTCTTTTGATTCAAGTCATTATCATGTCTCATGGAATGTGTAGATTAGTAACTTAAATATTATATTATGGCTACATGATATTAGCATTCAAATAATCTAATCGAATAATAAAAGCCCTGTAAACTAGCCATATTATTAGATATATGTAGTGCCTTGTAACGTACTTTGAATTGAATAGCGTTATTTGAAGCAATTTTCCGCGGCTTCTTTCATGTGGAACTTGTAAAACGGTATAAAAGCGAAACCCTTACAAAAATTATTGCTAATATTATTAACTATCTTCCAGTGAAAAACCAGTCCAATCGTTTCGAATAATGACAATTTCATGAGGCATTTTTGGGTGTTTTTGAAATATAAAAGTAGCCTATGTTACTCCTTATAACATAGAAAGAGAGAGTAGTAAAGAGTTAAGAGGAAAAGAGAGTGATGCCTATAGTAAACTTAAATTACTCTCACCATATCTAGTAAACTCTTTTTACTTACCAGTTTGTATGAAAACCCGTGAAGAGTCATCATTTCAGCCCAAAGACGTCCACTGTTGGACATAGGCTTCCCCAAGTGTCGCCACAATGAACGGTCCCGTGGGTCTCGCATCCATCGGATTCCGCAGTCTTTACGAAGTTAGCGGTCCACCCTTGCAGGAAGCCTTCGAACGCTGCGTCGCCGCCACTCCAGAACCTTTCGGCTCCAACGGCCATCTGTTCTGCGAGCAATGCCCTACCCAAGAAGCCTGCCGTGAAGAGTAAATATATAGAGTGTTCTCAAATAAATATAAGTAGTGTAGTAAGGCGTGGGCGATGTGGGCCTCTCGCTCACGGTCTCGCACCCAAAGAGACCTCGCGCAAGCCACTGTTTTAAAAACGAGGAGCTTTTTTTATAACAGATAGGCTCTCTTTTGACCACTTTTTCATCGGATCGGAACTTTCCTGTTTTAATGTTAAGCATGTTGTATGTATGTGTCGGGTTTCGCAACACACTTCCTTGACCAGAACACAGTGATCCTGACGCCAATATTCCTGTTCGCGATGCTACACGCCGCGTCCTACTCGCTCACCATTCTAGACGTAAGTACATATTCCAATTATTTTACTTCTTTATTAATTATAAATAAGGCCTCTCATGCACGAGGTTGCGGGTTCGAACCGAGCTCGTATAGTACGCGGCAAATAAGTTGAACCATTTGCTATGGTTACGCGCAGCCTGAAAATCGTTTTTAATCCTCGTCTCATAAGTTGAACCATGATGATGATGATGGTCGACCTTGAATGCGCAGTAACCGATTATCGGGTCTTAATCGAAATTGAAGGCTGCGCGTAACCATAGCAAATGATTTTATTTGCGTGTACTATACCAATGTGAATTTTTCAATTTATATGTAAGTACTTTTCTATGTTTATCTAGCAAGAACATTGGTGCTCCCCATGCTTCGGAAAGAACGTAAAACCATCCTGTTGGAGGGTCCCGGTTGTCATTCGTAGATTAGATGTTTGACAGTCGTTACAAGTGACAGATGCCAAAAAGTCTGACCATCAGTCTATCTAAAGAGTACCATGTAGCCTAGTAACTGGGCTGTGGAGGTCTGATAGGTTATTGTTCCACGTAAAACACGGGTATTTAGCCACAACCGGTTAGTCTGGAAGCCGACCCGCAAGCTAGTTGGGACACTGCTAGGAAGCATTTTATTACTAGTGGGTCCGGTGGTCGAAATTCGTTGCAAATGCAAAAGAAAATAAACAGTATTTCTTTACATATAATTTCAACAATGACAAATCTAATACATATCCATTCGCGCTATATTGTATGCTTATGTAGTATAAATATATAGCATTCATAAAGGTTGTATTTATGCTATATTTTTTATCGTTTTTTGGCTCTGTATATTAGTGGAAACGACATCAAAATTCGTTGCGTGATTGGAGATAAAGAGAAATAAATGTGTCTTCTCAGCACGCTAAACATGCATCTAAAATTGTATTTAATTGTTTACTTCCGTCATTTCATAGTGTGTACGTGAAATGTATGGGGAACAGTGCGTTGGAAAACGAAAGCAGTTAAATTTTTAACGAGGTGATTGAAATGCGTCAATCATGTTATACGGAAATATTACCAGCACTTTCATCTCGAGGCTGGCTGCTTGGTAACATTTACTTGCTTTGTAATGTGAGACCACATCACGGAATCTAGATTTATTAAAATTGTACAGTCAAGAGTGTAAGTTACTGTCAAAATTACAGTGCTACCAATTAATTTCTGGATTAGAATGATGAAATAGACAAACAGATTATTAATTTTGGAACAATAAACCCTATACGTCCTAACCCAATATAACTAGGTAGGCTGGGCCTAGGTAGCGTGGACATTAATATTAATTAGTTGACTTAATTTATTAATGGATATTAATACTAATAGCTAGCCTGGATATTTAATTTAACATGAACGATACAAAATATGTCTAGTTTTGCTATCGACACTTTATGAAGCATACCTCACTGCCTAGTTCATTATTTACTTTAGAACCTTTACTTTAATAGATTGCAAAGTATATATGTTTTTAAAACACAGAAGTAGCTATGTGCGTATTTTGCCAGTTAGGTAGTTAAAATCCATTCTATATGGTCATTGTGTGGGTGTATGACGTATTCGGTATCTTATTACCTGCCGATATAAACGGCACTATAAATAGCGTACTGTCCACATAATGCAGCATTTATCACAATTCTCTCTATCGCGACCAGGCGACAGACGTTGATTTTTTATCAGTGTAGTCACAATCTGACATCTAATAATAGCATTTCCTCCTACCTTTTTCTTTAGTTACACATAAATGGCTTATTTCTTTATAAAAACGTCTCACACTAATAATAACTCCTGTATCGTGGGTGTATTCACAAACATGTCTTTACAAGTTTGTGAATATAATGTATGTATACACCGTTAAATTTTGATAATTTTAATCTCGTGGAGGGTCGATTCGGTACATGAAACACTAATGATTTGTAAAGATGAAATTAAAACATAAAGTATTTTTTTTTAAACTCGATTTAATTTACGCATGTACAGCACGTTCAGCTGAGCGAGCCCAATGACCTGCAGGTAGTAAGCCACCTACAAGTTCATTGAACTCGTAAAGAAATTAATTTCTTGTGGTTTTTTAGAAAATGTATCTGGTTAACTAAAATCGAAACGGAGCATGAGCAAAGAACAGCTGCAACCAGCTGACGTTTACATAAAGAAAATTAATTTCGAATTGACCCTCCACGGGATTAAAACCATCAAAACTTAACGGTGTTTAATTACATACACAACCCACTCAGACCCGGAACACCTATATCTGTAGGCCTTATGTCTAAACTTATTTCGAATGGAGTTCTTTGCTCATGCTGCGATTCGATTTTTGTCTAATCTGATATATTTTCTAACATTTCATGATTTGATAACGTAATACAAAGTGTTCAAGACAGGGATAGTGAACTAGACAGCTTATCATTGACTGTGACGATGACAATTTATCAATCAATGAATTATTTATGTTGTCAATAAATAAATGAATTTGACCTGTTATTGGTTGGACCAGACGAAGGCAAGTCATCGTGATTCTCTATCAGATCTGAGTAACGTTTATCATCACATTTCTATGTTTAATTATTACTTTATTGCTGACAGACGTTGTCCTTTACTTAAAAAAAAAAATAGAACCGGATTGCAGCGCCACCACCCAGGGACACTCAAATATCAAATCAAAATTTCATTCGAATCGGTCCAGCTGTTTAGGACGTCACCTAATTGGTGATAAACACACTTACAGAGGAATTATACGAGTATAAAGATTTTATTCATGTAGAAGCACTTTTTTTTTTTATTTGTGAATGTGAAGTACCATGGAGCATTTTTATTTTATTAGGTTACAACTTGTTTGACATTAAAAGCATGGCAGTTGAGAGTTTGTCATGCTCACTCAAATGTCTCGCTGATGGTGGCACGTGTTATTGGGTCATTCAGTTCCCTTCAAAATGGTTGAGCTGAGTGGGGCTGAGGCACGCGTCATGCTCGTGAACGGGCGCCGTCAGTAGGGACTGGTCATCTCTTAGCTGCCAGTAGCTTAATTCAATTTCTATTTTTTTAATTAGTTCATTTCATTTTTTCTGCATTGTGCTCACATAATAGACAAGAAAAATGGAACCAAGATTTATGTAACTCATAATATGATTTAAAAAGAGTGGCCATGGAGTTTCTTGCACGTTCTTCTCCATAGAGATCTACGCTTTGGAACGTGCAATTTAGCTTCACTTTTTTATGGACTGACCGACATTTTGACAATTCAAAAGTGCCTGTAATTGGTCTATTTGAAATAAACTATTCTGATTCTGATTACTACTATCTGGTTACTGTTCTTCATGTATATCTGTTTCCGGTTTTCTGGAAAATGGAAAACGGCAACTTTATATTCTTTGTTAGGTTTTTTATTATACTACTAGATAGTCTAAAATAGAATAAACTTTATTGTACACCAAAATAGTAACAGTTCATAGAAACTTAAATGTATGGGTACAATGGCGGTCTTATCGCTGACAGCGATATCTGCCCCGCTTGGGAAGAGCATCGCCGTGTCCTCGTGGGGGCGATCAGCGGCGATCTCTCGCGCCGGGGCTTGGTTCAAGCCATGCACCGGAGCGAGGAGGAGTGGCAGGCGGTCGCCTCCTTTTGCGAAGCAGTAATGCTAGCAAAGGAGGAGGCCGACCGCATTAGGCAAAGGCGCACACGCCGCCGCCGGCGCCGGGATTCCGATCCCGATTTCCGACCACCGTAGGCGCGGGCTCGCGGACGGTGGGCAATGGGTAGCTCGCTGTCCGTCCGTCCGGTAACAGACCGGTCCGAGCTCAAGTCGTCTACGGCGCGCACTGTTCCCGCGCGCCTCAAGGAGTTGTCAGCAAACTGTAGGGGTCCAGCAGGGCCGAAGCCTACTGTGGCCAAAGGTTATGTGAGAATGTCTCCACGGGCCCCGGGACAAAGGCAATATGAATGGAAGGGTAGGTTTTTAGTCAGTAAGAGTCTGACACTATTTCCCGCCCCACCCAAGGGCGGGATTTGTCATTGGATGATTTTATCTACCATAAAAAAAAACCAGACAACCTTAGGATGGATTATAAGAACTGTTACCGATAGATGTAGAAAATTCATTTCTATCTAAAGTAGCTACACCAGACCTGCAGACCCCACAGACGTTTCCCTGTCTTAGCAATGAACTGTTAAACGCGCAAAAATGAAATTGTCTGAATTGTTTTATAAAATTTTCTAATTTTCTGCTTATTTTTCTGAAATTTTCTAGTTTTCTGCGCATTTTTCTGAAATATTTCTAATTTTCTGCTCATTTTTCTGAAATTTTCTAATTTTCTGCGTATTTGTCTAATTTTCTGCGCATTTTTCTCAATTTTTACTTTAATAAGAACCTTCTCCTGACAATTAAAAACAGAAGAAAAGAATTGGCGAAATTGGTCCAGCTGTTCACGCGTGATGACGTGACCAAGCGACATAGGGAGGGATTCAGTTTTATATGATTATTATATACAACATTAGTTTCGAGTATATGCGAAACCAGAAACACATGTCTAGTATTTTTATGTAAAAAATCTAGGTACTTTCATATTTTCATTACTGTATCATGAAAAATCACAAAGTTATAAGCTGGCTATGTTACGATTGACCACACAAAAACATGGTCATCGGCTCATCCGAGCGACTAAGGGGTTGTATTGTTCCCGCACCCAGCTGTGCGCTAGTTCCTGATGCCCGCTATGACCTGCTGTGACCTGTGTGTGTGTGAAAAAAGAAACCTGTGTCGGTGGTGTCCAACTTTATTTAAATATTTTTGGAAAAAATTATAACATGGTGTAAAAATTATTAGAATCTATTAAGTTACTGATTCTAAACAAATTATATATTCAAATTTCGCATATACTAAAAATACTGCTGTATAGATTAATTTTCTTAGCAACTATATAAAAGCTTTAAACATACAAGGTCGTTATGTCTATGTATTGAGATTGTACTGTCAATTTGATTGTTCTGCTGATGCAGTCGGGCAATTAAATATGTACCATGTTAGAAAAACTGATTTATTGGCGAGCTGTGTTGAAGTAATTACAATTGATGTAATTAATTTGTCTAACAAACGAACATTAATATTGCCTTACCAGTACTTGCATTGTTCTTAGTAGTAATAGATTTTTAATTCTTAACGTTTGTGTGGCTCGCTTTAGAGCAAACGTTTAAGACTTAGCATACAGATAAAATAGCGGTGCACTACGTCATTTAGGTATAATTGAAATGACGAAATAAATTGCCATAAACCTCGTCCTAAGGCCTTGCACATCCAAGTATTCTTGACGCCAGGAAATCTTTAGCCACCTATGATTGCCTCCCTTTGTTTCTTTATTGTAAAACTAGCTTCTACCAGCGGCTTCGCTCGTTACATTAATGTGGAAAATATATAGATGTCTCTCAGTGATAAAGCAGATTTCTAAAGGTGAAAGAATTTAAAAAATCAGTCATTTAATTGATTCTACAAATTGTTCAGTTAGTTTCAGTAATATTTTTCAGTTAATTTTAATCTTTTTATATTTTTAGGCCGAAGCCAATTCACAGAGGCCCAGGCATTAGACGATTTCAGTGTTATTGAATATGACATTATGAGTTTGTGTGGCTATTTCATTGATTATCTAAAACCGTGAAAAGACTGTGGTCCCCACTTGGCCACAGTAACATTACATGGCTTTATTATTTCTATTATGGAATACGGTGTCTGGCAATGGATGTCATGATAAAGTACTAATACCATCCAGAACAACATATTAAAAAATTTGGTTTTATAATTAAACAATTTAGGTTGCTATATTACAATTTCTGACCTGCTAAAGCCACCATAACTGAATCTTCATATTAGGGCAACGTTCCTACTCGTGTTGGGGATATGCACTGACAAACTGTCAGCTTTTACAAAATTACGAAAGTCTTTCAACCATGGGCTCTTACTCTATTACTATATTATTGTTTACTCGGATATTTTATTTTATTTATTGTATAAAATAAAATTAAGCCCCTTACAACAGCTGCCCGTGTTGGATTATACTCGTAAGTATTGATCTACAGAAAACAAAGTGACCGTGCGAATGCAAGCATCCGTCATCAAGGATAAGGCTGGGGTTCGAAGTTCAAGCACAGTAATTATATGCTTGTGAATTAACTATTCAAATGCTAAGAATTAAACCTTGTGTGAAAATGGCCGACAAATATATGGCTGTCTCTTTCGACACACAAAGACTAGAGCAATTGAATATAAATTGCACGAAGCTATTAGGTATAATGATAAATAATTTCATGCAATTAATTACAAAGAAGAAAGTTGTAATTTGAAAGTTAGACTTGTAACACTTTTGTTAATATTCATTAGAGTCGCTGCGTTTGTGTTTGTTAGTGATTATTATGTTCATCATAATCTTGTTACTGCCTTATAGTTTGCTTGCGTAATATTTATTCGATTACTTCTTTTTAATAAGTAGATCGTCGTTAGTACCCCGTATTATTCTTTCCAAATATTTCTAGAACATCATACGAATACCTAAGCAGTTAAATTACTCTTATGATTTAAATAAGCATTTATGACAATTAATCGCATCTTAGGAAATTAAAATAGGTAATTGTGATGCTGAAGCCAAGTGCACCTAGTTAAACTTTTCCTTCTTTAGGTTTTCTCAGTTTTCTGAAAGTAAATATTTTTTTATTTCATAATACGCGATGTCGGAAAACACCTATGGTTGTATTGGTAATTCTATGGGTATTTTACAGCAGTGCAGAGCTTTTGCTATGTACTAGACAACCGATAAACATACTTATAGATTTGTAAATACACACATATTATTCTAGATAAATTATACGCAGACATAAAACAAATGGTCATGCTCATCACACAAACGTTTGTATTGGATGGGAATTGAACCACGATCTCCGGCATAGGAATCAGGGCTACCTTTTATTAGACCAACAGGCCAGTCAAAAAATAACTTGGTGATGTGCCTCATTATGAAATAATTGATTGGATTTGTCGCGCTCTGTCCTCAGACTCTGGGTCAGAACTCGATGTGGGTGGCGCGGTTGCTGATCTCGCTGGTGGAGTTCCAGTCGCGCAACATCCTGCGCGCCGCCGCGCTCGCCGAGATCATCCTGTTCCCGCTCGTCGCCATCATGGCGCTGTTGTGAGTATACCACGTTATTAATCATTCTAACAGATTCCCAGTTCTAGGAAGAAAGGATATGATTTCATCTATAAAATATGTTTTTTAAAGGCCTGTCATACCGTATGGATCAGATTTTGGGCTGTGAAAAAGACGAATGAAATAAGATAGCATGTAACAGAGATGAGAATGTTGAGATGAATGTGTGGTGTGACGAGAATGGATAAAGTGGAAAAAGTACCCCCCTCATGCTTATGTAAACATAGGTAAATGCATTTTTCAGTGTTCTGGTTTCGTTATTAATTTATAAGGAGTGGTTATAAGTCTAGAAATAAGGAATAGACTTGAAATAGAGGCTGACTCTTCAAAGACATTGGATAATAAGTTTATTAATAATAATCAAATACATTACACATGAATGTTAACGGTGATCCCCAAACTAGACGTTAGTCTGTATCATGGGGATCAGAGTTGTACATATTCTATATATACAAAAGGTGATTATTCTATATATACATGGTGATTATAAAACAAAATAAAACTAATAGTGAAGTTAATGAATAAAAAAAAAAGAAGAGAACGACACAAGTATTTTAAAAATAAAAAATAAACACGAACATAAGAAAAAAATAAATTAAAGCAAAAATAATTTAAAAGGGATGTTTGTTGCTTTCTTGTGAATTTGGAACATCGATATCGTTCTCTTAAAAAACTGACAAAATATACTGCTGACGTAATCATCATCCAGATTCCCCCGTCCCCCATGCATCAAAACTAAGCAAAGACCCCTCACCCCCGTAATACTTGAATGACCCCTTGTTAGAAGAGATATGAGTATACATGTGGATGGATGGAGAGAGAGAGAGGGAGGCCAAAGAAAAGATAGATGGATTGTGTGAGAAGCGATATGATAGAGAAAAGAGTGATAGCGTTAGGGGTGACAGGGCACATCGCCGACCCCAAATAAAACGGGACAAGGGCAGGAAGATGACGGTGATGATGATGAACCAATTCGTAAGAATTGGTTTCAATGTAACAATCACACAATGTGACAATCTACAGATCTTAAAGCGAAAATTGATCGATATGTGTATACCTATCTTGCCCAGCCTAACCTATAGTAATCAGACTTAGTCGCAAAAGTTTCGCCTTGTAGTTTATCAAAGAGCAGTGGAGCGCAGTAGCCTGGGCGTCCAAAGAGCTGACAGAATAAGTAACACCATGTTGCACTCATAAACCGGGTCATAGACAAAAGGCTGCCGGATTAAAACGTCGAAACGTCAATCGCATTTACAATGACCGTTGGGCAAGGCTCCACACGCATCGAGTGGAATTAATAAGATACAAGATACAAGATATGTTTATTTTGTGAAACATGAGTACAGATTACAGGTCTTAAAAAATAAATACAAGGTGGCTACATGTTTTGCCAGTTATGGCGTACAAAATTAGATGTATCGTAACAATGAAATAAAAAATTGAAATATTATAAAGTTAAGATGTCAAAATTAAAATGTCACAATAAAATTGAAATGTCAAAATTAAAACTAGAATGTAAATATTACATGATTTACATATACTGAAAAATCAACTTCACTTAATAGGACTTGACCTCAACCTATCTAAATGCGAGTTATTCATATCTGACAGTACTGACAGACAACTGACTCTTTCCAAATTCAACTCAATAGCCCCTGACATAAAAATTATAGAAAGAAGCTCTCTTCGTCTCCTTGGGTCTCCTATTTTCGAGGATTCCTTTCCCAATTTTGTTGAGGAAAAAATTCAAAATTTTAATGATATTTCGGAGAGATTGCTGGAAATTAATATGCATTCGGCCATCACCTTAATTCGTTTCTGCTGTTTCGGCCCTAAATTAACATATTTCCTGCGCGCTTCTCATTTATGGAAACACCACCATCTTTTGGAAAAAATGGACCAAATTATCCGGCATACCCTTACGTCAATTTTAAACGTGGCCATGGATGACCGAGCTTGGGCTCAAGCTACCCTTCCCATCCGTATGGGAGGCCTCGGCGTCCGCAAAATTTCTAGTATTAGTTTACCTGCTTTTATATCCTCGGTACACGGCACTGAGAAGTTAATCAGGAATATCCTATCTCCCTCACTGATTGATTTCAATGTGCCGTGCTTCACCGAGGCTATAGATGCCTGGAGACTCGCTTGCCCGAATACAAATCCGCCCATCAACCCGGCTTCCCAGAGACGGTGGGATGAGCCGCTCTGCAAAGTAGTTCAGGAAAACCTAATTCTATCTTCTGCTACCACTGCGGAGCGTGCGCGCCTGCTGGCTGTGGGAAATTGGGAGTCAGGCCTTTGGCTTCACGCACTGCCGTCGTCGAATATTGGCACCTTGTTCGACGATACTACTTTCCGCCTAGCTGTTGCCCTACGCCTTGGCGCTCCTTGCTGTTCTCCTCATCGCTGCCACTGTGGCGAAGTTGTCAACAGCCTCGGTCACCACGGTCTGTCATGCTGCCGAAGCGCGGGACGCATAGCGCGGCACGCGAATATTAACGACATTATCCGACGAGCCCTTGTCACCGTCGGCGTCCCGGCTGTTTTGGAACCGCATGGGCTGGCACGCGACGATGGTAAGAGACCGGACGGTATGTCATTATTTCCGTGGAAGATCGGTAGACCTTTAGTGTGGGACGCTACCTGTGTCGACACTCTTGCGCCATCCCATCTTCCTAGCTCTTCGTGCTGTGCTGGTGCTGCCGCTGCGGCTGCGGAGAACCTCAAGCGGCGGAAATATAACAACCTTGTCGGCAGTTATATTTTTGAGCCGTTTGGGGTTGAAACTCTTGGGCCGTGGGGACCGAGTGCTCATGCGCTTTTTAAAGATCTCTCTAAACGTTTAGTTGACACTTCGCGTGACCTAAGGGCTGGCTTTTACCTCGGTCAGAGATTAAGCATTGCCATTCAACGTGGCAATGCCGCCAGCCTTCTGGGCACACTTCCAGTCGACAGCGATGCGGATGAGTTCTATGACGCCATTTTTTAGTTAGGAGTAGGTTTAAGTGTATATATAGTTTTAATTTGTATTTTATAAAGTTGTTGAATTTAATGTTTCTTCATAATATATAGGGAATGTAAATATTGAAATAAAAATGTCAAAAGTTAAAATTAAAATATGAAAAAAAAAAATGTTAAAAACTTTAAATTAAAATGTCAAAATTGAGATCAATATGTCAAAAATTCGAATTAGTAATGTTAAAAAAAAAAAAAAACTAATTCTACAATAATATTACAATTCAATTTGAACATAACACAATCGTTCAGATTTTATGTAAGCGAAATATCATTTAAAAATTCGTCTACACTGTAATAGCACTTCTCTAATAATAACCCTTGAAGGGACATTTTAAATTTGCTTATTGGCATACATTTAATAGTATCCGGTATTTTATTATAAATGTTAGGAGCAATACCAAAGAAACTCTTTTTCAGTAAAGCAGTTTTACACTTGTTTTGACATAACAAATTTTCATATTGGCTACGAATTGGGGTTCGCTTAACTGCTGAAAATTTTGGAAATAAATGTAGATTTGTTTTTACAAATAATGCAGTTTCAAATACGTACAAAGATGGAAAGGTTAATATTTTAAATTTCTTAAAGTAAGGGACACAACTATCCGTTGTTCTTAGACTACACATTGATCGTATACATCTTTTAAGAAAAAGAAAGATGGAAGGCACCTTCGATGTCAGAACAGAAATGACTAGACACGTGCCAAACTGGCAGATTCGCGACATCATCTTGGCGTCGATGAATAGCAAGATGACGTGGGAGGGTGTAAAATTATGGTACTTAAGTTTTTATCTTTTTGAGTTAGAATGGCTAGGTATAATTATTGTGAGCAAATATTACGAATGTGTGATGGCGTTGTTACACGCGATTTTTTTTTTTTTTTTTTTTCCGCAACTATTACACAACACCGTCTAGTCCCAAGCTAAGCAGAGCTTGTGTTATGGGCACCAGACAGCTGATAAACATACTTATATAATTCTAAATACATACATATTATAGATAAATAACACCCAGACTCAGAACAAATGATCATGCTCATCACACAAACATTTGTTCTGGGTGGGAATCGAACCCACGACCTCCGGCATAGCAGTCAGGGCCACTAACCACTAGACCAACAGGCCTGTCAATTTTGTTCAGTTGTATTGGGGTTGATGAACTTAATTTGTTCCAAATCTATTCAGAATATTTGAGATTTGAAAAAAAAATAAACCACAAATGATATGTAATACTTATCTGTATAATAATAGTGTACGTTGGTAAAATTATAAACAAAAAATGTTTAATATTATTACTTTTAAGGAGTAACTTATTGTGATATTATTCATATTATAAAAGATATATCCTACCGATGAGGCCGTAGTTTCCTAGCTGACTACTCTGAGAAGAAGTCCCGAAACAAACTCGGGGGTTCAAAGGCTCGTTTAAAGTCCATACAACAAATATGTAATGGTCAAATCACGTGAGAACCATGCAGACTAGTGTGTGAGATGTTCTTTTGAAGATTGTTTCCCATCCATTCCCATATAGATTTGAGTGGACCAGTCAGTGCAAGGATTTGTCAGTATTCGTAAAGGTCAACTCAGGACTACTCAACGACTTGACGAACAATACCAAGGAAAGGACATTTGTGTAGGCCACAGAAAATACTAAAACTTGCCATACATATGTACGTTTAAATAACAATCCGCGTAGTCCTCACATCATATTTCCTTTCATATAATAAAAGGAAATTTATAAAATAAAAAAGTTTACAAAATGTAATAAATACTTTGCATCTTTCTTTTCTGTTCAACCTGTGAGTGACCGCGCTTCAGGTCTTGTTAGCGTCTCACAATACCTCTTTTGCAAAATTTCGCCTTAGTAACTTGGAAAAATCAACCTTTTTTTAAATTTACCGTTCAACTTTACCGGTGTGCATGTAGTCTACGTAGTCTAGTATTTATTAGGTAAAAAAGGGGCGCGAGGCCCGGCACCCCTCGCCCGCGTGTGTCCTCGCAACGGATGCCCGCGCGGGTCCTTGTGATGGAGGTCATTTGTAAAGGAACGCGGCCCTAAGTTCAGTGTAGTGTAGAATCGACAATAATTAGGGGGACCAAATACATTGACGGTATTCACTAAATGTTGGATGGCTTCCACAGCGGCTACTGCGGCCTCCTCACGCCGTTCGTGTACTACTACTTCGTGACGTGGCGCTACGCGTCACGCCGCAACCCCTACACGCGCAACACGTTCCGTGAGTTGCGAGTGGCGGCCGAGCGCGCCGCCGACAAGCCCGCCCTCCCCGCCGCGCTGCGCTCCGGCATCCACTCCGGCGTGCAGCTCGTGTGCCGCATGGCGCCGCCCATGGAGCACGTGCAGCAGCAGTAGGTAATGTGTCACTAGCTATAGAGCAACACGTTCCCCGAGCGCGCCGCCGACAAGCCCGCCCTCCCCGCCGCGCTGCGCTCCGGCATCCACTCCGGCGTGCAGCTCGTGTGCCGCATGGCGCCGCCCATGGAGCACGTGCAGCAGCAGTAGGTAATGTGTCACTAGCTATAGAGCAACACGTTCCCCGAGCGCGCCGCCGACAAGCCAAGGTCTCCCCGCCGCGCTGCGCTCCGGCATCCACTCCGGCGTGCAGCTCGTGTGCCGCATGGCGCCGCCCATGGAGCACGTGCAGCAGTAGGTAATGTGTCACTAGCTACAGAGCAAGTCTCCCAACTTTTGTCTTGCATTTATTTTGCCTTATTAGAACTGTCACGCTTGTATCTAAACCAAAAACTTGATATTAACAAGACTTTTTCGTTTCAGGTAAATATCTCGTACGTAAGGTCAGTTAAGGTGAACAGAAAACTTTCTACATCACTATCGTTCTTTTATATGAAAACTACGCAAGTGTGCAGTCTCCACGTCTGGATGTGTCTATGGTTCAGTGTTCTTCCGTTGCGAATTATTTGACGAATACACGGATCAATTTATGCATTTTCCTGCATGTATGTATTTGAAAATATTTTTTAAATATTGTACATTGTCACCAATATCTAATTTTAAAATATTGTCATGGTCCGTTATTTTTATTGTGAAATTGACAGCCTAATAAAATGAATTATATATCCATAAAAAATATTCTGTAAAGGTCAACATCGATTTAAAGGCGAACAAAACACCGTCCGTTTGGGCGTCTTAAAATGTAAGAACTATCTATCCAAACCATTGCAGTACAAAAAAAGTATACTAAACAAGCACATTATTTAGTTATGGTAACCCTGACTGAAAGGGACGACACTGCCATAACTAAATAATCCCGTACATGTATTCCAATGCATTTCATAGCATAATCTTTTGGTTGTTTAACAAATCAGTATATTATATTGTAGCTTAGAAGATGTATTTTATGTATTTAAGTTTAATTTCTATTTAACGTCGGTCCAATTTTATTTAAGACATAAGGAATGTTTAAGTTAGACTGATAAGTGATTTGTTCAATGTAGGTTTTTTATTATCGAAACGGAATTGTCTGTCAGTATTTTTGTCACAATGGAATTAATTTGTCGTTGGGGTTTGGTGGAAATCTTTAGATTTGTGTTTTCTATGAGCTATACGAAATATTTTGACCAGTGATTTCTATATATTTAGGCGTCATTTCACGTTTATGGTAATGTTCCAGTTTACGGATCATTCCATTTGTGCTTAGTTCCATTTTTGTCCAATCATGGTCTGTTAATATTCTCAATATTTAAATCTATCAAACATGGCAACGAGCACATATCTCTTTGAAATTAAAACTGATCATAAATATAAATGTTACATTATTTTTGTGAATCGTGTATTCCTTATTGTTTTGGTTAGGTTATGTATCGCCAGCGACATTTTTGTATTTAGCAATAATTTTAATGCACTTGGTTTGGGGTGAATGTAGTCTGGTTTTTAAATAAATGTTGGTATAAACGGTATTGAGTTTTTTAATTTCCTGCCCTCTACACTCACGCTGTCTTTTTTACGAAATAGTGCAATGCAGTGAGACCACAGAACAGAAAATGTTGTAGTGAGACGTTATAGTTATAATATTCTCTTTGGCAGTGCATGGGTTCACTTAGCTTAGTGATGTTAAAGGTGAACGCACACGCCACGTTCGCCTCATATACGAGGCGAACGCGTCGAACCAATCAAATTAAAAGAATTTTATAATTCAGTCGTAGATTCGGGCGCGATTCGACGCGGTGAGGTGTGCATGGTTTCATAGAATTTCATGCCTTAAAGAATTAAAAAAATTCTTTCAATTCATTCGTCGCGTTCAATTCGGATGTCTTCGTTCACCTCAGGGCTTGTTTACGGACGCTTTAGTATGACGCGACATGTTGCGGCCGAAGACACCCTGAGCGAGCCGTTTCAAACCTTATTTTAATTAGTTTTGTCATGAAACTGTGGCCTATGTGACTTGTATAACGCGGTGACACACCTCGACAGTCCGCAGAATGAAATGGCAAGCCACGACATATATTTGTATTGAAATAAGGGTTAACGCTGCGTTAAGCGGGTGCCCGCGTGGTCCCACATACAAGTGCTCCGTCGTCGCTCGCACCCCTTTTGGTACGTAATTATACATTAAAGTTCGCCATCGACACTACTACATGCACACAGTTAAATTTTCTTTGATGGTGACCGCCGCATACGACAGACACTCGCGTAGTCACGCGACGAGTAGACCGCTTAACACTTGCACTATTATTTGTGACGAAACGAAAACAAGGTTGTACGGTTGCAAGTGATAGCACTGTAAGGTTACCACCACTTGGGCAGATAGCAGAAATATTGTGTAAAGATGGCAAAATTAGGTTTTTTTCAAACTCCAAGGTTTAGGTGTCTGTATAGAAAAACAAAAAGATTTTGTTGGATTTTTTTTTATTAATTATAGCTTAAGACCTAAGCCACAGGTGGCACGGGCTGGGGAAGCGGCGCGGGCGCAAGGGAGCGTACGTCACTAGTAGGCTCCAGTGGGACAGGCTCGTCCTTGGGCTCTGTGACCAGGATGTGGTCGGGCTGCGGCTTCTTGGGACCGTTCTTGCCTTGTTGGTCCCATGGCAACATGATCTTGACCTGTGGATGAGATTATTTTCAGGAATCAATAGTTAATAAATCTGTGAGTTCCATCTAAATTGCTATACAATCTTGAAAGTTAACAGACACTTTAAAGGACGCTTTCAATTTATGCGTTTGTTGACCGCCCGCTGCGGTGCGTTAGTCGTACTGCATACGGACGATCGTATTTTTCATACAAAGCGCGCGGTGCGGCAAGCACCACGTGTTCAACTCAGTGTTGAATAGCGCATCGCTGGCATATAAACGGACGGCAGCCAGATACGTTTTCAATTTAGGCGCTTGTTTTTGGGACTACTAACGTACTGCAACCTAGACTTGAGGTATACTAGGTAGAATGCGTACTGAGTCTTAGGACTACTTCGGCAGACACGTACTTCGCTTGTCCGCCGAAATACTTAGTCCAAAAACTAGGTCCACGAGTATTTAATAATGGCGTCTCGAGTTTTTTGACGTTTCCTTATCTAGCGAGTCTTCGAACATATGAGTAATATTAATATCGAGACAATGAAGTAATGGTTAATTATTAAGATTTAAATTCTTTTAATTTACAAAATCAAATTCTAACCATCTAGGTTCATTTTTAATTTTTTTTGCATTGACTTTTTTTTTTTGAACAAAGTTACATTAAAAAAACCATTTAAAAATAGTAGCCCATTGGCATCAGGAACATTATTGTTATTTTTTGTTGATTTTCTTTTTTAAACAGTACTTTCTGCACGTTTCTTACACCTAATCGCGTTCATCGACTAGGTAGTCCATCAAATATTTACATACGCCTAAAACCTAAAAAAAAAAACTAAGAAGCCTAAATACTCGAGACGCATTTATGTGGTGCACCCGGAATAAGTCTGCGCGTCCAGCGGCAGATCTATTCCAAAAACCTGTTCCAGTAAAGCTCGTTCGACGGTTCTTGGCGCGCCTGAAGTTAGGTTCTGCGAACTTTAGCGCTTATGCACTCGTAAAAAAATAAATGGTTTTAAAAAATAAATGCCAATAGCAGTTGTTATTGCTGTTAACAACTGATACTGGCATTTATTTTTATAATTCATTTTTTTAACGCGCTTATTTTGAGCGCTAAAGATCGCAGAGCCTAACTTCAGGCGCGTCAAGAACCGTCGAACGTACTGTACATACGTTTCATCGCGCAACCGGCCGGCTGCGGCAGCGGTCCGACATGAAACGAAACTGAAATTGAAAGCGCCTTAAGAAAATTCTATACCTTGTGAAAACAGAATTTCTCAATCTACATATCAATCGCCATTTTCTGTTTCTTAGGCCCTAAAAAAGCAAATTAATTTAAACTTTGTCATATTGTGATAGTTTGTTCTATATTTTGATAATTACGTAATTTTTTTTTCTACTTTATTATATTTTCGAACATGTTTCAATTTCATGCACTGAGAATCTGCGAAAAATTATAGATTCAAGAATACCACTGTGGTTGAACAGTAAGAATGAATCATTGCTTCATATATAAATGTCCAGCTTGCACCGTACCAGAGCCTGTACAGACAAGCCCTCCAATAAACAAGCTGAGGCAATCTGCCACAAACATTAGACCTCAAGCCAATGAGGGGCAAGAAATCCCTGATATTGTGGCCTACGGCACTATAAAAATACACAATTTATCTTTTATAAAGTGATCAGTGTCAATAGTAACAAATTTGTTTTTGGAACCAATTGAAACTTTTTGGAAAAAGTGCCAAAAATTGAATTGAATTAGATCCAGATTAGATTTTGAATAAATATAAAATGGGCAATCTGGTTTCTTTGTAAATCAAGACCAACTGAAATGACTGAATTATAAGCTTTTCAAGCACCAACTATTCAGTCAAAACCAGAATTTCAGTCAAGACTAGTTTTCATTCTCACCTTAATTCCGAGCACTCCTTGCCTAAGCAGCACGTGTCGTGTGGCTGTGTTGACGTAGTCATTGCATGGGTCACCAGAGTGGATCATGAGGCCATCCACGAACTTCATGGACTTGGCACGCTGACCACGCAGCTTGCCGGACACCACCACCTCACAACCACGGGCACCAGACTCCATGATGAAACGGAGGACTCCGTAGCATGCGCGACGCACGGCGAGACCTGACGACGATTGATAAAGATTATGTTTAAAATATATTAACTATTTTGGTTAACAATAATTTGTTTGAGTTTTTTTATAGCAAAGGTATAATTCTAGTATATCTAGAAGTAGGATAGGCTTGATATTAATTGTGGACACTGCCACTGCTATTGTTTCACTCTTAGTTATTTGAAACTTGTAGACAGATATTCTGTTTACTTCTTAACCCTTTGAATACCATAATTAGCCGATGTCCGCTTTTGGCTTGAGTAATTAAGACCTCTACACACCAAAAGCCACTGGCGTTAGCGGCTCGTTTTGCGTCTCATGTTCGCTTTCTTAGGGTGGCACACAGCCCACTCATAATAGTCACTAATACCACCTCGAGAAGCTGGAAGTGGTCACATAGGTAGCTGGCGCGCGCCACGTCCACTTGTGGTTGGTGGGTGTTATTTTTTTAAACTCATGTGTGCAGTATTAGTTATAATGGACTCTGATGAAGAAGGTTTCAATGCGCAAGAGGCATCTGACAGTGGTTTGTATCAGCGTTTAGTTGCCAGGCTGGGCCACAAGAAGTATTATCCGTGTTATTAACCGTGTAATTCAGGCAAGCCATGTATAAAAACTACAGGAAATTATGTTTGCAGTCATGGACAGTGGACTGTGTGTGGCAACCCTTACTTGGCCAAAGGCTTGTATATCACACATCCTCTCTTGTAAACTCGGCAATTACTAACTGCTGGATGACATAGGCTGCAGAGGTCCAGGTTGCTGTTATGCTACTGGTAATAACCCACCACTCTACCTAGTAAGGCTTTGGTTTTACTTTAATCAACCTTCGTTGTGTAGTAACTGATTTTCACACCACAATTGAAGTGCTGCATGCATAACAACAACCACCATTTTGGTTCAACTTATTTTTTTTAACTAATATGTTAAACCAAGAATAACTCTGAACTGACTAAGATTTGAAACTTGGTGCCATAATAACTTTTAATCAGCTTGAAAATACCTATCCAATGATATAGCTACATAGATAGTCCTTTGCAATATACTTTGGCAAATCACAAAACTTTAATTCATTATTTCCCAAGAGGACGCCGGCGTCCGCACACCTATTGTCTTACTATTGTCTCTAATTACAGTATTCAACAGGTTAATATCATGAAACTAAGGGTTTCCAAAAGTTATATTTTGCTTCTTTTGTCTAATTTCATGTGTCATTTGATTGAGTACTCATATGTTATTCAACTAATCACCTAGTGATGATTTACTACTTAATTAGGGCCCCTACGATGGTGAATGATGTACTCCTATATGTCAGTTTAATTTAAGAACTGGCATTAGACCTGTAATTTGTACTAAATTAATCACAACTTTGCTCCACAAATATGAATGATGAACGAGATATATGCAAGAGCATCACAAAGTGACTATGGGTAGAAGCTGCTTAAACTTAACTAATTTCAATGCATTACAAGATGAGTAAGTTCCCTGATTGAGGGATTACAGTAAAAATTAAGTATATTAAAATGTATAAGGTTGGAACAATAAAAACACGAATAAAAGTACAGAAACTAACCTCCAATGAGTTTATATCTGAGCGACTCAGCCTGCGCGATGGCGCACAAGCCGCGGGTCGCCACCTTCTCGGCGTACAGCTCCACCGACTGCTCGGGGATGTTGAACCTCTTGCGGACAACGGAAGTCAGCTCACGAATCCTGCGGCCCTTCTCTCCGAGCACGCTTTGTGTCCTCGTAGCCATAATGATGATCTCCGAACGAGTCGGAGTGACGCGCACCTCCACGCCGGAGTAGCCATCCTCGGCAAGCTCCCTGGTCAAGAACTCATTGAGTTCCGCCTTGAAAACTCCGTCCCCGACGAACTGCAAATTCACCGAGAGGTTATGTTATGGTCATTGTATTTTTTAACAAAAACTTTCCGGATACAACATTGGTACTTTGGCCACATGGTTATTTATCAGATTCGGCGCAAATACGTTACGGTAAAACAAGACACAAGAGAAACATAACAATCCCAGTGCAGGTGACAAGTACTGGACTATCCACTAACATCACAAGTTTCACAAATATATCGGACCCATAATTTGGGTTTAGAGGTTTATCAATTATCGTTTAACGATTTGGATTATATATTTCAGTAATAAACACTAATTTTAACGTACTTTTCGCTTTTTAGAAATGTTGGCCACTGCCATGATTGCAACAGGGGAGCGAAAGAAAAGGCCGGAAACAGACTATACTAGTGATGAGCCCCTCACTCGTGAGGTACCTTAAATGAGTAACTCGCCTCGACGAATTGAAAGAGTTACTCGATTCTCAAATTTGAACCACCTCATTCAATTCCTCATGAGGTTTACGGAGTACTAGTGCGACGCGCACAGTGAGTATTTTGTCTGAGAACTCGCGAGGCGAGTGACGAGCAACATTGATGAGTGAGTGAGTGAGTAAATTCCGTTGAATTTTGGTTGAAATAGAGTACTAACAATATTTATAGCGTTTAATGATTATGAACCTTATCTCCGTACAATAACGTCACTAATAAATATTACCTACGTGGTAGTTTTGTTGCATTTCGCTCTCTCCCTCAACGCGATTCGCGGCGCTTGGCAAGATTTTCTATCTCTTTCACGCTCGGTGCTTCGTAACTACGACTCGTGAGTATTCGTGGAGTCGTGAGGCGCCATCCAATAGCTAGATCTGTACAAACACCTCGCCTCAAATGAGGGGTACCTCGTGAGTACCTCGCGAGGTAAAATGAGGGCCTCCCTCATTCTCACTTTTATTAAGCGAGTTACCCAACACTAGACTATACAAACGTCAATGTCAATTTTTAGTTACGTTCGGAAATCGTAAAAGTTCTGAAATCGAATTAAGTTGAATCGATTGGAATAATGTTTGGAATAGATATTCAATTTTTTTTCTATAGGTTTCGCTCGGCTTGTGCATTTTTACGAGATTATTTTATTTTTATTTCTTGAAAGAACACAATGGTATTTTTCCGTATTATATCGATGGCTTTTTCAGTAAAGGTATGTCACTCCCTCTCGTTACACCCACCGGAGAAGTATATAAAAAAAAATATATATGAAAATGAGTGTTGCGAGTATTTTAGGATATTACTACCTCACGCCTTTTTTTCGAACATTTTAATGGTTTCTTTTTGCTATGATACATAGATATACAAAAAAAAGTTAGTTGTTGTTGTATTTAGCGCACATAACTATAATAACAATAATTCCGAAATGGCCTATATCTTCAGGATGGTTTAGGAGAATTTTTAATTCTGCTTGTCCGCAATCCACTTGGCTCAAGCTTGACTTAGGTTTTGCTTTCTGCTAATGTTCTATTGAAAGTAGGCACTTATCCTTGCGTTACTTATTTAACAAGTAGCCAGTCTAAAAACATAATAATATAAATTATTAGTTTATCATTCTGAGCTACACCTTTATCTGCTGTAGCCACCAGTCTCACTTATGGCCAATTTAAAATGGGTTGTCTCTGACCAGTGACTTTCACAGATGCAATGGATTCGAACTCCGTCCATCCGAATTCAAAACATTTCTAGAACTTATCGAGTGTGAAAGAGTCATTCGTGTAGAAGTGTAGCCAGTAGAGTTGCCCCCTGTCAAGCAGCCTTCGGCACACAGGCCGGTAGGTAGATTTTTATTTTATTGTTGATAGGTTCGCGCTTGACCGCTATCTCACCTGATGGAAAGCGACGATGCCGTCGACGATGCAGCCGGCTTACCTAGAAGTAACCTGTTCACTCTTGACTTAAAGATTCCCGGGTTGCAAACCATCAGGAAACACATGACTCCGGCAGGTTATAATGGAATAACCTGCCGGAGTCGAGGATGCTAGTTTGCTCCCGTTGCGGCTAATGTGGTCGAACCGAGATTTCCGCATCACCTTCTTACAAGACTTGCCAGCCCTGTTCTTCTGACTCACATCATTCGCCTTGTGAATACGAGCGTCGTAAGTAACCCAGTCTTAATAATCAGCCTTACGTTCTGTACTGTAAGTGTGCCTTGTGTAGGCGCCAAATAAAATACATTTTTATAGGTAAAGAAAAAAAAAAAAACAGTAATTTTATTCAATGCAATTTATTCATTACTCAAGATCTTTTCATTACATACAAACGCACCATATACTTAGCATAACAATAATTTATTTATGGACTTTATTGCCCTAATGTGTAAAGTATTGAAAGAAGACATGTCATGCAAATAAATAATCCTGCACAACGAATATTATAATTATTAGATATAAACAACAGTTAAACATTTAATAAGTTTAGTCAGTGGTTAGTTGAAAAAAGCATGTGCATAATATATAATTACAATTTAAGGATCGTGAAACATTTAACTAATGTTAATAACAATATTGAACAATGTTTAACGAATCTATTATCTATGTTAGATTATTTATCTGTGGCCTAGCGCGGGAAATCAAATAATCTTGGATTAATTCCCTTCTACCTTAAAAACCAAAAAAATAAACTGATTTTTATGTAAATAAAGAACGATCTAACAACTGTAAAATGATACAATTGCGTCTAAATTCTATAACAAATTACACCGTGTTTCTTTCTAGGTGCTAAATAAACAAACACATACTAAAACTTTTTCCAATTCACTTCAATGCTACGGGACTACCAAGGAGAGAACTTGAAGCAAGCCAAGCGGGACCCGCGGTCTGTAGCAATTGAATTATATTTACTTACTCATCAAAACAATCGGGATACTCTAATCCTTTCAAAATACTTATTAGAAATGCCGATCGCGTTCATCAAACTAAGCCTACTGCGAAACTACAATTCTACAATTTCTAAGTCTATTTAATAACTATCGTACGCTCAACAACTTTATAGTGTTAATTTATAAGGTAAAGTTACACTAGGCGAAACTTTTGTAAGGGCAGTTGGTAGATCTTTTAATACGTGTTTATCGTAAGGGCTAGGTTGGTATGTAGCAAAAAAGCATATAAAGCTAAAATTAAGCATTTAAAGTTTATGAAAGGAAATTTTAAACAAATTCTAGATAACAGGATTTGACAAAAACGTAAATTTCTTTTGTTAACGCGTGAAGTACGTGATTAGAAACTTAAACACTTTGAACATAGATGCCATAAAATATTAGTTTTTCTTCAAATAGAATAATTTTAGCGACTTTTACAAATTACAATGCACACTTCATGTAGCTTAAATTTAAATGGACAGTGATAATTATCATACAAGGTGCCTTATCCTATTAAATAAAAATGTTATTATTATTTCTAATCCAACATTCACGACCTATAACTATTTAATCTTATTAATAATGGACAGAATTGCATGTAGCGTGTTTTTGATAAAAACAAATATTTAGGGTGAGGCGTGAATAGATTGCGAAGGATTTCTAAAGTGATGGTGCCAGAGATAGTAATATTTTAATATTTTATGTTGGTCACACTGAATTTGTAGTAGACACAATTTCTGTACAGATGGCGAAAAAAGTGTTTTCTATAAATTATTTTAAGCTTCTCAAAGCCGTATGTGCTAGAATACTGCGAGACTAAAGTATAACTAAGTCGCACTGCTAATGGGTGATATATTAGAGCTAAGGCTTCGGAACTGAAACGATAGTCGAAATTGCAGCTAAAACCAAATGATTTGTCTACAATAAGCATAGTTCTATATTATAATAAATAGAAGGTACATCTACGTGTAACTGGGTACGCTACGACTACAGAGGGACGTGAGTTCAAGGGTTCGAGAGTCATTTGTACAATTATCTAATAACTACGTGAATAATTCGACTATAGAATTTTTCTAGAAAAACTTTTTTATCTAAGACTAGAAGAATCCTCTTTACCACGAAGTTCTGGTTTCTTGTTATGTTAAGAAGTACAATGCGATTAGTTTCCAACGTTCGGTGTATCTAGCTGGTAAGGAGGAATTTCGGCTTAATACTGAAGCAAGTTATGATTGAATTATAAGTAGTTTCGTATTATATAATCACTGATCTGTCTCTCATATTGTTAACCTTAGTTTTGGCACAGAGATAGGAAAACGACGAGAAGAATAAACTTTCGTATGTCTAGGAGTGCATTTAAGCCTAAATCACAGAACGGAAGGAGCGGTGCGGGCGTAGTGATGCAAAAATATAGTTTATAATTAATTGTATATTAAATACAATGTTACACGACGTATGCGTAAAAAACTATGTTTTTTGTAACGTATATGTGACGTCACTTAGCCGTAACACAACTTTATTTAGCATTACATTACATTACATTAATATAGTCTAAACTCGTCCTAACGTTTATATTGACATAATTTAATTAGCGAAAATTACTACTTTATTGGCACTTTCGCGCTGTTGTCCAACCTCCTCGAGAGCACAAATGCTTTATTGAAAAAAAAAATCCAATTGAATAAGCAACGCGTGTAGGGTAGCATAAGTCAAATATTTGTGCTTAAATTAAATAACAGGCAGTCACGATAATCCAAACTACTAAAATCATAGCAATCAATGGTATAAGGGCAAAAAAAAGAAACAAAATAATTCGCTATAACCATTTAATAAAAACCAAAAATTAATTACAACAACGTCAATTATTTTATTATAAATTCAAAATTAAGTACTTGTTTACCCACCACCACTAAAATAGTACAAGAGTGAAAAAAAGGAATGTGTCAAATAATTGTTAATTATGGAATAATAGAAAGAGCACATTTGATAATTTAAATAAAAATTGAAAATATATAAGGTATCTGATAGTTGGCAGGAATTCATAGAAAATATATTGCACTTGTAAGTCAATTATAAATAATAGATTTAATCTCAAAATAATACATTCGAAAAATTTAATTGGACGTAATTTGAAAGGAGATCTTAGTTAAGTATATAAATAAAATAATAAATACACTATATTGCGTTAAATTAATAAACTTTCCCTATGGCACTACATAAATAATTTCTTGTAAATTAATTGGTTCATTTCATAAAACAAACTTTTATAATACATAGACTACTACTAGTGGGCCCAGGATTGAAAGAATATGATAAAATTAAGAGTTCGATTATCTTCAGATATTTTAAATTAAAATATTCCTTCAAACCTACGAGCCAATATTTTGCTACATCATAAAAAAAACTTCTACAGTAGCTTTTTAAATGCCACATTGGCAACACTAAAGTGGTACAATCAAAGCCAGAAGTGGGGCCGAATGATTTACTGAAATATTAGTATATAGTACAATGCTACGACTTCATTTCTCTTTTACTTAAATAAATAACAATTGATTAAGTACCAATAAAATATAATTGTTTATAACTACGTTACTTTTCATCTTAGACAAAATGTTAACAAAAAGATCTTAATATAATAGAAATTTGGTAGTAAACTGAATGGAATGTTTTGAAGTCTTCTAAGTTTAATGTCTTGGCATTTTGATGCAATTAATCAATTAAAAACAAAATCAATGGAATGTCAATGCAACTTAAAAACTAATTAAGTACTTACTTGCCAGTTGCTTAAAACTTTTATTATCCAATATAGCATTAATGTGTCGAAATTTTACAACCCAATAAGATTTTTAATAATTTAATATTTTGACGAGTGCGGTAGTTTAAACTCTAGCTGACTTTAGCTGCCATTCAATTTAAAATACCACACTTTTTAATATTAATCGCACTGTCCCGTACAACCTTTCGATCCTAAATGGATTATCATCAACATATCGAGAATATAATCCCTTTTATTTAGTTAATGTTGAATAGTATAGATGGCACTGTATAAGAGCCTGAAACTGCTCGAAATCGAGATGTTTTATGGTGTAAATTGTAAAGAACAGTGACTAGTTAATCGTAATGGCAGCCATTACGTTCTATCATCTACTCTGAGCGTAATATCGATACCTAGATGCGAACAGTAAAGCCGGAGACAGACTTTTAACACCCGACGTGATGTTGACACTACGGCTGAGGTCGGGTGCTACGAGTGTGTCTGGCAGGTAATTGAATCGTGTCGTAATAATAAGTGTGGTACCGCGCTCAGTACCGCTGTTGATACTCGTGGTGCCATCTGTTGAAGTCTATGTGGAACACAACCAGGGAGCCATTCTCAAGACCCGCTAACAGGAACCTGGAAAAAGTAATGTGATATTATTAGTATGTATGAGCAGCAAAGAACCGTTACACGCAGAAGTGACTGGTCATTTAATTTCTTTGCATAGGTAGGATTAATTAGAATTATTGATTCAAATACAATAGAAATCTCAGCGATGACGTCAGGTACGTACTTCTGGTCGTGGGAGAGCGCGAGCGAGGTGACGGGCGCGCCGGCGGGCGGGAAGGCGTACAGCGGCGCCAGCGTGAAGGCGCGCCACACCTCCACCACGCCCGCGTCGCCGCCGCACACCAGGTACTCGCCGCAGCGCGACAGCACCAGGCACTGGAAACAACAAACACACCAATTTATTATCTAACATATTTTAATCAAACTAGCACAGACCCTAAGCAGAGGGCAGTAGACGTGTTTTTGAGTGAAGGCTAGGTGGAGCGACGATTAACGCAGAGTGGCTGGCACCTGGATGAATGTTGCTAAATGGTGCGGGATTGAAAACATAGGCCTTTTTAATCGCGTACCAGTAGTTCTTCAGTTCTTCTGTTTAGCAGAATAATGTTGAAGAAGCTGATGAAGAAGAAAACACTTTTGAAGTAAGCTAGAAGATTCTACGATCGATAAACAGAAAAAAATATCTTATGAAACACCGCACCCGGTGCAAGTGCGGTGCTCCTGACCAGACGATGACCCACTTTATTAAAGTGCACAAAGTGTTCCAACATCTGTACTTTGAAGGAGCTAAAAAACACCACTGACGCCGCTATAAACGTGGCAACATACTGGACCCAAAAACTTTCAGGGAAGAGAAAAATTCGAGAAAAAGAAGAAGCCAGATCTGTTTATGGTCAAAGTGTGATGAGTGTGCACTTTTAATGCGTTAAAGACAACATAACATGGGGCTGAAGTAAGAACCCTGTGGCATTATATATTCGAAAATGTATAAAATGTAGAATATTCGTAGTCGTAGTCTTCTAATTAAATAATCGCATTAAATGCGATGTGCAAAAAAAAAAAACATACTGTCAGGAATCAAACATATCAGAAATGTCTAACTATACAAAAACATTGTAATTTACTTTATCGAAGGCATTGTTGAAATCTGACGACATATTTGAATACATATAAGTTGCAACTATTTTTTGTTTTTCACAAAAATGCTAAGTACGAATCCTAAAGCTTTTGATCTAGTTGCATATCAAATTTTAGATGTAGTATTAGTTGTTGTGTTTACCTGGAAGTTATCATTATGCGTCTCGTGGCGCAGGCGCCTGCCGTTGAGCGTGAAGGCGGCGAGGTGGCCGCGCGCGTACGCCACCACCACCACGCCCTCGCGCGACAGCGCCAGCTGCTGCGGCGCGCACACGCCCTCCGCCGCCGCCAGCGCGCGCAGCACCTCGCCGAACGTCGTGTGGATCAGCACCGGCCCGTCTGCGGGGGTCATGCCATAGTGCTGGGTTATGATCTATGTATATGGCTTTAGAAGGTGAGGACCAGAAATCAATCAGGATTTAAAGGCGAGCGATTGATGATGAAAGGAACAAGTATTTGTTATGATATAGGTGGAAAACTGATGAGATTTCTTAAACTCTTAATTCCACAAGAAAGCTTTTTTTATGGAAGTTGCAGCTATTGTGGTTGTTAGTTTTTCGGTTTGGGTGTGTGAGTTTATATTTCAAGCTTCTGGGATATCAATCCCCGAATGCAACCAGTACAAAATTATTTTACGCCTTTACTTTTTACACACTATTCTACGACAAACTATTCTAATGTACTCGGTATTTATTAGAGTAGCTTGTTGCCACATTAATGCTGAATACTCACTGACTGAGGAGGATATAACGAGGCCTAGCTCAGCGGACACTAGCACTCCGTTGATAGGCGCGTCGTGTCCCGTGAGGGTGACACGAGGTGCTGGCGTCTCTCCTTCACCAACGATGCCGCCGTGTCGAGCAGACCTAAGGACAAATAAAATAGTTTAGTTTATTTTTTCGACAGTATTATTCTTAATTGCTAGCCTTATTTCTACGGTAACATATATATTAGGTGGGGCATTATATTGTGGAAGACTGGTGCCTAAACTAAGCTCAAGGCCTGTATTTCGGGTCGCCAGGACTCCTCCATGTAAATTTTCTAAAGTATTATAAACTTGTACAAACGGATAAGTGACATGATAACATTTTTGAGAAGCTTATTGAATTAAATAATTTTTAGTTAGTATGGTTATTATCAGGGTATAAATAGGAATTATTACTAAGGACTCATCGATAGGGACGACTGTAATGACCAGAATGATGATCTAAAAAAAATGGTAATTTAAAAAACTAAAAATCCCGACTGCTTTTCTGAGTATTCATGAAGAAGCCCTAAAACAAGAAAGTCGTTGTAGCAGTCGGGACCCATTACATCATAGATCTACTGACTAGACGGCTGACTTTCTAGAATGGGTCCCGCCTGCTACACGACTTTCTTGTTTTAGGGCTTTTTCATGAATACTCAGAAAAGCAGTCGGGTTTTTTAGTTTTTTAAATTACCATTTTTTATTGTTTACTTTTTTAGTTTTATTTTTTTACGATATCACTTTCACAGTAATTACAAATCTAACGACACCTCGCAAACTAAAATCCATCGAGCCGTTCAGGCCACAGAGCGTGCCAAATATTTGAATTTGGCGCCAAAAATTCGCCATTTTGTTTTTTTTTTTATTTTGATATACCCAGTGTCACCCTCACAGTAAATACGAATCTAACGACACCTCTCAAGCTAAAATCCATCGAGCCGTTCAAGCTGCAGAGCGTGCCAAACAATTATACATACATACATACATACATACATACATACAAACATACATACATACATACTCTCGAAAAACATAACCCTCCTTCTGGCGCAGTCGGGTAAAAAGCTAGCTGTGTATCTTTACGTGTACGAAACTAGACGGTCCGTCGACTAGTCGATAAACTAGTTTTGTCGACTAGTTTACGTGTCAATTAGTTTTGCGGACGTCGAAACTTCATTCTCGATTAAACTCCACGACGTCATCTATGGCTCGACATAGTCGACATATTAGGCCACGGGCGTGATGGTTACGTATCAATAAGTCCGCGCCTATTTGAACTACGCTTTTTACTTTTCCGGGCTTAGGACTCATTGGCTGGTCATTTGTCTCGTATCGTTCGACTAGCCCATCATCCTTCTCTTTTGCACACGCGATGTTACCATGACGGCATTCTTTTCTTTATCTAACCTATTAACTAATTGCTATTTGTACTCTTACGCCTTACTACATTTAGAGTTTAAATTTGTTTGCGCTATTATGTTAACTTCGACTACATTTTCGCGTCGGTCATTGCATTTGCTACTTGTCAGTCGGAATTAACGTTTAAATTTAGCCGTTTTGCGGATTCGACTAGTCCATTGGTTGTTCACCGTCTACTATTCAGAGAACACCCATCGACGGTATTAACCGACCACGTTGTCATGTCGGCTGTCGCGTTGCCAGCCGACCGTCGAAATTAACATTTCAGTTTAACCCGTTTACGGATTCGACTAGTCCATTGATTGTTCGTAGACCATCGACGCGTTCACAGGACGTCGACGGTCGAATCAACTAGTTCGTTCATTCAACGCCCATTGCTAATTTGTTAGATTTGTTTGTTGCTTCGGTTGACATGAGTTCATTAATCATACATGGTTTAAAAAGTATTTACGACTCCGATGCTCCTCAAAATCAAGAAAGTCGAGGTAAGTTTAATGTTTTTTTTTATTTAAAAAATAAATCACACGTGGTAACGTGGTGGACTTACTAGGTGACTACATCCCTCGTGTGATTTTTCTGCGGTATTTCGGGGTATTGCAGAAACATGCAGTAATGTTTATTGTTGATAATTTGGATAGCTATACTTAATTAAATACAAAAACATTGGTTTATTACAGACGGCATTGATGTTCCTAAAACGGAAATTCATGAAAATTTTATTGTTACATGTTGTAGATTAGATATATATATCTGTAATAGTGCTATCCGTTATGTTACCATTATACTCAATAATAATATGTTAAGAATTAAAACGTGTCGTTTATGCTACACAATAAAAGTTAAATAAGTAATGTTTATTCTTTCTTGTTTATTATAACTTTTTATTTACTTATAGAAGTTCTATTGCAAGTTACAAATGAGTGTGAACCGTTGCAACTCTACTAGCGCAGAAACAGACTTACGAGAAACAAGTGATGTTAAAAAAAACGTAATGGCATGATGAATTGTACTACTTTTGTATTATTTTTTTTGTACTCTGATATTATTGGAAGTAAACATAAATTAACAGTTACAGTAGTCATGTACACTTGGTTCGTGTATAGGATCTACTGTCCACGGTCGCGTAGCTTCATAGACGCGTATTCATTACACGCTTGGTGGACCTACGCCTGCTCAAAGCTTACTGTTAGGTATTGATACGTAATCAGATGATTGAGCCTGTTTTTTATAATTAAAAATATTAATCGATTATACTGTATTTGATTATTCATTGCAATCGACTAACTGTGCTGGCAACACCGAAACGTATTTGTGATTTACAGGCAGGACGCACATTTAGTCTCTTGCATTTATTATAGTGTTAAGAAAGTGATGTAACAAGATAATTTAAAGAGTGTCCATGGAGTTTCTTGAGTAATAAATATATTATTTTATACTGAAGTGAGCAGTTTTATTACATTACATACATAAATATGAAAGGCTATCGATGAAGCGGCAACGAAACGGTGACGCGACGTATACGCCAAGTGTATAATGACGAATACGCGTCTATGATGCTACGCTACGCGTCCGTCGACAGTAAAATAACAGTTTAACTTAAAGTTTTATAATTATATTATTTTTCCTTACAGATGAAGCTTTCCTTGATACTTCAAATACGAAATATGTCGTAACTCCATCTACTTCAGCAAGTAAAAAGTGGGATGTCACTTGTAAAAAGAATTTAAAATCAAAGAAACGTCCTGCACTGATTGGTAGGAATTGTAGGAAACAATTTAAACATCGAGTAAATGGTAAAAGTTCTGTTTTAAGTTAAGTTCGAATTTTTTTTTTTTACAGTTAATTTACCGAAAAAATCCCTTTTTAATGAACTCACTCAAGCCAAGTTGGAATTAGTTCAACTTCAAAAAGGATTTTTGGAAGCAGAAATGGCAGTAAAAAAGGAAGTGTGGGAGTATGAAGAAAATGAACGTAAAAGAAAGGCTGAGTTTAGAGAAAAAGAGCTGGAGTTTAAAGAAAAGGAGCTGGAGTTTAAAGAAAAGGAGCGGAAATGGAAGGAAGAAGAATACAAATTAAAATCACAATATAATTTTAAATGAGTATTTATGTCTTTTTTTTTATTTAGATGAAAAATATTCTTCTATTTCTGGCATTATTATATAGTTAAGGATGTGTGTTGTAATTTGTTCACAAATCTGTGTATCGGTGTGAAGTTATTTTAATTACCAACCTCACAAAAAAGTATCTCCTTTTTATACGCGTGCATAATATGAACATCCTAGTTCTAAAATGTTTGTTTAGCCTTGTGAGTAAGTTATATTGCCCACAAGTAAATTTCGTCAATGAATTGCGTATATTTTTACGTTCTAATAAAAAAACCGACCATCCGATAAAATAAATGGTGATTCACATGAACCTGTCATACAATGAATTGATTGTAGCTGTCCCGGTTTAAAATCCCGATTATTTTTACTTGTCCCGAAATTGGCAACACTAGTCACAAACCACCTGAAAATTATAATAATGCACTCACCTTTGCGATTCGTACTGCATTATTAATTCAATACATAATTCGGTAAAAGAAATCTAGCCAAAAATTCAGATTCATCTTAGGTCTGTAAAACGGTATTTATTTGATAATTTAAATCAATTTTTATTAATGTACTAGCTTCTGCTGTAAGTCGGTTTCCCATACATTTTTATGATTACGTGCTTTCCGAGGCACGGGGGGCGGGGTGTCACACCAATAACTTCCAATCTCCGGGCTTACAGTAATTTTTAATTGAAAAACTATTGTACTATTTTCCCAATCACGCTTACGACCACGAGACCAACAAGGCAGTATATTATTATGGCTTCCTTACATTCTATGTCGTCCTGGTACTTACCAATGCCAGAGCAGCACGGTGCAGTCTTCAGATCCCGACGCGATGTAGCAGTCGGAGGTGATGTTGCACTCGGAACGACACACGCACGTCACGACCCCGTAGTGTCCAAAGATTATTTGTACTATTTTGGCTGTGTAACAAAAACAAATACATTTATAGAAACACGATCGATTGGCATGATAGAAACCTTTTGTGTAAATTGAAAATAAAATAAAATTTTCTTCCAGACTGTATTTTTTCCCCAAATCTTTAATTACCATCTTAGCAATTATTCAAAAAGTTCCTTAACTGCCCAGTCCCTTGTACGGGCAGCGACTTCAACTGGTTACGGAATTTTCTAAGGCTTGAAGTAGAGGGCTAATTGATGTTGCTGTCTGTACAAGATGGGGCAGTAAGTGCGTATACTATTGGCACTAACTGTCCCGTCGCAATATGCATCTGGTATACGCATATCAGCAGATATCCAGAGATATGCCTTCATTGCGGAATAGTAAGGAGTCCTAATGACACCGCTTATCTCCCCACCAAACAATTACAACATTTACAAATAGTGTATTTACGACACAAACTTAAAATTTGCATACGAACTCTAAGAACACATCGATATCTGTGGGTATACGAGTGTGCTAGTCGCTGGAGAAATTATTGTGCACTGCAGGATAAAACAGATAAATCAGATAATATATGGTAGTAAGAACTCCTTCTTCCCTTCTCCGGGACTTAGAGGAGATGCCTTTGTCCAGCAGTGGGGCAGAATTTAAGGTTGAACTATTGTTCGATAATTGGGGTTTTGTATTCAAAGCGTGGCGGGATAGATGTCGCCTTATTTTTCAATTTCCTGACTCACCTGTCTCAGTGCTGAAGACCCGGAAGCTGTTGTCCCAGAAGCCGGCGGCGATGAGGAAGCGCGAGTCCACGGTGGTGACGAAGCAGTTGCTGCGCGCGCGCACGCGCTGTGAGAAGTTGTCGCCCAGCTGCCGCCGCGACAGCGCCGCCGCGCCGCCCGCCGCTGTACACACAACGTTTCATTAGTTAGGCTTTACTGTACGATCTGTCAACGAATATTAGACCGTTTTCTTGAGATAGGTACGGTAAGATGTTGTACTGTTTTTGCATGTAGCCGAGTTTTGAAGTTCTTCTTGTCGGTATATCTTCTAATGAGCACAAGTCATCAGTTTGTTCCAACGTTGATTACTGGTCATACTCTAATTGATCAGATAATACTACAGTTTTTTAAAATTCGTTTTTTAAAATAAACGGCCTCAATTTAAGCGACTGTCGACATATATTTATGACGATGACATATTACTATTTTTATGACATATTGTTTAACATTTTTTAGGTCCAAAATCTCTCGGTTTCCACGGTATCGTCCTCTGTTACTTGTTTATTACTATCAAGTTTACGAAAACACTGCTGGGCATAGTTTGTCCCCAACATTTATCATCAACTTTTGCAAATGATTGGGCATACCTGCAAAATAAATAGAAACTATTTTTTTTCCAACTCACCCCAGACGGGGTCCATGAGCAGCGGATGGTGCGGGTGGTGGTTGTGGTCGGGCTGGTGGCGCGGCGCGTGCGGTGCGTGTGGCGCGTGCGCGCAGCCGCCGCCCGCCCAGCGGTGCGCCGCGAACGCGCGCGCCGCCGATACCTGCACCCACAGATTACATGTGTGACATCACACCTCTTTCCTCAGCAGAGATAGGGAAATTTACTATAAGGTCCATATGGGATAGGGGCCATTGGGCACAATCGGGCACGAATTAAAACTCATATCTGCTTCTAAGAAATCAGAGTTGGAAAATCCCAACAATACTTTGTCGGCCGAAATAAGACGTGCCTCTGTTATTTTCAAAGTACATCGCGAGTTGTGGTTGGAAAGAAATTCAGAACAGTTGAAAGGTAAGGGAAGGAGAAAGGTTGACTGGTAGAGAATGCCTTGTTGCATTAAGTTCGCCTATGTACCACTACTGTACATGAAGGTTAAATAAATAAACTTGAACCTATAGCAATAGTAACATTTTTAATATTAATCCGAAATTCATGTGTTGGTACTCATTCCGAACCGTAAAAGTCGTCAATCTTTATTCGATAAAGATTTTCATATAAAAGTAGGCGTGTGTTGGTTAAGTTTAACTAATTTACTTTTAGTGAATTAGTTCAAAGTTTTATTATTATTTAGTTTAAAACTTTCGTTAGAGCGAGTAAAATAAATATGAATACTTCTATGAAAATTGTAGAAACACAGCTAACTTTCTTACAAGAAATACTTATAGTATGATGTCAATAAACTGTCACTAAACTCACCGTAACAACAGCGGGCATAGCCAACTGCGGATAAGTGTTAGCGGACACGTGCACCACGGCGGCATTCGAGGGCAGCTTCAGCCTCAGGCACACGTCGTCAGGAGCCGCGGCGAACATGAGCGGCGCCAGGTGCATGGTGGAGGCTCGCGGGGGGTGCGGCTCGCTCAGTAGCTGGGCGGGAGTCTGGCCAAAGCTGCGGATCTGGTCCTCGATGGCTGCCCGAGTGACGGGTTCTGTGATCTGGTCAAGTCGCACTCCGCCTTCGTAGGTCAGGTAGTAGAAGACGTTCGTTGCGCGGACCGCTTCGGGACCTGCCAGGATGTTCAGGTGTGAGACTTTGGTAATGGCTAATGGATTCACACTTTAACTGAAAGTTAATTGAAGCAGTGGCGTTTCTTTTTTATCTTTGAAAATGTTGTGGTACGCAATAGTCAAAAATTTGACAATGATCTGAGATTGCATAATATAAGATTTGCATATTTTAAAAATTCAATCTCCGTCAGCTACTGGTAAAAAAATAGTCAAATTTTCTGGTACCTTTTGATGTTCCTGACATGACTTTCCGTTTATGTTTTGAACGTTGTTACATTGCTGAGACATGTCTTCACTTTCGACTCATTTGGGACAAAGTTATGAACGAGTGTCTTAATAAGTTAGGTCTCAATGCTAAGTGAGTATTTATAATTTTCGTAGTCCCTTCAAATTAGCACTTACCTCTCTGCTTATAACCAAATATGAGATCGATCCACTGGTGCAGCTGGCAGCTGACGAACTCGGACTCCAGCGCCATGCGGTTGATCCGCACGAACTCCTCGGCGGAGGACGCCCAGGGCGGCAGTAGCACGTCGCCCGAGGGGGACTCCGGGATGCCCAGCCGGAACCCTGAGCTGTTCACTAGCATCTCAGGCAGGAAGAACAGCTCAGGTATTAGTTCCTGTGCAATACAAATAATATGCGTAAGACAGTTTTCGCACGTCGAATTTGCGTGGTGCGGTAACGTGAGGTCACTAATTCATTTCAACGCGATTTTAGTTACAAATTCATTTAACCTAGGCCCGCTATATAGGGCAAAATTAACTACGAGATAGTTGCTAGCTTAGTACCATTATGTATGGAATATTTGTTTAGTGCTAAGTTAAAAACTTGGTGTTAGCAACAAACCCAAAGTAAATAAGTTTGTACACATGGTTTGTACAAGCGGGCTTTATTGATTTAAAAGTGGAGTGGAGTATTTTTTGCACGTTTTTCTCCACAAGTCCATGTTTTCGAATGTGAAAAAAAAAACTGAAATATTTAACAATACAAAATGTCAATTAATGGTTGTTCATCTATAATATAAAAATGAATCGCAAAATGTGTTGGTAAGCGCATAACTCAACAACGCCTGGACCAATTTGGCCAAATCTTTTTTTAAAATGTTCGTTGAAGTTCAAGGATGGTTTTTACGGCGAGAAAAATAGAGTAGGGTAGAGTAGGGTAGAGTAGGGTAGAGTAGGGTAGAGTAGGGTAGAGTAGGGTAGAGTAGGGTAGAGTAGGGTAGAGTAGGGTAGAGTAGGGTAGAGTAGGGTAGAGTAGGGTAGAGTAGGGTAGAGTAGGGTAGAGTAGGGTAGAGTAGGGTAGAGTAGGGTAGAGTAGGGTAGAGTAGGGTAGAGTAGGGTAGAGTAGGGTAGAGTAGGGTAGAGTAGGGTAGAGTAGGGTAGAGTAGGGTAGAGTAGGGTAGAGTAGGGTAGAGTAGGGTAGAGTAGGGTAGAGTAGGGTAGAGTAGGGTAGAGTAGGGTAGAGTAGGGTAGGGTAGATTTGGGTAGAGTAGGGTAGAGCGGGAGCGAAGCCGCGGGCAAAAGCTAGTTTGAAATAAATGTTAATGCTCAAGACATTTCAACGCGAATTTAGTTTCCAAATTCTGTCTATGCGACGATAATTTGATTTAAGTAGTTGCAAAGGCCCTAATTCTGTTATGTCTGCGGGAATGTTCAAAAGGTTTACCGTGGCCCTAGATCAACCTAGCCTGGGCAACTGAAGAAACACAGGCGGGTTATAGTCAGTAAGTCTACAAACAGACACAAGAAGCTGGCAGCTTCTTGTAGTCTTAATAATATGGTTTATAGCTACGACTTGATTAACGCTTGCGACTGAAATTTAAGTAATTAGTCTAATTTACCTTGACGTCCGAAGTGTCTCGCTGGCAGTTCTTCCACGACATGGCGATGGAGGAGAACAGCCTGTTGGGGTGGTCGAACTTGCCGCCCTGTAGCGCCAGGAACATCGTCGTCATGGGCTCCTGGTAGGATGAGAAACAGAAGCATTTGTCTAGTTAGCTAATGTTGGAATGCAACTAGGAGATCAGATGCTTTAAAGGGTATCTACAGATTTCAGGCGGCTGAAAAAGTGCATAAAGAGAATTGGGTCAAGGTGGCCTATCACCCTTTCATCTGTTCATACAGTTTTTTTTTTGTAAGTTTTCTTTTTCCCTTCGTATCAGGCAAAGGTTTTATTGTTATTTAGCTGGTACATTTTTATTCCGGCAACTTCTTCATCAGCTTGGTATGTTCAATAATTGTTTGTTTTTTAGTTTTAAAGGCTGATTACGAATTAATTCGCAATATTTATGGAGTACTACTTTTAAACTTTGAAAGAAAACCGATAATTGGAAATAAAGCATGAGGTACATTTTCCTCTAACAACATAAAAAACAGCATTCTATTTCAGCGACCTCCTTTTAATACTTTTTTATCTTTTTCTAGTCACATACAATTACCCGTCGCTCGCACATCTGTCGCGGCGCGTCGCACGAATGTTTTGACGTTCACGCTTTTAGTGCAGACGACTTAATGCACTCACTAACTTACTATGATCGGTGGCAAAGCGATCCCCTTTGAAGATCTCCTTTATAGCACCCACAAGACCATTGTTCAAAGACTTACAGACTCCTACTTGAAATAACTAGTCAACGGCTTGTAAATTAAGTGTTCAAGATAGATGGATCCATTAGAATTCGTGCGACTGAAGAGAACGATTTATGGTATAGTATAGCATCTTTGCGTCTGTGAAGTCCTGGTACCTAAATCTTCTATTTTATTGGATTTCTTGAATTGTTTTTTTATGAGTGCGCGCATTGCGAATATTAAGAACGTATAAATATCGAGATGTAGGTATTTTTGAAGATTCTAATTTTAATGTTTTTCCAACCAAATGATTACCAGGAGACAAATACCCAGTAATTAACATATTAAACAGCGCGTGATGAATTGTAACAAGATAAATCAATTACATTGTTAGAGATGCTATTAATCTAGGATTGGAAATTAATCGTAGAAGATGGGGCTACTTATTGGCGCATCTCGCTGATTTTATGACGTCCTAGCGATACAGCTACTTATGAGTCAATTGTCTGAATAAAAACATGTAGAAACGTCCACAGCAATTTGGACTTCTGATGTTTTAAAGGGTTTCTTTTTTATTCTAGATTATTATAGGTAAAAGTATTATTATATAAGTGTTACAATCTGTACGTTTGTGAATTCGGATGTTTGTTAAGCAAAGTGAACAGATATGGTACATATTAGTACAACTCAAAAGTGTCCAGCATTCTTAGCGAAGGTTTATTTCCCCTCTTTTTGCTTTGCTTTTATTTCCTTTCATTACAGGCAAATAAGTATTTCGTAAATCCCTCAGTTTATGTTTGGCGCTTATTGGGTTAAAGGATTAGGGCTTGATCAAACAAGGTTCAATTACTTAAAAAAATGGTTTTTATTTATAAACCAAAAACATCCTATTTGATAGGCTGCAAAGATACACTCTTTGCAACCAAGAAAAAAGTAAAGTAAACTTATTAAAAAGCTATTTCAAGCGACGAAACTGTACCCAATTAGATTCGCACGAGTGACATTTGATTCTGTCGCCAAATGTTGTGTGAAGTGTCGCAACTGATTGCCACAAATCATACACGCGCGGTTACTGGCAACACTCAATTAGTATTTAATATTACATGCAAATGTTTCCATTCTGGGAGGAGACGCGTTTCGATTTCAGCACACGTAATTGAACACGTTGATTACTTTCTGTCCGTAATAACCGTATTCGAACTGCCCGCTTTGTATGAATCATGATTTACATTTGTAAAAACGTTCTTTTGTCAAGAAATTGTATGTGAAATAAGTAAACAGTTAGTAATCCAAGTAATACTCGTACTTCCGTCTTTTGTGCGGCTTCGGTTTTACGGCAGTAGTTCAACTGGTCTGTATCTAGGTCTACTTAGGACCGGTTTATATATGATCCTAATTAGCCTATTATGTCCCACAGTTGGGCAAAGATCTCTCTCTCCCTTTTCTACACACGTATGTCTTTTGCTATTGAGGGCAAGTTCCTACGCGGCAAGATTTATAGTCATAGTTGTTTATTGGTAAGAGATTCTTACAAGTCATATACGGAATACATTACAGTCAACCAATTATTAAAAATACATCACAATTTTTTCATTTTATTATTTATTTTTTCATTTGTCAAGTTTATCTCTCCAACTTCGTCATGGTCCACTGCGATGTCATCTTACTTTTAATAGGCCCTAATGAGTTGCTCTTTTTATTTGATTGTTTTTTTTTTATTATTTTATTTAATTTGATTTAATTGTCTAAAGGAGTTTAATCCACTTCGTTTTCTTAGCTGGGAAGTTCTACAGGAGATAGTTATTGAAATTTTCCCTGAATAACTCACAATGCGCACGAGCCAGTTGAGCACGAAGGCAGCGGTGGAGTAGTGCGTGCCGTAGTGGAAGGGCGGCGTGGACTCGTGCTCCCACGTGTTGTACCTCTCCTCGAAGTACGCTCGCCGGCTTGGGTTCAATGCGCCGATGGGCTGCGAACAAACAATACGATTTCAGCAAATGAAGAAAATATATGTAGCTAATGACAAACCACCATTATCAATCTTGCCCTAATTCCTATGTTTGGGGTTAGTGTCACATTTTTTCTTAGGTAACTCTCAGTGTTCAGTTTATTTTTAGCTATATGATCTCTCACACATTCTATAATATTCTATTCAACTCTTCTTTGATCTTATCTAAGTATCACTTAAAGTACACAAAACTTTCCTTCTGATATTTACTTCAATACTACGTAGGTAATATAATAAAATAATAATGGCCATGCCGTGACAAATGTGTTCCATACAGTTTTTCAGACTTCATGAAGTTGCTGAAAAAGTTACTCGAAAATACTAATCTACTAATAGATTAGCACATAGACAGATAACGGATTTCAGCTTTTTCGGAATAAATTATGTTGGCAACGGAGCATCCAGGTCTGAAAAATTGTGTTGCAAACAAAAAAAGTAAAAAGATGGGTCCGGAGTGACCATCTAGAATTATAAATCAATTTAATTTAATCTTGATTTAATTATCACAATTAGTGCTTATTACGCTTATGCTTTCTTTGTGCACCAGTCGTAATGACGTTAATTTGCGCAGTAGGTCCCATGGAAACGATATCCCAATGGGATATTTCGTTATTTGTCGTGCAGGCGATGATACCAGGCAATCATTTCGTTAAGGTGTTAAAATATGCTTACCTTGGAGAGATCCCTGTAGTTGGACGGCTGGCTGAGGTCCAACTCTTCGCTCTCGTAGTTCGTCAGTATCCATGGGAACACCGGGTATTGGTTCAAATCGTTGTATGTGCGTCCTGTGGACAAAACATTAATATTTAAATAACATAACATTAGACGTAATTGGGTATGGTCGGTTGTTATTGTTTTACAATATTATCTACTAAACAACAAAAAACACTACAAGAAATATTTTTTTGCAAATAGTTCCAGGGTTACGGGCAAGGTAGCCATGTCGTCTTCCTCATGGTTTCGGTCATCCCCTCGCTCGCATTACAGCTTTACGGAAGGAGGTGACCGCTCAGTGGTGGAACTATAGGGTGACCAGCTGGCAAAATGCTACGGGCCTCTGGCCTGGTGGGGCCCCCAGTCCAAAAGGCCTTCAGCTCGGAGGCAAATATAGGTACAAATTCAATGAAATTATTAAGATTTATTAAACGTATTCACAAGAAAAGGATCAATTTACCGTGACAGGTAGGTAAGGCTGACAAAATCAGCCTTACCACATTCTATTAGAAAACCTGCCGATTTATTAATAATTAAGAATATTTTGGGTCTGTACTTCAGTGATTAATCCAAATTAAATGACAAAGTCGACGATTATGATGTTTTTTTTTTTTTTTTTTTTTATGGTAGGTAAAATCATCCAATGACAAATCCCGCCCTTGGGCGGAGCGGGAAGTAGTGTCAGACTCTTACTGACTAAAAACCTACCCCGTTCCTTCGTAGCCTATCGGGCCGGGGTCGAGCATTCCTTTCGGAACTAACCCTTGACCCCAGTAGGCTTCGACCCTGCCTGCCTGCAGTTAGCAGGCTGGGCCTCTTCGGTGTGCTGACAGCTCCTTGAGGCGCGCGGGAACAGAACGCGCCGTCGACGACTTGGGCTCGGTCCGGTCGGTTACCGGACGATCGGACAGCGTGCTACCCATTGCACGCCGTCCGCAAGCCCGCGCCTACGGTGGCCGGAAATCGGGATCGGAATCCCGGCGGCGGCTGGGGCGAGCGCCCCGTTGCCTCTGCCTGATGCGGTCGGCCTCCTCCTTCGCTAGCATTACTGCTTCGCAGAAGGAGGCGACCGCCTGCCATCCCTCCTCACTACGGACCATGGCCTGAACCAAGGCCCGGCGAGAGAGATCGCTGCCGCCGGACGATTATGATGTGACAATATGATATGAGGCCCCATCCAATGACTGTCCCGCGGGCCTCAGATGGTATAGTTACGCCTCCGCTTCCCGTTTATTCTCATTCCGGACCAAGGGCTGAATCAGGGCCGGACGTGGGAGGTCGCCATCGCCGATTACTGGGCAGGCTTCCACGGACTTCCACCGTATTCTCCTCTTTGTCCTGCAGGCGATCCACACAAATTTGATAGCACCCAGGTGTGTATTTCCGCTGAATACGAAACAGGAACCTCTCAAAAAACCCATGTCCGGTGAGGACTCACGCGGAAAATGAGGTCGCCCCTTGGTGCTTATTTAACCACTCTTCAAAGAGGTATTGACCAGGACCACTCATAGGATAAGGCGCTTGTTACATCAAACAATGACCACTAGTTAAACTTTCTATTTCAGCTATGTTCACTAGGTCGAGTTTCCCTCCTTGACAATGGGTTCAGACCATGGGCCTGACCTCGCGCCACAGTTGCGCAGCAGTTTGCCAATCATGCTTCGCAAATAATTTGTTGATGTGACACTTGAATGATTTAGATATTGACCCTGTTTATGCTAACTACTTGTATGTATTTCGTATTGATGTTATTGTTTTAAGTGACGATTATGACGAAATGATCACAATCAAATTTTTTGCGTTGGACGAAATCTGCGCAATAGTACGCAACTGAGCCGAATCGGTCTTGTTTGCAGCATTTTTCACGCGTAAAAGAATCGAAACAGAAATTAAATATTTGGGACAGATTTCTCAACCATTGTTTTTGGTCTTTTGGTACAGAAATGGTTTCAGCTTGGTTTAAAAATGGTAGCCATTGTAGTTACAGATAATTACGTACGTACATACGTAAGAAATTATATGCAAAAAATAAAACTGAAATTAAATGAGGTTTCGTTCAGTTACTAAAGTAGGTGTCGTTACTATAATTGTATTAAATTCTTAATATTTGTCCAAAAGATCTTAATAGTTTACCTGCAAAACTATACCTTCAAGTATCTTATCGTATGTTGGTAATATTTTTCCCGAATATATCAAAACAACGCATTATGATGACATCTATTAATAAATACGTACTAGGATCACATAAACAGAAACATGAATGACGTAAATGCCACGTTCCAACTTTAAAAACAAGGACTTATACAAGATGGCAGAACATACCTATTCTGGAAGTAGAATTTATATCAGTAATCCTTCTATTAGTACACAAAGCGAGTTCTGTTAGAATACGTTAATTAGTAATTTAGCTAGATGCCGGGAACTAGGTAAACAGTGCGTGCCTCTCATGTGAAGGTAATCAGAATTATTTATTGTGGATATTCAGTTGCTCCTAGAATCTGGACAAAGAAGATTATAGTATCGGTATTTAATTATTACATACTCTGGCGACGTAATTATAATCATTTGATAAAACATTGCTGTGTACCGTACCTACCAACTATGTAGGTATGATTGGTATGTGTGAAATACTAGAAGGGGCGGTAACGGTACAGAAGGCGGCAAATAACTGGACTAGACAGTTTCGTGGTGAGGGGACACAAGTAGCTCTTGAATTTTATAAAATAATCGTAATTCCATGGGGGCTCAATTTTATTATAAACTAGCTGCCCCGCGCGGTTTCACCCGCGACTCTGGTTACTGCTCATCTGTCGTGGCTCGACAAATGTGTTATAATAAATAATAATTTTCATTTCGAAGCTGCATCCTGAGTTTAACACGTTCATACAAACTAACTGTTCAGCTTCACAATATTAATTACTTACATATATAAAATACTAGCTGGCTTTTCATTAGATAATTTATTATCCAATTGTAGCGCCTCCTACCAGGTACAAATATATTTTTGAGCCATCCAGGGAACTACTCAAATATACACACGTACAGAAGAATTATATATCTATGATTATGATGGGACCCCAACTTGCCAGAGAAGTCAGCCCTCGAAGGTCTGGACTGGTCTTTCACATAGTTTAATATCGCATAAATCTCCGTTCACAATAACTGCAGTTAACAATGTCGGTTAACGCCTTGTTATCGGGTGAAAGTGACCATAAATATCAATATAGAGTACTCGTACAAACAGCTTGTAGCGCTGAGGAAAGAGTTACTTCATCTCTAAATAGGACATCATTATGATTGCATTCGTACTTGCTCACAAACTGACCATATCCGTATCTTATCGATAGGGCAGTACTTGTATTTTTTTTAAATTGGCTGACTGCAAATCTAACTCGCGCAAGAAGGATTCCGTACCAAAATATTAAAATCTAAAAAATGCAGACAAAATTACGTTCCTTATATTTTTTTTTTTTTTTGTGGTAGGTAAAATCATCCAATGACGAATCCCGCCCTTGGGTGGGGCGGGAAACAGTGTCAGACTTTTACTGACTAAAAACCTACCTTTCCATTCCTTGCCTTTATCCTGGGGCCTTTGGTGACAGTCTCACATAACCTTTGGCGTTCCTTATATGGAAATTTCCTTTAATTTATTTGTTGTAGCGGCAATAGCCAAAACAACACATTCTGTGAAAATTTCAACTGTCTACCACTCACGGTTCATGAGATACAGCCCGTTGAAAGAAGGACAGACAGCTGGACGGATGGACAGCAGAGACTTAGTATTAGGGTCCCGTTGGCATCCTTCGAGTACGGAACCCTAAAAAGTTCTCATTTTGACAAGTTTATGAGATTGATTGTCGCCATGATGAATCATAAATATGTTATCATTTGTTTAAGTACGAGAATTAAATGGGAAGTCATCAAATAACATCTCTCGCTCTGGGTGGTGCCAGGGGGAGTGGCAGAATGTTACTGTCTAAAACCCAGTTCCGTTCCGGCGCCACGGTAATAGATACTTTCCTCCAATACCGCAGCAAGAATCCAACTTAATATTTTTCTGAACGGATAGGAATTTATTTTAGTTAGTTAGCGTATGAATCCTAATTGTATGCAGCACTAACCAGGAAATCACGAATCATTTTGTTTTGTTTAAGTATTATCTGTAATACTTAAGACAGATCAATCGGAAAAACGACTTAGCTTCATTCAAGGAGGTTTCAGTGTTATGTGGACCTTCAGTATGAGGCTTGTCAAGTGTAGCATTTTTTCGAATCAAGGCTCTATACGGTGCAAAAATCTATTCTCACTTAGTGTAAATCCATCAATAACGTGCCCATTCATTAACTACTACAACTTCTTGAGAACAATTCTTACGAAATATTTTATGAGAAATGAAGGAGCAATATTAGGTATTTACGATTTTTCCTACTTTTAGATCTAAACTAAACTGCATCAAATTGCAATAAATTGAAGTCATGTTACCAACAACCATTTACATTAGGTAGGTACATAAGTACATACATAATATCGGAAATAGATTTGCTTCGGCTACATGGACGCAAAACAATCGTCAAGTTATTTTCTAATCGCCTTTCCTTAAGGTCGCTCCAATTATCCCTGCATCAAAACACATGGCCGACCTCGATACGAATATGTATTGACGATCGCTTATCTCTGGCCTGTGACCCCATCCTACAATTATTATCATATACGTGTCGTAGCCATTGTTGTAATCACGTGGTCACACTTTTCCCAACAGCCAGCCAAGCCGGCTACTCAATTCAAACGCCTGCCAACTTTCGTGACAACCGCATCTCTGACAATGATAGTTGAATACAGCAACGAAAATAAAAGGAAAAGTTCGCAGAACCGCTGCACAGTGACACAGTCAAGTGAGAGTTGCGTTCGCGAGTGAAATATTACCGTTGCGTTATAGATTACAATGTTACAGTGAGTGAACGAGACTGAACTAACTGTCAACATGTTGCGGAATAAGGCTGTGGAGCTTCTCAAGAGGTTCGTAGCGCCTTCTTTTTATGATATCCTGGTAGCGGCGATTGAAGTTCGTATCACATTGCGAATATATTCAAATCATAATGTAACAAGAATAATTTGAAATAACTAAAATTATAACTGAAATATGTGAAAATCACAGCTGTGTTTATATAACCGGCAGTCTGTTTATGACACGATGAGTGTGTCAGTGCGAATTAGTATGCAGTTATAAGAAGGAAAACAATGTCAATGAACGATACCCTTGAGTAGTTTTGGCAAACTGGTAAATTTTCCTTATTAGGATGTATGTCATTACAATTTATATAAAACAGTTTACATAATACCGTAGCACCTTTTCAGAAAAGCTAGACTAAAATAAGTGAATCAGATAACCCGTCAAAATTAGCTTACATTTTATAAGGCCCGGAGTTAAAATTGCAATAAAAGTATGATTTGCGGAATTTCGATAGTTTCCGGAGAACTACTTCAGCTACATAGGAGCGTTACTGTGTGCACCAGATTCTTTCGGAAAGAACCTTTCAATGTGCGGTCAATGAACTAACAATTTTGTAACTATAAAAGATAGTCGAGCAAACACCGTAATATTCAAATTTACGCTGGAAAATCTTGCTAATAAGCTTATCTCTTCCCTAAATAGTATGGAACAAGATGTGGTTTTCACTAATAGAAAGACCAATAAACGAGAAGGTTTTGTATATAGTTTGTATTCAAGTAAAGCCGGGGCAGAACACTAGTGTAAAATTTATAATCATTTGAGAGAGAAGAGGGGCTGAACACATCGCTAATTCTAAAGGAAAAATTACACATTTAGTTGATAAGAAATCTTATCAGACATCAAGTAACGGATAATAATAATTGTAGGCAGTTGCATCATTTGCAACAGGATCCAATTATGACATTAGGTTAACCAGCTCTAACGAGAACCAATTAGGAATGGTAACTAACCATTACCAACGGTTGCTAACTTGTTGTATCTTTACATCAAACAGGAAGGAACCAGGATGGCATGAATTGCTAGATGTTGAAGCTCATTCGCAACAGCTACGATAGAAAATGTTTTAATTATGTAAGCGAATTGCGAGTGAAAGTCAACTCTGTACAATAAAAATACCGTTTTTTGTGTTACACTTTAAGATGCTTCTCTGAGTATAATAAAGTAAGTAATGGATGTTATGTCATATTGTTCTATTAAAAAAAAAGTTTTTTTACTGGGCATATTTACCAAGCTAGGAAAAGGGTAGTCACACTCAAGTGAGAGCTACGTAACTCAAAATAAATACTAGGGTTTCATGAGATAGCAATAAGTAGTGTAAGAATTGATAGACTGTGCAATTCATTACCTACTTCGACATATTACACGTTGTTTAAACAAGTGCATCGAAGTACACGGATTTAGCCTGCCTTTTGAGAATATCATATTTATAAATGGGATAAATATAAAAAGAAAATCTATGACATTTATTTCAAGCATAAAAATTTACAGGAACGTATGAATTGTCAAAATGTCAGTTAAAAACGTAAAGGTAAATTGGCGGTTCCAAAGCGGACACTATAAATCACGTTATGAGTTGCAAGAATTGTTACATATTTGTTGTTACATAAATGATTTACAACTTTAACTGTATTTTTGTTCCAGTAATTTGTGATATGTTCTGTTTTTTTTTTATATAAACTACTAACTCGTCGGTATCAATATGGTTAGCAAGAGGTGATGTTTCAATTACAACACTCGGAGGTACATTTAGATAACGATGATTACGGTGTCGTAAACTGCTGGCGTCGCGGCCGCCGCTGAAGTAATCAGGTGCTAACAGCTATGGTCCACCGATGACGGACGTCATCCTGCTGGCAGGATTCTTATGAAAATATGTGGCAAGGTAATGCGACGATTTTGAGGAAAAAAAAAACTACATTACAGAAGGTTTTTACAAGATGTATGAGAGTGGAAATGCATGGAGGAGATTTCATGAAAGACAGACCTTATTGATGACGTAACTATTTAGATTAGGTAAATATTCCCTACTATTAGGTTATTATTGGGTTTATATTGCCTTATTGAAAGAAAAAAAACACGCTTATTGTTGTCTGAACGTATTTTGTGTACAGCTAAAGAATGGAATTCTATGCCGTAGCCTGTGTCTCCTGATAGCTGGGTAGGTACAATCCGGGAGTTTTTAAGTCAAGAGTGGCTTGGTTACTTCTAGGTAAGCATGCTCCATCGTTGACCACATCGCTTACAATCAGATGAGAGAGTGGTCAAGCGCGAACCTAGCAAAAGTCTGGTTACAGCACTTCACGTCAAACTGTTTCGTAAAAGGATTACTAAGAAAGGTCACATGACATTGAAAGAGAGATATTTGATGGGTACTTTTTTTTGGAGCCATGGCCTGCCCATGGCACCATGGCCTGCTTTATACCTGCAATTACAGATTCTTTAAAAACTTTTTTAAGTTGTAATTCGATAATTGTTATTTCATACAAATTACATGACTTGTAATCACAAGTCATGTAATTTGTAATCACATAAGTATCGCTAATTAACGAATAAGTATAGTCATGCACTTCGCTTATGAAACCGAATGTTTAATCGGTTTGTATGTGAATTAATAACGACTCTTATAGCTCAGCTATTAATCAGTTAAAAATGGTGCAAAAATAAATAAATAGAGAGCATGGAAGTCGCCCTGTGATTGTTGCCTATTAGACACACTTTGGTTCGCTCATTATTTTTGTTAATGTTTTTGGCTTGGACACAAGTCCTTTAGACCATGTTTTAGTATGAATAGTTAATTTGTTGTTGGTCATCTTCATCACACAGTTCAACTGGCGCCGGTCGACCTTGAAAGCGCAGTAACCAATTTTTTTTTTATTCGGTTCTCTATCGAAGTAGGAGACTGCGCGTAACCATAGGAAATAGCTCAACTTATTTGTTGCGTACCAGGTTCTTAATAACAACTTTGGAACGGAGAATTGGAATTTGGAATTGAACTAAGCGTATGGTAAGCATGTTTTATAAACAAGGCTGATTAGGTAGGTACAGTTATACATGTTTGTAAGCAACTACACATATTTCACGTAAATATTTGTTCCCTATTCCCCTAATATAAAATAAATTATATTGTAGGTACAACAAAATTTAAAAAAAAATACTGATCAACAAATGTCCAGAAGAATTCAGTCTGATGTTTGATTAAAGAGTTCTGACAAGTTTCTTAAAAAAGATGAATACATTATTGATGGAGAAGTCGGCAGACTAGGTGTTGGGACTTCCAAATCAATAGACAAAGTCCTTCAAAGTAAATTAATAAATGTTACAATCATAAATCAACTGGATTATCTGTGTGCACAACTCTTCTAAGCATACAAATTTTATCAGAATTGGAGCAAACACATCTGTAGGTCAAAATAATATTTGCGTCAATACGGAACCGACGTGAGGCCCTTCGGTACGAAAGGACGGAACCTTGTGTCACTGTGCTAATTAGAATCTAAGGTTCTGGGAGTTCACAGGACACAAAGGTACAATAGAAAGCGGTACTGATGATGATGTTGACAAATTCTATAAGAGAGCGGATAAACCCGTAAATGTAACCGAAACGAATGGTATATAATGGATTAACGAAGAATCATTGCTTGTTTATTTATTTGTTTGTAGGATTTTCCTTACATTTTACAAAACGAAGTTACACTTCTATCTGTCTGTCTGTATGAAGGCGATAACTCAAAAACTACTATTTATATTTTCAAGTAGTGTTCATCAATAGACAGAGTGATTTATGAGGAAGGTTTAGGAGTATAAAACATCCACTTTATAGAAGTGAAAAAAGTATTTCAAATATTTCTAACACCAGTGGGAAGCTGGAGCGTGTCGCTAGTATGAGATAAAATAATACACACAGAAATATAGAAGATCACAAACATTCTGCATAATTCACACGAATTTTCCTCCAGCTGATCCGCCACACGAGTTGGATGAATTCGATTACGGAGTTTCTTTTGCAGATAGAAAACTACACTAGGTACTTACAGTCAGTCATGAGTGATACTTTGTAACCTGGAAAAAGCATGGATCCCACAGGATCATAGGAGTTGGGGTCAAAGCCGTGGTAAGAAGTTGGTGAGGTTTTTCCCACTAGTCCTTTAAAACCGGGAATTCATACTTTCATAGTAGGTATTTACTGGTAATCGCTAAATCGCAGTATATAAAATATCCAGATTTTCAAGATATCAAAGTCAAAAAGCATCAAAGCAAGTACTAGGAGCTCAGCTCTCCAAGAAGATTTGTACAAAACAGCAAAGTGGTCTTTCCACGACAAACAAAGATGAATTTAAACAGTAGTAATTTAGTATGCACACGTAACAATAATCGTGCCGACAAGGTAATTGATGCGCCTGCGCTTACAAACTAGGAATTCCTGCTCATCTAGCCGTGGCAGGCAGATTGGTCATCTTGGACATTATTGTATGCTAATGAAATAGGTACAGTCGACTATATTATTTTGTTGCATCCAATAAATTCTTTGTTGGTTATTATTATTTTATGAAAGTTGTTAGCCAGAAAACAAGGGCATTCTATTATGAGCTTCTTTAAGTTTATCGAAGTTTTAAGTGGTTTAATATACAAATTGTTTTATCTTCTGAGAACAATGAACCTTTGTTGAGCCTCTATTTATTTATTCATTCCCCCATTTTATCTATATGATAAGGTTTTAACCTTTCATCCGACCTCCTCAAAGCACGTGGTACCAGGAAAGCATATCACATGAGTCAGTGGCTCGGTGCGGTCACTATCGGCTTGCATGTGGACAGATCAATTGGATTATTGGTAGCGTTTGCACCGAGAGCTCATTTTCTAATAAACGCTATAGTTATTGCGCTTGTATTGTTATTCATGTCAGTCGGTTAGCAACACTTGTTTCTCATCCTTGATGGAGACATAGGAACAGATACATCTAGAAATTTCATGGTCTTAACTTCCTAATATTCAGATATTAGTTATACTTATACTTAGGTATGTAGAAAAGAGTGACACGTCGAGTTCATGAATATAGATTGCATGGGCATCTACGATATGCTGCAAGTCCTTTTATTTATTTAAACTTCATGTAGGTACACTAAAAGTGGACTCAAAAACGCATTTTCTATCAGACAATCCTGTCTTTTTGATTTTGGAAAATACATGACTCAGTTCTCGAAAACTGGCTCCTTTCGCCGCAATTAATTAATTATTTAACATTGATAACAACAGTTTGATCCCGAGTCCCCACATTAGTCAGTCGCTGTGCTGCCCCACGAAAATCGACCTTGTCACTCCTATAAAAATCCGTGAACTATTGCCTACAATAATTGATTACTAAATTGTATCTGTGTTTATTTATTTATTAAATACTTTTTGCACACAAAAGTACAGAGGCGGACCTAATGCATTTTTAACCAGTCATCCTTTGGATGATACAGTGAAAAATATTGGTAGATGCAATAAAAGGATGAGGATTTGATTACGTTTATGATTTTTTTTCGAATAAGTAAGAGCCAAATTCACCAATAAACTAATCGCGATTCGTTCAAACAAAACGCAGATTGAGCGCCTAATCGAGATTATAGCTTCATTTTCCGTTTCACCGCGATGACTTGAACCTAGTTTACACTAAACTCAGTTTCAATTCTTTTGTTGTCGCCCATGTTTACGACACGGGTCTTTAAACTAGATTACGCTGAGCTCAGTTTAGTTGAACTAAGATTTTATATTGAATGATGAAATCAGCCCTAAGTGTGTTGCCAAACGTCATTTAATAATTTTGGGTGAAAAATGGTCACTGCAGTCTCTCGACGCCCTAACGTTATCCCTTAGAGCCGAATTCACCAATAAACTAATCGCTATTCGTTCAAACAAAACGCAGTTTGAGCGACTAATCGAGATTATAGCTTTATTTTGCGTTTCACTACGATGAATTGAACTGAGTTTACGCTAAACTCAGTTTCAATTCTTTTGTTGTCGCCCATGTTTACGACACGGTTCTTTAAACTAGATTACGCTGAGCTCAGTTTAGTTGAACTAAGTTTTTATATTGAATGATGAAATCAGCCCTTACATGGCGAGAGAGAGAGCTGAAATGCATCTTGGGTACAGAGAAGACTGAGCTTATCATATGAAACACAAAAAGCCCAAAAACACAAAATTTTAAGATAAATTAAGCAATCACGTTTTATGATTTCTATTTTACCAAATACCATGTCCGTTTGCTATTACATTAAAATCTTAAATCGTGATCATTATCAACTTCTAAATCGTGTCTAGAAAGGTGAAGTTTGTACAATACTTAGTTGATTTTTTAGGGTTCTGTAACCAAAAGGGGAAACCAAAAAAACAGGACTCTATTGCTAAGACTACGCTCGCTGTCCGTCTGTCTACCACCAGGCTGTACCTCAAGAACCATGATAGCTATACAGTTGACATTTTCACAGATGATGTATTTTTGTTCCCGCTATAACAACAAATAAAACAACAAACGTGATTTTGTTGCCGTTCTTTGCTACGGACGGTACGGAGCCATAGTGCGCGAGTCCGATACGCACTTGGAAGGTTTTTATTAGTTGGCATATACAATTGGTGTTATGAAAGTTACATGAGGCGTTATGCTCGAGTTATGTCATGGGAGCTGACAGTCGCTGGCATAATTCTCAGGATCTTATTTAAAACATATGTAATGGTGATAAGAAAAGAAAACAAATGAGGAAATACTTGAAACTTGCTGAGTCCAAACGTTGTATCCAAACTAGGGTTCCCTATTTTTTATTTAAGAAATAAAGTATTTTTTTTTATCTGAAAAGAATTTAACCAGTATTTTGAAAAAATAACAGTATTTTATTTATTTTACACTGTATTGTAGGCACTAAAAATGTAAATAAAAACATCTGTCTCTGTAGCTATTCTCACGCCCGCCGCTATGCATTCATTACTGAAAAAAACTCTTTCAGTGTAAATGCTGGGGTGGCAGGAACAGAAAGTTGACATGAGAAATTTCAGTAATATATTTAAATTCGTCTAAGGTAATAACTGGCTCTAGTTTTAACCAGTACTCATTTCAAGGAAACACACATTTGTTCGGTCTGATTCGTTCTGAAACTCCATTATTGTGATTAAAAAAACGTTATGAGTGTTTGAGTTACACTTATAATCATTTTGATGCTGAAAACAGTATTTACTTTATTTTTGTTCAACAGTAAAAAGTGTAATTCAGTGAAAAACAGTATAATACTGTTAATAACAGTATAGTTGGTAACCCTAGTCCAAACGTTGTCCGGTAGATGTCGCTGTTTGCAATAGCCCGCCATGGTACCCATATTATATATACATTTATTGGTAGGTACAATTAAGTACTTATTACGTATATTAATGAAGTGAAATTAATATTAAGAGCTTGGGAAGGACCAGCGGATCTGATTATAACAAGTATATTATTGATATAAAGCCAAGCTACAGCTGGACGACGAATAATGGGTATTCATTGCTCGTCGTTCAGCGGTAGCTCGCCGTCTGGCCGTCCAATAAAAGCTTAGGCCGAAACCTTGGTCCCAGAATGCAAAGGGCAACTGAAAGGTACAGGTAGCTTTTAGTCAATAAAAGTCTGACACGCCCTCTCGCTCCACACTAGAGCGCGAGAAGTCATTTGATGATTTACCACCTCAAGAAAACACGCCATCGCTGATTCCCATACGTTACTTCTTTTTCGGGAACATGCATACATAGTACCCGGTGGCAAGGTCACGGTAAGGAAACCGCGGCAAAAAGCTAGTCAGTAAAATTATACTCTATTCAATAGAATGCAAAATTGTCCTCTGAAATACAACTATTATCTATCCCCCATAGAATAGAATAGAATAGAATAGAATAGAATATAACTTTATTGTTACTTAATACTAAACTTATAAACAGCGTTAATATTAATATTAAACAGCGTTATGAAATACATTGTAAGACTGAAATATTTCATCTACATAATAGTTTAATAATCACACGGATTTTGCCTAACCCTGTGATTAAAATGTAGTTTCCATCCGTTAGACACGGTCAATTAGCTACCTCTTTAGTAAGCATGCTAGCCTAGTACCGACTTGCCTACTTAAACATGGCATAGTGAAAGTATCTACTAAAATTACATAGTTAAATCTAAACGAACATCATCATCATCATTTCAGCCTAAAGACATCCACTGTTGGACATAGACCTCCCCCAAGTGTCGCCATAATGAACGGTCCCGTGCGTCTCGCATCCATCGGATTCCCGCAGCCCCTACCAGGTCATCGGTCCACCTTGTAGGAGGCCTTCCAACGCTACGTACCTTCTTTCGGTACTTGGTCGCCATTCCGGAACCTATCGGTTACATATAATATGTAATTAATAAAACATTTAAAAGGTCGCATTATTCAAACTATTATTTTATCATGAATAGAAGAAGGAGAAATGAAGGAGGCAATCCTTCACGATATTTTTGCACTATCATTGGATTTCATTTCAAGGTCTTTACTAATATTTATTAAATAAATAAAATTGACAGATTTACAGTGAGACAATACATGGATCTGTGAATTTGTTTAAGTATTATGGCAGGCGTTTTAACAGTGATACATGTAGCGCCATCTAAGGGGAATCGTTAGAAGTAATTGGCAACATGGCATCTAGTTTTGGACTAAACTTTTCCGATGTAAGATTCAAAAGCGATTTGTTCACAAAATTAGTGTTACGAGCACATTATTTTTTCAAAACCAAAAAATAGGTCTACATGGATCTTAATTTTAGAAAAGAAATGACTGTGTAAATGGGGATAATTCTGAAGACTGTGTGAGGTTTCAGAGAATTTTAAAAATCCATTAAAATAAATAAGATTTTCATCTTAAACACACACAAAACACAGTTTATTAGCCATTGTTTATTTTTGACTTATTTAAGTATCCTTAAGAGTGGCCAGCTCGAGAGTATACATTACTATACAACCGCTCTTAATTACGACGTTATTACACATCTTTCTCTAGATATTTTGGAAACACAGATATCTTGTGGATATTATCTAGATTTTTTTTTTAAATTAAAACTAATCCAGTAAAGACTTCTGAAAATCGGGGGCCTTGTAACGAAATACATTATACAAAAAGTTTGTTCAGCAATGCACGCAGGTATGGGTTGGTACGGAAAGTTACATGGACTATAGTAACAAATGACTTGCGATGACATTTGTATAATTACTTCAAGTAGTTAACTGGTAGTTAGCTTGCTTGGCTGAAGTGATAACATGATGTGCGAGTTCTGTCATGCGATATAATAACGGTTATGTAACTTTGTGGGGCTGAAGATCAAAGAGTGATTCTTATTGCTTTAAATGTTTTCCTGGCAAAAACATTGCAAAGCCCATGACCAAACATAACGTATTGATCGTAAGTAATACTCGGTACGTTTTTAGGACTAGGAAATTGATTCGTCTTTTTGACTTTGAAGTCAAAAAAGAGACAAGTCTAGTCTTACAGAGACTTCAAAAAGAGGCGTATTTTATATTTAGAACTCAAATTTTTGGTAAGCTAATTTTCCATTATATCTTGTTTTGTGGCAGTGAAGGTAGGCCTTCATGAAAAGCATTTTCCGTAAACAAATACGTTAACAGTACGTTTTCCGTTAACAAATTTTAAAATCATCGTACTTACCTTTAGAATGACTAAAATTTCTCTAAAGAACATCGTTTTTTTTTTTAATCGATCGTGAGTTTCATGACTGCTGAATAAAATTGATTGCTTTGGACACTTTTAGATAATAATACGGTTGCATTAAGCAGATAAAAAATCAAATATCGATTTTAAGGTCTGAAATCGGGAATCGATATAAAAAGAAAGATTTTATTGACCTACAAAATCGATATCAGATAGCTAATCCTAGTTTTCATTTCAAAATTTCATCGTAATATTTGTTCTTTTAACGGTTGAATTGCTTTCTACGGCTATAACTGACCTGCAATAGTGTTGAGGAACATGAGGTACTCGAAGTTGGAGATTTCGCGGCGCTGCCACTTCTGCGTCATGTTGGAGTTGCGCATCAGCTGCCGCGGAGACATCATCGACGCGCGTCTGTAACAATGCAAATAACAGCAATTAACCACACATTCACAACCATAACTGAGGATTGCCTAGTAACTATAGTCCTCGGATAACTCTTTCAAACAATCCCACAATCCACGCTTTTTTTTTTCTTTTCAGTTTTGACGTATGTCGAGTATTTTCTGGTTCCCAACCAAACATTGAGCTCCTTAGCAGTCCTGAGTCCAACTATACTAATACTGATAAATGCTTGTACTGAATGGACAGGTCCATTCAACTTGTGTGTGGTTCTCATCTCAAAAGGTCATCTCAGACACTAATCTGCATGGTTCTCATATAATTTGACCATTACATGTTTTCTGTACGGACTTTAAAACAAATTTGTAGCGGCGTTTCTTCTCAGGGTAGTCAACTAGGTAACACCGACACCATCTAGTTTATCTGCCTCGGCAATAAACAACCCGTATCATGGATGATGCTATAATTTAGTGGAGTATTTTTCCTAAGTTGCGTTTTTATAGTAATTAAGTTTATAGTGTTTTTATTTAATACGTGTAGCATTTTTAATCAGCATACATTAAACATGAACCCCCAAGCGTTTTAGGCGCTACTTATGATTTATGTCTCCTTTATTTTGGCTGCTGTAAATTAAACTACATAATTCAAAAATGAACGTGTTTTTCCGTAGTTTTACTCGTTTTAGGACCATTTAAGATTAATTTGTAGGCATAGGCCATCAAAAGGTACTTTGTCTCGGTTCGGTGGATAGCCACAGAACCGCTGCAAAAAGATGGCTCGCAAAAACTTAGTTTTCATGGAAATTGCGAAAGGTAAAGTTGGGTTATTAATACTTGCCAACTTGACCGTGATGAATATGGGTCTATTTTAAATAGATGGCGGCTTTCGGTCCGTATGCCATGTTTTCTAAATTACACATAGATATTATAAATGCAAAATTTTGTATGTTTGTTAGTTCTAAACGTACGAACGGCTGAACGGATTTGTATGACATTAGGAACACGGGTAGTCTATGTTCTGGAATAGCACATAAAATACCTTTTAACCAGGGAGTATGACGAATTAGTAATCAGAGAACGAAAAACATTCAGGCATACAAATGATTTTGATAAATGGGAAGTTATTACCTTTTAAAGATTAAATGCTAGGTAGGTATGTACTCGTATTATCTTTTACAAATTTTGCAATACGTGCTATTTCCGATTACGAATGTTTAAAATGAAAATATCGTTCCAAACGACTGATATCCGCGGGAACTTATTTATTTATTTAATCTTCATGTACAATAGTGGCAAGGTAACGGAAGGACACAGGTGTCTTTTAGTCACTAAAAGTCTAACACATCCTCTTGCTCCACCCCTAAGCGGGACAAGGCATTTGATGATTTCTAATCTCAACACAAAAAAAAAGAGAGACCCAAGGCAAAGAGCTGCTTACTATTTCAGTTTTTATGAGATTGATAATGGAACATCTACATATATAAAAGAAAGTCGTGTTAGTTACACTATTTATAACTCAAGAACGGCTGAACTAATTTGGCTGTAAAATGGTGGGAAGGTAGCTTAGAACCAGGAGAAGGACATAGGATAATTTTTATCACGTTAAGGTTTTGGAAAATAGATAGGGTAGGGCGGAGTAGGGTAGAGTAGGGTAGAGTAGGGTAGATTAGGGTAGAGTAGGGTAGAGTAGGGTAGAGTAGGATAGAGTAGGGTAGAGTAGGGTAGATTAGGGTAGATTAGGGTAGAGTAGGGTACAGTAGGGTAGATTAGGGTAGAGTAGGGTAGAGTAGGATAGAGTAGGGTAGAGTAGGGTAGAGTAGGGTAGATTAGGGTAGAGTAGGGTACAGTAGGGTAGAGTAGGGTAGAGTAGGGTAGAGTAGGGTAGATTAGGGTAGAGTAGGGTAGAGTAGGGTAGAGTAGGGTAGAGTAGGGTAGAGTAGGGTAGATTAGGGTAGAGTAGAGTAGGGTAGGGTAGGGTAGGGAGGAGTAGGGAGGAGTAGGGTAGAGTAGGGTAGAGTAGGGTAGGGTAGGGTAGGGTAGGGTAGGGAGGAGTAGGGTAGAGTAGGGTAGGGTCCAGCGGGAGCGAAGCCGCGGGCAAAAGCTAGTATTTTAATATTCTATTTTTGTCCGTTTATAACTATCTCAATAACACATTAAACAAGTTTTTAATTGGCTCACGATTTAGACATAGCTATTATTGTTTTTTAGGTGCTGTTTTTATTTCGAATTGTTCTGCTGGGATCTTCGCGAAATTTTCAGATTGCGTAATATTTTATAACATTTGGTAAATAAGAATAACTGGTTCTTTTGCACAATATTTTTTTTAAATTGTTGCTTAATATATCCGGTCTTGTACCTACGTTCAGCGTCATCAAATGGTTACACCCTTTTATTTATTTAACCTTCATGTACAGTAGTGGTACATAGGCGCACTTAATGCAACAAGGCATTCTCTACCAGTCAACCTTTGGGTTAAAAAAGACAACACTGTGGTAGGTGTGCACAATAAATAAATAATAGATATTTCGAACAGAATGAAGTATCATTAAATTAAGTTGCTTGTAATAATAAAATATATGTATATGCTGATGTATATAAAAGAAATATCACTAACTACTACTACATACTAACTAATCACGAAATCTCAGAAACTATACCTAACACCTACAAACTTAAAATTTGGCAGGTTTGTTCCATTTAGGGTGTAGACGTCCGCTAAGAACAGATTTTACGAAACTCCACACCTAAGGACGTAAACCGACTTTCACGCGGGCGTAGCTGCTGGCAGAAGCTAGTATATCAATATAATTAAAAGTAATTAAAATATAACATGGTGAAGACCGAACTGAGGTTGAGAGGACTTCAAGAAGTTGTTCTGAATTTTACCACTTGTCCACCACTGCTCGCCTACAACTCAGTAACAGTTAAGTTCAAGTTACAGTAAAGTTACAAGATATTAGACAGTAACAGTAAAATTCAAGTTACAGTAAAGTTACAAAACACTAGACAGTAATATTAAAATTCAATCTTGTATTGTTTAGTAAAATAAAGTGAAGTATTTTTATTACTTTTCTATTTAAAGATTAGAACAGGTTGTTGCATCAGTGTGAATATTTTACAGTGACCTTTGCTCGACCACATTAATTAGTTTATTACTTTATTTCAATATTAAACTGATGTCAGCGGCTTCAGAAAATTGTTCCAAAACATGGTCTATTCGTGTGCCAATTTTCGTCTGAAACCGTTTTAATAATAATAATATTGATTGATTCAGAGAGCGGTACTTCTGGACACAGCTCGTATAGTCAGGAGGTTCCTTTCTCTGGAGCCCTGACCGCCGGTAGCCTGGACCCTGTTGCCGATACCGGTGGGACACTATTTTTTATATTTTTATATTTTTAAATGTTTTAAAAAAATATTTAAAAATGTAATTTATATGTTTATATTATTTTTAAAAGAGAACATAATAATATTGCATGTTATAAATAACTTCTATGTTCACAATGTTCACGTGTCGGTATTTCGCCTTTGATTAATCTCGTCGTCAAAGAAGACTTTGTAAAGATGAATTATTTAGCAACTCACGAGAATTTCACCATTCATTATGCCTATCTTTTATGATGAAGAACGTTTCTGGGTAAACTCAACCAGAACACAGGCAACCGTTTGTTTTTTTAATCATACTGTTCTAATTTTAATTTAAGACTTTATGGCTGTTTTAATTAATTTATTACTTTTATAGCCAGTGGTAATTATTTTTTTATGAACGTTGAACATGGCTTTGTACTTCTTAGTGCCGTTGACCCAGTGATCTTGGCCATGGAGTTATCCAAAATATACTAAAAATAAGAAGGAAGTCGATACAAGCAATATCGTAAACAGTTTGAGTCATTATGTTTGTACGAATTACAAGTACAGTTCGGTAACTTCCGTATTCGGTATCAAGTCGCTCAGCTGCGTGAGAGCAACACTAGTATTGAACTGTCTGTCATTTCGTGTTTGTCGCAACTTAGAATCGTAATCTGATTTCATGTGAACGAAATGAAAGAAACTTGTTTACATTAGCATTTTTTCCCTCATGGAAATCATCCAATGACTCCTCCTGTTCTAGGCGAGGCGAGAGGGCACGGATTTTTAGAGTAAAATAAACCTGTGTCCTTTAAATGCCCTTTGAGTTCAAGGACCACGGTTTCCCTTTCACAAAATTCCCTGCAGCCTTAGCATCAGGGCATCGGTTCTGCTGGGCCCTTACAGCTCTGCTGATATCTCTTTGAGGCTCGCGTAGGACACTACGCGCTATCGACTCGGGCTTGATCCTCATAGTCTATCGGATAGCTAGACTGTGAGTTGTCCATTGCTCGCCGTCTGCAAGCCCGCGCCTACGGTACCGAAGATCGCACTGTCATGGATAACGGTTTTCTGGGTACCGGTAATATAAAGATAACGGGACTAACAAAGTAAAAAAAAAAACATAGGAGGTAGGATTATGGTTTGGCAATTAGATAATGGTTATCAGTCAATGTAAATTCATCCATACTTCAGTACTACAGCTCCCCTCCTAGCCAAGTTACGATAGTTTCGTTAAGCGTGATCTCTTGGAGTTGGCCACGCCCCCAATTCCTTTGGTCTGACGTCATCTCAACGCTTAGTCACGTGGTCAGAACAAAGAATTGAGGGCGTGGCGATCGTAACTTCGCTAGGGGCTGTTACAAAGAAGAAATATTTGTGTTTTAGTTTGTAATGAGCAAACTCAAAAAGTACTGGAGCGAGTTTTAATTTTTTTTTCATTAGTGGAATGCTACTTTATTACTGAGTGACATTTTTTACCATGCCGGCGAGCTGGCAACTTATAAGATCAACTCTCCAAAATGTCTGTGCCGAATACATGGCATCTATAATTCAAATGTACAAATACGATGATTTAAAAACGTAAGCTCAGGTTACTAACAATTTTTCTATCGAAACGTCAATTATTGAATCAAATTATGTGCGAAGATAAATTAATAAAACGAGGAAGGCGATAACGTGTGTCAATTTTGCGTGTAAACTAATAACGAAGGTGGCGCCGCGTGTTCGACTAGTCTGCGCGATCGGTGTCAGTGTCGATGCGGTTGTCGACCCGCGCCGCCGCTGCGTCTGCGACTGTTCTGTGGCTGCGCTTGCGCATGAGATTACTCTAAAGACAAAAGGGGTGTGGAAACCTTTTCAGGAGTGATGTTTATCCCAACTTCGTCGCCACTGCAGTTTTGAAGGAATATACGAGTAGCTTACAATAAGGTTTCCTGACCCGACAGCTTGGCATAAAGACGTCTGCTTGTCATTTGCCACGCTAAATAACATTACAAAAGTATAATCCGACTTTAAGACACACAAGTTGAGCCATTATGGCAGTCGGCCTTGAATGCGCAGTAACCGATTTACGTAACAACTTATTTGCCGCGTACGTACTTTACGTACTGATGAATATTATGATGATTTATTGAAGAGCACATTTACTTATACATCTTTTTCATAGTTCGGAGTCGCTCACATAGTAAAAGTAAAAAAAAAAAAATTAAAAAAGAAAATAATGTTTTTCTTTTACCTCCTCTTTTTTGGATTATTGATTAAGTATGTAAAATTCAACCCATATATTGTTGTGAATCGGGTAGTTTATGGTTATTAATCTGTCCAAGTTTCCATTTTATTGGAAAAGGATATGATATGAGATTGGTTGTTTAATTACATACGTGTTATTTAATACGATCTTCTTGATGGGCTTTCTCAACTGTCACTATATTGTTGTTGATTTGGTACTTTATGGAGATAAGTCGACGTTGCTTGCTAAAGGAAATAACACTGAATTGTTTTATTTTGTAAGGTCTACGTGATTGTAAGGTTTTCATAAGAGTGTCCTGCCCGGGGTACATTTTCATACAACTGATCTTACGTGATTATCATGTTATTACACATCTTTCTAGATATTTTGGATATTATCTGGGTTTCTATTGAAAACAAATCATAAATACTTGTAAGACTAATCCATTATAGACCTCTGAAAATCTAATAATGTACTCATAAATTAAAAGAAATAATAACTATTACCTTGCACATTTAATCAAGATTCTGAATGACGATTTTTTTTTGCAAAAACGTATTTCCTGGAGTAAGCAAGTTTAAGTTTTCCAAGCTTTTTAACCATGCTCAGGTTTATAAATAATAATAGCTGGCTCGGGAAGGACCTTCTTATCGGAATGACATCGTAGTACAGACGCCAGCACGTCAATCTACCACAATCTGTCAAATTTTACCAATCGAACATTATCCTTCCTCTATTGTAATAAGGTTGAAAATCTATTAAAGAAATTTGACAGATTAAGGAGGGTTGATGTGCTGGCATCTGTACCTTCTTAGTTAATTTTGATAATTATGCAAATTAAGCGTCGATAGTTAGTTTTCAAATGAGATTGAACTGTTTGTTAGGTGTTTCATAAGCTCTGTTGACACGGTGCTTTATTGTAGGATAATACAAGGTCTGTTAATAATACATTTTTGCTTCACTGAGCTCAGTGACATCTTAGGTTCAACTTTCGCGATCGAAATACAATGGAAGGTTATTGTTATAAGTTAATATCTACGCATATAATTAACTAGCTTTTTTCAGCGCCTTCGCCCTCGTGAAAGTTGGTCTCTTAGCGGATGTCTACATCCTATAAGAAAACTACTTGTCAAATTTTAAGTTTGTAGGTGTTATAGTTTCTGAGATTTCGTGATTAATCAGTGAGTGGTAAGTTCGCTTTTATATATATAGATATAGATTTCATAATTATCAATGTTTATTCATAAAGTTATGTAACGTTTGATTAACTTGTTACCGGTACAACCCAGCATTACCCCCCTAATTATTTTAAGTTCTTACGGTTGATTTAAAGGTTGTCTGGTAGATATCGCTGTCTATAAGACCTCCATCGTACCCATACCATTAAAGTTTATCTATAAGTTAGTTACTATTTTGATGCGCAATAAAGTTAATTCTATTCTTATATTATAAATAAAAGCTTTTACGATAATGCAATAAAACTAATAAAACAGTTACCCACACCCAAACAGCTTCTGAATGACTTAATAAAAACAAACATTAGTAATAACCAAATACAGACAAAATTGCACGCAAAGGCCAACGACAAGAGGTCAAAATCCCACCTGAGATATAAATACTGAATGAAAACATAAATTATAAATAGCGATACCGATACCGAGATCGGCGAGTGGGTGAGTGGGCGACCAGGCGGGCTCGAGACCGGGCCACCGGAAGCGGATGAGGTGCCATAAGACCTTATCTTGCAAATAAACAAACAATTATCTACTAGGAACTTGGAGTTAATCTATTTAATTCATGATTTATGAATTATTCAAGTCGTTAGTCATATTTTGGCTCATTTAGAACAATATATCGTATTTTTTTACGAACTTCTGCTACCAAACTTTGTTGAAAGACATAATGCTGTGTTAGTAATACTTAAAGATTTTGCAATAGTTATTTCACACATTTTATAGGCTTAGGGCTTGCTTCACGATAGGCATTACTTCTTGAAAATAAATAAAAATAGAACAGAATTTCTATGAAATTATCAGCCAAGTGAACGGAAAGTTAATTATGGATGATGAAACAGGCACTTAGTTTAAAACTGCCTGCACAATAAAAGTGTCGAAAAGTAAATTGTACAATTGTACCAATTTCTATGCAGTAAACCACCATGGCAATGCATTTCCCTAATCTATCTCATATCATGCCGGTTATTGGGTAACAAAACATTAACGTTTTCTCTCAATCTCCGCTTTACCACACCACTCATAACAATAAAAAAAGCATTACATTGCAACATTAAACTACACAAAGCCAGTATTTACGAATGCCAATAACCATTTAAAAAATCAAACGAGGTGAGGTAAACCTCTGTGGTACCTTGTGACCCACGCTTGACCAAACTCTTGTTCCGAGTTCAATTTTTGACCAATTGGGGAAGGTCAGAGATAAATTAAACATTACCGACCTCTTTGGTGATCAGACCATTGAAATGTTGCGAAATTTACTACTCTCTGTTATTGTTTTTGGTCGTAAATGGCCGTTCGGTGGTGAGTGTACTTATGGTCAAACTTTTATTACCATGTAAATTGTCGTACAGCTTTTATTGACAAATATACCATTAAGTTTAAAATAGCATGTGCGAAATCCTATAAAAATAAGATACCGAGGTATTTACCATGAAGATGAATGTTACAACTCCTTTATAGGTTTTTATTCAAGTTTAAAATCATTAAGTATGACATTTCGTGCGGTAATCTCTACCTGCACGTTATGTAATATTACATGGTTTAATTATAGCTGAGGAACCATGTATTACAGGCTAAATGTAGATTTTAAAATAGCCAGATTTGTGAAATTGAATTTACAGAACAGAAATTATTGCCGAAAGTATTCTCCAGGAGGTCATTTTTATCAAAATTAATGTTTAACGACACGGAAACCTCTCATCCCCATTTCATATTATCTTGTGATGTTTTTAAATAGCACTTAGTGTTGTCAAAAATGCTTCCCTTTTGAGATGAATGACCCCAGAAGTACCAAATAATGTTCGGGTATTAATTCGCTTTCGTATGGTTAAAAGATATACTCGTACATGAATTTCATGAAATATACTGCTTTTGATAACGTCAAGCGATGACACAACCGGTTTGCATATCCTTAGGATTTCAGAAGGTATTTCTTATTTGGTTGAGCGTCCAGAACGAAGTCCAGATAGCAGCAGGTACCAGAACTACTTAATTGACATGAATAATCCAAAAATATTGCCAGTTGTTAAATTATTATACAGGTTAAAGTTTTTTTTTGCCAATCAAATAGAAATATAATAATTTTTTAAATAATAAAAAGCAGTGCTTGACTGTGATCCCACCCGATGGGAATCAGTAATGCAATCGTCGATGGTGAAGCGCAATAGTTTATGAGCCTATTCACTCCTTGATGATATCTAAATTATAAAATTGGACAGGAAGACCGCAGTAGGCAATTTATTCCAGTCCTTCGATTTATGCGGTATAAACAACGAGGAGAAACGTGTAGACCTGACTTTTCCGAATGCAGAGTACAAAAAGCAACCGTTTTCTTTGGCAATATGAAAACAGCAAGATTAAAAAAAAAACATTTAATTTTCACAGCACACTTTCATGGAGACACTAATTATAGAGATATGAGGCCCTCAATAAATGCTTATACAATGGCAATTCGCCACTGATGTCAATCACTCAATTCATAGACATGACGTTTTCGCTGTGTAATCCTACATAATTCAGGTAATTATGGACAATCAAGATGAGAGCGAGGGGGGGGGCACGTCATCGCATGATTGTCTCATCTGCCATCTTTGGCCACTTTCGTACACATGCTAAATGATTTCTTATTAAAGGTTTATCATTAAACTAAACTAACTACTGCCAGAGGCTTCGCGCGTGTGTAAGAAAAAAAATATCAATGTCTATGTGTTCACGGTTCATCTGTAAGTCAAACTTTCGAATCAGTTCTGCCGTTTTAGTGTGAAGAAGTATAAACATACACACACATTCATAAACTTTCGCTTGTATAATATTAGTGCGATTGAAATATTAATAACGAAGGCAAAAATAAATTACTAAGCTTAAACGGGACACTTTAAATCATTGTTTCGATTTTGGATGCAATATGTTTAGAATTTTGGTCAAATCGATTTAGTTGGACGGAAAGGGCGAGTGTGTGTGGGCTACGGCTATAGTTGCTCTATTAATAAGACGTATTAAAGCACTTATACGTCTAGTAGGAAATAATAACACTTCCTATCGAAAAGCATGCATTTATCTTCCGAGCGGAAACCCGTATGCTCGACTCGGCGCGCATTCACGACAGTTTGCGAATCGTTTTATTTAAAACACCTTATAATTGTTAAGCTACTGTTATTTTTTAAATCATCTTTCTGTCCTTGTTTCATTATTTTTGTTTGTATACAGTTTTCTTAACCTTACGTTATTTCATTCTAAACTTCTATTAAATTAGAATGAGTATTCTCTGCAGCAGGGTACATGCTCAGGAGAAGTATATTGCGCAATGAGCTGTCAAAATGTTAGGTTTTAAATTCGATGTTTTTTATTTTAGATATGATATTATAATGTACTGTATTCTGACAGCGGTTTCGTCCGCTTGAATGTCGGTTATTGTGTATGCGAAGTCGAAACCTGATAAACAGTACTTCTTTGGGATTCAAGCTTACTCCATACCCAATTTCACCAAAATCTGTTCAGTAGTTAAAGCTGAAAGTGTAACAGACAGACAAGAGTTACATTTATATTATTTGTATAGATTTATATCGTTACCTAATATTGTTTGACATTGATTGATCTTGATCTAATTATCTTGAATAGTTAAACTTAAGGTGAATGACCGTTAATAAATGTGATAGTAAATGGCGACTATTTAAAGCTTGGACCTACTGGCAATACTATTAAATAATATTATTGCCATACTTATTTTAATTTTAAAATTAATGTACAGACGACTGGTAAAGCACAGCTTTAAGCGCTATTCGAATAATAACGGAATTTTGAACAAGATTTTCTTTTGACAACAAACGTAGGCGCTAATGTATTTATTTATTCATTCACTATAGAGGTTAAGGGATGAAATTTGGTTTTGAACTTCTTAATTTTCATGAAAATAAATTCAAGTAAAAATCTTTTTATTTCACATAGACATAGATATAAGCCTAAAGTATACGTCACTTACAATACGTTAAACGCTAGTATACGGTTCGAAATGGTCATTTCCTATAGAGAAGAACCGGCAAGAAACTCCATGATCACAATAGCATCGGGAGTGTGTGTTTGAATAAAATTACATAACATTTAGAAAAAATAAAATGTAATGAGTATTCTCGTGTATTAAACTAATTGTAATTATATTAATTGTTCGAGTAATTATTATTCATTTATATTATGACTCATGTTGATTTTAATACAGGAAATCATTATTGTACTGACAGCGAATCATTCAATCTCTATTCAATTCATTTAAAGTGTTTTGTTTATCGTCTATTGAACGGCTTCAAAAGACGCGACACAGTCGTGAAATCGCAAGTGTGCGCCGATCACACAAAATGGCCGAGCGATATGTCACACACATGTCCGGTAAACATTGGCATTGGCTACTGTACGCTCGCGCACACAAATCATAACATGTGTACCATAATAATATAATTTGTTAGTTTTTAATTTTGATAGAAAATATTAAAATGATACACAAACAAAGATAACAGTTTTATATTTGTTCTTTTTTTGTTAGGCTGTTTTCAATTGTTTTGGCCAGTAGATATTTAAAAATGTATGTTTTATCCTAGTTTTTACTGTACCACTGCTGGGCAAAGGCCTCCCCTAAGCCTTATCAGACAATCTTCTCACGCGTCGTCTCAAACCAGTGCTCGCTTAAGCTAATATCAAGTTCTAGTTACATGACATTATGCGCAATATGATAAATTGTTATGCACAAAATTTGGAGAAGTATAGATTTGGAAATATAGCAAAAGAAGATCCTTTTCAACACGGAAAATTAAAAACTTTCCTACGCTCAGACGTAGTTGCAATTATCACTGGCTTACAATACGTATTTACAAAATATAGCCGATAGACCTGTTCCCACGAGTAATTAGACACGTCTCAATTAATTGTTATCGACTTGTTTAACTTTTATACATTTATAATCATTTGTTTGTGTTCATAGTCGCAGTGGGTATTGGATTTAATTATTACAAATGAGTAATCTTTTGTAGGTATATTAAATTATTATTTTTTACGATGGCATGTATTTTTAGTAATCGTTTGGATTTTTCATATGTATAAGTAGAGGTTAACTTTGACTGTGATTAATGAACTATTCTGTATCAATTTCAAATATTTCTGTACTAAGAACAACATAATAAATTAAAAACATACTTATTCAAACATAATCATTAATATTCATTAATTAACGAACAACATTAAGTAATTGCTCAGATAGGAAACTAATTTCCATTGTTTACCTTAGCTAGTGAGATAATATTGTGATTTGTTAACCGGAACTGATAAGGTTCACGAGTTTAGGATAAGACGCTGTTTGTGTCATCTGTTTGTTCTTGAAAATTTTGTATTTTTTGGAAAAAAATCTTTGTTTAAAAAAATATTATCTAAAGAATCGTCATTTACAAGTTAACATTCAACTTGTTTTAAAATATTATAGTTTATAAATAATATTTACATATTTCCTTCTACTCGGAATAATACTTTTCTAAGGTGGTTATTAAAATTTAAATCACTGAAAACAAAACAAACGATACAGCAAAAATTTACAGCATATTTGCTTTTTTGTTTAATTTTTGGTATTTTCCCGTAAATAAAACTTTTATACGCGTCAGTACATAAGTCAACATTAACATACAAGTAATCAAGTATTTTTAATGTAAGATCAACGCACTTCAACATGTCATTAATAGGCACGATCCATTGTTTATCACGACCGATGTCAGGGGAACCTTCAATGTCAACTCTTGCGATCTATGCTGCTCTAGTACACGAATTGAATGGGAACAGGTAAAGTTTACGATTCCGGCAGGAAATTGTTCTATTTATGGGTTTTAATTAACTATTCTTAGTAGTTGTGAAGGTGGTAATACTGGTAATAAGTAATAAAAAGTACATGAATGACCGTGTCGTGTTGATTGTGATTACTTGTTTGATCATCAACAAATACTATTTTAGTATGGCGAACGGAAGAAGATAAAGTAGTTAGGCGTCATAAAATGGAGAAAAATGTAGTCACTTTTGTTTATTTGCCAATATATTTAAGGGATCTACTAGACATGTCACCGACCGGCATAAAATCTAATATTTTAGTGGATCATTTGCGCATCTCTAGGCGCGTCGTGTTGCACCGCAATCGAAAGCATTTAAATACATATTTTGTAAAATTCCATGTCGAAAAAATTTAAAAGTATCGTTAAAAGAGCTGTATCACTATACATTAAAATTTGCCGGAACTAAAGAAACTTCATATTCTTCACACTTTACACTAATTAAAGGCACTTCATCCCGAGACATTAAGTCTTATGGGCCCTTATACTTGTATTATCGACTGGCCAAGGCGAGCGATCGACCCCGCTGCGCCGACACAGTTCCTACTTTTACTATAATCATTTAATACGGGTCAGTTGATCCTGACTCAGGGGAGTGACCTCTTGTTCCGGCGTATCGGATTACGTGAGTCAATTGTTTTTAATACGGCAGTTTGATTTTTTAATTGGCCTGAACGTAATCTACATGACTAAAATATTTGGGTCTGTAATTTCGTGTGCCAATTATACATTTTTAAATTGAAAATGAGTACTTATTTTTGTTTTAAAGAATATTACATTGATTTTACCATCCTTTCCTTACATAAAGGGTGTCCAGCGGAAACTTTTCAACTTTAAGTTATCGTTATTTATGTATTGGTGGGGCTAGAGGCGCGGGAGGGGTAGAATTGGTTGCGATACCTTTGCGGATTTGTTGGTAAATATGAGTCATTGGTCAGGAGCGCACCGTGCATTTGCAGTTGAGCAATATTTAAAGTGTGGTGAATCGCTAGTTCAAGCGCGTCGCGCTTTCTGTTCCCACTTCGATATTCGACGATTAAACGATGGTCCGAGCACACAGCTTATATGGTCATGGGTACAAAGATTTCGACAAGAAGGGACAGTAGTTAATAGGTCGTCAACGGGACCGTCTACATCAGTAGCAACGCCAGAACGTGTGGCACAGGTGCAACAAGAAATTATCAGAAATCCCAGAAAATCAGTGAGAAAGATTGCGGCTTCTACAGGCATCAAAAAGTCAACTGTCCATGTGATTTTGAAAAAGAAATTAAAACTTCATCCTTATAAAATGCAAATCGTCCAAAAACTAAATGAAAGTGATTATGTTTTAAGAGAAACATACGCCCGAACGATGTTGGAACGTTTTCGGACTCCCAGAACACTTGGAAACATATTATTTAGCGACGAAGCCCATTTCCACATCGGGGGCTATGTAAATAAGCAAAATATGCGTTTCTGGAACGCCAACAATCCAAAGGAACGGCATCAAAAGAGTTTGCACTGTCCTAAAACGACAGTATGGTGCGCGATTTCTGCACATGGAATAATCGGTCCATATTTTTTTAGTGAGAACGAAACTGTCACTTCTTCGGTATACTGCCGTATGCTTGACGAGTTTTTGATACCGCAATTGCAAATGTTTAACGGACGCACGAATAGAACCAATTTTCAACAGGATGGGGCAACTCCACACACTGCCAGGATCTCAATGTTGAGGCTAAGGGAAATTTTCCCGGGAAAATTAATAAGCAAGTACGGAGACATACCCTGGCCACCTCGATCGCCGGATTTAACGCCATGTGACTTTTTCTTGTGGGGTTACCTCAAATCTAAAGTGTACTGCAATAACCCCCGTACAATAACTGCCCTTCAAGAAAATATCCGGCGTGAAATCGCTGCTATTCCCCCAGAGCTTTGTTCGCGCGTACTTGCCAATATGAAGGTTCGCTTAGAAGAGTGCATTATAAGAAATGGACGACATTTGGAAGATATTATTTTTAAAAATTGAAATCCGCATACCTTGGTTACATTTTAAAAATAAAATAAAAGATCTACACTCATTCTTATATTAGTTATTTAACTTTCAAATCAAAAAAATCCCGCTGGACACCCTTTATTTTGAAATAATGTTCCCTACCGCGTCTACCTTTTCGCGATAATCTCAAAAACTACAGAACGGATAAGGTTTAGTTGTATGGAGTTTCTTGCACGTTCTTCTCCATAGAGATCTACGCTTTGGAATGTGCAATTTAGCTTCACTTTTTTTTGACTGACCGACATTTTGACTATTTAAAAGTTCCTGTAAATGGTCTATTTGAAATAAACGCTTTTGAGTTTTGTAATGCATGCATATTATAGTAGAGAAAAAACGATTTTTTCAAAGATTACTAACACCCGTGTGATGCTGGGGCGGATGGCTTGCTAATGTACAATAAATAAATAGTACATAACTTGTTAAAATTTCATTTATGACGTGCCGTGTGAAGAATTAATTACAACATTCAGTGTCATATAACAGAAAGTAAAGTTACACTATAAATATAACTGAAACGTCACATTACCGCAGAAAAATAAATGTCATCGCGAATAGAAACCAATTAAAAAACATTGATAAAGCAAATAAAACTATTTGATCACATCAGTACTGCAAATGTTACTTATATACAGCACAAGGTGAAATTAGTCATTATTTATTTTGTGGTGTATTATATTTGCCTTGTGACGACTAGAAACAGCTCATGGGCTGAGTCTTCCTAAAACCCAGTGAAAAACCAACAACAAACTTCATTTTGTCATAAGATACGATATTTTGAATAGTAGGTTACGTGAATTTTCTGTATTGTCATCTAGTCGATAAGTTTTTATGCAAACATCTTTTACTTCGTGTAGTATAACAGTTTATTATTATTTATTTACATATTTACCGTGGTAATTCTCACTACTATTAGTAGCAATTACAGTAAAGTAGTAAGTGCCAGGGAGCGTGAACTTAGTAAATTGAATTTTTTGATAGTAAATATTTTTCTATTAAAACATCAATTACTTGAAAATGAATAATGTAGAGTTTCGGATAGGAAAACCACAAACGAATTGAATTCAAAAATGTGTCACACTATTAACATAATATGTTGATTCAGCCTAGATATAAATCAATCAGGTACCAGGGTGACAGAGTTCAAAAGTGCTGAATCACAGACAACCGCAGACCGCATGTCGAGCTTTCAAATCAATTGTTGTTAGTGACGAACGCATGATTCTTTGCAATGCATGAATCGGCAAGGACACGCACAACATATTAGTAAAAAGATTTACAACTTGTAAATAGGAAAAACCCAGATTTATCGTAATTCTTGGATTAGGTTTTTTGTTTAATTCAAGGCTACGATCAATAATTTTTAACGTAAGTACACATTTATCCAAGTTTTCTTTTCTTCTTTTATTATACTCCGACATAGAAATCACAGTTTAATTTAATTAAAATTAAAAGTTACAATGCTATTAAAAAACAAATAAAATTTATAGTAACCGGACCAGGGGGTCTACTCTCTTTCTCCGAAAAACGAAGTTTCGTAAGAAATTTCGCGTGTTTCCTACCACGGTTCATTTCGTTCCCGAAATTTCATACGAACGAAAATAGTTTGACGTTTCAATTCTCTAAACCTACTCTAATTGGCAATGTTTCGAAAAAAAAAATGAGTTTGACACACGAATGTTTCGAAATTTTAACGTCAAATTGACGAAACCAAAAACGTTACCTTTTGATTTTCGTTTTTGTTGGTTTCGTGTGATAATAAATTACAATGGCCTCTAGAATGCTCAAAATAAAAGCAGCTCCACGTGAAGAACGTTTAAAGTACACAAGCAACCGATGAAGATGGATTATTCGGAATTTTAACCTCAAACCTACGAAACCAAAAGTGTTATATTTTGATCTTCGTTTGTGTGAATTTTGTAGGAAAATTGCTTAAAATGGCCTCAAAAATGCTTTAAATCAAAGCGGCTCTACGATATACAATGCCCTTCACACCGCCAGAGATAGAATCATATGGAGAAATATCATTCAAGGAAAAGTGATGAAGCAGGGTGGTCACGATCCTCAGCATTGAGGAAAACAACGCAAGGAGGAGTAATTACATCAGCTCTACATGAAGGACGTTTAGAGCGTACAAGGAACCGGCATCACTTACGCAACCAGCTTAACATTACGCAAATTCTTGTCTAAGTTTGTGGGAAAAGACAGACTCAGTCGGCAATTATTTGAGGAGTTGTGCCAGGAAATAATGCTTTTATTACCTCCAACGGCTTCTTCCCACCAAAGCACTAGAAAGTGGAGTGCTACTGTGATATGTTCAGGGTAGCAAAGCACTAGGCAGTGAAGTGCTACTGTTATATGTTCAGGGTAGCAAAGCGCTAGAAAGTGGACTGTCATAAGTTGTTGTTGTTCAGTGAGATTTTAATAAAAGACTAAAATACATGTATAATGTTTATAATTTTTATTAACTTGAACCCTGTAAGATTTAGGAATTTTCGTGACACTAGTAGTCGACTGGCTGGTTATGCTTATCTTCCTGGCTGGGTTCTAGGTTCACAGCTACCTCAGGCTGTGAAAAGTTTAGAAGTTGGCTTGATTGACACGAGGTGAGAAGGTGGATGGCATTGGTTCATTGATCTGAAAATAAAACGGATTAAAACACGCGAGGACGCCGGCGTCCGCTTAGGTTACAACTGGTTAAATACCTAATTGTCATTGAAAAATTGTAATTATATAAGAATTGATGGAATTAAAATGGATTTTAAATTCTTATACATAAAAATTTGGTAATAAAATCAATTATTATTTTTGAAAACAAAATTTGGACACAACTAAGATTGTGAATAAAAGAATTCTAAGAATAGACTACCTACGACTAAATACAAATACTAGTAATATTGTAAATTTATGTTAATATTTACTTACAAATACATATTTACTTTCTTATATCCAAAACAAAGCAGCATGTGGAGGCCGAAAATGTTACGCGATATCTCGCGATATCGACAGTTTAACTTTAAACTGTTTTTACAGAATGTGTAAAACGATCACAAAGTATGTATCATGATGTATTAACACAACACTTGAGTAATAAACTCGGAATAAAAATCTTTTGAAAAAATCAAACAAAACATCCTAAGTTGACGAGTGCTGCCAACTCTATAAAACATTTTTTGCAAAATCTACATTTAAAAAATGCCAAAAAAATACTAAAATTTCTAGAAAATGTAAAAATAAAACAACGACGCGCATTTATTAAAAAATCCTAACAATAATGGCAAGGAAGCACTGAAAGAACTAATTTTGCGACACAAATAAAATATGAAGACCTTCGTTTGTATCCTCTTCATTAGATACAACCGAAGCAGAAAACCGCCCGGCTCTGAAGCCACTCCTTCAAATCGGACATCAATTCCCAGTCCCAAATTGTGATATTTTTATGGCATTGTCAATTAATTAACTCTATTAGTTCTATTTCTATCTCTTATTCAACGCACGTAGTCGCCACATACGAATCAAACAAAACAAATTTGCCTTCGATGACAACGCCGACTTATACAATAAACCATTATGTAGTTCAATTCAAGCGGGATTCCCCTGATCACTAGTTCACTACGGTCGTGTTCAGAAACATCACCGCGTTATTCAGGTTTATTTTTGTTTTTGGAAATTCAAGTTCAATATCTTCCCGAATAAAATGCTAAAAAATATGCTAAACTGTGCCCATTCACTCTTCTAAAGAGGAGTCCTGAGTCCAAGCAGTGGATACATTATAAGGCTGATGCTATCCAATGCAATGCAATGCTAAACTGAATTCATGCATGCCAAATCACTTATAAAATTGCTAAATTTAGCCATAATAATGCTAAATTGGTAACACTGAAGTTAACAGTTTTGACAAGTTACAAGATTGTTTTTCTTCGTCCCATTTGGGCAGGCTAAGGTCTTAAACCTCACAACCTCGCCGCCAATAATAAGTACTTTTTTGAGTTCAATTTATATTCTATGTATAAATATTACAAGAAATATTTAATAAATCATATATTAAAATACAAATAAATATACAAAATGTGTATTGCAATTGAAAAGTAGGTAAAAAAAGCACTGGCAACATGATATATTTTTCAAAAAGTCAAACTAAAAATCAAGTTGAAGTTGACATTTGTTATAATTGACACATTACGTGTGATTATACGGATATTTTTAATTGTCATACGTTAGTACCGATGATTGACAAGAAATGGTGCTCTTTAAATAAGTCGGTTAGCAAAGGTCGTAAAAAAGGATGTTTTATAATGTCGTGATGAATTTCATCAAAAATCAGTATTTAGCAATACATTTAAATTTTATTTATAAATATTACTAGTAATATTTAATAAACCACATAGTAAAAGCAAAATTTTAAAATAAAGCCAGATTAAAATTAGTTTAAAAACCGTAATTTATATTAAATGACATATAAAAAGACCCACACAATATTGTTCATTCCATTCAATCACGAAGATTGTCTGTGGATCCGAACTTTATGTGCGTGTCCGAACATGAAACAGAATAGGTTCACTGACGAAACTTCGTTTGAATTTCGTTCGTTTACGAAAGTTTCGTTTCGAAGAAAGAGAGTAGACCCCCAGAGATCAAAGCAAGAACGTAGAGATATTAGTAAAATATGTATGTCATACCATACAAAGGCTATGCAACAGGCGAGCTATTCTTATTATTTTAATAACGATATTGCCCCGCATTCTCCACGATACTGTTATAACCGGTGACTTCCGATTTCCGCGTACAGTTATACCTTTTGTTCGTGACTGTACAGGATTGTTTACACTTTACACTCTCTTGTTTGTAAACAACAATATTGGCGTCAATTGTGATGTGTTCAAGCTGAATCTTATTTATTAGGTTATTTCTATTTCTTTTACAAAATGAGTAAAACTAAAGTTTAGTATTTTTTTTTACACTTCAGTTTTGAAAACTGCACTATACACCAATTATTTTGGAAACTATAACGTTGTTCTTATTAAAGAAATATTGCGATTATTTCTAAATACATACTATTTAGAAATATTAAGTATGTCTATCAGTTGTCTAGTACCCATAACTCAAGCTCTGCTTAGCTTGGGACTAGACGACGTTGTGTGACAGTTGTGGAATATTGTTATATTATTATTATAATATTGAGTAAAGATTAATGTCTAATATTAGACTAAATATTAATATCTAATATTGAGTAGGTACAACAAATCATTTTTATCAGTTTTCAAAAGTCTTCTATTCAGTTGTGCTGAACGACACGTGTGTAGTAAATATGTATATGTATGTACAGACATTAATTTATTTGTTTTATCAGCATATCAAACCGAGCGTGAGATAAACTGATTGAACTGAATCTATGCACGTATTCAACGAGGCTACTTTAATACTGCATAAAGGCTTAGTAAGAAAATCAATTTAAAGAAAATTGTTTCATTCCCTTTGGGTAATATTTAGGGAAGGAGCCCACGAGCCACTTGTAGCAACTTTTTTGTTTCAGTCGCTGTCTCCTCGCTGACACTTCGTAATTTATAGCCAATAGACTGGGCGATGATAAATAAGACTAGATATACATTTTTTTTATGACATATCCTGCCCTTGGACGGAGTGGGTGCTAGGGACTTTAACTGACTAAAATTCTGATGATTTTACCTAACATTAAAAAAAATAGCGACACACTCTAAGGAGATAAAACGTGGTTTTTAATCGACTTCAAAAATAATGAGGTTCTATTTTCGGCTGCATTTTTTTATGTATGTTCACTGATTTCTCGCTCATTTGTGGACCAATTTCGAAAATTATCTTTTTGATTGAAAAGTTATGCCTCCAAGTTGGTCGTATCGTAACAAGTAAATTTGCTTTGTTTATACGTGTAGTCGATGACTGATTGAAAGAAGAGGGATGTATCGAACTGATCTGATGATGTAGCCGGAAGGTAGGGCTGGACTTGGTTTATTGGAATTGTTATGCAATGTTTTAATGATTCAATTTTATAGGTACCTTACTTGGCCGAGGGGTAGTTTTTAATGGTGGTACCACAACAAAAAAGTGTAAAATAAAACAACTAAGTATTATAGAAACACCGACTTACGAAATTAAAATTATTTTGCACTTTTTGTTTTTTTTTTTTTACATTAAAGTCTGTTGTACTTTTTTGTAAAAAGATTTTTTTAATATAGAATGAATAATCCAAATTACACGCTGGCGAAGCTGCTAGCAGAATTTAGCTGCTTAACTATATCTACAAACGATAGACTTCGTACCAAAAAGTTTACTAGAAACAGAAAGTATGTTAGGCTGTCCTCCAAAACCACAAAAGAGCTTTACAAACAGAAAGTACTGACAAAATGTCGAGTAAAGTTCCAGTAAATTGATTAGCATAACAATCGGCGAGTGATTATCACGCACTGTCTTACCACAGAGTACGCAGACAACTCAGCGGCCGCTCGCTGCCAGACTGTGTCGCCACTGTCAGCACTTTCTATACAAACAGATTCGCCTTGTCGTTTATACCGCGTACATCGAAAGGTTGGAACAATTTACCAACAGCGGTCTTCCCGTCAGATTATAATTTAGTTGTCTTCAAAGCTAGAGTGAATAGGCTCTTAGTAAACTAGTGAGATGGTAAGCCATCAACTATTGCATCACTACGTCAAGCACTAGTTTACAGTAAATCAAAAAAATCAAGTGTGTCACTGTTGACTTGCATTGTCACACTAATGTTATAAAGAGGAAAGTTTGTAAGTGTGTATTTGTGTATTTGTTACTTCTTCTCTGTTCGAATGGATATTGTGAAACTTGGTACACGGGTAGAATATGTCCTGGAATATCATATAGCATACTTTTATAACCCGGGAGTATGTACTCTCTTGAGATAATTTTCAAATACCACGCGAGTGAAGCCGCTGATAGCAGCTAGTTATACATACGAGTAACATTGACGTACATTCAATGGGTTTCATAAAGATTTAAAGACAACCACAACTCAAAAAAATGGCTATTCTCGTTGTATGGTTTCGGCAGGTAAAAAATTTTGGTGGTCTAGTTTTTAACTACCAATTATATTTTTTTGAGATAGTAAACCATCTAATATTTTCTTTCTCTCTAGGGCGAAGTGGGAGGGCGTGTCAGGCTTACTGTCTAAAACCACACCTATAATAACTTATTTGCCCTTTGCGTTCCAGGATTAGGGTTTTCCCTTTCTGAAGTCAATCCATGGCCACAGAGTACACAACTTCCGACTAAATAGTTTTTTCAACTATTTTTTCACAATGTAAGGAATAATCTTACATTAGAAGGTGTTGATATTAATGAGAATTTTAATCTCCTGAAAAAAAAATTGAATTAAAAGTTAGTGCCACTGTCATTAGTATTGCCGTTTTTAAACGCTGCCGGGGCGCAGCGATTCCGTGGTCTATGAGCATGCGTATCAGACAGTTGGCATACATCGTCGCTCAGATCAGAGGCTGGCATTGTTGTCGCCCTACTTAGCAAACAATGGATATGGCTCGATTGGCAAGTACGTAGAAAGTAGCCATGATCCCCTTGTGTCGATCTGAAGTGGCAAGGGTGTGTGTTATCTTGCAAGTGACGTACGTACTGATAATTACAATGTAAATATTGCAAGGAAGTCAATAGGAATTGTTTAAGTATCTTGTAATAGAAATGTAATTTATTTATTATGCAGCTATTGTACTTCATACAATTGGAATAAACTACACTCTTATGCACCTCAATTAGAAAATTAAGTAACAGTCAAAATTTAAGCATTGAAATACTTAAACGCCTTTAGGTCCTGGTTTTATTAAGAAATTCATTATCCTAATAGAAGATAACTAATATGTGTATCGACGCATTACATTGTACCGCATCATTATTGGTTGCTACGCACGCACATACAAACACGCTAGTGACGTAATCAAGGTTATCCAGAATTTGACAAAATAGGTAATTTCTCACCTAATAAGTCCTGACCCTTTAGCAACGTCTTTTTAAGAGTACTGAATTCTTCTATGTCAAATCCAATGTTTTGTTTATTTATTTGCCGTTCGGTCAACATTACATAACACATATAATTAGTGGCAGTAATGGCACGTGCCCACTTCCTGCGAGGGACCATCACGCTCGGCACTAACTGCTCATTTTCTCCGCAGTAACACAATCACTACGACATGTCAAAAGCTAACTATCACAACATTTGTACGGGTTTTCCCTTTCTACATGATATTTATCTTATCCTTCCTGTTCATGTAAATCTTAAGATACCTGTCTTCATATCTCTGATCACAAAAAATGCAACTCGTTCTACAGGAGAAGTCATGGAATAGCGCCCGGTACGGCACGCATTTTGTTGAATGATAAATGCATACGTGAAACATCGTGAAGAGCTTCCTTTTGGCGAGTCTACCACGCTTTGTAACAAACACTTTTTTTAATAATGCCGCGTTTATAAGTGAGCATATTATAATCTAGCGATTACAAAATATTTAAGCTAACGGTCTGTACGTACGTACGTAGATAGCAATACCAATGCTCTACAAATGTAGTGCGTCGATTCCCATATTATTTGCTATTGGTTTACTAATAAAAAAAACTGGGCAAGTGCGAGTCGGACTCGCACATTAAGATGTTCCGTACAAACTAACTTATGTAAATAGTTCAATTATCGAATCGAGTCTCGAAGATTTTTCCGAATGGAAAAAAGTATTGTTTTTGTAAAGCAACTAAAATACTTGTGCTATGAGACCATGCTTCATGCCAAATTTCTGGGTTCTAGGTCAACGCGAAGTATCCTATTTATTTTAGTTATATATTGTATATATTTTATAATTGTTATCGAATTAAAACCACACTCAGCCCTTCTCTATAGAACTTTTACTAAAAGAAACGGAAAGACATAGTTTGCTCTACAAAACTAATAAAGTAAATGTTGTAAGCAACTATTTATTATTTTAACTATTGTTTGTCCCAGTCCAGACACTAAGATTTTAGTTAATAAGTATGTTATATTTATATATACCTTTTTAACGTAACTATTAGATGACAATGGACATTTTATTGTTATTATAATAAATACTGTGATTACATCGTAGATCATAATTTTTTACCTCCTCTCGCCTGAAACACAGGATGACCTACTTTAACTTGACATAGATTGAAGCAAAACCGTATTTACTGTTTTACCTTTTTACAAAAAAATATAATTTATAGACAAATTTATAGTCCTTGCCTTTAATGTCGTAAAAATGCCAATCAACCTTAAGGTAATAAACAATTGACTGTCCCTTTCATCATACTTGAAAAAATATACAAATGTGAAGTTACACTCACATTTGTATATTGTGAAGAATGTGAAGTTATACTTCACATTTGTTCTATACAGTATATTCTATATTGTTCTATACAGTATACGACAATATTTAATGAGCATGTGAGCATCGCATTACAAACCGCAACACTGCACCTGGATGTTTTATATAATATGCGGAAACTATTTTTATTCACCTGCTTATTCATATAAACTAGGATAACATATCTTACTAGGTAACTCCAAAACTAAAATGATAAGTTTAAAATGTCTCGTAGACCCACTACGGTGCTACGACGCATCTGTTCCCGTGGACACATCGCTACGAAGGTGCTACGCGCGTAGCACTTTCTAGGGGGCCTTCGACTACAAACATCTCAGGATGAACGATTGAACGAATTGCGTTGTCAGGATTATCTCTAAATTTTGAATCTGGAATGTGTTGTATAGAAAAGATTTGGATAAGCCGCTTTGATTTAATAAATTCAACAAAATAAAGATGCTCATCACTCCTGGTTGCCTGGTAGATAATGCCCAATGCATTTTATTAATTAATAAATAAATATTAATAAGTTAATTAATAAATAAATATTGACATTTCTACAAATTCTCGAAAGCGTTGATCTTTTTTGGTAAGTAAATGATATCCTAGTAAGTACATACATTACAACTCACCAATGTCCAAAACGGACTGTGCAATGAGATTATACAACATAAGTTGACTCGCTGCTTACGCAAAATACCTTTTAGGTACATCCACATTTTGAGTCACCTAGGGCCTCTGACCCTCTTAATCGTCGGTCATTTGATAAGCATCTACATACTGTAGTCGTTAGTTTTGTTAGGTCTGGTAAATATAGTTTAGGAACATTAACTAATCTACGTTTGACAATTATCTTAGCAGATGATAAGCGATGATGTGGCCGACTATGGAGCACGCTTGCCTAGAAGTTACCTACACGCTCATGACTTAATATACTGTACGTCTAGGTTGTAGCTATCAGGAAACGCAGACTTCGGCAGGGAATTCCACTCTAGCTGTACGATGTGACTATACTACATAACTGAGTATAACTGACTATATAACTGAGGCACGTTGCCGCACGTTTGTTGGTCCGATGGTGGAACGAGCTTAGTGGTATTAACTTATGCAATTTCGAATTTCCGACGCACAGTCTCTGAAATTCAACCGGTAGAGAACTGACAGGCTAGCTTGGCTGCGATGCTCAAGACTTTGAAGCTCAGTCTCGACGAGGGATGCCAATGATCCTGTTGGCTCGTTTCTCAGTTGACTCAAGCACATCAAACTGATGTAAGGCCGATGACAAATATCAGCATCTTATTGTCCTAACGTCGGGCAAAAGTCTTTACGCATACGGAGACAGAACGAACAGTAATGTCTACGCTTGCTCAAGACGAGTTGCCGGTTTCAGATATATATATATCTAGTATATCATATATATTATATACTAGCTACTTCCAGCGACTTCGCCTGCGTGATAGTAGAAAATTACCAGAAATCAGAATCATTTATTTCAAGTAAACCATTTACAGGCACTTTTGAATTCTCAAAATGTCGGTCAGTCAAAAAAGTGAAGATAGATAGATAGATAGATGTATTCTTTATAGTACACCAAAAAAATAAAATTACATAAAGAACTACATACTAAGCTACATTATCCTTAGTGAACATACTACTGGGATAAAAAGTATCCTGTGTGCTATTCCAGGACATGCTCTACTCGTGTTCCAAGTTTCATCGGAATCCATTCAGTAACTTTCGCGTTAATAATATTATAATTAGTAGGATTATCACGTTGTTGAAATATTTTTAGCTCATTTTTTTTTTATCTTTTTTTGTAAAACATTCAGACAATTGTTATTGAATAAATGAAATCAATTGAATTGAAATGTTGTCCTTCAACGATTTCAGTGTCAAAAATTATTTATGTCTTTTTTTTTTGCCTGCAAAACCGACTTTGTCGAAGAATTAACTGGTTCAATTTCCTGGGTAGTTTTTTGAACGGGTTTGCTTATTTCAGGAAATATCCACATGGTCGCTTAGGCATTAGAGAACAGGTTTTTCTTGTAAAGATATAATCAGTGTCTACTTGGCTAACTCTAGTCATTTCACTGATAATATTTTTGGCTCAACTCTCAAGGAAAATGGGTCGGAAGTTGGGCTTCCCTCATCATTTTTCCAGTTTGAAGAAATAAATCCATCTTTATCCTGACACTCTCGTGACTTATGTAGAAGTTTACAGCTACCAGTTTATTTTATGTCGGCTAACCAATTTGGGTTATGACTGTTTTTTTTTCACTTAAATTATTTTCCACGAAGGATGAATGTTTTGTGCTGCGGGTTTTGTTCAACAGTTACTGTGGCTCTGAACTGAAGGAACGCGGGTGCGTTTTAGTCAGTAAAGTTATGATTCTCTCTCGCTCCACCAAGAGCGCAAGCAATAATTTACTCACTTCCCACCCTCAAAAAATGTCATCTGTGTTCGTGGAAAGTACGAGTATCGTGACAGGACCACTCCAATCAAAATAAAGTTATCGATAAACTAATTATGAAATAGCTAGCTGGCGAGTTAGCTTTTATGTTATAGCTGGTGTTTTTTACTAAACTTTTTTTTTTATCTGAACGCAAAGGTATTTGCCCAGCACGGGGACATAACGGGATAGTTAGGTTTTTTTTTATAATTTCCTTGGAAATACTGATAACTTCTAGTGTGAAATTAATAGTATCCATACGTGGTTTTAATAGAGACGAACGTAGTTAACGGTATTTGCCTTTTCGCTAACCTTGTCAGTACACAGGTAGGTCCATACCAAACTAAAAATGTTACGAAATACTATTTCCTTGAAGTCTAGACAAGGATTTGTAATCTAGGTTTGGCTGCACTACGTATTTTTGATTAGCTCCTTAAATTCGTAGATAGATGCGTTGGGCATATGCAGTTTGTTCAATTTCCGCAAAAGACTCCGTAATTGACGTATTTGGCAACTATGCTGAGAAAATAAGAAAAAATAATTCCAATAACAAAATCTTTTACCATACATTTAATTTATATTCATTAAAATGTATTCATTCATCTACCCATTAAATTGGATTTTGTGATGTAATAATCTACAATTGTCATTTGACGTATTCCGAAGCCTTAATACTGAAGAAACGGGAATATGGGTATGGGAAAGTCCCAATTTGGAAGTTGGCCCACGAGTAAAGATTCCTAATGCACATCGATGCAGATTTAGAACTGTTTACTAATACAATGTTTACCACATGATGTTCATATAACCGAACCAAGTCTAGATGCCGACTGTAATACAAAGTAGGGTTCTTGGGAGAACAAATGTTTGCACACGTCATGGAAACGAATCAGGTATTAATTTGGCACAAAACCACCACACATGTCATATATTTAGATAGAAAACCGTCGTTGATAAATTCAACAGGAAGTTTAGATTAGAACAATCTAAACACATTTACTTCAAATCATCCAAAATTTATAAACATGTGTCTATTTCCGTTAAATTTCGATCCATTTGTTTCCGGAGCACCCACAGCGCTGCTCCTCACGGCACTATCAGCATGCCGCGAACAGTCGCACACAGTAAAAGTTATGACAACAATAATGCGTTATAAAACACGCGGCGTCAACGAAAAGTCGCTTCAGTTGGTACGAGCAGCCGCAAGGTCAAGTACACATGGACTATTTCGAAAACAGTCGATCGCCGGCCTGAATCGCGATGTGACATACCCACTATTGTAAAAAAAGAGTTAAAAAAAAAACCAAAAACTTTATATTAAAAAAAAGAACAGTTTTGACAGCTCTTATTTTTAAACTTGGAACGTTGACGCGTGTGTAACTGCACGTGCGGGTAAAATTAAAAGCGAGCTTTGCGCGTCCAGTTTTTCACGCACAACGACTGCGTTCGAAGAAAACGGGAGTTTGTGTGGAAATATATTGTTTTAAATCAAATTCAATTTAAAGTGTGCTGGCTAACACGGAATACAAGGAGTTTGGAGTAATCGGGTTTTTACCGAGATACGGAGTAAGTACATATATCATGTGGAACTTATTGAATTATTTCAAAAAGGTAGTTATTTATTTTTATGTGTTCATGGTATTTATCAGTTCATGTGGTGTATCAGAAGAGAAAAAAATAATGAATATTAAAATTTTTAGACAATAAAAAATGCAAAAATCTGTCTTAAATATACACTTAAAGACCATTTGGGAATGTATGAAATTGTCTATTTTTAGTTAGTTGTATGTAAAACTACTGATTGTTAGCTACTGGCACTAACTGTAAATATTGTCTGAGAAATAATAGACAGGCAAGTACTTTGTCGACTGTATCAACAAAATGCTATCTATTATATTTAAATTATTAAGACAAAAAATCTTTAGACAAACCATCTTATTAATAAAGATATTGTGACCTCTATTAAGACGAATAGCTATTATATCAGGAGACCAGAATCATAAATGGGTATTCTGGATAGTCAGGTACTATATTCCATGGCGCCACAAAATTCTATAAATATAACTTGAACAAAGATTTCTCGTATAGCGGAAATTTGTAAGAGACATTCGAGGAAACACGTTTTTGTGATATTATTAGGCAACAAAGCCCTTTATGGCTGAATCTTGTAAAATGTTTTATAATGGCATTACATATGAATTTATGATGTCGTAAAATAAGTAATTTATTTTTTTGCATTGATATACCTCAACGTGTTTCACATGTGCAAGTAGACAACATGTGCCTTACATTTCAAATGTAAAGAGAAAAACAGTAATGATAACTTTTTTCCGTTAAATTTTTCTTGATTTACGTGGTTAAACAAAAAAAAATTCTATGATGTCCAAAGTCTGTACTACACAATAGTTCAAAGAGTGTATGAAGCAATTTCATTTGGGACGATTCATCACGCATGCGCACAAGTCACGGGTACTTGATCAGACGATTACGCATTTATTATTATTTTTTTTATTACATTTTGGCTTTGATATAATAATCTTTGACGTACGTTTCCGTATATTTATAGAACACGTTAAAAACTAAGCGCATTCACAAATGAAAGAGTTTTTTTATTTCAAGAGATAATTTTCGTGACATACAAACTATTTTTTCGCATTCGCTAAAGATTTTAATAGATTTTACTTTTTATTTTAAGAAAGTGAGGATAGTAAATTAGAGCAATTGGAGAGCAAATGTTGTTTTAGAAAGAAAAAAAATATAAATGAAATAAGTTTCGTAACCCATTTTCTTTTGTTTATTTTTATCAAATCAAAACCATTTATTAAAAATAGATCATTTACAGGCACTTTTGAATAGTCAAAATGTCGGTCAGTGAAAAAAAAAGTGAAGCTAAATTGCACGTTCAAAAACGTAAACTATTTGTTAATTTGTTCTTGACCTGTATCGTACAGAGTTTCAGGACAAAATTAAAGCCCCAATAAAATAGTACATGAGTAGGTATTAGTATATTTATAGTATTAGGAGTTAGTAACATGAATTTGAGAATCTCGTTTCTTTGTACGTGATAATGTTTAGTAACAGATGGGGTTGTTTTTAACAAAGCTAATTCATTAACATTACGGAATGTTGAAAAATAAATGAAAATATTGAATACGTTAAAGAAAAATAAATCAACTGCCTCATATATACGTTTTTTGTTGCATAACTCGATAAAGTTTACTGAAGAACTGAATATTTTCTTTATGATGATAATTCACTAATTGATTGACATAATTACTGCTATTCTGACATAATTATCTACATATTGTTTTGAATTTGTATATTCTTTAAAAAAAAAAATCTTTCATTTTTGTTACCACGCTGACATTTTTACAAATATAAATAAATCGATCTGTTAGAGTGTGGAGCCCTAGTGATCTGAAATACAGGCCCCTAAAACCTTGCCACTCTCCCACAATAAATTAGAATATTGTCATAGTTTTAATAGGTATTTATTATAATGCATGCATACATCACATACATTTTATATGCTATCATTTATTACCTAGCCACAAATCAGTTCCGATCTTTCCTACTTAGCAGAACCTATTAACATTTGCATTCATTGAACGCAATAAATCACCTCCATGCACTTCATGTTTTCCTGGTACACGAGTGTGGGGGTCGATAGAAAGTTGAATAATATATTTATTATATCAATTAATAAATCGCTTGTAAGACATATAATATGGTAAGTAATAATATATAAGTCTTGATAATTATGTTAATAGCGTAAACTAGAACATTTGATTTCTAAGAATACTGCGCTTATACTTAAGTGATTTGCGTATGTCTGTACATTCGTTTGTGCTCGGAAACTGCTAAATATTTTACAGAAGTTGCGGTGAATCTTTAAAGAACCCAAGTTACTGAAGACGATGGTTTTACGAAATTAAAATTGCTTAATTCTTTGGTGTGATAAATACTGGTTACACTGAACAAGTCCCTTTAATTATTTAAAGATGACCTCTGTGCATTTCAATAACAAACACAGTTTATGCTATTTTAGAGACGATTCATTTCATTAATCCAGGAATATTGGCTTCATCCCAAATTCGATCCCGAAAAAGAATGTTTGATAGCAATTGAATCTGTATTCCTTAGCTATTATTTATGTTATTGATTGTTATTGCGATGGTATATGCATAATATATCATAATTCATAAACATCATACCAAAGCAAACATACTCGTAACAACACATACATAAATTAATATATATTCTGGGTGAATGCACCAATGTATTAAGCATGATACGCATTGTAGAATTCAGAAAAACCTATTATAACAGATTTTAGATGACGAAATAAATAAAAATTAATGTTAATGTATGCATTAGCTCATTCAAATCTCATTAAAAATGTGATTCACTACGGAAAAAGTATTATAAGAATAACGTAACATAATATGTTAGATAAATAAGAAGTTGAGATGTTTTTAATTTCCTCATAGATACAATATGTATTGTTGCCAACTAATTATTTATTAACTTAGTGATAATTTTCCCATTTTATCATCCAGTTGTATTGACTGTGTACTTAATGTTACATCTTCGACAATACGTTATTATATCAAGCCTATACAAAGGTTAATTCTACAACAATAAAAGTCGAAATACTTTAGTAAAATAACTTCAACGTGTGTATGAATACAGACGGAATAGAGTAGCCAGCTTTTATTATTTTTATTTGTTTAGAGTTAGTTAGTAACTAAGTTGTTTAGAGAAACACGCCGGCTAAATGCCTTTTTAAATCTTAATTTATCGGAGTCAGTTATTAATAGATAGAGACTAACAAGTAATTAATAAACTAGTTGAGGCCGGTGTTTTCTAGCCGACTACCCTGAGAAGAAACATCGAAAAGTCAAAAGTCTTTTAAAATCCATACAATAAACATGTAATGGTCAAAACACATGAAAACCATGTAATTAAGTATAAATAAATGTCTGAGATAGTGAAAGTCCCACAAAGATTTGAACGGACTTGTCCAGTCAATACGAGCATTTGTCAGTATTCATGGAGTTCAACTTAGAGCTTTTATGTTGTAGCTTCATTATTGGGATTCGGCGAATTTTCGCGTTATCACAACAAATGTTGCCGAGTAGTTCGTCGAATCGCGAAGTACCTATTCGGGTGAATACGAATGCTTGTCGAAACATATTGATATAATTAATGATATTTATTTTGAAAATATTTTTTACATGAAACATTTTTACGCGTCAATTTTTTCGTCAGTTAAAAATAGGTGAGGTCGGTGTTTCTTAACTGACTACCCTGACAAGAAACACCGAAACAAACTCAGGGGTCAAAGTCTCTTTTGAGAACCATGTGATTAATATCTGAGATGGTGAAGAGATAGAATATGTGCAATTCAACTTCACTTTTTTTGACTGACCGACATTTTGACTGTTCAAAAGTGCCTGTAAATGGTCTACTTGAAATAAATGCTTTTGGTTTTCATTTTGAATGAAGACAATAACACTTCGTGTAACCGAATACGATGTTTTTATCGCGACAATGCGATTCGTTAGTCTCTCGATAATGTATCCACAGTATACGAAACTCAACGATTTGATGAACAATACCAAAGCATGGGCAGTTAGGTGGGCCGCATAAAGTACTCAAACTGTTTGAAGAATGTTTTCTCTGAGGAAATTCTGAGTAGCAGATAGCTACTTTACTTTGGGAAGTATACTTACAAATGCGTGACGCTATTTTTAATCTGTAGAATGATGATTCAACCAGGTCAAACAATAGTCTACAGATACTTTGTTTAAAATCACACGTAAAACGGACGAGCATCCGTTATCTTTCAAATTATAGGATTGATTGGCTCGAAGCCTACATCGAATAATGCTTCTACCCCAGATTCCATGTAACAATAATGACATTTTTTCGCCAAACCCGTGATTACAGGCAATTGAAGCCCATTGACCTTTAGGTCAGTGAAGCTAAAAACTGTAATACAAAGTAGTGTGCGCACTCCGGTCACAGAGTAACCCCGGTTGCAGTTTTGTAAACAATATTTACTGTTACAAGTGGAACAATGGAGAATGGGGAGTGCTCGTCAGCTGATCTTTGTATTTTATATATTAAATAACGGTGTTTTGATAAACATCATCTTTTAAGTATAAAAATATTTATCTTTCTTTATTCACACTAACATTATAAAGGCAAAAGGAAATCTATTTGTATTTTGCTTCACTTTGTTCACTTTTAAACCCAAGAGTATGTTTCCTTGAGGTAACTTTCTTTGTTCTCGTGGGCGGAGCCACTGGCTAAAACTAGTAAATTTTGAAACGGTTACGATTCGTCAATTGTACTTGTTGTAGTGTGTGTTGTATGTTACTGTTTATGTTTGGAAATCACTCGTGTAAATGGAGCGAAAACCATTATTCAGCGCAGGTTTGAGAAACCAATAAAAATAAGTGAAAAACTTGACATTTCAAATGTGCATTAAACAGCACTGTTTAATGTTTATTTAATTTTAATGTATTTAAAGTTAAACATTTTGTTACTCCGGCGCTGATACGACATGTCCGTCTGAATCACCTGTACAGCTCATTGTGTTATTTTACCTTGTTATCAATATATTTTATAATAACATAAACACTTTTCAATCAGAGCACACTTGTCACAATCGTTAGAAATACTTCAACGCTGACGATTCTAAGAAAATCTAATATTTAACAAAAAAAAGTCCCGTGAAACAATGTATTGTTTAGTCAGTATATCGATTGTTCGACTCGGTATCGAGTAGTCACTGACAAAGCAACCATCGATATTTAAAATTGAAGAATGAAGGTGTTGAACTCTTGAAATTAGGTTTAGGAGCCAAAGAAGTAAAACAAATTACGATTCATATTTTAAAATAATGATCTTTGGTTAGTATTGTAAGTTCAGTACATTTTATGTAAAGTGCTATTACCCCAAATGAAACGGGACAAGGGCAGGGGGATGATGATGAATTATTCTTTTCTTCTTAGTCGTGCACTCCTGTCGAAATGGTCGTGGTCAAGGATCGTCTGGTAGGTGAGTTGCGGCTTTTGCGAGAATTCTCCATCGCTCTCTATTTAGGGCAGTTCGTGTACACTCAATGAGGGAACACTTAGAGAATGACTTATTGAGGTCTGTCCATAGCTAGGTGATCGGCCGCGAGAACGTTGGCCCTCTATTCTTCCCTGTACCACCAAACGTTCCAAAGAGCTTTCATTGTGTATATGTCCAAACATCTTAAAGATTCCTTGTTGCACAATCGACGAAAGTCTTTGCTTGATGCGAAGCTCCTTTAGAATGGAAACGTTAGTGCGATGAGCAGTCCATTTTATCCTCAGTAGACGTCTCCAGCACCACATCTCAAGAGCGTCAATCTTTTTACGGTGCTCTTGTTGGATCGTCCATATTTCAGCTCCATACAGGAAAATAGGGAATATTAGGAATTATTAATAGGGGATGAATTATTACCAAATACATTTTCTACAATCACACTCAAGAAAAGAGCCCAGCAGCGGTTGTAGTCATTTATATTATGAATATGAAACGATTTTTATAGTATCTACCGTTGATTTGACGTATTATGGAGCCCGGCCATCAATGCCCAATTTAACTATAAATAAGTATCTATAAACAGATTATTCTAGAATTGAAACTAATGCATTGATCTATAAATATTTTGTGAGTCAATATTTTCAACAGCCTGTATTGGGTGGCGAAATACGAATATTAATTTAACAAAATCTCGAAGGACAAAATTATTGAAGCAGTTTTCACTTTTTGGTCGAAGTCTTTTCTGATCTATAAAAACAAAAGCGTAAAAATAATGGCAATGTCTTCACGATCATAATTTTAAGAAGCACCTTGATCGTATTACAGATAGTAATGTTTTGAAGAGATAAAAATAGACAATTAGATCATTCTAGTGAGGTGTTTGGTTACGAATGGCCTAGATTGAGATATCGATAAAAAAAATCTAGTTAATACGAGTTTCATCCCACATTTGTTTTGCATATCGATTATCGAGAAAAGTTATCTGTCTCCGATCTAAAATCGATCGTAAAATGATTGATTCGAGAGTTGTTTACATGTGACGTACCGACATACACCGTTATACACCAGACGCACACTTGTGACATAATCACTTCTAATAAGATAGGAAGTTTCTCTCTGAGCGGCCGCGCCGTTCGACAATCTTATCAAAAAGAATACAATAATAAGAAAATTTCCTTTCCAACGGTTTCGAATAGATCAGTGATGAATGTTGTAATATTTCAAGTGCACGTACTGTTATAAACATGTGAAGTTCAAGTTTAAATTTGTTACTTCATTATGAAAGACTAGATTAAGTGTTTGTGTGCTGTAAACATATTTTACTAATGGGGTAAGAATTTTATTTCTTTGTGATTTATTATAAAAATATGGATTCTCATTTACGAGCTTACGTGAGTAAAAGACTGCTGAGGTAGGACCTGGGGTGAAGGTCATGTTAGACGTGTCATTTATTTTAGAACAAAGAGTTTGATTTAGTATAATATTATGACGCTTCAGTGGTATGCACGCCTGGTATCGCACGCGCAAAGCGTTGTAATGGAACTATCAAAACAAACTGTTTTCCGGCAAATATTCTGACTAAAATCGCTAATGTTATGTATGTTTGGATAAATTAGTGACGAATTCGGTCCAGTTCGTCTATTGTTGCCCAACAATGATATATGGGCGAGGTAAACGAAACACGAATAGCCGCTTACAACATACTTTCCAGAGAATGAAACAGATCGAGACAAAAAAAAGGTTACTGGCACAGGTTATTGATGTAGGTTAAGCTGAATTAGCACTTTCTGCATATATTTGTATTTGTGTTTGTTTGTTTTTTTTTTGTATATTTGTATTTGTTTTTGTATATTTGTATTTTTTTGTTAAAAGTGCTAAGTATTGTTGTTCCACAAACTGTCTGAAATAATCTGCATTTTCTTGCCATAAACACAAATTATTCATTATAAAATGTCACTATTTCAGTAACGATGTCGCGTTGTTGTGTCCTATTCTGACGAATAGCATATCTAATGACTTAAATAACACTTTATTTCACGTAAACTGCGCAGTATACATGAAAACATAAAGACTATCAATGATCACACTTTTGAGAGATTACGTACTTACCTACTTAGGCACATCATAATTAAATCGGCAGTTTTAGAACAAAAAAATCGAAGACATGTGACATCCACCAACCCGCACTGGGCCCGCGTGGTGGATTACGGCACATTTCCTCTCCTAGAGAGAAGGCCGAGTCCCACCAATGGGAATATTATAAGACTGATAATTTAAGCTTATCCAACTTAGACAATTAAACAGACTAATGTCGGATAATATATTATTATGACAGCTATAATTATGGGTCCATATCGGCAAATAAACAAAATCATTACTGTTAGAGCTCGCCCTAGATACCCTAACTATACGTATACATATTACTAAGACCTCTGATTCTTAGTAATATGTATACTAGGTACTTAAAATATTTATCATAATTAATTATTTTAGATTTTTTTTATGTATAGAGCTTTTTTTAAAAGGACAAGAACTGATATTTTGCGTATTACATATACTCTCGAAAATCTTATTTAGTCTCTTTGATATCCCGAATCCATACTTTAATATTAAACATGCGAAAATAATTTTGTCGGTCTGTCAGACTTTCCTTTTAACACGGCGTCACCGCTATACAACTTAGCACACGGGAAAATCCTGTCCTGGAACAAGACATTGCGCACTTTTTATCCTGGGAGTATTTTCTCTTGACATAGTTTTGGACTTTCACGCAGGCGAAGCCGCTGGCGGAAATTAGTTGTTTTAGGACTAAAGAATAAAAACTTCCGTATAATATAACGCGACCATTTTTTCATCGTTACGTTTGAGTACCAGGATATCATGAAGCAGCAGGAATTTCTTTCATATTTTTTTGTCTAACAAAGGTGTGGTTTGGTTGCAGGGGCGCTCGCGGAGCGCGCGCAGCTGCGGGCGCGGGTGCGGCGTGTTGGGGCGAGCGGCGCACGCGCAACATGCTCACCAGCATCAAGGGCTTCTGGAAGGTGTGCCGCTATGGCGACCTTTACATGGTAACGTAACTTTTAGCTATATTATGTACCAAGGCTACAAAGCTGCCAATACTATCATGATTCTGTTATAAAAAAGGAATAGAGCTGTTCGACTTGTACACTTCCGTCTCACAACATTTTTGGGAAGTCCTATTAAGTCCGCAGCACTAGATAATGGCAGTTAGATAAACAATAGTTAGTTGTCCAAAACTACGTGACATTTCAGTAGCATATGTTTGTTCCAGACATTTCTGTCTTTAAGACGATCGCGTTATCTTTGACAATGTACTAGTAGGTAATTTTGTCTAGTAAATAATTGATAATTACATAAGAAATTATCAAGGTATTAAGTTTTATGGAAGAGCATTACTTTTTAATGCACGCTTGTTTTTTTCGGTGAGTAAAAATCATCCAATGACATCTTGCTTCTTTATTTGTCTGTCTCGTAGAATTGACAATATGACAGACCTGCTCAACGATAGCCGTTATTAGAAAATATTATCTTTTATAGAAAAATAGCAGAGCAACGTACATTAGCAACGTGTCATTGTACTCATTGTAATGAATCCCGCATAGCTGTCAATTAGACGACCGTCCGTATCAATTGCATTTTTTATTGATCTCTAGGGACTGAAACAAGTATTTTTATAAATAATATAAGTTTTATGTTTCTTTGTGCTGGCTTTATGTCTCGATCCTGGCCTTAAACCCAGGGTCCTTTAATCGATATCTGAAAGTGCAGTCGTGATGACCGGCTGCATCTTGATATCCTTTCAAATATCATGTTCTAGTTTCATTTACGTTCGTGTCAAGGGCAAGGTGAGATTAATTTATTCGAACAAAAAAAAATCTGAATTTTGCAATTCTATAGTCGTTGGATTTGGCAAGAACAATCGTAAATGGCAATTAAATAATTCAAACGCCCACTCGATACCGTGTGTATTGATCTCGCGACGTTTTTTCACTTAGCGTTTAGTAATACTTTGTTTATACTTTTATATTACAAAGTGTGAATACAATTAATCGATAATTGTACGACCACTGTCAGTTAAGATTTTAATTAAGATAAATGTTGTAGATTAAATAATGCCCGATCAAATATTGTAATATTAATTCTTTTCTTGACACGTAGTAGCATTTCTTAGTTTATAGTTTTCGTTTTTTGCTCATCGCGTGGTATTTGTTTATGTAATGGGTAGGTACTACCCATTTAATAAGTTTACATTAATTGGCACCCTTAATTTGTATCTTTACTGGGTCAATAGGGAAATATCGAAAATGTACAAAATGGCCCAACATTATAATCGTTGTGGTCTTTGCGGAAATCCGGACCGGTTCTCTTCCGCAACAATAATAAAACTTAATAAACTTTTGCGATAATAATAGCGACAGAATTAACTTTAGATTAATTTTGGATAGTAGTACCAGGAAGTCATGGACATGAAGGAGTTCGTTTTCATGCTTTACATAATGTTAGATCATCGGCCCACAACTGGTAACGTCGTCTCGGATAACCGAACAACCAGAAATCCTCACGAGACATGAAGATAACGTGAACGGATTAACTTTAGATTAATTTTGGATAATAGTACCAGGAAGTCATGGACATGAAGGAGTTCGTTTTCATGCTTTACATAATGTTACTCGTAGATCATCAGCCCACAACTGGTAACGTCGTCTCGGATAACCGAACAACCAGAAATCCTCACGAGACATGAAGATAACGTGAACGGAACTGGTTCTACTCGCTTGTTATTTTTTCTTTTTTTTTCTATTCGCTAATTCTAGATGATCGAACTATTGACTACTAAAAATAAAAGATTTAATTCTATTATGTAAGAGACTATAAACTTGTTTATTTACATTTTCCTGCATCGTTACTAACATTTTAAAGTTGATTATTTACACAGCTTATATATTAATAGCTTGTTTGCATTTGTAAACGAAGTTTAAGGATTATTATTTTCATACAAAGACAAATAATGTAATTGACGAAACCTACACTATTTTTTTCAGAATTCGTAAAAAAAATTTGTCGAAAGAATATCCTTCTGATAATGTCAGCCTAATGTTAATAAATATATTTTATTTGTACAGAAAATAAGTACCTAAAAAAAATAATTCTATAATACAAACGGACCAAATCAACTCGACAAGTGACAAACTAGTCACAAAGCATAAGTAGATTGAAATTACATACGTTTTTTTTTTTTATGAACACAACGACATTTTTTGCAGACTTCATTAGGAAGTTATGAAAGAAACTTGGGGTATCGATAAAGTTTGGCCAAATATGTTCGAGATCTTTCTAAATATCAATTTTGCATGCATCAGTGGGTGTGACACAACCTCTGCTTTCTGGTAAGGCAAACTCCAACGAAGTAGAGGAATTAGAGGAAGAAGTAGGAAATGCTGGCGAGAAGATCTTGACGAACCTCTACGGAGGAGATGAGGGAACACTGAACTCCTGCGATACTCAATATTTGTTGAATCGGTATTAAAGGTCAAAATAGCTTTATTACAGTTTGATGAATGGTATCAATTTGATAATAAATACGAGTATAAACAGACGGGCTTTTGCCGGGGAGTACGCTATGTCACTTCTGTTTTCCTGGTAAAAACTGGGAAGAAGGACGATCATTTGGCTATAAAATATAAATATTCAGTAGTAAAATATAAACACTAAGATTCCATATGTCGTAGGATCTAGATTCTTTAATTCCAGCAAATGGTTTTCAGAGCTGTATTTTATGCCTTTATGCAAGTGCTGCTAATCATTTGGAATTCCATTTTGAGCATCGTAACCTATTAACGAACACACAAAAGACAATTTCCTATATTTAAACACGAAATTACAATAATCAAAAAGGCTCACGATGTTGCACACCAGGTTAGCATACATCATAATTGCAGATGCTAACAGATGTCGTTACATAAGAGCGTGGCCGTGAGGCGCGCGCCGGTCAAACTTGGCCGCGGCGCGGTCAAGTTCAATAACATGATTCGTGAATGACCGACAATGGCCGGCAACAAATTACCTGATAATTATGCACCTATTTAACTGCTTGTAACGTCATAATAGATGCTAAATGGGCTGCTTAAGTTAATGAGGTGCATAAGTGGGTTTAATTTTTTTTCCGTTGAAGAAAATTGCATTTTAAGATTCATATATACCTAGTTGCATTTCTGCAAAAAAAATATTGTAAGTATTTTATACAGCGATTGCGTAAATTGGGCAAAAAATGTTTTATTGTTTGCTTCCTGTTATCAAAAATAGTGACGGAAAAACTATATTTGCTCCGCTTCCTAATAGTGAGATAGATGGATATATATTATACCGATATAGACATGCGTTTATTTAGTACGTGCCAGTTCGTATGTGGTCAACAAAACGTCAATGTAAGTAAGCAATAATCAAGGTGAATTAAATCTGTCTTATTTTTTAATTGACAAAACGGAAGCGGAAGAAAAATAGTGACTTTTTAAGCCACATCAGATATTGTACGTTGGTATTTTTGTGGCAGAATAAACGAGAAATGTCTGGTTTAAATATGTTATGAAATAATTAAATAAAAAACAGGTATTGTTTACAGAAAGAAACTTTTTTATTAGTTCAGATGGTGCAATATTTTTCACAGAATTACACAAACGTTTGTTAACATAGTTGGGAAATGTGTAGCAAATGATGACATTAATGTTTGTGCACTAATGGAGTTATTGTTCAGACATTATCTTTTTTAATAATATCTTTCTGTCTTTGTTTTATAATTTTTTCCTTATGTACTTTTTGTACCTACAATTTAAATTATATCAAGTGTCTCATAATACAATTTTATTAAGTGTAATATGTGTATCATTTTAAGTAGTTTTTTAACTAAGGCTAATGTTTATCACAGCAATCATGTAACTTCACGCATAGTTACGTTTGTGAGTCAACAAAGGGCCGAAGCCTCTGGGGGCCCCGTGGTCCTGGAACGCAAAAGCAAAGAAGAAACATAGGTGCGGATTTAGTCAGCAAAAGTCTGATACGCGTTCCCGCTCCAAGCTAGAGCGGGACAAGTCATTGGATGATTTTTCACCTTAAAAAAGAACTAATAAAGAACATCTAATTTTTTTTGTTACTTTTTCATTATATGTATAACTAGTATACTCGTAGCTATATTATACCACTAATTTATTTTTATGAATTGTTGTTTAAAAATTCGTTTCGACCATAAATCAAAATGTTGACTAAGGTTTGACCATCGATTGTTGCTCAAAGACAGCTCGTTTAGAAAACTTAAAACCGATCTTGATTTTATCACAAAGAAACACAAAGCTACATAAGTAAACTTCTTACATTCTTAATACATAAAGAATGTAAGAAGTTTACTTAAAAAACAAAATGCAAGCAAGAGGTGATTTATTGAAAACGATATGTATGAATTGATATTTAACTTATGTATATAATACTCATTATTCACAGACATGGTCTATTTATTTACCAATCTTGCCATTAAAATATGTATCAAAATGTGTTATCCACCACTAGCAGAACATGAATGCCTAGTACCATTATCTGGATATTTTCATTTAAATCAACAGTTAAATAGATTATTCCTTTTCCAAAATTAAGTGTATATTTACATTTTGTTAACATTGACATACATTTTCTAATGTCATGGAATCTTGCCAATATTAGTGTTTGCGATAACACATATTGGACACTAAGCCTTCGGAAATAACCTACAAAAACCAAACCCGTAGGTTTTTTTAATTGTTTTTTATAGGGTCATCTTGATAGGCATTTTACGTTCTAGATCACTGGGCACTCAATGACAAAAGTGGCTCATCATTTATTTATTTATGTACAAACACTTAAAAATTAAAAGAACACAAATGTGCTGCTTCATCATTAGTCATTCATTGAGGTGCAAAGACTGAACCTTCTTATTATCGGAAAACTTTTAAATGTTTACATATAAATGATGTCTAAAGAGTTTTTCAATTGAATTATATATTTTCATTTTAAAACGTTTTGTCCTTGATTATACCAACAAGTTGTGGTTATTATTCACAAATTATTCACGCATGCAAAATGGCGCGTGGATGGTTTTCAAACTCGTCGGTGTCGGTAGTTTAATAAGTTGCGGTGAAAGTGCCAGTGGTAGTCGGCTAAATTTTCTTGTCAAAATGTTTTCCGATTAAAATGTGATTGGCGGCCATTATATGTACGAGGGTATAGTGTTAAAACTCAATAAGTGTCGAAAATTCAAAAACCACTTGTTTTTAAGTTTTGACTAATCGCGGTCACTTTATTGAGTTATTACCTCAAGTAATTTTCTTTCTACTGCGAATTCCACTTATTGGATTAGACCACTGGAAAAAGCGTCAAAAATGCAATTTTTGATTTATTGACACTTATTGGGTTTTAACACTATACCCTCGCGTATTTATTTACGGAATTAAAATGATTAAAATCATCAATATAACAGTTTTTCTTATCCTATTAAATGCATACTTATGAAAAAGTTCACGGGCTACCTTGCCTTGGAGCTTATCCCTTAAGTTTTTGTTTAGATTTACATGCTGACTGTTGTCCAGTATAAGGACAGACAAAGTAAATAATGTGTTTTTTTTTTCATTTAACAAAACAAGGCTAAGAAAACCAGTTCAGTGCTCAATCACAGTCAAAGAATACATTAGTTTTTGCTGACTTGAATCTGTTTTAAACAGCAAGACCTGGTCTGAATAATCTAGCCTTACATGTCGTTCACTATTCAACATACCATCGACAAAAAGCTTATTAAATCATCTATGTTTCTAAAAGACTTTTTGTGACAATCGATCGACCTTGTATAAAAAATAATACAATTTGTTTTATTAAAAGATGATAAATTATATTTTTCAAAAATAGGTTTTAAAAAGCACTGTTACACGAATATATTTTTTAATAATATTTGTTGGCACTGACTGGTCAAACCCAAGCCTTTTTGTCTTCAAAAAACTCCTTTACACTCTAGAAAACTTTCTAGCTAAGTTTTCGTTTTACAAATGGTTTAAACATCGTAAGGCTTAGTTCTTGAATATAACTAGAAAATTTATAACAAAAGTGAATACTTTGATATCCAAAAAGCCCCTATTTTTTGAGCCTGCCAGGAACAACAAAATCTCTCGAGGGAGTATCTGGAACTTAATTTATAAATTGAACGAATACTTTCTGCAAAACTAAAACTGTATGGCCATTTTCACACAACTGAATACCGTATGACATATCACTATGAGAATAGCTAAAGTAAGCTATATGGGCTGTTCCTACATCAGTTAAAATTCGAATTTGTCCACCAGCCTATACTGCAAGTCATGAGTCGCTGACCGTCCCTGTATACATGCCAAATCATTTGAGAAATCGTAGCTATGAACAATAATAGATTATTTAAGTTGCACCGCCATGTGCCACTGAAAATAACCCTTAACTAGGTACGTAATTGGCTGAAAACGCTGTTTGAACACATAAATCACTTTTAAAAAGTTAATTACAATAAACGTGGTTTTATTGAAAACCACGACCAAAATAGCACGATGGAACTGACCTTGCTTTAGTTGTTACAATTTAGAAGAAACAAAAAATGGTAACTTTACGGACATTTTTGTTTTTAATAATGCATGAATTATTTAAACAGCTTTTAGATAGCTAAAAGCTCGTAATTAGTTCACCAGTACCAGGCACGCATAAGCTTCCAAGAAGTGCAAATAAAGCTCAGAGTAGGTAGTCGGAGTGAAGGCAACACAATATCGGCACGGTCAAGGTTGCCTACATGCGGGTTACTACTCTACCACGGTACTCGTATCTTTGTCCACATCCTTCCGATATTATGTGAGCCTGGTAGATGTAAAGTAAAAATGAAAAGATTGATTGATTTAATAAGGATAATTTACATAATCATTGTCGGTCGGTGATAGATGTACTAAATGGGAAAATACTTTAAAAAAATATTTTGACGTTCATTCCAAAGAAATCGTTTGTATTATTATCATATGAAATGCTAATATGTGACAGTTATTCAGTAGTAGAACAACCACAAAATTTAACAGTAGGTATTAAAATAATTTCAAAGCCTAAATACGAGTACTATAAAATTTCTAGAATTCACGAGACTAGTCCATTATCTACAATAATGTGACATATAGAAAATGTGACCCGATAAAACGGTAAGTGAAAAACATACATGGCCTTACGTTCACTCCAGCAGTTTTCGAGTTAAAGCTACTGGAAGGGACATTACAGAATTAATGGCATTGGGTGAACTTAGCAGATTTATTTTCATATTTAGATCGCTTGGTAAACAATGTTGCACAATATTAACATTTCGAAAGCCATCGTTTTTTGAATATTCACGATTTTATTTCGTATAAGTAAAAAAGATAACACGTTTCTATTTGCATATAATTTAGTTATTTCTGTTTTTATTTAATACTAGCAGTTCGCCGCGGTTTTACCCGCCTTTGTCTGTGTTTACTGCTCCGCTATCGTAGGTCGTACCGTAATGTTATTTAGCCTAAACAATTCGCCATGAATCTACATTTCCATAAGTGTAAAAAGATTTTTCTCAATCCATCTGGTAGTTCCAAAACAAAAAAAAATCTTCCACTTTATTAAAGTATAAATGTATAAATATTGACGTGAAAGATGATTAGGTAGCTTTCACTAGTTTCCAACTGCTGGGAAAAGACCTCCTTCTCTCTCCGAATCTCTTTGTCATCGGCAATCTCTGGCCAAGTTTGTATGTATAATTTTTTTCAAATGATGCCTCTTCCATTTTATATATATTTCAATATGGCGGGTTATAAATATTATAATATAAATGAACCGTGATCGCCCGCAGAGACAGTACACATAAGGCATTTAAACAAAAGCCAGTGGGAATTTTCACTGATACGGACAAGTATTTCGATTCCATCGGAGTTTCACTCACTGTGAGTATAATTTAGATCGAAATATAGGCTAAAAAATTTTCATGACTAAAGATTTACATAAGTACCTATTGTCAAAGATGGCTTGTCTCACGGTATACAACTATTAATATACTATTTATGACGTCAAAGAATAGGTCTTAGTTTTAGCTGTTTTTTTTAAATAAAATTTTGTTCACTGTGGTTCACATTAATACGATTTGTATTTATCTCAATAAACACTGAAGTTCAAAGATCGCGAAAAATGTGTGATGATAAATTTATCATTTAGAATACAAGTTCTCAACAGACGATAATTTCAGTCATTAATTCAGTGGCAAACGCTAGCTTACTCGTGTTTCTGACTCAAGTGCGCCAGCGCTTGCACGTTCAATATTAGAGCATTTTGTATCTCTGTATCATCTGTTGTGTTATGCCTTCTGTAAATGAAATCGGAATTCGATGCGGGCTTTACTCTTAGTAGTCATGTGTTTTGAATTTATTTAACATTTTATATAATAAATAAACAGTTTATCTCAGTTTTACGAATTAACTATAATCATGATTATTTGCTATGTAGATGATTATTAAGTATATTTGATTGTAGTTTACTATTTATATTTGGTTTTAGTTTATTGTCCTCTCATATATATTAATATTGTAGTATGAAAATATTGTAGAAACAATCACTTTTTTAAAAGAGTAACCATGGAGTTTCTTGCCGGTTCTTCTCCATAGGAAACGACCAATTGGAACCGTGCGCTAGCTTCTGACATTTTATAAATGCCCATGTAGGCCTATGTAAAATAAACGATTTTGAGTTTGAATTTTTTTGAGTTAGAAATTCCTGATCCATGATTGTACTTTTTCTGTAAATCCATAACACACTTAATGACATGAAAGATTGAATGATCAAGTTTTCAGATTTACCTAACAGTAATTTAAACAATTATTTTCACAAAATAAAATTGCGAAAACATCGCGAATCACGCGAAACAATCAGTGAGTATTTAGTTATTTACGGTAATTAGGGTCCGGCGACATACCTACTTCAGTGCGGTGGTCGTTAGCACAATCATAAGAATCGTTCGCCAGTTATGTTGTTCCGGTAGTTGACCGTCATTTATAGAACACTTACACGCATGTAAAGCCATTTCAATGTACTTTGACATTACAGGAAAAAAATCACAACTTTATACACGAAAAATAAAAAGAAAAAAATCTAATGGCATCAAATTGTAAGCGTTTATGAAATAAAATTCAAGAAACACCTACCTGAAAAATGCTTTATCATAGTTTTCTTTTGAAAAATTTGTGTATACCTTCAGTCCTTAAACCGTTATTACCTATTTGGATTACTAAAAAACAAGGAACAAGATCTCTTTTAAAGATTTTCAGCTGGTTTAGGTAAAATCTATTATGAAAGATGGCGTAAACACGTAACATTACAACAAGAAGTAATTAATAGACTGACACCCGTATCTATAAAGCAGTAATTACTTGTTGCTAAGTAATTTCTTATTAAGTCATTACTTGAGGTTAGAAATCTTCATGGTTTTTTTTTAATTATACGGTACAAATTGTTACTTAAGTGGTTACTTTTACTCAAGTCATTAGTTTTACTTGTTATTACCTCCAGATTGGTAGATAATCGACAATTAATAAGTGTAATGAGTGTTCATGTACCAGGGAGACATAAGACTGTAGGCACCGCCTAGTTGCGCACGTGGCCGCAGCAATGGACTATAATTTTCTTTTCTGTGCACGTTTTAAGATAAACATCACTGTTGACGATTACCTAATCACTGCTGATGTGTTGCCAACGTTTGGGACAATTTGAATTTGCTTAGTTTGTTTTTATTATTATTTGTGTTGTGACGTAAATGCAGCCTTTTTAGATGTTTAGCTCACATCGCTTAAAACCAGATCGTTTCGCCATTATCTTTTTGTTTGTCTTCTTGTGAAATGAATACTTATATTATCTTCAATTATGTCCCTTTTTCTTTACCTATATATTTTTGTTTCTTATTTCGTTTCTGTAATTGAGTTTTTCAGTTTCACGAGTTAAATTACAAAAACTTAATTTGCTCCCTCATCTTCCAATAATCACTATTGTGCTTTAATTATTTGATTGCCTGCGATTGTCACAAATGGGAAGGCCTCTCGTACTGGATTCTGTTACTTGTGGTTAACAGTATTTGTGTCATTATCGACGTAACAAAGCCGTTGACCTAAACCGACATTTTCTCAAAAAAAAAAGTAATATTATTAGATGTGACTAATATGTTTATGCTTGTCGTTAATGTAGAAATTGTTTGAAAACGTGAGGACTGCTATTTTTGAACCCGCCGGATGTTAACGATATCTTTTGCGATAATTTGATATTATTACAGAAGTCGGTAATAAAGTTATGATGACGGTAATATGTAGTGTTAAGAACTGCGTAAGTGCAGTGCATTTAGTACTGACTTGCATGTTGGGTATTTGTGTTAATTTTACTTCGTTTTTATTCCGTTAAGTAGGCAATAAATGACGCACATACTAGGCACACTTATGGTGTCCTAATTAAAGCAAAGTTATCCTTGGTCACTATTTTTTTATTTAGTTCTTTGTTGTACATTTAGTGCTAATAAATGAGTCTCCAACCCGCACTGGGCCTGCGTGGTGGATTACGGCCCACTTCCCTCTCTTAGAGTGGAGGCCTATGTCCCAGCAGTGGGAACATTAAAAAGGCTGATGATGATGATGATGAAATGAGTCTAAATAAACCAGTAATAGCCAGTACAATGATCTTTCTCAACCCGTCTCAACATTTCATCGAATACTACGCCATTAGATTGTTAAGAGAAGCGTATTTAGATACCTTGGAAAGACGAGTAAACAAACACTAATGTCCCGATTTTCGTATGATTAATACCGATAATTTTTCTAAGTACCTAATATAAATTCGTTCTTCAAGCTCAGAAAGTAGGTCTGACGTTGCCTGAGGAGCGGGTCGAAGGTAATACTTTTTATTCCTAAAGAGAATTGCTTTCAACTGACAGCTGTCAAATTATTAAAAAAAAACTAGTTCAATTTTCACATTTCCGCCATGTCCTAACTTTCTATATAGATACTCAATTACAGTGCGATGAACAATTGAAATAACAAAGAGATATGTATTAAATAAAGAGTATTTTTTTTAAGTTACTTAATTATAATTTATTTTCAAATATTTCTTTAAAACTACTCGTAAAATAGATTTAGGAAAAATAGTTTTTTTACTGATAAAAATAATGGTTGAATAGCCGGCTGACTATGAAAAAAAAAAAAAACTAAATAGGCGGGAAAACGGTCACGTTACGAGTTGTAGAGTGTATTTTATTAAATCTCTGATTTATGAGATTTACAAGATAAGTTCATTGGATTCAGTTCATAATAGTACCTAGTGGAAAACCTTTTACCGCCTAAATAAGTAAAAGAAATATGCCTAAATTCATACGACGACCTTTGAAGATGAATCAGGTTTTTATTTTCTATGTATTCGTAATGAAAAGCAAAACTTCTTCTCGGGACTTTCACCCCTTGGGTACAACAATATACTATTAATTGAAGAATGATTTTAACAGAGTCGTAATTTCCGGAGTTTTGCTTCGGTGGTTAACTATCACTAACCCAGGATTTCATGTATTCCAGGTGCTGGCGGCATTGGCCGCGCAGTCCATCAACATATCCGTGGGGTTCTGCCAAGGCTTCTCAGCGGTCTTGCTGCCCCAGTACACACATGAACACCCCACGATTTCGTACGAGCAGAGTTCATGGATCGGTAAGTTATATTTTCATTAATTCTCTATTTAAAACCAAAGTTGCAGCAATTTCTTTTAACAATTAAGCCATAGGAATGACATACATTGTAACAGTATTTGTAATTAAATAAATAATGTTTGTTTACTGAACAAATGTGACGTATTTATCAGTGCAGTTAGCGTGATAACTGGATAATAATGACGAGTTTCGTAAACGTGTGTTAATTATTAGCAAATGTCTGTCTACTCTGTCGACAGTATCACACGATACAGGAACAATGCAAAACGTCTTCTATGTTAAATAAAAAGCGCTAAGTAAATGATGCAATGAGCATTGTATATAGAGAACATTTTTAACCTATGTAGCTTTCAATGAAAATGCGACTTATTTTTCATTTAGGATTTGTCATTTCTAATATCAAGATCTTTCAAAGCAAAGGACTTAGCATCTTACTGCGTAAAATAACAACATAACCTAAGAGATGGAAAGTGATGCTACCGGCCAACCTGAATGGACTTTGCAAAAACAATGTTTACGTTTTATTTCGGGAGCGGCGGGCGATGCCAGGGCGACACGTGAGCTAGGCCAACGAGGTCGCTAAAAATAATGCTCCGTCAAAGATCACGTTTTAATGAAAGTGAGTCGGTAGCTAAGGTTCAGTTATTTTCAGAATCTACTTACAAGAACATTTTCATATGTAAAATATATGGATGTTACTCAGATCAAAGTATCAAATACATTGACATATATATTACTAGCGTAAGGACCAGGCCAACCGCGCGATTAAATGGCACTAGCGCGCTGGCCCTAAAATTACAGTTTAGGGCCAACGCGTCTCAGTTGACAGTGGCCCGTGTGCGGGAGTGAACGAATATTTGCTTGTCATAAAAATGCCTATTTGTGTGGTAAAAGGCTGCAAAAATTATGATACAAAGGTTAAAAAGGAACATGGGATATCGTATCATCGATAAGTAACCTTATATTAATTTTGTTACCATTAAGTTATTAAATAAACACATTTTATAGCGATAAATATTTTACTACCGAATACCACAATGGCAGCCATTGTGTGGCCGGTACTGCACGAAGTAAACTTGTACGGACGTAATTTTTATTTCATTGTTGTACTTAGTACTTGTAATTTTGAATTTTAGTATCTAATGTGTTTTATATTCAATAAGGATACAACAAAAATATATTTTAAAGAAATAAGAATCTTAGAAACGATACCTACCTAATTGAAATTGAATATTTTATTCTCAATATATTTTGAAATATAGTTTTATTTTTTCATGCTGAGATGACATTTAAACTACCTAGCTTTCGCCCACGACTACTTCCGCGTAAATTACGAAAAAATAATAATAATGTAGCTTACCTACATGCTTTCTTGAGGCTCAATCTTAGTCCGTAGCACATAATTATCATCAAAAACGGTTCAGTAGTTTAACCGTGAAAACGCGGTAGACAGTTATTTTCGTATTTGTAATATAAGTAAGTAAAAGTATGGATATATGGACCAACTTCCGATGACGATGACTTTTTTTCAATTACAGATTTCCAAATGATGCAACTCATGCAACGCGTAAAGAGATTTGGAGTCGCATTATTCGGGAACAACAACCGAACTGTACCTACCTTTATGGGCATGCAATTGATTTAATTGTACCTACCGACTGCTAAAATACGAAATAAAAAACCCATACGCGCGAACAAGGTTACGTCGATCACCTATGCAGTGCGGCAGTCACGTAATTCGAATGAGTTATCACAGATGTCGCTATTTTTGCTTGTATTATGAAAGTTTATAAGAAATGTTCAGTTGGGCGCATCCTTCCTTTCGAAATCATTGATCAAATACTTACAAATAAATACCGTAGATAGAAATTGTCAATATAAACAAAGCAACATTTGACATCGCAAATTAAATATTGACGCGAACTGCCGACATGAGCAAACGAGATAGCGTAGTCAAACACATAATTTGCACTAGGAGATAAGCAACACGAGGAGGTAGGGTCGTAAGCTTAGTGCCTTATGGCGGAGCACGCACGGTGTGAGGGTATGGGAAGTTACGGTTATGATGTATTCAAGAAGCAGGCTCTGATAAGCTTAGAACTTAACATGAGGTTGGGGATTGGTATAAGTTTCGTATAGTAAAGCGTGGTGTAGCGTAGCTTATGGTATCCTGGTTATTGGCAAATAAAGAAAAGACGACTTAAGACAAAAGGAGTTACGGGAGTTCTGAATTATCAACAATGCAAATACAGAGAGTATGATGTAATAACGGATCTCATAAAATGTATCTTTCAATATCAGCATTCATCATGACCAATTGACCAACTTCTGATTCTAACCAACATTGTATCCATGTTACAGCAAGTTTGGGTGTGATATCGAACCCTATCGGGGCGCTGCTCGGCGGCATGATGGTGGACGCTGTCGGCAGAAGACTTCTGCTGCAGTCCATCGTACTACCCAACCTGGTGGGGTGGCTCGTCATTGCCTTCTCAGACACCTACATCTTTCTATGCATTGGAAGGTTCATCACTGGATTTACCATCGGTAACTATTTTTCTTGATTCTACAACGTTACTACGTTGTTCTTGTTGAACGCAAAGAAAATATTCTCAATTGAATTTTAATGCCGTCAGAGTATATTATAATCTAAATTGGTCATACATCTGGTGCGTCACGAAACTTATTGGAATAAATACTTAAACATGAATAAATACTATAAGCTTATCTGAAACTGAAATGACGAAAGTCAACGACTGGTGAAAATTGAATGACTCACTAATTGAATCCTAGACAAACGAACCGTAGCGACTCTTCACACTTTAACAGCGTTCCTAATGAGATTGACTGTTCGCTTTGCAGGCATGTCAACGGCCTCCTATATCTACGTGGCAGAGATTACTACACCTGAGAAACGAGGGGTGCTTAGCGCTCTAGGACCTGGTCTGGTGTCCACTGGTATCTTCATCGTCTACTCACTAGGAGCCTTCATACATTGGAGAAAAGTCGCGGCCATCTGTGCAGGATTTTCTCTCCTAACACCGTTCTTAATGTACTTCGTCCCAGAATCCCCCCTCTGGCTAGCCTCCAAAGGACAGATGAAAGAAGCCTACAATGCAATGTTCTGGCTCCGACAGAACAACAGCACCGCACAACAAGAGCTCATGGAATTTAACAAAGATAGAAAAGTAGGAGAAACGATGACCTTCACGCAGAAACTCAGCCTTTTCAAGAGGAGGAGCGTCGTCAAGCCTTTCCTTCTACTCATCATTTTCTTTATATTCCAAGAGATGTCAGGTATCTACGTCATCTTGTACTACGCTGTGGATTTCTTCAAGTCTGTGGGGACCAGTGTCAATGAGTTCACGGCTTCTATAGTTGTTGGTGGAGTGCGTGTGTTCATGGGGGCTGTTGGAGCGTGTCTCATCAACAGCTTCAGAAGAAAAACCCTAGCGGCTACTTCAGGACTGTTGCTTGGCGTGGCCATGCTTGGCGCTGCGGTCTGCGACAGTTTGAACGGACCTCCTTTAGTTAAACTAGCCTGTGTATTACTGCACGTGTCATTCAGTATGGTAGGATTTCTACAGTTACCATGGATAATGTCCGGGGAGCTGTACCCTCATGACATTAGAGGAGTCATGTCTGGAGCCACGTCGTGCTGTGCATATGTCCTCATCTTCTTCAACATTAAGACTTACCCACAATTAGAAAACATGTTAACTAGTAACGGGACATTGTACCTCTTCGGACTCTGTGCGCTCCTGGGAGCTGCATATTGTTATTTCTTCCTACCAGAAACCAAAGGCAAAACTTTGACTGAAATTATGAGGCAATTTGATGATGAGAAGAAAGAGATTGACCCAGAAGTAGGATACACGACCGAAAAGCCAGTAATAATAGAAGGGAAACCAGTACAAAGGCGACACAGCGCCGGGGCTACAATATCGTTAGAAAAGAATTGGACGCAAGATGAATGCAAGAAGACTTCAGACCACCGCGAGTAATCTTCGCCGTCTTATGCTATCCTAGTACTTTTAGTTGTAAAGAATAAGTTACCAATGAATTTGCATAGTTAACTATTTTTAATATTATTTTATTGTTTGTGAAGTTTTGTGATCAGTATTAATTAGGACGATTTTTGACGTTTTGATGATGTTACATTCCACTAGTGATAAATAATTTTAATACAAGGTGACGACATAGGTATTTAAAGTTTTGCCTAGTTTTAAGTACAAATATTGGTGTAACAAAATCGAGGCACTGAAGTGATTAATAAAGTAACTACTATTTTTATACCGAGTAGGATATTTTTGTAGATTTAAACGTTACTATTTAATTCTCATAGAAGATCTAGGCCTACTTTATTTAAAAGCGAGAGCTATACAGGGTGAATGTATGTTTTTAATATATTAATAACTACGACTTACATAGTATAAATGAAAGATAAATGCTGTGATGAAGTCTGAATAAAAGAGTGAATTGTTTACAATTTTTTGTTTCATTTCAATAAGTACCTATTGACCTGGATGCGATATAAGATAAGATATGCACTGAAGAAAAGCGACGTTCAAGTGCTTATATAGCATTCGGAGTGAGTAAACATATTAGACCATAACTCATCTGTTTAATATTTTAGACGACAAGAAAATAAATACTAAATCTTTCTTTATTTTCAGTAATTCACGCAATGTCCGTAAAAAACAATTCATTGTTAAAATGACTGGCTGTTGGTCTAGTGGTTAGTGGCCCTGACTGCTATGCCGGAGGTCGTGGGTTCGATTCCCACCCAGGACAAATGTTTGTGTGATGAGCACGGTCATTTGTTCTATGTCTGGGTATAATTTATCTATAATAAGTATGTATTTAGAAATATATAAGTATGTTTATCAGTTGTCTAGTACCCGTAACACAAGCTCTGCTTAGCTTGGGACTATACGACGTTGTGTGATAGTGTGTGTGATATTATAATATAAAAGATTGGAATTAAAACCTAATCTTAATTTATTTTTCAAATTGATAATAATGAAGAGATATTAAATAATGTACATGAGTATTAAATTAATTAAGTATTATTTATTTAATTATTATATGAACATTTTGATAAATAATGGAATTACTATATCTAACTAAGAAGTCAGTCTCGGCTCCTAAGGGTCAGTATTATAATAATCGATGTCGACATTATAATTTACTATAAATGTCCACGAAATAAGCTACGTAAAGCAACGAATTTTACTTTTTTTATAAAAACTAAAAAACTGTATAAGCAGCGCCATCTGTGCTCTAGATAGCAAACATGAATCGATGTTTTTTTCAACTAGCAGAAGGAACGCCATTCAAAGCCTTTCAAAGGTACGCGACCTGCTCACTAGATGGCAGCACAGTACTTTCATTAAAGAGATTGAAAATTTGTACTAATATTAGCATTGGTGAAGTCTAGTGGACTTAAATCCGTATCTGTCCTCTAAAAACGTACTAAGCATAAAGGAAATAATAGGTGAATCTGTATTAATTTATGTTTATTTTCAAATGTTGCGTTGAAACCTGTTGAAAGTGTATTTTAAAAACAATATTCATGTTGAGCACCAACATTAGCAAATCCCTGAAAAACTAAATTATATCACTTACCTGGACTGAGGAATGCCATATTTGATGCCGACACCAACCCTGGGCAGCGCCTTGATGACCTTCTTCACAGTCGCTTGGTCGGGGAACGCGAAGAATATGGACGCTGAAACATGGAGGACACCTTATTATTTGACGTGTAGACATACTCTTGTCATGTCACCGGAGACGGGCAGCTACGTCAACGGTGCAGGACGTGCGATCACCAATCCGTTTGACCTACTTGGTCAATAGGTTCATCCATTTTCCATTTTATGCCCAGCGTTGGGATTCGATGGATACGACCGGATTTCATACGGTTTTGATAACAATTTTGATGATTTAGAAGCGGGTGTAGAAATTGGTCCTAAGGTGGAACTTGCCTTTACATTCTTGAGCCTAGGCAAATATTGAAAGTGACTTTCATGTGTATTGCCGATATAATAGTCACAGGAGCTGATTTTATTTAAATGCATATTTCACATATAATTCTGTGGCATATTTCTACGTCTTTTCTAGCTTTTGCTGATATTAGAAAACTGTCAATTTTATTTTCGGGATTATTGTTGTGGTGGTGTCTGAAAGTACCAGGGAACCAGATCTTCTCAAGAGTTATTTTGTCAGCGTGCAGTGGGGGGATGCTGCCGCGTGCAATTACACTCGCGTGCAATGTTTTTTGTTCTTGCTTAGGTGAAGGCTGAGTCATATTGCATTAGCATTGTGTACAAAGGATCTAGTAAGACAGGAAAGTCAAACACCAGATTACGTTGGACAGTTCAAAAGTGTAGTCGAAAATAGAAAACAGAGAAAACACATCATGCTTTGAGAATGTTAGGTATCCTATTTACAGATAATTGCGAATGTTTCTTTATTGAAATATTGTATCTTATCACTAAGATGGACGGCACACCAAACGAGCATACAGCGAATAGAATGAGAATATAAAAAAAATACATAATATCTAATATTATTACAGACCAACTCCAATTATTCTGCTTGTGATTTTACGCAAATTTTTGTTACTATTTCTTTTGCGGTTTTAAAGCCTTATTCCCTTTTTTATTGAGATCTCCATAGAATTGGAAGTGTGTGGAGTTTTTAAATGGTTTCTGACCGGGAACCGATCACTTTACCTAATTTTTTTTGTTCTAATTTCATGTGACCGAAAACTATTGACCGACGTCTTTTTTGCTATATGCATTATTTGACATATTTTTATATCATCGAAGTATCATGTATCATTTTACCGAATCGCCATTGGCCGAAGCCTCTCTTGAACTTTTTTTATTTTCCAAATGATTTATTTGCCATATTTTCCGGTAAACAACTTGAACCATTTGCCATGGTTGCGCGCAACCCTCTACTTTGATTGGGACCCGAAAATCGGTTACTGTGCATTCAAGGTCGACCGCCATGATGGTTCAACTTGTGTGACGAGGATTATAACCGATTTCGGGTCTCAGTCCAGGCAGGGAGCTGCGTAGCCGTGGCGGATGGTTCAACTTAATTGCCGCGTGCTAAATTTGTTAGCATTTTCTATATTAAATTATAATAGTGTCATAAAAGTCAATATTTTGTGCTACAAAATTTAGTGACAGAAATGACTCGCTGCGAATCCGACTTCACACAGTCTTGTCTACCCTACCCCTAGACTGTAATTTAAACCCGCGTAGGCGCGGAGGGGTAGGGCGGCCCGCGAGCTGAGGAGCAGATGATTTAAAGGCCGCGGCTGAGGCTGGCCAGCAAGCCGAAGCTGCGGTGGTGAGCGTTGAAACAATTTGCGACGATAAGCTCACGTGGGACCGCCCAAACCCCGCAGCGCCGGTACAGAGACAGAAAACCTTCCATGGTGGTATAATGAAGGTTCGGAAACATAATACTTCGAACAAATGATAGTTCCGCTAAGTGTAACATCGGTGAAAAGTTTTTCGCCCAAATGAAAAGTTGGTGTAACGAAAAAATCCGAATTGAGAATAGGTCAACTGATGCACTGGCAAACGTGACTTCGATGAAATAAAAAAAAAAAACGAAACTATAATAGTTGAAAAATTTTAGGTGAACTGAAATTCGGTCAAACGTTTTTCGAACTTATGATAGGTAACGTTTCTGACCGTCTTCGTTTTACAAGAGGAATCTCCGTTACTTAAAATTTTTAACATTTTTCATCGTTATTTTAGTTGAAATACTTTCATTGCTAATCAAAAAAACTAAATGTTACGCAATAGTTTATATTTCCTTTATACTCAGTTCCCTAAAAGTTAACTAGTCCTGTGCGCTTCTCGTATCCAGCGGACTGCAGTTCACAACTGCATAATTGCTGTATGCTCCTCCAATGTGCAGCCTACCTACTAGGACTGAAGAATATGTGTACTTACTCCTGCTGGCGAGAAACATCTCGATGGCCACATTCTGCAGCAGGTAGCGTCGCGAGAAGATCGCGCGAATCTCGCTGAAGTACCATTTGCCGTGCAGGTGTTCGCAGTACTTCAATACCTGGAAAAATGAAAAGAGGGAGGTTTTAAATCAAGCATACGATATATTTATGGACTCTTAGTATTTTCAAGAATTTATAACAAAAGTATTACTAATGATTTGAGAAGAATAATTAATAAACAATTGCATACAAATCAGATAAAGTAAGATTATATTTTGACTAAGGAATTGAAGCCGCAACCCGAATACTGCAAGGCAGTTATTTCAATTTGATACACAGTACGAAATGCGTCATAAAACATAGGTTAAATTCGCTATTTTTGGAAACTCGTTATGGGCACATTAACATCATCAAACTCCGAACAAACAAACTGACAAATTAAAATAACACTGACACTAATCAACATTAAAATATAAACATAACAACATATATGTTAGTCATAAACTCGCCGCAAGATGGCGTTGAAAAACGAAAATAGCCGAGAGTTTCCGAATACCGTCGTAAACGTAAGAACACGGACAGTCGTAAAAAGTTCGTTAGTTTTAATTTATACGTACAATAATTGTGTAAATCAAGTGAGAGTACGTTTGTTATTTTGTTTTAATGTGTGCTCAAGCGTTTTAAATAATGTCGTCGCAAGTAGGGTTAAACTTCTGTTTATTATGTACGCTTTTATGTACAAATGACTTTCTAAACGCAAAGATTTATGAAATGGAGCAGGACATTACTTGTCTAGAATTTATGGTCGGCGAAAACGTGACATTTCTTTTCATGGCTGAATATATTACTTTGAGTAGTGTAGGTACCTAGGCTATGAATCAGAGACCTAGTCTACCTATCACAATTGGCTCCGCCGACCCATTTGATCGTAAATCTAAACATCAGCAGAAGTGCAGACTTGGCAAAACGCCGAAATGTTAGACACAAGATGACGAGATTGTTGCAAGGAACTATCATCACTTGTCAGATTGTCTAACACAGGTCTAACGTGTACGGTGTCTAAACTGGCCAAGCACACTAATTAATTACCGAATACTTTGACGTGTCAACAGATTTATTACCTTTTGTTGATTGAGAACTATCTGTGTGAGTCATTGAAAAAGAACCTAACAATGCCCTACGCAATTGTATGCAATCGTGTTTGTAGATACCTCTATATAAATACCAGGGTGACATAACATACAAGTAGTTTATTTTTAAAGTAAGAGGCATTTGATTCTTACGTCGTTAATTCAGACTGTAAAAAGGCATCATTTGTTAATGTTTTTAGGTACCCCTGACAATTTATCAAAAAGTAGTGTCTTATTTACCTGTAAAAATTCAAAACAATCACAAATTAAACTAACATCCGATACTCTATTATCCTAACTAAACAAAAAGCGCATTCACATAAAAAAGCGACCACGTGTCAGTTCCCCGTACAAAGACCAGGACCCCATGCATGGGGGTCGTTAATTGGCACGCGAGATAGATTGGCGAGAGGACTGCACTGATTCCGACAGAGTTCCTCTCAGGGGTAGCGGCGGCCATTGTGTGGATGAGAAATGCCATGTTGTGCTAATGTATGTGCTGATTTGGTTAGTAAGAGAGTATGTGTTGCGGAAGAGGTTAATTTGGTTTTAGGATAGTGATGAATTGGTCACCCGTGGAAAAAAAGTAATATTATTTTGGGTTAATTCGATTCGGTCGACTGGTAGAAAATGCCTAAGGCTTTAAGTCCGCCTTTGTACATAGTTTTTTGCTAGTGCAGAAAGATTGAATAAATAAATAAATAAACTTCCTCTGGGAAGTTTCAAACAGATTTGTTTCGTTTTTGAAATTTATTTTGGCTAACTAAACTCCCTATACTCACATATACCTAAGTACCACACTTACCCACAATAAAATACTCTTTAAAAAATAATCATTTCATTATCCCCTCGTCTAATGATGACTCTCGTATCAAGAGCACTCCAGCGCCCCCTGTACACACAACACTACCAGTAAACTAATCACAACACAATGTCACAATGGGACACCCCTCTGAGTAGTCTTGTTCACACCATAAACATGAATTTGTGTTTCTGTGTTCTATTCATTGGGGAGGCAGAAAGTGCAAGCTGATTGTATGAAACTTTATAAATATTTTCTGTTATTTTCTGTATATTTTATCTTTCTATAGAAAAAGCGGCACTGACTGACTGGGTCCCGACTGCCAGATTTTCTTGTTTTAGGGCTTTTTCATGAATGCTCAGAAAAGCAGTCGGGTTTTTTAGTTATTTAAATTACCGTATTTTTATTTTTTTAGTTTTATTTTATTACGATATCACTTTCAAAGTAATTACGAATCTAAAGACACCTCTCAAACTAAAATCCATCGAGCCGTTCAGGTTGCAGAGCGTGCCAAACATTTGAATTTGGCGCTAAAATCCACCATTTTGTTTTTTTTATTTTGATATACCCAGTGTCACTCTCACAGTAAATACGAATCTAACGACACCTCTCAAGCTAAAATCCACCGAGCCGTTCAGGCTGCAGAGCGTGCCAAACAATTATACATACATACATACTCTCGAAAAACATAACCCTCCTTCTGGCGCAGTCGGGTAAAAAAAACTTGAAACGTGGTACAGAATCTTAAAGGAATATTATTGACTGTCATTATTAGTTATGGTTTAAGATATGATAAAAGTTTTATGAAAACATTTTCGCGAACGAAGTCGCTGGCAATGTGTTAGTCAAGTTTTTCATTATGTTGTTATATTTTGAGACAACAAGACAAACAAGTAAGATAACAAATAACAAACAAAAGATTTTATAGTGAGCAATAATACTAGGGTAGCAGGAACGCATAGAGGGTGTGGGTGCAAACGTCCACTTCAATTGTAACGCAATTTGTCAGCCACCCTTCGAACATCCGATGCCAACTAGTTCAAAGCTCATAGTATGACGTTTAAATAAACAACCCGTATTGTTTTATTTCAATGTGTTTGAAAAACAAAAAACAAGCAAGATGACACCGGTTTATTGATTGTTCTGGTTTTGACGACCTTTTTATAATACTCCTTTTCGTATTCAAATTCTGAATAAGCTGTTTTTTATTAGCTATGTACATATTATGAAATGGCTCACGTTTAGCCACTCTGTCACCTGATGATTAGCGATAAATGGTCTACATAGCAAGCTTGCATAGAATCAGATAACCAATACGCTTTGCTTTGACTTAAAGACCCCCTGTTGTATGTATATGTTAATGTTAAATAATAAAATATTATCTAATCAATTACTTGATTCGCATGGGTAACGTTCAGCTTTGTACTATTATCAAATCTCGATAAGTTATGCGCAGAGGTTAATAATCCACCCCTGACAAACAACGCGTATCACCGAGTTCCCATAACTGAAGAGAGATGGTAGATCAAAACGACCAGTTTTAGATAGATCACGGCCGCGTACATGATCGTGAGAATAATGGAGAAACTTGAAAGACTGATACACTTAGAGGCTACCTTTCGATAGCAAATAAAAATAAGAAAAAGTAAAAAATATAAAAGAAAAATAAATAAAAGTTAAAAGAGAAGAGAGAGAGAGGGTATATAAAAGTTTTGACAATTTATCATTTTTCCGTTCAAAAATAACTATAGAAAATTAAAAAGAACAGGCTGTTTTTCTTTTAATAACAATTTAATAAATTAAAACTTGTCCTGCGTATCCTGTCCACGGACAAGACCCCACACGGTATAACAAATGCATGCTCCTATATTTTAATTTCACACAAAAACAAATCGTAACATTATATTCGTACACGTATTTAAAGCATCCTATTCAGCGGGATACATCACGCATACCATCATTAGATCATAATGGCTGCTTGTCACGACAATCCCGGGACCAGGGCACCAGCCCGCGGTGGGAAGCGGCCACATGTAGTCCTCACTTGATTTATTTGCTGTAATACCATTATGAGAGCATTAAGCGAAATGGCAGATGAAATTATGTAGCACTTATGTTTTTTTTGGAATCTGTTATAAAATAGGAGCTTCCTCGAATAGGGAACCCACTGAGTTTGATTGTTTTATTTTTAGTTTAGTTTAAATAAGGCGTTCTTTTACTAAAATTGAAAGTTTAGTTTCATTCCTTTATCATAATTTATTACCTAAGCTTTCAATATTTATTTATTTTATTAGCGGATCTAATCGATCAATTTATTGGCGTCTGCAAATAGGAACACGTAAATATATTGTTCGATAAGCAACAATTATTTAAAGAAATAAATAAACCCTTGAGTAATTACAAGACATTTATAAACCTACAATAAAATGGAGCAACAATGCAGAACCAATTGCGCTAACAATTAACATCTATTCTAAATAAATCTTTAAAAGAATAACCTCATAAAGTTAATTTAGTTCTCGGCCGATGTTTTTGTAAATGTGAGGCTATTGAGGGTAAGCAGCAGGTTGGGTTTGCGATGGTTATCGGACGTCGTAAATAAGGCGAGGACCAGGCGAGCAGGACGCGTGACAAGTGCGGCCATTAAGGGCCGCGATGACGGCCGAGTCGCGACAAGACGCGAAAAAACACCGCGTCCTTCCCCAGGTCGTGTACTGGGTGCATAATAGGGCGCGTTTTTATTATAATTGAAGTTGCAAAAAATGTGGGAGGGATATGAAGGTGTTAGGCGGCTAGGGAACTTTGTAATGTTATCGGTGAGTTTAATTTATTTTGTAATTAAAAATAAAAAAAAAATACTCTGATCAGATAGTAGGGAATTATATATTTTAATGCAATTAACTTTATCATAACTACAATACTTTTTGTAGTTTTTGAGATTTCAGAAAAAGCTTCTTAAAAGCAACAAAAACAAATGCACCGAAACCGAATGACGTTTTTTCCTTCGCTACCATAACAAGGTGCGTCAAAAGATAGGACATGTAAATATGGAGCTGTCACCAGCCGGGGCAGGCCGCACGTCCGCTGTGGGACGAGTCCGTCATAGTGTGCGTTATCTTTAAAATACGAAAGGTGGCGGACAACTGCCAACTATGACCCGGCCTTAACTAACTACCAATTAACTAGAAAACCACATTGTTAAATTGAATATTAATTCTATTGTTTTTTTTTATTGTATGTTATCGTAGACAACGCTTACTATACAAATAAAATAGGAATTTCTTGCCATTCAGTTTTTGCTATTAACGATGAGAGCTTAAGTTAATGTTAAAGAATAATATTATTGAACTAATTAAAATAAATTAAAAGGGCGGGCTCCGGTGGTGAGACAGATAATTTGCATAAATAATGAGACGTCAGTTTATTATCAGTTTCCATCTTAAATCATGCTCTCATGTAGATTACGAGAGCGCCAGTTTATGATGCTAACTGTAATGGTGTTCTGCTTGCGTGTTCCGTAAATAATTGTTTAAGACAACAATAGTTGATTTTATGTAGATATTGAGTATGCTCCCGTGAAATGTTTGAGTGATGTAAACAAATTAAAATTAAAAGTTATTTTATGAAACAAATGGGGATGCCGGATTTTGTATGGCCACTGTCCCCACCCACCAACAGATTTGAAACAGGTGTCATTCGATGCGTCTAGGTAAATAGAGTTTTTTTTACTAAGACGACCTACCTGAAAAGTATGGGGTTTAGATTTTATAAGACATTATATTGTAACCTAACCTAACCTAACCCAAGTGTTTAAATACCTTAAATATACTCATAACATAGTACTATCATATATTTTTGAATTTGGCTCGGCTGCTATTACGGAGGTCGTGGGTTCAATTCCCACCCAGGACAAATGTTTGTTTGATGAGCACGATCATTTGTTGTGTTTCTGGGTGTAATTTATCTATAATATGTACCTACTATGCGTTCCAAATAAGAATAGGAAAGCCAATAACCTTGATCTGTCAAATTTTGAGTGAAAAGTACGGTTTGCAAAAAAACCTTATTTGCATATCAATAAAGGGTTTTTTTTTTGCTTTGTATTACCACGTTATAATTAAGTCTAGGTGAAGTAAAAACTTTAATGTTTAATAAAAATTAGCTAAATATTTTGTTTTAAGTAATTAGTTATAAAAAAAAACTATTTTCTTTCTCATTTTCATTGTTAGGAATAATTGGCCTTTATCTTCCATTTGCCACTAATCGGACACTTCACACAGTGACGCAGAGACGAGCAAAATTTAAGAATTGGATTCTGATAAAACTTTTTTCGTTCACGATTCATAAATAAATTAAATTAAAAAAAAAATAACTATTTTCTCGCCGCACCCAATTTCTTCAATTGGACAGTTCGACGTGACGTCACAACATGGCAATCGAGCCTATTCTCATTTGGACCGCAATTTATCTATGTTTATCAGTTGTGTACATAACAACACCGCTTAGCTTGCGACTAGACGGCGTTGCATGATAGTTGTCAAAAAAAGTTGCCATTATAAGTTTATAGCTACTCTCTAAATACGATTAGAGTATAAGAAAATATGTTTACAAATAAACTCGCGGGTAAAGTGGTAGTTGATACACTTAGTCCTGAGTAGTTCCGTAGCAATTAAAGATACTCAATAAATCAAATTTTCTTTGCCTATCATTTCAAGATAACATCGAAGGAGTGTGCGACCCCCCCCGCCCCTTTTATCAGTACATACAGTAGGTATTACTTAGTGTAATTATGTACAAGTCTTATTAAGTTATTTTCGTGTGTTCACGTAGTACATTATCCGCGGCTCGCCTGTTTCTAATTAACATCAATCCAATTAGTAGTAATGTTTGTAGGTGTGTATCACTGTGAGTGTTAAACAAAACTCTAATTAAACGTCTAACAATGTTTTTGCTGTACGCTACCTATTTGTTTGGGAAACTAATTTCTTTGTTTTCAATTAAATCTGATTTCTTGGAGCCATATCTTATCTTCACAAATGATTCAACTTGGGTAATTAGTAGAAAGGTTCTTTATTATTATTATTGCGAATACACGCGGGCTCAGCCATTTAAATGTAATGGCCGTTTCGATACTTTTACCAATCTACCATAGACTTCGCGTATCTTTCTGCGATTGCGATTAAAGACACCCGTAATGAAGTTTAAACTTATTTGTAAGTGTTTTTTAACATCGAAAAAGTTAGCACAACCAAATCTAAAATAAATAAAATACTACCGGACTACGACAGCAAGTAGCACCTCTATATTTCACGAAAACTAGAACCGAAAAATAACCGCTATCCCGTAAAAAGTCCATCTTATGCATACACCAAGGAAGCAGGACCTCCAAGGGTAGTGAAGGTATCTGGTTGATATTTATAGCGTGGGATCATCCCCGTCCCGTCGCTTCCACGAACCCGCTGGGACCCTAGTACCTTACTACGGCATCCGTACCGAAGGACTGTATTCAAATTACACACGTGAAAAACGATGTCGAGAGAGGCTTCCTTTTAGATGGAAATGATATGGAAAGATTTGTGATAATGAGCAAGTTAAAGGTTTCAGTCTGCAGTGGACCTAGTGACATTTCCATTGTTTAAGTGGTGAATAAAAAACTTCAGTACTTTGTATAATCCTACCATCAACTTACTGTGGGACAGTAAGTTGATGGTAGGATGGCTTTGTAGAATGTAACAGCCAGTTTTTAACAGTAACTAAAAACCTCAAGTAAATGAAATTGTTGATAAAACTAAACAAAACCAACAGAGAAACCACTGAAGAACTACTTTTACATTTCAGTCACGATAGCTAGATATTTTAAGCAACTATTCGTTAGAATTCCTCAAACAATATCTGCTGCCAACTAAATCATTATTTCTCACATACTTTTCTAGGAACTTCCTTTGATCATATCTTCATTACTGGTATTTTCTTTTTAACTGAAAGCTCATGTACTAGGGGTACATAAGCTGTTGGTATTAATGCAGCGTTCGGTCGGGTGTCGGCGTCGTGTGAGGAAGTCCTAATTAAAACGCCATACATCACGCTCGTGTGAAGCGAGCATGCACCTCTATTACTGATGTTGCTACTATGGTGCGTCGATGTTGTCCTAATACAATAGGGTGAATAGAAAACTTTCGTCGATAAATTAAGCATAACTTTGAAACATCTGGCAGATACAAAAAAGAAAGTACTCATAGATTCGGTATTTAGTCAATGGAATACATTTTGGTTATCTAAATCAATAAGAGATTTGCTTAGGCAGTTTTCATATTTTTCTGAGCAAAATTAATCGTAAAAATTAGCTATGAGAAGAACTAGGAGAATATCATGATGACAGATGGTGTTACACTCATATTTATAAACCTATTTCCGTTTAAATTCTCACATTTTTCTCGTAGCCGCGAGTCGTAAGCCCGTGGTAATCCGCCGGTTCCCTATTTCGCAGTTAGTCATCCCGAATGGTTAATAAATTCCCTGTCATCGCGTCTCTACGCTTCACATACTATTTCTGGAGTTTTGTTATTTTTTTTTAGATACTCGTGTTTTTTCTTTAGAAGATTTCGAGGATAAATCTCTGATGTTTCGTGTTAGCGGTCGAAGAAACTGAATATTTATGTGTATTTAATTTTGTGATTGTTTGGATAAACATTTTGTTAAGGTAACCTTGATTTTTTTATGAAGCTAGTGTTTGACTGCAATCCCACCTGATAGTAAGCAGTGATGATCTTTAAATCTGAATGGTGCTAAGATCCAACATGGACCACTTTTAAAATCAGTCCAGGCCAATAAGACTCGAGTGATTTTCAATTAAAATTCTATCCTCTGTCTCATCTTCCAACCGAAAGACGTCCACTGTTGGACATAGTGTCGCCTAGACCGGTCCTATGCGTCTCACTTTCGAATTTCCGCGACCGTCACCAGATCATCGTTCCACGTTGTCGGAGGCCTACCAACGCTGCATTTTCCAGTACGCGGTCACCACTTCAGAAGCTTTCAGCCACATCGACCTTCTTTTATACAAGCTATATGCCCTGCCCATTGCCTAAACTTCATTTAATAGTAAAATGTATAGAAGATTGGAAAGGAAAAAGTAATTTGCTCAGTTTGCAATGCAGCCTATTTGAAAATCGGTCAACAAAGTCTATTTGAACATTTTCAAATAGATTTGGTGGCGTCCAATAACATAATCATCTGAACTGAAAGCTCTCGTCGTGAACGAACGATACACATGCATTTAGTTTCACAAGATATAGCGGCTGTCAGTGTAAGGATTATCAGCTTAGAGACAAACACAAGACACATTAAGATCATCACATAAACATAATGAGTGGCGCATGCGGCGAGACGGCAGTAATCAGGGAACTGTGACATGTGGGACTTGAGGCCTTACTATGACCTTTCAACGCGGTTTATTTGACGGCCTAAACTGAACTGTTAGAGTTATATAGCGCCATTCCTCTTACACGCTCGCACGCCTGACATTTACACACGTCATAATAAGAGCCTTGATCTCTTGACTGAGCGTTACTAAAGCTGCGTAGCTATCATGTCAAAAGTAAGCGGATAATTACTAAGAAAGGTAAGCGGATAAAAATATATTATGAAGGAAACGTGGGGTTTTTAATATAACTCTGTAGAGAATGGTACTTAAGCCAGCACAATTCTTAAAAGTCAGTGGCTGTTTTTTTTTTGATAGCGCATTTGAATACTGCAATGCTGTAGTCGCCGATGGAATACGTCTATTCCCTCTGGACTCAATGACCTCGCTAAACTAAAGGTTATAATGCTACCAGCTTTGGGAGGAACATCACCTCCCATCATCCGCTGGAAAGACCTCACGGCGTCCTAACCTTCCGCATGACCCAGATTCTCACCGGACACGGTAAGTTTGGGAGGTTCCTGTTCCGGATTCGTGCGGAACCGACGCCCGGGTGCCACCACTGCGTGGACTGCCCGGAGGACACGGTGGAGCACACGGTCGAAGTGTGCCCCGCTTGGGCAGAGAATCGCCGTGTTCTCGTGAGGGCGATCGGCAGCGGCGATCTCTCGCGCCAGGCCCTAGTACGGGCCATGATCCGGAGTGAGGAGGGATGGCAGGCGGTCGCCTCCTTCTGCGAAGCAGTAATGCTAGCAAAGGAGGAGGCCGCACGCGAGAGGCAACGGCCTTCACGGCCCAGCCGCCGCGGGGATTCCGATTCCGATCCTGATTTCCAGCCAACGTAGGCGCGGGCTTGCGGACGGCGAGCTATGGGTAGCTCGCTGTCCGACCGTCCGGTAACCATCCGGACCAAGCCCAGGTCGTCAACGGCGCGCACTGTTCCCGCGCGCCTCAAGGAGTTGTCAGCAAACTGTAGAGACCCAGCCTGCTAGCTGCAGGCAGGCCGGGTCGAAGCCTACTGGGGCCAAGGGTTTGCTTCCGAAAGGAAAGCCCGGCCCTGGTATCTAAGGCCACGAAGGAACGGGGTGGGTTTTTAGTCAGTAAGAGTCTGACACTATCTCCCGCTCCGCCCAAGGGCGGGAGATGTCATTGGATGATTTTACCCACCACCAAAAAAAAAAAAAAAACCTCCCATCATCCAATTTCTTGAAACTGCAGGAACATCTAGCTACCGTTTGGACGTGAATTGCAGTGGCCTATATAGCAAGCGCTAAATCGGTTGCGCATCAGGTAGACCACTACAAACACTACTTGGCGGATTGGGGTTTCATAAACCCGACGGATACTCAACGTGGATGCCACATTTCATCACCTACACTTTGGAGGACTTATTAAGTGCTAGGTGTTACCGATGCTGCAGTTGACGTAACCACCTACAGTTTAACGAGTTTACCTTCGATTCGGAAAGACCAGACCAGGGTAAACCAACTGTGGTAACCTATGAAAGCGCAATAAAAGACTAATTGATAACAACAGTGTTCTGATCAGGTTAGATTTCACACATGAACATTCCTAAATCCAAATAAGATATTGCATCGAAAATGTTTTAACAGAACAAATAACTGCAAATGATACACCATTTGAAGATCAGAAAGGTAACATCCAATCTACTTAGGATCACCTACAAACCCACAAAAATAAACCTCGAAGCCCACTGGATCGCTCCAACAAAACGAGCTACAATTAGATCTGTCTCCTGCGAGCGTCACGTTCGATTACCGTGGCGTTCGCGCGTAATTCGCGCCACGTGTGCATGCGCAGCGGAAGTGTGCCATCTGCTGACAGTTGGTGGCGCCACCGTCGCACGCGCTTCCGGATTACCGCGAATTTTGAATTAAGAAGGGTGGGTCATGTCTAGGAATTAGTTAAGTGGTCTTTGGAGTTGTCTGAACAACTGACACGTTATATTAAAAGATGGGAATGATAAGAGACGAAGATAATTGGCTCTTTGTTTGTCCATGTTTCTTTGATGTGGTAGTCAGTCATGATAAACTGATGCAGTACAGTTTGAGTACTCTGTGAGAATAATTGTCTGAAACTGCATTGGATAAGGTATGAGATCTGCCGGCAATAAACACAAAAGAAAAGGATATTTTTGAAGGATGTTTGTACTGTCCACATTATGGGGTGAACAATAAAGTATGAAATAAATAATAAATAAAAGGACTATCAGAAGACTTTGTTTTAAGCAATGAGTTCATCATAAGGCTAAACAAAAACACCTTTTCCCATAAAAACATCAATAAGTACCTATTGACAGATCCCTTCGAACCATAAAGTATCTATCTATTACCATAAAACCCAAAACCAAATTAAAAGCCACTAAAAAGCTGCAGCTTCTCCTTACCGAGCCATAAATAAGCGCGGCGCCCATAGACAATCACCTACAAGTAGTCATAGATAAGGATGCAGTAAAACGCGCGTTATCTGCGGCGCACGCGCACGCACCATGGACAAACCTTCTACAAATTTAACGTTTCGTTAACACAGTGTTGGACTGTTCGTGATAACGATGTGGGCTTGTTACCGACTACTGGAAGTGTATAAATGTAGGGTAATACGTTTGAGATTTTTGTGGGTATGTGGGTGATTGGATACCTATGGGTTTAGGGATAGAAATAATGTGGTGACGCTTGGGGGAGGCCTTTGTCCAACAGTGGAAGTCTTTTGGCTGAAATGATGATGATGATGATGAATAATGTGGTGTGTGAAATAATACCTATTTCTATACTAGCTTATGTCAGCAGCTTCACTCGCATTAAAGTAAAACATCTTCAAAAATACACTACCTAATTTATTTAAAGAGGTAATGTTTGCAAGTTTTGGATGCAGAAAGTAACTTCAGACACTCTTCATCTAACAAATTCTTTCACTGATAGAAATTAACATCATATCTGAGTGTCATAAGGTACTTATTATGTATTACTGTGGCATAGGCCAAGGCGATGAAGCTAGTTAAAATAAAGCTGAAAAGAAGCTTCCTCCTAACAAATTACACTAATTTGCAAGACGTGAATACATTAAAAACTTTTACTTCAAACACAATTTTGAAGAACATCTTAATCTTTACGTTCGGCCATGCACAGCGCAGCACGTTCGCAGAAACAATTCGTTAATGATACAAAACCAGAGAGAAGTCGCGACAAAACAAAGAGATCCGAATATTATCTCAAATCTTTATAATAATTACAAGAGACAAGTGTACGTCTCAATCCGGACGAGGCGATCTCCACGCACGCTGAATCCAATTACCGAGGGCAGGCGACCGAAATATCTTTGCATTCGAGAAAAATAATCGGTAAAAAACACATCGACTTGGTTTATACAACCCTAACTTTATACTAACAAACTGATATGCAACTTTCATTACTAGTAAATAGAGTCTAGATTAAAAAGTAACCTACAGAGAACCTTGTACGTTCTGCGTCTAAAAGGGTATCCCTGATTGGGCGGAGCGTCCTCCCCACTCCACGGTCGCAGAAGGGTGGGACAAACGTCAGTCGCGCGCCAGCGGTGGGGGATGACAGATGTCTGTCTGTAAGCATCGTTCATATCTCAACACGATAGCGAATTCAATTCTCAATAAATAATAAGGTTCAGCCACCAGCGTGTTAGCCGTACAATGCTGTCTGTCAGTATGTTTGCACATGCGTGGTGACAGAGCGACGATAGAACCCAGCGTGACGGCTCAACTGGTATTATTAAACCGAGTGACTCCTCAAATCCAAACATTTGATTTAACAGTGCTATTAAGAAACCAAATGCTATTTGTCATTACGTTTTAGTTATAAATTCTGTCCCTCTTCGCCAAATGAGCGGCGCTAGTATATTCGTACGTGATTGCAATGCCGTCTTGTTGTGAATTAACAATTGTTTTATGTTCAACAAAACTTATTGGTATGTGGAGCTGGAGTTTTCGATCGTGTGAATATGTTTTTACTAACTAGTACCTAGTAGTTATCACCAATATCAATTCGTCTGATCTTGTTGCCTACTGTTTGGGTATTTAAAAAAAAATTAAAACGAGGGCTAAGAATAATTCATGGTTTGAACGGGTCACTGAGAAATGTAGGAGTAGGTATTTATTTGAAAATTAATTTCAGTTATTACTTTTTTCAATATTGCATAGCAAATGTTTAAATCTCGAAACTAAACACTTCAATCGGCATGAATTTATAGATTTTTACAGAAAGTAGAGGACTATACTATGATTTTTTATTAGACGAATTAAAGTGACAGCAGTGGACAATGCCCAACTGTCAAACAACCATTGTTATAGCTGTCACTTTACTTCGTCTAATAAAAAATCATAGCATAGGCTGTCTAATTTCTTACCTTCTGCCAGCGGCTTCGCCCGTGTATAAGTAGATTTCTCCATAAATACTTTGGCCCCGTTTAACTCCCTTAGAGAATTAATTTTTGGAAATCCTTTCTTGGTACTCGCCTACGTCATAAAAAGAAATTGTGTAAAATGTCAGGTTCCTAATCCCTGTAGTTTCGGCTGTGCGTTGATTTATTTATTTATTCACAAAATCCACAGCTCTTTTACAAATTTTACTTAATGATAAACTAATGTTACAGCCAATTAGGGTTTTTTTTTTTAATGTCTGTAATTGTTTTATAATCGATGGGTCGTTTAAAGATCCTTTGAGCTCAATAGCCACTGATATACAGTGTCAGTGAATGTCCTCGAATGTGCAGCTGTACGAGCACTCGGGGCACCTTAGCAATCCTAGCTTAGATGTGTCATGATTTCTACAGGAGCACCTCACTAAAATTGGGCATTAGACAAGTTATAATCTTCTCATTTTGCATAATTGTCAACAAAAATAGTTTTAATATAATGTCAAATTCAGGCTCTTATAACTGCGGCTCTAGTTATTTTGGTGAATGTTATAATATAAAATTTACTAGCGTTTCTGAGCATTTTATAGATCAGAATTCCTAAGATACAGGAAAACATATTTTTATTGCGTTCAAAGATAAATTGGTCCTTCGAGTCACAAGTTGGTCCTATCCTACGGAATACTTTTTTCTATACAATTTTGGTTCATTTTTTTTTTAACATACTACGTATATAAATTATATAATTATTTTGAAATATAATATAAGCTATGATTGCAATATAATAAGTGTAATTCCTAATTAGTTATTCGTCCTACACAAAAGTCCATTTTCCTGTACTCTTATCTTTCTTTATAATATCCACTCATAAAAATCCAACGTGAAAACTGTAATAGCTTGCCCGATATAATAAATTTACAAATATATATAGTAGAGAAATAAATATTCGGTATTCAATTGAACACGAGGGCCTAACCAATGATATTAAATTTTCTTTTCCGTGTTCTAAATATATCAGGTTATAAATAAAAAATGTAAGTTACCTACATGCTGTATAAAAAATAACGTAATTCAAATATAAGAAGGGTGGCTTCATCCGTCAGGGCGTACAACCAGCGGACATCCGGCGGAAGTAGGCGGGGCGCAGCGGCCGCCATCTTGTGTCGCTCGCGCATGCGCCGAGCCGACGGTGACCGGGCTTTATAAAATAATAAACAAAGTAAAATTACGAAGCGACCCGACTTTCGGAAACCTTTTTATATTCCCCAGAGACTTATGATAAAAATATGGTGAATATTCCAACAAGGCCGGTGTGGGATTACCGTATGTTACGTGGGGGGAAAGGTTCATAGCGATATAAATTAGTTCCTCGTGTGAGAAACATTAATCGTGTATGTGAAAAGCATTTATGAATATCACACAGTCTCATCGAGGTAATATTTATTCCGTGTTTATGTTTCAACTAACCAAAATATGTAATATGTTATGTTCAGATTCTATCTATAATTGCAGAATTTGTGTTCGGCATCTGAGAAATCGGTATCTATTTGCCAAAAGAAGGAAAACATGGAACGGACGCTTTACACACAATAGATAATTTAATAAGAATTTGGTAGTTTTTCATTTTCATAAGTGCTAAATATTTGTTCAGCCAATTATCTCGAAATTGTAGATATTTCCTATTTTCTCTAGCGTTTATTTTGATGTTTCTTAGTGGCAGTACTATTTTTCATCTGAAACACTCATTAAAAGACATTTCAACTTATATTAAGAACGTAACCGCCTGCAAAGATTAATTTCCAAAACAAGAACCAAACCACAAAAATAGCCAACAGTTATTGGTTTAATTTAACAAAATTATTACAGCGATTAAAATTCCTTGTTATTCCAAGTTTATTTCCTTTTCCGTCTCCCAAACTATCCCGTCTGTATACCAGGCTCGCATGAATCGTCAGGAGTGAGCCGGGACGTAAATCAAGCCGCGTCGTCCCATCCATCACGCGACTCCGTCCCATCAATCGCAATGCGACCGAAATAGCCGCGCGGTGTATAGCTAAACTTGGACATCTTCTCACCTAAGGGACGCGGAGAGCATATCTGAGAGGATTGTTAGCTAGGCCTGCTACAGTTTATGAAGCCCTAGAGAATGCGCAACTTATTTAAATGAGTATGTTTATTGGTATTCAACATTCTTGCTGCTCCTGGTGTTTATGTTAGGAGAGCATTCGATCAGAAGGTACTGCAGGGAATCGTTAACTTGATAAAGAAGTATTTTTAAGACGTTAATCTATTTAACTATTCAGTTGAGCTTAAACCATAGGTATTGAGTAGATAAGTCTATACATGCGGTTATATCGTGCAATCAATGACTTGGTCTACCCTTTGCAATTCAACTTTTCATGGCAGATATTTTTGGAAGGTTTACTTGATCTTATTATTTGAAACACATATGATGTTTGGGTACATATATATACTTTTTATGAAAAATAGTATCTATCTTATAAAATTTAAATCTTGATTTATCAAAGAATATCTTCAGGTACGTTCAAAGGGCATTGATTTCAGGTACGAATAGAGGTGGAGCTGGGAACAAAAATGTAGACAAGACTGGTTTATTTGAAAACCAGTCATTACCAAAAACTGTTTGACAGTTTTAAAAAAAATTCTACACATTACCATACGTTGCGGTGTAAGGCAAAGTAAGGTAGGTTTAACTAATGATATTAATTGGTTTTAACCTACTTAATTAAAATTGTTGAACATTTACACATTTATATTAAAACAGGAAAACTCCCATGAACATAGGTTATTTTATGATTAACTTTCGTTTAATTATAATTATTTTTACTACCGACTAGCTTCTGCCGGCTACTTTGCCTGCCTGCAAGTACAAAATATCACGGGAACGTCTCAAACCCTACTTAAAAGCTAAATTTGGCAGGTTTTCAGGCTAAAGAAGGTTTTGAGAAATACTTAACATCAAAAGCTTGAATCAGAAATAAGGGGTTCCTTATATTACTTAAGTGATAAAGTAGCGCTCTATTGGTGACAGAATTATTTTTAAATCGACGAAAAATACAAATCTTTCGTCTTTATAATATTAGTGTAGACTAAATTTATACCTATCAAATGAAGGTCAGATAAGTTGCGGAAATACTCAACCTAATCCTTGCCAAAAATTAGAGACAGCCTTAGTACTTTTCAGTGCTGAAAATCCAAAAACTGGGGAATATGGCATAACTTATGAGTAGAATGCAAGGATACAAAAATATGAAATTGTTTGTTCTGTTCCTGGAAATATTGTTTCAATGAGTGCTAACGTTACCGAATAAGTTCCTACTTACTCAATAGTAAGCAGACATTTACTAGGGTGGCAGTGAAATGTTGTAGTAGAACTAGGACAATTTCTATTTTTCTCATTTTGATTCCCTAATAATAAACAAATGTATTAATTTAGAAAAAAAAAGTTTAAACTTTCTAGGTGTGTAGTTGACAAAAAATATAATCTTTCATTTAAGGCAACATTAAGTTTAGTACACGAAAAATATGATTAACGGCGTCCATCCATCCATGTAAATCATAATGAGGAATAAAAATAACAATTGTCTTGTTAGGTTGCCTATTCACAACATCCTGACTGCCTAAAATTGAATTAATAGGCCCAATTAGAATCAAGATAACAAGCGGCCATAAAAAATATCCTCATTAATAAAGCCAAACTTGTTACAGCTACCGAATTAACGAGCGCCGAACTAACGCAATCATGTAATTACGAACACCTCGGCACGGCCAACACCGGCGATACCTACAGCCTCGCGGAGGCGGGGCCGCAGCGCGATCAATACGAGCACGACGCGCTAACGTTACCGAAGGGAAATAGCTGCGTCCCTTTCCGACGCCCCTCACTCCACCTCCGGAGTGAACGAGACGGAATCCGAACACCTCATTCGTTGAGACGCATCCAGATGGGCGTGCTCCGGCCTTTACAGTCGGGTAATCCGACATGGCTCAGTCGGCAAAGAACCGCGTGCCGTGCGCGTGCGTGCCCGCCGCCGGCGTACGATGCACTCCGCGTAGATACACACAGTCACCATGCTCGTGCCCCCGGAGATGATGGCGGCGCAATCCAAGCTCGTCTACCAGATGAACAAGTACTACAACGAGCGCGTCGCCAACCGCAAGGCGCAAATCACCAAGACCATCCACGAGGTGTGCCGGATAGTGCAGGATGTGCTCAAGGAAGTGGAGCTGCAGGAGCCGAGGTTCATCTCCTCGCTCACGGACTACAATGGACGTTTTGACGGTTTGGAAGTGGTTTCGCCTCATGAATTTGAGATAGTTATTTACTTGAATCAAATGGGAGTGCTAAACTTCGTGGATGACGGCTCGCTACCCGGCTGCGCCGTGCTGAAGCTGAGCGACGGCAGGAAGCGCTCCATGTCGCTGTGGGTGGAGTTCATCACAGCATCGGGCTACCTCTCCGCAAGGAAGATTCGCTCGAGGTTCCAGACCCTGGTCGCACAGGCGTGCGACAAGTGTTCCTACAGAGATTGTGTCAAAATGATCGCCGAGACGACAGAAGTGAAGCTACGGATTCGCGAGAGGTACATTGTGCAAATAACGCCAGCGTTCAAGTGTGCCGGCTTGTGGCCGCGCTCGGCCGCGCACTGGCCGCTGCCCGCGATACCCTGGCCACATCCTAATATCGTGGCTGAGGTGAAAACTGAAGGCTTCGACTTACTGTCAAAAGAATGTCTCGCGTTACAAGGAAAGAACTCTGCAATGGAAGGTGATGCGTGGGTGTTGAGCTTCTTCGAGGCTGAGAACCGTCTCCTGCAAGGCGGGTGTCGGCGGAAGTGCTTAAGTATCTTAAAGACGATTCGGGATCGGCATTTAGACTTGCCTGGTAACCCTGTGACGTGCTATCATATGAAGACATTACTGTTGTACGAATGTGAGAAGCACCCGAGGGAGCATGAGTGGGACGAAGTGGCAATCGGGGACCGAATCAATGGAATCTTCCTCCAACTGATCTCGTCGCTGCAGTGCCGCCGCTGTCCGCACTACTTCCTGCCGCACGTGGACCTGTTCAAAGGCAAGTCGCCGACGGCGCTGGAGAACGCCGCCAAGCAGGTGTGGCGGCTGACGCGTGAGATGCTCACCAATTCACGAGCCTTCGAGAAGCTGTGAACGAACACTGAGTGATAGTGAACGTGGAGTGTAACGCTTGTTTATTGGTCCTCCAGTCATTTTCAGTAGTTTAGCGAAGCATTTCGTGTTGATAGGCATGTGCTGGAGGCGCGCAGTGTAAAGTATACGGTTGTAGAGTGAGCTATCTGAAATATTCCATTCGGATCGGACAGACTGTAAGTAGACGTGATACTAATATACGCTAGGGACGCAGTTTCGATATAATATTTTTGTGATATACTGTAAATAGCTTAAACGTTGTACAATTTTAGTGATATATTTAATTTAAAATCATCGTGTATTTATTTGACTGAAATCTTATAAAGTAGGCGCATAATCTACTTATAGTTAAAAATAAATAATTTGAAACTATAACTTTTACTTTGATTTGTAGACATATTCCCACACTAACAGACACATCATGTAATCCATTCGAGAACAGGATTAACATATTGCATTTTTCATTGTGTAAAGTAGGCCTAGTGCCGCCATGGTGGAGTGGCACGGTTAGTTTTGCAAGCAACTATCTGTGTAACCTAAATAACCAATCATATGCATGCACATTCCAATAATGTAGGTTTTGTGCAAGCGTTCATATTCTGCACAATTTGCATAAGCGTGGATTAAAATAAATCTTTGATCATACGTGTAGATAAAATGCCTTTACTCTTTAGCAGTTTATACCTATTTCTTGAGATTTCGCAAGATCGCTTTCTAAAGTATAAGACACAGAAATCTTCTCCCGTATTTTATAAAAAATCAAGAAGCTTTTTACGACCGTATCTGAGATGACAAGTTTATCTAAACGACCACATTTTACACAGTAACGACTAACCCGATGCGTGACATTCAAATAACGATATGTTAATTTTATGGATAGGTAAAACACAAACTTGTATGGAAGGCCAAACTGAATCCTATCAGATATCATGTATCCGAATGTGCTGGGCGAACAGACGCAGGCAGGATATTGAATACCTCAGCCGCAGTACTACATAAAGTAACAAAAAAAGCACAAAACGTTGTCAAGTGACAGCGTTTGGTACGTCCTACGTAGACAGTATCAGGTTACAAGTCGATATTTTACTTGTAAAAGCCCGTGGGCCGCGGCGAGCACGACCCGACAGTCGCGAGTCGCGAGCCTACGGATAGCCGGCGACCATTAATTTATACAGTGATATCTAGACGCGATGCTCTCGCAAATATACGATAGAAAAACTATGTGTAAAGGATTTTAGATGTAAGATTAAACTTGGATAAGTTACTGACGCTCTGCAAGCTTGTCGCCGCGGAGATAACGATCTTATTGATGGGAGGATAAGTGCGCGATGAAAACAAAATTGATTGAATTACGTGCAAGTACTCAGCAGACGCACGCGCATAAATTATAATTATGTATGAAGTTAGGCGACAATCAGCTGCATATCTTAATGGCCGAGCTTTGAGGCCGTATAGATAAAAGTTTACAGCCTCCGTGTGGTATTTGAGATGTCAATCTAATGTTTACACAACTATTTATGTGCTAAAACACATCAGGTTAAACTGGACTCAACCTAGCTTGAACAGGCTCGGCTGATTGCACAAGATAAAATCAATAAAATATTCCCATACGCTTCTAAAAGTACGAATACTGATGTGTTGAAACCAAACTTGTCTCAAGAAGGAAATGTAAACGAACTTGCAGCAATACCTACACTCTCATGCCTCAAAAAGGGGCAATAACAATAAAATCAATAACCTCAGAACATAACATTATTAAAACAAACATTAGTATAAACAATGCCGTATGCAACAAACTCGGGCGGTCGCTAAGTGTCCTCAAACCTGTTTGTTAGTTGGTCACCCTACGCGAGCGACGCCCACGCGGGCATTTGTTTTTAGTTTTTACTTGGACGTACAAACAGACGAACGGCCATTTTTATAAATAAAATAGCCTTAGAATAAAGAAATAAAGTGAACTTACAAGTCTGTGCCACATGAAGAGCAAGCTGAGATGGAGTATTTCGACCCACACTTCAATTTGTAGCCTCTTTTGCTGTTTTGGGCACAAATTGTACCAACTCCTTCAGTGTGGCTAAGTCCGTTAAGTCCTTATGTACTGTTTGAAGTCCGTCATCTATTGTGTCGTGATGTTCTTAGGGCGTTAATTATTACATAATAATAGGTTACAGATATTTATTACGGAGTTGGTAGTATGATAAATTGCAAATCAAATCTAATAAGATCTGAATGAGCCCTTGAGATCTGAAACCTGTAGTAGAGGTCGAAAGACCAATGTACCAAAGGACCAAAGTGTATTTTAAATTAAAATTTAGTCAGAAAATGACAAACTATAAAGAGCACTTAAACAATGAATACATCTGGACCTATTTGATGGCGTTACAAAAATAGGGCATTTTTTATTGGTCGCCGAGTGGCGATACTTAATATGCGGTTGATGACATTACATTGTAATTAACTATTAAAGAACCTTTAATTAACTTGTTAATTAGTTATTGACCGTTTTTATAGATGCCCTTTGCTATGATATTATTATAATAAATTATGTTTGGTGAAAAATCTTAACGTAAAATGTATTTTCAAAAACGCTTTACAATCATTCAGAAAAAGTTATGATCAAGTTGTGAACAAAATGTAGTAAGCGAAAGGATAAGCTGAGCAAACATCCATATAGGAGCTCTGAGTTGAGCAGATGTCTGAAGCCATTTTATGAACTGAATTATGAAATAATTGCAGAAAATCATTGCCTATTCAATTTCTTTTGGAAATTTACTTTCAAAATTTTTAATTTAACACAATTTACACACAAAATACTAATATTACAAAAGAGACAGTTATTGTGCATGTTTGGTACTTCTTCACCCTCGAATGGGTGCAAGGATTTCAATGAAACTTGGTACAAGGGGAAGACCAGGTCCTAGAATAGCACATACGACTTTTTATGCCGGGAGTACGAGTATGTTCTTTGGGATAATTTTCTACTATTACGCGGGCGATGCCGCTGGCAGCAACTAGTATTTATATAATACTGATCCGTTATTATAAACATTGTTAAATAAATCAAAATACAAACTACATTCTATTCTATGCGAATAAAAAAATAACGCAAGAAAAAACAGCCAAGTTCTAAATGGCATCTAGGTGTAAGGTTTACTTATAAAAAAAAACAAAAATTATTACCAGGTATTAGTAAGAATGTTTGCAATTGGAATTGTTCTATTAACCAGTTATTTATTACTACTATTTATCTTTAGTTATGGACAGTTATTTACTATTTCTGCAAGGTGATAGTCTTACCTTGTTGCAATAATTATACAGAGAACAATCCCCTCATAAATAGCGGTCAAAATTGTAATAAATAATTAACTAATTACAATAAATTGTTAAAGTCAGTGAGACTTAAGTTATCTATTACTGTAAGCTCAGGTTTAAACCGTTGTTACTTTTTGCGATAATTTATTAATTAGCAACTTTTTCATGCGCATTTTATAAAATAATTTAATAATAAGGGGCTATTATCTTGATAAGGAGTAGTTTCTCAGTTAATAGAGATGCAATCAATCGATTACGTGTAGTTTGTGCCAATTATTTTTACACTTAGGTATGTTAAATTAAGTGAGAGGTAGTTAGAATACTACTACTAGTTACTGGAAAAATTGTAAATTCCCGTAATTAGTGATATAAATATGATTATTATTTTTATACCTATTTATTATTTCTACAATATAGTCAGTATAAACCAACAATTTACTTTTATTAAAAAATAATTAATTATGTTACAAGAAAAAGAAAAGTCGAAGTAGGTAGGACCTAACTATTTATTTGATTCAGTAGATTACAAATTTTGTTCACAAACTTGGCTCTCCTTTTTATAATAATTTTTTTAGTTACATAAATATCAGTTCGGTTTTATAAATTGCAGTGGGCGTTTAGTTTTCAATAAAACACGCATTATAGTTCTAATGAGGAGGCAAAAGGGGACGTCGCGGGCGCGGCGTCCATGTCCAAACATATATTGACGTAGGCCCATTGTGATTAGCGCACAAAAAAATGGGCACGACTGTAGGAAATATTGGAGAGAATTTTAATGTGGTAATTTTTGATAAATAGATTTTTGTTTTCAACGAGTAAAATATTTTAGTGTATAAAAAGGTGGCGAAAGGTATCCATTTATTACTTACTAATGTGGATATTTTATAAAATACTTATATTTTGTAAGTTAAAAAAAGGATCACACTCGTAGATTTGACCATATCTTTCTTTTATTTTTTGTTTTTCTACTTTTCAAACGCGAACTGATTTTTCAAGCCGCCCCGCCCTTTGGTATACCGATCGGCCTGTGTGGGCCTAAGGACCACTTTCATTGCAGTACTGGCTGGCTTCTCTCAGCTTAATATTGTTTGAATAAAAACATTAGTATATATTTTTTTATGTAATATTTTAGAGTAATGTGAAAGATAATGCATTTATATAGTAGTATATGTGTTTATATAGAATATTTAAAGGTTCATTTCAAGAAACCCCAGGCAAATAAATAATCTGCTGATGTATTTTAACAATGTTATAAGTGTGTATTTTTGCATTTTTATGGTTTTTAATGTCAAAAATCTCAAAAATAGTGCGTGTCGGACACGGAATCATATTTGGTATGCATTAATTAATATAAAACGCAATAGTCTCTCTGCTGCATTTTTACTGTAGACTATTGAAATCAATTGGAGTCATACTTTTTATGTTTTTCGATGGCTTTGTGTACGTATCCATTTCAATCACAAAACATAAAAGGATCTTTCACATCTTCACGTATCGCAAGGATAACTACCGAGTACTTCAAAGCGAGTAGTTCAAGCCACTTGACGTCAATAATTGACTATTAAGTACCAATTAAAGATACCAGGAGAGCATAGGATCGCTGGTGATCGATTACCGAAGATTTATAGGACTATTAACGCATCACGAGGAAATGTTAGTTGAATACCGATTTACTGTGAAGGTTTTGAATATTTGAAAGGAATTTAATTTGAGAAATTATTGCGACGTTTGAAAGACGAGTGTTTGTAGGCAGGGGTTTTCAAATATTGTTAAAAAAAAACGGGCAAGTGTGAATCGGACTCGCGCAATGAGGGTTCCGTACAAACTTATCAATGAAAACAGTTCAATTCCCGAATTAAGTTAAAAAGATTTTTTCCGAACCGCAATTTTTTTTTGTTCTTCTTCTTTGCGTGTCGATGAACACAAAATCATTTTTTTTTCTGACCAATATTTGGCAACCGCTCCGTCATTGGCCACGTACAAATCCTGTAAAGTTCATACATTTTTTTTTGTTTGTGACGTAATTACAAATTAACAGCTCCCAGGTTTTGTCCAGGTTTTGTGTTTTGTTCATGCTACGAGACCTTGCTTCATGCCAAATTTCAGGATTCTAGGACAACTGGAAGGGAAGTATTCTATGAATTTTGATTCTCTTGAGGGTGTCGAAATATACGTTGTTTGCACGTTGTTTGCAAATATACATAAACGGCCGTATCTTTTTCGTAAACTTAGTAGTTTGATTTTTCACAGCTTCAAAGGACCTTGAAATTTCAACTCGATACCTCAACGCGTTACTGAGATAAAGGGTCTTGGCAGACAGACAGGCAGACAGACGGACAACAAAGTGATCCTATAAGGGTTCCGTTTTTTCCTTTTGAGGTACGGTACCCTAAAAATGATGTATTCGGTATACTTAATAGAAAATGTGCATCAACAGTTTAGAAAGATTAGTATGCGCCGCGACTGGCCGCAGCGACGCTTGGCGCCACCTCGCCACACGGCGATAACTCAAACAATACCGCTACATACGTGACTTTCACAGTACCCCATCAATATGCATCATTATGCGTCATAATCATAGTTTACAATGAAGCCTATGTATTCCACCAGGGTGCCAGCTAAGTGCTTCTAGTAAACAATATTATATGAAAATGCGTAAGAAATGTGGCGTCATATGCGAGTGTGCGGTGGTCTCACTTGTCGTTTGTTCAGCTGATAGGGATCGCGGTAGGACCATGGACTACTAAGTAATTTCGACACGGCACGATCAGTTCTCAGATGGGAAGTTACTCCTATAGTAAAGACAGATTTGTTCGACTCTCAGATACGAGAGCAAATCAGATTTATTGTTGAGGGTGAGAAATCTTCAAATGACTTCTCTTTGGACACCTTCTTAGTAATAGCGTAGCATAGCATAATCAGTCATATAATGTTTCTACTACTCGGTCTCAGGCCTCCTCTCTAGGAGAGGGAGTGGGCCATAATCCACTACGCGGACCCAGTGCAAAGACAATTTACTACATTAGGATACAATTAAATAGTTTGTTAGTCTACATACAAGGCTAGATTGTAATAAAAATTACAAATCCATTCTTTGACTGTATTCTGCGATTAGAAAAAAAAATATCTAAGTATATAAATTATTTTTATAAGTAATTATGTTATATATTTGGTTATTATTTAGTATTTTGTTAACAGTACACCGCAGACTACCCCCTGTAATTTTTAAGTCCTTACGGTCCATCCTAAGGTTGCTTGGAAGATATCGCTATCAGCGATAAGACCGCCATTGTACCCATGGATTTAGATTTATGTATAGATTGTTTAAATTTTTGGTGTACAATAAAGTTTTATTCTATTCTGATCTATTCTTAGAGTGAGAGAGATGTGTCAGACTTTCTCTGACTAAATCCCACCCATGTTTCTTCTGTTCTTCAATTGTCTTTTGTGTTGTAGGGCCGCGGTAACTCTTAAACAATCCCGTAACTCAAGAGTAAATAAGCCTAGAATCTGTATTTTATCCGGTAGATGGTGATAGGCGCCTCCATTGTACTCATACTCACATCGGAGTTAGATGGGAAGTGGACTAACTCAACTAACCTTAGGTAACAATGCAACAAGGAATACTAGTCATCACAGAAATTTTGCAAGGTATATTGGGTGACTGGTAATTAGTAATCGATACTTAAACACGTGATTGTCGTCATGATAACAAACAACTTTTGCTATGGAACCAAACTTGAAATCGCGAAAATAAAATCTGCTGGTCAGTACATTTGTGTTCGCCTTACTGGTCAAAATGTACTGAACTTGACTGATTTTTTTGACAATGCTCCCAACATTTTCTACTATCTGCAATAGTCTAAACTTCTGAACTAATAAGTACTACAAAAATATTATTGTTTGTTTGTTTTGTGTTAGATAATAATGTTATTGATGCGATTACTAAAAGCAGTTCTGCGCGAGACCCCTACACTATTATAACGGTATAGGCTACGTTTTATCCCAAAAAAGTGCACAGCTCTTATGGACCAAGCTACAGCAACTTACCTGCGCGTCAATGTAACATAGATAAAGGTTATGGAAGTTAAGGTGCTTAAAGAAATATTATACAAGATTGCCTGAAAAAGGGAAATCACTAGACTTCCATATCAGTAAGGTGATAACATTCCCACCAACCCGGCGAGATATTTACATCGGTGATGCTGAGTGCAGTTTGCATATTGTACAGATAGTGTAACGGCTAACTGAGATGCCATATTGTACTGATAGTGAAACGTCGAGGAGAATTTTATACTAGATCGGTTCCGATTCGTCCGTCAATTTTTTTTTCGTCAGTTTAAACTAGATGAGGCCGATGTTACCTAGTTGACTACCCTGAGAAGAAACACCGAAACAAACTTTTAAAGCCCATACAGCAAATATATAATGGTCAAATCACATGAGAACCATGCAGATTTGTCTGAGATGGTTTTTGAAGAACCATACAGATTTGAGTGTACCTGTCCAGTCAGTGCAAGCATTTTTCAGTATTCGTGTAGCTCAACTCAAGACTACTAAGAAGCTCAACGACTTGACGAACAAGGTATACATTTGGGTAGCCCGTAGAAAATTTTCAAATTACCAGACATACGTTAAAATTACTGAAAAGAAAAGAGAAAAAAATGTAGTCCATATAGTCTTCACATTTACATAAAAATGTATATACAATAAAAGGAAATACAACTTCACAAAATGTACCTAATACTTAGCGAGGTAAATATTTATGTTACACATTATCTAATAAAAAAAGAAGACAAAGACCAATTGTAAAATAAAAATACTCTACAATGTCAAATTGTAAAAAAATAATAATTAAATAATGAAAAGTACAATTGAAAATAAAAACAAAAGAATAAAAATGACAATAGTGTAGGTACAGTTGTAATGCTTACTGGAGCAGGCCAATCCCAAGCGTTTTAGTCCTCAACATATTCCTTTACAGTGTAAAAAGCCTTTTACCAAAGTTTTCGCTTTACAATGGCTTAGTTGTTGAATGGGAGTGTACGGTAATTTTACTTATGTCTTTAAAGTTTTAGTGCTAATCCCGTGTGAAGCAGAAAGATCTTCGTTTTGAATATGTCATTTGTTTGTAATGGTTAAAGAAACGAATTCAGTGTAACTGAAATATGCTGTAAGAATATAAAATGTTCAGGAGTACTAATTCATCTAGCTTCGCTGAAAACACTCACTAATGTTACAAAAGGTGGCTGCTTGAGTTTCGTTTATGGTGAATGTTTTGTTGATGAGACTAAGGGCGGGTTTCCCGACTGAAAAATGAGAAGCAACAGTCGCAACGTAGCTTAATATAGGTGTACCTGTAGGAGATAACACTAGATATTTATATGAAATACAAACAAAACCATTAGAAGTAGGAAAACAAGGTGCCTGTTGCGTAGAAGAGTACGCAGAAATAGTATAATAAATAAGAACGATCTACCAAGAGCCTAGGATGCAAAGGAGTAACCGGAAAACGAACGACCCGGACCTGCAGCTAGTATAGCAGTACAAAGCGGTTCTGTTTCACGAACAAGGTAATTCCTAACAGTACTAGTACTGCATAAACAACATCCTATCTTTTCGTCTAATCCGCGCCTCGCAGGACTAGGAGAACAGGACTCGTGCGAAACGCAAAATTTTCACGTTGCGATTGCATAACGAATGCGCAAACGCGTTCACGGCGACAAATTTCAATGTAATCTGTATAATATTACAATTTGCTGGATGAATAATTCAATATGGCGGACGGGGCACGATGTTTATTCGATTATAGCGAGATTTACATACATATTTATAGGTAGGATATGTGCGAGGCCGTAACCTGTTGTCATATCCATAATTTGAGCTACCGTGCGCGCTGACCCGCAGGTTGGGCTTCAGCCGCCATGTTTGACCAGCTCAGAGTTATTAGGAGATCAGAAATTGGTCTTTTTTATCCCTTTGGTTGTATTAATTAGTTGGTGTGTTAGCTATTACAAGCTAATTGCAGCTGCGTAGGTATATGCTTTTCAGTTCTTCTACTAAGACCACAGGTTCCTTGGCTACCATGTTTTTTTTACATAAGAAATCTTCAAATAGCCTCTTTCGCTTTGGGAGCGGGAGAAAATGTCAGATTTTTATTGATTAAAACTTACAATGTAAGGGACACTGTAAGTTTTAGTCAGTTGCCCTTTTGCGTTGAAGATGATTTTATTTTTAATTGATACCTATAAACTACTTAGTGTTTGACTGCGATCCTACGTGATGGTAAGCAGTGATGCAATCGTTGATGGTGAGGCGCACTAGTTTATTAAGAAACTATTCACTCAGGCTTTGATGACATCTATATTATAATCGGACGGGAAGACTTCAGCAAGCAAAATGTGCCAGTCCTTCGATGCACGTGGTATAAACGACGAGGCAAAACACTTAGTTAATGTTATGTTATGTTGTTGTGTTAATGTTATGTTTGTCTAGTTTTTAGTTGCGTCATTCCGTGTAAATACACTGTTTTTCTTTCTTTCTTTCTTTTAGTTCGGACTGTAGAAGTCACAACAACGTAGGGGAGAATAATCGCGTACGTCGGGTTATCCGATGGTAGAAATGAGATGGCGGAATTAAGTCATGCTATTCCCGCGCACACTTTACTAAATGCATCTTGTAAAATACCGAAAGGCTGGCTACTCTACGCCTGTGCTCAAGGCTTTGTGACTTGCAGTTTTTAACGCAAAAAGAAATAATGTATGTTCTTGTGTGTTCACTTTACTTTTCTCTACTATCTCCAGACAGCCAAGATTGAAACCTAGTTAAGAAACTATCAGATCATTTTACATTTTAGAACATTGATACGCAATTGGGTGGCCTACTCACAACCGAGAACGTTACAACTCAAGTTATCCGAAAGGACCATTTAAATGTAGTATCAAAATACTGCCATAACTCACAAGTGGGCACAGACAAATCCACGTTTATTAAGCTAGCGAGCAATTTATTTCCCTGAGCGTGTCTTATGATTATGACACCTGTCGCGATAGTTATTCAATAAACTCTGACATTTGCGTGCTTTGCGGTCAAGCGGGTGTTTTACACACAGCTTAAAAAATAACCGGGTATTTTACCAAGGACCAAGAAAAACAGTCTTTTCTAAGCAAATATCTTGAGAATCTAACTTACTGAAAGGATAGATAGAAAAGGTATCTATGTGAATCTATTTTTTCAACGTTAACTATTCCACGCGGTTTGGCGTAGCATATCCTAGAAAAAATAGTGTATTTTTCTGTATAGAATACTTAATCTAGATAACAGCAAAGTTAGGAGCGTTGTTTATATCCCAAAATCTCACTCAATTTCTGGAAACGTTGTACAGGTTATTGTTTATGAATGAAAGAATGTTAATAAAAATGGAAAAACACTGCGCTTAGTATTTTCTAGTAGTATATTGTTATGAATAATGATTCAATTATGAATTTACCAATAATGAAAAATTTTCGTGGACAATTTTGGAATTTCGTTTTTTGTACTTTTGACTACACAAATATGATCAGTAACGGGTACTGATTGAGCCCCATTTTTTTGTGCACTAATTAAAAAATAGGGGTGTATATATAAAATGAGAACCTGACTGCCTGACTATCAACGCACAACCGAAACTACTACGACTGTTGATTTCGCAAAGCTTGTTTATATGTCGTAGACGACCAATGAGGGAGGATTTTCCAGAATTCACCCCCTAAGGGGATGAAACAGGGGTCTAAAGTTTTTATGTTGGAACCTACCTTCATGCGGGCGAAGCTGCTTACAGAAGCTAGCTAAAAACTGATCACTATGTTGATTTTCTACATTATGTTCAAGTGATTAATCTTTGGGTTACTGTTGCTAATGGTTACATGGCGAAGATAAGACAACATGGCGGGATATAGTCCACAAAACAGTTACTCGTCGAGGTCTGTATTTGTCATTGGATGATTTTACCTACCATAAAAAAAAACTCGTCGAGGTCACGACCCCCAGCATGGCTCAGGATGGCGACCAACCGATTTTCCTTTAAGGTGAAGGCATGTGAATTCATTCGCAAGAAGTTGGTGGAATAATCACATCACTGATTGGTTAATTTGTTTTTCACAATAACATTGCTTATTTATATATATGTATCTAAGTATGTATTAATTATTGTAAATTTTGTTTCTTTTCTGTTTGTCTATTTATTTGTTGCACCTACCATGTTAAATTTCTGCACCACCCTAAGGTCGACTGGTAGAAAATCATTAAGTCCGCCTTTGTACAGTGTTTTGTGCATAAAGTTTGTATAAATGAATAAACAAACGACGCGACGCTAGGAGGAGGTTGCTGAAGCAAATAGATTTGATGGGTCTACGGTAGAGGAACCGAGTACGAGTGGAGCACGAGCACGAATCGAGCTCAAATTCGTGTAGTGTGGACTTACTCTAAGAGTCGGTCGAGCGATATTACACGAATTTGAGTTCGGCTCCTTTAGTATAAACCTACCAATAGTTTTAGCCGATCTTTTAGATATGTCTAGTAACTACCGTAGAAATAAATTTAGTTATAATTTCAACAATGCAGCATATTATTACAGCAAAACCCAAATGGCATCGAGCCGCAGATAGCAACGACCTAGTACCATCCCAAACTAACATTTCAATAGGTAATCTCAATGTCTAGACATCCAAATGTATTCTAGTATTTGTAATACAATGACTGAACATTAAATCAGCTGCAGACTTCACCAGAAGACCTAGGTTTTGAATACTGATGTCACATCAAACAAATATATAGGATGAATATATATTTTGACTGACAAACAATCACAGTACACACTAAACCGCTTTTACTCAGTATTTTGATATTTTATAACCTATACTATACTAACTTATGCTGGAGTAAATAGGCTCCTAATAAACTAGTGCGCCCCACCACCAACGATCGCATCACTGCTTACCATCAGGTGGGTTCGCAGCACTAATTTATAATATTTAAAAAAAGCCGAGAGTGGAGAGCACTGGTGGCCGAGTGGTAACGGCCCCGACTTACGAGTTGTAAAGTCGCGGTTCTAACCCATCTAGGCGCATTACTTTGTGTAATTTATATCATAACCACTGCTCTTAAAACAGTGTAGGAAAATATCGTGAAAAAACTGGCAAGTCCTAGAAACAAAATTCGATGACATGTAACATCCACCAACCCCCACTGGGCTCGTGTGGTGGATTCCGCCCCATTCCCTCCCCTAGAGAAGAGGTCTGAGTCCCAGCAGTGGGAACATAATAAGGCTGATGCTATGCTCCATTCTATCATCGGACCACCACATGTACGGCGATACTCCACTGGCACATGGTGGAAATTTCACCCATATGCACATCATCATCAGCTTTTGTGTTCCCACTGCTGGAACACATGCCTCCTCTCTAGGAGAAGGAATGGGCCGTAATCCACTACGTGGACCCGGTGCTGGTTGGTATATATACAATTACATATGCGTATGCACAAAACGTTTTGGAAACACACTCAATGTGTAATGCGTACAACTAAGAAGTGGGATTTCCTGTCGGACTCTGTATTTGCTGATGGCTACAAACTAGGGATCTTAAGTCAAGAGTGAATAGGTTACTTTTAGGCAAGCGTGCTCCATCGTCGACCACATCATCGCTTTCCAGGTTAGAGAGTGATCAAGCGGAAGCCTATTAAGAGTAAAAAAAACCTCTGCACGAAAGCTGTCGGGATACCTTTGGCGCTGAGCCTGACCTTATGCACTAGACATGTGCATCGTTTCCATATAAAAAAGAACAGAACATTATTGTACATCAAAAAAGTTACACAATTTATACATAAATCTTAATCTAAGGGTACAATGGCGATCTTATCGCTGACAGCGATATCTTCCAGACAACCTTAGGATGGATCGTAAGGACTTAAAATAGGGGGTAGTCTACGGTGTACTGTTAACAAATTACTTAAACACTATAAATAAGCAAATCAACAGCTGTCGACATTTTGTAGATTTTGTATAGTTAAACGGTGTTACTGTACTTATCTGTACAAACAGTATATTTGTGGCTTCATAAAAATCTGTGTGCGGTACAAAATCGGGGTAGCCTATTCAGCACCCTCAACACATAACTAGCTGCTGCCAGTTGCTTTAGAAAACTACAGTCGATAGTAGACAATTTATGCTAAGACACGGTCTACCGGTGTACCTTTATCGAAATTCATTCAGCCGTTCGAGTGTGACTAAGTAACAAACATACACACACAACGTATTCACAAATATATGTAAGAAATCATCAAATTACTTCCCCCGCTCTGGGTGGAGCGCAAAGGACCCTGTGTTCTTTCAGTTGCCCCTTAAGTTAAGGGTCGCGGTATTTCTTTCAAATCTTCGCCATTTTAAATGTCCCGCATCGCGTATGTCTGTCTGTATGAACGCGATCAACTCAAACACTACTGAACGAATTTTCATGCAGTTTTCACCAAGGGACAGTGATTGATGAGGTTTACATGCATATTATAGCAGAGAGAAAAGTCGAGAAATTCAAATAGTATTACTTATATCGTAGTATAGTACGCGGCAAATAGTTGGACTATTTTCTGTGGTTGTGCGCGGCTCTCCACTTTGATTGAGACCCGAAAATCGGTGACTTTTCATTGATTCAGGTGATTCAAGGTCGACCATTATGATGGTTCAACTTGTGTGACGAAGATTATAACCGATTTTCGGGTCTCCCGCCAACCACAACCACAGCAAATGGTTTAACTTACTTGGAGCGGAGGTACTAGTGGCTAGTTTATTATCAGCCTTCGGCTTGGAAGAGATTCGTCGAAATACCCGCTTTCATTTATAGGTAAGTACATATATAGTTTAATTAGCATCATTAAGAAACACAAATATGTCCCTCAATAAGCATTGGCCTCATGAACATGCAAATAACATCGTTGAGCACAGCTGCGTTACTTAATTAACTTAAATCGGTACATTTTGTGGTTGAAATGGTCATTCCAAATTTGTAACTTTCATTCGTATTTAAATATGGGAAATGTCTTTATTGCGTACTAGTTGCCGCCCCCGGCTCTGCCTTCGTGTAATTATTTAAAACCTTTCTTTATTTAACTATTCATGTACACAGATAAAATTGGAAAAAATAGAGATGTAGAGACACTGCGTAGAAATCTAGAGACAATACGTAAAAGTAATGGGAAAATAAGTACACACAAAATAATTCTCTATGAAAATCAATATAAAATATCAATTTCAAATGTTGCAAATATTATTTCCCTATTTTTTTTTTGTTTTAAACTACTCTTATATCAAAACTATCAAAACAAAACAAAAATAACATAAATTGATCAAGTTGTTTTTGAGTTTTAGCGAGACTAACGAACAGCTATTGATTTTTATATATTATAAGAAGAAAATTAAACGATGGGCAAATGCATAAAATATGAGCTTTTGCCGGCAGATTCGCTCTCCTAGACATGATGAGATAATAATAGTGCATTTTCAGGGGTAAAAACAGCACATACCTACGTCCTATCTGAACTTCTGAAAAATGTGTTTTTACATTTTTTTATTATGAATCAACTCAAAAACTTCTGGGCCGATATTTTGAAAAACCATCTCGCGATTTCAAATAAGTCCTACTTATTTGAAACTGCTGTTGCTACTGCTACTTTAACATTGAGTGACATAGGCTATATATTTTCTTCTTACACGATCCTACTATACCAATTCTCCTAGAAAAAGCAGATAATTGTACCTCGTAATATAATTAGTTTTGATAATAACCCTGCAATCAAGAACACAATTAACTATAGATATTTCCTCCCCTAACGCTGCCAGACGGCTGAGCAACAAAACCCGTGCAGCAACGACTTCAAAGAGCTTGACTGGGCGAATAGTGGAGAAACCGAACGCTGCGTACATCGCCTTGATATTTAATAAGTCATCCGAACAGTGTGCCCGCTCGGGCGCGTAATGCGTTGCGACGCGTGCGCCCCACTGACAGCGGGGAGCGATGAGCGATCAGAGCAAGCGGAGCTCGCGTGAGAATGCTCTCTCAATTTTTATCCGACTACAGCAAAGCCAAAGGAGGTTTATGATAAGGATTCCGTACCCAAAGCTTTAAAACGGGACCATATTACTAAGACTCCACCTGTAAGAGTATATAAGGTCCCCTTAAACTAGATGGACCAATTTTAACATAGCGTTCAGTACGTCTAACCAAAGATTTAGATTAAGAGAGCATATATATGTGTATAATATGTATAGGTACATAGCTTACGAACTATTCTCAGATCTGCCAAATATAAACAAAAAAAATCGGTCAAGCCGTTTCGGAAGAGTTCTATAGCAAACACTGAGATACGAGATTTTAATAAAATAGATTTAAGAGTATTATATTCCTTTGTATAGTTTTGTTTTCCTTATCTATTTATGTATAAAAGGAGTAAATAAACCAGAAAAATAAAACAGAAAACCTCTTAAAGTTGTAGTTTTTCCAAATATATCCTCTAGGCACAAAAAAAAAAAGAAAACACACTCTTCACAACTCACACACCCAACACTCACATACATGAAAGGGCTGTTCTTGTTTTTATTTGTTTTTTTTTGGCTTTTGACCGATTACTGTGTTACCTTTTGATGTAATGTATGCTATAAAGCTAGTGTGAGAATCCTGGTACCCATAACACAAGTTAAATCTTTCCTTGGGTACCAGAATTCATTACAAATACTACTAACATACTATTTTTATTCTCTAATATATGTCTTTGCTTTTTGTGTTGTTTGTAAGTGTTTGCTTGTACAATATGATGCAGTCCAATAAATTATTATTATTATTAAATGACTAATTGACGGACCGAAACTACCGGGACTAGGAAAATATTTTTTTTGCAAGGGTTCCTTTTATGATGTGGCGAGCAAAAAGAAGGGGTTTTTGGAAATTCAATCAGGGGTTAAAATAAGTAATATCGTAAGTAATAATCTCATTCCGTGTGCCAGTAAGGTTGTCAGTTTTTGTTTTCAAAATTGCTCCAATAGTACAATTTAGGGTTTTTTAAAAATTGTATATAGGATTCTTCTTCGATTTTCTCTTTTCTTGGATAAATAAACCAGAAACTTAGCATAAGTTCTAATCGAAATAAGTAATAAAGGCTGTCATTATTAGTTTTTTCAAAACTACTGTCAAAATAGTTGTCGCGAACAAAGTCGCTGGCAAAGTGCTAGTTTTGTAATAATTTAAAAACTATCCATACTAACATGAATTTTGCGTTTTTTTTTTTATTTCCCGAATGAAATAAAAAAATCGCTTTCATAAGAACCCCAAAAAATACTCATTGGTGCGTGAAATATAGAATTTTGTATAAAAACGGTTCTCTTTCAAGATGTTATTACGATCTATTAGAAATAGAGAATAATATTTAGTTTGTATAAAGACCGCCTAGCCAAGCATGAGATACACAATACAAATATCTATGTTATTATTGATTAACATACATCAGTGACTTTCTTGATGTATTGGACTGACGTTTATGTACTAAGGGATTATAAGTACAGTGCGAGTTAATAAGAATGGATAACTTTTTGGGGCTTAGCGATCATCATCTTCACAGCTGTTTTTTTTTTTTGGGGTGGACAATCATCCTATGACTTGGGAGTCATAGGATGGGTGGCTCGCTAGAATGGGTTCTAGGGCGGAGCGGCAGGGCGTATCAGATTTTTACCACATCTGTGTCCTTCAGTTGCCTTATGCGATCTAGAACCAATGACATTCTTTTCAGCTGTGGTCCTAGCGGATTCACCGCTATGTTGGGGTCAGTGTCCAACTGGATGATCTTTGTGGTCTGGTTTCCGTACTTACCTAGTCCTTGGTGAACCAACCAACCAACAGCTGAAGACCATGTATTTTAAATGGAGCGTTCTTGGGGGACTATATAAAGTAATGGACGTCATTTCGCTGGTATAATGATGAATGTTGACGGAGCGACTGCATATCTGACATTTACTAAAAATAAGAAAACTTTTAAGTGAACGAACGGTACACACATCGTATTCTTCAAGGAATTATAACTGATAGGATGAAATTGACTCCGAAAGCCAGTGAACTGTTGAGATTATCAATTTTGCCCCACACCCATACTCAATTCACCTATACCCAGACTCATACACAATACACCCAGACCCGGAACACTTATTTGTAACCCATAGAAATATTTGTCCCGTGCGGGAATCGAACCCACACAACACACAGCGCAGCAGCTAATCGCTCAACCACAGCGCTAACCGTGCCGTCAAATTGCAGTGGCATATTTTGCCCGACCTGGGAATCGACCGTAGGACCTCATGCTTACAACTACGAGACCAACGCGGCAATTCTCATATATTATTGAAAAGGTTAATTGTTATTTAATCTGAGTTATGTACTTAAATATAATTTTGTAAAAACGTTCGTGCCGATAATAGTGCCCGATGTTCGCGACTTCGTGTAAGCCGCAGTGATGTTTTATTTATTTCGCGATATTGAATTAATAACAGGTGCTATGTAATATGTAAATATGGCGATAAATGTCCTCCTTAATTATCACTTAGGCGGTAATCTATAGAGCTAAGTACCTACGTTATTATATTAAACTTCTTTGTGCGCTTACGTACTGTAATGGTCAGAAGAAAACTGCGCGTTGTGCAGTTTGCTTCTGACGATTATCACTTTAATATTATAAAGGCGAAAGTTGATATGAATGTTTGTGTGTGCTTTTATTAGACCTTGACCCTCAAACGGCTGAAATGAATGGAATGAAATTTGGCACACACGAAAATCTTATGTGTTCTACTGCACACGCCCGGATGTCGCCACTGTGTGGACCGCCCGGAGAACACGGTGGAGCACACGGTAGAGCTGTGCCCCGCTTGTGCAGAGCACCGCCGTGTCCTCGTGGGGGCGATTGGCGGCAGCGATCTCTCGCGCCGGGCCTTGGTTCAGGCCATGGTCCGGAGCGAGGAGGAGTGCCAGGCGGTCGCCTCCTTCTGCGAAGCAGGACGCACACGTGAGGCAACGGCGCTCACGCCCCAGCTGCTGCCAGCATTTCGATTCCGAATTCCGGCCATCGTAGTCACGGGCTTGCAAACGGGGAGCAATGGGTAGCTCGCCGTCCGGCCGTCCGGTAGCCGTTCGGACCAAGTCCAAGTCATCGTCGGCGCGACTAGTTCCACGCGCTATTCATGGAGTTGTCAGCAAACCGCAGGGGCCCAGCAAGGACAAAGCCTACTGGGGCCGGGGTCGGTTTCTGAAAGGAAGGCTCGGCCCCGGTATGAAAGGTAACGAGGGAACAGGTGTACTCTCCCACTCCGCCCAAGGGTGTGGAGATGTCAATGGATGATTTTCCCACCTACAAAAAAGTACGCTCTACTGCATAAGACTTTTATCCAGTATTTTACTGGGATAATTTTCTACATTCAGGCAAAGCTGCCGGCAGAAGCATAGTATGTTTTATATATCCATTATACAAATTCGTTGGTGTTCGTTGAAGTTTGGCGCTAATTTTATTTGCGATTACTCAGTGGTTTTACCCGCCTGGAAGTGGTGGAAATTATTTGGAAGGAATATACACCGTTAAATTCTGGTCGTTTAAATCCCGCGGAGGATCGATTCGGTACATGAAACCCTATCGATTTGTAAAGAGAAGATAAAAATGAAACATAAAGTACTTTTTTAAAAACTCGAATTAATATAAGCATGTACGAAACTAATTTCTTTATAATGACAAGTGTATACCTCATCATTATCATCATCATTTTAGTCGAAAGACGTCGACTGTTAGCCATAACCCTCTCCCAAGTGTCGCCACAACGACCAGTCTTGTGTTTTTTTTCTGCAGATGCCCAAGTATTTTTCTTTATACCTTTTAAATTCCAAAATTTCCAAATCTTAGACGGAATGGGCTTTAATCGACCACGCGGGCCCAGTGCGGGTTGGTTAATGTCACATGTCTTCGAAGTTTTGGTACTAGGACATGCCGGTTTTCTCATGATGTTTTCCTTCATCGTTTTGAGAACAGTGCAGATGAAATAAATTACGCAAAGTAAAGCGCCTGTAGTGACGAGTTGTAGGTCACGGGTTCAAATCCAACCGGATTTGAACCCGTGACCTACAACTCGCAAGTCGGGGCCATTACCACTCCACCACCACTGCTTTAAATGTCTTACTAAAAACAGTTTAGCGGAATGATTAGTAGGCGACTGTTTACTTTTAACGTATATTCACGAAAACGACTGTCTTTAGCAATTTGTTCACGTCAGAAGATGGCAGATTTCAAAACAAATTACCAACATACCCACTAATAGCTCCATGAAGTTTACTCACTAAATTATTTATACGATCCTAGGAAGATTTTAGATTTTTATCCTGAATATAAGAAATCAAAACAAACCCAATTCGTTATTTATATTATTCTAGCAAAACATTTCGGAAATTTGAATATAAAGTCGAGGTTGTGAGCCGCGCGCGAACTGTGTCCGCGCGATAACGCACGTCACGCAAAAAGCTTTTCTGTGTCAGTCGATGAAAAAAATATTAAAAAAAAAAACTCGCGGCCCGTCGCTGGTGCATCCGACAACATTTTTCAATATCGAAACAAAAAAATTGGCAGAAATTAAGGTAGAAATAAATGCTATCTCGTATCCGGGCGATGCAGCTTTTATCGAAGGGACAACTTTTAGAATTTTTCAAGAGATCCAATAATGTTTTTTTGCTTCCAAAATGTCTCATGATATTGGTTATTCCGTTATCTTAAGTGCAATGGAATGGAAACAATTCTTGTGAAGTAATTTTAGAATCAATTTGACTAAAAAATACGCATCGATGCAAAAGAATAGTCAAAAATATCCCTACCTAGTTCCATCACAATTCAAATAAGGTTCGAATTTCAAAAATAAACGTGATTGTTTCAACCTATTCACGCATGGCTGGTAAGAAAGAGAGCGTCACTACGTGTCCAAGTGCGAAAGGGATGGGAGAAGCTATGATGGACGGGCACCGTCCACTGCTGGGACACCGATCGTAGCTCACGACGTCCCGCATACTTTCTCATCGCCGTACACCAAAATAAACTCTAAACTTTTTATGCGTTCCTGGTATATTTAGATGATATTGTCGCTGCGTTTTCCAGTTTAAAAAAAAGTGTTAAGTGGATGATTTATATTAAGTGCGACCCGTTATGGCCGGCTTCCGGCGTAATTATTTACTAAAAGAGTACGACGGTGGCGTTCTGAAGCGTGTGACCTCTATTATGACGATGCACTGACAGAATAATTCATGCATTCTGGATGCAAAGCCCTTTGTCGGTTACTGCGGTGGTAGCAAAGGGCTATGTGAGAAGAGTTCCTAAGTGTACAAACCAGAGTCTTGATAAACGGCTCACATTACCCGAAGCGGCTAAGGTCTACGAGCACGCGCATAGTTTTGAAAATCGTGTTACAAGCCAGCTCTGTTATGTTCAAAACGTTTAACATTAATATGTTTAATGTACATACAAGTTTCCTGCTTTAAACGTTGGAAAATAACAAAAAACACCGTTATGGTACATGACACCATTATAATTGAATCGCTATTTACTCCATTTTTAAAATTCATGAAATGGCATATTCCATAATTTACGTGATTTCCATTTCAGTTCAGTGTCATCACTTGTACACGAACAATGTTTAGCATACCCTGCTGAATCCATGACCACCTGGTACTTTTATCTAATGACTGCAGTTTACGATCGATTGATTATTGCATACAAACTCATACATGAGCAGTTATTGAACGAGACAAGCACTAGTGCTGATTAATTACGCATTATCCACGCGTGACTGTGCAAGCGCATACATATGCATAAGCAAATATGTGCATAAGTGCAGTACTGTGTATCACGGGGCTTTTTACTAATAGATATTTTTGTGTTTCTAATAAATAAGACAAGAATTAAATGAAGCATTTAGATAACAGATTTGTTTCAGATTAAATTAGATAAGGCTAAATCTTGCGAGTCTACTGGAACAGGATTAATTAGTCACGATTTCACTCGTAGTAAGAAAAAAAAATTTGAGAAAGTCTTTTGAAAGACTGTCACAGATTGAAACTGTTTGGAAAACTGCAGCATTCAAATCTTTTACCTTTTTTGAAAGCCTAGTATTTAAAAAAAATACATCTGAAAATGGTAGATGAATTAAAATTTAAGGCTCAAATTGTATTATTTCCTATCTTGGTGTACAATAAAGCATATATAAATAAATAAATAAATAATTGAATCTTCTTATAATATAACTGGACAGTTCGCGACTATCTGATACAAGAGTGCTTTTGAAAATTCGTCAAATCAATACACCTATTTTTGCAATCAATTCAGTTAATTTACACCTACTCCTATACCTAACAAAAAATTTATGTGAAATGTGAATAATGAATCAAAAACTCGTTGGTAATTTGAACCACATCAAAGGTCGTTATTTATTGGAATTCATATTAAATTGGTCTCCTCTTGGCTACTACGGTCAGACGCCACCTATAGAAATATACTACACCTAATATTTTTGACATACCCGACGACTAATTTTGAATAAATTCATAAAACAAATAGAAAAAAATAACGAATGTCTACTCAGAGCTTATTTACTTGGAATTAAAGCAGCCGTTTAAAGAACACGGCTATTTTATCACCGATCACGGTGTTCAGATAAGAATTATTAACAAAATGGCAACTCCCAGACATTAACCTTAGTACAGAAGAGCGAAAAATCGTCTCCTTATCATTTAATTGTTCATTAAAGTTACATGAGTGAATATTTTTACGAGCTTAAAGTAAGTACCTTAGGGTTTTATTATTTTTTGACTGTCATTTTATGATTTTATTTTCTTTTCATAAGCACTATGTATTGGTTTTATGATATGGGTAATGACGCATGAAACATAATATCATCATCAAATATTATAAATTCATGGTTATCGCAAACACATACATTTATTACGAACTGAAGATATAAATAAATTAGCATTAATCCTATCAACAACACAATGCAGAATAACTGGGCTGTACATTTTTGTGGAGCACAGTCGCCATTACCGCCGCTTGAATGTATCTTCATTTCCTAGTCGTATAACACCTGATTATCTTCAAACTTTTCACACAAACATTACTTCAGATGTTGATGGTATTAGAAAATCATCGCATCGGTCATTGGGACTGCGAGAATACGATACGATGAGGTGCACATCCTTTACCACAAATTATATAAGGTGGGTGTACCATGGAAGGCCACTCTAACAAATAAACAGTTATTATTCGTTTATTTACTGGTTAAATGAAACTAAAAAATATTTAAGTAATACTTTGTTTCATTATGTAACATATAAATCACTTTTTCAAATTGCAGATTTAATCAATATGAATTGAACTTAAGTTTCATTGAACTCTTCCAAATGGCCTTGCTAGGAACAAGGCTCCTTAGAAGGCCATCATAATAAATCAGTCATTGAACAGTGAAGTTTAATAAATAGCGATTAAATCTACAATAAAAATAAGTGGTTTATATGTTACATAATGAAACAAAGTATCACTTAAATATTTGTTAGTTTCATTTATCCAGTAAATAATCGAATAATAACTGTTTATTTGTTAGAGTGGCCTTCCATGGTACACCCACCTTATTTTAACGTCGTCGATTCCCGAAATCAATGAAGCGAGGGACCGTACTGCCAAAATAGTAGCGCGAGCGATTCGCCGCCGCGTCTGTGATTTTGAGTTCGATGGGTGTTTGTGTAAGTAGAAGGAATTTGTCATCACATGGCAATAACTACGACATTTTAATAATTGGCCTTCGAAGGAGCATGGCCTTCCATGGTCCACCCACCTTAATCTGTGAAAATCGTCTATGAAGACTAAGCTTTATTTTGCGTTCGTATGTATTAATATAAAATGCTCATGTACGAAATAGACAGATATTTTTGAATTTTAAAATATACCTATCTAGTAAGTTTTTTTTAAACATATTATAGTGGGTCGTCCGACGTTTTATTTGATTTGTGTAAAATTATAATTGGGAACATTGTGTCTAGCACTTCAAATGAGCGATGACTTTACATAGAACTATATCTTTAGAAAACATTTACGAAAAAATTAAATGTTGGAACGTTTCAACTTTGAATTCGAAAATCTTAATGTGGGTATCTATGGAAAAGTTGGAAGAAAATTTGCATCCAGTAAATCGAACAGTCTATAGAGAAGTTTGCTTTTTTTAAGTTTTATTTGCATAGGTATACAAGTACAAACGACTTAAATTTTACTTATAGATTATGTGATTCACTACGAGCCCATATACTACATTATCCTACAGTAATAAGGTTAGAAAATCCGCAATATAGTGATCTAATTCAATTAATAAGTATTGTTTACTAATGAATAAACTCAAGTATACATATTCGTTAGAGATTTTGTTTTATCATCACAGTGCACGCTAGCAGCGTATTTCTAAGATTGTTGTGCCATCTGTCATGTACGGTTAGTGTTACCACGCTACCAGGCTACCAGCCGTGTGTAGGCGTAATGACAACTAGTGGACTGCATTTGTGTTGGATCTGTTAGCTGATAACAAGTGACCATCGTCTGCTTCATTAGACGTGTGATTAATGAGGAAAAAATTTAAAAAATAACGCCTGCTACGAGTATCTTTGATGAATTAATCAGTTACATGCGAGCCATTTTAATGGTCTAACGCCCATTTATAAAACATTTCAAGAAGATTTTATTTTAAGCATGCGAAAGCAACAAGCAGAGAATCTAGTCAGCCAACGAAGATTGTAGAAAATCTGTCATCCCTTCAAATGACTAGGGTGATATAGGTTTTTTTTTTTGGTGGGAAATTAACCAGTAATTAATTGTCCCTCTCTAGGATGGTGTGGGAGAAGATGTCAAACTTTTACCGAGTAGTACCCACTCACATGATCCTTCTTTACCTTCGTTCCAGGACCCCGAGGTCCTCTTTTGCACTACCAATGGCCCCAGTAGGCTTCGACCATGCTAGGCCCCTACGGTTTTGGTGAAACCCAGATGTTTCTTCCGCATGAATCCGGCGCAGGAACCTCCCCAACTTACCATGTTCGGTGAGAACCTGCGTCATGCGAAAGGTGCGGACGCTCTGACGTCTTTCCAACTGCTCAAATAGGGACACTATAATATGGCGTGCCCATAGTGTTATAGGTAGTATTACAACATATGAAGGCAACATTTTCCTTTAAAATGAAACAATGAATATGCTTTGAAACAATTTTAGGCACTTCAGATTTGCAGCAACGGCAAAAAGCTTGTTTTCAAATTATCTTTGTCAGTGTAATCAACAGTAGATATCTTTATGGACGGACAATTCATCAACCAGGAATCCAGGAAGACAAAGAGACCATTCATTATGACGACATCTAACAAAGAAGATACGATGATAGGTGCAATATTTATCTCTATAATCATTTACCTTGTTTTTCAAATGGCACTTTATTAATCAATGCGACGTTAGATAGGCTGAGTCACGCCGGCCTCCGACTCGGTAAACATGCCAATACTGACCAGATGCCAGTACAGATGAGTATATAATGCAATTAGTATTGACTTGCTCGTGTGTTAGCGGACGCTGAGGCGTTTCATCCCTAATTGGTTTATGTTATCCTGGTGTTAGATGTATTTAGTAGGGTTTCAGAGTGTGGTATTTCGCTTTATTTTCGTAATTCTTAAAAATTTTTTGAAGCTTCACTTAAATGTATTAATTCTAGACCTTCTTTGTCCAATAAATATTTACTTTATATTTTTCGCAGAAGTTCAGCTGTCCAATATTTTAATCATTTATTCAATAGTAAAATATCTGTAGGTCAACTATGTGATAAATGCGTTTGATAGGAACTCTACACGACTACTTCTTAAGGTCAAGGTAAACTACAAAAGGTAACAAATGAAATACTCCACTGCGGTGTAATTCTATCTCCATTTTAAAACATGGCGTCGCCGGAGGGATTGTGTCAATTACTATAAAGATCATCACGTAAAGCGCTCAGTTATAAATGTAACAATGTTCAGAGCAGTGGGAGTGAGTAATATCATAGAAACATGATCTAACTGGGAACATTACCAGTGAACAGTAAGTGAGGCCGCTGTATGGACTTGTACGTTTTTATGGGAGAGTGCGGGCAGGCCCGCGCGGCATGGGGCAGGCGCCATGCCACGGGGTTCCATTCCACCGTTTCTCTCTAAACACAAATATTATATTTTTATTCGTTTCCTATCTAATCTTACGTCGTAAATCTTGACATTTTGTTTATACCAGATTGTCCCGTGAAGTTTTTTTAATTATCGCCCCAATAAAATGTGGATAAAAGCCCCTAATGCGACGTTTTGTTTCTGCGAACTCATTTCTGCGGTCAACGTACAACTTGTTGTTTTATTTATTTTGTAATACAGAGCGTGTTTAGACAACTGGAAAATGAGAACAATGCTGATTTACCCTCGTATATTGTGAGACTTATGGCTGATTATGATTGGATCTATAAATCCAGATTTCTAAGTATCCTAATGAAATACCCTGAAGAATTCATGATAATCATATTGTTTTATAAGTATTTTGACAAAAGTGGAAATGTAAAATCATAATAAGCTTCAGAAACAGTTTTATCATTTACTTTTTTCTATTATTTCTGTGAGAAAGTGTAAAATATACTCATGTTATGAGTTCGGCGACTGTGGTCATTAGCGGTGATGATCACCCAGCAGCTAACTATTTATTGTCTTGGTTGTTCATAAACTTGAGATTCTTTCACGTGCTTATATACATTTTTGTTTTAAAAATTCCAAATGATTTTTGTAGTGTTAACATAATTTGGCATATGCTCAAGTCAATAGAAATGGAATATAAGGAAGCAAATATCGTAGTTAGTAATTGTTTTAGAGGACCAAACATGAGTGTGACGAGGGTTAGAAAAAAAACGCACACCCATAACGTAAAGTGGACTTTTGCAATAAAAAGCTCTTGGTCGATGAATTGACAGATAGATATATTTATTAATCCTTATAGAAAAAGCTGTACTTTTGAAAATCTTCTCAATGAACAAGAAATATTATCAGTGTCGCAAATAAAATGGAATAGAAAATAGACAACTAGGCATGCGTAAAATATGAGACGGCTAATATCCTAAGCATCCCAAATTCCATTCGGAAAATAAAGATAAAGATTATTAGCTAATATCTCAAATCGTTAGCGCTATTAATGTCGTTGGTTCCGTCCGCATAATAATGACATTTAAATCAAGATCCAGCTTACGTTTAGACGGCAAAAATTATTGAAATTATTGCGATACTCGTCAGCGCAGGCATACAAACTTTTTTCTTGAGGGGTGCGGTGTAATGAAAACAAATGACACAGATCCACGCGCGTCCCATAAAAAATTCAATTCATGGTTGCACGAAAATAGTAGCACTGTATTGAATTTAATATCTGAGAGCATTTTAGGGTTTTTTTTAGTCGACACAGCGGCAGCGGTTAGCAGCGAGAAATACGACTGTTTAGATTGGATTTAAATATTTTAGAATCAACTATTTTTAATACATTGACAGCTTGTCGGCTAATTTTAAAAGGAACTTTTTCTCTTGTAATATTTCCAGGAGTATTTCTATACGAGATAGAGCTACTGGGCCTATGTGTATCAATCGGAAGACATAACTCACTCTTACAGCACACTATTAGCTGGTGTTTGACACGAATCCCATGAATATGTCTCATTTACAGCAGTGGCGAAAGTACCAGGAACTCATAGATCTAAAGTGGATATAATTTACAACGTCGCCTAATGGAAGGAGCACATTAAGAGCGCATCTTTAAGCGTTTACGTATTAATAGAATAGAGGCAGTGTACCGGGGCCAGGTGCTACACTTGGGAGGTAATTGCTTAATAGCCAGCGACTCATTAGAGGGACGATATTTTTAAAGAAAGCCCTCCGGGTAAGATACAGTTTGTTGATATAAGCTAGTCATTTTTTAATGAAGTAACCTGCTCCATTATTTTGTTCATTAAATTACGACGTTATGCCATTTATAACGGAAACGTTATTGGTTTTATTTTACCACAATGATCAAGCAACAAAACTGTGAATAGTCTTCTCAACAGAAAAATAAAATACTGAATAAAAGCGCAGTCTTTTTGTAATCCTGCAATTCAATTGACCTTATCCATATATCCTATCCCAACTTTCTATATGTTTATGAACTCCTAGTAACCCATCCGTAACTTCATCAAAGTACAGAGCAGGGTTGTTACTAGCTAGACAGAGCACTCAGCAACCCTTAAATTGTTTCCAGAAAACAAATTAAAAAGCATAAAACATGATTCAGTGTTCACCTCACTTAACCCTTTGCTGCGTCGCAATAAAATTACTCCCATTAACCCTTCCCCCCTCGGAGTAAAACACATTTACTTGCAAAACGACCCCCGAACTTTTAAATTATGATAGATTGGTGAGTAGTGACAGGAATCATTTGGGTTTTTGACTAGTAATCATAGAATGGGTGATAGAGAATATTTTTTATATATTATCAAATTTTTTTGCAAACGGGAAAATATTTAAGAGGCAATGTTACCTCTAAAAATGTTACCACGTTGGTGAAAAGATTAAATTTGACGAAATTTCCTTTAATATTGGAAGTAAGTAGTATCAAAAGACCAACATTAGGATAACCACGGTAGCAGTTCCTTCCTAGACACTTGAAATACGCACAGTCCCGTTATCTATCCGCCTGTGACGTAGATAATATTTTTTCGTTAGGAAGCCGGAGCAAAAACCTGCATCCGCTTACGGTAATGTGAAGAGCCCTCGAGATGAGATCTGCATCCCTGGGGGACGCACTTCTGATCTCCCATGCGTCTTCCCCAAAAGAGAAATCTAGGGCTGTCCGGAAAAAAAAACAGTTCCACTAATATAGATTGTAGGAAATACAAGAAAATTATGTGTGATCTACGAGTACCTACAGAAAACAATTTGGCCAACATTTTCACCTACTTATGTAAAAAAAAAAAAAAATGTAAAATTTTGTTAGGTGACGATAAAAAAGGTTTATGACTGTTTTCCTGAATATTTATTTGAAGTATCAACTTGAATTTTTTCAACTTTTTCTGACATATTCCTCTGAAAAAATACAAACACCATGGAAACTCGTGAGCGAACACTGCTGTGTTCTATTAAGCTATAACCACTACATAATTATCTTTAGCACAATCATTGTAAAGGTGTGAAAATTGTAATGACTCGCATTTGTACCGTATATCTTTACAATTGCTCATGAAAGTCATACGTAAGTGAAAAAGTGCATAAAAATGCGCATCTTGATAGCCCTACAAAGGCGGGGTGTACACCGAGCGCGCTTGCCCTGTATGTTGTGACTGCAACGTTTCCCGCGAATAAATCACTTGCTTAATGTATCGAAATGACGCACCAGTGAACAGACACCAAGTGTGTTACCGTCCTTATGAATGCGTCAAACGAAATTGCACTTTATTTCGGGAGACTTAGAGTGGAATTTGTGACGTTTCTGTTTGAAATTGACTCGTAGGGTTGGTATTCAGATTTTAAACCAAATGTTTAGGGGGTAAGGTCCAGAATGCTGTAAATTCAGAAAGACAATTGCAATTTTTAGAGCGGGTGTCTAAGCACATTGGAGAAAGTACATCAGGAGATCAGAAAAAAACGCAATTTTGGCGAAGAATAAAGTTGAAAATGGCTTGAAAAACCATTCTTCAAGCGCAAATGGGACCTGGTTGGTTGACATGTAATCCACATGAAAGCTTTCGGATTAGTGTTTGATGACATCATTATTTCTCAAATGACGATCGTGTCGCGATTTTCTCTACCCTTAGGGCTCCGGAGGGGGAAAAATTCGTAGTGATTTATTATCAAAACGCAAATTGGGGAAAAAATTATAAACGAATAATATTTCTTGAAAAATTGGCAAGGTTCTTAAGAAATCAACTTACCTAAAAGTATTTTACGTAGTAAATATTGCCATTTCCAGTCTATATCATCAAATGGAGATTCGACTGTATAGACCACAATCCGAAAAGGGCAGAAATTGAAAAACATTTACCTACATTCAATATAACCATAGAGTTTTATATTATAAAATTGGATGTGAATAGGAATTTCAAGAGTAAATTAAAAAAAAAATGCTATAGATGAGCAATACTTGAACATTTATTTTTAATAGTTAATCTCCAAACAACAAACATAAATACAAGCACCGGTCGAATAATTTCCTAATAATTCTCTTAAATCCTTAAAATCGCATGGGACGTACCAGTCCTCTGAAACCCAGGTTACACGATTTTAAACCTTAAGCAGAATGAAAAATTGGTGTTATCAGATGAGAAATTAATTTGGTTTTTGGTACTGTTCCCTTGTTTCAATTTTCCAGATCAGCGGTCCCTGTCGGGCTGTGATTGGGATTTGCGCGGACAGAAGCGCACATGTCGCGATTTGCGCACTTCTGATCATCAACATGTTGATTATTACGCACAGGGGAGAAAGTACCAGGAGAATATAAAATAATTAAGTATGCATTTTAATATTTTTTCCTCCAGATCCTAGTATTTTTACCACAGACTTCTGTAACCCTAATCGAAGGTTTCAGGAGGAAAACTAACCTACCGATTCTTCAAGCATATTTGATTAAATTGGTGTGGCAACAGTAAACTAAAATAGACATTAAAAATTCGAGATCATGTCAGTAAACTCTATTTTGTTATTAGTAGAAGTGTCTTAATTTATTTAATAAAGTAATCTACAGCGGGTACATCAATGCCCATCGGTACATTACTTATCTCGGGGGGCAGCGTCCCGGGCATCCCGGGTAATCCCGGGTCCCGCGGGACTCGTAACACGAACGCACGGACAAATAGATACATGTGTACTCGTACATTACAATATGTTAAGAGGCAACCCTACTGCGACATGCTTGCAAATTTGTTATCCTAGTAAGTGCCTATGTAGCGGTAGTAAAAACTGTTTAATTTATTAATTTAGATGAAGCTACTTTAAATTTAATAAATTGTAATTTCATCCAATGTGTCAATATGGAATTTTTACTTCAACTTTTCATGTACCAGGGTGTTTGATGGTCCTTCGAGCCGGATGATTATGATGATAATAATGAGAAAGGTAAAAAGATATTATTTCATGGTCATGTGAACTTAGGGTTACGAGACAAAATAATCAAAAGAACAGAAAAAAGGCCTAATTTCCATTGAAAACCCTGAGAAAATTATACAGTGTGAGTTTTCTCTCAAACGTATTTGGCTATTTAAAAAGTAGAAATATTATCGTTTTTATACTGTGTATTTCATTAACGCTCACTGAAAGCGGGAGTATATGTGATAATTTTTAATAAAAAAAATCTGATAAATCCTGAGATGTCATGATATCTACAAAACCCAGCTGAAATCCTGAGAAGAGTCCAAAAATCCTGAAATCTTAAGACAAATCCTGAGAAATGGTAATCCTATGTGAATTGCTGACCCTTTTTCAGATCCATTTAAACAAAGTCGATCTCTCCCTAAAGCATATCCCCCTATCCCCATAGCAGTATCTTCCAATCTACAACAAACAATTCAGTGTTCATACAGCCCACCAAATCTCAAGTCATAAAAATAATATCACTTACCTCCCGTCAGCGTTATCGCCCATCTTTCTTCCATACATACATACCATACACTATCTGCGAGCATCTCAGTAAGTCGTTGTGTACGTCTGTACGTCTGAAGAAACTCTCGGGTTACATCAACACTTACCTGCAAAGATACAAACAGATAGGTTACAAACCGATGGGAAAAAATACCAGGAATTCACGTATCGGAATGGCGAATTTTTTTCTTCAAATTTATTTTAGTTGCGTTCTTGATCTGTGTTGAGATAGTATTGTTTTGCTATTTCGTAACAGTTTTTATTTGTTTTATCGTAGCCTATATTTTGGTCTAATTTTTACTAGTTTTCCATAGAGTTAAGCGTTTCTGAATTGTAAAAAAACGTCGCAATGTCCCAACAAGTGTTTTCGTGTCCTATTCGCCAGGGTCGTGTGTTTGCGACTGGGTAGTCCGTCTCGTTTAGCTCTTCAAATCCTCATGTCTCGGAAGGTGACAGCTTTCGAAATGGAGTATTTCGTCGTGGATGTGCGACCTCCGCGGAATAAACGCCAGAGCGTTTGTCGAATATATCCGACGTAGACGATAAGGTTAACAATGTCTGCCAAGTGTGGTAAAGGTTTAGTCAGTTAAAGCCTGACATTCTCTCTTGCTCCACCCAAAGCTGGAGGAGCATTTTTACATTTTCCGACCTTACTAAAAGTCCAACTTTAAAGTAAGAGCTTTATCTACCTAGCAAAATGACAGGCATTCTTAAATCTCTAAATAGCTGCCAAGTATTCATGACATAGCAACCAGGGGAATACAACCTATAGGACGTCAATGAAACACCTACTTTACAATCAGGTTTGACGTGAACAATGTCGGTTCATGAAGTCGATAAACATCGCGTTACTATGTAAACAATTCCACTATCTCCTGTCCCTGTTACCCTGGTACCTAACAAGCTAATTCAAACACGTCTAATAAATAAAACGATTACATTAATTGTAGTTAGATCTACAAGAGCTACTATAAACACACCATTTTATGATCCGAAGGAGGCTGCATTCAAACGTGTATATCTGTGTTATCTTCCTAACATTGAATCTTTAATTGATGTAAATTAAGTTTAACTTTAACGACTGGCTGGGTTGTGGAGGTATCAATAACATAATCTAATATTGAATATTTACGATTGCTTTATTCAACTTGTATTTTAGCAAATAAACATAAATAACAAACACTGTTATGAGTTCATTTCATTTCATTTCATTTATTTATTTATTTTCTCTTCACAATAGGTTTTCTGATAGTTAACAATGTTTATGACGTAAAGACTATAATTCACTATTGCAAGAGTCTGGTGCCTGAAATAGGTTTTTGGAAAAAATACCTGTGGTACAGGTCACCAGGGCCTCCCCTCAGCAAAAAAGATAGTGTAATATAATTTTATTAGACGACCTTGAGTATCAGTAACACCACTTCGCCCGTTTCCAATAATCAACCGAAGTTCATAGATAGATAGCTATCCCCGATAAGCGGTAAGATTCTATCTATCCGTAGTCTGCGTTTCACAATCAAAGATAAGTGCTATCTATCTTCAACCAACGACAGGTAGCTTTTTCCCTCTCATCTATCTGAGCCGCACCAGATGTTTCGTTCTATGCTAACCATTAAAAAAAAAACACCCTCAAAATGAAATATTGTTAAGGTGTATAACATTGATAAACGTATTAAATTTGTTAACAGGATAACTTAATTTAATTAAAAGAATAATTAAAGCATTTTATCGATTTTTTCGCTATATTTATTGTGCTTTTAGTAAAACTGATACCTAAAACGAAACGTTTTGACACTGACAAAGAATCGGCACCGACGCGCATGTCAGCTATCTATTCGCGCTCTTTTCGATATTGTTTGTTGTGACAGTGTTAGTGTTTTAATTTACGTTTACGCCTACAAAAATCTAATAAAAGTGAAATAAGATGAACCCTGTAAGTATAATTTACTGTTGATATTTAAGTACAATAATATAATGCGTTCAGGCTTTCATAGATTTAATTTTTTCAGTCAGTAAAATCAGCACCTATGACAAAAGACGAGACGATGCTACTTGTGCAACTTGTGGCGGCAAATACGGTAATTAATAATAAAGCCACGAATGCCACCAATAATAAGTTGAAAGATGAGGCTTGGAAATCCTTAGCTGGCAATTTCAATTCTTCTGTATCAAGTTTCCCACGAACTCCAGCCCAGCTTCGTTTAAAATGGGATAACTTGAAGAAGTCTGCTCGCAAACGCTGCGCAAATATGAGGAGCAGCAATATGAAGGTTAGTTAAGATTACTGAATGGTTCGCTACTTTCAACTAACATTTCTACTTAATTTAGGAATTTTGTTCTTTTTACAGACTGGTGGGGGCAAAGACTATTTTCCACCTGATGAAGTCTTGGACAAAGTCACATCGCTTTTAGGTAGCACTTGCCAAGGGTTCTCGGTGGAGTTTGGTGGCGACGCCTCTATTCCAAGCACGTCTAGTTTTGTTTTGGGTGATATTATGAATGTTGAGGTTGGACTTAACATTAGTGACAACAATAATGGTGATGGTATTTGTGGTGGAGGTGCTGACGAGGGGGAAGTGTTGAAAGAAATACAAATCTCTGAGACACCTCCTTCAAAACAGAAAAACTTTGTTTTTAATAGAGCTAGCGGAAGTAGTACATTAGGTGGGTGGCCATTATTTTTTATTATAAATGTTTTATGGGTACTTTTTCTTGAGTTATAGTTATTATTGATTCACAGTATAGTAATTACAAGTAATGTAATTACTATTTATAATATGTAGAAGATGAACTTATAACTTTCACAGAAATCGCTAACTAGTTTACAAAAACTTTAATTTCTTACTTATGAAACTGGTTTATAAACCTCTTTTAGTGTAATATCGTCGTTGCGACTTTAAGACCTCTTATGTGTAATTTTTGGCCAAACCACTTTAGAACCCTGCCTTTTAGACATTTGGAAGTTATATGGAATGCAAAAAATCTCATGTGTATAGGATGAATTAATAGTCATCATCCCATACACATGTGAGTTGTTGCTTAAAAACTCTCATGTGTATAATTGTTTTGGGGGTAAAAAAAGTGTTGTCGCCAATAGTGACACATAAGAGGTCTTAAAGTTGCAACGACAATATAAAGTATTATCACATATAACTTTAAAATAACCGGGATATTTGATCATTGTTTATTTTCACAGCAAAGCGGAAACTCAAAATGCAAGAAGATATTGCTAAAGCCCGCATACACAGGGAAAACGTTTTAGCTGAGTACCTTATAGCTAAAAAGAGAAGGCTGGACAGAGAAGATGAGGAAAAGGAGTTAATTATAGCTAAACTTAAGTTAGAATTAGAAAATGCTAAATTAGAAAATGAAAGATTAAAAAATTTACAATAGTAATAAAATTAAACTTGGGGTTCGATTGCATGTTAAATTAAGTATAATTGTCATAGTGATATAAACTAGAGAATAGAATTAAACTTGGGCTTCTTTGGATGTTAAATTAAGTGTAATTGTTGTAGTGATATAAAATATAGAATATAATTAAACTTGGGCTTCTTTGCATGTTAAATTAAGTGTAATTGTTGTAGTGATATAAAATATAGAATATAATTAAACTTGGGCTTCTTTGGATGTTAAATTAAGTGTAATTGTTGTAGTGATATAAAATTTAGAATAGAATTAAACTTGGGCTTCTTTGCATGTTAAATTAAGTGTAATTGTTGTAGTGATATAAAATATAGAATATAACTAAACTTGGGTTTCTTTGGATGTTAAATTAAGTGTAATTGTTGTAGTGATATAAAATATAGAATAGAATTAAACTTGGGCTTCTTTGCATGTTAAATTAGGTGTAATTGTTGTAGTGATATAAAATATAGAATAGAATTAAACTTGGGCTTCTTTGCATGTTAAATTAAGTGTAATTGTTGTAGTGATATAAAATATAGAATATAATTAAACTTGGGTTTCTTTGGATGTTAAATTAAGTGTAATTGTTGTAGTGATATAAAATATAGAATAGAATTAAACTTGGGCTTCTTTGCATGTTAAATTAAGTGTAATTGTTGTAGTGATATAAAATATAGAATATAATTAAACTTGGGCTTCATTGCATGTTAAATTAAGTGTAATTGTTGTAGTGATGTAAAATAAAAATACAGTTGAAATATTAATGTGTATTATTTATGTGTGAAAGTAATTATTTATGAGTGATAGCCGTTCTGATGTAAATTGTGAAGAATTATCATGAACAATTATATTCTGATTTTCCTGAGATGTGTCTGGCACTGATATTTCTGGCTCCATTTCTTCTAAGTTCATGTTCCTGGCAATATTATGCAACACTGCAGTTGCTATAATAACTGCTTGCATATTTATTAGTTTTAGCCTACTTTTTAATGATAATACAGGAAATCTTCTTTTCCAAACTCCAATGCATCTGAAATAAAATAAGTACATATAATTAATAAATTTATCTTGTATAATTTTACACTACTTTGTTCTAAATGCATAAACAATTAACCTTTCTACAGTATTTCTTGTTTTTATATGTGCTTCATTATATCGTTGCTCTGACGGAGTGCTCGGGTTCAGTAGTGGGGTCAAGAGATATGGCTTGCAAGGATATCCGCTGTCACCAAGTAACCAGCGATTTCCAAGCACACCTTGTTCACAATGATCTGTTAAAAATATTTAATTAGATTTTTATAAAATGGGACCAGCATTACATTGACAGTATAATAATCAATCAAGTAACAAACTTTTTAATTCAGAATGGTTAAATATAGTGGCATCATGAGTGGACCCTGGCCATCGAGCAACAACATTTTGAAACACCAATGAGGCATTGCACACAACTTGCATGTTGATAGAAAAGAAACCTTTTCTGTTTCTGAATTCCTCTCCTATATTGGAATCTGTAAAAAAATAGTTATGTGAAGGTTCATATCTATAGTTCTATACTAATATCATAAAGTGGAAGTATTTATTTGAATGTACTAATCTCAGGAACTAAGTACCTACTGATTGGAATTAAAAAATTCTGAGTTGCCTTTTATCAAGGAAGGCTAATAGAGGCGGAGTAATAAAGAAAGATGTAAGTTAAACCATGGGGGATAGGTAGTATGTATATGTTTATACCTTTTGATTACAGTTTGTTCTCAAAATAGAAAGAAGAATAGTAGTGACTAGTGAGTATAGATTAGGTACATTACTTACTTGGTGATTGTATTAATATATGAGTGCCATCTATGGCCCCATGTACTCTAGGAAATCCAGCAATATTATAAAACTCCTGTTGAGTGTGATTTTCTAGTTTAACAAAATCTGGGTATAATCTTGCTAGGGCTCTTGACACATCAGAAACTATACGACTAGCCGATGCTAAAGACACTCCAATGAAATCTGCAATGGACACCAGCATAGTACCCAATGCATAAAATCGTAGAGCCAGAAGTATCTGATGAAGTGAGGATATCCCATGATTCCTGTAAATAATAAAACTTGATTATGGCTGATATTAGGTACAGAAATATTAATAACTAGCTGTCCCGGCGGACTTCGTACCGCTTAATAGTCAATGAATACTTTTTTTCTCACCTTTTAAACCTTCCCTGGACTATTACAAATATTTCAAGACCAAAATGAACCAAATCGGTCCAGCCGTTCTCGAGTTTTAGCGAGACTAACGAACAGCTATTCATTTTTATATATAAAATTATAATTAATTAATCTTACCTTTGAGATTTAACACAATATGGTTGTATTAAATTAATTAATTGAGTCACAGCCACTTTATTAAGTCTAAATCTATACACAAAATCGTAGTCATTTAGTTTTGTCATATAATTCACACGTGGCTTGTATTCCTTCTGTACCGGTATGTTATCGTTATCACTGTCACTGTCTGCATCACAATCTATTATCATTTGAAATAAACCCATGTCACTTCATTACTGTCATCACTGCTATAATATTCCATTTTTACAATAAAACAAACACTTCTACAACGCAACAAATAATAATTTTCAAACGGTTATCCCCGTTACCGGTCGACAATGACGGATAGCCAGATGTCGTTACTGGTGTTAGCTCCGCCTACCGGAGAGTAACTTCAAACTTTTATTGAAACGCAAGTAAGAACGAATTGTATGAGCGGTCCTATCTCTAGTAGACTATCCGACCTCCCGACGATAGATTGATAACTTTGGTAGGAAATGCTATCCGTCGGTAGGATATAGGAAAGCAAGTAAGGACAAAAGGATAGATTTGTTTATCTTTAGTAGCAACAACTGTAGATAGATAGCTTATTGAAAACGGGCGTTATGGTTAAGGAAGATCAACACGGGTAAAGTGGATCAAACATAACAAGTGTTAAGCGAAAATAAAAATAATAATTTTAGAACTAAACTTAAAATAAACAAAACTAAAAACAACACAACAACAGAAATTTCAGTGCATGCAGAGTAGGTTATTGGTAATGTCCTGTGGGATGTGTATGTAAATATAATAGTGTGTGGGAGTTGTCTCTCTCAATATCACTAGATAATATAAATCTTAGAAGCTTATAGTTCATTATCTTCATCTAACAATCGCCACAGAAAAGTCAAATAAAATTATTTGGATATCTCAAAGTACCCGACTGAGTTAATCTCCATACAAACTACACGAGCAAGAGAGGTAGCTGTCACTCTCCTAGACGTCCCCGAGTCACCCACATAAATAATGTCAACAGTCGGTGATTCAGAACAATCGATGATCCATGATACCGCGTCACCGGCCACTCACCGCTTCCACGATCAAAAAAATACATTGGAAACACCACTCCCGGGAACACAACGCATAAATATATCAAATGAAAACAATAGGGCGACATCAGAGATATCGCATCACACACCACGGACCCACGGACATATTTCAAAAACCGGAGATAAAATAAAAACAAAACGAAAAAAATCAGTTGAAAAACCAACATCGAAAAAAAATACGTGACGGGCATTAATTAAAACGGACCCTCGACCAGGAATTCAGAAAAACAAAGAGGTTAAACAAACCTTCGCAGTGGGATCCCTCGCAATGATCATCATCTCACATTTTTAATCATCGAACATAAAATCTTTTTTGTCGATGGAATACTGACCGTGCGCGGACGGATTAGAGATGGGAGTGGCGTCATGGCCGATACCACATTTATCGACATAAAGAGCTGTTGAAAATTATTTTTTGGTTGGATTGTCACCGTTGTTTTAATGGTATTACGCATTGAAGAAGGGTTATCTCTCCGATCCGATCTCTGGGTCCAGGTACAGGACCAAGATTGATTGGACACGACCCGACATTTTTATGCCCGTGCTCTCGGGTGTCGTCGACTCCGTTGTAAGGAATAGGTTATTAAATTAGTGGTATCGATCGAACAAAAACTCGTAATTATCGCCGTATAACCGAATATGCATCATCATTCTTTTTGACGTTTTGTTGTTGGTTTAAGTGAATGAAATGTCAAGATAATTGATTTAGACGCTGCTGATTGTGGGTTGGCTCATGACATAATCGTGTTTTGGCAAATAAGGTAACATTTGTTATTATATTATATATTTGTTACTGTTATACCTGTAGACTCGCGGTTTGAAAAGAATTTTACAGCAGATGCATTTTGTATTCTAAAATATTTTCAGGCTTTTTTTGTGCAACTCTTTTTCCACAAAAAGTTCGCCCGTAACATTTATTACGATCACTTAAAGTGGGATTTATAAAGGGATTGTAGATCATTATGCGGGGCGATAGGATCGCGGCGCAGGCGCAGCGCACAATGGTTGTCAACACAACGTCAGAGGACAATCGAGCAGGGGATTATGACAAGCGCGGACAAAAGCACAACGGCGCTTAGCGGTCGTTCAAGGGGAATAACGCACTGAATCTATCCTATAGAGTACTTGAATGTTTAATAGAGCTGGAGATAATGAATATTTAAGTATCTGCGAGCACTTACTACAGTTTGCGCAAGAAATTATATTGGTCTAGTCTAGTTCTAATTGCTTTAAGATAGACTAGTTTAAGTATTAACGGCAATTCCGATCATTAAATTAGAAGTAACATTAGTTTTTGCAAGCCATAGAAAATTTTGATAGATGAATATACGAATAGCGCGAACACAAACCCACCAAACAGTACTCTATATTTTATCCAGGTGTCATCATCAAAACTAGATAAATAAATAAAAAAACATATAACAAACAATAGACCAGATGATCCGACACACGATCCCATCTGGATAAAGCAACAATGCCGTATTACGTTACCGACGTTTATCTATACCAAAAACGGCACTGCTGAAGGACTAACAATACTGAATAGAGATTTAAGACGGGATTTGGATTCAAAGGGCCGTCGAGAGCGCGCTTTGTTTCTGAGAGCCTTTTAAATTTCACGTCTTGAGGTAACTGGACCAAAGTGAGGTGGGGTGCCAGTGTGAGCAAGCGGTAAAGGGTATTTTCTTTTTTTTTTAGATTAAAACATCTTGCCCACTAGGAACGACTCCTGTATCGTGGGTGCGTTCACAAAAATATTAACTCACATACTTAAGACACCCAGACCCAGAACAATTATTTGTAGGCCATACATGGAATCGAAACCGCAACTACGCAAACCGTACCATCAAAATGCGAATATAAATGAAGAGCAACGAAGTGGAGGACGGATGGTGATGAAAGATATGATGAGCAAGGGAAGGTTTGCAATATGAATGGTTGTTACAGATATACATACACATGAAAAAAGGAAGATAACAGGGCTCCAAATAAATTATCCCTCTGTACTTTAGGTTTAGGTACCTTAAAGGCGGGGAATATTGTCTTAAGATTGTTGCGTATTAAACCAAATCCTTATAATATAGATCCATAAAATAATAGATTCAATACATGAACGGAATATACGAATAACAAAAAAATGGCTTTGACATACATATTTTATCTCTTTAATTAATATATCTAAATAACTTTTTTGTAAATTGTGCCCTAGTTTATTAATAAACGATTTATTATTTATTACATCGTTATAATTCTTTTTTTGATCACTTCCCGCTCACAGTTCCACTCCACCCTTCCCTTGGATTTGGTGTACTCGGAAGGCAAGAGCGGCGTCGCTTTGTGCAAGCCCTAAAAGGGCGTGTGATTGTAGTGTCGAGTAATGGCCACTTTTTGCGCATGCGCTGTAAAAAGGCGGCGCTGCAAGCAGCACGCGCATCGCCACAAATTCGGATAGCACTTATTTTCTGCTTAGGGAATTATTATAGTTTTTCTGCGTATATTTGGAAAAATTTTAGATTTTAAATATTTTGATTGTTGCCTTATTCGTTTAACTATGTATGATGTCATAATCTTTAGAAATTTTTGGGATCTTAGATATATTTCGAAGACCTACGAGGCACGAAAAGCTGCAATCGACGATTATACCTGTATCGTCGACTATCTCTATAGAAGAGCACCCAATGTCGATCCTGGATTAGTGCAAGACAGGCATTTTGCAAGCTGTGGAAACCAACTTAATAGTCTATGGGCTAAAATGTATAGCTAAGTAACCTAAAAAAATCTGTTCTAGATAATTTTACTTTGGCAAGAACTGGTACAAAGATTCTACTGTTAGATAAAGAAACTTACTAATCTGCTTTCCGTGATAATTCTCGAAGGGTTGCTCACGCGCATAAAGGAGCGTTCGTAAACTAGAAGTCAGTCACGATTGATGTTCGATTACTATCGGCCGCTTGATAAGTAGTTGCAACACGTTGCTTTGCAATTCCTATATAGTTGATAATAGTGATACAACACAAGTTATGTTCCGCGCTACCGTGGGTGAAGTATACAGCGTGTTGATTGATATTGGTTATTACTTTTATGATTCACGTAGATTGTCGTTATAAAGTGAATGAATGATTGTGTAATTACGGAAGAATTGTGTTAAGTCTTAATCAAGTTGGTAAATGGAAGGACTTGTTCTTATTCCTTAACTAGTTGCAGCAGGCTTCGCCCGCGTGAAAATTGTGCCAAATATTTACATCCGTTTGAAGTCATTGGAGCGTGAAGTAAAAAACATACGTGAGTGTGTAGACACAAACTTTCGGTGTGATTGCTGAATACGTCTAATAAAGATGATGGTGAAGAAGTATCATGAATTCAAAATGTTGGAGGACTATAACTTGACATTACTGCCATTTTTACAAACTGATTAGTGATAGCTTAAGTAGTTACAAGGTGAATAGTGACTATCAAAGTTATGTATCCGGGTGGGCTATCAAATCAGAGACCACACGCCACCATAGAAAGCATAGTCAAATATGAAACGCGATACCAGGAACACATTAGTGAGATGAGTGTCTCAAATGATGAAATTCACTCATTCGTAATAATATGTGCACTTTAAGCATAATAGTGTTGTTCAGCGGCGCGCACACATAGCTCTCGATAGCCGAGTCGATAAGTGACGGTGACAAAGGCCGGCTCAGACAAAGCGGCTGTAATCAAGATATCAGACGTTGTATTATCAAGTCATAAACTAACGCGGAAAATACTCATCGATGTGAGAATGATCATTTCTACCTTTCCTAAGATGTTGTGGTTTGTACCATTTTGAAAAATTCGTCTAAAAATTACTTAGATATAATTATAATACTTCTGTCTAAACTTTACAACTGGTACGAAAGTCATCATAACCATTGTCATCTATTGCACATAGTGTAAATAAAAGATATTACTTTGAATATAAAAATGAAACTTGCGTAAGTAATGTAATAAAAATTAAAATTTTTAAAAATAGACGGTTCCTGCAAAAGTAAATCTTCATCTCGCTGACTATTCATCTTTTGTGTCTTTAACTAACTACAAACCCTCGGCGCAGCGTCTGCGCAGCGGATTAGTGCAGCGCAGCGGAGCGCATGCGCGCAGCAGACCCAACGTAATGTGCGCGGCGCCGCACAATAATTTAAATTCAGCCTTTTTTAGTCAAAACCACACCAAATCTTAATATCCCTATTTTATGGAACTGTTCGACCATACCCGGAGACGTCTGGGCTTGTGTACCGGGATCTCATAATGACTGTATTAGTTTTGCATAATTAAGAATGCAAAAATTACCGATTCTGATTTCTTGAACAAACAGGATTATTGTCTTTTTATTTTGTTTGTATTTTAAATTACCTTATTCCTTTACATTTAGTACCTATTAGGATTTGCGTGGGCGATTTATATGTACCTACGTACCGGCCGACATGCACTTTTAAATACATTTTTTCATATGACTTGAAATTAAAGTTAACTTAACATACCTAATTAACAGCATAAACAATCACATTTGTTAACCATAAGAGTTTACGTAACAAGCAACTCCACGGTTTTCCTAGTCGCACTTCAAATCATTGTCAAAGTATCATGTGAAGATCGTAGCGTTTTATTTTATACGTTTTGGGAGACATTAACGTTACGTATCGAGTTACTCGGTATAATAGAGCGTGTGTTTGTGTATTAATGTATTATAGTAAGTATAGTTACTCCTCTGGTGGCCGCCGGGTGACGCAGGTCACCCTGTGGGCGGACGGCTGTACTGTCACCGTTTCTTCTTGTTTTCTGGCCGTACCTACGTTTGATTACTTTCACAGTGCGTTTAATAGTTTTTTGACACGATTTTCTTTTTGTAGGTATATAGTTTTCATTCTGATTGCGTCAACATAAAACCTAAGAGTAGACTTAGTGATATTCTATAAGGTATAACGTTTGTTTGGAAAGTCAAAATGTAAGGGATAGGTCACGTGACTGTTTCATAGAGATTTTTAATCCCATACATTTTGAACTTTTTAACAATATTTACTGTTGATAAACACTTTATCTATAATGATATAAGTACAATGGATTTGTTTATATAAGAGAATCTGTGGTTTAATTTCTAAAACGATTTGAGTTTTACAAGTCGTTGAAGAGGTTTAATACAGAATATTGTATTTTGTTTAATTAATTCATTCATTTCCATTAATGTATACAGCGGAAAGGCGATAAAGATCAGGTACAAAGACAGTGTCTAATTAAAGAAACCAGACAAAACTGAACATCACATAACCACACATAATTAATTACTTACGCTTGCTTTCCCACATATACTTTACCTATTTCACAAACCTCTGAGATCTAAGTAAACGACATCCGCATATAAATTAAAGCGTCCCATACATAAATAATGTACAATCCATGTTCTAATTAAAATCTTGTTCTATTAAAGAATCTCGCGACGCCGGATAATTTCTGCCATAGAAAAGCGCCCCGTTGTGATTTTAACGTTCGAAAGACTTCGAGTTTCAGCCCTTTATCGTTAATCTGGATACCAGTCGATAAAACCGTAGACGTAAGGCGGTAAAATACATCGACAAATTTTATGTGACATCACTAGCCGCCGTAGGGCGTCGTAGGCCCCGCCCACTCGAGTACGTAGCTCTGTAATGAGAGTGCGTCCCTTTCACTCACTTCTAATTCATTACTTATTGTATTAATTGATTAAGTCCTGGTATAAGTATTATTTTTAATTGAGTTATAATTTAATATTGTCAAAACTGCAACGAATTTAAATTTAAAATGAAATATATAAACAAGTTATGTTTTATTTGCAATATGAATGCAGACCTGATGATAAGTTTGTTAATAACATCATATTTCAATTTCTATAAAATTAATAGTGTCAGGGAATGTACTAGTTTTCCGTCTACTGGATGAATATTTACGCCTGAAATGACAATTTTGCAATGTTTAAGATGGACTTTACGTAATCAGCCTTTTGAAATGCTGAACTAGTTCTTACTAATGGTTTCACTTACGTGAACATAATAGGTTCTTACAGGATAAAAAATCTTGCGTTCTGATCTTGACCATGGTCTACCAGTGTCTTACCAAACTTACTACCAAATTTCATACGAAACTGAAACATATTTGTTTTTAGGATACCGTACTCGAAGGGCAAAACCGGGACTCTGTTGCTACCACTCCGCTGTCCGTCTGTCTGTCACTAGGCGGTACCTAACTCATGAACGGTGCTAGCTAGACAGTTGAAACAGTTGATGTATTTCTGTTACCGCTGTAACAACAAATACTTAATATAAAAACGGAATAAAATAAATGTTTAAATGAGGCTCCCATACAACAAACGTGATTTTTTTGCCTTTTGCTACTGGCGGTACAAAGTGCCCGAATACGACTCACACTTGGCCGGTTTTTTTAATAGATTGAGTCATTAAAAGGCCGTAGGTGGGATTAAAGTCCCAGCGTAATAAACTTCATAAAATAAATGAAATTAAAATCAATTTATGTAACAGATTTTTAGGAAGAGACAGCTGCAATCTTTTATTTCTTTGGAACCGTTTACGGCGTTGACAGCTGCGGTTATTAAATCATGTTCTGTTCAGTAATCCCCGGGATTAGGGCAGCAGGATCTGTGAGACATGACAACTTGTGGCGCAGTATGAGAGGTTAAGCAGAAAGATTACTTTAACACCACACAAGACACATTTGTCAAATGTTACTTCCTTTTTACTGAGAAGGATGTGGGTTTGATGAGCCATTTCATACAAGTTTTCAATTCATGGACTAAAGGGTGATGCGATCATGTCTTGGCTTATTCCATCGTCGAGTTCCCTCGAATATCTTTAATCCTTACCTTACTTTATTATGAATGCAATGGCTAGTATAAATTTGCAAGATTCAATTGCAAAATGTAAAAAAGAGAACGATGCTAAAATAGGCTGTCAATTTTGTATGGTTTACATTTCGGGAAGTGTGTATTGGAATTAATTCTGCCAATTCCGGTCTATCATCGGACTACTAGACTTACGGTGTTGTGACACCGGTACTAGGTGGACATACCACCCATACAAAGCGTTTCAGGAAAACATTCATTATGCGGACAGCTAAGGACTGGAATTCCCTGCCGAAGTCTGTATTGCCGAATAGCTAGAACCTTGGGGTGTTTAAGTCAAGAGTGGATAGTTTACTTCTAGATAAGCGTGTTCAATCGTTGGCCTCATCATCGCTTATCATCAGGTGAGATAGATAGCGGTCAAACGTGAGAATAAGCATTACAAAAAAAAATGAAATGTTAAAATGTTAAAGATTTTAACATTTCATTTTTTTACAGTCGTATTGAATTTAATTGACTGTGAACATTTCTGAAAATTTTGTCAAAAGTAGTGGATCAACTACGAACGGACAAATAACGAAAATACGTATTTTAGAAATATTTTCTGTTGTCTTCTTTCACCAAGTTTCAAACATTGCAGCATCTACGCATTTCTTCACTGGGCTATTTTCTGCCTCAGTGTCCACGCATATTTACAACGAACCTTTTTCCCTAGCTAATAAATTCATAGGGACAAACCGACAGACCGGCAAACTATGCATAATATTAATCGGAAAGGCATCAAAATCTTATTTCACGCACCAAGGGAGCAGCCAAGTGCAGGAATATTCGCGGGCGTGTCGGATGACGGCGCGTGGCGACGCGTGGCCTGCCTCGTCAATTCTGCTGCCCTGGTGATCTTACACAAAGGATGCTGGAGTCATTTGCCGCTAAATAATGGCTAATCTAATGATGTCATGATTATGGGGTAACTTAACACTATCCAAATCCCCGTGTCGGTTTTGTGTAAACGTTGTGTCTTGTTTTGTATTCCTCTGCATCATCATTAATTCGTGAACATTGTTGTCAAGTCTTCGGTTTATAGTCCTACTGACTGTAGATACTTGGTCTGTAGGATTCTTATTTATAGAGTGCCCCTAATTTCTGAATTAAGCATCTGAATTTGAGTCTTTCTCAAACTCTACCTTCGCCTGAAAACTTAACGGGGCGCTCGCCCCAGCCGCCATCGGAATTCCGATTCGATTTCGGGCCACCGTAGGCGCGGGCTTGCGGACGGCGTGCAATGGGTAGCACGCTGTCCGATAATCCGGTAACCGACCGGACCGAGCCCAAGTCGTCGACGGCGCGTACCCGTTCCCGCGCGCCTCAAGGAGCTGTCAGCAAACCGTAGAGGCCAGCCTGCTAGCTGCAGGAAGGCAGGGTCGAAGCCTGCTGGGGTCATGGGTCAGTTTCTGAAAGGAAGGCCCGGCCTCGGTACGATAGGCAACGAAGGACCGGTAGGTTTTTAGTTAGTAAGAGTATGACATTATTTCCCGCTCCGTCCAGGGGCGAGATCTGTCATTGGATGATTTTACCTACCATTAAAAAAAACCTGTCAAAATTTGGCATTAGCGTAGTCCTAAATATGTTTTTACAAAAAAATATATTTAGGACTACGCTAATGCCAATATATATACAAAAAAATATATTTAGGACTACGCTAATGGGGGGGGGGGGGGGCGTCCGACTTTAAGTACGGTTTATCTAGTCATGTGCTTTTACTGACTAAAACCCACCCCTGTTCCTTCTTTGCCTTTGTTCCAGGGCCCCGGGATTCACTTTCTCTTAACCCATTGCCCCAGTAGGCTTCGACCCTGCTGGGCCCCTACGGTTTGCTAACATCTTGAGGCGCGCGTAGAACACTACGCGCCGTCGACGACTTTGGCTCAGTCCAGACGGTTACCGGGCGGCCGGATGGCGAGCTACCTAGTGCTCGTCATCTGAGGGAAATAGGATTTGCTGAAATTTCCTTGAAGGAATGCAGATGCATATTTTACAGTTACTTTTTACCTGACGATGACGTACACCTGCAGTTAGTTGATTACACTACATCTTATGGCATTATATTCTATTAGCAACTTAAACAGTACCTAGAAGCTCGGTAGAAAAACAAATAACAACGGAAAACACCCAGCAGACAAACAGACACCGCCAAGAATGCACTTGCAAGTTAATTCGATAAGTATAATGTAATAACGTTCAAATGAAAACTAATGTCAGCCCGCGTCGGCCGGGCGGACACTTCCGAGCACAATCTAATTTGTCCCCCTGCACTTATAGTGGATGCTGCAAGGGTGATATTTTTGCACTTAAGTTTCGATTTATAAGTGTTGTTTGTAGTTTGGTTCAATGGTAGTGTGGTAAAATTAGCAGAGAATAGATAAAACATTGAAAAGTTCAGCATGATTCAATACAATACTTTGGGGAAGAAATATATTCCTTGAAAAATATGTGTTTCAATACCGAAAACCCCATCCTTACCGAATAAGCAGTTTTAGAGATAACCGCGCTCTTAAAAATCTAAGCGCGCTCCATCGTCGACCGCATCGTCACTTTCCATCAGGTGAGATAACGGTCAAGCGCGAACCTATCAATAATAATAAAAAAAAAATTTAATGTTGTAAAAAAATATTTTCATTGCAGTGACACTTCTAAACTAATATTTAAAATTATAAATTGTATAAGACATTTATATATAAAAAATATATCTACAATAAACCTGCTTCTAAACCGCTACACATTATTAAAAAACTGAATGACAAGTATTTCAGTGTGTGCTTAAAACAAACACTTGTAGCTAAATACCATAAAACATGGTGTCAAAAATTCGGCATCACTATAGACTGGAAATGTCTCCAAAAGATTGACGGCATTTCTACGTTGTATGGCAATGCTTAATCCTTGGCCGAGGTAAAAGTCAGCCCTTAGGGTACGCGAAGTGTCAACTAGGCGTTTGGATAAACATTTAAATATTGTATAAGCATAATTAGCCTTATAATGTTCCTAAACCTGGGACTCAGGTCCTACTCATTAGGAGAGGTAGTGGTTCATAATCCACCACGCATACCCAATGTAGATCGGTGGATGTTATATATCTTAGAATTTTTCGTTCTAGGATCTGCTGATTTCCTCACAATGTTTTCTTTCACCGTTTTAAGAGCAGTGGTGATGAAATAAATTGCACAAAGTAACGCAGAACCTGCAGCCTAACAACACATAAGTTGGAACGTTAACACTGGGCAATCTCTGATCTTAAATAGAGGTCATAGCAATATTAAGCAGAAAATAACACACAGTTAATAATAAAATGAAAATATCTTTCTCTTACGATTTCCACAACCTCCATGCTTTCCTGCTTGCCTAGTATTTGTAAAAGGTATCTTATCTTTCGATACTTACGTAATGATCTGATTACGGAGCTAAGAAGTTACATTGCCACCTAACACCATCGCCGGGGCTTGGTTCAAGCCATGCTCCGGAGTGAGGAGGAGTGGCAGGCGGTCGCCTCCTTCTGCGAAGCAGTAATGCTAGTAAAGGAGGAGGCCGACCGCCTTAGGCAAAGGCGGACACGCCGCCGCCGCCGCCGGGTTTCCGATCCCAATTTCCGGCCACCGTAGGCGCGGGCTCGCGGACGGTGGGCAATGGGTAGCTCGCTGTCCGTCCGTCCGGTAACAGACCGGTCCGAGCTCAGGTCGTCTACGGCGCGCACCGTTCCCGCGCGCCTCAAGGAGTTGTCAGCATACTGTAGGGGTCCAGCAGGGCCGAAGCCTACTGGGGCCAAAGGTTATGTGAGACTGTCACCAAAGGCCCCAGGATAAAGGCAAGGAATGGAAAGGTAGGTTTTTTAGTCAGTAAAAGTCTGACACTGTTTCCCGCCCCACCCAAGGGCGGGATTCGTCATTGGATGATTTTTACCTACCACAAAAAAAAAAAAAAAAAAACCTAACACCATAGGATAGTGTTTAGCTCCTTAGTAACAATTATAAGAGAACAATGAATCCAACAAAACCAAATTAGAGAAAGCTTTCCAAACAAGACAATAGAGAAAAGTGCAACAACACAAACAATCAGCAGGGGTGCAGCAGTAATGAAATCCGAACTCGATTAGTTGGGGGGCTAATGAGGCAGGGGTCGTAACCAGATTACACCTCTAGAGAGCGAGCTAAAGTGATTACATGACAACCCTACTGCTGCCCCGGTGCAGCGTGATGATTTGTGAGACTACACACGAGTGGGATGCTGAATTAGATAAATACGAGCATGTGAGTTCATGGTATGTTTATACAACCGGGGCAGTATCTGACCATAGATGTATCGTGGTATCCAGGAAATATAAAGATCCAAAAAGTGTCAAAAATTGTCAATAAGTTAATAATTATGTTTATTCTGACCTTTTACATTCGATCAAGACACGGACCCTAGTCCTCTCTTGATCGAATGTAAAAGGCCAATTCGGTGGCATATTCTTGGGTAATTATGTATGTGTACCGGCAATCTGTAGAATTCAGGTATTATATACAATACTGAATGCGCAGCCGGTAATGTGTGTAAAAGACGAGAGCAGCGAAGGAGGTGATGTAATTTTAGGGCACCCCGTCACGGACAGGTTAGGTTAGGGTTATTTTTTTATCACCACCTGAAAAAAAGCCTTCTTTTTAACCTTATTCTCTTATTCTATACATTGCCAAGGTATTGTATAGAAAACCGGATTATATAGATTGCCGGTGACATAAAATTCTTGGTATACTCAATGATAAAACCCATTCGGGTGTAAATCAGACATGTCGTGCCGAATCAAAATAAATTGTGTAAGAGAATTATGATTCCTCTTCATCATTATTGGTAAAAAAAATGTTGGTTTCTGATAAATTTAAATTACACAGAAAAATATCCAAACATCTCAGCGCTGTCAATCATAAAACGCCATTTCGTTTTCCCTACGAATCCCACGACCTCCATGCTTTTCTATTTGCCTAGTACCTACCTACAGCTTACCTATCTAGCTACCCTCATATAGCGTTGGTGATGGATGGTAATAGTGCCATAAGTAGCGACGGGAGGTGTTCGTTTACGGACACAGCGGACGCGGTATAATGTACTCCCCTAATAGACTTACAAACTAAGTTAAAATGCATGTATGGCCGCATTTACACCTGAGGTAGGTGCCTAATGAAGCTCGAGGGCTTAAGGCTACTCTAACAGCGACATTTTCTTTTGGTCAGGAATAGTTTAATTAAAACAAAGTGCTAGGAAACCTTAGCTTAGCTTAGCTCAATTTTTCTAACGATCGAGAATCGAGAATGATAAGGAGACAGTGACTATCCCCAACACACCTCAACCCAGCAGTGCGCACGCCACAATCGTGGCAGCAAGTCCCCTTTTTAAGGAGTGGCTGTTGAAGCACCACGGTGTCCTCACTTTCCTCAACACGCAGGTGCTCACTTAACATAGCTAGTTCGGGAGCTTAGTTTCTGATTTAGGTGGCAGAAACCAAGCAGAGGAGGAGGGGACCCGGTGGAGTATACGGTGGAGGTGTGCACCGCTTGAGCACCGCTGTGTCAGATCAGCGGCAGCGTCCTCTCGCGCCGGCGCACTGGGTCACGCCATGGGGAGGGACAGGGAGATTTCGGCGAAGCGGTAATGCTAGCGAAGGAGATAGCCGTAAACGTGAAGGAACAGACGCCCTGGGAAACGCACCGGGCGTCAGGAGTCGCAGGGTAATTTTCGGCCACCGTAAGCGCGAGCAGGTAAGGACTGAGCGGAAGTCGTCGTCGGCGCGTAGTGTTCCTCGCGCGCCACAGAGGTGACAGCAAACCGTAAGGACTCAGCAGGATCGATGGCCGTTAGAGCCACGGGGAATTTCTTGAAAGGAAACCCGTGGTCCTAGAACACAGAAGGCAATTGAAGGACAAGTGTGTGGTTTTAGTCAGTAAAAGTCTGACACGCCCTCTCGCTCCACTATAGAGCGGAAGAAGTAATTGATTGATTTCCCAACTTAAAAAAAGTTACCTATTGTTTCATATTTTGTCTACCCTTTAGGAACAACTGGATTTTTACCACTTCCGAATCTCATGCGCCAAACTGCAATCAAAGAAACAAAAAGCCTACCAACACGGTGCCGACTTTGTACCTAATTTAAAATTCAAAAAGACCTTTAAACAGATACCTTAAATTATTAAAACAAACAGTGCTTCAGTTGCGGCACGGCACAAAGGGTCGTATGCGCTCGCGCAACTCGGCCGCGTTGATTTATCAATCAATTGCGCGCATCGTTAGTGCGCCGCGGGCTGTGCGGCTTTTGCTCAGCCGCCGCTACATGCGAGCTATGTATCCCTGGTACCTATAGCTGCAATGGAATATTGATCAATGGGTTCATAGCATTGTATTTATGCAAACCCTCATGGGCATGTGTGTTGCAGTCGGATGAAGTGGTCCGAAATGGTTCAGAGCTTTTAAACGAAGAATTGGAAACTGGAAATGTTGCATCTATGAAGGCTCTGAGTTAGAAGATCACTTAAGCTTACATACTTCGCCCGATATCGTGTTCGAGAGTGGACGTGTTATTGTGTTTTAATTCAAAACGATATAAGTATATACGCAACTATAGTCTTTAACTACAAAGACGGAGTGCATAAACTCATATAAAGTATTATTGTGCGCGGCGAGTGTCTGCGCCGCTGTGCTCCCGAACAAGCAGTGGTGCCCTGCCCCGCACAAGTCACCTTCACCTCCGCGGAAACAGTGCTGTGTCCATAATTGCTATCTCGCTCCCATCAAGACCCTGCGTCCAGCGTAGCGCCCCGCACGCACCTCCTTCACCTTCGTGGAATCAGTGCCGTGAACATAATTGCTGTCTCGCTCCTACCAAGACCCTATGTTCATCGCTGCGCCCGCACTGGCCATTTGTTTTGATAAACAAATAATATTTGGTGAGCCTGCTCATAATAACTGTGAGTACCTCGGACTATTTTATACGTTAACCGGTCGCCCAAAATGCCCCGCGTACAGCGCACACCACCTCCGACAAACTCTGCGGAATTAAAGTCGCCTGCGCCTGCACCAGCAACTGCGCAACTTAAGTCGCCCATGCGTGAAAAAAAGACACCGCCAGCGTCTAATCTCCACTCTGCAGTGTCCGACCCAGAGTTACGTACGCTTTCGGCACACCATGAGCGAATTAAAGACATATTTGTCAATGCAAACCGTAGAGCTAAGCGTCGATTTGGCGATACCCCATATTATGATGATGGTGAATCGGAAGATTGTGAAGATACGAAACTTTTATCTGCAATTAATAAGCTTTTTTCGGAGTACGAATCGAAGCAGAACCAAAGATTTGATTGTCTTAAATCTACTATGGATGACATAGCAGAACAGAATTCAAAGATACAGGCTTCGGTGGAGTTTATCAGTGGAAAGTATGATGAGTTGCTCGATCGCTTGGCTGTTACGGAACGAGAAAATATTACTCTTAACAAGAAAATTTCCTCGCTTGAGTCTAAAATTGATTATCTAGAGCGGTGCTCACGCTCTGCTATGCTCGAAATAAACAACCTGCCTGCCAATGTCCCCGAAAACTATGAATCCTTGTCGGGAACGCTCTGTAAGATTGGCACTGTAATCAATGAGGAAATTAAACCATCTGACGTCAAAAAAATTTACAGGCTAAAGGCAAAAAAGGACTCTCATACCTTTGGCACTGTCGTAGTGGAGCTAAAATCCTCAATTATAAAGGAAAATGTCATAAAAGCTACCAGAATATTCAATAAGCAAAGTGGTAACAATAAACTGTCAACAGCTAGTATTGAGTTACCAGGCCCGCCAAAACCCATCTATATTGCAGAATCTCTCACCTCCTACAGTAAACACCTGTACTACTTGGGACGAAGACTTCAGAAGGATGGAAAATGTGATAGCTGTTGGTCGAGCCACGGCAAAATTTATATTAAAAAGTCTGCAGGATCATCGCCTACTTGCATAAATTCTGAAAGCGACTTACAAAAGCTTGAACTTGCGACTCTGTGACTAAGTTCTTGCCAATTTCTTATTATTTTTCTGTTTTGTTTTAATTTTAATTTTATAGCTATATTCTCTTTCTTATTACACTCCACACAATATTACACAAAGTTAGACGCTACTATACTTACTGTCACTAAACTGTTCGACACACTATCAGGTGTACGACTTTTACGTATTTCTCCACCATCATTCCTCACTGTTTTGATTTATGCGCATCACGATCTGATTATGTTACAATTTTGTGATATTGTCCATGACTGCAATTTCCATCTTTACCTTTTTATCTTAACGTCTAGTGTATTAAATAAACATTCGATATCTTGACTGAAATCCAATCGGATTTGGACAGCATTTCAGTGGCCGAATCTGCAGGCTGTATGATTGAGGACTGTAGGGAATTTGCTGGTCTTCATAATAAAGCGTTCTCAGTTTTTTGTCAAAATATTAGAAGTATATTTAGGAATTTCAATGGACTTTCGACGCTTTTGGAAAGATGTAATACTTCCTGGGACATGATCGTTCTCACGGAGTGTTGGCTTTACAATTCTCACCCCTTGCCCTCAATACATGACTATCTCTGTGTCTCTACCAAACGACATGGAACGCAAAATGAGGGGGTAGTGGTTTTTTACCGTTCTCACCTCCAAATTTCCGTATCGGAGCCCCTGGTTCAGGATGCCAACTGTCTATTGTTACGTCTTAATAATGATACTGCTGTTATAGCCATTTATCGCCCACCCTCTGTTCGTAATATTACGGCCTTCCTTAACTCTTTAGACGAATTATTAAAATCTGTCTCCGTTTATAAAAATATAATATTAACCGGGGATATTAATATTAACATATTAGATGCCAACGACCTACGTGCTACTGAGTACCTTACGATGCTTGCGTATCACGGAATGCTTCCAGCGCACACGCTCCCCACACGTCAAAATAGCTCCTGTCTCGACCACCTTATTCTAAAAACAAGAAAGCCTGCTTTTTGTTTTATCGCTAATACCTCGCTCACTGATCATGATACTGTTTTGTTTTTTCTTGACGACTGTAACCACATCAATAATTCTCAGCAAAAACCTAGAAGGATCCGAGTTCCTGATTTCGGTAAAATTGAATTAGATCTACTTCAGACTGATTTTAGTCCTTTATATAGCACCTCAGATGTTAACAAAGCAACTGATTTTTTTATCGAGACCCTTAACCTAATCGTAGCTCAAAATTCAATATTTAAATCCGTTTCTAATCGTAAAAGGCTGAGTAAGCCGTGGATGACTCCTGGTCTCCTTAGATGCCTACGGAACCGGGACAACATGCACGCGAAATTAAAACAAAATCCCGATAATGACATTTTACTTACCACTTTTAAAAGGTACAGAAACTTTTGTTCAAAAATACTAAAAACTACTAAAGCTAACTATGATAAAGCCTTAATAAATAATTCGCAAAATAATAATAAAAAGCTCTGGAATGCAATCAAATCTATTACCCACACTACAAAAACCCAAACACAGGCCCAAGCCCTTCTTCTCCCCTCCGATCCACAGCGCTCCGTGAACGAGGTTAACTCTTACTTTGCCAATATTGGCAGCATATTGGCTGAGAACATAACTGGCCCTACTAACTTACCTAGTCAAACAGAAGACTTTTCGGCGTATCATAAGTCTTTTGTCCTACTTGAAACCGATGAATCAGAATTAGATACTTTGATTGAGAGGCTTAGATGTGATTGTGCGGTGGGTTCAGATGGCATATCAGGTACATTTCTAAAGAAATTTAAATCTCTTCTTGTTCCTCATCTTACTCATATAAGTAATCTTGCGCTTTCGTCTGGCATCTTCCCAAATGCACTAAAGCTTGCTGTTGTGCATCCAGTGCATAAGGGTGGGGACAGAGATCGACCGAGCAACTACAGGCCTATCTCAATACTTCCGACGCTTTCGAAACTATTGGAGAGACTCATAAATAACCGCCTTGTTAAGTACCTTGAACAAAATCATCTTTTATCTTCGTCCCAGTATGGCTTTCGTCCAGGACTTTCTACAAGTAAGGCTGTGCAGGATCTAACAAATGACATTGTCTCAAGCCTAGATAATAAGCAGAAGGTAATTGGGGTATTTTTGGATTTGGCGAAAGCCTTCGATACGATATCTGTCCCCACCCTTATAGCAAAACTCGAGAGGATCGGAATCAGAGGCATTCAGCTTGCACTGTTTGAGAGTTACCTTACTGGTAGGCGACAGTGCCTTCGGATTGGAGATTGGACTAGCGATGAACTTCCCATATCCTACGGGGTCCCCCAGGGCAGTATTATCGGGCCAACCCTATTTCTCATTTACATTAATGACCTCTGCTGTTTTACAATTCCAAATACATCCATCTTCACTTATGCCGATGATACTGCCTTACTATTTCATGGGGACTCCTGGAAGCAGACGTTCCAATACGCTCAGTCCGGACTTAATCTTGTTACCAAATGGTTATCTCAGAACCTGCTGACACTGAATGTTGAAAAAACAAAATATCTGACCTTTTCCTTATCAGCTTCTGGTAAACCACCTTCGTCTTTGTGTTCCTTGATCGCTCATTCTTGCTCTATACACAACCAAACGGTTTGTCAATGCCCCAGTCTTTCCCGTATCAATTGTATTAAATATCTAGGTGTCCACATTGATGACTGTTTGTCATTTGGTACGCATATTGATCTTCTCAGTTCTCGGTTGCGCAGGTTAATTTATATTTTTAAGTCTCTCCGTCATGTTGCAGATATTGGGGTGGTTCGACTTGTTTATCTGGCTCTCTGTCAATCACTAATACAATATTGTATAGTTGCTTGGGGAGGAGCGACCAAGACCCATATGCTGAAAATAGAACGCGCGCAGAGGGCTCTCCTAAAGGTTGGTTGGCGATTACCCTTCCGCTTTCCTACTAGCGATCTATATGAAAAATGTGCGGTTCTCTCTGTACGCAAATTATTTGTCCTTAACCTTTTATTAGCTAAACACGCTCAAACTCCTTACGAACCCTCCAAATTTAGCTCCCAACGAAGAAAACACACTGTCTGTCCTAACTTCCGCACACAGTGCCGCTCATCGCAGCGAAGCTTTTTATTCCTTGGCAGTCATGTATATAACCAAGTTAACAAAATATTAAATATTTATCATATGCGCAAATCAAATTTTAAGAAAGTCATTACGAACTGGCTCTTTCAGTTAGATTATGATGGTACCGAAAAAATTATTTCAGTTTCTAATTAATTAGCGAAATATATCACATCTACCCATAGACAGCGTCTCCCTTTAATTCACATATTAACTCAAATACACATATACACACATACGGACACACACATACGGACATACACACATGCGCATACACATACACGCATCCACTCTCGTATAAGTAGTTACTCTGCTCTCGTCCTTTTTTCGGACGTTGGGGCGTGAGTTTTTATACTGCACTCACGGACACAACGCCCTTCTATTTAATATTTGTTTTAGGATTAATATTTTTATATTTTTGTCTTCTTTCAACACATAAACTACTTCAATGTCAATAGTACGTAAGTGCAATTATAATTGTAATCTTGAAGGTGTGAGCCTGGAGCTCTGTCACACAGGTCTTGTACCCAGTATAGACTCCAGCTCTCACAAAGGATAGACTTTTACAAATGTATTACTATGTTATCAACCTGTGTACCTTTATGAGAGAAACAAATAAATATATTATTATATTATTATTATACATGATGTAATGATAGCTAATCAAGCTATTTTAACTTTCAGAAATAATTGCGTTTAGCCGACTTTTTCAAAATAACTTACTGAACATTCAGCAACTGGTTCGCAGTTCGTGTAACATCGAACGGATCTTCAAAATCTCCAAACCAGCTCGTGAATCGATAACAAATGATACTGGCACAATTCGGAGAAATAGAAAAATGATGATCTCTAAAACAAACGCAGCACGTTAGACGACGATGACCGTTGACGCTGCGGTCACGCACATCTCTCGGCCATGATTTATCGATACGTTGCGCGCGCGCCGCTCACTGCCCCTACCTACTATAAATTATTATCGGTAATGATCAATACGAGTGATTTATTATTACGATAAATAAATCGATACGCGCCCGAATAAAATATAGAATATCGATGCGATTGAAATCAATAAAAAATATACGATTTAGCATAGACGGCTTAATGACGATCACATGTATACTTGAATAATGCGCATGTCTGGTATTAATGTTTAAATAATTTCCGGAGACTATAGAAAGTCTACCATGACTGGCTACATCTAAAAACCATTGTTGTACATCGCAAATGCACTCAAGACCTAAGATTAGATAATATTGACATAAATTGTAGTTCGCGAGTTCAAACCCAGCCAGTATTACTTTATGTAATTTATTTCATTACCACACCACAGCTCTCAAAACGGTAAAGGAAAAATCGAGAGGAAATCAGCACTTATCCTGTTCTAGAACCAAAAAATTCCAAGACATGATTGCCATTCTGCATTGCGAGCCTGATGGATAACGGCCCATTCCCTCTCCTAAGGAGGTGGCCTGAATCCAAGCAGAGGGAACATTAAGGCTGATTATGTTAGTTAATAGTGTACTTAGTACAAAAATATAATACATTCGAGAGCTTTTAATCCGAAAACAAATATTTAAATTTTGTGAAATATTCGTGAAAGAAATGCGCCTCTGTCACACACACTTCATTAAGAATAAGAATAGAATATAATAATTTATTTCAGAAAAAATACATATCATTGTACAGATCGGTTGTCGACGGAAAATAAGGATGTTTCAAATACTATATTAAATTGTTATTGACGATTTTCAATTGAACCAAAACTCAAGTTTTGACAAAAAAACTATCTTACTATAAAATCTCACCCAATGCATCGGTCAAGCAATTTTAATTTAAGTCAAAGAATGCAGTTATACCCACAGACTACTCATTGGCAAACTTATACAATTCATGGCACATATCCATCCAAACCCCCATTAAGATTTCCGTACGTAAGATCTTTATTTTTCTGCAAGCCTGGTATCCAATCATTCCAATTCGGGGGTCCAAAAGAAGCCACATAGCGATGGGGGTCGTTTGCTCGACGACGGTATTTTAACGAGCACACGCGAGGACGTTCGCCGACGCGACAATAAAGCGATTACAGGCCGCACCACGTTTTTGTACCTTTCGGAACAAGCGTGATGATAATGGAAAGGTAAGAAGTGTTGTTTTATTCTTTGGTGATGATTTTTCTGATTTGATTGGTTCCGAAAAGTCCCGACTGTTGCAGACTAGCTAGCTTAACTGAGTCTGAAGTTTAGCGTGCATGGGTGAGGTAATTTCTTATTCTCATACTTATAGAGAAAGGTGGACCGATAATCTGATGAGGGTCGCGGGAATCCGATGGATGCAAGATGTATTAGGTTCGTTGTGGCGACAGTTAGGGAAGGTCTATGACCAACAGCGCAACAGTGGACGTCCTTTGGCTGAAGTGATGATACTTCTCTACTGCAAACTATGGAAACCAAGTTGTGTATGTATGCTTTGGATTGTTCAAAACAGTTACTGCGACTTTAGCATGCAAAGAGCAACTGAAGGAGCATTGGAGTGTAAAAGTCTGGCACTCCCTCTTGAGTGAGATGAGTAGTAAGTATTTTCTCAGCTGTGCAATGAAAGCTAAACTAAATTAGATTAGCTCATGATCTAGAAGCGAAGCAATAAAATCTACGATAGTAAAGGCTGTTCCACTCTCTCTTGCTGGTTTTAGGGTTCCGTACTTCAAAAGGAAAAAGCGGAACCATTATAGGATCACTTTGTAATCCGTCTCTCAGTTTGTCTGTCAAGATCCTTTATCTAGAGACCTCGTGGAGGTATCGAATTGAAATTAAAACTATATACTCAGATCTGCGGTCCCTAAAAATCAAACTTACGGAAAAAAACTAACGGAAAAAAGCAGTTTATGTTGCAAAAAACGTATATTTCGACACTCTCAAGGGAATCAAAATTCATAGCCTAAACCTTTGCTTCTCCTTCAACCTGCAAAGTTTAAGCGCGGGAAAAAAGTATATTAAGTATGTACTATTTTTTTATTTATTCATTTAATACTTCTTGCACATAAGGTACAGAGGCGGACTTAGGGCCAAATTCACCAATAAACTAATTGCGATTATATAAAACAAAACGCAGTTTGAGCGCCTAATCGAGATTATAGCTTCATTTTGTTTACGCTAAATTCTGTTTCAATTCTTTTGTTGTCGCCCATGTTTACGACACGGGTCTTTAAACTAGATTACGCTGAGCTCAGTTTAGTTGAACTAAGTTTTTATATTGAATGATGAAATCAGCCCTTAGTAATAGCCTTGCTTAACTTAGAATTTGTGTTATTTGTGAAAAAATTGTCGAATTTAATATTTGAAGAGAATCCTTTAGATGCTTAACCGCCAGATATTGTGATTGAGGTAAAAATACTTGCTATCTAAATCAAAACTATGTATGGCAACGTATGACAACTTTGGAAAATTTTCTTCAGTAAAAAATGAACAAAAAAGCGTCGTAATTTTCATATAAACTCATAACTATTTTAGTAACATGCGTTTCATCCCTCCTCTTCACATGACCATACCAAAACAAACGATTTCCTTTCAACTTCTCAGTCACTGGCGCCACTTTCCAACTTCCCCTAATATACTCATTTCTCACTTTATCCATTTTCGTCACACCACACGTCCATCTCAACAATCTCATCTCCACTACGTGCAATGTACGCCAACCACGGCGTTAACTACGGTTTCAAAAAGCGGAGCACTCAGTGTGATACATACAAATACTCTTTTGATATTTTTTATTACTAGCATATTCAACAACATGGATTCTCAAGTTCAGTATATTGTCTTTTAAATGCTAGATATTAATATAGGTACATAAAATAAAAACACAATTTATTTTTATAGACAGTTCTAATTAACGACTAAAAAAACGACTAAAATAAAAATTTACAAGGCTAGAAAGCTAATCTCTGGACTTTCTATTATTATTAATTTTTTTCTAGCCATTACTGTCCCACTGCTGGGCACTATAAATTTATTATATTGTAATAAAAAATCTTGTTACGACATGCTACCTGGGTTTTTATTATTGATTGTTTCTTGACGGACACGTGGTTAAATTCAATCGTCGCGACTTTAGGGACTTGTTATGTAAAGATCCTATTAAGCATTGAAGTCAAAAGGGCCAGAATTTGAAAGAGTTGATCATTTTGATGATGACTGTATTTCGACAAAAGCCGATAGACCACCAAGGAAGGCCCTACTGGGCCCCTACAGTTTGCTGACAATTCCTTGAGACGCGCGGAAACAGTGCGCGCCGTAAATGACTTGGGCTCGGACCGGTCTGTTACCGGGCGGACGGACAGCGAGCTACCCATTGCCCGCCGTCTGCAAGCCCGCGCCTACGGTGGCCGGAAATCGGGATCGGAAACAGCGGCATCAAAAGGATTCGGGTGATAACAATTTTCCGAGCTACGAAAAATCAGATTGCTTGCTATTTTATTATTTACCTAATATAGTATAAGCTTATAATGCTCCCACTACTGGGGGACTACAGGCTTCCACTCTAGGAGCGGGAATGGGCCGTAAACCACCACGCTGGCCCAGTGCAGGCTGATGAATGTCAAATGTCTTCTAATTTTTGGTTTTAGGACATGCCGGTTTCCTCACGATGATTTCCTTCACCGTTTTGAAAGCAGTGGTGATGAAATAAATTACACAAAGTAACGCGCCAGGCTGGGTTCGAATCCGCGACCTACAAATCATAAGTTCCATTAATACTGAGCCATGACTGCTCTTTCTCTAGAATTACCTATGTCATCTACCTATTTAATTGAAGGTTTGCTGGAAGAAAACTCATAGTTAAGCTCGCCTTTGTACATGAACTGTCTGTATAACTGTATATCCATATGTTATGTTACATTTTTGCGTACAATAAAGAATAAAGCATAACGGCTCGTCCGATATCTGTCGTTTTTTTTTTTCTAAACTTCTTATAAAACCTACATTAATAGTATATATTCGTAAATGTCTATTTAAAAGATTGTGCATGTGATCGATTATAGGATTGTATCCGAATGTCGTAATAGAACTACATGAAACTTAAAAGTTTAGAACCTGATATTGACTACTTTTTAATTTTTATTCAATTTAAAGCGAGTAAAGCCGATGGATACAGCTACATTGTAAATAATGGTTAATCTGTTAAATACGTAAGTATATTTTCCAAAACTGATGATTGGTAGTAAATTCACATCATAAATAGTTTTGTCCGTGTTATTATGAAGCGGCCACACTGTGCGACGTGTGCCATTCCGCTGCAAGAAAAGCAGTATCATAAACCCCGTGTTTAATTTTCCATGTAACAGTACCGACCGTGGAGGTTTTTCCAGTGAGCGAGCGCGGGTCCCGAGACAAAGTAGTAAATAGTGGTTACCGGGCAACCGTCGCGTTGTTAGTCCGCGGGTCTCCACTCACTCGTAAAATAAATCGTAAGACACGAGATAGCATCTACATCCCGTACGGTTCTATGGTAAAAATGCAATGTTTTAATTCCGTGGAGCTCGAGCCTCGCCGGGAAACACTCCGATGCAGTCCACAGATAAACGTCCCAGAATATTACAAGTTTTTGTTTTTCGAAATATCCGAGGGACGGCCTTTTTTAGCTCCTAAGTTATGTGGACGGGCGCGGCAGTAAAATTTCATTGGCTATTCGAAAATTCCGAGATGGTGGAGATTCGAGGGCTGCATGTTGAAATGAAGCCACTGCGCTTCTTTATTATAGTTTTAATTATCGTTAAAACTGTTATATAAATTATCGTTTTAAGTTATTGCTGTTAACTTGGGTGAGATAGTTAACGAGTGATATTTTCATTTAGAGAAAGCGTCCGCTGGTAATTTTATAGCTCAAGTAGAAATTCCTTACTCGCAGCAAAATGGGCAAGGTAAATTCCTTTAAACAAAATGGTTGTTAATTTTTTTCAAACTTATTTCAACCTTTCTGAGAGACCGCGGCCCTAGAACGTAAAAGGCAACTGAAGAACACAGGCGAGTTTTAGTCAGTAAAAATCTAACATGTCCTCCCGCCCTACCATAGAGCGTCACTACAGTGCGAGAAGTCTTTGGATGATTTCCCACCACAAATAACAACCATGGCTTGTTCGAAAGCGAACCCCGGGGTCCTGGGATGCAAGGTTTTAGCCAGTAAGTCTAATACGCCCTCACGCTACGCCTTAGAGCGAGTGAAATCATCGGATGATTTATCTACTAAAAAAAACTGTATAACTCCCGAATTAAGTTATGAAGATTTTATTACTAAAAATACTAAAAAGTTTTTTTTTGTGACTGTAACTACTTTACAGTTTTCAGATTTTTACACAATTATGCTGAGACTTTGTTTCGTGCCAGATTTCAAATCTAAGGGAGTACCCTATGAATTTTGATTCCCTTGAGAGTGTCGAAATAAAAGTTTTTGCGATTTATGTCGTGGCGGCATGACATCTGCTTTTTCGTTAACTCACGAGTAGAAGTTTAATTTTTTCACAGCTTCAAGGGACCGCAGACCTGAGTTTAGATATGGTTTTAATATCAACTCGATATCTCTACGCATTCCCGAGATAGAGGGACTTGACAGACAGACAGACAGATGGACGGACAACAAAGTGATCCTATAAGGGTTCCGTTTCTTCCTATTGTAGTACAGAACCCTAAAAATCGCAACAACATACACTAAATTGAACTTGTAAATATATATCTATAGAACGCCAAATATCACGTTATCTTCTACATCAAACCACACTATAGACAACTAGTAACCATCTCCCCGACAGCCAGTGATACTGAGCAACGGTCAACAAACACATGTCTGAGATCAGAGCAGATACTAGCCATGCTGTGTGCTCTGCTGATGATGTTAATTACCAGGAGAACATGACTTGAGATACGCTTGTTACGAGCCGACGATGATGCGGGTTTTTTCGTAATTGAAGAGCATGATATCGTTTATGAATGACTGGTGTAAAGTGTATGGGTTTGTTGGGGTATGTAACAAACTAAATTGTTTTATGAGCAAGCATAGATCTTTAGTCAAATCAAATCTGTTAAAAACCAATGCTTTGATCGGCCAACCCGAGGTACATCTTCATAAAACCGCTCTTACATGAATAAGATGTTATCACACTTGTTTCTTCAAATAACTTGTGGTTATAATTAGGCTTCTATATAAATTAACTTAATTAATTTGCTATTTTACGTGAACTTTCACCCTCCATAATATCTACTCACAGATTAAAAATGTAAAATAGTACCTCTAGAGAAGCCTTGCGCATTTAATCGAAATTCTGAATGAAGAAAATTTTTCTCAAAAAAAAATTAAGGGTTTTAAAAAGCACGCTCGTATTTCTTAGAACGAGTTTTGTGAAATATTTGAGTAAATCACGGATTTACTGAATGCCAACGAGTTTTCAGGCGTTATCTCTCTTTTTTCGCGTTGCCTCTCCATCAAACATCGCGTTGGATAGCTTTAGATAAAGCAACAAGCTTTTAAGCCATGATCGACGAATTTGCTGTCACAAGTGATGCCGTGGATTGGAGAAACAGTTGACACACCAAAAGAAGAAACAATCAAACTATGTTCCACGATGATGTTACTAGCTTTTTGGGAATTGATTTGAAGATGTAGATGCAGTCATATAAACAGGGTTTAGCGTAATTAGCATCGCGTTTGTTTGTAATATTTGGATGATTGGAATGAGAAAAAATCATTCCAATAAGCTTAATCGAAGGATAAGAAATTCGTATCAGGTGAGGGTAATTTCTGGCATGTGATAAGACGCGCTTTATCTGCAACTAATTAATGAAGACATTATCATGGCAAGCCTCGTAGTACATATGAAATTTATTTGATCAAGCTAAAAGCTGGTACGTTTTTATATTATGCTTCACGTATTCCCAGCCCATAAACATCGAACATCAAACAAATATGACAGCAAAAACATGTCTGCGACCTTATCCACGACTCATAACACATTACTTCTCAAGATTAAGATGCACCAACTACTAATAGATTCAACACGACATACGAGTGTTGCCAGAGTGAAAAAAACTGTTGAGGAATAAAAATCCGAGAGTAGTGGAGTAGTTGTTTATACATAATACATGACGGACATGTGTCGCGGTGATTGGCTTGCAGCTTGCAACACCGAGCGGGCTGTTTTTACTGCGGACACAGCGAATTCCTAAACCGCGTTATTTTCTTGTGACGCGGCATTTGAGATGTTTCACTGATTGTGGACACCGCTTCATTATTCGGGTGAGATGAATCGGTGTTTGTCAAACTGCGTGTTTTTGTTCAAGTGTCCTTTAAGATGGCCATCAGATTTTTGAAATTATTCAGTAAAGAGGACCTCAGATTCACAGTTATGATCTGCCGGCGTATCTTGTACGCCGCTACGTTGAGATACCCCTTATCGTCAGGTTCTCACCGGACATAGTAAGTTCGGGTAGTACCTGTACCGGATTCGTGCGGAAGTGACACCTAGGTGTCGCAACTGTATGGACCGCCCGGAGAACATGGTGGGGAACACGATAGGGGTGCTCCGCCTGGGCAGAGCATCGCCGTGTCCTTGTGGGGGCGATCGACGCGGGGGCGCGACTTCTCGCGCCGGGCCTTTGTACAGGCCATGGTCCGAAGCGAGGAGTGGTGGCAGGCGGTGGCCTCCTCCTGCGAAGCAGTAATGCTAGCAAAGGAGGAAGCCGACCGACCGCATCAGGCAACGGCGCTCACGCCGCAGCCGCCGCCGGGATTCCGATGCCGATTTCCGGCCACCGTAGGCACCGGCTTGCAGACGGCGAGCCATGGGCAGCTCGCTGTTCGACCGTCCGGTAACTGTCCGGACCGGGCCCAAGTTGTCGACGGCGCGTACTATTTCCACGCGCCTCAAGAAGTTGTCAGCAAACTGTACCAGGGCCCAGCAGGGTCGAAACCTACTCTGGGGCCTTGGGAAAATATTAGAGTATACACCTGGGCCCTGATACCAAGGCAATGAAGGAACGGGATGGGTTTTTAGTCAGTAAGAGTCTGACACTATCTCTCGCTCAGCCCAAGGGCGGGAGATGTCATTGGATGATTTTACCCACCATAAAAAAACCACTTATCATGCTTTGAAGTACACACTGGAATATTTTAGGGCTTTTCTTTTGATGTTTCTGAAACCCTTTTGCCACCATCAAATTTATACATACTTTCATCAATATTTCTATCTGCTTTTTGTAAAGATTATTCGCAATCTTCTGTCCTTGATCCTGGAGATCATCAATATTAATTTCGCCTGAATAACTGGACACATCCAAAAACGTCTGCACTCCTAGTCGATCCATGCCTAATCAAATTCCTACACACTGTGACAAAAACCAGGCATTCATAAGTGGCAAGCATCACGCTGTTCGCGTCGTGGTCGCTGACGACAGACGGTCACGGTAGACAGCAAAAACAACTGCAACATTCCTATGCAACTGATGCAGAAGGCTTATTTCAAACGAAGATAGTGCATCTACAAGGAGTGTTCTTAAAAACTTTCTTAATTGTACCACAGCTAGCGAGATGATCTATATGCGTACCCCGAGTACTACGTTGAGACGGCGCGGAAGAAAAATGTCTGGAAAGATTTGGAGAAGGCCTTTGCCCAACATTCAGACAATAACGGCTAATGAAAAAGAAAATTACAGCCGCCTGCCAATGCCTTTGCCTTCAATACCATAAATAGTAGGTAAACTCTTTATTTCATCACTCTAAATCTTAGGTCAATCCCAACACTCTTTTTAAGTTGGCAAACATGTTTACAGCTTAAGCTGTATGTATTTTTTTTAATTAAGAAAAAGCCAACGAAATATTCCAAATTTCCCGAGTCCAAAATCATGTACAGGATCCATGGTACACTACTTTTTATAGTTTGGAGTCAAGCACTGAAGCATGTGAATAAAAAGATTTGCCTGCTGCGGTTTTCCCATCCGATTATAATTTGGGGGTCTTCAAGGCTAGAGTGAATAGGCTCTTAATAAACTAGTGTGACTCACCATCAACGTTTACATCACTGCTTACCATCAGGTGGGATTGCAATCAAGCACTGGTTTATAACCATTAAAAAAAAGGGAAAAAAAGATGGCATGTTTGAAATCGTAAACTAACTCTTGTACATCAAGAAAGTGGACCATGATGAGCGGGTAAGAATAAAAATCATACGATTACACTTAGTTCAACGGAATCGTTCTTCCTTTCTGTGTATATCTTTCCTACTGTGAGTCTTCTGTCCTTATCTTTACCGTAAATAAGAAGAGAAACACAATGGTCCATAAATCATAGGACACTTGTCATCGCATCCATTGTGTGTAGTAAAATGGGTCCATTGGTCGCCGCTAATTATATCGTGTTCCTTTAATTGAGCAGCCATACTCTTAGTACTAAAGTGTTGGGGCTGCAGCGAAAGGAAGAGGTATCTGTTTTTATATTGCTTTGTATCGTAATATATAGGGCTCAGGTTGTTGGCATCAGTAAATTCTAAGGAACTGTCATCTGTTTCTTATTTGGATAGGTTAGCTATGGGTTCTTCTAGGCAACATTGTAGTTTCTTGACCGGTTCTTATTCTGCATTAGGAGTCGTTACTCCTAGGTGCTAGCTTATGTTTACCTGGTATTAGACAGCATGAAATCTATTTGATAAGGAACTAATTTTATCTGACTTACTTTGGTGTGCGAGTTTAATTTTAACCCCTGCCTGAGCATCGCTTTTTAGCTTTTTGTTGAGCTTGGAATAAAAAAAGATGTAGTACGAAGACTTACAAGACTACGTTATAATATACCTAATAGCAAATAGTTTATGGTTCATAGCACAACAATATTGCTCACCATACGTTTATTTAGAATATATAGCTATAATATAATAATAATGTAGTCTAAAATGAGCTTTAGTAACTTAGAACGCAACTGCCGCACTTACACAGTCCTATGTGTGTTAAGTTACTTATTGATTGATAGAGTGAACCATTAATTTATCGTTTATTTTTTTATCGTGCATTTTTATGAAACTTTAAAAAACAAATATTTTAGATACCTCTCAGACCTTATCTAATCCAGCATTACTTAGCCAAACCCCATGTCCTTCACTTACGGAGACAGGTCCTCATTTGAATCCACATGATCTGTGAAATGTTAAGCAAACTAGCTTTAAAGTCCATAGCAGTCCCTACCTCATACTTTCCCCAGTATTTGTAAACCAGAGTCTCATGCCCTCAGTTACGGAGTCTGGCAGCGTAGGCCCTCATTTGGGGCGTGCCATATAAGGCAGTGTGCGGAGAGACGTCGCGGGCGCGTCACCTGCAACCGAGCCTTTTTGTGCGCTCGCGCCGCTGCCGCCCGACACACTGCAGATTTACTGCCCGGCTAGAGTCAAGATGTGGAGTTACTGGATCATCCCAGCTGAGTGGAATTTGACCACGGCTTCGAACCCGTGGACAGTCTATGAATAATGAAGAATCGCCAAACACCATTTTCTATAATATAAAGTGGTGTTTGGCTCTGCAATAATGCAATTTTCTATTAGTAAAAAAATACTTTCAAAATCGGATTTGGATTTCCAGAAATTATGTTAGGATGTTCGTGAAGGGTGGACTTTTATAAACTAGCAAAGATATAAACGAACAGTACCTACTTTCATATCTTAATAGTACTAGCTCAGCTCAGTCTGCTGTTTGCTCTTGCTCAGTCCCTTTTATTCTCCATCCTTGATTACGCTGATGTCAGTTATCTCGATCTCACTGAGGCACAATTAGATAAACTTGAGCGACTTCAAAATGTTTGCATACGATTTATATTTGGCTTGCGCAAGTATGATCATATTTCCGATTTTCGTACAAAACTCAAGTGGCTTCCAATACGTCTTCGCCGGAACTTACACATATTGTCTCTGCTCTACAGTGTTCTGTTCAATCCTAAAACCCCCGCTTATCTTAAAGAACGTTTCATGTTCCTTCATGACTCACATACTAGATATCTTAGGTCATCGGAAAACTTGGGGCTAGAGATGCCTAGCCACTCCACCAATTTTTATGGCAAGTCCTTTACAGTACAAGCGGTGCGGCTGTGGAATGCTTTACCCGTGTCGATAAGGCAAGCTCAAACACTTACTATTTTTAAAAATATGGTTAAGGATCACTACCTCTCCTCTTGAACATCATTAAGTAAATTATTTCGCTGCTTTTATTCATATATATATATATATATTATATTGATTGTACTACATGTATTTTATTAATTATGTATTGTATATATGTAAATAGTACACCACAAACTACCTGCGTATGTTTTTCTCCGCCAAATCCATCCAAAGGTTGTCTGTAAAAAATCGCTTTTAGCGATAAGACCGCCCATTGTGACACCCTATTAATTTTAAGTTCCTATTGTAATTTTATCTTTGGTGTACAATAAAGAATATATCTATCTATCTATCTATCTATCTAGCTTAGATTATGAACAAGCTATATGAATCAAGGATGATTACAGGAATCCAGAATTATTATGATCCCAAATAACCGATTTGCACGTAGTCTAGGGATGAAACCATCATGGCTGTTAGAGAGGCCTCAAACTTATAACCGTAGGTGGTGTTTTTATAAAATAATAAATCGTTATTTTTTCAACAAAGTATCACCACAATATGACACCAAAGGACGATGATGAATCTCTTGCAAAAGCATAAAACTCTCTAAAATCGCTTTGTTTGGTCTACAACTCTAGGTAAAGCATTTTTTTTTTAATTCAATAGAAACACTCCTATCAAAATCATAAAAAAAAACATTCTTCAATCCATAATCCATAACATAACCATAACCATTAAATCAAATGAAGGCATTTCCAGTAAGTTTAACTCTTGCCTTCAAGTCCACGTGCCGCCTCCCTACGCCGAATATGGTCAGAAGAAACAACACATTTTGTTTATGCTTCATTGTGTCATTTTTGTCAAAATTTTAATACGACGAATAAAATTGCTTAACGGTTTATAAATATCAGCTTGTGAATGTGCATTCAATCTTAAGAATTGTGATACTTTAGCAAGAAATGCCGCATAAGGTATGTCGTTTAATTATAATTTTACTGGCAAATGAAACATCAAATTATAAGTTTAATTTTTACTATACATCGTCTTATAGCATGATAGCTCTACAATTTTCATAGATTCCTTGACCAGTAAGTATGACAAAAACAAACATCACTCAACTAAGATTACTTAAAATAATTTAAAACTCCTCCATAAATAGGCATAAGTAATTGCAGCTATTGCCGAGTCAAATCCATATTTCAACGCGAATTCAATAAGCAAACGCAAGTGATTCACAGCCAGCCATAAAAAACGGCCATAAATCCATAGTTTGTATGAGATCGCGTGATCGCCCAGTATTTAACTTAGGGCGCCATGATAATTACAATCAATAATCGCTTATACGATATATAAACTGAATAGCAACTATTAATCTGATGATTTCGATGTGCTCTGAGCATTCCTTACGCATTCCGATTACCTTACAACGGATTTACAGTCCAAATGAAATTCGTTCTTAAAGTTAGCAGCATAAAACTTGGAATTATTTGAAATTTTTCTGAGTTTGAGGCGTTTGATTCAGTGGAAAGTATCGAGAGCTAACTGTGATAAATAAACTTTAAGTAGCTCAACTGCGGCGTGTGTAAGAGGGACGGTTGTATCAGGTTGAGTGTGAGAGTGAGTGAGAGAGGTTATTCTTGAAGAGTTAAGGGGGTGAACAAAACAAACACTGGGCGGCAATTACAAGCGCCCGTGGTGCGGCCGTCGCCGAGGACACGCGCCGCCCGCCAGCGCCGAATATTTACCGAACGCAGACACAATAAAATAATATTTTATGAATGTTTTTTTTTTAATTTCTCATGATGTGGACAATCAACGGAAACCGGACGAAGTGCTCATGATACGAAATTAATATATGCAAGCGACATTAAGTACATGGTGCATAAGCGGAAAAACCACTTAAGTTGACAATTCGTGGAAACTCAAAACTTTTATTGTGTTGTTAGATATTTTGGATAGGATTGTGCTTTTCAATTTATGAGATAGGTATGTACCACTAGTTTGTACAAAACAATCATTAATGTGATAAATTACCCAGTATATTCTATCTGCTAAAAATAAAAGGAAGTAGAGTAGTTCTAAACATTACTCACAGATGTATTAGGAGTACAGCGCGGGTCAGAGGTGAGCATTAATATTCAATGAGGCTAATATCTAACATGAGTGACCGATCGACCAGCTCCCAGTGTTGGACATACGTGGGACTAGTATCTAGTTAATAAATTGGGCCTTTACGCTTTAATAGTCGTGTGCTCTAGAAGTCTTATGTTGCTACAAATTATTTTAATATTCTTATGCATGAAATCTGATCTAGAAATTGACTTATACAACATGGTTGAATGATTATAGAGAATTAACATACTCAACTGTACTGAAGAATTTGTAAAAGCTGTTTCCGTCAGCCTGCCTATCGTTAAAGTGATACTAAATATGTAAAACATATTAGAATAAAATGGGTGGTTTTAAATGGGTGATCAGGAAAATGTAGCAATCAAGTAAATTAATAGATGCTGGAAACTAATTAACTTTTCTGGCAATTTTATTTAGTACATTGCTGGTTGAATTAAGTTATTATTCCCCTTCAAAAAAGTCATCAAGCTTTCAGAAATTCACAGCTCGTCCCGTCCTCCAATTAGGAGCGCAGCGCTACTAAGAAGTGGTGTAATAAAAATAGTGGGACAGTAAAGAGGTTGAATTTAAAAACAATGCCCACGATTTGCGAGGGCAACAGCCGGGGAACGCTGTATAAGGCATTAATCGTCGCCTGCGAGCGGATTCCGCGAAAACGGAAGATATCGCACGAACCATCTCGTTGAGACACGGAGCCAACGCGCCAAAAAGTTAAATTAATTATAACACCGCGTAGATAGTGTATATTAACTTAGGTTTACCTTTTACGGAATCAATAAATTTAATAATTCAATTATTAAAATAAATATTTTGTCACATAGGCCTACATATATATGTATATATAAAACGGCAAAAGCTAGTGCACCGCCCGTTCCATGTACTTCTTTCCACTTCCGATAACTTCTATAGTTCGACTTTTACACCTAAACGTTTTTGTTGTTTTAAGTGATTCACAAATTCTAAAGATTCAAGAAAATAAACCTTTTAATTAACCCAAAACCGACTCATCTTACGACTGTATATGGAATGATTAGCACACTAACTGAATCTTATCCATATGTTTAACGTATCCTAATCAAGGTACAGTCATCTGTATGACTTCAGACTGTGAGCCAGGATCAACGCAGAGTCGTATAGTTACACCTTCAATTCTTCAATCCTAAACAAGGAACACTGCGCAATTATCGACGAATTAGAACGATTTGAAAATCCATTATTCGATGCCGATTAACTTTTTGCGAGCCTGTCATTAGACGGTTCACGTAGAGTCGAGCAACGATCCGCATTCAGACAACGCAGCTCGTCTGCTTCACTTATCGAGTTCCCACGACTTGCTCCAGCTACTTTTTATTAAACAATGCTTTCACACATGTAATAGAATCAGCGAATTTGTGTAATAGGGCATCGCGATATTACGAACACGTTTCGAATTCGTTCGTGACATTCCGATGCGGTTTGATTGGCCGTGATTCTATATAAATCAGCAGGCTCACGTCAGATGGAACTAGTAAGTTAGTAGGTAACGACAGATGCACATTTGTATACACTTTCTGCATAGGTAATGTCGGAGATGTCGGTGCAGCCCGCACGCGAGCTATGCTGTTCTGGTATGCCGTTCGTTATCATTTGCATCGTCTTTTGTTTTCTAGGAGAAGCTATTCACTGCTGATTCAGTTTTTTGTCTACTAATATTATGCATTTATGGAATTTCATTAGAGTTTTCCCACCTGGAGTTATGCCATTAAATCAGTCAGATGTTTAATTTAATCGCATTCCTATGAGCACTCAAAGGCGTCCCGCACACGAGGGTTACTCACCAGCGGGCCGGGCACGGGCCGCTCGCACACGACGAATCACGCAAAAACTATGATTATGAAGATGCACGTTCATTTGTTCCTTATTAAAGAACTTCCTGTTAAGGTGAAGCACTCAACGACGGGTAACTTTCACTTTTTATATTTTCAATTTACTTACCTATGATTTCAACTAAGCATAGTTTCTAAATACAAAATAAATTCAGTATTTAAGTAATAGGTTATCTTCTTTGGCCTGATTACCAAAAAACTTAACAAAAATGAAAACTTGTAAGATTAAAGTACAGACTAATTCGATCAACTAATCAATCAACCAACCAACGATTCATTTTTGCTTCATTATTTGTAAAACTTACCCTTAACAAAGTCGTTACAAAAATGATATTTTCTAATCATTGTCTAAAATTAATTGATCACTATAATAATGTATGTTGTCGACAGATGGGTTATTAATTCATCATATAACTAGATTATTGATTAATAGTCTTAATTAACAAGATGTTTTTGTATGATATTCATTATGATTGTATACAAAAACCATATATCCTTAAAATTCAATCAATCAATACCATAGACCAATGGGCTACTTCGAAGTTAAACTTGGGTAAACTACATTTCTTTGGCCTTTAGTAGGATTTCTGTTAAGTGTCATGTAATTTAATACATTTTTCATCCATCATAAAATATCCAATAAAAGGACAGTACCTTGAAATATTTTATAAATTCAATTATAAAAGCCCAAAATTCTATTTAAATCTACTACAGAGAAATAGGGGTAGGATATTAAATTACCATAAATTAAAATGCCGAAAAACAAAAGCGGAACAAACGCGAATGCACCAGGCAAGCATAAAACAAAAGGGGTTCGGATGGTAGCATAAATCAAAATGCGACCGTTTGTGAGGAGGAAGCGGTCAATCATCCCCCTTATAAAACACACAATGTGCTATGCTAGTTGCCGGGTAAGGCTGGGTCATGAAATAAGCGGGAAATAGAAACAAGATCGTCGCCGTTATCGTCTATTTTCGAGGTGGCTTCCAGTCTAACTAGATACAGGAGAAATAACAGTATTTTTTATTACAGATATTCTATCCGAGTTCTTTAACCAGGTTACTGAGCAACAAAATAGTCCTTGGCAAAACTGTTTGATTTAGAAATATTCAAGTTCTGAAAATGTAAGAATGTTACCAGAGAACCTTCTGTATCTAATCCATTTCTAAAAATACTAACAACAAACTCAGACCCACCTTTCAAATAAGTTATTTGACACAATAAAATCGATAAGTATTCACACTTACAAAGTAAAAACTTATCTCTAAACGACCCAGGCACATATCGCGAGTCGTAACATAAACAGGCCGTATCTTCCCGCTAATCTAATGGCCCTATTTGACATTATTATGGTACACCACAATGACATACAAAACACCTTTTGTGGTAAAAAAATATTCTTTTTGAAATAAACGTTTGATTAGTATTAATAAGAAAAAAAAACAACATTTTATTTTAAGTTTAACGAGGTGAAGTAGTGAGGCAGACACGTTTTGCAGTAAGCCGCAAGTTTCTAACGTTCAAATAAGGCATGATAATTTTCATTAGACTTAGTTGCAAAACTACGTCGAGGCAGGCTCGCACGGTAAGGGCAAAGGGGTTAATGAATACAATGGTAATAACAAACGTTATACTCATGCAAATTAACTTCGTAGCCCATAAAAGGATATTCTATTTAAAGTTTACCTTTACTTAAAACAAATAGGCCATCAATTTAGTTTTAATTCAATTACATGGGTTGGAAAAGTACCAGGATGTTATATGGAGTGAAGAGTTGTTAAAAACGCATCAAGCGTCAAGTTTACTGGGAGCACTTAGACTAATCGACTTTTCGAAAATGTTCTACCGCCTAACGAGCTTAGTACTCCCAGTCCCAACCCATCTGTAATTACTGATATTTGAAAAAAAACGATACAATTAATTAGTTTGATGAGGTAAAATTAACTAAGTAACGAATTGTATGTTGCTATTATATTACTTAATCAAATTAAATTATAAAACCAAAAATGTCCTACTATATTTTGACAAACGATCCCCATGTTCATCGACAATTTGACACTATATTGTGCCTCTCTACCCTACCCTATAGGAATCCAGAATCTGACCGTTTTATCAAAAGCTCGCCAGGGCTCTGTTCAAAGACCAAAGGGATTGCATTCCGGTTCGGCAGATCCGGTACCATTTCGCTACCTACCGGATCCGGTAAAGATCGGATGGATCCGATAAGGATGATAAAAATGCAGCGCAGTAAGTGTTTTACTGCAAAATAGGAGAACGTTAATTACCTACGGAGCCGATTAGGGACGGCAGGCACAGTCAACAAACAAGATAAGTAACCAGGGTCGTCACTCGTCAGATTAGGTTAAGACCAACCTACTAAGCTTGGAAGCAGGCGTAGGGTAGTCAGACTTCCGGTATTTTACAGGTTGCATTTTGGAGAGTGGGCGCGGGAATTACATGACCTGATTCCGCCATCACCATCGGACGATCAGACGTACGAGAGAGTCCACCCTTACACTGTTGAGTCCTCTATGGTCCAGGCTAAGTGTTATACCACTTCGTTTATACCGCGTACATCGAAGGATGGAACAATTTGCCTGCTGCGGGCTTCCCATCTGATTTTCAGGTGCCTTCAAGGCTTTACCGATTCTCTTCTAATATTCAGTTTGTCTGTAGGTACTTATGATATGTAAATACGAGTGACGTAAGGACTAAAGAGGTAGACGCCGGTGCAGGTACAGTCGGGCTCATTAGCAACGTTATCAGGCGAGCGCGGCCCGCGGGCGCTGCGCATAAAATTATGTCGATGCATTAGTATTAGGACTGGCTTATATGGCGATGTGGATTGTTGCATTTTAATGTCAAGTATTTAAGTCTTAGCAATTTATTTGCACTTTTTTGGTCTATTTAAAATAAGTGCTTTTGCTTTGATTTAATATTTCAAAAAACGATAATTTCATATGAAAGCATCTTACATTATAAAGCTGTCCCAGAGGACACGGTGGAGGTATGGGCTTGGGCGGAGCACCACCGTGTCCTCGTGTAGACAATCGGCAACGACCTCTCGCGTCGGGCCCTGGTTTACCAGGCTATGGTCTGAAGCAAGGAGGAATGGCAGGCGGTCGCCTCCGTCTGCGAAGCAATATCATTCTAGCGAAGGAGGAGGTCGCACACGTCAAGGAACGAACTTCTTATGACTTCGACTACCAGCCACGGTAGAGGGGGGCTTGTGGACGTCGAGCAATGGGTAGCTCGCCGTCCGGCCGTCCGGTAACTGGCCAGACCAAGCCCAGTCGTTAGCAGCGCGTAGATCACACAAGCTCTTCAAAGAGATGTCAGCAAACCGTAAGGGCCCAGCAAGGTCAAAGCCTATTGTGTCCACAAGTTGTGCGCAAGTGACCCCGGGGTTCACTGGAACTGGTTTGTAGTCAGTAAAAGTCTGACACATCCTCTCATTCGCTCTGCCCAAGGGCGGGAGATGTCATTGGATGATTTTTCCACCTAAATTAAACATTCACTCTATATAAGCAGAAACTAAATGGACACAAGCTGAAAGAGGAGATGAAGACTTGCTAAGGGGTCCAGACGAGATTTGCCTAGCACTAGCATATTTTCTTTTTTTGCATAACAAGTCCACATGGCAAAAATGCCAGGCATGTAAACCCGCTGCAGTACAATCGCATACAGCGTTGCACCGGATGGATGCATGCTTTTAGCGAGGCCGCGATACGACGAGTTTCGGCGACATCAGTCGATAAGGCAGACTTACGGCCGCGGCGACACGTACCGAGGGGATATCCAAACACATAGCGATAACAGTCTGCAACAGGCGAAACTAATATCTTGCTTTTATTGCCGACTGTACAGTCTCCAGCAAAAATACGTTACAACTTACGCAGAATGCAAAATATATCTGCTCGATTGGAACAGAAAAAACACCTTACCTCAAAATACGAGTAGTGTGGCTTCGAAAAACACTATTTTACTAACATCATACTCGACCCGGATATCGATTATTTTGGGAGAAAATGCTCCTGTTCTTGTCTCAGTTGAATTTGTAACTGAGTTAAACAAATACTATAAAAGTTATTATAAAAGTATTATAAACGAATTTTTGTCTCGTTTCTACAAATTATTTTTTGTCCATATTTTATTCATTTTTAAATATATATTTCTTAAAAAACACAAAAATTTACTATATATAATATTTTTAATTTCTCTATGTTAGGCGCAGCATGTCCTCTTTGGCACTTCTATTTTCGCGATCATCACTGCGATAATGTCATTAGTCAACTCCTTTACAGCCGTTTCATGTTTCACACAATCCATATCTTTTCTCTGGTCTCCCACTACCCTTATAACCATCGTAAAATATGATCATTTTGAAGATACTACATTCGCGTTAATTTCTAAAAGTATTAGCAATTAATTGTCAAACGCGCGAACTGTCAAACGCTCAAAGGTTAAATAATCATAGTTATCTGTAATTTTATATAATAATAAAAATATTCCATAAGAACCTTCTGACAATATCAGGCAAAACAAAAAATAATTAGCGATATTGGTGCTGCTGTTCACGCGTGATGACGTGACCGGGAAATAGGAATTCATTTTTATACATTTAGTTGATTACTTTTAGGAATAAACCCGTTTCTGCATCTCGCATAAGTGCAACGTATTTATGCTCGCGACTGTACTTATTTATTTGCACTCTACGTTTTTTTAAAGGGAATTTTAATGTGAGTATTATTTCACTCAGAGATCGTCCAAACTCATGCGCCGGCGCCGTTTGTAACCTACTAAGGTAATAACTTAAACATTTAATAAACCTCTCACGATAACCCTTTATAGGCCTTAATGTTGAGAGTATGATAGTTCGACAGTTATGTAATTAAAGTGTTTTATGAAGGTAAATAGAGCTCAGAATTGAATTATAAAATGTAATTGTAGTAATAAATTCAAGTAAACTATTTAAAAAGGTTCCGTCGGAGGCGCGTTGGCAGACGCAAATCTCATGTATAAGTTTATTCCATAAGCACTTTGCTGTGAAAGAGACAACCATTTTTTTGTAACTCTATGAAATCTTTAGTTAGGACATAATGCTAAAAGTCAAAATGTCAGATAATGCAGTTCTTAATTCACTTTAGATTCGTATTACCTTAGATGAGTAGAGAACTACTAATTCTAAAAATAAACTATAACACAACAGGCTATTTCTAGATAAGCGTGCTCCATCGTCGACCATATCATCGTGAGATAACTAACAACATTAAAAAAAAAAACTAGGATTTGTTTAATTCTACAATACAGGACTTCAATAACTTCCATTAAATGCAATCAATGTCCTTATGTTTGAGTAGACTTTAACCCTTCCACTGCCGCGCTATCACTACACCTTAGAACAATAAAGCATGTATTACTGGTCGCCCGGGGCGGCAATATTCCGCCTGATTTATCGAGCCCTGCTTTTGTTTACCCAGCCTCATTGGCGGGCCTGTGTAATTAATATCAACGTTAAACGCAAACGTTTATTTTTTGCGAAGTGCGCTGTGCGCAAGAGTCGATCGTGTATGAGATCGTGTATAGACGCTGGGAGGTTTCTTTGTTTGGTCTGTTTTGTGAGGATAGTTATGATTGTGAAGGTGGAAGGTGAGGTGGAAGGTGTTGAGAAGACTAGTTTTAAAGTGGATTTGTTTTGAAGAACAAGACACTCGAAATATGTGTATGCATGGAAATGACGTAACAGCAAAAAAGTCTAAGATCTGTTTCTAAGTTTAGGATTTAATTCGATCCCAAGTTGAATGGTCGCAGAACAATTATTTTTAACGTGGTTTTTTTTTTAAATTGAATTTAAGCTCCGCTGCAATTTTCTTTTTTTTTTGTTGTACAATAAAGGGTATGTGATATGTATCTATTAGAGGAACCAAAGAGTAACTACCCTTTAAGTTAATGCAGTTAATGTAAGTCTGAATAAAAACCGTTGCCTTATGTAAAGGCGACTTCAAAAGGGTACGGGACCTTCCCTGTTCGACTGTCAATGCGACACTTGTCACTCTGTCTTCCAGCAGGGCAACACCCAATTCCATCAAGCTGAAGGCCATAGGTCCTAAGGCATTAATGTATCCTGATGTGTTTTCAACGTTGGAACATTTGAAGCATCTTTACGCTGCCCTTTTCAAACAACAACATCTGAACAGGCAAGTCCCGTTGCACAATTACCGCCCACCTCGCGATCCATCACCGGATCCTTAGCTCGGCAATTAATATCAATGTATACACGAACTGGCGAATATCTCGATAGTTGGGACTTGGGAGCGAGTCAACAACCTGCGCTCACGTCACCCCGTCGTTTGCCCATCACTCAGAATGTTTATTTTTCAATTTAACCCGTCAGTGGCGAGGCCGGGCGGCCCCGCTGAGTTAGGGCCGCCACACACCGCGCCGACAGCTTACCGCGCGCACAACGCCGCCTACCGACTCCGCCCGCAACAACACAACCCTGCACCACTTGCCCCACTTGCTATTAATTGCTGGCTGTGGTTATTAGTTGATTAGTACGTTGGGTTATTTATTAGATTTGTGTTAATGTTAATATGTTGTTTGGACATCAATTTAAAAGCAGCGATTATGGTTTATACAATATTAATCTTATTTTATTATTGTTTAAATTGTTTTCTTGACAGCTGATGTTTATAAGGAGAAGTGTATAATTATGAACATTTATAAAACAGGCACTGTTTACTTAGTGCTTGTTAGTGTGTTATTAACTATCCCGTTAACTAAGCAAAACAAACAAGACAGTAGAAAAGGAAATAAGTACTATACATTTCTTTCAACCGATCTCGATTAACTCGCCTGCAAAATCATTCAAGACTTACAATCTCTATCGACAATGCAAAACAAATAAAACACAGAACGTCACACGAATACGACTATAAATATCGGTGGTGGGCAGCCCTGCAAACAACCCGTGGCACACAGGCGTCGAGACCTACAATTAGGGCCGGCCAACAAGACCACGACTCCTCGAGCGAGCGCCGCTAATACGCATCCACCAGCTAGTTACACACACGCCAACATTATTAGCGCAGAACATGCGCGAAAATGTTCCTTTACCACCAAGGAACATGGACTTGTAAATCGCAACCAGAGGTTTGAGGGTTAAACATCACTATGATGCTTTACAACTTTAGCTTTACGAACAGTTTTAGCCAAAACTACTCTTGTATACCTACACATAAGGATAAGGGTAAGCGTATGGTTAAAATTGCGTAAGTCAAGTATGGGAAAATTGTTCTTTATTGTTTATTGGCTCAACCATTCATCAATGAGTTATTACACCGAGAGTAGAGTAAAAATATTGGGTGAAAATTGATTTTTCTCAAGACGGATTGCACGAGACGGGCTTAAATCATCACGTTTAAACTCTTGTATGTGTTGTGCAATTAATTAGAATTAATAGCATGGAATTCTTGAGTTGAAATTAGAGGAGAAATAGCATATAAACTAAGAAGATTTTAAATACGAAACTTTTTTTAAAATCTAATGATAATTGCAATATACGAGTGTTTCGTAAGGAAATTAAGATGTTCTGAAGCTATGAAAACGAAAAATAGGTATATAGTATCTACAATTAAACACCTAGACCATAGTTAAGTTCAAGATAAGTTACTGGGTTCAGGTATCAAACACTGTCTAACTCTTATACCTCCTATACGTAAGCGGTATTCTAATTGACTGAAGGCACACCTGAGGCTACTGAGGAAACGCTATCATCTGCAGATCAAGATCATATTCTGCCAACTTCGTTTCCTCTGGTACATCACTCCACTCGAGTCACACCTCCTCAATGAAATAGACCACAGATGATGGGTGTGGACCACACGTGCGCCTGGCGCCGAGTACCAGGACCACACAGGCGGGAGGCGGTAGCCACCACTCTGTGGTTAACGTAGCGGAGGACAGCCGCAGGCAAAGGCTGCGGTGGACTGCTGGAGTGGGTCGCTCTTGGTAGGGCAACTACTATTGGGTTCAGTTTGCTCTTGGAATAATTTGACAATGAGACCGATACTAACTTGACGAGGAATTTCTACCAAGGGATCAAGCAGCTCCGACAAACCGCGACTGATGTAATGATGTGACGTTTTAAGTATGAGAACTATAGGATTTTTATTTGAAAAATAAAGAACTACCAAATCATATAAGAATCAACGAATATCGCAATATCTCAATCACGTCCCCCTCCTTCAACCTTACAGCTGCTGCACGAATTAGGAACTAAAAACGGTTTTAGGTCCTGACGTTTATTTCTTACTAATAAATCAAGCCTAAAAGTTTGTGTCCCAAATAACATTTAGCCTAACTAGTAAGATACCGCGCGTCGCGAGCAATCATTCCCACAAGATATACGGGTTTCTGACGCGATGACCGCGATTACAGTGATTATATAGCTCCGTGCGTGGTGGTACACCGGCCTATTATCCCAGCGCGCTTTATTGAAAAATTAATTCACTTCACTTATACCGCTGACATTTTTATAGGTAATTAATAGCAAGGTAACGGGATTCGTTTCGCTAGATGGTTACTTATCGTGCACTTACATGTTGATGTTTGCCTGGTACTAAAACTTTTACAATGCCTATTATAAATTCAACCTAGCGTTAACTTAAAAAGTGCCATGATAAAATCTTCTGCAAATCATTCTTTAAGGTAGTTTCTACTTTTAACTATTCTAAAGAAACTCTTTAAAAGATTAATTTTATTTATCAGCATTCGGAACGATTTAAAAACATCGTGTAGATGAAGAAGTAAGGTTCATTTGCAATATAAAGAAAGAAAGAAAAACAGTTTATTTACGCGAATTGACGCAAACTTAAAACTAAATAACAAACAATATAAATCCCAAAATTATGCGTTAAATGCTTTAGAGTAGAATTATTTCTGCATGTCATTCCACCAACAAGCGTCCTTGAGGTCTTCAACGTATAGTCGGGCTGAAGGTTTCCATCAATCCATATTTGTGGGCAGCAAGTGCAATGATTTCCTAACTGTCAGTCTGACAGTAAGTACCTACATCAGGGCTTCAGACCACGTCGCGGGTACGTGCCCCAAAACTACGTGACAATGCATATTCAACGGATCATGCAAGTTATGGATTTTTGGGGAAACAACTTCAAAATGTTTAAAGTTTGTTTGATCATTGGTGACGGAAAATAATGGCTTTTCAACATTCCTAACTCCTTGTCATGAAACACTCGTAATGAAATAAATGAAGCTATTTTTGAATTCATCATCATCATTCTGCTGAATATTCAGACAGAAGATACACAGTCGTATAGTACATTTAACTTTGTATTGTTCCCAAAATAGCTCAGCTCAGTTTCAGACACAATTCAACCATAAATCCATAAAATCCTTTGTGGTGACAGAACTGGGCATCGCCATCGCTGTTTACAAAATAAAACGTTATTTAAAATATCTTTAGCGAAAATTAAGAGCACTTTGTACTGGGTAATTAAAACTATAAATATAAGGAGAGAGCCACACGACCATTTAAAAGCAAAATGGCGCTTGCCAAGGAATTTTAAAACAATATTGTGACAGTGTTCATTACCTGTTTGTGGTTAATGCTCAATTATTACTCTCTGCTTGTGAAAAAGTTTGTTTGTCCGTCTGTACTATAGCCATCATGACAACGGCGTTTCTTTCTCAAGTCTTTCTGCATTATTTAAAGCTTCATTAGACAATCAAGAAATAAGCTACAACGACGTCTCATTATTTTTGTTGCTAGTCTCAACGTAAAGATCATGCAACCTATGCTATGACCATGCATCACACAATACCCAAGCTGGTTTTCACGGCAACACCCGTAACTAACATTGGTTGCGCGAATTTGCTGTGTGGACTGTAGATTTAAAAAGCGATCTAAGGTTTGTTAACAATATGCAGGTACTGCGTCTAGCGTTTGTTAATGGGATAAATGTATTAGAAGGAACACTGACCTTTAACCTCGAAAGTTCCACATGGCGCCGGCCGGCGAATCCCGAACTTCGTACTTTCAAGCACTGCCAGTTTCTGTATTGCACTACACTGTACTATTGTTGAGTTTTTGAATGGTTGGATCACGAAATAGCCAATTTTCTTGTAATTTCGAGCGGGCGTGTTAGCGGTGCGGTCACATTCACAATCGATGCACAAACGTCAAATCATTTCTTGCGGTCGTGCGGGTGGAGGGAAAACGGATGGTATAGGATTGCTAGGCCAAAAAAACAAATTACAAAAAACAAAGTCGCGGATCATAGCAAATTGGCGCAACCATTCCCCCCGGGTTTGAAGGGTTACCTTCAAAGAAAAGAAAAAAAAAAAAACAAAAGCGAAACTAAACCCTATTACTAATCTAAACTATCAATACTAGGTAGCGAAACAACTTATAACTAACTATGCCACTACTACTGATTAGGCAGAGGGCAGAGGCGAATAACCGGACGCAGGTACGATCCAGTTGCGGTTTTAACTTTTACGACTCGCGTTATTCCGTTCGAACCCGGAAAAACTTCTTCCACTACACCAAGAGGCCAGTGCAGAGGAGGCGCACTCTCAGTCTTCAGTATCACCACAGTACCGACTGTGACTGGATCTGAAGGAGTGTTCCACTTTTGACGCGACTGCAGCGTATGCAGATAATCTGTCCTCCATCGCTTCCAAAAGGACTGAACTAAGCTATCTAGCAGAGCGTGACGCGGGTGGAGCTGCAGTTTGTCAGTCTCGACATCTAAAGCGGGCAAATATTTAAGAGGAGTCGTCGTCAAGAAGTGAGCCGGCGTCAACGCTAGTGGCTCCGATGGATCACTAGACAAAGTCCGACACAACGGACGCGTATTCATCAACGCCTCTACCTGAGCGAGTACAGTGCTCAACTCCTCGTACGAGAGAATCTGTTCGCCTATGACCCGAAACAGGTGCGACTTAAGGCTTTTAATATTCGCCTCCCAATTGCCACCAAAATGACTAGCTGCTGGCGTATTAATCTGTCCTAGCTCAGAGGACACCGGTGTCCTCTCACATCCACGCCACTATAGGCCTTAATTCCGATGTTTAGAGTCTACTTTTGTATGAACAAGTTGGGTAGTTGTGGATCGAAGTGTTAAAACACCAATCAATGCGATTCTCAGCTAAGACATGGGCGAATTCACTTTGGTAGTACTTGGAGCGTAAGAATGTATGTAATTCCGAAATATTGCGTCGCGCTCCAACATAATTTGTGCCGTTGTCAGAGTATAAGCGCTTAACGGGACCACGGCGAGATAAAAATCGTTTAAATGCAGACATAAAACCCTGCGTACTCAAATCACTGGTTAACTCTATGTGAACCGCACGAGTTGTCATACAAACGAATAGGCAAATGTATGCCTTTGTGGAACGTATACCACGACCACGGGCAATAGTGACTTTAAACGGTCCAGCATAGTCCGTCCCAGTATGTATGAAAGGTTTCACCGTCTGTACAACACGACAAGAACGATGGTCGGCCATTTCCGGCGCGTTGAAACGCGGGCGGAGCTTAAAGCAGGGCACACATCTGTGCACTCTAGCGCGTATCAAATTGCGAGCGGAAAGTATCCAGTACTTCTGTCGAAGAATGGACATTAATAAATCGGGACCAGCGTGACAATTCACCTTATGGTGATAGTCCACCAACAAATCCAAAACGTGATCCCTGCGTGGTAGAACTACTGGATGCATTTGTTCAAACTCTAACTTAGCATTTCGCAGACGGCCACCGACACGAATGAGTCCGTCTTGCAAAAATGGTTTCAAATGTTGAAGTGCGGGACTACAAGGTTTATGTGATTCTAAACTACGAAATTCTATTGAAAAATAAAATTTCTGCAACTCTCGAAGTACAACTGATTCAGCTCTATCCAAATCAGCTGCGATTATAGAACCACGCGATGGTAATAATCTCAAAAATCTTAGGACATAAACTACACAGCGTAATAGTCTCGACCAAGACGAGACTCGATTAGACAACAACAAAACAACTGACTCTTCACGCGGAACTGACACTACAAGCGTATGTTTCTTCTCCTCGGGTGGCTCTGAAACAGTAGCGGGGTTAAACGGAGCATTTGGCCACTCGTTAGGAGTGGTATGAAGCCAGGGAGGGCCACAAAACCAAAGCGGATGATTTAAAATTTGCGCAGGAAGCAAACCACGTGAGAGACAATCAGCTGGGTTTTCTGTTCCAGCGACATGGAATATATTTTCCTCTGCGGAGGCACGGGAGCCACCGAGCGAAAAAATATCACCCTTGAAAGGGAGCGCGACAACATAACGACCATCATTATCACGAGTAGTCGTGCGGGTATAAATCTCCTCAGTGACCCGATCCTCAGGGCTGAGAATAGGCGGGACATTGACCTCTTCAATCTCCCAGAACTTGCGGATGGTAGACTCAAGCGGCGGCTCGACGGTGCAACAGTGCGACACAGTCGAGTAACTATTTAAATAAGCGGGTGCGGAGCCAACTATAACAAACCCGAGAACTGTTTCCAGTGCGTGCGGAGCGGGGTACATCGGAAGACCTTGCATTTTACGTGACAACTGGAGATGCGGGAGAATCGAAGCACCGATCAATAGATCGATATCTCCAGGGAAAGCGTAATTTCCGTCGGCTAACTGCAAGTTCTTAAACTCCGTCAGCATGGACGTGTCAACCGGTACCGTGGGCAACCGCTCCGTAATCTTATCTGCGACTAGCGAATCCATTTCAAACGAAATATTACGATTAAAGCGTGAACTAAATATTATTTTAATGGAACCGTGAATGGTTGCCTTTAAACCTCCAAAACCTTTCACTTCTGAGCGGGATGACCAATTATTAAAACTAAAACCAAGACGTTGACAACAATCCCGAGTAATAAAATTACTCTGGGAAGCGCCATCTAGTAGCGCTCGAACGGTGTGCGGTTTGCCAAAGGCATCTACAATGACAACTTGCGCGGTCGCAAGTAAAACGGTAGTGATTTGAGTACCAGCGGCGGAAAGCGAACACAATGTTACGTCGTTTGCACTTGCAGCAGGCCGCGCGTCACAAGCGTCGCGCGTCTGCGCAGGCTGCTGCTGCGATGGCAGCTTACTACTCTCAAAATGTAAGAAGGTATGATGTCTAGCTAGACATTTACGACAGCTACCACCACTGTTACATGACGTAACCAGATGTTTGTCACTTAGACAATTAAAACACAAATTATTAATGCGGACAAACTTGTAACGATCACTAGGCGATAATCTCTGAAATTCCGAACACTTGTACAGCTGTGTATGGCTACCCTTACACAGAGAACAGTCAGGTGTTGAGGCGGTATTAACTAGCGTATGTGCAGTCTTGACTGACTTCGATGACGCGTCTATACGGCGATCGGAACCTGTCCTATTTGTGGCTTCATGACGTGCCGACGTGCGCTGCAACACCTTAATATGGTCGCGAATAAAAGATTCTAAATCTTCGAACTTAGGTATTTCTTTACCGCGCTGAGTCGTTTCAAACAGACGAACAGTTTCAGGATCTAATTTCTTTAAACCGATATACAAAAACAAAAAGTCACAGAGGTCATTGACCTTTAGGTTCTTTACTGCACGAACAGATGATGCGAAAATATTTAAAAACTTCTCTAAATTATGATCGTTACAAACGGAAAAACTTTTCAAATCGAATAATTGATCTAAATATGCGGTGGCTACTAATCGCTTATCTTCGTATTTTGTTTTTAAAGTGTTCAAAACTAAATTGTAATTTTCAGCGCTAAACGTAATTCCAGCACAGACAGCCTTTGCCTTACCGGTCAATTTTTCTACGAGATAATGCAATCTCTCGTGATCTGTCAGCGATGTGTTCCTATGTATTATATTTTCGAAACTATCTATAAATAAATTCCAATTTCGAATGTCACCATTAAATTCAGGTATTTGAATTGGCGGCAATCGTGGGCGTTCGCGAGGAGGGTTGGATAAACCACTCGCGGGGGGGGGAGTCTCTAAACTCCTAGCAATACGTTTGATACGACAATACAAGTCATCAAAGGACGACAATGCCTGATAACTCACACAGTAATCAGGATTTAACTCCAACTCTAAAATGTTTATATTATTAATTGTAGATTCAAAATCCGCGCGCAAACTATCTAAAGTTTCCAACGAACACAAGAAAGCATCTCTAATCGCCAGATCCGAGGTTTGCGAAGATTTATCACAAATCGATTGAACACGTGAAAACTGTGAGTCCCTTTTAGCGTATAAAAGCTTTAACTGAACCTTTAAATCAGTACTAACCTTGGTTCCCTTAAGAGACATCTTGTTTTGATATATTCACACTATACACTCAAACAAACACTTAACGAATTATTAAGTAAGCGATAATCATCAGATAACAATATGGTAATATTGTAAACAACAAAGTGAACGGCGAACGAACGGAATAACATATGCGTATATAATCTATGGTTTATCCGTTTCCTACAAATATTCACTCAACAATGAACGGGTATTTTTGAAATGCGTCTACCTACATGCAATTTGTAGGACTTCCGAATGAATTTTGTCAAGAAAAAGAATGCGATCGATTTATATCTACGCTGATATTTACGTAGCTAACTATAATTATGCGGTGCGGTTGACGGCGTAGGTACCGTAATTATCAATGACTCTTTAACTATACGAGCGAAATAACGTATAGTTGCCTAAATGCCTAGATGCGGGTTTTCTACTATTATATCTAGGTAAACAGGCGCGTTGCGTTTATTCCCTATGGAACAAATACTATATTGCGAAATTACAAGAAAATGATTCACGATCCTGCTCGTATGGACCAAAAAAGTAATGGTTGCGCGAATTTGCTGTGTGGACTGTAGATTTAAAAAGCGATCTAAGGTTTGTTAACAATATGCAGGTACTGCGTCTAGCGTTTGTTAATGGGATAAATGTATTAGAAGGAACACTGACCTTTAACCTCGAAAGTTCCACATGGCGCCGGCCGGCGAATCCCGAACTTCGTACTTTCAAGCACTGCCAGTTTCTGTATTGCACTACACTGTACTATTGTTGAGTTTTTGAATGGTTGGATCACGAAATAGCCAATTTTCTTGTAATTTCGAGCGGGCGTGTTAGCGGTGCGGTCACATTCACAATCGATGCACAAACGTCAAATCATTTCTTGCGGTCGTGCGGGTGGAGGGAAAACGGATGGTATAGGATTGCTAGGCCAAAAAAACAAATTACAAAAAACAAAGTCGCGGATCATAGCAAATTGGCGCAACCAAACATTATTTTCCTCATTTCCAATTGAAAAGCCATCTAACTCTACCTCGTAGAATGTGAAAACTATAATTGATAAATTTTAATGTATCTTCGCAGACCCTTAGGCCGTGTTTACGGAGACGCGACGCGTTGCGCGGCGCGTTGGGCGTTTGATCGTACATTGCAGCAGCGGCCGACACGCCGCGCAACGCGCCGCGTCTCTGTAATCGAGCACTTACGACATAACGTGTAAAATGTCAGGTGTGCGAGCGAGAAAGAAATTGAACTGTTCAAGGGACGGTGCTATATGGGGTGTATGATGTGTCTGAACAGTTCAGTTTAGGTCGTCAAATGGATCGTGTTAAGAGGTCGTGGTAGAGCCTCTCGTCTACCCCATTGATGTGTGCCTCTCCTTCATCGTACCGCACTATAATATTCACCTTAAAGGAAATTATTAATTTACGTTATCATCAACAACAGTAAGCACTTGGCAGCTGCTTCTCATGGCTCCGTGAGACTGTTCCATATTTTCTGTAAGCTGCGAATAATGTTACGTAACATTATTAGCGCGATTTTAATTACGATAGCTTTAATTTAACATTTTCATTATTATGTTTATGGCATTTAATATTATTAATTGATACTCATTTATTCCTCTTTTAAATAAAAAAATATGTTCTTTAGTGATGGGCATTAATACCTTATTAACAACTTTGACTATGCTACTGTTATAATTTAAACTTATAAGTATCAATCTCAAGACCTCTCGGTCGTCAGGATGCCTTAGTCTTCAGTTTTTCTACTACAACTTCATTTCTTGCAGCATCATCAATATTGGTTTCATTACTCCATCAGAGCTAAGCATCTACAGAGCTCCTTTCAGCCATGCTACCCTGGTAAGAACGATTCTCATTCATATTTTACCCGAGATCTCTTATAGGAACCAAACTACGGGCAAAGCCATGAGTATACCTCATGACTTCTGGCATATACCTACCTAAAAGTAGCCCTGTCGTATAATCCGATGTTGTATATAGTTACAACTCAGTTTTACGCGAGCTAAATTATTTGTTTACCTCTTTAGTCGGAATTATAACCCCGTTTCAACATATTTCAAGCTTTTTTAAGTTTCTTAAGATTTATTCGTATTTTCTTCGAATTTGCAGAAATGTAAAGTTAAACACTTTGGCATTTAAGATCTGTATGTTTATAAACCAGTAAAGGAAGTCAAGGAACTTTATTATTTTAGAACTTCGTGAGTAGTACCTATTAAAAAGTTAAGGCACGCATATCAAGGAACATCTCCACACTGGACTTCTTACTCCGTTAGTTAGGGACTTAAAATAACTTCACCACAGACATAGAACCTAGAGGAATAGACGTAAAATAATTTTACTTACTTACCTTGTGGCTCGAAGTTCACAGCAAAAATCAAATAACTTACCTGAGAACAAGAAAAAAACAACGTTAGTGCTGGTCAATTGCATCTACAGTTTGTTTTGTAGTTGAAGACATTTTGCTATCAGCACACGTAGGTCGTAACATTATCTAGCTCTATAGTGAAGTTTTTATTACAAACAAACGTGTGAGAATAAATCCGTGTCAATCATAAAAAACCTCGAACAGCCGTATTCATCCTTTTAGTGCCGACGCTTAACAAAGTCGTGTCCCAAGCAAATATCCACGGAAACTGCTGTTAGGCGCCATAACCGAGAGCTATGTGAGAATGTCGTGACTCGGGTCTATTGCCAGTACCTACTACGATCCTTACACACGCACGCCTAAGAAAAAGTAACCAAACCACACGTGTTACTTGCTCATCAATTAAAATCAAATTAACAATTTGCCTGTCAAAGGCAATTTTCATTGTTCGTACTAGGATAACATAGATACAACTAAGTTTAAGCCAAATTATTTTAAACTTTAAGCATTTAAACTAAGATGCAAATTCTTTCGTCAGTGTGTCAGTAGTCTTATAAAGATGAGTGGCTACGCGAACAAATTGTGTTGGACACTGGCCGCCTATGCCTTATTGTTTTTTAATGGCCCGTCCCGCCCCCGCCGTGCCTTCACCATCCATCATCCTCCTTAACATCCACTTTTGACGTTTTTTCTTTAAAGTTGTACAAATAAAAACGAGTCGAATTCCCCACGGCGCTCACTGACATTCCTTAGAAAGTTAAAACAACATATAAATTAATAAACGATCGTAAGGGTTAGTGTCGGTATACTCAGGATAGCGTTTATTCAAGCCCGATTAAAATACAATTTAAAGTTTATAAGGTTACATACTTCAAACGGTTCCTCTGTTAGTATGAGAGCCTGGTCCTAGTGCCATACTAAAATATAAGTCTAGTCAAGTCATTTCATTCAGTATTTACCTACGCTCGTAGCTACGAAGTCTGGAAAGCTTTTTCTATAGTCACTCTGTTTGCTTGAAAGGTGGCTGTAGCTTATCGCAACATATAACTAATTCATTGTCTTTCAACAAGCATACAGTAAAACTAAAATTTCAATATTTTTCATGCCTCATTTAACCAGTACAAAAGTGACCTATTAAATATTCCACCCAAGGCAAGTGTCCCATAAACTGGCTATCAGCAGTACAATCGCGAACAGTTCGATCGACATCAACCCATCTGCCGTCGATAGCACATAGTACCTATACGTCATGGGCCCCTGGTAACAACTTACGGGGTCATTAATACTAACCTATGTAAATTCGTGTCATTCTAATGAGACGTATGGGGCATTCAGTTGTGTTTTGATGGGGTATCTAAATGAGTGAATATATTATGTGCTGATTACGGTTAAGTGACAGAATTTGAAGTGAAAATATTTATAGACTGAGTACATTGGTTGTGAGGTCTGACCGTTATTTTGCACATACGTAAAAACATGACAACGTAACTCAAAAACGCAAACTGATAGCATACTTTACTCTTTTGCAGTGTCAAAGAACAAACAAATGCTCAGTCGATAAACATGATACCAAAAGACTCAATCCTATAGGTAAATACTTAATCACATCATGTATTAAGCAGATCCCTAATGGAAATGGAAACCACTAGAACCGCTAACACAATCAACAGATTACGCAATTGTTCGCGAGTAAGACTTACAAAAGAGCTTTAGATCTCGCACAGTAAATATTTGATTATGGAATATGAAAAAAGACCCTGAGCAAAATGGTAACGTTGAAAAAATCGAGTGAAACCCGTTAATCGAAAGTCTACATCGGCTGCTGATCTTGTCTACAGTATAGAATACGGATAGGTAGTCGTGGAAGCATCTAAGCATGCTAAGCATGTTTTTTTCCTCTTATCCTAGAGTACCTACATCTGAAGGATGGACAGTAATTTAGCCCTATATATAGACTAAGAAATAATTTGATTATATCCTAAATTAATAAATAGTCTTTACTAAACATGTGTCCAATAGCACTTTTTATTGTCTCTATTATAACTATATATTAGGTAGCACTTTTGCTGCATTCCACTATTCACTAATCCGAACGGTTTTGTTCTTTTTAGTCTTCTCACTATGTTAGTGTGGTCGAGAAGCTGGATTGCCTTGTTCACATGCTGAAGTTTCTTCTGCAACTTTTTTTAGTTTTTATCTTTGTCAATGAACTCAACTTTTAGATCCAGATAACATACAAACGTTGAAGATAAAGTGGGCATGAGTACATCTAATTCTAGGATTTCAAACATAACTCTTCAATATTCTGTTGTTGCCCTATCTATGTCTTTTTTTATGGTAGGTAAAATCATCCAATGACAAGTCCCACCCTTGGGCGGGGCGGGAGATAGTGTCAGACTCTTACTGACTAAAACCCTACCCTGTCCCTTCATTGCCTTTGTTCCAAGGCCCCGGGGTTCCCTTTCACCTAACCTTAGGCCCCAGCCCTACCTATGTTTGTGTGCACATTGATTCGAGTTGGATTTCTCATCGATCTATTGCATAGTGAAGCGCAGGCGTCCGCTGTCTGGCATGTCTACCTTTTAGAACGCCCAGTGTATTGAGAGGAGTCAAGTGAAGCTACCAAATTTGATCTTTATCTAATTACTAAGGTCTTTTTACATAGCTTAGGTAAGATAACAGCAGGACGGAAATATGCATCTTGATGAGATGAGGGAAGAGCATAGGTACGAGTAGTATTGTATGAATCCGCCAGCTGTCACCCGCATCATGCTAGAGCATAGCAATGGTAGTGTAGGTGGTAGAATGTTTTGTTGAAGTGGTAAATATGAGTGTTTTAATATTTTTCGTGATCGTGGAGACAGCTTATTGACACTCACCTTTATTGTCAGCTTTTGGAATTTTTAAATATTTATGTAATTTATTTACTGATTTTAATTAAGAATTTGTAAATTCAGGAAGTGCGACACATTAGGACTCCACATAGCTCATTCTTTATAAGCAAACAATTTCCCACTAGGTCGTTCGCTGGAAGCGTCACAATAAAAAACTAAATGTTCAAAAGCACGCTAACTAACGAGATCCCAGCAAAGTTTTATTGTTGTTGTATAGCACCCATAAAAATGGCGCCTGTCGAACTTTTATTGATCCGTGAATGGTCGACGAATGGCCCGAGACCTCTGTTACGACCAATTTAACCGATATCAATTAGCGATGTTTGATTTACTTGAAAGGTAATAAATTAGTTTTCAATTTGCATGGAATCCTTTAGAATTTGTTATTGGCACCTGAGAGACTAGGCGACCATGACTCAGGAGAAGGATTAAAAATCATTCTAATATTTTATAGCCAGTGAATTGGTGATGATGTGAATTACACTTGACTTGACGGGGACGGGACGGGTTGCGATGAATGTCGGAATTTTAAAACAATTACTGTCCAAGGGCTTCCACTACTGACTTGGGTAGCTTTTGTAATAAGTTACATATTTACACGGTTCAAAAGTAACAAGATATGTTTTATTTGTTTGTCATTAATCGCGCTGCGCTCACGCACGCCGTATGATTGACGCTCACCGCCGCCCGCGCAACGTTTTACATATAAATTACCAATTACAGACCCCTCACAGATTTCACAGAGTAGCAGAGGTGGCATTTTTACGATATTTATAATGTGTATTTATTCGTACATGTTTATTTTAGAAACGCCTATTAAATTAGATATTTTTGTAGGCGTAGATAATGAAGACTGGATTTTTAATCGACGTGGATTGCATTGATTTGTATATTTTATCGATAAACTAGCTTCGATTGCCTAATTGGGCTCACACGCTCTGCGTAGGAATGCAGCGACCAATCAGAGAAGTATTCAAATATGTCATCATTTATATCTTTGTAAAGACAGTTATACAATATAACCAACTCTATCAATTAAACAGAATTTTGTTAAATTTCTTCAGAAGGTTAAGGCAAAATTTCAAGTTGTCCTCGTTTCATGAGATAACTTAGACACTCGAGAAAATAATATTTTGGATTACTTTCTCTTCTTCTTCAAACATACACGCAATTACACTAAAATAATCGATATGGGTACAATATATTAGTGGTAATCTATACATTGTAAAGCACCTCCTGACTAACCTAACGGTAGCCACTTCTAATAATGAGTAATGAGCTACAAAGAATACAGGATAACAACTGACGGGCAATTGATGGGAAGCATACCGCCGCATCGCTTCTGCCCGCCTGGTTACAGACTGCATTAAATAGACACCGCTCATTAAATTCCGTGATTGATTTTGTGGCAAAACCAATACAGTAGTCGCTACCGGTATGATTAGTAATTAAAACATGTCTAATAATACTGAGATAGACAAACAAGTTGCGCACGACCGAACAGTCCGTTTTAATGAGTTGACATTGATAAATGACTACCGAATTGTGAATTAGCATAAGATTCGAATAAGTTTCAAGATTCATTCATACAGAATTTACAAACTGATTCGCAAAGGAATTTAGAACGTTTATTATAATCTGAGAGGACACGGCTCGGGTCTGGGAAAGATAAATTGCATGACGTGTAGCTAGAGAAACTAAACTGCTCAACTACGTAATGCAGGAGGTATTTAATTTTAATGTTCTTAACAACAGCAAATCTTTCAATCAGATACCAGGCAATCATAGGATATCAGGCATGGTGAGTAGGCAAGCCGGCCCACCCGCCGCGCGGCCGCGGGCACGCACGCGCGCTCGCCAAATTGCCCAACTGATGCAAAATACCCCCTTGAGGTTACAAGGTCTCTAACGGTTCCTTTCATGGTAGAGCCTCTTGTCTCTTATACTTCCTGAGGATCATGGTAAAATGTTGCTAACGGTTGGCATTCGTTTATATTTGCAATATTCACTTGAAGCTATCTCATTTTCATATTGGTTACACGGACAATGTTCTGTGAATTCCAACATAACGAGAGCTTTATATCCACGTGCATCGAAATTGATTGTGAGAACATTAGCAAGAATGTCACACCGCCACATAGTACCAGTTCCCATATTCCAGCGACAATTTCCTGGAACATTTAGCATTACACTTATAATATCGTATTGCTTTCCTATCACGTTCAGAGATGACTTTATTTTGATATTGCACGCTTGTACTTTATCACCCATTGTGTTTTTATTCTCACTCCTACGTGCCTCAATGTCGGCGCCTGAAGTTTGTACATATTTCACTAATACACGTTACATTGTCATTCGGAAAGGTGTATGAACTGTGAAAGTGCGCTTTGAATGAGTGTCACACGAGCCGACGAGCCACTACCTGCGTCATCATGGCGAGCTGACAGCTACGGACTGTAAGAAAATTTCTGATGGGTTTGGCATCAGTAGCGAAAAGTTTTCTTCTTTAATCTTTTGAAAGCCGTAATTAAAGACACAATAGAAAGACAATAGGTGTGCGAACGCCGGCGTTCGCTTGGGGCTTGAGTAATAAACATAAGCCATCTGTGATAAGTTTTTCTTTTCCTAACCATTTCTGTCCCACCGCTAGGCTAAAACTCTCCCAAGTCCTCTCAGAAAAGGCGAGATGATTTAGACGCGTACCATGAGGACTAGTTCGAGACGGTAACTTACTATCATTGGAATAAACCACTAACCAAAATCAATTTGTGTCAAGAGCCTACTGCATTGTGTAATAACAAAATATCACAGCGAGGAAACATGTCTACTTCCCCGTTTCAATTTTGTAAAATAAACACAGAAGTGTCGTGGAGCAGGCTATAACGATTCTGTTTTACTGAGCTAGCGTGTTCCGCGCGAATAATGTACCGGCAGATACGGGGCTTTTTGTTTTGCTAAACGGGCAAAGTTGTTGCGTGTCGTCCACAGTCAAGTCTCAGTCCTGTGGTTGGGATATTTTCATCCTTACTTACTTTACGTGTCACTGCCTAATCGATAGACCAACCTTGGAGGCGAAAAGGTCAACCAGACAAAAATATAATCATTTATCATTTTAAGAGACAAACGTTTAGATTATTAAGCAAATCTCTTCAATTTATATGTCGAAGAACTTGAGAGTGTTCAATTTATAAATAGTTATGTATTCAAAAATCTGTTAGAGATATTAAGCATTCGTGTTGAACATTGATAGAATTAATGTGACATCCAATAAATATTACGAAACGCGTCAATGCAGAGTTAGAAAATATTATTATTATCTGCTAACACAAATTAGGAAACGAACTCCCAGGAGGGACATATTTAGCCAATCCATTTCCTAGTGTAACCAGGAACATATGAGGAGATTTTTTCGTTTAGTTTTTCAGTACAGTATCAATTAGGAAACGTTCTGTGAGATCCGCCTCGACGTTAGCGCTCTGTTGGCGGCAATTAGTGTTGCTATGGCGCCCGCGGGACACCGCCGGATGCCGGAATGTCTGAACTCCTGGCGCGGTATGCGACCCTGGTAATTATTCTCGTGTGATGCACGGTCTATTGCTCCTGGTGACTAATTAAAAACAATTTCCGTGATTTATTTATTAGTGTTCGGTTATTTATGAGTCCACCCCAAATAGAGCATAACGTTATAAACACATTTTAACAAAAAAATAGAGAAATTAGCTACATGTTTATGATTATTAGCTGATAAGGCATATGTGAAAGTGCATGTAGAGCTCTTCGTTAAGTGACGGGGCACTTAGACTTAAGATCGAATTGTTTACCTTTACATGTATTAGTGTACTCATTGTTAAAGAGCCAAATAAAATAAATAAATACATGGTCATTGGCCATACTAATAGATTTTCCTTACCCTTAAACTTACGGCACCAAGTTTACTGATGTCTAGACGCCACATACGATTCGTTCGCATAAATACACACACACTGGTTCAACGATACGGATATATCAATTAAACTAGCCTGTTGTAAGTGTTTTATCTCTAGTAAGTAAATAGTTGCATGTAACTTACTGTTTTCCTATCCAAGTAAATCAAAGATGGTAATCTAAGCACGCACAATATCAAGTAACAAGACTCCTATACAATTAAACACGAAAATCATAAGAACGCAAGAAATTTCATATAGTAACGACTAGTGATGAGCAAAGCTATCTATCGATAAATCGGAGACGCGCAGCGGGGGCCGGCTTATCGACTCGACATCTGGCGCCTAAATTCTTACATGCAACGTACACCGGTTGTAAATAAGGCAGGAATCGCCACTGACAGACAGAGAGACCAACGGAACAATATACGACTGTAGCTAAGCTGTGAGTAGTATGGATATACCTTTATCCATACTTAATATTGTAATTGCGAAAGTATCAATCTGTTACATCTTCCCAGATTGACCATGTCCTGAAATAGAGGATACTTTTTGTCCCGGGATATCGTATCCTTGGGACAATATCAACTATCACACAAGCAAAGCCGCTAGCAGAAGCTAGCAATAAATAAACAGTTTATAGTAAATCACTTGTTAAAACCTTCAATAAATCAAGAAACTGTCTGAGCCAATTCAAACGAGCATGGCTTTTATTCCTGTTTTATACTAGTGAATAAATCAATTTATAATTAATATTTAAAAAAAAAACTATGAGAAAAACAAGCGATGTAACGATCAACAAGAATTGAACTCCCGATATTAAAAAAGTGTAAAATGGTGACAAGAGCCGTCCCATTTGTTTACTTTATTTGCCTTTGCAAGAACTCAAACCATAATACTTCTTCACAATATTCAAGTATTTGCAAACACTCGAGGAGATCTTCAAAGTCATAACGTCAGCAAAAGCTTATCAGTTTTCACAATCAAACATTAAATAGAATGTAGAAACGACAGGTAGACACTGAGTTACAAACCTGCACTTGCCCACACCTTTCAAATATCAACTCTAACGCCTCATAAACAAGGTTCAAAGCACGATTGATAAGGAACTTATAAATTTGAGGAGTATAATGACACGTGTCAGTTTTGCTGAGAGCTGTCAGATTGGAGTAATATATTTATTTTCGGTGCCGCGGCTGCCGTGCTGCCTCCGTCAATGATGACGTGAGAACCGTACCGGAATACTTCCTGAGAGTCTATGAGATGCTGGTACTTTCGGGGTTTTGCAAGTTTTTTGGTAGATTTGTTTGAGTGAAATTCAGTGGCTATTTCATTTATTCGCAAATTGATTCCTAGTGAATATTGTGGTTTAAAATTGGTGTACTTTATAATCTTACGTGTCTACGCAACTGGACAATATCTGGAATCATTGAAACAGGCGCGATCTCGGTAAAATGGAGCTGAGAATATTATTATAGTTTTGATTACCTCAGTGAAGTTTTCCGAGAAGGTTGACTTGATACTTGCTGCTAATTTTAAATATTATAAAAATATTAGAAAATCTACATCCATATTCTAATGGTAAACCAACTAACTATCCGTACGAAGCCATGCCTTAAAGGACTTAATATGAAAGTCAATAACATTGAATTAACAATAAAAAATTGGGTATAAGCAGTAAGTTTAACAATGGAAATTATTTGACATATTAGAAAATTGGATTTTACAGTATTAGGAAAAAAATGCCATTGTAATAAACGATTTAAATAAACAATGAGTAACCTGTAATCAAAACTGTGTCAAAGTTCACTGCTGCTAACTTATGTGTCACTAGTCCATACAATCCTTATGTTATTGCAAATTAAACGTCCAAGCGAGGCAATTATTACAAAGGATTCACTTAGAGTATGTCATGTATTTAATTAGGAAAGTACTCATAATTATGTAGATCAATGGCGCACTGGCTATGCTAGTATATTGGGTCTGTGTGTCTGTTTGCTTTCAATTGATTAATTTTGAATTTCTGGTAGCATGCTTTATTTACTCGTTCGTAAATCCCTCGTTCTTGTCATAAATGAAAGTATCCATTATATCAAATAGCTTTTCATGAATGAAAAAATAAATTTTTAGCAGATATATGGTATTTACTCGGTAATCATAAAGTTATAACAGTATTTCTGGAGTCAAATCACATTGATGAAAATATAATTATAATTAATGCATTTTTCCAAGAAAAATATCAATCCAATTTTTATATTAAATAATATCTAAAATAAAATTATTCATCACATTTCTCCATTGCCACCCAGAACACAATTTCCATTTACAAAAAATGTGAACTAAAAAAACAGGCATTAATTTATCAAAAGTTTAATTATGAAATATGCACCAATAAATCGTTGCCGTTTGTACGAACGACAGGCATAGCCGGGATTCCGACTGTGTACGTGTTTTTTGTCCCTCTCGCAGCGACTATAAACACGACACGGTTAATTAAAACGGTATATTAGCATAAACAAATAAAATGCCCCATTACGAATTCAATTTACAATCTTTGAAATCGGTTAAATTAGTCGCAGTAAATAATATCTCGGATACAGTTTCGATAATAGCCTTGGGGCGCAAGCCACGAGCTGAGCGGGTAAACACCTCAGCTGTAGGGGCTTGGCAGTAGGGATGGTTATCTAACATCGAAGAATCAATTTTATAGGCCAAGAAAATCGTCAAAAATTTTTCAAATCGATCTTCATGGTCGATTTTGTGAATCGATCTTTTTTTAAGACTTGAAATCGAGATTCGATTTTTTGCCTGTGGTATGCAACACTATTATAATTAAATAACATTTAAAGAACTTACTTTTCACAAGCAAATTTTTATGTGAATGGTGTGGCACACCCGATTACTGATGAGTAGTCATGAATTACATGTGCATTGTAGGATCATCTGCACCGTGCTTTTTAGGATTTAGTGCTTGCGAGGTAACCAACAGATCGATCTCCAGAAAATCGTTATTTTAGAACTCGGTTTATTACTGAATCAATTCTTTACACTTCTATTCGAATCAATTCAAAAATCAATTCAAAGAATCGCCATCTCTACTTTGCAGGATCATCTTCTGACCACATACCATCAGAATTTGAAGCGGTGGAATTTCTTGGAGGCAAATTGTTATTCCTAATTTCGATCCTAAAGTCGATAACATAAGACAACTGTAGGTGCAAGTGTCCATTAAATTAGTATACATATTAGGAGATCATTCCACAAACAAGGTTTTGATGTGTCGATTTGAATACCCTTTCCTATATATCGAAGTTTGAAGTTTAAGGAGAAATATGCTAAAGTAAAGATCCCGCTTATCCCGCTACAGCTTATAACATGAAGCACCGAGCATGTGGTGTGGCGTCACCCGCGCTGTGGATCGATGCCTTCATTTAAATTTGGTGCGTGGAATATGGTAAATAGTGCAAATTATTAATTATACGATTATTTTATACAATTAATGTAACATTTGATTGATTCACTACCGCTCTGTGATGCATAATTTAATATTTTATGTGGTGCGTTGCAGTCTGAATGTTACTCGTATTTAAAGATTTCCTCCTAAAATATTTTAGTTTTGAAGCTATAATTTTTTTGACTGGCCTGTTGGTCTAGTGGCCCTGACTGCTATGCCGGAGGTCGTGGGTTCGATTCCCACTCAGGACAAATGTTTGTGTGATGAGCACGATTATTTTTTCTGTGTCTGGGTGTAATCTATCTATGATATGTATGTATTTAAAAATATGTAAGTATGTTTATCAGTCGTCTAGTATTCATAACACAAGCTCTGCTTAGCTTGAGACTAGACGGCGTTGTGTGATAAATATTATGGAATATATAATCCTATATAATCAGATAACATACAATATTATGTTTGCTTCATCAAATTAAGCTCTAAATCCTTCTAATATTCTAAACTGGCCTCTGCCAGAGCTTCGCCCGTGTGAAAGCAGCTGTCTGTAAACAAACTATGGACCCTCGTTTAATTTTTTTAGGGGGTGAATTTTAAGAAACCCTATCTTATTATTTGTGTAAATGATATAAGTAAACTTTGTGCTAAATTATCATCGTATTAGGTCCAAGGGTTTAGAATGAGCGTTGCTGAGTTAATGAGTCAGAATTTTGAATTTTGCCTTTCATGTATATAAGATGTAGAAGTTTAAACTATGTTTTTACTCACACATGCGTCTGATTGAATATGACACTTATGTAAAGAGTTTATAATCTGAATAAATACATTTAAAACTATTTCTCCTAGTCTGAAGCACACGCAAACGAAGTCAATATTCGCAGGGAGGTCGATAATGAGCTACGGGATTTTTCGTAATAATTACGATCTTGGAACGCGAGGGGCAACTGAAGAAACACGGGTTAGTAAAACTCTGCCACTTTCTCGCTTCACCCAGAGCGGGAGAAGTCATTTGATGATTTCTAACCCCAAAAGTGCATAACTGGTAACTCTAGTAAGTATTTCGTTACTAGCTCCTGCCAGCGGCTTCGCTTGAGTGAGAGCAAAATTGTTGAGAGAATAAGAGAACATAGTCCTAGGATAAAAAGTCTCAATGTCATTTTATCTAGTATGCCATGACATGGTCTACCCGTGTGCCAAGTTTCATCCAAATTCATTCAGTTGTCAGAGCATGAAGAAGTAACAAACGTGCACGCAAACTTTCACCGTGAGAGTGTTAACCATTACATGTACACAGTTTTGCTGGGCTTTTAAACCTGTGACGATCTGTCAAGATAATATCTCCGCAAGCCATACCATCATTTAATATCAATGGTTGCGTAGATATCTCTTACATTACAAACGTAACGTCAATCACAGTATTAGGAAAGCAGGAATTAACAGTAATTACACTTGTCCATATGATACGTGCACAGGTATGCCGCCCCCCCTCGTACCGCACGCCCCCCCCCCCTCCTGTGTGCGCACGCGGCGCGCGGCGGGGCGCCATTGTCCCGCTGTCAGGCAGACCCGCGCCCCACACAACGAGCCGGTGGGCACGACCTGGCTGGTGAAGTATCGATACTGCTAGTCAGGTTGTGATTCGACTAGTTTCGATAATGACGATAATGTCCACAGATCCATAAGACTACATTATGCTAAGATTAGAAGAGAATATACATTTATTATTTCGCCTAGTAGTTAAAATACTCTCCAGCCTCTCATAAACGATTTTAAGTACCAACATATTTTTTTATTTATGGTATGTAAAATCATCCAATGACATCCCCCGCCCTTGGGCGGAGCGCGAGATAGTGTCAGTCTCTTATTGACTAAAAATCTACGCCGTCCCTTCATTGCCTCGGTTCCAGGATCCTGGTATGCACTTTTATACCTCCGCAGAGCCCCAGAGTAGGTTTCGACCCTGCTGGGCCCCGCGGGAACATTGCGCGCCGTCGACGACTTGGGCTCGGTCTGGACTGTTACCTGACGGACGGACAGCGAGCTACCCATTGCCCGCCGTCCGCTAAGTAGCAATGTGGATTTTTCAATTCATATGTACTTTTCTTGGTTGATCTAGGACATTACCGACACCCTGACGGACAGTACGTAATACCGTTGACTGCGGTTGTCATTCGTACATCTTTGACGTTACAGATAGTCTCGCCAGAAAGTCTGACCATCAGTCTATTCAAAGTGTATCGTGTTATCCAGTAACTAGGTTGAGCTTGGAAATAATAGGATGTCTTGATGGTCTTATCGGTAAAGGCGAAGAACAGGACAAGAAATTCATCCAGATAAAATCTCTGAACAAATGGCTTTATAACAGGTTATGCCAAATCACGTTAGAGTGAATGATGGATGATAAAGACATTCCAAAACTAAGTTCAATTATTCACAGAACGCAGTCGGACACATCAAATCGATTATTATTATTCTACAATGGCAAATGAAAATAAGAAATCAAAATCTTCTCAGTGTTTAAGTACACAGAATTAACTTGTAATCATAACATAAGCCATTTTACTGTTCCTGTCAGCATATACGTTATTAGTTTTAATTATATGTAAATTAACTAAAAATTAATACTAACATAAAATATCGACAGCGCACAGCACTAGCGTGGCGCCTGTTCGACAGTGCGCCGCGGGGACGCATTGTCCGCGCGTCTAACTGCCTCATATTCGGTTACCCAACTATATTACACGGCTATACGCAATATCGATATCTCACACAAAACAAATCACGAACATCTTTACTCCAAAACGCAACGAACAAATCCCAACTTTCGATTTTGTCAGCGAAGGTTCATTTTTGTGTGCATGCAAATTGGGTGATTACGCCAGTTAGTTTGAAATATAAAACGATATAATTTTCATTTTACTACTCCTTGAATACACAAGAGGTTTAATAAATAACGAAACAAAGCTCACACGTCGCACCTTATTTGAAGGCAGTTTTGTCAAGCGATTGTCTCAGCTTCACAAATAATTTATATTATTGTATAATAGATTTGGAAGAATAAGATATATTTTTATAGCGGTCACAGCAGACGATTTATCGTATGGTTTTAGTTAATAAGTTATATAGTTAGTTTATTTTATAATTACAGTAATCTGTTTAGGTAAACAATTTATCATTTTTATGTTTGGTTTGCATGACTTAGGATGTTGAAATCTTTAATATAAAGACTTAGATTAAATTAGCAATAAAAAATAATTTTATTTCTGAGAAAACTAGAAACATCGACCTGTAGTAAGATTAATTCTTAAGTTTTAAGCTTCACCGTTCTGAAAAAATACAAAAGACATAACCTTATTGCAATCTTTACCGTATTAACACTTGCCTAATTCCGTTTATTCAATTCCGATTCTCCGATTACTTCTCTGAATGGATTCAACCGTATCGGATCAATAAACACTATAATGGACATCATAAAATTATTGTAAATAACTCGGGAACAAACCTGCGATACTTGTTTTAAGTGATTGTAAGTATCGGATACCAAGCCAACTGTTTTATCGAGTAATTTAATACTTAAGCCCGTATCAATTACTTTACAAAGCTCAACAAACTTCAAGTCTAGTAAGTAAGTACAAGTATTATGGTATATTTTTCTGTTAAAAAGATGATCTAGGAAATTAATTTATACATATTAAAAAAGCGAAATAGCAGTCATTGATTAATCACGAAATCTCAGAAACATCTGCGAACTTAAAATTTTGCATGTAGGTTCACAATAGGGTGTAGACATCCGCTAAGAACGGATTTTACGAAACTCCATCCCTAAGTAGATCAAACGGGGGTTGGAAGTTTATATGGTGAAAACGACTTTTACGCGGGCGAAGCCGCTGGCAGAAGCTATACAGGGTGACTGGTAATTAGTGAACGATACTTAAACACGTGACTGTAGTCATGATAACAAACAGCTTTTACTATGGGACCAAACTTGAAATCGCGAAAAAAAATCTGCTGGTCCGTACATTTGTGTTCGCCTAACTGGTCAAAATGTACTGAACTTGGATGATTTATTTCGGGATTTCAGGTTTGGTCCCATAGTAAAAGTTGTTTGTTATCATGTCTACAATCATGTGTTTAAGTATCGTTCACTAATTACCAGTCATCTTATACGTATTATATAAAAGCGAAAAAACACCTACAAACTTAAAATTTGGCAGGTAGGTAGGTTCCTTATAGAATGTAGACATCCGCTAAAAACAGATTTTTCGAAACTCGGGTGGAGTTTCAAAAAATCTGTTTTTAGCGGATGGACGGATAAGAAAGTAACACATGGGTTGGAATTTTGTTTGGAGAAACCGACTTTCACGCGAGCGAAATCGCTAGCAGAAGCTAGTCTTTTTATAAACTTCAAAAATGCAGCATGGACTGATATCACCTCGCTCACCAGTACATTATTTTGCCGCGCGTTTTGTTATTGTAGCTTGCACACCGTCTGTTCTTTTGGTAAACTGTACATATTTTGGGTATTTTGAAAATGTACTCGGTATTTTTGTAACATCAATTCATATTGTAAATGACACGGTTGGAGAAGTTGAGTAATGATGTAACGAATGATAAATTTCTCACATTCGCGAATGCGAATATTGACTTTCAAACAAGTGGTCGCGAAATGTCATACAGGTTTAACATTTAGTGTCAGCAAAGGTTAAACTGAACATAGCAGAACCGTTTCAGCCGAAGCAGAAATCCACGAATGCGAATATTCGTTACATCACTAGTTGAGGGTTTGGCTGTTGCACTATGTGTTGCGGTGTCGACTCCGATGCGAAACAAATATTTGTATGGCCTAAAGATTATGGTTCCCGGTGTGCCTGTCTTGTGCATGTGAATTTACATGCTTATGAATGTCCCCATTATATAAAAGAATTCTTTGCGTGAATCGGCGTGGGTATTTGGAATGTTAGAGTTACCGTGGCCCGAGAACGCAAAGCGCAACTGAAGGAACACAGCACAGGTAGGTTAGTCAGTAAAAGTCTGACATTCCATCTCCCTTCACCTAAAGCGGGGGAAGTTATGTGTATTTTATTTACCACCTCAAAAAAAAGGTGAGAAAACGTTTTATTTTTAAATAAAATATCCTAATCAATCTGTCGTCATATTGTATCATTGCTCGTCCATGTCGAACAAAAGTTTGAGTTGACCGCTTCGGTTGACCGACTACTTCGTTACCTACATTAAGTTCGTAATAAAATCATGGGACCCTACTAAAAATACTATAAAAATCAACCTACCTCAGGGTCAATCTTCTTATACTCGGGATCCTCCTCATCCACCTCGAAGTAGAGTTCCGTGGAGGTCAGCGACACGGTACCAGGCGCCACCAGCCCTGGAGCCACCAGCCGCGCTTTTGTGCTAATGTTCACCGGACCTGCCGAGTACCAGGATACAACGTTAAAAACATGTGGGGTTGGGATGTTCTAAGGTATGAATATTTGAATAACTAATCGCTCGTTGTTGTTGAGAAAAAAAAGTGAACCAATTTACATAGTAAGACAGTATGATAAATGACATTTTTTTTAATGATTTTCAACCTGTTCCTGTTTTATAGCTCCTATTAATGATTGTATATCACATCCTAATACGACTATTCGACTAAGAAATTAAGTGCGGCGTCGCGGCGCCTGACGTAAAATTGAATGCAACGCACTCAAATTATGCAATTTGACTTTCGATATCGCTTTAGGAAAAATCTAAGTAAACTTAGGGCCGCTTGCACCATCTGCTCTTAAAACTAGATTTTACTAAACTCGCATTACACATTAAGTTCGACTTAACTTAAACTGTATTAGGCGCATCTTGCTAGTGTAAAAATCTACCCGACTTAACTAAACCTAGCTTAGCATGTTCCAGCCCCTTGGATCGTTCCTTTTTTTCAGCTTGCTAGGATATTCCGTGTATTTTAAACTTTTTGCGTGCATATTTTTGAGGTGAAAGGAATGTGTCGTATATAAAATCTGGTGTAAATTACCGTTTACTTTTTGTCATTGTCAGCTGGGCCTTTGTGTGTTGTATATTTAAATTATTGGTTTTATTTAAGAAATATCATGAATTTATATTAATACTAATTATATTGTTATTAGTAGAAAAGTAGATATCATAGAAAATAATAAAAAAAATGGTGAATCCAAATCTTGGATTATTATCACATTATCGTTAGCTACATATTAGATCATCATCGGTACGACTTTAATAAATAAAAATATCCATTTTGACTGTAATATTTCACAGTAAATAAGATGACAGTGAACATTTCACACTCACTAAATCAAGATTTAACAACTTAAACTGCCCACCATGCTGGTTTAAATTTGACACTTCTTTAAATCTAATTTTACTCTAAACCGATGTCGTGCAATGAGTTAAGTTCGACTTAAGTTTAAGCCGAGTTTAAATAATACTAAATCGAGATTTAACTAGCATGTGCAAGTCGCCCTTAATTTTAATTCTCTCATTTAGATAAATGAATAGACCACATAATACTTTATATTTAGTTTTATAATGTGACAACATTTTTTAGGCCCACGTAATACATACGTTAATTATTCGTAAACGATTAAACGAGGCGGAATTTATCAGTTTGTTTCCAGGTGTATGATTATTTAAATGTTGTTTGTGTCATAAAATATAATGGCGATTCATTTAAATTGATCTGCATCTGCTAATTGCAGCGCCTGACTCAATACTGAATGCAACACACTTGAATGATGCTGTATGCTGCTCAAATATTTCGATCAGGCGTTGAAAGTGAGAATCACTAGTTTAAAGCGTAATTTAGACGGTACGAGTTTCTCGAACGTTTTGTTCGAGAAAATCGTACGCAATAATCGTAAGCAATAATCGCCATGACATTATCGTATCAAAGTGTTTAGACAGAGGTAAGAAATAAATTCTCACCTACGATTATGTCATACGAGACTCGTAAGCAATAATCACTAGGCGATAATATCCTGCGTCTGTTTAGACGGCAAAAATATAATGAGAAGATTCTTGCTTTCGAGAATCTCGACTTGTCTATACCTACCAAAGATCTTATATATTTTGGGGACAATCTGGATTGATTACGGAGCAATATTACACACTCTAAAGTGTACTATATTTTCATGTGCATTAGGTTATATGTTTCATTGACAAGTAAAAGAAGAAAAAACGTTCCAAACAAGACAACGAGAAAGAGGTGGTGTGTCCCTCCATTTATGTCATTGCAGCATTTTAATATTAATTGATGCTGTAAAATTCTACTACTTATGGACGGCAAAAAAAATAAAAAATAAAAATGTTCAATTTTTAAAAATATTTTTTTACTGAAAAATATTTTTTTTTAGGTATAAAGAGAGTTTTAGTAATCTTACTTGAGACGCGCCAGTTTAGAACAATTTCGTCCAATTATCATCATCATTTCAGTCCCAACACGTCCACGGTTGGACACAGGCCTTTCCCAAATGTCGCCACAATGAGCGGTTCTAAGCGTTTCGCATCCATCGGATTTCCGCAACCTTTACCAGGTCATCGGTCCACCTTGTAGGCTTTCAGCGTTTCACACTGTCACCACTCCAAAACCTTTCGGCTCCAACGACCATTTGGTCTGCGAGCAATGTGCCCAATTGGGACAATTCTATTCTAAAGAAGTTCAAGATGTTGTTATAGTACGTTGCAAATAAGCTCTAAACATATCAATACAATTAATAAATACCTACATGTGTTTTTTTTTTGTTTTTAACTGCATATTAATTTTGCTCCGGAATCAATCCAGTTTGTCGTTGAAAGGAAGTCGTTTGTCTTGGTATGGTCATGTGAAGAGGAGGGATGAAACACATGTTACTAAAAGAGTTCTGAGTTTACAAGTAGATGGATGGAGAGGAAGAGGGAGGCCGAAGAAGAGATGGATGGATTGTGTGAGGAGTGATATGAAAGAAAAGGAAGTTAGTGATAGTGTGACGGCTGATAGGATAGAGTGGAAGAAAAAAACGTGTTGCGCCGACCCCAAGTAATATGGGACAAGGGCAGGAAGAAGAAGAATCAATCCAGTTTGTCCCTAGGATATTATATGATCAGTCATGGTAAGTCATAGTACCTCTCGCTCGTCCACTCTAGCGAGAATCGTATGTTCGAGTCGAGAAACTCGAACCGTCTAGATATGAATGTTTAGACGGAGATGCTTTTTTGTTCTTACGATTATCGTACGTTCGAGACGAGAAACTCGCACCACCTAGGTATGTGTTTAGACGATGACATTTTTTCTATGCTCTTACGATTCTCGTATGTTCGAGGCGAGAAACTCGTACCGTCTAAATTGCGCTTAAAGGGTCGGAATACATAATTATACTATATTACCTTATTAAAACAAATTCATTGAAAAATATTGAATATGACTTATTTTATTTGAATATTATAACGGGTTAAGGATCAATTTAATTGAATACTGTAATGGTGGCGGTGGAATGAAACCAACGTTGGATGACAGATAGGGTTTATTTACCTCAAACACTTGACAGATTTTTAGCAAACAAGATAATAGACTGATGTGAAAATCTATGAGCGGTTCTAGGGATGGACTGCGGGGCTATCCTATCCCTTGACCTCCTAGCTCGGCTGTTCCTGAGGGCGACGGGGCCTCCGCTCAGGTCAAGCTTATGACAACAGTAGTGACTGCGGGGCTATCGACCACTGTGCCTTCTAAGTAGCGAGTGTGTCAGTTCCTTCGTGCTGGCGGCTTATATAGGCTTTTTGACAGCTTAGTGTGCATCTTCAATCTCTCATGCTTGTATGTAGTAGTAACTTGTTGACGTCACAGACACTTCACACGTCGTATGATAGATGTCGCTAACAATCTGTAGATACTATTGATATGTTATCGTTTATATCGGTGTTTGATCTTGTTTGTGATTTGATCAATTCGGGTGGCGTAATATTGTGCCCATAATCCGATAGATGGCGTAAGGCGTCGTGTTATATTCTCCCCCTCTGGTACTCTATGGTCGTCCCGACTGAGTACCAGCACTAGTTTGTTTCCGCGGCCTCCCTCTTCGGCGTATCGGATAAGTTGGTTTAGATATAACATCGTCTCTCTTTTCAAATTTCGTTATTGCTGACGTATGATATTTTCCAATAGGCTTGTCTGGCGTTTCTGAATGAGCGATCTCGTAAGTGGAGGTGCCATGTTTCTTTAATATAACATACGGTCCATCTCGTCGAGGAGCAAATTTTGCAGTAAATTGTTTGTCGATGTTGCTAACGGGATGTGATTCTATCAATACAAAGTCTCCAACTTTGTAGTTTGGGTCTGGTCTTCTCTTGCTGTTTGCTCTTTGTCGTGTTTTTTCTTTGTTACACTCTATATTTTCTTTAGCTAACTTCAAGTCTTCGGCTAGTTGTTTTAACTTTGGGGTGATTTCTGCGACAAAGTTTTCTGATTCTACAACTGAGCTTAGATCATGTGTCAACTCATATGGTGTACGCAATTCTCTCCCAAATGTAAGGTAAGATGGTGAGAAGCCTGTAGTTTGACATTTAGCTGTATTCATTGCAAATCTTATTGTTGGCAAAGTCGATGGCCAGTTGTTATGCTTGTCTTTCACCATAATTGCAATTTGTGACTTCATGTCTCTATTTTTCCTTTCGACCACATTTGGTTCAGGATGATATACAGGTGTGAATATTTGTTGAATTTCTAGGCAATATGCTAGTTTTTGCATTATTGCTGATATAAATTGTACTCCATTATCGCTGATAATCTTCCTTGGCAACCCATACCGAAGGAATATTTCATTGAGTAAAATGAAGGCGCAACTTTCACTAGTTGCTTCGTTTAGTGGGAATAATTCTACCCATCTTGAAGTAGTATCTTCTATGATCAGAATCCACTTTTCTCCTAATGGTCCCTTTGGCAAAGGGCCAAAAAGATCAACGGACAATACCTCAAACCGTTGCGAGTTTGGGGTTGGCTGGTATAATCCTGCTGGTTTCTTATTAGATGGTTTATATTTTTGACATTCAACACATGTTTTTACGTATTTTATTACATCTTTCCGTAGTCCCTTCCAATATAAATTATTTGTTATACGTTGCACCGTCCTTTCTACTCCCATATGACCAGCAGTAGGCGAGTCATGGTAAGCGTTCAGAACGTTTTGTATTTCATGACGTGGAACTACTAACTTAGCATTGTCGTTTTCTTGTTCTGGCATGAAAAAATACAGGACACCTTTATTGATTAGGTACCCTTTTTTAACATATTCTTCATAACTTGGTGTTTGTTCTCCTTCTAATGTTTTTATGATTGTTTGAAGGGTTTCATCTTTCATTTGTTCCTCTCTTAACTGTTTTTCGTTGTATCTGGGTAGATCTATCTCTGTACTGCATATGGTACATTTTACATCATGCTGCTCGCATGGCGGGCGAGACAATGTATCAGCTACTACATTAGTTCGTCCAGGGGTATATTGGATTTTAAATTCGTATGGTTGCAGCTGTAGTGCCCACCGCGCTAGGCGACCAGTAGGTGTTTTAAGATTCATTAACCATTTCAGCGGTTGATGGTCTGTAACAGTTATGAACTTTGTTCCTTCTATATAGCCACGAAATTTCGAAATAGCCCATACTATGGCTAATGCTTCTTTTTCTGTGACACTGTAATTCCGTTCTGCTTGCGTTAAGAGTCTACTTGCGTATTCAACAGGGTGCTCATTTTCTCCCTCCCCCTGCACCAGAGCTGCGCCGATGGCATAGTAGCTGGCATCAGTTTTGATTGCAAAAGGTAAATCGTCACTTGCCTGTTTTAATACTGGCGACGTAGTCAAGGCGTCTTTTAATTTTTCAAATGCTTCTTGTTGCTCTTGTTCCCACTTCCAGCTTATTTTCTTCTTTGTTAAGTTAGTAAGTGGTCTAGCAATGTCTGCAAAATTATGAATAAACCTTCTATACCATGATGCGGTTTGTAGAAATGATATTAATTCTTTTAAGTTTTTAGGCGCCTGACGGTTTGCAATAGCAGAGATTTTCTCGGGGTCGGTTTTGATACCGTCAGAAACTATAAGGTGGCCAAGATATCTTATTTCTGAACACATAAATTTACATTTATTTCTGTTGGCTCGTAGGTTGTATTCTCTCAGTTTTATAAATACTTCTTTTAGGTCGTTTATATGGTGACTAAAAGTCATAGACCTTATTATTAGATCATCTAAGTAGCTTAACACACACTGGGCGTGCAATCCTTGTATGAATTTGTCCATCAATCTTTGGAACGTAGCTGGCGCGTTTCGAAGACCGAATGGCATACGCTTGAAACGGAACGTTCCAAATGGTGATATAAAACTTGTTTTATCATAATCATCTGGATGTACCATTATTTGCCAGTAACTTGACTGTAAATCAATTGTTGACATGTATGGCATCGCTTTTGCCTGATGTAATAAGTCGTCAATACGAGGCAACGGATATCTGTCTGGTTTAGTTATCTCGTTGAGTCGTCGGTAATCTACGCAAACTCGGACATCGGTTTCTCCTTTTGGAACTAGAATTACAGGTGCTGACCATGGGGAATCGCATTCCTCGATAATGTCATCATTTATCATATCATCCAGCTTTTCTCTTAGTTGTTTTTGCCTTGTAGGTGACAATCTATAGGGCTTAACACTAATAGGAGGGTGATTGCCTGTGTCGATTCTATGTTGTGTAAATGGAGTTGGTTTCGTGTTTTTCTCAAAGATGTCGCTGTACTCAATTAACAGTTCATTGAATTTATTTCGCTCATAGTTTGTGAGTAAGGTTCCTTCGTCGGGTTTTAAATAAATATCAACAGAATACAAAGAAGTGGGATTTATTGGTAAATAAATAATACGAGGATCTACACAAGATTGGTTGTCAGCAGGTTCCCGTGGACGTATAGGTCCCGGTGGTGTGTCCAATTTATGCAATGTCCATCTAGGTCGTTTGTTTACTGGTGGACTGTCTTGCATGTCGGATACTGTTGGTGTTATGGGTAAGGGTGACAACATGTCGAGCTCACTAGCCCAACGGATGAACTCCGACACTGCTTCCAGTTCTGCTGGTTTCTTTTTGACTTCAAACGTCAACCGCTTCACTGCTTTCAATGGAATGTCGTCATTGTTGAGTTGGATGAAGTCGTATGATGTTTGTGGTTCGTCAATAAAGTTCCAGCTGCGTTGCGGTGTGTTAAGTATGATTCCTGCCTGTTCTAGGAACTCGATACCTAACAGCGTACGGTTGTCAACAGCTTCAGGTATAACTGACAATGTTATTGGTAGTGTGCGTTCTCCAATACGTATGTCAGTTGTCGTTGTCAACAAGTTTGACGTTTTCACCGTTCCATCGGCTAGTTTAATGTCGGTTACTCGCTGGTCAAACTGTGCTCCATATCGTAGCAACATTTTATACAGCTGCATACTGGCAATACTGCGACGAGCAGCAGTATCTATATATGCATAGCCTTCTTCCCCTTTTATATATACCTTGATTGTCGGTATCTTTGCATGTATCTTCAAGTAGTTTTGTACTGAACAAAAAGCAACGGGCTTGGGTGGTGTTTCCTTTGCTTTACATGTATTGCAACTGCTTCTGTAGACACCAAGTGCTCCACATCCATAGCACGTGATGACTGGCTTCTTTTCTGGTTCAGAACTGACTGCTTTTTCGTTTTGTTCCGCCAACCTTTTGCGACAAACGTCGAAAAGATGACCTTTCTTGCCGCAGAACGAACATCTTTTGGACGGCTTTCGGTCTGGTTGTGTCGGGATTGTCAACTCACCAGCTTCCTTGGCCAGACTTTCAATGTGACGACCTCGTTCCAGGAGTTCAGCAAAAGTTTTTACTTCCGTGCGAGCAATTTCCTTTTTGTAGGTTATGTTGAGAAGTCCATACACAAAATCCAGGTGTTCCTCTTCCTTATGCCTTTTCGCAGGCAACTGTGATAGCAAGGCGCGTTTTTCACACACAAACGCGTCAATTGTTTCCGTCGTTTGCCTCTTTGAGTACACTTCCAAGTAAATTTCATGTGGCTGCATTTTCGGCGCAAAAGCAGATTTAATGGCGTCGAGAGCTTGGGACCACTTTTTGATATCACTTTTCACACCGTTCCACCACGTCGCAGCGGCACCAGACAATAATAAGGTCAAACCTTCCAAAGCGTCTTCGTCACTGATTTTTTCTATTTTCTTAAAAACTGATATATTTGTAACGAATTCTTCCACTTTGTTAAAGTTTCGTTCACCGTCGTAGCGTTTCGTACAAGCAGCAAAACTTTTGAAATGTCTATTTCCACTCTCGTTCGCTTCTGTCACTTTTGTTATGAGTGCGGTGAATTGTTCCTGAGTCATCACCACCATCTCTGGTTTTTTTTTCAGACATGTCAATAGTGTCAAAATAATATAAATGCTCTTGAGGGTAAGCTTCTATTTATCCGCCGATATGTGGATACACCGTCAAAAATGTGAGTGCTCCGAAAAGTATTGCGGGTAGAAGAATATTACGTTGGGCGCCAATGTAATGGTGGCGGTGGAATGAAACCAACGTTGGATGACAGATAGGGTTTATTTACCTCAAACACTTGACAGATTTTTAGCAAACAAGATAATAGACTGATGTGAAAATCTATGAGCGGTTCTAGGGATGGACTGCGGGGCTATCCTATCCCTTGACCTCCTAGCTCGGCTGTTCCTGAGGGCGACGGGGCCTCCGCTCAGGTCAAGCTTATGACAACAGTAGTGACTGCGGGGCTATCGACCACTGTGCCTTCTAAGTAGCGAGTGTGTCAGTTCCTTTTTTTTTTTTTTTTTTTTTTTTTGTGTGGCCTCTCGCAGGTCAACCTATGAGGTTGTCGGCTGCTTAACCGGACTTGCCTGTGGCGGCCTCGATACAGAATCAAAGCCTCCAGCCAGGGCTTACTTACATACTAACTTACATACTAAGCGACCACGCTAAGGGCACCCCCTGTGGGGTACGGACCTCGGCTTAGGGCGTCGCTGGGGGGGGGCAGCAAGGGACGAGCTGGATCGAACAAAAAGATAAATTATTATTATTATAGGGATTTTTTTACACTACTGGCTCAGCGGCGCGGGCTGGCTCTAGCAAGGGACGGGGCGGACATTGACGGGGATTTCGCGACGGGCCTCGGCGGCGAGGCCTGAAGGACGGCGGTCTGTATCTGTATTTGCGTACTGTACTGGTTTCCCTACGGCTCTCTTGGAGCAGGGTAATGGGGTCGTCGGGGGTGACGAGAGTATGCCTAGGGCGGCGAATCTTGGAGATACGGGAGGGTTCGTATCGGGCGGCCGATGCGATAAGGGGGTTGCGATGTTTTACAGCAGTATCGAAGAAACGCTTGCAAAGCCGTTTCATGAACTGCTGAATGGTGGGGATTCTGAGATCTAGATGTAGATTCTCATTACGGATATAGTATGGGGCACCGAGGATCTTTCGGAAGGTCCTGTTTTGGAGGGTCTGCATCCTATGGAGGTAGCGGGGCTTGGCGTGAGCGAAGATGGCACAGGCGTAGGTCATGATCGGGCGGATGACTGCTGTGTAGAGGCGCAACTTGCACTTTCGTGACAATTTGCTGCGGGCAGTCAAGAGATAATGGAGCCTACCTTGAGCGAAAGCGGCTCGCGAACGAGCCTGCTTTATGTGCTCGGCGAAGGTCAGGTGCTGGTCAAGGATCACACCGAGGTACTTGGCTTGCTTCCCCCAGGGGATTGGCTTGCCGTACATGGTGATCGGAGGGGGTGTGTCAGTTCCTTCGTGCTGGCGGCTTATATAGGCTTTTTGACAGCTTAGTGTGCATCTTCAATCTCTCATGCTTGTATGTAGTAGTAACTTGTTGACGTCACAGACACTTCACACGTCGTATGATAGATGTCGCTAACAATCTGTAGATACTATTGATATGTTATCGTTTATATCGGTGTTTGATCTTGTTTGTGATTTGATCAATTCGGGTGGCGTAATATTGTGCCCATAATCCGATAGATGGCGTAAGGCGTCGTGTTATAATACATATTATTCATATTCAATTAAATTAATCGAATGATATGGACCATTTTAGTTTTATGCGATACTAGGAGATCACAAAATGAAGGAATCATTTCTGGCATGAATTCGAATAATCGAACTAAAATCAATAGCTTACCAGTAAGGTCAGCATCGATTTCTCTGTCATCCACCAGGAGTTCAGCATCGTCTAGGAGCTCTGCAGCCGCGGTCGTAGGTAACTGCGCCCCGCGACCTGCACCGCCCGCCGCTATCCTAGAGTGTAGTTCTTCCGTTGCCTGTGATTGGTAAATGAGTAAGAATATAGAACTAATTTCTTTCTTCACACGCGAAAAGAAATGAAGCTATTCAAAATAAGGCGAATGGTCCTAAGAAGTAAATATTTCGTTTAGTTCCCAGGACCATATGGGTTTGAAATTGTACCAGGATAACATAAGCTAGGAAGAGCATCAAATTACCTGTAAGATAGCGTCGTGGTGGTGTGTGCTAGGGTGTGGCCTGGCTAACGCAGCGGCTACATGTCTTCTCCCTCGCGCGTCAGGGACCAGTCTTCTTCGTCGACGAGCGTCGTCTTCCCAAGAGTCTAGCTTCCAGAACTGACTGCCGCTGCTAAATATTATAGAACAATTAGAAAAAATTACTGCGTTTACGTCGATATTCGTGGGGATCCGCGTTGTATATACAAATATTCCAACATGAAGAATCATAAAGAACTCGATTGTTAAAATTTCTCCAGTCCTTTGCAAAATATTAAGACTATTCGAAATGACATATCGATTTGTTGACTATCAACCTGAAAAGTCTTATTAGAATATATTGTGTAATATATAATGTATTGTGTCGAAATTTATTATGTGATTGCAATTTCATATATTTGTGTTTATGTGCTCCTAGTACAGCTTACAGAAAAGCTTCCGATCAAATCGGCACATATAACAAACAATACGTTAGCTACGAGTATACTGACATTGTTTTAAATTTAGGGTAGATTGTGATCGAACTATACAGAACTGTGAAACGTTCATTTGATTTCTTAAGCACCTAAATGATACCTATCATGGAAAAAAGATCGTCGAGTATCTAATACATGTACCCAGGATGTGGCGTGGCATGCGAGGCGGCGTGGCGCAGCTTGTCGAGCAGCCGCGCGGCGGCCGCGTGGTCGCGCCTCCGCGCGGCCGCGATCAGGCGCTCGCATGTTCGCTCTTCCTCTGCTCGCTCGGCGCTACTCGTTGCACATAAGCACTGCATAAACAAATGTTAACAATAACTTATTTGTAACGAAAACTACAGCTCTCTATACACAAAGGTAATTATTACTTGTCATAACGTGGCAAAATTATTGTTGGATTATTAGAAATGGCAGAAAAATATCCCAACATTCTATAATTATTATAGTGGATACCATCAAAACGAAGTCTAGCTTTATAAGTAGGACTATGAAAGAATACTTCTACACTCTTAATTGTGAATTCTCACCTCGAAATCGGCATGTTTGAGCACATCATCGGCCCTCATCCTGTTCAGTATGAACTCAGCTTCATTGGCGACCCTCACGATATGGTCCCTCATGGCATGCGACAGGAGACGGCCCTCATTGATAAGCTCGATAAACGCCAACCCCGCATGCTTCTGCAAGGAGTTCTGCCACTCCTGGGAGCAGAGCAGCATCACCAGTTCTACCACCGATGTACTGGATTTGAAGGTTTGGAGACCTGGGGGAGTTGAGGTACCAAGTTAAGTACTAGGAACGCAAGAGTCGTCGTAACCGCATTATTCCAACCCATTGCTTATACACTAAAACCATGTGCGTTTCTTCTAATAAGAAAGAGCTGTTTGTTATAACAACATCCAAAGCCCATCTAGAATCTAACAGTCTCTAAGTTGCTAGCTACAACCAAAGCTTTCCAAAACCAGTTTTTACACTGTTTTTAGAAGAAAATTAAGCATTTATGTATCAAAGTCTCAATTCACACCAACTTGATTATACGAGTACAACGTAGTTATAGCCATTTTTAATACGATTTGTTGATCATTATAATTTTCCATATAAATCCCAAACCTTTTTCTGCATGTTAGCAATTCCCTCCATCAAAAGTATAAGAACCAAGCATGATAAGCCACTACCATGCCTAATACCGGTCTACCTTTACCCTCCATTAGCAGCTCCTGTCCGTGGCTGCCGACCAGGGTCTTAGAGAGGAAAGGAGCAAAGTCCAGCATGATCTCTCTGAGCAGTGGACACACAGGGCCGAGCGCTGTCTCTAGCTTGTGAGTGAGGGATGCCTCGCGTGACACTCCGTCTGCTGACATTGTGGTGTTCATCGCGCTAAGACCTGCCAGGGTCTCGTTGTCCTGGGTAGAAAAGATTTTGGTTAAGGCATGAAAAGTTAATTACAGCACTTCCAATCAGTATAAATAGATTTATAAAAGTAGCGATCGTGTGATAAAATACAGAGAGTAATGGCAATCACTTCACACTTGTAGAAAAAAAGTCACAAAGATAATTGAATTTGTAATATAAAAATTTATTAAATTAGTACTGTGCTAAAAATCAGATTTATTTGAAAATGAAGCTTTTTCACTCTATATTTCCAGTTCAACATTCCAGTTAATATCAAAATTGATTATTTGAGTCGTATACGAATGTCGCTAACTCACTGGATGTAAATGCCTCTGCGCAGCTTGTAGATTCCTATTCTGGTGCCTCTGCGCGAGGTGATGGTGCGACTCGGAGTTCCTCATATGAATTTGTTTGTCTATATCTGAAATACAACAAGACACCGGCATTATTATATTGTACTAGGTGATTTAATTATTGATAATAATAATATAATAATTATATTCCACACCATTTACACCACACCATCTAGTCCCAAGCTAAGCAGAGCTTGTGTTATGAGTACTAGACAACTGATAAACATACTTATATATTTTTAAAGTGTATACACATGATAGATAAATTACACCTCGACAGAATAAATCATCACACAAATCTTTGTCTTGGGTGGGAATAGAGCTCACGACTTCCGGGCCAGAAGTCAGGGTCACTGACAACTAGACCAACAGGCCACATCTAATTAATGTGAGACTAGTCTGTATCCGACCTATTTTATGGCAAAAGGATCTTCCAGCATTGTTGACTTGCCGACTTCCTTAAGCCAGTTTACTTCACTGCAACTCATTCAATGATCTACATAATATAAAGTCTGGCATTGGAACTCAATCCAATAAGTTTATCTTTTTCTTCTTTCTAGTTTTTCATGTTTTTGGTAAGGTCAGCTACTATCTCCTTCTTAAGAAACTTTATCATACTGGTCCAGCATATCAAAAAAAATTACAAAACAAAATCGTCAAGTCCCCTAAATTAATAGAACATTGCAGTTACCTTCGTGTATATTTCCTTCGTGGTCGCGCGTCCTGCCGGTGATGGTGGCAGGTCCACGCTCTCCATCTTCGTTTAAGTTTACGTCAGTCCAAGATTCGTCGTTGCTTACCTAGAAATTAACAAAAAATTCTTCATTAAATAAAATTTAAGAAATTCATCAATTGACCATGGGGGGGCTGTTCAAGTATTACATAAGCAGATTTTTTGCAAATATTAACTTCCCCTCGAAAGCAAAAGAAGGCAAAGATCTAACCCTCCCCCCACATGCTTACGTAAACATTGTTCAGTGACATGTGTCTGTCTACTCATTTTCATGTGGTTGTGGAACATCGAAATTGTTCTCTTAAACAAAACTGCTGACGTCACCATCCAGACTCAATGGTGACGTCAGCAGTTTTTTTCCTCCATATCATCAAAAATAAGCAAAGCAAAACCCCCAACCCTTATAGTGCTTACGTAATACTTGAATGGCCCCTGTGCTGAAACTCATATCTGTTGATTTTTGTCTTTATAATAAATAAAACTGACATCATTCAACGATATTACTACAGCTAAAAGTCTTGTAAATTTGATTACTATTTAGTACCTAACTATTCAGACAATTTTTCTTTTTAAATTATTTTTCAACTGTCGTTTACTATTGATGATACGTACCGGATGCTTATTATCGTCAAGCGCGATCTCGCTGGAGGTCTCGGGGTCGTTGTTTGTGGTCTCGTTCGAGTTCAGGTGGAACGAGCCCGCGTCCTCGATCGAGTCCACACTCTGCAGACACACACAGGTGATACACACAGTCCAACTACTCGACTAGTAGACTCCTAGTACGACTAACAGACGACTAGACAGTAAGAAGGGAATACTAGCGGAGGTAATCTGCTTTTTAACTATATCAAAGTTAGGGAAAGCTAAACAATGATTTTGTATGTCTAATTTATTAAGTCTATCATTTAATGAGTATAAAACAAATAATTTTTCACACAAGAACTCATCTCTAACACGAAATCTTAAAAATGAGTCACTAATTTGGGATTTGTTCTAGTGAAATTTATCTGAAGGATATTAAATTCTGATTTTTTTACTGTATGTCATTCAGACCTTACCTTTTATCAACTATATAAAGGATTAAAAATGTAAACAATCTACTATGTGGTGAAAAGAGAATGATAATAATAAAAAGGTGGACAATACAATAAACACCATGCTTTAAAAGAATTCAGTGAAAAAGCAAGCATAGCACACACATGCCGGAAACAAACTTATATTACAACAAGGAAAATATACTGAAAGAACACACGAAACATTTCACTCTGAAAATTCCCAACCATGTAATGTTTGTATACATAGATAAATATTCAACACCCGTGTTGTTTCTTAATTCATTATAATTATATTTTTGTATACATGATTATAGTATATTGTGTCCTGGTGCTCAGTGCTTTAATATTTTGTGATTTCTTTGTAAAGAATATCATATACGTACATACAAGTGAGCGTAGCTAGCCTATTGTGTCGTTTCATTTAAATATACATATTATGTTTATATCGTGGCAAGCTTGTGTATACTTGTGTACATGATTGGAACTGGAACTTATTCATCGCCATTTTATAAATTCCTCTCCAGAATAAATTAAATAGCATTGGAATCGAAGCATTTTTGAGATTACCAGATATCAAGATCAACGCCGGTTACATTTGCAAAAGTACCAGGGTTACAGAACCAATCAGGAGTGTCAACACTAAATTCCATGTTCACACAAATTCAGAATGTGTACAAACCAAATTGACCACCGACACCGTTATCCCAGACAATGTTTTGGACCTTGCAGTTGGAGGCTTACAACAGTACAATAACATTTATTTATTAAATTAAAATATAAGCCAGATAAAATAAAGATACACTGAGAATACATCGCTAGATCTGATTTTATAGAGACACATTAAACCCATCCAGTTTTACTATTACTAGAAGAATTGAAATAAGTCCCCCTAAAATTATTATAAAATATTGAAACTAAACAGCAACAAAGGGGGACCCCATAGATCAGAGTTAAGGAGACGCAGTAACTAATAGAAAGAGCTAGAGCATCGGCCGCCTCCCCGCAGAGCTACTAACCTTGGGCTTACGCTGGGTTTTGACTCGGAGGCTCGACTTGAATAGCGGCTCTTCCTTTTCCGAGGCCGGCGACAATTCCGGCTTATCGCTAGGTTTAGCTTTCTCTCCAGCACTAGGCTTCAGTTCGTCAGTTGTCGTTTCTATTTTCGCAACACCCTCTTCTTTCCCATCGGTCTCCTTTATTAATTTTATTGCAAAAGCAAAACAAAACAAATATAATGAAGCGTCCACGTATCACATTAAAATCTTCCATATTTAGTGTTTCATTCAACATGTATTATATAGCGACATCGAAAACGAAAACCAATCGGCAAACAAGAAACCAATTCGCCAAACAGAATGAAACTGATGACTAGCCTCGACTATAAGGGGCGGAGATCTGAACAGCATGCGCATCTCGCTAAACCTACATCTATAACTAACCTTATACTCAACAACACTATACGCTACTTACAGTATAACTTTCTTACTTTTCATGTAGTACACCTATATTGGAAGAGTTCGAGTAAATTGGAAAAACATGCTATGGAAAGAGAAATTTAGAATAGATCAATGTCATCAAAACTATTGATATAGAGGCTAAAAATAAAAGCTTTAAAAATAATTTAGAAAAGTTACTAACGTACGTAACAAAACATGGACATGATGACTTAAAGTAAGCTTTTATGTTTAGCGCCAATGGACTACAAGTAACTGCTTACAGACTTTATTTCAATACTCACAAAATTCTCAAAGGTAGAAAAAGAAAGACAGGGGTCTATCAAAATTCTTACATGCAGTTATGATCCGTACACAAACACGACGGGTCTATATTCGCATACGAAATCATACAACATAGAATGAAAACTTGTAGTGATCTTACCTTCATGGATGGAGAGTCCAAATCGTTAATGGTAGAATTATTCTCATCGACCACAATCATGGCATACTCCACGTCATCTCCATTGTGTTCTATGGGGACATAGAAATGTCTTGGGTTAGTTGCTTGATATAATATGTCGCGTCATTCGAGACAACACCGACAAAGCTTTGCCTTAATAAAGCGGGGGTCAGGTTCCTACATTATATGTCACTATTCCTGGGATATACTTCTATAGTTACAAGGAATTCTGTACGAAGCTGGTTATTCACACTAGTTACTGTTATAATAATATTTGAAGCGCTTATTGTATTATTATTGGCAGTTTAATGTAAGGGAGTACGATTCAATGCCAAGTCTACAAATACAAGAATTTCATGCGCTGTCCACAGTAGAATACTGCACAGAATTCCGGACAGTTACTACAATAAACTTTTATTTAATTTCATCTTAAATCTTACGCATGCTTCTTAAAATGTATGGATTTCTCAACTTCTACTTCAAACGATGACGCAACTTAAAGAAAAATGGAAAATAATAGAAGCGGTGCCTCAGCGGTGCAAAGATTTACATTGCTTTGTCTTCCAAGACACCGAATAAACGAACGACGATTTGGATACTTCTGAAGGGAACAATTGGGATATTTCAAAAGACAAAACATTGTACGCGAACATCGACCACATATTATAGTATTTTGGGCGTCCACATCACAATCCTATATATATATTGGTGACTTCTTAAACGCACGAGAGAGCAACTGAAACCACTATGAAGCGTGGAAGCGAAACTCAAGCACGGAGAGAAAATAGTGTCCTTGCTCTGTCGTGCATTTACTTTATTCTTGTTACTATTTTATTTAGCCCTCTGAACAATAACAGTTTTACGAAAAAAAAGAGAATAATTGATAAGTAATAATCGATACGGTACATTTCTTCACACTATGTTTTATGCAATTGATACAGGGCGTACAACAAGGAAGCATTTTAGGGCCTTTATTTTTTAAATATTTATTCTGTTCCGCGATTTGAATTTTCAACTTTTTTTGTTCGTAATGCGAACGCCAATAGTCGTCGGCCGCGTTACCTGCGTGAGCGCGGTGGTAACTAGCGATGCGTGTGTGTGCGAGCGTATTATTGTTAACGTGTTGGCCGCATTCGAGCTTGCAGTGCGAGTGGGGGTGGCGGTGCGCCGGGTGCCCACCGGGCAGGAACTGCGGGTACACGTGGTGCGACCACTGCGGGAACAGCGGCCGCGACCCTGAAGCGCCCAGCCACGGTACCAGGGCAGCACGAGGAACAGAGGTGTGGGTACGTCGGGATGCACGGGATAAAGATTAGAGCCACAAGACGATACCAGGACATTAGGAAAGTGTAGGAATATTTGAAATGACAAAGTGCAATAGACCGAATTAAGTCACATCGAAGTATCAGGAAAACAGGACAAGGAGGAAGTCAAGACGCACGATAAGTATGTGAAAAAATACAACAGAGGAACGAAGATAATAAAGATATTAAGATAAGATATACGTTATAGGATATACGTTAGGCGAAATGTAAAGATTTGTGTAGAATTGTGTAGAATGTAGAAAGTTTTATGACAGTAAGGAAATATATACAGTTGGAAGGAGCAAAGGATAAGAGGAAGCGGAAATAAGAAAGTTAAAATACGAATTTTGTTTGCAGTGTTAAGAAATTCGATCGTTAGACATCGCGATGTTTACAATAGCAAAGTGACGTGCGGTTCGTACAATCGAACGATCGATGCAAGGTAACAGTGGCAGTGCCGCAGTGTAGTAAATGTAGACGATTTTACCAGTGTCCCAAATCGTGACGCGTATATCAAGCGGCGTGAAAAAAGGAGAAACGACACAATTCAGATATACAGTCTATTAGTATCCTTTTGAACTGTCGCTCTCGAAAGTATCTACATCTGCTATGTGACAGGGTCGTGGTTATATCACCAGTTTGGTCTAAAAATCTTTGAGAACCAAAGTGGCAATCCTTCACTCGTAGCTGTTGATAAACTAACTTGTTACTCTGTGTGCTATTATTTATACTTCCGACAGCGACAACACACAATGATGATGACTGTGACATTTTAATATGATAACCAATATATTTTATATAAATATGTTTTATATTGAGTGCGATAAAGCATATAAAAGAAGCAAAAATAAATAGCATACATTAATAAATCCATATCTAAGAAACAAACCCGATATGTCTATAGTAAGAAGAAAATATAGTTTTAATTATATTTCATACACAAAATATTTATGTCAAGACAGATTTCTACATACATAGATAATTATAATTTATTTCGTTACATATCACAATATTTTAATAATTTTTATAAATTATTAATATTTCCTATGTTTTCTGGTTTAAAGATCAAACAAAATTGGTAGCGTTATAAATATGTATGTAATAAGGTCGTATAAGAATATAGGAGGTAGATAGAATAGATAGTCTACTACATAGAACAGTGAATGCTGACATAACAGTGCCACTACGTTTGTAAGTCATTGTGGAAAATAATATTAGAGGTATTTGGTATGTACAAAAAGGTATTTTTAATTCTATGAAAAAGAAATATGACTTGGAATCGATAGAACTAAATAGCTCACAGGTGATGAAAGGGAAAATAAAAGGGAATCCAAGTCTATCAAAAGAATATGATCATCTGAAATAGACAGAATCGAAACTGTCGTTAACGATTTGGACTTTCATTAATTATTTCATGTCCAAACTGACTTTTACAAATTCAAGTACTTATATTTAAAAAAAAGCGTGCATAAATTATAATTATATTTCTTTTAGCAAGTCCAATTGTGTTAATGTGTGTTTATTTTAAAATAAGATGATAATTAGTTGTATATTCTTGTGTGGGCACTGTGGGCAGTACATACCGTGGTGGTCGTGCGCGTGGTGCGCGCGGCGCGTGCAGTCGGGCGGCGCGTGCGCCGGCGGCTCCAGGATGTCGCGGTACTTCGACACCATCAGCACCGAGATGAAGTACACGATGGCCAGCGATAGGAACTGCGCCTGCTTCGTCTCCTCCTGCCAAACCGATAGCATACAGATCATTTGCTACCTCTTGTAGCCACCCAAGCACCATGAATAAAAGAATATTGTCACTGTACTTTACGAATATCGTACCTGTATATTTAGCTAACGAGTTATTTTTGAGAATTAAATATTAAAATAGGTATGATTTTCTATTTTAAAGCTCTATTATTTTATTTAAATAATGTAGACTAGCTTCAACTTACCACATCTCTATAAATCACAGCTCGAAGTCTATTCACATCCATGTCTTGTAGAAGTCTTTCCGGGTCCTTGACCGGACTTGATGCGTCAGCTAAACTCGCCACCACGCTCTGTGGTTATAAAGGAAGATGGACATGTTACAACTCAACTATCAAAAGGAACAAACACCAAAGGGTTGGTGCAAGATTCAATAATCAAGTTGGCAAAGTGTATCAAAGTACTAGAAGACCATGACCGTTGCAGAGGTCTTTATTATAAAATTTTGAAGTAGTGGTAAGTATTGTAAATCAAGTAGAAAATACATCGGTAGTTAACATGCAATAGAAAAACTTGTGAGAGTAAAAATGTTGAAGCGTGATCTACGCTATTTTCTTTCTTCATGCAATGTGCTCGAATCTAATTTATCATAGCGCAGTGTGTTGTGTATCATTTAACATAGAATTTTATTTACCAAATACTTTTTTGTGAGCAGTGCAAGGTGTTGAAAGCTGTCATTAATATCGGTTACAAATTTTATACCAGGACATTAGAAGGAACACGAAAGTTCCCTTTTAAAATGCAAGTCACCAAGCTACATAAAAACTTTTTGTGTTGAAAGGTCCTTTGTCGTTACTTAAAGTTTATAAACTCATGATTGGCTGTTGGGATCAATAGAGTAGCTTGATCACTGGCGATTGGACGACGAATTTATTTATTAACGCATAGTTCTTGACGTATGAATTAAGTTTATAAACTGGTATCAGAGATGTTCCCTAAGGAAGTGGGTGGATCAATTAACTAAATTTGGTGTACTGGGGGTTCATAACTGCTAAGGGTTAGAGCTAACCAAAAACTAAAAAACGCGGTGCCTCTCTTTCCCTTTGACTGTTATTTTAGTTGAATAGTGCTACTGAAGTGAAGGGGACTTAACTGACGATTAGCCTACTCGACACTTTAATTGAGTGTTGTGAAAGAGGGTTTAAGCAAAACTCTTCAAGAATTAATGAGGCAGAAATGTTAATGCACCACAAACTACCAGGGACCCAGAACCACGAGAAGGAGTGTGGAGTAGTGTCTCGCATTATTTACCTTGGGCTCGGGCGAGTCGGCGGTGCGCGCGGCGCTGCGGGCGGCGGCGTAGCGCTGGCGCTCCTTGCACTCGAGGCAATTGCGCACGGCGCACGTGCACACCTACGCACACACACACTCGCGATCTACGCCTACGCCGCTACGTCGCTACGACTCGCTAGAGACTAGGAAGTGGTAGCCGTACACGACATCGGCCGTACTCCAGCGTTTTATGATGTCTTAGTACTTTCATATTGAATGATGACGTATATTTTATCGATTTTTGTATCATTTATCGAAAGGTAAAATTATAAGTAAAAAAAAAACACTGTTTTGTTAATTCATAAAAATCAGGAGTACGTCCAAGAGAAATAGAACTAAACTATAACAAGAAAATAGAATCTACTTTTACTTTTCTAAGACAGAATATTCAATCAAAGAGACTATAAGTATGATATTAGAAGTCATAATTTCTATACGGTCTATGTTTTATGAAGATGGCGAAAATATTACTATTTCTGTCATAAGAAATCTAGATATCTTGGAACACAGACTAAAACTGATGATTTTCCCAATACTTTATAATTTTAGATGAAAAATGGAAACATAATAAAAGAAACAAATATGGTTATTCCATAAGTCGTGTTAATTTTTGGCTTTCCCAGATATTGATGAAGAACTGCACAGAAATTGACTAGTTAAGCTTCGACCTTGGGCCAGAAACCAACACGAGCTACATTCCCACCAGCCCTCCTAGGGGAGGGACACTCACCAAGCGGAGGCACTGCCGCAAGATTCCCCCGCTTGACATGTTCTTCTCAGCTTCGAGTTCAGCGAAGTTGAGCGCGCTGGCGAAGATCAGCACGTCTGCCATGCTGACGAGCCTCTGCAGGAAGGTCACTGCCACCTCGACAGGCATGCCTTGTGTGGGCTCTATCACGTCCAGTTCGTTCTGGAAAATAATTAGAAATATATCAATTCGCTGTTTTAGAGAGTCGATGGATTTTTTGCGATTACCGAGGGCGTCCATATAATCTTTACAATTGAAATTCAACCTAATGATTAAAGGGAAAAATATGTCTCTATTAGGAATCACTGCAGCAAGGTGTGTAGGAATGCAAACCGCCAATATATCCACTTCCACACACAGAAATTCCTCAAAATTGCTAGGTATCGGAAAAAATTCTCATGACACAATTCAAGACTTCAGTATAAGTATAGTCATTTTTCTGCTTCGCCCACATTGAATAGGGCCACCAAAGCTACTACACCAATTCATCTTTCTAACCTTCCGACACCTGATTATTATCCATTTGTCTTAAGTCAGTTTACTGCTTGTGATGTTAAAAAGAGTATTATATCGATTACATTCAACGCTGTTGGTAGTGACTTTATCATTATCATACGTTTAAATTGAGACGGGAAACTCGCACCGTCCAAATTGGCCTTAAATCTTACATTAGGAGACGTTGCTGAAGCTAGCAGAGGCAGCAGGCCGCCGCAGGCGATGATGAGGTTGTCTGCCAGCTGGCTGATGAGGTGTACGGTGTTCACCACGAAGATCGCGTTCTCGCTGCTGTTCACGAAGTCTATCACTGACTTCGTTGAGTGACTTCGCCATACCTGTAACATTGTTGGTAAGAAATACAGAACACAATGTCATCGTTAAAAAAATAACCGGTTAAGTGTGAGTACAACGCGCTTGCCGAGACTTCGGTACAATCTTGCATAAATAAATAGTTCAATTTCTGAATCGAATTTCGAATATTTTTCAAAATCGATTCAGGAACCAATCCGCAGAAATGTAATTATTTGGAGACATAATAACAAAACGGTTTTCAAACTTTATCCTTTATACTTGTATCATGAGACCTCGCTTCTTGCCAAATTTCAAGATTCCAAGACAACAGGAAGTATAGTTTTTGATTTCCTAGCGATTGTCAACATGTGTTCCATAAACGGCCTTATTTTTTTAATTGCGTTTTTTTGTCACTGCTCCAAGGGGACCTCAGATTTGAAATTAATTTCAACTCAATACCTTCACGCGTTCCTAAGAAAAAGAGCCTTGACATACAACCACACGGACAACAAATTGAGTCTATAAGGGTTCCGTTTTTGTCGAATGATTTATGGAACCCACAGGATCTAAATAAAACATATAAACATATAGTTTTAGATTAAGTTACAGTTTTATTAAATAAACGCATTTGTCACGGAATTAAAAGTTAGTATATGATGTAGACTTACCTGTATATCAGTTTCTAATGAGAACAGTACATCGGACAGTAATCTTTGGTGTATGTAGGACCAGCGGAACTCCGGGATCCTGAAGGGGGGCCGCGTGGGCCCGGGCGAGAACATGGGCCGAGAACACTTTGACGGACGCTTCGTTTCTGTAACACCATGAAATTAATTAACAAAATTAAATAACATCTAAATTCACATTTACCTTAAGGAAAGATTAGAGTGGAATTCCTAGCTACAGACTGTGTTTTCCGATACCTATAACCTAGGGGGTCCTTAAGACAAGAGGTTACTTCTAGGCTAGCGTGCTCCATCATCGACCAGATCATCACTTACCATCAGGTGAAATAGTGGTCAAACGCGAGCCTATCAATAATAAAATTTTAAAAAATGTGACAGTACTCATAATTTTTCAATATTTGATAAAATAAGGTTAATTCAGTTATTTGATACAAGATTCGAAGATAGTATTTAGGCTGTTACCCAAAAAAGTTCACTTACCAAAATGATTAGAATCCACTTGAGTGCTAGTGGACGCACTGCGTGGCCTCTTCGGTGATGATGAAGTGTTGGTACCTTGCGTAGCGACGCCCTCGCCTCTATTGCTGTCCTGCTTCATCTCACTGTCTCCCGGCAAGCTTACACGCCTTTTGTCTTTCTCACTCTCGTGACTATCGTCTTCACTGTCAGCCTCCTTGTCAGCTAAGAGTATACTTTCACTGATCGTTGAGATCGGAGGAATTTCGGGCGCCTTCTCCTCTTCTTCATCTGTTGTCGGCATGTCGACTCTTTGGCTTTCGTTTTTCTCATTTTCTTCCGTAACTTCGTCTTTCCTTTCTATATCTAATTTCTCAGCCTCTTCAGTTCTAGAATTGACTAAAAATTCACCATCCAGAGGCAGTACGTTGCCCTCATGCGGGTGATCAGAGGGAATGACCCTCTGCGGACTGTTATCATCCGACGTAATATTTTCGCTATCTTGCTCAATATTTTCACTAACGGTTTCAACTTCTTTACTTTCAGTTTCAACGTTTTTACTATCTGACTCAACGTTTTTACTATCTGACTCAACATTTCCGCTAACAGCCACAATATTCTCACTACTACTTTCTACAATTTCAACATTCTCACTTTTTGTCACAACCGACGAAATTAAATCCGTAACTAAATCATTAGCGATCGTCTCTGCCGCTCGCTTCTCATCAACAATCTCTTCGATTTCCTGTTCGAAGTCATCCCGACCATTAGGAGTGTTTCCTTCAGAGTGCAGTCCTCCAGATATCGCTCCCGAGTCCGTATCATCATCAGTCTTTAATCTTACAGTTTCTAACGCGATGCTCAATACATCATTGACGATATTGATGGCGACTCGCTTCGGGTCGTCGGGGTCATCGTCAGATTTATCTAATGATTTCTTCGGGCTCGTAGCTTCGCTAGGGGTTAGATATAAGTCTGAGCGGTCTGAGAGTTCAGATTCTCGTTCTGTTACAACATTGAGTTCTGCAACGCGTTCTGGACTGGCTGTCTCGCTAGCAGATAGACTTGAAGGAATGCCTTCACTACGGTCAGTAGCATCATCTTTCGATACACCATCACCAACGTCTCGCACAGGGATATAATCTAGACTACCTTGCCTCGTCAACGGCTCATCACTCTTCTCAAGCGTACCAACACCAGACTCTGGATCTTCTAACAGCTTGGCATCTTCAATGATAGATCGTACGAGTTCATTTTCGGGGATCACTTCACTCGGGGACACTACACGCTCTACGTCATCAGTAGGGGTTTCCACTTCGTCGATAGCATGCTCTATTTCACTGTCCACACATCTCACTTCACTGACGTCCGTGGCGTCGCGTTTGGGGGAATGGACTTTACACACTTGAGTGTACACTGCGTTAGTCCTGTCGGGCGCGTCGGGCTGGGTGTTGCAGCGGCAGTGGTCGAGGTCCCGCAGCGACAGGCCGGCGCCCAGCTCGGTCTGCGCCGCGTGGTGCAGCGCCGGTGCCGCGTCGCGCCGCTCCCAGCCGCAGATGGTGGAGATGGGCCGCTGCTGCCGCTCCGCCGGGTCCGTGATGTTGTCAGCTCGCCGTTGCTCGTAATGCTCGTACATTTGAGCAAATTGCAGTTTGAATTCTTCGTAGGATACCTGTAAGAGGGTTGAAGTTAGGCCACTGTCAATTATAAGTAACGGGTTGTCGTTGGATCATGAAGTCCACCTTAATTATGTTTTTTAGGCTCCAGATAAATTAACACTTTATTAGCTATATCTACGAGTATTATCAAAAAGTCACAATGTGAAGGCTCACACACGACATTTCTGTACCGCTTATTCAACACAAATATTTTGGAATGATGATATTTGTTGTTTATGCGATGTACAATAAAGAATATATAAATAATAATGGATGTGATCGTTTCCACTACATCCATTTCTCCTAATACAAATCTTATAGCCACACTGCGGTACCTTAGAGTGCACGATGGCCAACGTGTCCACCCAGACGCGCCACCCTCCGTACTCGTGCTTGATGGCGTGGTGGAGCAACATTCTGAACAGAGAGTACACCATGTCGGAGATCTTCTGCTCTTCGGCGTTCTTCGGGTGGATGTATGCCATCGCTATCAGCCATTCCTGAAACACATATTAGTATAATCATACTTGATATTTGCGGCTTTACTCATAAGATGAATTAATTTGCATACAGCCCTTCATACACCATGTTATCCTAGTAGAAGAGCATCTAGGGCTTCCAGGTTATAAGATATTTCTCTGCATGTATTAGGGTGGCATAAGTCGTGAGGTAACTGACCTGCCACACAGACATCTGAAGCACCGTTCTCCTGTTCTCCCGGTTGTTGCTGCAGAGGAGCGTCATGTCCGACAGGAATAGCTTCTTGACTTCCAGAAGCTGTTCCGTTTGCTTTGATTGTCTGATAAGGGTTGCTACGACTTTCAGTATCACTGTAAAATAAAATTTATTTCTCATTGGCGCCATGAAATTATTAACAAAGCTTCCTTTTATGTCTTAAGTAAGCACTAAGGAGTATTTGGAAATTCAACATTTAACAGAGTGAAAACGGGGAAATTAGTTTGTATGGAAAATTTAATTCCGTGTACCAATAAGTATATCAGAAAGTTAGCATACTTAGTAAATAATAAAGGTTGTCATTATTTGTTTTTAGAACTACCCCCAATAGAATAATTTTAAAGATTGCAGATAGGTTCTTATTTCTTGAGTTAATAAAGCTTGAAACTTGGCACAAATTCTAATCCAAATAAATAATTAAGACTTTCATTATTGGTTTTTCAAAACTACGTTCAACGGGAGTTAGTTTGTTTTATGAAAACTACTCATCATGTACGTTAGAAAGAATCTTCACCTTTTTAGTAAAAGAGGCGATAGGCATAATTATGTTACAAGGAATAGGGACCTTTTAGTTCAACCAGGTTTCAGACTGGCTAAAGTAGCGTCTTCTTTCATGGGGTACTGTTTAGAATGTTACAATAAAATACCTCCTCACATATTAGAACTCAATGAAACAAAATTTAAATCTTGTATTAAACGCACACTATGTACACGGGCATATTATAGCCTGGATGATTATATTCAAGATAAAAATGCTTGGGTTAATGCTGGTCCAGCTCCACTACCAGCAGGGCGTACAAATTGATTGGAAAATACTTTTTTATCTTTTTATTTAATATTAAATTATTATTGTATAATGTAGAAGCATTTATTTTCAAAGTTTGTAAATGTGAGTACCATGGAGCAATTTACGGTTTTTGGATATTGGACTTGTTTGACATAAATGAGCACGGTGGTTGAGAGTTTGTCATGCTCACTCAAATGTCTCACTGATGGTGGCGCGTGTGTTGGATCATTCGGTTCCCTTCAAAATGGTTGAGCTGAGTGGTGCTGATATGCGCGTCATGTCCGTGAACGGGCGCTGTCAGTTGAGACTGGTCATCTCTTAGCTGCCAGTGGTTTATTTTAATATCTTTATTTAGAATGCCTTTTTTTTTGTCTTTACTTTATTTTATTGACATTGTTCTCACATAATAGCAGCGACAAGAAACATGTAACAGAGATATTTGTTATACATAAAATGATTGAAAAGAGTGTCCATGGAGTTTCTTGCACATTCTTCTCCATAGAGATCTACGCTTTGGAATGTGCAATTAGCATCATTTTTTTTTTCTGACAGACTGACACCTTGACCTTTCAAAAGTGCCTGTAAATGGTTTATTTGAAATAAATGCTTTTGAGTTTGAGTTTGAGTTTAACTCTCGCGAACGAAGTCGCTGGTATGGTCAACAAGCAAGGCAAAGGGTTACCATAATCGTGCGATTGTATTTACAGCTCATTTCTGAAAATAAAGCCTTGTCTATAAAGATGGTTTCTCACTCGGATTCTCCAGCCTGAAGTGCGGCTGCGGCTCGGGATGGCTGGTGTAGAGGATCTGCTGGCCCACGTGCTCCGTCAGCAGCTCGTAGAGCGCATTGTAGACGGGCAGCGCCAGGCCCTCGCCGCACGCGCCCAGCCGGGTCGCCAGCAGCGTGTACAGGTTGTGCGGCGACATCACGTCGTACTTGCGTCTGAACACCAGAGACCAACCGTACATGGAAGGCGATTGATGAAAATCATGCTGGACTGCTGCCCTTACTTAGATAGTCTTTGCCATTGATCAGAAGACCAAAAACTTAAAAGCAGCCTTACTCAAGTTTTTGAGGCCAGAAAAGAGAGCTACAAAAGAGTCTTTGTAAACTTATTAATACAAGTGATAAAAATGGGGCTGCCCAGGTAATTTCAGTTAGGGATGGCGATTTTTTCCGATAAAGATTGATTTTTGAATCAATTTGAATCGAGTTTTAAATAATCGATTCATTAGTAAATCGAGTTAAAAGTATGGTACAGATGATGCTACAATGCATATCTGTTTCATGACTGGTGAGTAAACAGGAGTCCAACATTCACATAAAAATTAGCTTGAGCAAAATAGGTGCCTTGACCGTTTTAAAATAATAGTATGGTTGTATTCCACAGTAAAAATAACCCTTCTTGCAGTCGGGTAAATATTGAATCTTGATTTCAATTCGATTCACAGAATCGATCCATTGTTTAAAAACTTGTTTTCTTGACATATAAAATCGATTCTTCGATTAATCGATTTCAGGTCGCCATACCTTATTTAAATGCAGCCAGCTACACTTGGCATCGATTGCATAAAAAATTCGCTCACAAACGCTTGTTTTTTCTTTTAAGTCTTTTGTTAATACACAAAGAAATAAACAGAGAAAATATTCTTCATGTATATATATAAAATATATGTAAGAGAATGGGCAACCAAAAAAAAAAAAAAAATTTACTTGTGTGTGCTTCTGCTAAGGAAAAATCCTAGTAGTTTTAAGGCTTGTAGTCTGATTAGTTGGCTTTCTGACGACAGCAGTTTGAAGATTGTCCTAACTCCACCCTGGAATGATTACAATAACAGAATTAGCACTAATGAACACTTTCATAAAAGAATGTATGGGTAACTAAATCATAAATATTTACCTTGGCATCAAAAGCAGGCACCATAGAGCTAGGGTGTTCCGACATCAGTGATATTAACATTTGTAGAACGTCGTGCAAATTTTCATCCTGAAAATACATAATTCAATAAAAAATCAGTATGGCTTTTTTCAATTAAAAGGAACTACACTATGCTATCAAAACCATCGAAACCGGATGAGTAGTTTTTGAGAACATCGCGGACATATACAAACGTACATTAGTGATTAGGGGTAGAATCAGAACTTCCTTTTTTGAAGTTGGTTGTAAAGATACATATATTTCCGTATGTTTTCTAGGAAAGGGACACTCATGAAATATCCAATTCACTCATCCTATCAATTTCGAAGGTACCAGGACAACATACCTCGTGCATAGTAGTCAGATAGTTGAGTATAGACTGTAGTTCGTCTTCCTTGACTCCGTTACCGATCATGATCAGTTGTTTTAGAAACAGCAGAATGTATGCTCGGATTGTGAGGATGTCTTTGTGTGCCGGCCGAGGTCCTTCTGATGGAGAAAAACCAGTAAAATTAATTTTAAATATGTTCCTAATTGAAAATGAAGAACATCCGAATCCTCAAACGAGTTATTTCAATACGACTCTCGCGGAGGCGGGGTGGCTTGGCCTTCTCTACCCTCGGAATACATAAATAGATTAAATGTTTGCGTATAATTATGCTCCGTCATGTCATAGTAATTAGAACAGTTCAATTTGAATAAGACGGATTCTATGTTTAATTTTGCGAACATTACTCATTCTTTCATTTCGTGAAATTAGAATTACCAAGTTGATTTATTACTGAAACATAATTTATGGATAACTTCCATAATTCTTCCATAAGGCTTCATTCATAATAAATATGACCGGTCCAGCAGACTTCGTATTTAATAAATTCATGCTCAGCCAAAAAGTATCTAATTACGTAGTCTCCTTGAGCTACCTGAATTATAAACGAAGGGAGCGTAATATCCTACTTTGTACTTACCTAATCCCTTAGGCGTGATTCCGCTCTTAGCTCTCGGGTTCACAACCCAGTAGTAGAACTTGAGCGTGTGCACGGTCTGCAGGACCGTGCTGACCCGGCGCACGCTGCCGTAGATGTGCGCGTCGGCCAGGAAGTCCGTGGCCAGGTAGCAGTACAGGCGCGCCTGCACCGCGGCCGGCGTGTGGATCCACAGCGCGGGGTTGAACAGAATGTGGTCCAACAGCTGCCAAGTGAGAAACGATTGGCAGAAAGACTGCGATTAGCATAGACCTTAAGCTGTCCGATGGTTGAAAGCGTATTCTCTCTTGCTTGTTTTCCTAGTACAGGGATATGCCTACGAAATACTCGTACCAATACTCTTCTATATTGCTTCTAATTGCGTACCTACATTACACTTAGCTATTTACTGCTATTTAATAATTATTGCAAGGTCTTGCGCCTACATAATAAATAACATGAAGCTTTTGGAATAAAATAAAGTTTATTTCATACACGATTTCAATGTTTGCCTTGTCATCTGAAAAATAAGGTTTATATTTTATATAGTGGACGAGAGTGGACGTTACTTGGCTGTGACAGGTTTCATTTTTCACTATAGAAGCATTAGTGCAGAATAAGCTAAAATAAATATCATTTTAAACAATACTTTCTTCCATTGTGTTCATAGTAGCTATTGTGTCAACTCACTAACCCTTGGAATGCTTTACTTGTATTATATAAATATTAAAGTATAAAATGAGATAAATAATACGTAGAATTAATAACAAACTGAAACTGCAAGCGCTACCAGGGTTTCAAAAATCTGGTGAAGCACTAATTTTACAAGGAAATGTGTCAAGTGTAGGATCAGGGCCAGAGATATATAAATAAAAAAACTCAAAGGCTTCAAATCCCCAAATAAATATATTATTTTTAAACTTATTTAAAGAAAGATGGAATTTTATAATTAATTTATAGTGATTTTTTTATTTACCTTTTACAACAATTCCGAGTTGCCTTGCATCTAAGTTTTATTTACAATATTGTGAATTAGAAGCCAAACAAGCGGGTACTATCAAACTACATAAATATGTGTATCATATTTGATAGTACCTCTATATCCCTGGATGACAGTGGGTGTGCAGAAACAACTGTAGTACACAGTCGAGGTGAAGAAAGCAAGAGGAACATGCGCTAACAACCATCGAACAAATAAGTTGGGAAACACATCGTCACCACGTGCGTTAAGATGTTCATTTAATCTCGATTGGAAATATCTTGTAGCCTATAAAAATACAAAAAACCTCTTTGTATTGTTTGTTGGCCTGGTACTCACAAAGTGATTACTTTGCAAATCGACTTTCCAAGAATCTTTTGTGCAAGTCATTAAATATGTAACAATAAACAAACCGAATAAATATTTCCAATCGAGAAAAAATCCAGTACAAAATTTACATAAAGGACGGAGCGGAGCACCAGTCACACTTAAAATAAACCTGCCGATACAAAAGTGGGAGTGATTGATTGTTGGTTTTATACAAATTGGAATCCGAATTAAGCCTGTACAACATGTTTGAATTACATTTTCTCAATGCTTCGACTTTTAAAGATATAAAGCCATTTTCCGAAGAGGCGATGAGTTGATGTAGGTTCTTATAAGGAAATTAATGATGTTTCTTGTGAACAAAAGGCGTATTAGCTTCCCGGTGGAACAAGCGTGTTAACCCAAGCATATTGACAGGTTCATTACCACTAGTGTAGTGTACGTGGCACTAAAATGTACAAAGGAATGAGCAGCTTATCGCGTGTGTGTTCCATTATCCAATAGATTTGTTTAATTCAATGACACATGTTTACAAGCGCCCGAAGCTGTGTCGTGTGGTGTTGATTCGATTGTGCAATGGTTTCTGTGACTTTCCTTTGAAATTCTACGAACTTAAATAATTACATGTGGACGTTGTGTTGGTTTGTGAAAAATTGTTGTCTAAAAGAAATACATAATAAGAGAATATTTTAGTGTGACTGAATAGTTTTTTCATTAAAGTTTGATTGCTAAATTAACTCAATGAAAGCCAAGAAAACATCTGTTTTCTAACGAATAGACGAGCTCAACAACGGCCCAATATAAATTACCTTATGAAGGCAATTTTCTCACTTATTTATGGGTTGTTGTACCTTTGTAGCGCGTTTTAAACGAGCTGTATTATGGTAATATCCGACGAATTAATCTTGATGTTTTGGTAAAACGATAAAAACAAAATTTATTGCATTAATTTCGAGAACAAACGAACTTGGACGAAATATAACATTAGTTACGTTGAATTTGGGAACTTTTATAAAGTAACTTGATAAAATAACAAGATTTCAACTCTTTTACTAACCATTACTTTGAAACTTACGAACATAAATAGAAATGAACTAACAAATACTTAAAAACATACCTGTTTTAGTAGCAGATCGGAATTAGGGGAACAGCAGGTGACAAGATGTTTAGTGAGATGTAGGAAGGAGGCGAGTGTGTCGGGCGTGAGGTGGTCGCGGCTGCAGCGCTGCAGCATGTGCGAGATGACCAGGAACCCACGACACTGCAGCATGTGCTGCTGCACCGTGCTGCACGACTCCACCAGCGAACACACGAACCCCAATAGTTTTGAACTGAGGAATTAAGGCAAGAAGTCAACATCGTAATCTTGCTTGGTCTGAAAACCTAGTGATAAGCGTAGTACATACAATACCATTTTGATTACTAGGGTCCATGTATGACGGGTAAAATATAGATGTTTAGTTACTATCTTATACAGTCACAATAAGGGGAAAGTTGAAACAACATTTCAGTTACGATACAGATGTAAATTTTCAAGTCGAACATGAAAAATGTACACCGTTTGAGACGCCTTCCAAAAGCAATGAATCTCGTTTTAAGTATATAAATAATACATGTAAACTCCGAAGTAATGACGCGGTGAGCAGGTAATTCTGTAGTAAAATATATTTCAAATTATCATCGTGGATATTCTGTCATAAGGATCATGTGCATTCTTATTAGATGACATGAGAATAGCTGGCCCGGTAACTCTTATGCATAAACGTAATCCGTTGCGCCTTTGATGTCATGGTACAATGTTGATGGCGCACAGAGGCCTTATTTATCCGGCTCCATCCGGCCGTGGCAAGGGTCGTCGAAGGTGCCGCTTTGAACTGTCAGCGCGCCTGTTATCATACGCTTCAACCTCCGTCAATATTAAACATGTGCCACCGACGCCAAGTCAGCAAATAGCTACGGTAAACCTTAGCACAGATTTTTGTATTCAAATGTACCATTGAGACCACTTTGTATAGAAAATGGCAACAAAATTATGCAAAGGAATTTCGAATCAATAGCTATCTATCGCGCTTCGTAGTTTTATTTCTCGAGGGGAATATAAGGTTAGAAACTCTAAATAAGCTGAGACTGGAATTGAGTCACTAATAGGATTATGTTTAATTAAACGCTAAAAACTCACTAAGGAGCAACATTCATTTAGAAAATACACTTTTAAAAATCGTTTACCCAAAAGATTATTTTTATTTATTTTTTTCTAAAAACGCTGTCCTCACAAGGAATTTCTTCTGTACCGTAATTGCGTTCACATATAGGTACACATGACAGATCCGGACCAAGTAATATTGGCTAAACAAATATTTGATCTGTGCGGGAATCAAACCCACGACACGCAACGCAGCAGCCAATCGCTGAACCAATGCGCGATCCCTATGATATATGAGATACATACATACTTAATGCATGTTGCTACGTCTAAGATTAAGTGATCTATAATCCTATTTAATAACAGTGGGCTCGTTAGGGCTTGCTATCAAATAAATCCGATGTTTGCGTAACCCTTAAATAATTCATAAATTTGAAGGTCTTCTCATTAAAATTAATGTCACGCCTGATAATTTCATAACCGCCCTTCGTAACCCTATGCTAATATAAATTGTCGCCGCAAAATGTCGCTCATAAATCTATTCCGTTAAGCGGAGTAGACACCAGGCAATTAGGAGTTGTGGGAGTTAGTTCCCGAGTCGTATTACAGAGTCGCTCCTGGACGGTATGGAGTTGAGAGCCGACTGCCGGCGGACAGTGAAAGTGCATTTAGTCAACTAACGCGCCCGAAGCCACTAGGAATATTAATGAGTGGCTTTGGCACTCGCAAACGCTCGCTAAGCCAATGCCAGTGATTTAGTTCTGGAATTCCGCCCAACTTTATTTCGAGCCTAACTAATGTGCCCAAACTATGGGGTAACTAGGAGCTGAGGTAGCAATTTGTTCAGGGGACGTTCAACGCTTCCTTTGTTTCGGTAGCGCACTGAATCAATTCCCGCAAAGTTTTGTAATAACATTTTAGGCAGTTAGGTTCCCTGTCAACTTACTCAACTTCGGAGACACCTACTTACGGGAACTTTCAGCATTTCATTAGCAAGCACATTGCCTCACTAAGCTCATTATAATGAAATGGTACCAGGAATACATACCATAGCATGGGGTCTCTCTTGGGATCCGTGGCAGGCGCGTCGTGTGGCAGGTCCAGCTGTGCGAACAGTGGGAATAGGACCTGCACCCCGCCGATGGAGTTCAGCGCGCTGTGTATTGAATGTGTTACTACTGCTTTCACTTCCTGCGAATATATTAAAATAAAGTATAAATAGCTCCTGTAACTCAAGTTTAGTAGCATAACCCAGGTATCTCCACTCCCTACTTAAGGATAGGTACGGTAGTCGGAGCCAAACCATAGTCAATGTAGGAATGCTTAACGCGCAAAGACAAAAGGCTTCTGTAGCTATAAGTTGACCAGAGTTCCTTCAGGAAAGATAACAAGTCATAAACATGAAAGTAATCATAATTCATATATAACCAGAACTTTGACAATTTCAGAGCACAAGTTGAAAGTTAGAGTACAAGAAATAATCGAATGCTAAGTGAATCTCTCTATAATAGAATATCGATCGCATGCGCGGTCAGACGGAGAAAACTATGGAGAACTTGGTAACTCATGATAACCTGGTAGCTCAGGATTATGTTAAGTTGCGTTTGATGGCTTATTAACATTCCACTGACTTTAGATTAGTTGATGTCTTCATCGACCATACGACATCAGGAGTTCACGTTCGATGCTTGGTTACTGTTTATATTTTTCCAACAATTTTTTTTTTTAGTAAATCGAAAATGAGTGCGAAAAATCATACCAAAGCATCACGGCTATATTTCTGATACATTTCCTTCAATTAAACACAGAGTTCGGAGAAATGCCAGGAAAACTCAGCAGCATGGGCGTTTTTAATTTAAAAAAAAAGCCGAAAAGTGGCGTGATAATCTGCTCTTCTACATAATCAGGTAGTGGGTAGGTAGTTATGAAACGTGGAAGGTACATCGATCTATCGATCAGGAGGTCTAATTGGATGGATGTGCTTGCAATCTATCATGAGCAGAGATCGTTTTACTCGATTCGTATAGACCTAAAGCGAAGATTATGGGAGAAATACAGCTCTTCAATAGCAATATAAGCAGAATACCTACTCTGGGTGACGGTCTTTTCATGACCTTCCTGATAAACTTTATTAGCAAAATGACAATCTAGCCATTTTTATACAATATAACTTATTTTACTGGATAATAATACTTTTTTTAAATATTATGGATAGTTTCGCGTTTGACCACTATCTCACCTGATGGTAAGCGATGAAGTGGCCGACGATGGAGCGCGCTTGCCCATACATTTACGCTTACTTCAAACACTACTGACTTTCTTCAAAAATTAATCTGTGGGCTGAAGGAGGGGTCACACGGGTGGTCTCACACACTCACGCTCCGCTCTCTCTTTGCTCTCCGAGCAAAGTCATTGTATGGTTTTCCACTTCAAAAAAGTTCATTGGTAGAGAACTTATTATGGAGGTATATTTGGCAGACCACCTCCGTTTGTCAAAGAACCGAATTATATTTAACTAGCGTCCCGCCCCAGCTTCGCCCGAGTACAATGATTATAAATATATTATGCATGTAAATATACCTAAATAGTCCTCTTGAATCACTCTATCTATTTAAAAAAAACGCATCAAAATCCGTTTCGTAACTTTAAAGATCTAAGCATACATAGGGACAGACAGCGGGAAGGGAATTTGTTTTAAACTATGTAGTGATACTGTTAATATTTCCTTGTAAAGATTGGGTCTTATTTTCTTTTAAAGGATGATAAAAGTACTTTGTTGCTATGTTGAATGAGTTGAGCTAGTACGTGTACGGGGCCACGCCAAATTTTGCGTTAACATGTTAGGGCTTGTTTACGGAGAAATGGCGCGTCGTACACTGCAGCTGCGGACCGCGTCATAGCACCCGCAAACACAAACATATGGCAATGTACGACAACCGCCCAACGCGCCACGTCTCCGTAAACAAGCCCTTAGGCTAATGCCTCACTTAGCCAATACTAAATCAAATAATTTACATGTACAGTCTGTTGTTACCTGTAGCATCAGCGCATGAGGCGTGTGCACGAAGTAGGACACGTTGCCTTTGGGAGCGGACTGCAGGCACAGCTGGCCATCCGTAGCCACCGGGTTGTACATGAACACTATTCCTGACGACAGCTTGCCGTCGTATAGTACCTGATAACGTGACGAATCTATTAGATATCTTACCTCGAAGCGCTTACATAACATGTACACGCAGTGCGGTGGGTGAAAAGGAAAGGATTTCAACTGATTTAGTTAATTTCTTTTTCTAATTTTTAAGTAAGCTGCACACAATCATGGTACGTTAGTCTTGGTTATTGAGATCTATTAAGGATAACTTGATCAGGAAACCAGCCAAGTAATAGATTGTATAGAACTTACTTTAAAAATGAATGTCTTTTAAATAACAAAGGAATTGTAAAACTACAGTAATAAACATTCCAGAGGACCCAATAAAACATGCAAAGCTTTATAGCAGCACTATTTTGATGTTACCAGGATAGCATCAGACACACGAAACTCACAACGTAAACCACACCACACCATAAATTCTTTATAAAACCTGTTTTCCAAATATGAAAATTGCGAAAAATTCTTACCAAAATTCATATGAAGACGCGTGTTACAAAATCATATTGTGCGTCGCACAATATACTCAGCGTATAACGTTACACTTAATGCGTTTACTTCCGTCTACCGGGAAAACAGCCATTATAAGAAGTAAAACCATAATAATGCACATAAAACACAATAACGATCGCATTACCAACTGAAAGTAACACAGGTTAGATAGAAAACCTGGCCGAATTTGTAGGTAAGGAAAGAAAGAAAGGGAATTTACTTATTCTGTATATCAATTTCCCAAACTTAATAATATTATTATATTAGTTAATCAAGAATTAAAATCAGAAAATCTGTAAGGAATAGAAATTAAACTGAGAAGCGGGAAAAATACTAGAATAAATATCATCAACATCTACATAACACTAGGGTAGCATGAGCTTAAAAATGTAAGCGTCGACCGCAGAGTAGTGTCACCGTGGACATTAACCACGAGAGGACGTCACCTCTCGAGAGATGTGACCACTAAAAGCTATTCAAAATGTAACCCTCGCTACACTAGTCGGCCGGCGGCGATGTATGACACACGTCGACAGATTCGAAGCAGGTTTAATTAATGGAAAACCTTTCAGAATGTTCTGTCTCAGCGATATGTGGACCAAAATGTTTTGCAAGATAAGTAAATAACAGCGCTGGCCCGTTGGGTTTAGTTTCACAATTTTCATTTTGTGCTAATAGTTAGTATAAAATTAATTGTAAGTATAACTTAAACGCTTCAACTAATAAAGTTTATATTTTATGATCCTTTAAACAAATTGTTATTTCTATTATTTTAAATATTGTGGTTTAGTGCCACTACTCTCGTTAAGACCACTAAACCTGACTAAACCACACTTGCCGAATCCAATTCCGCTGAAACTCAATGAATACCAGCTAAAACTAATTTTAAGTAATTCTCGGACAGTGGGATTTCAAGTCGCACGTGCTATTGGTTCCGGTGGGGTCCTAAAGTGAATCCTAGCTGGGTTGGAGTTTGTACAGCGCACGATGTGCATTACAGGGGCTAATCTAAGTACCGTCTCACCGGGAGTGCACTTAAGCTTTCGCTACTTTCTGGGCGCCTGGTGCGCGTAATGAGATTACGTGTGTTGTGTTAACAAGTCACTGGGTTTGCTTGATAAGCTAATGATCATTTGAAGACAACAATAATTTTCTTACAAGAAAGAAAAGCTTTAAGTTGAAAATGACATGCATTTATTTTAAAAGGATTAAACTGAAATAGCACTATATTTATGCAGCATACTATCTAGTACAGGATACTCTCAAATGGAACATGAATTTTCTGCTATCTCACAGAACGGTAGGTACGTGCTCACTGGGATTAAAAAAGGTACAAAGCAAATTATTTCGAGCTAATTTCTTTATCTTACTTGCTCAGGTAATTAGTTCAGAATTTAGATGTTCAACTGTTAAAATTTAATAGGTGGATTGTCACAGGTTGGTTCACTATGATTAGCTAATCACAGTGAGCCAGCCCGCGACAACTCAATGATTAAAAGGTTATTAAGCCCAACACCTTCGTAATTAGTAAATTTCAAGTAATTACATAAAGTGAAAGACCCGAATAAGTTACTAGTTAAATCATCAAGAGTATTAGTCCTTCTAAATGGCAAACGTAACTTAGTTTTAAAACTGAAGCCTCAATTAAAACTTGTAATCGTCTTAACACCTCCAGACGGCATTGGCAACCCTCGATTATGCTAAACTCGTCTCGAGAGGAATAAACCGACTACCGAGATGTCACTTTACAAAGTCAACGACAGCTATCCATTACAAATGTTTGACTAAGACGGCATAAGCTCCGGGCGTTCATGGCCTCCGAGTCGTTAATCATAAACTATTCGCGAAAGACAATAAGCGTAACAGGAGCAGTGCAATGAACTCGTAGTTACAGCTGCAGTAGCCGGGTTTATCGCACCACTTGCAAGTTATGACATCCTGGTTCGCAAGTGAAAAGTTTTACACTTAACAGAGTGTCTTTGACTTAGTTAACATGAATTATGTCTCTGTAAGTGCTAGAGCGTTCTTTCCTAAAGTTCGTGTTTGAAAACAGTTCTTGAGGCTTTAAATAAAACTGGATGCGGCAACTACTACGCTACGGTTTTAGTGGAGAGCGAAGATTGTTATTCTGATATTTTGCTGTTGCTATTTTCTAGCTTTCTTTATCTTTCATGGAATCTATTTGAAAGACATTGCGCAATCTTGATCAATATAATCTTTAATGTTATCCTAATAACATATATTTTCTAAATTTGACAAAGCAGCTCTATAACTGCATTTTCAATAAACAAACGGCAAAGATAATTTCCTTACGCCAACTTTGTAAGTTACAGTAAATTCTGCGCGGCGCGCGCAAGAGCAATTTAATATTAAAATACACAAGACGAGGCAAAACAATGTCGGCCGAGTGCCGTAGCCATCTCGTTACACGAGATTGTTTTACTTTAAAATGCACTGCCGCGTGCCGCCAGGCTTGCACGCAAATGCCTGACAGCTGGCTGGATGCGACAAATCCTTTAAATTCTTCGTTCCTAGAACGCTGTTAAAATATTTCTTGTTTTATTTTATTGCAAGAGAATAATTTGCGTACAGAAAAATAGTCCGTTTGCTTACTGACTCATTTTATTTTCGCGATCAAAATTTGTGAATTCCAAAAGCTTTTTCAACACACTTATTCAGAAACTGGCTCTCCTACCGCGACGCTTTTAGGCACGCAGTGAAGTATATTTCGCACTAGTGCGGGAAAATACATATTGTAACATCAAGTTGTCACCGGCCGGCCGACCAATGTGGGAACGTTTTCCACAGTTCCCATTGGTTGGTCACCCTTCTCGATGACTAAATAGTATATATATGTTTATAATTTTTTTTCGAGAGAGTGTTTTGAGAAACGTCGTTTGATACATGTGGGCATTTCTCAAGACAAGTCACTGGGCTTCATATCGACCTCGCCTTGGGCTCAGGTGTAAATTCACCTCGACTGCAATGACTTCTAACAAAATCTATCTATCTAAGCTATCTATTAGATCACAACAATCACAATTGGGTTCAACAACCAAACCACGTTCCTAATCAATTGACAACTTATAAGCTTACTTTACATCGTAATTAATTACTAAGCATCTGCACACCAATTGATTTGCAATTTGATGTGATTAATTGATAACCGCGGAGATATAAACGGCTTAATTTCACAATCAATTAGTACAGCATGGGTTAGTGGGGGCATCATTTGGTTAGGTTACCGTTACTACATGCCCTTTGATCCCAATTAGGATGATTATGTTGGAAAAGGGGTCTAGCTTTATTACATAGTTGATTTTACTAGCGTTACTGATTCACAAAATAGCTAAAAACCAATTTATTGACTAAATATTACGTATGCTTTTGCAGTGTCCCTCAAGCACAGACGCCAGTCTGTATTTCATCAATATTTTGAGGTATATAGCTTTTATTAATCGGTTTTTAATTTCTTTCAAAAATTTTTCAAAATGTCCGATCTTTTAAACAAAAAAATAATTCCAAGCAAGTGCAATACAGAACTTTACATCCTTGTCTGAAGCCGCCATAGTGCTTCTGGTGTCACAAGTTAGTCGCGCTTCTTAATAAAACTTATGCGCTGAGACAGGCTCGAGCGTACGCCTCCCCCTCCTCTTCCTTCTTTATCAAATAGTTTTGATAAAGGACGGGTACCGTTCATAATTAATACAAAATAAGATGACGCAGAAAGCAAACAGGGTACTAGGACTACATAAGGTTCAAGTAGATTTCTTTCTTTCATTCTAGATGCGAACCAGGGCTAGATGCCTGTGATCTTTTCTTTTAAATATTTTCGTAAGTATAGTTCTAGTTTTGTTAGGTTCTTAAGTATGTTATCTTAACAATTCATTATCGAAGAGAATATTTTCTACATAGTCTGGATTACACTGTGCATACTACTAGTGCTAGTGCATCTATGATATAACTTCGTACTTAGCGTGGCAAAGTTCATTAAAACTTATAATCAACATGTTCCTAAGTATGGAACGAACACAAACTTATGTAAATAATTAAGAAATTGTGTGGTGCTGTTATTAAAAGAACTTTATATTCACAATTTATTTAGGTACTTATGCAAGGCAGTACAATATAAATTAGTTTGCAGTCCTAAATCTCATTTTATGCTCCAAGGAACTTCATCTCAAATTGTATTGGTTCTATAATTTAAAGGAGACCTTATACCGGGCTCAATGCAAACAATAAGGTCTAACAATAAGGGTCCCACTAAGTCAGAGTACGAATTATTTCTTTTTTGTAATTTTTAAATAACAAAGAAAAACAATGAGATGTCCACATCTGACTAATTACGAATGTCAAATGCGCGCCACAAAATATACAGACCAAGTCAAAGATTAATTTGCGTTTTGATTAAAATTCTGTCAGGGGAAAATTCTGTTATTTTGAAAAGACAGCAACATAATTACAGAATTAATTCCAGTTGGTAGATTCCATTTTATCATAGGTACGGAGATGGCGAAAATACGTGGACTGTGTACTAAGACAGCTAGGAACAGCCTGGCATGGCAACTGAAGAACGTTAGACATTACTTTAGTCGTTGACATAAAATATACATGTAATTGGAATAACGCACACCCTGATACACTCCAATTAGTAAATTAAGTTACAATTCTAATACAAGCACTCAAATTTTACTAAAGCGTACTTAGATAGTGTTTTTAAAAGTAATTAGTTATTCTAATTTTAGAAAACAATGTGAAGATTGACTGACCATTGGTAGAGCAAAAAATGAAAAAGATAACATTAAAAAAAATGTCAGTGCATCATCAGATTCATCAAAAATATATCGAAATAGGTAATTCATATCCTAAAATAATTTTTGGTCATTTTAAAATAAAAAATACCTACTTTAATAATAACTGAAATCGATTCAGTAAGCCATTCATAACATATACATTCAGGAAGTGCGAATATTATGTTACATGTTTTACAAAATTTATTACCCTTCTCTACAAAAACAGAATGTTAAAAATACCCACGTAAAGTTAAAGTCTTCAAATGAAGTCTGTTTACTGAAGACAGGGTTTTTAAAATCAACCTTCCGTCAAAATTGCACATAAAATTCGTTTTACGGCCCCTAAATTTTACGTGCCAAGTACATTCTCATTACGCAAGTTGTTTTATGTCGTCACACTAGACAAGTTATATGGCTCAGTGCGAACCATAAAGCTGCGACGCGGAAAGCAAGGAGGTTGAAAGGTTACACTGCCCTGCCAATAAAGTGTTCGCTGCCTGTAACTTTCCTTAACTTACGAACCGTGTGCAAATATGCGCTCCTGGTAAAAGTATTTGCGAAGCACTCGAATATTCGCAACATTTATGTAGCAGATAAAAATAAAATACCTATAAAATTTTCTCTGAATTTATAGAAACCTGCAAAATATTTCCTTTGCTGTGCAAACCCATGAAATCGTTTCACCTTTGAACTGACGACCTTTCCATCACTGAAGCAGGCAGCAATGTCGGTTTAAATTATAATGTTAATGGCAGGTCCCCGTCGGTCTGTCTAACTAAATAAACGTTCAAAATATAAACATTTTGTTGTAGCTTCGCAATTACGGATCCCTGACTAAATTAAACACAATTTTCTTAATTAATTTCTAGTAAAAAGCGAGATACTCTTAAAATATTCATGAAGCTACGTTCAAGTAGCAGTAGGTATGACGGAACGCGTGGATATTAGTCAAATTAGTACGCCAAGAACGATGGCTGCTCTGCAAACTCATTATTATCCGTAACTCCGTCATAATTAATAAAAAAATCAATTAAGAAAGTTTTAATTGCATTCCGGCAGCGGCAACACTTGTTTTTTTTCTTTTACGCACAACTTTGTCGTCATAACTTTTAGAATATCACGGTGGTAGAATATCACAAATTGCCATTCTACTAGTAAGAGATTATTTTTTTATTTGTAGTAATAGTGTTGTATCACGGTAGTTTCTCAGAGCGCAACATCATTTTAATTCAAATAAGCTTCAATGCCAATGTTTCTTAAACCGAGTTACTCCATTAAGGAGACATTAAAAAGTTTTCATAGCTAATCAAAAGAGATCTCCTACCACGATTACAGAAACATTAAGTAACTTCCCTGAATATTTACAGCTATTCAAAAAGTAGGCATCCGCGGGAAGATACTTCAAAATGCATACAAAGTACGCGATTATCTAAAACACGAAGTCTGAAAGACTCAGAAACTCATTACAGATTATCTTGATATTAAATATAAGCCGAAGTATGTAAATATCTTTAAGGTTGAATAACTGTAATTCTTAAACACAATAGCGACGAAGGTATTTTCAAGTTCATGTTTGAAACAGTAGGTCGAACAACTTTATTGTAGACATTTTGTTTTCAAAGAAGAAAAGAAACGTTGCATGATACAGAATTATTCACTAAGGGTCTTCTAAAGATATAAAAAATACCTGAAGTTACAGTAATAAATAATGACTGGGACGAAACGCGACCTTACCTACGTGGATGTACTTCATAACTTCACACTACGACGAGTGCGACAATATCTAAGCTAAGTATAAATTATTGTAAATATTAAAAGCTGTATTCGAAGCTAGTTGCAGAATCAACACGGCGACCAAGTATTCATTCACTGAAAGACAAGACCAGTTTTATCCTCGTTATGAAAGTTTTGCCAAGGATTGACCTCAAAGACCGTAAACGATTCAAGGGCTAAGTAAACCAGAAAACTTTCTAGAGGAACTACTATAAATAACTTGTACCTTTCACTACAACTGCAGAAGATTTCCTCCAGTCGAATTATAATGAAACCGCAAGGGGAGGTCGGCCATTACGCGTGGTATCAAATGGCTGACCCTCTAGGCTCTTGCTCTCCTAGTGAATCGTGCGGTAAGTGCGAACCCAAAACTTGCGATACTCGTGAATAAGGTGAAACTTGCGCGAACGACCGTAGACAACGGCCGGTTTGTAGGTCCCTTATGTGGCGATACTGCGATACTGCCGGGTTACACTTAACGAAAATTGCTCATTTACAGCCCTTCTGAATGTTTGTTAATTGAAATTAGATCTGATCCAAATAGAGATTGTGATAACACTTCCCATTTTACATTAGGGGTTTTTTTTTTTTATTTTTTTTATGGTAGGTAAAATCATCCAATGACAGATCCCGCCCTTGGGCGGAGCGGGAAATAGTGTCAGACTCGTACTGACTAAAAACCTACCCCGTTCCTTCGTTGCCTATAGTGCCGGGGCTGAGCCTTCCTCTCAGAAAACGGCCCTTGACCCCAGCAGGCTTCGACCCTGCCTGCCTGCAGTTAGCAGGCTGGGCCTCTACGGTTTGCTGACAGCTCCTTGAGGCGCGCGGGAACAGAACGCGCCGTCGACGACTTGGGCTTGGTCCGGCCGGTTACCGGACGATCGGACAGCGTGCTACCCATTGCACGCCGTCCGCAAGCCCGCGCCTACGGTGGCCGGAAATCGGGATCGGAATCCCGGCGGCGGCTGGGGCGAGCGCCCCGTTGCCTCTGCCTGATGCGGTCGGCCTCCTCCTTTGCTAGCATTACTGCTTCGCAGAAGGAGGCGACCGCCTGCCATCCCTCCTCACTACGGACCATGGCCTGAACCAAGGCCCGGCGAGAGAGATCGCTGCCGCCGATCACCCCCACGAGGACACGGCGATGCTCCGCCCAGGCGGGGCACACCTCTACAGTGTGCTCCACCGTGTCCTCCGGGTGTTCCGCACAGTGGCGACACCCGGGCGAATCCTCCGCACGAATCCGGAACAGGTACTTAGCGAACTTTCCGTGTTCTGTAAGTACCTGCGTCGTGCGGAAGCTGAGAGCACCGATACCCTTCGAGTGATATTATTGTCCTCCTACTTACACATATTCATAAAAAGCTTGTTATTCAAAACTAACAACATAAATATCTATAGTTAAAGTGAGAATGATTACTTTTCGAAATGTAATTCTTAAATCAGTTTTCGTTTGCCATCAATAAACATTACATAGAACAGTACTACTGGCTCCGAACCCTTATTTATTCAGGACTAATGAAGCCCTGGACGTTACCTGAAACTTTCACAATCTGGGCCAATAAATAACTTTTGAGTAGAGTTTAGATTTAGCGGAGCGTGTACACATCAGCAACGAGCGATACGTCCGGCGGTCGGTACACAGCCGAGCTGCTTAGTCCACGCAGTCGTACAACTCACAACTTTAGATTAATGTCGAACTCAAGTTTAAAGTAACAACGGATTAAACGTATTTGATTTAACGAAACCTAATGTAAAAACTTGTACAGAAAATAGAATGTTAGTCCACTTTGATTAAGTCACAGTCAATATTGAAGCTAGGCATCATTTGAAACTCGTTATCAATTCATTTAATATTAATCGCACAAACTGCGACACCATTAAACTTGCAAATGGATTTACTTTGTGAGTAAAGACAAAATAATGAGTAAATCCTATAAAATATCAAGGCGAAAATCTTTTGATAAATCATGCGATTTAGCCAAATTCCTTAGTAAAACACATTACTTTAGCAATTTCTTACAATCGACGAAATTAAAACGCCTTTGTCGGTTTGTTACCTTCTGTGCATTTAATTACATTCATTATATTTAAGAAATCTGTTTCAAATCGTATGCTATAACTGTTAAATAGGTCTATCATTTGTTTAAAACAAGCATTGGTTAAAGTAAGGTAGAGTTACCATGCAGTTTCTTCATTCAATCGTAAACCCAAGACACCATCGAGTTAGTGGAAATGTAGATCCCGGCATTCCTTTTACAAACAAGATTAAACCTGTCTACAAGACATTCATCGTCTTACGTCGTGAAGGTTCTGCGTGGGGTCGTGTATGAGGTCCCCGTAGCGATCCACGCGGACCTCCAACGACGGTAGCGGCGTGTGGCACTCCGCGTCGAAACGAAACTGACCCTGCCACCACACATGGACAGCAAACGAACATTACACAGTGACACTTTGTACAGGAAGTGCTCGTGAACGTGGCGGTTACACATATTCACAAAAGCAGGACAAAACAACAAAACTGAATATAAGGGCAAGCGGCGCGACATGCTTACACGCTTGCATGCTTCAATATCTACGAGCATGGAGGCATGCGCGGCGGCCACTTCGCGCGCCTCGTCGGCTAGCCGGCGCCCTCGAGGAGTCGCGTCTTCTTTCACAACTACGCATGCTTCTTCTGTTTCTGCGGGCTTAGTCTCTTCTTCAGCGGAAGCTACATCAGGCGGCACAATCTCAGGATTTTGGGGAGTGGTTTCGGGATCGGGGGGAGGAGGAACATCAGCGTTGTCAAGCTTGGGAGCGCTCGTCTCGCTCACCCTTTTATGATTCTCCGGTAAACTGATGTTGCATTCGTTGTCGAAACGGAATTGACTCTGTTCCGTGGTAAGCAAGAAACAAATGTAAACATGATTTATTAAATTATAATGTCCAAATAATCTTAATATATAACATAATCTTTTAACTTATCTAAGATGTCAGATCCTAAGTTCAGACAAAAATATCATCAAGATAACATGTTGGCCAATTAAGTCGACTCACCTTATACCCGGGCCCCAGCCTGTGCATGGCGCAGATCTGGTGCGTGGTGAGCGCCTCCCCAAATAGATAGATGGCGGCCATCTGCCCGCAGAACACTCGCTCCTCGTCCAGCTCCGCCGTCGCGCCGATATAGCATTTGTCGAAAGGCTACACGGACAAGTTAACACAATATATAGTTTTTCTGTTGTGCTGACTATGGTGGTTACGAAGTTGGCAATTGCCAAATTGACATAAAAATTATACTCAACAGTGAGTTTATCATATTAACAGTTTACCAATTTTGAAGTTTGAAGTACCCATTCAAATATTCAGTCTTTAATATAGCAGAAATACCAAATCAAACACTGATAAGATGTTATTAAAACCGAAGCAAAAGATACTCGGAGTAAACTCATCTTATCCATAACTTTCGACAGCTTCTTGAACTACAAAATTAGTTTAGAAGCGCAAATTACTTCAAAAAATTAATTTTCTTCAGCAGAATATTTTGGTAAAAGCTTTTGAGATTGGGAAGGCATTTCATATTCGCCCATATTTCAGCTAAGATCGAAATAAGGTCGGAATTGAATCAAAACTTATTGGTGGACGAAATTCCTGTTAGAGTAAGCAAAGCAAACATTTGTGGCCAAAGTTCTTTAATACAAAATGAAGAATAAGGTTACCGCCAAGTATTTATCGGAGGAATTTGGGGCCAGCATCGTGAAGCAGACTGAAACCTACGGGCAAACTTGTCGTGTAATACATGCGGACACACCGGACCACATATTAAATGAAAACGTAACTACCAAAATAGAAATAAATGAATTTCATAATGAGAACACGATCGAACTGATAAAACTGTTTGCCAGTAATGAAAACGATTTAATTGAGTTTGTCGAAAACGTATTTTTCATAGGGTCAGTTTAATTAAACATAAATTACGTTAGCGATTATGGAACTATTGTTTTTGTAAATGTTGAATGTTTAAATGTACTTATTTCTATCATTTCAACATCTTTAGACGAAAAACTTTAACAAATATGTTAAGAAAACATAACGGGAATAAGAACTTAGGTGTATTTTATTCACGGGTATATAGTCTTCGTAAGATTGTCGGTGTAGGTTCTAGATGTTAAATATTTATTATACTCTTAAATAAATCTATTATTCCCATTACTTGACATTTGGAACGGATGTACGATATATAGAGATGTAGGAAGTACGCGAACGTTGTGCCAGGATATTTATAGACTTGAACGAAAAAACTTTTAACAGGCGTGTATTGGAAAATGCTTCGGGATACAGAAAATCCTGTGCCAATTACAAGTTCCCCGTACAAGAAGGAACGACAAACACCTATTCAAATAAGTCAATATATATCTACAAAAGAAAAATGTCATTGAAATATCCATTGTTTTTTGTGTAGTTTGACTGATATGAGGACAACAAGGAAACGAAGATATCGTCCCTTTTTTACTTCTTCCGCTCCTTTGCTGCGCCCTATGCAGCAAGAGTGCTTGCCTTACTCATATCTAAGTAATTGTGTTCACAATAAGACAGATGAAGATGTGAAGTCTTCCAGACTTTAGTCCATATCATTAAAGCACAGATAAGTGTGAAGCAGGTACACCAAACGGTGATTACCGCACGCCAGCTATCGCCACGTTACCCTCAGCTCCGTGAACAGTAATGGCATGTAAATTCACATTTACAGCTGAAACACTCGTGTTTAGCCACAAATGGTATTTTTGCGGCACGTGGCTGACGTGGGGGCTTAGCGCTCCCGATTTTCCCAATATCGTTTGAAGGTGCGCAAATCTCTTTTACGTGTCAAGTTATATTATACCGCTTTAGGAATTTTTAATGAGAAGTACCTTTTTATCGGCGTTATATTATATTTGTGAGTGATTTTGTGAAACAACATTTTTGGAGGTTTTAATGAAGACATTATGAAAACAGAACTTCAAAGTGATTAAATTAAAGCCTTCACTTCAATGTCATTATTAGCGTCCATGCTGTCCATTATTCAAAGGATCTAATTCAGTTCTTTGTTAGCCGGAATTTACATCAAAGAGTATTTTTTCTACCAACCCTTGGTTTCAGAATACCGAACTGATAAAATAATTCAACCCGTTGTAATGCCAGCCATAGAATATAAAATTGCGAGTGCTAAATCCAGCTTTTGTTAGAATTTAATTTAAAATTCAATGCTTAAGTAAATTCTTTTTATTGAGTTAAATATTGAATGTCGTATGAATGTGGCCACTGATTTAATTCGCGCTTGAAATGTCTTTTAAGCTTTTGAATATTTTTTGGCTAAATTTTCTGACATAACTTTTTGCTTATAACGCGTTCAATACTCAAGCTGGTCACACAGGGGCACGTACACATATTATACGAGTATTCTAGTCTCAAATAATTAGTTTGTCTTCATAACGTTAGACAAGTTCATTTTGCAGCAAGTATGCGTGACCACGTCCGAGCCTCAGTGAATATTCATAGAGGCGGGCCATGCATGAACTAACGCCAACTTAATCCCTCGAGCGGGAAAGAGAACACCAGGAGAACACGAACTAAACGGAGCTCCACAAAACAAATAAAGGAAGAATACCAATCAAAACAACACAACACCGACAACACCGGCTGGTTCGTACACTTTCAGTCTAATTGGCTGCGTATATTTTTAATCGGATTATTCGCAGCACGAAGCTTTTGTAAAGGGTACACACAATTCATTAATGTAGCGGAACGAATATGGACGTGAAGGTATTGATAGATGATTCTGACGTAATGGGGGTTCATTCCCTCAGTCATAATAACAAGATTTAAGGCCAACTTCGGTCATTTGGGTCACTCTTGTAATAATATTTAGGGTTAATCCCCTGTGGCAAGCAGGCACATTGGCGATCAATCGATGATTTCCATTTGATACGAAGTTGTAATTATGTTTTGATGTTATTGTCTGCTGTATGGTAAAATATCGGTAACGTTAATTGATATATGTACTTCTACTTATGATGGTGAGTAAAAAAATCAATGTCTTCAGTCGATGGAAGTTTCGACAAAATCTTAAGACTTGTATGTATTACTATGAAGTCCGCGTACATCCACAGGAATTTGCATGGCATTACTTGTAATAAATTGCTGCTAACGACACGTACGTGACGACTCGAACGCACAACTTGTCGCAAAGGGGGTGTTCGCCGTAGATAACCGAATGTATTACGCTAAGCTCCTATAGAGTTATGAGCACTTGGTACTTGAGCCTGGATTAGGGGTACCACTTTACTACTAGATAAACGACAGATTAAAGTTAGTAATACATAAAATTTTATGTAAAGCTAAGGGGTACATATCTAGCTGCACAAAACCAAACCTTGGTCTCACTAGATCAAAATGTAATGGATATATTTGGAATGTGTGGATTCTATTGGATGGGGTTTTTCTTTCTTCAATAGTTTAATACTTACGTCGTTGGTGGAGACGAACCACGCCATTTCCGTGCTGGACGCCAGCTGTCCGTTCACCAAGCACTTAATCTCGCTCTTCGTCCATCTGTTGTATATGTACACCACTGCTATCGCGTACCATCTGTTCAGAATAGAAAATTTTTGTTCCACAGTCATAGAATATTCGTTTGAGACAAGAGTTCCAAATCAACAAATCCTTTGATCAATCTAAAGCATGGGCCACACGGATGTAATCTAGCGTTCCAACAGAGGTCACCTTGGTGGGAGCTGGGTTTGTCTCCAGTCTCCACGGATTATGTTGTGGCTACACGGATCTAATGCACGAGTCAACACGTTTGCAAGTCAGTCACTGCGGTTGAATAAACGCGCCAATCATCCGAGGACGTTGAAGGTCATATTAAAATTTGGATTATATCTGCTATCAACACGGACTGTAACAAACCAAGGTCACCTCAGCTGGAACGTTAGATTAGATTCGTGTGGTCTATACTTAATTCATCACAACGATGATAGTCAATAAACAACTGAATCATAATATCATCAATTATATGATTGGGTACTCATGCATTCATTATAAGGGTTTGGTGATTCAGTTCAAAGTTAAAGATCACATTAATGATCGAATCTTTTACATAATAAAGGAGCATTTTTTTTGCACAAAATCAAGTTAAGTGAAGTGTGTAACTTTGAAAATGCTCAGTCTACTGTAATGCTCTGTTCAAAGAGTTCAAACATGTTAAACATTACTCTCAAACAAATAAAACGAATACGACTTTTGTTTACGTGAGTCAAGCTGATTCCACTTAAAAACTCTGAAACTGATCCCAGTTGGAGTAGTGGCACCACTTTGGTAATAACTTCTCTGAACGTACACAGAGGAAAATAATGAAATAAAATTAACTGGATAATTTTTGAGGCAACTTTTCGCACGAAAGCCGACCGTCGTCATAAACTGACTACACAGGAAAGTTTATTTATACTGCTGCAACTTTTTACTGCCCTGATTTAGTGTTCTGAACAAAGTTTTAAAATTTGAGGGAAGCACGTTCAAAATTTACCGCACCACGGCTGGTTTAGAAATAATTTCGTGTTTTGAACGATCGCGATATGAAAGAAGTGACAGACAACGCAGACAGACAAACACTAAGTATGCTATAACGATAACGATCTATAGGTAGATCACTACGCTAGGCCAATTCAAGTACAAAGTGATACCACCGACTGTACCTAATACCCCAAAACTGGTGCAACCAGCAAATATCCCAATACACTACCGGAATGGCTTCGCTTTCCAACTAAATCACTAAGTGGTGTTAGGGACTAATGCTATCAATCCGTTTGTGCCCCCTTTTAGGAGAAAGCACCCAATCAATTGTAGTGGGGAGTACAGGGAATGTTCTTACCTTCTCGGTTGAAATTCATATTTAACACAATGCTGAAACCCCTTGCCCCGCACCTTCATTGATGTGAGGACTAAACAGTTGCCGACGAAGTGAGCCGTGTAGCCCACGCCTTTACTCGTTTTGAAGCTGTTGAGCAAATCAACAATGTTAGTTACCTAATTAATTTGCAAATGAGCTATCTATAAACGAACATAATCACATCTTCAATTCAGATAAAAAAATATTTTTCTTTCTTTCTTTCTATTCATAAATACTAGAGAATCATAAAAGTATGCGGTACACACATCATGATCTTCAAAGGGGACGTGGCCTGCGGGAAACTCGCAATTCAATTATCCCCGGACACAAACCGAAAATGATTTAGCTTAGTACCAGGATAGCAGAGCACCACTGAAACTACACTTGAAACGTCCAAACTCTACTCAAATCAAATGAAAAGTTGGGAACACAGGTGCAACCGCGGCCTGTGGCTACACGCGATTTACGGAATACATTTGGCATTCGCACTGTAATACGCTTTTAGTACAAATTGACTTGATATTGCCTATCTAACCCTTACCAATTTAAATTGTGATTCCTTCTACTGGAATTATTAAATGTTTTCGCCCCAGTAACTGTGTTTATTACCTTGAATATTATAGGATCATGTAACGTATTTCTGAGAATATTGGGGGTATACGAAAACCTAATTCCGTGTATGTTTATTTTTCGCGCGAGTTTTATTTATGTAGTAAGTTTTTTAATTTCCATTATAATAAAGTACCTAGTAATAGTAAGTATAAAGTACCTTCTTAGACACTTGGCTACTGAACTCTAATATAAAGATCGCATCATAACTGCATAACTCTTTTAACCGCAATCAAAAGCATTTTGAAGGACAATCTTAATATATTACTTCATAGCATTGATGTAAAGAAAAAAACCTCTTTGGGTTTTCTTATGTCAATGCTTCATAGTATATTCATGTTTAAAAAGCCGTGTGCTCAACCGTGAGCTAACATTTCCATCGTTAGTGTAGTACGCTATTATCCTGTAGGACTACGAGGATAGGTATAGATATGGTGTCTTCTATCCGGCGCATTGTTACCAGGATACCATACAGAGTTGACAGTGAGATATTACTAGTACAGAAACCGTTTCTTCTATCTGGTTCATAGTTACCAGGATATCATACAGGGTTGACAGTGAGATAGCTACTAGTATAGGTACGCTGTTACCCCGCAAGACCACCAGGCTTGACAGTGACATATTCCCAATATAGAAACGGTTGCTTCTATCCGGACCAGAGTCACCAGGATACCATACAGGGTTGTCAGTGACTTAGTTACCTACCAGTATAGATATGGTGTCTCCTATCCGGCCCATAGTTACCAGGATTCTATTCAGGGTTGACAGTGCCATAGTTACCAGTATAGATATGGTTTCTCCCTCTCGATGTTGACAGAGTTGATGGGGTCGAGCCGGAACCAGGTGGTGAAGGTGAACCCGTTCTCGTAGGGCCATCGGGCGAGCGGGGGCAGGACTACTGCCTGCAACACAACAACATTATACAGTAGGGAATATTTATTTTATCTATTATTCTAAACTAAACCACTGTGCAAAATAGTCGCTATTCATCAATTTTAGTAGGTATATTGCCGCTTAATTGAAATACTGGTCTATTATAATTTAGATATTTGTGAGTGATTTTTTGTTGTCATAAAGTTTTGCCATAGCCTTAGAATAAGTAATAGTACAAGCCATAGCGCCGTAGCACCCATGCAGTCGTTATGGCCACCATTATTTAGATACTCTTTAATATTTACGACATGACGAAAAGAACAATATTCTAAACATAGGGTAGCATAGGATAGCTATTGCATAGCTGGATTTACGATTACAATGGAGTAACATTGTGCTGGGTGCTGGTTGAACGCTGCCACATAAGTATAAATACACCTAAATATACACACAGTGGTGCCCTATCGGTCGTACTCTGTGATTCTTATTCTTACAAAGCGAATTATACACAGTCAGTCAGCTGTGTCATATTGTGTTAGATGTACCTACATAAATGCTTATTTTCAATGATTTTGGTGCACCTTGTTATACTGTATCGTTGTATTACGTGACGTTGTAAGCCTATTAGGTATTTTATTGTGATCGTAATAAAAGATGTATTGCATGCTTTGTCATTATGCGACAATTATATAACTTAAACCTCATGTCAGTAAACGATTATAATTATGGTTCTTATGAAAAACACAGAATTTATACCTAACATAAAACCTAACATTAATTAATTAAATATCAGATTATAATAACGATGGATGACAGGCATCTGTGTAATAAAAGTAAAAGCAAAAAAATAATTTCACACATATAAATATTCACCACGTGATTGTTCACCACCACGTGGTGAATAATTTTTTTAAGGATACGTGTAAGTACCTAATGACATTTCGTCGAAACTTAAAAACAAAAAGTTCTCCTAGGCCCATATCTAAACATACTTAGAACATTGATTTTCTTTAAAACGCGATATAAAAATGTAAAATCCAAAAGAGCAAAAGTTGGCATTTGGCAAGTGCGCGTCCTCGCCAGTAAAAACTTATTTTATGCGCGACTGGAAGGCCAGCGCACAGGGGCCTCTTGTTGTAAAGGTTCCTATCGAGATATCGCTTCAATAAAATCTACATATAAGCTCCTTTTATCGTCACTCCAATCTTCCATTTCGTCTGTGAATATTCCAGTATAATATACAATATGTTCAACAACAAAATAAACAAGTTATTCCCCCTTTTCCACGAATTACAATTTTATTCGTAAAGATTAATATCACGATATATTATTAGGCCTTAGTTGAGAAGATTTACCTACCAGGATAAAAGAAGTAGGGCAGAGATTACACGAGCCCCGCGTCTTTAGTAGCAATCAGCTAGAAGACGCCCGATACGAACAAATAAATGGGTTCATACGACGCGACACTGATTAAACTTACATATCGTTCTAGCAGCTCAATTATAAGTTAGCTAGATTAATTTTGCCCCACGTTATTAAAGGACAGGTTATTATTAAGTCAGTAGGTACGAAGATTGGTAACGTTGAATGTGCTGAGATGCTTTTCTTAAACGATTTGCAAAATGTGAAATTTATAATGGCGACCGGACGCGAGCCAGTCGCCAATTCAACTTGCGCGCACACACATACAACGCAACTATGAACGCAACGCATACGTGACAATAGCGCGTCAATGTGAGCGACGACGAGGCGGCGACGCAGCTGCACGACTCGTTCGATGTGAGTCACCGACCGGTTCCGTATCAGTAGCGCGGGGCCCTCCGCTGAGATTACTTGTGCGTTGCGTACTGGTCCGCGATCATGGCGCGCGAATTGAGCGAACAGAATTTGAACATACAATTCGTGAAAGAGGTGGAGAAGCACCCGGAGCTGTATAACTTTGAGCTGCCTGAGTACACCCGGAGAGACTTGAGCGATGAGGCCTGGGAAGAAGTGGGCAGAACTATGAAAATGACACGTGAGTAACGCCAGGCTATAGTACACGTTTACACCGTATGGCGCTAGTAGTAGTGAACATTTGAAGCCGAAGCGTCCCGCGTCCTTCGCGCCATTTTATAAACGTTGGAAGACAACGGATATATTTTAATGATAGTGACAATGTTTTGCATGATTGCATGCATTTAGCATAACTTATGTATAATAAGTTATGTCCCGGTACGTTGCTGTCTGTAGCACGTTACCGATGCACAAAATTATATCTTATGCCGTATGCAATAAAAGATTCATTGTTATCTTGTGATGACGTCTCAGTAATGTTGATAGTATCTTATCAACGCCGGGCCGGCAGCGGCATGGCCACGCGTTTCCGATGTGGTTTATCTGTTTATAGTGAGAGCGTGAGCTGCACGCTTGGGCCAACCGCTCGCCCGTTCGGCGTGCATCAATTATATAAGTAGGTAGTGACTAACTAGGGTTGCCACTTTTTTTTGGAAAAAATATAGTATTTTTTTTAATCATTGCAAAAAATATTACAGATAATACATAGATTATAAATGATATTTATTTTGCAAATTACAATAATACATAGTAGACAAACAGTAAATTTGATAAAAAAAAAGTCAAATGTCAATAAATAACCCGCCCCTGATCGTACCCGGTGCAAAAGTGCCCATAATACTCGCCGCATTTTTTATTTTTTATTTGTTTAATTTATCAAATTTACTGTTTGTCTACTATGTATTATTGTAATTTGCAAAATAAAATACATAGATTAGAAATATTGGGAAAAATAAAAGTACATATTAATTTTAATGTAAATTTTTATTTTAAACCGACTTCGAAAAGGAGCGGGTTCTATGTTTAGCTGTATGTATTTTTGTTTGACGTATGTTTACCGATTTCTCGGTAAATTTTTGACCGATTTTGAAAATATTTATTTTGATAGAAAGTTTATACTCCCAAGTTGGTCCCATAGAAATATTGTTTTAATCTGATGATGGTGCATAGCAAAACTGTCGTAACAAGTCAAATTGCTTTGTTTATATGTGTAGTCGGTGACTGATGGAAGGAAGAAAGGGAGGGGATATACCGCATTGATCTGATGATGAAGCCGGAAGGTAGGCACCGGAATTTTGTAATAAATCAATGTATCCTAGCCATGTTTGGTATTATAATTTGATGATGACACCGAATGCCGGAAGTTATCTATTTAAGTTTGGCTGAGGTGTGAAATAAAATACTTTTTACAAAAAAATACAAACGTAATGTAAAAAAAAAAAACACAAAAAAAGTGCAAAATAACTTTATTTCCGATGTCGGTGTTAAATAAATAACGAAAAAAGACCAAACTTTTAGAAACACCGACTTCTGTAAAAAGTTGTTTTTTATATTTATTCTAGAGAATTTTCTTTGCATCATAATCAGCACTAAATTCCATATTTTTATGGCACGAAATTAACTAATCAATTTTGATCAACGGTGGACTAAGTTTGTCACGGGATATTTTGGTTTAGCAGTCGAGGTACTCTGAAAACCTTGCAATAAAATAAATGTTGGAGTGAGCAAAACTGGCTCAAAAATACAATCTCACCACCACGGATGGCCCATTTTTTTTACCTCTTGGCTTTCATACACAAACAGGAGTTAAGTGGTTGACAATGCAGTAAAGTTTGACAAAGTAAAGAATGTAGGATGCTGCTTTTAGCTAAATTGAATAAGTATTTTAATTTAAGATTTAATTAAAAAAAATTGCGATAATAATACACATGTATATATTTCGTAATACCTATATTATTTTTCTATAATATATAGCACAATTAACAAAAATATAGTATAGGTGGCAACCCTAGTAGTGACATTGAAGGCCGCCCCTCTGTGGCCAGGGGTCCCACCGTACTGTTTAAAACCATATAATAGGTACTGTTTTCACACAAATAAAGTTCTAAGGGACGGAATAGACAGTGACGTCACTCAGTTAATAATATTAAAAAAATGTACAGTGAGGATTCACTTATCGTTATTATCTTTTTTGTTGCTTGTTTTGTTACTACGAGTATATTGACAAAAAGTAACGTTTATAGAATATACATAATTACGTATGTGTCTCTGGTATAAAAAATGTTCTTATGTAGCATTTTCAAGCGTTTCTCTCGAAGGGATAGGCTGAACACAGGCGCCAGATACTACCTTGTGAAGGCGTTCATGGTCCGGAGTGACAGGGAATGGGAAGCGGCCCCCTCTTTCTGTTAAGCAGTAATGCAAGCAAAAGAAGTGACTGAAACTGTGAGGCGTAGACAAGCTTCATGCCCTGCTGTCGCAGTAGACGCGCCAAGGGTCGGGACTGGCAGGACGACTAACGGCCACGAGCCATGTCCGGCTCTATTTCGGGCCCAAGGTTGCAGTAAGAAACGAGTGCGGGTCAACGGCGCGTTGTGTACCACGCACGCCTGAGGGTACACAACGCGCCTTGCTGTACTGATCTCGCCTTTTCCCTTGGCGTCAAACAGGCGTCCCACATAATGCAAGCAGATCAGAAGCTACGGCACGTCGACTCAGCTACAGCTAGGCGACGCCACGCATACGGCTCGCCGACCGCTGGTTGACGGCACTAGTTGAATCATTTTGAAGCTAAGGTAAGCTAGGGTACGGAGAGCCGTAAGCTAGGGTACGGAGAGCCGTAAGCTAGGGTACGGAGAGTCGTAAGCTAGGGTACGGAGAGCTGTAAGCGCGGGAACTGCAAGTCGACCACTCACCGCTCCGCGGTACGTGAGCTTGTCCTGCCGTGAGGCGATTACGTTACGATCCCGATTAGTGTGCGTTGTAGTAGGGAGTTACATACAAATAATACTGAACTACTCGAGTTGATACGTGTGCTACGACCTTAAAAGAGATATCAGAAAAATGTATAGGGCTAGTCAGGGCCGACGACTACCAGGGCTGCGGGCTGTTCAAAGCAGTTGCCGTAGACCTCGCAAAAAGAGCAACTGAAGGAATACTATGGGTTTTGGGACATAAAAATTCTGACACTCCTCCAAATAAGGCCCAGTTACTGAGCACAATCATGTTATTGTACTATGAAACAAAAAATTACATGATAACTTTTATTTCCAGCTTCAGCATGCAGAGAAAGATGGAGAAATCTACGAGCAGTCTTCATGAGGAATGTTAAAGCGGCGCCGAGAGGCAGCACGGGCAAGAAGAAACCGTATTACCTCGCTGAATCGATGCAGTTCATAACACCGTTCCTGAGACCCCTCTTAGCCAAAGAGAAACTGAAACAGCTAGAACTAGAACAAATTAAAAAGAACGTACAAGTACAAGTAGAACAAATAAAAGAAGAAGTGCTGGACGAAGAGTTGGAATCGAGCGAGGAGAGTGCTGAAGAGATGGAGCTAACTGTGGTAAGGAAGCGACCAGCACCAGAAGACCTACCTTACCAAAGTCTGAAAGTAGCTAAGAATGCTCAGCCGTCACCGTCATCATCGTCAATACCACTCGACAGTGATCACGTCAAATCGTTCCTAAACAGTCTCCTGCCTGAGCTAAACGAAATGAGCTCTGTCCAGTTTAAAAACTTCAAAAGGAAAGTGTTACTACTAATTGATGATATCGTGTCGGAGATTCCGGCGACTGCTCATTTAGATTATTAAATTAAGAATAATTATAATCAATAACCATTTATTCATTTGTTTCACAAATGTAAATAGTAAAACCAATGAATAAATTATTAAAGAAGGGCGTTGAAGTCCTGTCTTTTTATAATTAATATTTTTGTATAAGAATTAAAGAAATACCAGAGTAATTTTCAAAGAGATGTAGATTTTATTTATCCTGTGTTTTTCCCTTATTAGGTAAGTATATATTTTAGTAGCTTATTGTTGTTGCACAAATGTTTGTGTCATTGGCACAATCATTTTGTTCTGTGTCTGGGTGTAATTTATCTATAATCATGTATGTATTTAGAAATATATAAGTATGTTTATCAGTTGTCTAGTACTCATAACACTAGCTCTGCTTAGCTTGGGGCTAGACGGCGTTGTGTGATGGTTGTGGAATAACAAAAAAATATTAATAAGGTTCACCAACGATTTGTTTACAAATTATTTGCATTAAACTTCCAAAAGATGGTCCCATGCAAGTAAACCAATTTACAGGCGTGCACATCATTCACAACTTTTGCGTACATTCATAGTAATTTTAAAAAAGTAGACTTTGACAACTGCAAAACAATTAAAAAATTATTCGAAGACGTAATATTCACCAATCCGCACTGGGTTCGCGGGGTGAATTGCGGCCTATTCCCTTTTCTAGATAGTAGGCTTGAGTCCCAGCAGTGGGCACATTATAAGACTGATTATGCAATTTAATTTATTCATGAATCGGCTCTTCTATTTTTCTCTCAACAACAATTTAAATAGCCTTAGCAAACGAGTCAAACAGGCAATTGCGAGGTCTAAGTAAAACAAACGTTTCACTGGCACAGTTCCAAGAGATCTCGTTACATTCGAGCATTCACGTGAAATTGCACAAATGTAATCCAGTTAAAAACGTTTGAGTCTAGTAACTAGGACTTAAGAACAATGATAAAACGGTGGCAAATCACAGAGCTTCTTAATTAAAGCCACTAACTTCTTCTAAAGAACTAATAAGAACTAGCCTAGCTAGCTAGCCCACGACAAAGTCAGACTTAAGGATGGACCAGATGGTAGCAAACCAATGTCCCTACCAAGGTGATCTTGCTAGCTTCAATCCGTGTAGACGGTGGCATAAACCATGACCTTCAATGCCCTCGGTTGGGAAGCGCGTGTTCCCAACCACAGTGAAGCGTCTATTACACCACTCGATATTCCGCACTAGTTACACAGACAGTTTATTTCCGAGTAAGACAGTCTGACCCTTATTACCCTACGCAACGTCGACAAAACCGGTCAGAGTATCGAGTTCCAACCGAGTTTGAGTTCGAGTTGTGCCAAACCCTAATTATTTTTCTATAATTAAAGTTGCCTATGGTGTTTTTACAAAAGATGAAAATATGAATCTTTAAGATGAGAAAAATGGATTGGTAACATTGTATGACATCCGACAGCTATCTCCCGGACCATCCTATAGCAATTATAGTGTAAGTTATTATTTATAAGATCAGCTATCTACCCGTGAAAGTCCTATCATAATCAGTTCAGCCGGACGGCTGAACCGAGATTAACCGGGACAAACAGACAATTTTTAAATTGCATATCGAAAATACTACATTCGTTAAAAAACATAATACAAAGAGACAATTTTATTTATATTTGGAATAATTCAATGGAAAGAATACTCAAACACATAATATTAATTTCTATTTTGACAAACAAATGGAAACCTTTTCACTAATGATTTATATGAATTTAATTGTTACGATTCGAACAATGAATATGTTTTATATTTTCCGAGCACCAGGGCTCCATAAGCGACAGCAGCAGTTGAACTGTTGAACACGATACGTCGCCGGCACATGACATTAATTTACTTGTAGCGCGCTCCTCGGCTAAAGCAAAAAGCCTATTTTTATTTTTGACGCGTATTTATATTAAAAGGGTATTTTGCTCGCGTTTATCGAACGTCCTACACGTCTGAGTAAAAAATGGGAACACATTGTATTGACAAAGGTTGCAGTGAAGATTGATTGGCGTTCATATTCCGCGACCCTTACGTTAGAGAAGCCCGCGCCAATGGATAGGAAGGTATGCCTGAACACATCACTCAAATATATTGGCATATTTCTCCTAAACTTCCATCTTGAGGTCTCCATACAGGCTAGGAATTTACGGGTTAACTTAGGATTATACGATTGTATTTTATTATTATAAGTAACTAATTTTAATGATACTATATTATATTTGAAATATCTCAAACATTTGTTATTTATTTATTGTGCACACCTAAGTACCACAGTTTTGTCTTTTTAACTCAAAGGTTGACTGGTAGAGAATGCCATGTTGCATTAAGTCCGCCTATGTACCACTACTTCTCGCGCCGGGGCTTGGTTCAAGCCATGCTCCGGAGCAAGGAGGAGTGGCAGGCGGTCGCCTCCTTCTGCGAAGCAGTAATGCTAGCAAAGGAGGAGGCTGACCGTATCAGGCAACGGCGCTCACGCCGCAGCCGCCGCCGTAATTCCGATCCAAATTTCCGGCCACCGTAGGCGCGGGCTTGCGGACGGCGGGCAATGGGTAGCTCGCTGTCCGTTTGTCCGGTAACAGACCGGACCGAGCCCAAGTCGTTTACGGCGCGCACTGTTCCCGTGCGCCTCAAGGAGTTGTCAGCAAACCGTAGGGGCCCAGTAGGGTCGAGGCCTAGTCTGGGGCTCTGGGAAGGTATGAAAATGCATACCAGGGCCCTGGAACCAAGGCAGGGAAGGAACAGGGTACGTTTTTAGTCAGTAAGAGTCTGACACTATTTCCCGCTCCGCCCAAGGGCGGGATTTGTCATTGGATGATTTTACCTACCGTAAAAAAAAAAACCACTACTGTACATGAAGATTAAATAAATAAATAAATTTTATACATATAAAAGGTACCTACGTTACTTTTTTCCAGCACAATGACTTTTCCCGCTCCAGGGCGGATCGTGAGGTTGGGTCAGACGTTTACTGACTAAAACGCACTTATGTATGTTCCTTCAGTTGCTTTGCGTCCTGGAACCACAGGTTTCCCTTGCAGAAGTCAAGCCCCAGTAGGCTTCGGCCCTGCTGGGCCCTTACAGTTTAGTTGACATATCTTTGAGGGGTACGTGGAGCACTACGCGCCGTTGACGATTCGGGCTCAGACCGGATGATAACTGGACGGCCGGACGGCCAGCTACCCATTGCTCGTCGTCCGCAAGCCCGCGCCTATGGTGGCTGGTAGTCAGGGTCGGGGTCTCGACGTCCGTTCCATAACCCGTGCGACCGTTTCTTTCGCATACTGCTTAACAAAAGGAGGCAACCGCCGCCCATGAAATTAATACATGATACATTTCTTATTTAATTAGTGTGATCAACTTGAATTGTTTTCGGAACATGTAAAAACACTTATCTGTCCAGAATTCATCATTATCATACAGTAACAAACAAATTTTCAATGAAAATCATTTTTTCATAGCTAAGTAGCTTTTATGGCACGGTAGGTATATACCTTTATAATTAAATAATACTCATCAGCACCAAAAAGCACACACGCTATAAAATCACCTGAGTTCATATGGCCACCTTGAAGTTCCATCATCAGATCAGCTCCATGTCATAATAATTTTGCATTGTCATCTGAACACATGAATGCAAAATTTCAGCTCAATCGGTAACCGGGAAGTGGATCAAATTTAATGTGCAGGATTTGATTACAGACAATCAAATCATCGGGACAGGTGAAACTACATAAAGCTTGTAAAAGCAACCCCGTATCATAACACATCTCATATGAATCTCACACTTTTCCGATCGTGTAAAATGCTCGCAGAACCGCTACGAGACAATAAAATGTGAATACATCTCGCTTTCTGAATAAATACATACAACTTACATATTTATCTATCCTCGTGTGGTATCGTAAAGTTTCAATTATGAAATCAGAAGTACCAGTACCTAGTTTAACTAGGGAAGGCGTTGCCTGTGTTTGCTAATGCTGTAAAATTATGTTTTTCTGATATAGTAGGTATAGCTCAACCATTGTTTTACCAAGTTTCTTAACCATAAGCCACTTATTAATAGTTATTTTAATTGAAAAATATATATGTAGCAACAATATACAACATTTTTTTTAGATTATGCGGAACCTGAATATAGTTTTTTCAGAATTATTAACTGAATGGATTCCAACAGTTTGTATGTACCACCGACACTAAGTACAAAACAGGTCACGGAAGGTCATAGCGGGTATTAGGGACCAGCAAACAGTGGGGTGCAAGTACTAAATAACCCCTCAGTCACCTGGATGGCCCGGTGACTATGTATTTTTGCTGCCATAACAAGCTTATAACTCTGCAATTTTTCATGATAAAGTTATGATTCTTTAAAATACTAGACACGTGTTTCTCATATACTAAAACTAATGTTGTATATGTATATTAAATAAACAGAGCAAACAAAAAAGAAATATTTGTCATTGTCACACACGTGCGTGTGTGCACCTGCCCTGTGCAGCGTAATATTTTTCATTGTGTTTTTGATATCATTGGATTATTTATGTAGTGCATGAATATTATTATTTTTTTTAACATGCGTTTTATACTATAAACTCACACTCATATTTCAATAACCTCGTTCAGTGATAAAAGCCAACTCTAGACGTGTGTAAGCGTGATGCACAATATAAATAAAACTGATTTCATTTCGCTGCGTCGAGGGTTTTCCGTAAGAAACATTGCCTCAAGTAAACTATTTTCCAACAGCTGGAAATGTTTCCTAGGTTTTAAGCGGCTTCTACAGCGCTACAGCCAGCCTCGCAGTTTGTATTCGTTTCGCTTGCCTTCTGCTCTGGTAATGTTATTACTTATTGCGAATTCTCTTTTCTAGGAAATAAATATCATTTCATCTATAAACAAAGTAGTACACAATGCCTTGTTTACTTGTCGTCGTGCGTATTCAGCGTATTCACACAACACACAATTTTATTGACACACATAAATCATGCTTACCACATATTTATCTAGTATTAACCTACCAAGCAAGCAGAAGCGGCTAAGAAGCGTCAGTTCGCCGTCAGATCTCCGGATAAGTACGACAGAGAGAAATGGACCGGCCCCGGGCGGGACGGCGATAAATAAGGAAAAAACGGACACACAGATAGCCCAGTATGTCACGCGGATTACGCCGCCGGCCCGTATTTGAATAAGAATTGCCAATAAGGAGAGGAGGGGACGCTTAAACTGCGCTCCTAAAGTGTCCTACTACCCTAGTATCGATCTGTATAAGCGTTGAGGTTTTCAGCAATGCTGGAAAGGAATCAAGTGGCGATTTGTTTATGACATGGATGATGTTATGATCAATGTTAGGGACGGATGGTCTAGAAGGGTAGTTGAAAATGAATTTGTGTGTCTGAGGAAGAGTGAATAGTTATTTTTCTTTACACGTAATGGCGGTTATATGTTCTGATAAACTATCCTTTTCAAATTCATTATCACAGTAACCTGCGCACTTTTAAGGTAGCTATAACAATTTTATTTTCTTGTTAATTTTGATATGTAATTACTGAAGTTAAGAAAAAAATATAAGACAAAAAATAATTAATCTAAAAGGGGCTTATGTAAATCATGCGGGCTCTCCTTTAACGGTAGCGCCATGAGCACGGGAAGAATGTAAAATATCACGTTACCTCTAAAAATCTAAAGTTGCTTTTACTTTGAGGAGTGTTTCATCAAACCGAGTTACAATTATGGCTTTATTCCAAGAAATTTATGACAAGGAAGTTCAAATTAGTTAAAAATCTCTGAGGAAATTTTTACACAATAGAATTTTTCGTGGCTTCAGAATGGCGCTCGGAGGCTTCTCCATTACCGAGATGATTTCATTAATGCTCTTTAAAAATCTCTCAGTTTGTTGTTTAAATAATTACCGAGTCAAATGTCGAATCTTAATTTGCTTTCGTCTCGATCCGAAAAAAACATGTCGCAAATAATTAAACGTCCTTTATTTGGAGGGCAGATGGATGAGAATCCCGTCAAAAACATTTTGCAGTGTAGAATAATGAACAAATCAGGGTCTGGGGCAGGGCGCAGCTGGGGAGGGTCCTCTGAAATATGAGCTGTGTTTATAAATAAAAGCGGTCGGTAATAGCCGAGCGTTTTTCTTCATTTCGTTTGATGGTTCGGGAAAATGGCGTCAGGTGGCGCGGCCGAGGTGCACGGGGAACCAGCCCCAGGGCGCCACTTTGTGAATTTATAACAGTTCGGCGGGTATCAGAAGTGCATTTTGGTATTAGATAAATAAATCATATTCTTTGTTCCGCCTTCTGTTTACACAGAGGCAACGGTTTATTTTGATTAGGAATGTAAGAAATATTGGAAGAGCGCATTTTGCTTGTTGATATTTGAAGCGACAGTATGTCGATTCAGTATTATGGAATTTGGAACTTTTTTAATCATTTTGTTGAGAGCGTAGGTACATACGATAACATTATTTAGTTTCAGGCTCTACACCTAAGTATGTATAATTAATTTACATTTTGTTTTATTCCTTGAAAATCAACATAAGCATCCAATCCTGCATGAAAATCAAAAGGAAATCAGCTTCGTATAATAATATAATATTCCAAACACACAAATACAGTGGGTTGTTTCGAGAACTTGAAACTCGTTTTAGAGAAGTTTGACAAAATTTGCGTTAAGTGCGTTCAGTTCCAACTGCTCGTCTTAGAACATATATTATTTGAGTTCACAGAACTCGGTGAGATTCGCCTCCAGTCACGTTTCGAACTTCACTACAATAAAGATAGGAGGAATATAAGCATTTAAACATATAAAAAGATAAATAACTTCTGCGTCTATTATTATATTAAGCGTTTTTATATGTTTAATTATAATTGGGCGTAGTTAAGCAGAAAGGACTCAATCTACATTTTGGCCAAAATTGAGTTAAGTATGCCATCGTATCCCTCAGGGTCGAATCTATCATGTAGTGAAAACCCTATTTTTAAAATGTACACGGAAACTAGTTTTTTCACTACCCCGACTCAACTCACAGTATGAAGAGGACACATCCATACATTCCTCCAATCTTTATTGTAGTGAAGTTCGAAACGTGACTGGAGGCGAATCTCACCGAGTTCTGTGTGTTCTTGAGTATTCAGTGCATTGTTTTTATTCATATTTCTTTCAATTCGCCTGTGTCCCAACCTTACTTATAATATTAGATATTTCCGAACAAAAATAAAAAAACTTCCCGAGAGCAAGGAACTATTCGGAGTCAGACAAAACCATATAGACAGATACCAGGTTTTCATATGAGCTGAGGAGTTTCCCCCTAGATTAAACACGATCGTTATCAAACAAGTGATGCTAATTGTGCATGTGATATATTGCTTGTTGATAAAGGTAATGTTGTAAGTAATTTACAATGCGAGCCACAGGTACTTCAGAATGTCAACACAATAGGCGTAGCTCAAATGGCAGAAAGTGTGCTCGCTAAGCTTGCGAGAGGCTCAGATATCGATAATATCGGGGCGCCTCTGATTACTTTTATTTTTCCTACAACTCCACCATGCCAATTATCAAAATAAACACCAAATGTTTCAATAAAACAATGAGCAACTATAATAAATAAAAATGTGTAAATAACTGATGTGCGAAATTACCATCGGCGCTGGCTCCAATTACCATATCGTGATTTTTTAATTGGATGCAGATTCACACGCTCAAATAAATACTACTACACAAAAATAATGTTTCAGGTTAATTCTGTAAATGATACTTCACTTATTGAGCAATAATTTCTGTGAGTTCATATTGAATTTATTGGTAAGTAGTGGTTTTTGTTTGGTTCAGGATGATGGTTTATTAAGGTCGAGTTACAACCGGGAGTGCGATCGCAAGCGGCGGGATCGATTTCATAGGGTTGACAGAATAGGAAAATGCGATTTTGTGCTGCCAGATGTATCTCAAGCTTCACATAAAATAAAGATCTGCAACGACCATGAATATTGAAACACGCGACTTCCTATTGGCTGTGACACTAACAAGACTTTGAAACGGGTTGGTCCGTAATATGATTCCCGTAATCCCACAGGTAGAAATCGGAACAGTATAAACCTCTTCGATTTTATGCTATCCTTATTCACGGGCGCTCCTGGTCATTCAATAAGTCTAGTCACATAGTCCCCGGGGTATGGGCGATTCTATTATAAATAACAATGTGAACGTACCGATCCTTTCCGTCCGGGGAAGCTGAAGAACACGTCCGGTCCGTTCCGGTGCGGCATCTGCCGGAGCACGTTCAGCAGCTTAGCAGAATGCCGCGGCTGCAACACATACAGACGGTATTGATTCTAATACAATAGCTTACATTTTTATAACAAAACGAATGAACGGATAAAACATTATACCATTTGGCCATTTGGTAAGTTATAAAACCTCAGAAAACGTCCCTTCTAAAGCGTTTTACTAAACGTTTTACATGACCATTTTTCTTAATAAGCCATTAAATTGTCGCTTATTACCAACGGAATGGCCTCGAATATAAGCCACATTTTCAAATTTCACAGATAACAAAGAAAAATCCCTTTCAACTGAAAAGTTTTAAAATACTACGACATAAACCCTCTCGATATTGGCAGTAATGGCGTCGATAACGGAAGCCTTGCCAACTCAGAAATAAAAAGGAGAAAAATTTATAAAGCTGCCAGACAGACTTTATCTCACAAAAAAATATTTTAATCTTGCCTTGTTCGTTGCTAATGACCTGCTTTAACTAACTAAAACCTAAATGAGCTACTTAGTTAGAAAAAGATTAAATGCGAGTTAAAAAGGACAAGCGATTCTCATTCACTGGCTAACATAAACACAAAGTAACCGCTTGTGCCGGCTAATTACCGTTTCACCGCACTGTCTGTAAAACGATGCAAATTTCAAAAGCATTGGCGGTGCGCCTAATTGCACGTTTGGTTGTAGCCTTCCCCATTGTCCGCGTTCTTCTCGTATCCCTCTAGTTTATGTTGCCCTGGTCGAATTAGATGGTTTTTGCGGGGGCGGTAGCCAGGAATTTGCGTCAGGAACGCTTTCAGCAGTGCTATTCTCTAAGAAAAACAGCCGTGAAAACAACGCTGTGGAACGTTGCCTCAACGACGAAATCCAAATAGGTATTCACTAAGGTGTAAGTAGCTACACTAGCGCTCAAGGCTGTGACGGTTGTGAGTTGGAACTACTCACCGGCGAGCAATTTGACAGTTCTTCATACATATTGGTATTCCCTAAGAAAAAATAGCGTCGAGGACGTTAACAGCCTCGACCTCGGGCTCGATTCTATCTTTCAAATCTAAAAGCTACAATTTAGACGCGGATTTCATAGTTAACTTCTTAGATTTAACACGCAATTAAAAAAATGTTAGTATCCACCGTATCTTTTTAAAATTTAATAAACTAAGAAATTGATTGAAATGGCAGTGAAGTTAATGATCAAGATTTATCTGCTAAAAGAAGCTGAGAAAAGTGACGATATAAGGAAAGCTCGACGGGTGAAGCAGTTAAGAAAGTTTAAGTCAATATCCCGTGATGTTGACTTCATCCACATTTACAGGCTTTCTGAAGATTTAATCGATATGTTAGAAAGTAATTTATCACCCTATATGCGCTTGGGAGTTCGTTCCAGTGGTTTAACCAAGAGACTAAATGTTTGTTTTATTTAAAGCTTGACTTCCAGGGGGGCAATCCCGCTAATTTTTTTCAACGAAATCGCAATCAAATCGCTACCAAATCACAACTTTTTGCCCGTTTCGTATCGCGCTATAAATTTGACAGCAAGTTGAGTCGCAAGTCGCAACGCGATCGGTGCTGGAACGTTACCTAACCACTGTCAAACGTAAAAGTTGAACCAATGTTATGTCTTTGTTGTGAAGTGATTTTGAGTGAAAATCTTGCAAAAATATAACATTACCGTGTACTCCTACATAGACTTATTGGAGAAATCTTATGAATACGATGTAGTCGAGCCGAAACCAAAAGGAAAAACTTAAAAGCTAGACTTAGATGTGATTCATACATTGATCGACAGTTTATGAAGATATATAAACTTACGAAACCCGTGAATTAATTTCCAAGCTGACTCCTCATATGCCGTCCTACGTTGTGATGCTTTGGATGTTGAAAACAACGTTTTTTGTTCTATAAACATAACCACAAATTAGACAACTAATAAAGTTCAATGTGTGTGCAATTTGTTTTAGATTTTGGTTGCATTGGCCCGGCCATTGATGCTTCTGGGTCCTATCAGACCATAGTTGGAGAAAGCAGGAACCATTTTATTTCCCAGGCCAGTGTTTCAAAAGCTATTATATCCAGCAAGTAACAACAGCCTTGAACAATCCAGCAATATTGAATAAATATATAGCTTTTCCATTCAAACCATGTCAGAGGAAACATCAACAACAACCATCCATTGAATGTTTATATAGACAGCCTCCACATAAATAATGGAGAAGATTTGCGTCTTTTGGGTATGTTTAATTTGAGTATAATTTACATTGCAATCTTCTGACTTGATACATTGTGTACTTATTTTTTTAAGATGCTTTAATTCATTTTTGGTTATTGCAGGAGATTCAGAGTACCCTTTGAGACTAACAATGATGACACCCATCTCAGAACCAAGGCCAGATACTCCGGAACAATATTACCAAGACTTACACTTGACGGCCAGAAATGTTGTTGAATGCTGTATAGGTGTTTTAAAAGCTTGCTTTAGGTATGATTTGGATATCATACCATTATTATAATAGTTGACATAATTATGAATCATTTGTGTTCCAAATTAAAAAATACCTATGTAGCCTATGTCCATCTGAAATTTTCATCTTTTTTTAATTGTTTTTTTTTCCTAATTAATTCTACTTTTCATACTATCCTAATTTTATCCATGTATTCATTAAAAAGGTGCATTGTAAAAATGTTATATCAACATGGTTGTAAAAGTTGTGTTAAGATGACACGGAAAAGTTATGGTTAAGTTACGGCTTGTTATTTCATTGAAAGTGTTTTTTATTAGTTCTTAAGTGTTTTATATAAATATTATTAGCAAATATTAACACAAATAATTTAGCTCTTAAGACACCTGAAGTACAGGTTTATCTTAGTTCAGTTTAGATCTATTTATTATTGAATTCCATTATTGTTCTAGTTTATGACTGCACTTATTGTGTAAACTTGCATGTTATTCCTCTTAATAAATATTCTATACTATTTGTTTATACTTTTTGTGAATAAAGACTATTTGTATTTTTAATGCCTCATCGTTTTAATTAAATAATTATGGTCAAACATAAACATCACCAAACATAGTTTTATTCAGATGCAAGTAATGGAGAAAAGACTAAGGGGTCTAATGCTAAATTTCAAATTCAGGAGAACCAAACAAAATTAATTTAGGTATACCTAATATAATTCTATTTATTATAGTCAAGAATATAATATTAATAACTAAGTGATCACTCATTCCACAAGTATGCTGCAACTTGACGAGCCTCTTTAGATCTAACTCGTCCAAGAGAAAGGTCTTGATGCTGTTCCAGAAACTGCACCATCAGCTCCATTTGTAGGACCGTCGTGCATCTGTGACGCTCTTCTATTTCCATGAAACAATCACGACTTGCGATATTACAACTTTCAATGAAAGTGGCTGTCCAAGTTTATAAGTGGTTCTCTGAATGTTTATTTACGTAAAATCTCGCTTACTTCTTCAGAAGTTTAAGTACATACCGCGCTTTCAGCTGTCAAAACTAGAGCTGCAAGCGTCAAAATTTATTACAAAAGGCTCGTATATTCACAAACTAAAAGGGCATGGAGCCGTATGATAGTCACCGGAACTCCGTAATGAATCAATGTATCCTAGCCGTGTTTGGGCTTGTTAGAATTTTCATGAGATGCACTTTGGCTATAAGGTACTATCAAACTGATCTGATGATGGAGCCGGAAGGTGGAAGGTAGACACGAGAACTTTATAATAAAACAATGTATCCTATTTTTCTAGTAATTTTGAAAAATCCTTTCTTATCGGATGCCTACGTTATACAAAGAACATATCCTCCAAGTTTCAGATTTTTACGATCAGCGGTTTAGGCTGTGCGTTGATCAGTCAGTCATTCAGGACAAAGGATTTTATATGTATAGATTTTGTTGTAGTTATACTTTTTTTCTTTAAAATAATAATTATAAACCTCTATTACATATTTTAAACCTACAAAACTCTAAGTCGAGATTGATCGATTATGATTTAAGAAAATTGTGTCAAGTCCCTATTCGACTACGGATTTAGTGACGAGACGCTACAGCCTAGAATTCGTCGACGATCTTAATCGTGCTAGTGAATACCGTTTAAATCAAGGCTGCACACTTGGTCGATCTAAAGGCTGTCTCGACCTCGACCTCGTCACAGGGTACAGCCATGAAAATGACTTTTAGAGAATAGCACTGCAGGTCAGAGTGGAACTTTGTAATGACATTTTTAAATGTCAACAGAGATAGAAATGTTGCGTGTAAAGCAATAAATTGTATGTTCCGAATAAAATTTTAAAGCAGTTAATATTTTTATGAGTAGAGGACTCACCCCATTTACATACCAATATAGCTAGTAGACTACATCCCTAAGCGGCTATTCATGAAAGCTATTACTAAAACTTCTTTATTTATCTCAAGTACAAAGTAACTTAACTTGTAACCTAGAAGTAAGTTTGAGAGGCAATAAAACCGCTGTTTCTCTCTCTGGCGGTGTTGAGGAAAGCGGTTGTCTCGAGTAGTTGCTCAAGCGTGGACGCTCCGAGCCCCGAGCATACTTGAGCCCAAGATGCCCGGAAACTATCACTTAAATCGTAGTCGGCTTCTTTTCTTTGAAACGAATATAAAGTTACACACTGTTTACACCCGGAAATGTTGCTGTGTGTGAACAGGAACATCAGTAGAGGTAGTTTTAATGCCTTGATCGCCAGAAACAAGCGATTTTGTACAATGTGCTATGTAACTTTTTTTGGAAGAGGTTTCTTAAATCAACGAGTCAGGGCAAAGACTCAACTATACTCAATTAAGTACAAAATTAAGGCTTTCCTCACCCATTTCCCGTTGACTGCTTTCATGGCGCTGAATAGCTGTTTGAGCTCTTTGACTGTGACGCTATAGCTGGCCAGGACTCCCAGCATCTCGATGAGTAGATCTGCAACAAAGGACAAACACGTACTTAACAATAAATTATGTACCAGGAATTCATAAGTTTAATGCTACATTCACAATCGGCTCGGGGCAATGAAAAGGTGCATGGATGCGAAAGGGATTTACTAATGCGTACAAACGCTGTGCTAGAACATAACTGTCATGCTACCCTAGTAAAGGAATAACTGTTTTATTCAGAATGCATAATAATTATATTATGTGTACGACCTAGTCTAGGATATTATAGAATACTTCTTTAGAATATTTCTATTCTAAAAGATAGATTTGTTTTTCGTAAATGAAGTGGCTAAATTATAATTAGATGAACTTTAAACTGTTAAGAACCGAGAGAACGCCGGCGTCCGCACACCTTGTCATTCTATTGTGTCTCTAATTATGATATTCAAAGAGCAATATATTTGACCAGAACTTAATTTCAAGGCATTACTGTTAAAAAAATATAAAAAATATCATTGATTCCGCGCCTATATTTGGCAGAAAAGAAAGGGAAGCTAATATAATATTTTAGTTTTTAAGTTCGATAGCATATACTTGGACCCGTGCCACGATAGCCACTGCCAATCACGATCGCCTAATGAACTCCTATTTTTTTTAAATAATTTGGCCATTAGTAAATAAAAGTAGGTAACCATAGCAAGTGAAGAACCAAACTCATCAAGCTCATGAAAGCTTTAGGAAATAGTTTAAAGTATCATCAATATGTATTTAGTGCCGAGCGTTTAATTATACTGTCATACGCAGCACTCGCTCTATTGTAAAACATATAAGCAAATTGAAATGTTCTAGTAATTAATTCAAATTGACATTATAAATTCAAACGAGAGCGACCGAAACAATGCAATACATGTGAATAGCTGGCTAGGGTATACTCATCAATGTGAATAATGAATCACTAATTAAGATTAGGTCTGCAATCGATCCGAACTCCGCACTAGTTTGATAATAAATGGTTCGTGAATACATAACTCCGGTTTTCGGTTGCTAACTTACTACTACAGCAAATATTATCAGTAAGGTATCTCTGTAGTATTGTTATACTTTGATAGATTACACTTAAGTTACACAATTTAATGAATATCTCCTAGAATAGTTCACTATATATCTGATCTGCTTGGGGGACTTGTGTTGCAAATACCTACGCATATTAGTTTTTTCTTACACCAGGTTGTCATGGATTTAAAGAGAGAGAGAGTATACATTTTATTACGTTTTACAAGAGCCGGCAACACACAATAAAATTTTAGTATTAGTTCATGTTTCAGTAAAGAAATAAATAGAAAATAAAATTTCTTTTAACTGCGGAACCTAATTCTTTAAATAAAATGTTTATTCTTTTAGCATCAGTAAGCCTTTTAATGTTCCTACTACTGGGACTCTAGGAGAGGAAATGGCCGATATCATTTTTTTTGGTTTTTTTTTTTTTTTTTTTTGTGGTAGGTAAAATCATCCAATGACGAATCCCGCCCTTGGGTGGGGCGGGAAACAGTGTCAGACTTTTACTGACTAAAAACCTACCTTTCCATTCCTCGCCTTTGTCCCGGGGCCCGTGGTGACACTCTCGCATAACCTTTGGCCCCAGTAGGCTTCGGCCCTGCTGGACCCCTACAGTTTGCTGACAACTCCTTGAGGCGCGCGGGAACGGTGCGCGCCGTAGACGACCTGAGCTCGGACCGGTCTGTTACCGGACGGACGGACAGCGAGCTACCCATTGCCCACCGTCCGCGAGCCCGCGCCTACGGTGGCCGGAAATTGGGATCGGAAACCCGGCGGCGGCGGCGGCGTGTCCGCCTTTGCCTAATGCGGTCGGCCTCCTCCTTTACTAGCATTACTGCTTCGCAAAAGGAGGCGACCGCCTGCCACTCCTCCTCGCTCCGGAGCATGGCTTGAACCAAGCCCCGGCGCGAGAGATCGCCGCCGATCGCCCCCACGAGGACACGGCGCTGCTCTTCCCAAGCGGGGCACACCTCGACTGTGTGCTCCACCGTGTCCACCGGGCGGTCCGCACAGTGGCGACACCCGGGCGTCGTCTCCGCACGAATCTTGTACAGGTACGGGCCGAACTTGCCGTGTTCGGTCAGCACCTGCGCCAAACGGAAGGTGACGACGCCGTGGGGCCTTTCCAGCCACGCCTCAAAGAATGGTGGAAAATCGTTAAATGACTTCTCCCGCTCTAGGTTGGAGCGAGGAGATGTGTCATAGTGTCATTGACTAAACTCGCCTACGTCCTTCAGTTGTCATTCTTTCAATAATTTCCGCGACCCCATCGATCTCTTTATATAAAATTGCGATATAAACAATATTCCTTAGAGCCGATTTGGTTGTAATAAAATATAAATTGCAACTTTTCAGATCAATTTATTGCCTATTGGGGAACGCTCCATTAACTTAATAAAATAATACGACGTCTACTTTATCTAAGTTACCGTGAGTTTGTGCTTATTGTGTTTCTTTACGGAGGACGAACGAGCTGGAACTCATGTTATCATACCGAAGCCGTCTTATAGGATACTAAACACAAAGATCATAAAAAAAATGGACAAATGCGATTCGGACTCGCGTTCTGAAGTCTCCGTACAAACTTACCTATGTAAATATTTAGTTCAATATCCGAATAGAGTATTTTTAGGAGTTTTATCGAATTGAAAAAAAAATGCATTTGTTTTGTTACGTCACAGTTTCAAGGGACCGCAGACCTGAGTATATAGTTGTAATTTCAACTCGATAGCTTCACGCGTTCTTGAGAAAAGGATTTTGACAGACAGACTGACAGACTGACGCACAACAAAGTGATCCCATAAGGGTTCCGTATTTTCCTTCATGTCCAGTTATTAGAATTAGAGGAAAGTGGTGAAGGATTCTGAAAAGAAGTCTTAGCAGTGACGATAATTACAAGCCCATTTGGTCGCCTTCGTCTTCTCCATTTTTTTTTTCTTTTATATACACGTAATTGTAGTGAGCCAAAGCGCACACCGTCACGGCGACAGCAGTGCTTATTTCGGCGTCCATACTCGACGAGCGCGCGAACTAAACTGTAAACGATCGCGAATGTGGAGGGACATGTTTTTTACGGCGAGTTCGCGGAAAATTTACGGCGCGAATTCGCGCGCGAGTCTGGAGCCCGCTATAGAAGCAATTTAGGAACCGCAGGAAAAATAAAATTCTAACTATAATAAATGTCAGCCAACATCAACCACACATATCATGCAGTTAAAACTCCGCTCACCTCATGGGAACCTGGTAATCAGATTGCGAAATCCTCTTACAACGCCCAGGGGAGACGATGGGGGACGGTCCTATCTATGGGACCACACAGCGAAGTATTGAATATTAATTAGCAGGAAATTGGTGAAACCAGAGCCCCTCGAGCGCACACTTAAGTTTCAATCGCTCGTCTGTTTCATAAATAAATAGCATACCACTAAATATCTTCGTAGTTACGCTTTTATTCGGGACTGCTCAGATCAATATTTGATCAGACATTTCAATTATTTGGATTACCTTGCGAAACAACTCGAACTCTAAAAGTGAAACGGTCTTTACATTTTGAGTTGAATACTTTGATGTCAGTTATTTGGGTCTGAAAGATTGCAGCGCAATCATTTGAAAGCATCCCTTTAGCAAGTCAAAACCCTCATGCTCGTAAGAAAAAAAAAGATCTTTATTCATTAGGTCTCTTGACATATTCCACCAAAGAACCATAAGCTCTAGAGCATGACATTTATATAAAATCATTTAGAGACATCTCATCTCTGTGGCTGCAGAAGTGGTAATCATGCAAATTATTCCGCTTGGAAATGCTGCGAGCGCGAAGCACGCATTTACTTCGACATGCTTTAGGTGCACTCATGTAATTACTGCAATCTCAGTGAGGACTTTATTTATTTACAAAGGACATCGATTCAGTAATTTATTAAAGCCACTTTCAGTTGGGTATCTATGTTATTGAAATTTATTTTCATTTTATTCTGTACTTTTCAGAAGATTTTGCAAAAAGTTTCATCAGCTAGGGTGTAGTCTGCTAAGTCCTAGAAGTAATATCAAACTGCACGTTACGTTCCTGGAAGTCAAATAAAACAGGTATTTTTGTACTAAAACGTCACGAAACGTTGAGCGTCGCGTCGCCGAGCCGGGCCCGTATCAATCACGCTCCCTTTGAATTCAGCTTTCATCATTCAGGTAAGTCACATGAGCTTTTTAAAAAATCACCTAACAAAACAACAATGCGGAAAGTCCATCTGTCACGTAATGGCCGGCGCATTGTTCTCGGGTTAATCCCGGGCCGCGTTGGTGGCTAATCCCGGCGTAATTCCGACACAGTCCGGGATTCGCGCTTCCCGGAGTCCCGGCGTCCCGATACTCGCTACGCCTCTGCCTCGGTTAATGCCATCCTCGGGATATTAAAATGCTTCTCGCGATTATGCTTTCGAAATATTAATGGAGATTTTTCGCACCAGTTCTCGGTGAAGTCATGTTTATGTTACTTTTATGACCTCAGTTTAGTTTATTGCTAAAGAGGGCTTCGCTTGGGTCGCGCTGTTTGTGGCATGTCTTGGGAATAAAATATTATTATAAAATAAACGTTAAATATTTCTCGCTTTTTAATAAAACATAATGCATTATATCTAGTTAGCTTGTGCTAAACGGCACAAGTGGAATTTACATAGTACGTAATTGTACAATGCAATATAGGCGATTGAAGGGGTCGATTTCCATTTTATATTATAAACCAAATATTGCGTTTTATAATTGTTTTATTAGTAATACATAGTAAAATTGACTATCAACATCCAAACATATTGCAAACAAACAAAAACAAAACACACGCTACAAGCAAAGCCTCGAATTGCACCAGGCAAGCATAATACTGCAGGAGCTCGAGTGGCACTACCTAGATCTAGTGGCTGAAATACAAACCGTACGATTGCTCTCGAACGCACGCTTGTTGGACTCAGTGGGTTCACAATCAACGTCAAAATGCACCTATTAATTTGTTGGCCAGTGTCGGGCTCGCAGCGCAAATACAGCTTATAATGGAGCTTTTGTACTTAATTAAATATTTCCTTTCGAACAATTTATTTTGGATATTTTACGGGTTCTGTGATATTAAATCTGAAGTATCAGTATCAGGTAGAATTGGTGTATAATTATATAGAGTGTTTTACAGGAAATATTTACGGTTCAATATTCTGATATTCAGAAATGTATTGCAGCACTTGAATGTTGAAAATATTTTTCGTTTTAATAACGCAACGCGAAACAAACCTTGACTTTATTTTCGGTGTTCGCTTCTTCATAAATAATTAAATAATTTAACAATAAATGATTACGAACTTTCAACACCTTTTATCTATAGTTTGTTTTTATCATCGATAACGTTTATTCTAAAAACTGTTTCAGAAACAGTACATTTCATTACCTCGCGAGCGGCTGGTCTGACAGCACTATTATAGCCCGCCCAGTCCATCCGGAAAGTAAGCTATTACACAGTTCCGACGACGTTACAAAACAAATGGAGCCTTTAGTACCTGTTTTAGCTCATTTTTCAATGTCCGGAAATTGTTTACCCGATTTGAAGGCATAGCTGTACATACAATCCGTTCGTACCTAAAAGATGTAACACATGATTTATTTTTTTAAGGTGGGAAATCATCCGATGACTTCTCCCGCTCTGGGGTGGAGCGAAAGGGCCACCAGACTTTTATTAAATAAAATCTGAGCTTTGCGTTATAGGAGTACGGGTCTTCTTTTCATAAAATGCTCGCGGACCTCGCGGGTCGATTAGGTACTATGACACAATTTAACGAGCATTACTTTAGACTGTCGGCTGTGATAGATAAGTATAAAGCTTTTTACAACGGGGTAAGAGACATGGAATTATTCATACATTTGAAGGGATGAAAGCTTGCCTGACTCACAATTTACCAAAAGGGTACTGGCTACATAAGTGTGCAGTGTAGAAAAATGGGAAAGAAGGTTCATGATTTTATACATAATACAGAAAATGAAAGTGTATTTTAGTCTTGTCGAAATATCATAAAAAAATAGTCCTGGAGGCGCCGGGTATCGATCCCGGTACCTCTCGCATGCTAAGCGAGCGCTCTACCATCTGAGCTACGCCCACTGATATTTATATCACAGAATCATGTATTCTGTTGATAGCGGCCCTGCTAGTTGCTCAAAGTAACATAAGAAAGTCACACATGATTTTATAAAACAATAATTCCAAAAAGATTCCAATTGGAGGCGCCGGGTATCGATCCCGGTACCTCTCGCATGCTAAGCGAGCGCTCTACCATCTGAGCTACGCCCCCTGTTGACTACTACCACCAATTTTGCGTCGTATACTGTCCAGCGAAGGCAGTATGTAGTGCCCAAGGCGACATAAACCAGATCACGACGTGACATTTCGTCACACGCATTCTTAATCGGCGCACGCGCACCGCGCACGTGCCTTTCACTTAGGAGTTTCTACCAAGCTATCATAAAACTATGAAATAATCTAGAACTCAATTAATTTAGTCTTGATAATGGAGCGATAAAAACCTAAATCCGGGCAAGTGCGAGCTAGACTTGCGCACTGAGGGTTCCGTACAAACAGACCTATGAAAACAGTTTAATTCCCAAATCGAGTTTTGAAGGTTTTTCCGAATCAAAAATGTTTTTTTTTTTTGTGACGTAACTACGAAGTCACAGTTTTCACATTTTTTCCTATACTTGTGTTATGAGACCTTGCTTCATGCCAAATTTCAGGATTCTAGGTCAACCCTATGAATTTTGTTTTTGATTTTGATTGATTTGAGAGGTCGAAATATACATTTTTTTCGACATAAACGGGCGTATCTTTGTGTTTTGGTTTACTTAGAAGTTTGATTCTTTCACAGCTTCAAGGGTGTGCAGACCTGAGTATGGTTTAAATTTCAACTCGATACCTCCACGCGTTCCCACGATAAAGGGTCTTGACAGACAGACAACTCAGTGATTTTATAAGGGTTCCGATTTTTCCTTTTGAGGTATGGAACCCTAAAAATGGTGATACCTGGATCTGGATGCAAGATTATCAAAAATCTATTATATAAAAATCTCGTGTCAGAGTGTTTGTAATCGAAATCCTCCGAAACGGCTTGACCGTATTTAATGTAATTTTTGTGGGTATATTTGGTATATCTGAGAATTAGAATTGAGATAGAATTAGTTAGGGAAAAATAGCCTACGACCAGCTATTTTTTACCCTCCTATCTCTCCCCACATTGATACTTGATATTTTATATATTAAAAAAATATTTGTCGGGTCAGCTAGTACCAATATACTAAAGCATATGAGGTTAAAACCTCTTATGCTTTATTATATTAGTTTGTTTAAACGCACTAATCTCTAGAACTATCACCGGAAATGGAAAAAAGATAACCTTTCTGTAAGAGATAGCCAAGTTCTTGATGAATAGAAAAGGCTATAGAGCATAATGCTATGACCCATAGAAGCGAAGCAGTAAACAAAGACCGCAGCCCAGCGTTCAAATTTGAGGTTAAAGTTAACTCAATGACATCATCGAGTCTACACTCGCATTTTTGAACGCAAACGTAGAGTACAACTGTCAATGTCATTTATGGTCGCTTACACCAACCTATCCTGCTCGGAGTTAGAGTTAGTTGGGTTAACTCTAGGGTAGCTACTCGAGTTATAAAAGAGCGACCCTGAGTCGCAACTCTACCCTACTCTGGTTATTTTTGAACGCGGGGACAGCTAGTACATAGGTACATAAAGTTTCCCTAACTTTTGAGGATATAAAAAACCTGTATTTACTGGAAAAAGTTTTGGAAATATTCGAGTGAGCGACAGAAGTTACCGAATGCCAACACAGCGTTCAGGTGCTCTCTCTTTTTTCGTGTTGCCACTTTATCAAAAATTGCGCTGGATGAAACAACAGGCTTTTTAACAATGTTCACATTGACGATGTACAGTGTGGGAAGGGTCCTTTCAAGGGCTCAATTTGACACACTTATCTCTTAAATATTAACTTTCTTAAGCTTTAAGCAAGAAGAAGTTCCATTGATTTTAGATCATTTATTTATTTATTTATACTTTATTGTACACCAAGATTACAATATCAATATCATTATTGCATTTTCGTCAACCTCTTAACATTCTTGTATTCCTGGTGACGACTTATCACCTCTATATTACTTTTAAAACTTAAAAGAGCTGTATAAGCGTTGAAATAATCTAATCACGGTTGAGGTTGCCTTCATTGTCTACCCAAGTTTATGTTATTTACGGCCTCCGTAAGTGATTGCAAACGCCACCCATAAAGATGAATAGGTCCTTAGGGTAGCCTCCTGCCCAAAAGGTCTCGGACCAAATTGTACAGCGGTGTAAACCAAGATGAATTACGTCTAAAACTAATACAAATCTATTAGTATTATTAGCGATCCTACTATTATATTCTTATTTTTAATAATAAGTTTTACGAAAAATACTTATAGGCGCCGGATATCTGTATCATCTGAGCTACTTTTATTGTTACAATTACAATGCGATGCAGTTCTAATGCTTGCTTGACATGCATTTTTACCTTATGACATGTGAAGACAAAATATTGTAGTAATTTTTTTTTGCGACTTCCAAAATGTAAGATTAAATAATACACCTATCCAAAACAAATTATTTTGTAATTCATATTTTTGGGAAGCGCTTTAACTTCATTAAAAATGCATAAACAAAACCTTGTCTTAATAGATACTGTTGCGCCTTCCGCCTTTACATCGCGAGGGTTACGTCCGTCACCTGTCATGTTAAAACCAATTTAACTCCATAATGTTATGATACCCTGGTATACCTAAAAATTGTATTCAACCCTTTTTGAGTTCTGAAGAAAGTAGACAAAAAGCAGGATACAATTTGCGATTTTGTAATGTCGGTGGTTAGGTTAGGTTAAGTTTACATAGGATTTATTTATTGTGAAAGCCCTAGTTTTTAAATAAAAAAAACATTGTTTTATAGATTGTCATCTAGATAACTGCTGAAAATATTCATGAGTTTTAAACTGAAGTTAACGCAAGTTCAAATATTCAGTGAAATGTTGTCTGCAATCATTTTTTTAAAAAACATTGCACTGTACCGCACTATCTGCCTGCATGACTATTAAATTTAAACCTTATTAGTTGCACCTTTTTTGTGCAGGGGTTGGGCTACATAAACCACCCCCACTTCCTGTGGGTGTGGAAAAAATCAATCAACGCTCGCCATTAAACCTCTACAGAGGTTGAGAAGCCCTGGTATCTATGAGAAACTATTGCAACCCTTTTACTCTATGGGTATTTATTTCATCTCCCTAAATTAAATCCGAAGGAATTCCAACAGACATCCTGATTTCTTCTGGTATCCCAATCGCGGTGGGAATTGTAAGATACATAGTATTTCTTAAGATGAACGAAAACCTTTATTATTTCTTTTACGTGAATTACTTTAGTCGGAGAATTTAAGGCCTTTTGAAAAAAAAATTGTAGAACTTCAATAGGTTTGTGTTCTCCTGGTACGCGTGAGAATATAAGAAGATCCCTGAGACTTAACAACATTAATAGGGTGCGCGCACAGAAAACACCCCACAAGTTAAGCTTTTTTACAGTCTGTTTGTTAAAATGTTGCCTACGATAAATTGCTATAAGTAGCCTAGAGATAGAATACACATTTTATTATACCCCAACATGATGGCCACTGTGGCTTTTTGCAAACTTTCTAACACATGAGGCTTGAACGACGTGTCCTCTTAAGGTTTCAGGTATTGCATCTGTAGCGATGCGATACTGCGCATTTAATTTAAAGTTTTCCGCTTAAAGTTTTCGGCAACAAGTCAGCTAACTTTCTTTTTTTCATGCGAAGGCAAATCCTCTTTGTTTTTTTAAAAAAAACCTCTTTGTTTTTTTTTATCAAAACTTCTAAGTATTAAGGAATCCGTTTAATATAGCGATATCTTTGGGTTATCCTTATTTTAAAAGGGTAGCAGAGTTTGGTTAACTTGATTATATCTTTGAACAATTTTTTTATGACATTCCTGTTATTATTTGGCTTCCGTTGCCATGATTTGCTTTAAAATAACCCTTATAAACCCATGGTGCCCTGGTATCTGTGAGAAACTATTAAGATTAGCTGCGGACACACACCAAAGCAGCGTTTTCATTGAGCGCCAAAATAAATTCCAGACGACTACTTGATCACTTATGAGACTCTAGTTGTCTTGGGAATTGCAAGATTAGATAGTTTTATTACAGAACATATCTACTTTTCTCAAGGAATTTCTCCAGAAAAAAGATCTTGTCTTTGTTAAACGACTAATCTTACTGGCTTTTTTCATAGCCGCAAAGCGTCCTCAAGAATACCTCAGGTTCTTACAAATATTTTTAAACGTTTGCCTGAAGGGTTATGGTCTCCTGGTACGCGTGAGAAATAAAAACACCCCGTGCGATTTAACGTTTGAGCGAGAGATTTAAGCTCCCGTCCCGTTTAAAAATATGAATATGCCAAAACTAACTAAAATACTGAGACTTTTTTCTACATCAAGCAAATGCAATGCCAGTTTGCCATTTATGGCTAATATTAAAGATAGTATTATTAAAATAAAGTTTAAAAATTAACCTACCTATATACAGCATGGAGGCGCTGGGTATCGAACCCGTTACTTACGAGTACCTCTCGCATGCTAAGCGTGCGCTCGTACCATCTGAGCTACGCCCCTTGATATTCCCGCTGTTATAAAACCAAGTCTTGCTAGTTGTTCAAGGCGACAAAGGGACTTAAAAAAGTCACGTATAATGGTAGAACAAAATAATTCCAAAAAGATTCCAGTTGGAGGCGCCGGGTATCGATCCCGGTACCTCTCGCATGCTAAGCGAGCGCTCTACCATCTGAGCTACGCCCCCTGATATTAGTTTAACGGAATATCACGTTCTTATAATAAACCAGTTACTGTAGCGCACGTAGCCTTTAGCTATTAAAACTAGATCAAGACCACATTGAGCAATACTTTCACGCACATTGTAAGACGCGCAACGTATAAAGTTCTCCATTAGCCGTAGACGACTTTAGAGTAATTAAATCGGTCTAATTACAAATCTAAACAGAGTTTCTCTTCTTAACCCGATTTTCCATTATCTAGGCAATCAAGTCTAGCATGTATATGACTAGTAGATAAGAAAAAGTAAACCAAAGCTGCTGGATCAAATAAATCCTGTACGAAAAGTGCACCCGTCTGTCTTTCATAGCACATATTAACATCATCAATTTGGAAAATTAAATCCCCAATGTGTGAGGAAATAAACGTAATTTAAAGCTCTTAACAGAGCTTCTCAGAACCAGCCCCGCAAGCAGCCAGGTGCTCCTACGCCGCGCACACGGTAGTTTGATAGTTGCATTTAATTAAAACTTGTAACTTACCATTTCTGGCAACAACTTCTTACAGGGAAAAGAAATTATAACCTCGACCAATATTTGCTTAGAAATAAACCTAATTCTAAATTTGTTGGTCCCTGGCTAAATTATTATCTTTGGCGGTTTCTACATAATTTAAATGAAATAATTTCATAAAATTAACTTTTTTTTCTATTACGTTGTTCAACCGAACGATACCTATTCTACTATGAAAACATTTATTTTAGTAGATGGTAAATTCGAAGTGTTATTTAAAAGAGGAATTTACATAAAGTTTATTTTAGATATACCTAACCCAATAGTCCTAAATGTTATTCCTGATCGATAGACTCCTAAAAGAATTCTCAACAGCCACTAAAACTTCATCTTTGTTGAAAATGTATCTAGGCACGCGCAATATCTGAAATGAAGTAGAATGTTTTCCTAAACTACAGAAATTAGATAGGCGACGTTATAGTTGCAAAAAATCTTATTGGAGGCGCCGGGTATCGATCCCGGTACCTCTCGCATGCTAAGCGAGCGCTCTACCATCTGAGCTACGCCCCCTGATAGCAACATAATCAAACGACACGATCAGACTGTACAGTGCAACGGTACGTGTTGTTCAAGTTGGTTTAATTGCGTATCATACGTGAGATCTGTTTCTTCAGCCAAACCCAGATTGACTAGCGTTGTGATCACAAAAACGTCGGATTACGAAAAGTGTAGAATCTGACCATTGGAAAGCGCATGGGTTTCGTTTAGGAGACCTAATTTCATTTCTGAACTCTTGGTGATTTGTGGAAAAGTTTCTTAAAAATACCCTAAAGAGTAATACATTCTTCAATTTATTAGTACTATCTTCTTATATTTTTAACCGACAAAAACTACCTAGACAAAATTCAGATCTTACAACAACATTTTGAATTCCAATTTCTTATTATCAAATCAGTTTCTTGGGTTTTTCCTGGAGAAACTTATAGGAGGAACTATGTTCAAGATGGGTTAATTAAACTACGGTCGAACGACTTCAAACGTAATGCAAAGATGAACGGCTCCCAGGAGTTTGTGCACAGAGTTAATATGTGGTATGAATATGAATATATACTTTGGAATTTCACACTTACCTAATTGATATACGGATATTAAGATGATGCATGAAATGCTGCCCTCGTAGATAATAAACGACACAAATACGTCTACAGTGCGCTATTTAGCCCTAGTAACGAGATAAACTATTGAATGAATCTTGTAACTTTTTCAAACCATTTACAGTTGGTGTATCCCGAGTCAAACTTTAGATTAGTCTATACTTTGTAATGACTATTTTCTTTCACTTCGATAGCTCTTCAATATTCAAGTTTTAAGTACTACCAGAAAAAATATACTGAAAATGCTTTCCAAAAAGATTTTTATTGGAGGCGCCGGGTATCGATCCCGGTACCTCTCGCATGCTAAGCGAGCGCTCTACCATCTGAGCTACGCCCCCTGACGGTTATAGCATCGAATCTTACATTCTGTTGATACCGGTCTTTTTATTTGCTCAAGGCAACAAAGTGATATAAGAAAGTCACGTATAATTTTATAACAAAATAATTCCAAAAAGATTCCAGTTGGAGGCGCCGGGTATCGATCCCGGTACCTCTCGCATGCTAAGCGAGCGCTCTACCATCTGAGCTACGCCCCCTGTTACTTACAACAGCTAAACAATCGACAATATTCCGATCAGACAGCAAGTAACCTTGTTAAAAGGTAAGGACATTGCACGCAATTTCGAATACAAACGCCATACCTTTCACTCGACCAAAGAGCACGTTTTCGGTTGGCCACACAAGTTTGTTATCTCACGTTGTATAAATTACTTTGATACGCCACCGGCATTACATCAGGTTGGAAAACACTATAAGTAAGTATATAATCCGAGTAATAAAGATTCTTTATTATTTAAAGGTCTATAGTTAGTATGTGTGAGCTGATCATAGATGCTATCAAATGTTTTAAATGTGAATAACCAGCAACTGCCAACGACTTCGCCCGCATGATAGGAGCAAATTGTCCCAAGGGAACAAACTGGGACATAAGGGTTTGGGCTGATAGATTTGGGGTGTCAAACCCCTCAAAGTGTCAGGCCATTATTGTTAGGAGTTCGCGCATGATGGGTAAAGTGGTGGTTAACTCTCTTCCTCCAATTATTTTGAATGGTGCCGTCATCCCCTTTAGTTCTAGCGTAAAAGATCTCAGTTTGCATCTTGACTCGACGCTTGGCTGGCAAAGTCAGGTTTCCAGTGTCTGCCAAAGAGTCAACGGGACGCTGTGGTGTCTGTATCGTCTGGGGAACTTTCTGCCCGCGAAGACGAAGACTATGCTTGTGCAGACTTTAATTTTCCCTGTGGTCGACTATGGTGACGTGTACTACTTTGACCTGAACGTGGTGTTGCTGGATAAGCAGGCTTCTTAACAACTGCATCAGGTTCATATTTAACTTGAGAAAATATGAACATATTTCGAGTTACAGATCCGAGCTCAAATGGATGCCGATTCGCCAGAGAAGAAGTTTACGCGCATTGACTAATCTTTACTCTCTGCTCAACTCTCCCACCCCTCCTTCTTATCTTATTTCCCACTTTCTTATCTTATTGACCCCTACAGCGCAGGGGCCCCGTATAATTGATACGGCAGATACGGTGTTAGCTACGCCTCTGGTTCTTCCCACTCTAAGAATTTGCGTTCTTCGAACAATGTTCTACAGCTTTGTCCTTCTCATACTTCTGATTTTATTCATTCTTCCTTTCATATACAGTCCATTCTTCTGTTCATCAGCTTCCTCTCGACATCAGGACGGCCACAAGTCAGTATGCATTCAAGCGGACGTTGTGGAATTATTTTCTTCACAGCTGAGGCTATGGATGGACAGCTCACTTCACCTTGTGCACATGTACCCACAGAACCCATTCCGGCATGGGGTCGAACTCGTGGATTGACTTTTCCTTATCCTATAACTCCCGAACTCTGGGTTCAGGCCATGGTCCAGAGCGAGTGGGAAAGGGAGGCGGCCGCCTCCTCCTGCGAAGCAGCAATGCTAGAGAAGGAAACAGGCGTACGCGTAACGGAGCGGATATCCTCACGCTTCAACTGCCACGGCTTCGACCCCGACACGACGACGACCAGCCACGGTAGGCGCGAGCTTGCGGATGAGCAATGGTTAGCTCGCCGTGCAGCCGTCCCGTAACCGTCCTGACCGAGTCCAAGTCGTCGTCAGCGCATAATGTTTCACCCGTTCCTCACAGAGACTAACGTCTCTAGCAAACCTTAGGGACCCAGTAGGGCCATTGCCTGCTGAACCGCGGGGAATTTCTGTAAAGGAAACCCGTGGTTTTAAAACGCAACGGGCTATTGTTGAATATAGATGTGGTTTTTAGTCAGTAAAAGTCTGACACGTCCTCTCGCTCCACCCAAGAGCGGGAGAAATCATGAAAATTATATCCCACCTCAAAAAAAAATCACAAGCAACTTTGTAAAATTTTGCAAATGTATCTGGTATTGCGCCATAATAAGTCCTGATTGGTGTCAGTGTCACTCACACACAAGCAAAGTAATTGCATAATGTATGATGAGACAATATTTAACTTATTATGTTAAATATAGCTGCTAGCTGCTGATGCTAGCGGCTGGCTAGTTAATTCGTGTGCTTCTGATCTTCTAATACTTCTTCAGACAAATAACACTGTTAATAAGTAACAGTTGGAACGTCGATAGCTTGTGCTGGAAGTAGACCGATCAAGTAATAAAACACGTTTGACAAGTGATTGCGTACCAACAATGCGTTAAAAAAACGAACGTTTTATTTGATACTTGTACTATCAGGGGGCGTAGCTCAGATGGTAGAGCGCTCGCTTAGCATGCGAGAGGTACCGGGATCGATACCCGGCGCCTCCAACTGTTTTATTATAATACATAGTAAATATTTCATGTTTTAAATGCCATTTCTCTTTCGATCTTTAAGTTTTAAGATGTTTTTACTTTTTGTAAATGCGAGACTAACACACCTAGTCTTGCTAAATAATGCAATTTATGTTATTAAAAAATCGACACACATTAATCTCACAATAATGGCGACAAAAACTGTTTCTAACAACATTCATACAAACTTATTTTTTAATTAGTGCAAAAAAAAATTGGGCTCAATCAGTAGGTACCCGTTACTGATCATATTTATGTGGTCAAAAGAAAAAAAAAAAAGAAAATCCCAAAATTGTCCACGAAAATTTGTCATTTTCATAACTGAATCAATCATTCATAACAACTACTACTAGAAAATACTAAGCGCAGTGTTTTTCCATTTTTATTATACAATGTTTCCATATATTGAGTGAGATTTTTGGATATAAACAAACGCTCAAACTTTGCTGTTTATGAATATTATTCATTAAGACTTTACTTAAATAATAACAAGACCTTTTCTAATAAGCCCTTTAAATATTTGCACTAATTAAAAAATAGTGGTGTATAGAAGGATAACATGGTATGACTAAATTCCTGGAGCTTTTAATATTAAAGGTTGTGCCAAAGAACGGTTATTATATCTTATTGTTAGCACAAAATATATCGTTACGAGGAAATCCGTCCACCCCATGCAAACTGGAGAATATGCTAAAACTATTTTGATTTGTTAACACACGAGTGTCAACAAAAGCTTGGCATATTAGAACTTCAGAAGTTACTGTTCTGTACAAATACTAGGGTATCATAGGTAGAAAGCAGGGTTCCACTTTCGTCCGTTTTTCTCCAATCACCAAATAAGCCGTCCGTAGGATTTTCATAAACAATGTTTTAGGAAACCATTTTTTTTTTTGGCATTTTCTGTTCTTTTTCAATTGTAACTTTTTTTTTGGATGCTGAAAAAAGACCATCATATTCACATGATGCTCATATTATGCGCTTGGAATTTTTCACGGCATGCATGGCGACATTTTTTTCTTGAATAAATTAACAAGAGTTAACATTTTAACACTTCGTTCACACCATAACTAGGACATCAGAAACACTGAGAGGAACTTACTACATATAATTAATACGCAACACAAAAAAGCATTCGTTTCTTTTCCCAACTTTACCTGATAAAAATGGGAAGGGAAACGAATAAACTTTTGGTTCTGGCAAGAAATCCTGTGTTCTCACAGTTACTAGAGCATCATAGTTTACCATGTGATGTATCAAACTAGCAATGCAAGTTTTTGTAACGAACTTTTCACACGTTATAACTTTATTTCCCACGAAGATGAATACTCTCTCACGGCATTCATGGCGATAATTTGGTTAACAAATAAATACTAAGTTCATTTCAGTTCGTTCACATCTAAACTGGGGAATCAGAAGACCTCAGAAGGATTCTTCCCCAACGCAATGACATAAAAAGTCAGGTGAAATAACAAAAACCAATAAAAGAATATCTTCCATTATGCCAAATATAGATCAGTGTTCTCACAGTTACTAGAGTAACATAATTTACCATGTGCCCTTATGCAACATAGTTAAAAAAATATTGTGCAAGTTTTATTTGCTAGAGCATTCATAGTGATTGTTTTTTTTTTTTTTATAAAAGTGCGACAAATATTTGAGTAAATAAATATGCATTCGTTCACACGTAAACTAAGACTTCAGAAGGACTTCGAAGGATTCTTACTCAAAGAATACGCAACGTCATAAAAAGTCAGGTAAAGTTGGGAAGAGAAACGTGTAAAAAATAATCTTTTGTTATTTTCAAGATGTATTCAAGTTGATCAGTTTTCTCACAATTACTAGGGCACCATAGTTTACCATGTGATGTAACTAAGGGATGATATATTTTTATAACGAAATTCTTACATATATTTTAATTCCCACGATAATGCTTATTTTCTCACAGCACATATTGCGATTACTTTTTTTGTACAAATATTTAAAGTAAACGTAATTTTGTTCACACCTTGACTAGGATATCAGAAAATCTCAGAAGGATTCTTAACCAACGATTAAGCAGTCATAAAAAGTCAGGTAAAGATGTGAAGAGAAATAAACCACAAATCTTTTGATAGCGGCAAAATATACAGGTATATGTGTTTTGTCACAGTTACTACATCATGCATGGGGAAGCATGTGATGTAATTGGGAATGCAAGTTTTTGTAATGGACGTTTACTTTATTATTTTTACCCCCACGCTCAATTATGTAAGAATGATTCTTACATAATTAAATAAATAGTAAATAATTTATTTCTAATTCATCTTGCGACTATATTCATATTTGTTATATAATACATATATCAAAAGTAATGTTAGATTAATTAAATTTGGTAACGTGAAGAGTCAGGAATTCAATTACCTATCCAAAAATATGACATCTTGAAATGTTACAGAATATGGACAACTTTTCTCACAGTTACTAGAGTATCATATTTTATGGGGGTTTCAATAACCCACATTTCGTCTTGACACTTGTGTACCGAAGATTTCAACTGACGAAAATAAAGTCGTGTTTTTTGCTCACTGCCATAATTTCTATTCATTTTTATCTCATAAAGGAATTCAAATAGTTATCTTTATTAGTTCACACCATAACTGGGACAACATGAATTAGTAGAATGTGCAACAAGGAATTCTGAAGTCTTATGAAAATGTATTATAAATCAAGGAAGATGGATCACTTTTCCCACTGGTACTAGGGAATCATAGCTTACAATGTGATATCAGGGAACTGCATACAGCAATAAACATTGTTGGGTGTTACGAGTTACGACAGTGGAACTACCCAGAAGTTTAATTGTGATAGTTTGTTCTGATATCGGTTCAGTTAACGCGCAAAACATGGGCGTAGTTTTACAATACCTTTGATGTAGAAAATATTATGAGTACATACGTTTACCTTGAATACTTTAGAAATTACGTCTTAAAGGCTTTTACACCTTTACGATTGGTAAAATTATGTAGGTATTATATTTATGCCACCATTAAATACGTTTCATGAAGTCTTTTCAGCTTAACTTAAGCCGATATAAATAAGCTACAGAAACTAGGCAGGCAATAAAAACTGCTATTGACATCGCCAGCCCAGCCAGGCATTGTGCGACTCGATCTAAGCAAACTAGGCCGCGTAGTCAGCCATTTATTACCACTGACGACTGTAGGCCTAGTACAATAACTTGTAAGCAACCATGGCCCAAACAATACTGCTGTTAACACGTTAATTATATTATATTGCTAAAGTTACTATAGAAAACGGCTAAACACCTAAATACCGAACTACTCATGTTTATTTTCACTTAAAAGCAGGAGCCATTTCTTTTCGATAGGTTCTAACTTTCCGGAAGTTTAGAGGAAGTCCCTTAATTCGTCTTCTTCCTGCCTGGTATTATAGTACGAGGTAAATAAGTTGAACCCGTTGATATGGTTACGAGCAGCCCCTCGTTTCGATTGACACCCGAAAATCTGTTAGAGCGCATTGAAGTCGATCGCCAGTTTGATCAACTTTTATGTCGTGATTTGTAGCGGTCGCGCGGCTGTGCTGGCAAAAATATATTTTGATTAAACACTGATCGACTATTAAGTACTTTCTGTAAATTGGCTGGATTTGCATAATAAAATGGCATCAGTAAGTTGTTTCTAATTAGATGGTGGTTTCGTGGTTAATAGGTAGGCACTTGTGTAATGAAACAGGGGTGTGCAGCACAGACAGTACCCTACACCTCAAATGTTATTATTCTTTTGTATTTCTTTGGAAATGCATATTTTGAAAACTAGAGCAACATATCATCGTAGCTTTTTTAATTTTTTAATGTTTTCATATTCGGAAAATTTATATTTTTTGGTAGTAATTTTATCTAGGTTTTTTTTTTATCTAGGTACTGGCTACGTTACTTGAACCAACGCCAACGGCTAATTTGTAATAATGCGTAAATTTTGGCTAACCAGTGTAATTTAGTTCTTTGTTTTTGTAAAATTGTGCTTCATATAAAACGTCACAGGACTCGCTTCATCAATACAATTCTCAAGGGAGTCTCATAATTCCCAAGGAAACCAGGATATCAGAAGATACAAGGAAAAGAATCAAGGTATCACGTGCATGGGGATAATGTGACCCCTATTATAAATAAAATTCTTTGAACACCAAGTTTTAAAAAGGTTGAGATATATGTCTCACAGTTACTAGGGCAACACAGTCCTCATGGAGTCACAGGACTTCGATGATATTTATCCACGTGGTGTTCCTACTACAGTGATCTGTGAATGACTTTCAAATTATGATTTGGAATACTTCGGCCGTTAATGATTGACGAACGAATAATGCACAGTAATTAGTTTTTCAGAATAAATCAGCTGGATCAATAACTAACTAAATTATAAAGCTGAAGGAGTTTGTTTTAACTAGCTATTCTCAGGAGCTACTGGCTCCAATCAAAAAATCTTTTAGTGTTGTAAAGTGAATTTGTCGAGGTAGGCTTTAGGTATAATATGACAATATTTTTCATAGTAACTAGACTTTTGTGTATTACACCTATGCTAACTGCGTAGGCGTAATACACAAAAGTCTACATCACCCCAATACAGACTCATTTCAAACTCGGGACACATTGACCCCGTTTCCATGTAAAGGTAACATGGAAAATAAAGAACGAGCGAAATGAAGGGAGAGAGGTACTAGGTGAGCATAGGAATACAATAGGTGGCGTGCACTGAACAGAGGACGTGGAAAAGACGAGTCCCTTATTTACGTGTTTTGCAAACGTATGACCTATGATTAAGAGAGTATTGTGACGCTTGTTATATTGAAAAAATAAGGTAAAAATTAAAAGTTGCGGCTTGATTTCAACTTTAGAAAATTTTAAGTAAACCTTTCTAACAATAAGTTGTTAATCTTCAATGACAGTGAAAACTGCTTAACTGAAGGCTCAAGGGGCTTAGGATTTATTAATACTTAAGTATAGAGGCTTAAGTATAGAGGTATTCATTTAAATAGTTTGCCAAAAAGCCAGGATTACAGAACGTAGCCTCATTCACAGCGTGCTTCGCAAAGAAATTCGAATGTTTGCGAAACAATGTGTCGCAAACTCGCAGCCTACCTGAAGCTATATTAAAAATGTAAAATTATTAATAAATTGTCTCACTGAGGCTACAAAGCTGAAAGGTCATAAACATTTCAAAAAAGTAAAAAAAATATCTCGGCCATTGAGGTTTATTATTTCAGTAGCAGAGATTTCTCACATATAATGGACAGACATTATCAGGTTTACCTGCAATTAAACGATATTTAATGTTTTCCGTCAAATATCAACTGCTTCATATTTTATTTACACGAGCTTTTAGATTAGGTAGGAACTCTTTAATCAAACATCATAAAAGAATTACACGTACAAAAAACTGTATCAAAGCAAAGATTATAAAATAAGCTTAAAATATGAGCTAACAAAACAAATAAGATGACAAAATACAAAAATAGCCGGTTACGTATCCGAGAGCACTCTAACTACGCATGAGCGTCTGATATTATGCGACACGACTCGTTCAAGAGTTTACCATAACGGATATTGTTGAGAATAACGAGCTTTTTACACAAGGGGAAAAATTCATAAGGAAAAAAATAAGTCTGTGATCAAATTATTTCCGATTTTTCACAACGTTGAACTTTGTGAATTTTCTTTAAAGGAAATAAAAAATATTACCATTTTAAACGTTCTTTAAAAGTCACATGTTGCTAACGGGAATTTTTCTTTGAATTATTTTGTCAAAATTTGCAAAGTAATAATGCCCAAAGTGCACAATTCATAAAGAAGACGTTCTTTTCTGAAATTATTCTTATAATTTCTTGGTATACTAAGGCATTAGCAAGTCACAAGAGGTGTTCAAACATCGCAAGAATTTTATTCCGTCCCTTTCTTTTTTACTGAATAACAACAGGTGCTACCGAGCAGGGCATGGAAGGCAGAACGCATACTAGGACGACAAGTTGATTAGGGATGTTTATAATAATAAAAAGACAAAGAGCAATGAGGGTTAAAATTAATTAAGTCAAAATAACTTAAGCATTTTTAACTTTTTTTTGTCCTACTTATAAAACAGGGGCGGCACCTGATGTAAACTATTAACTTCTCACCTTTACTAGGGTAACATAATAGTAGAGAATTTGAAGTACATACCAGCGACGACCGTCTCAGCTCGGGGTAGCCTCTGCAGGACATGGTGTATGAGGCCGACGTCGGTACAGGCTTGAAGGTTACGAACACTCTTGCGCAAGATCGCGATGAACACTGACCATATTTCCGCCTGCAACAATTATAATAATTAATTAGACCTAACAAACAAGTAAAATGAAAACTTGCACTATATTGATTATTTAATTCATCTTTATTGAGCCACTTGTCTGCTCATAACTAACTGGAGGAAAAACGATACAAAATATGACAAAAATAAAGTGGACTTTAGAAACAATCCGGGGGAGTTAAAAAGTTAGAATAAGCCAGCAGAAGCTGGCTAGCGTATTAAAGCATAATCCACTTGCCGCGTTTATTCGTCCATACTAACGGCGCGCATCAAGGCAGAAATTTTCAATTTCAAAGCTTTCTGTTTAATAGAGCCTGCAGTGTAACGACGCAGCGGCGGCATGCGAAATATTTTTAATGAAATTCTTTTCTGTTTGCGCTCTCGCGGTACTGCAATGCTGGTAATTTTAATTTTACACAACACTATGTGCGCCCGGCTTAATTTGCTCTAATTTACGCTAATGTAACAGGGATGTTGAGTTGCACGGCTGGGGAAGCACGAAAACATTAGCCGGACCTTTGTTCTTATTTCAGTTAATGTTTAAATTAACCGTTCCGTTCTTACTTTCATTAGCAACCACAAATGAAAAACAAATAAACCCTTGATGAAAATAAATGAATTAACTCATAAATAAATTAACGTCATTAATTTTCACTAAAACAATGGAATCGGCTAATTGAAAACCTTGTTCACACGCGCTGTAAAAGGGATGCTGTTAATTCCCATCGGTACTAAGGCAGCATGAACACGTGAGCAGTGTACAACATTCCTAGTAGTCCACAAATTCACACAAGCACAATTTTATTCCCAGATGTATCAGCACAACATAAGCGCGGTGGCGGTGATCGTTAACAAGTTACAGATATGGTGTGGTTTTTTTTATGGGAACTGATATTTGTGTGAGTGATTGCAGGTTTTTTTATGGTATTGAAAATCATCCAATGACAAATCCCGCCCTTGGGCGGAGCGGGAAATAATTTCAGACTCTTACTGCCTACAAACCTACCCCGTTCCTTCGTTAATATTATAGGTTTTTTTTTTACATAACTATTAATTATGTATTACCTATTAATAATAAAAAAAAATGAACTTACGAGTAGTCTTTAAACTTATATTTTAGCATTCGTTTCAATAAACAATTGGAATGTGTTTCATTTGTAGAGTGATCTCCAGTTAGTAAAAAGTGATTGATGAAATCAACAGGCATTCGGTCTCCAGGAACATCTATTTATTAGACATAAAAGAAAATTTGGCCAAGTGCGTAAAGAATACTTCGAATAATATTATTCTTTTCACCATTATTACCTATTATGTTCACGTGCTTATTTCCCATTATTAGTTCATCCTCTGCCATGCGGGAACAAAACAAACCCAACGCTGGGGTACTAGGGCAGCAGAAAGCGTAGTGTACTTGCATTACAAAAGCCCCTCGTAGGTAACGAGTCCGGTTGTAATTATATTACATTCTTGTGCCGTTAGCAGAACAATCTCGGTGAAATTACAAGTTCAGGGAGAATTCTCGCAATTCACTCTGCGAAGCGGGGAAGTATTTTTATTTCTGTAATTTCTTAGGCCGGTCACTTCATTATTTTGATTTCGGCCCTGATTATGCATAATTAAGAGGAATATGAATTCATTTAATGAACTCGCTAGTCGTTTCTATTTTATAAATGGTATTTTTTTCTTTTCTTTTTGGTTGATCCAAGTTTTAATTCGAGAAATCAAGATACAGTATTTGGCCATTTAACTACGTTTTGAAGTGAAAACTTTTTAATGCGCGCTGAGCACTTTATTTTGTAGGTAATGAATGAGACTGAAACGCTCGTTCGAGTTCGGTCGGCTCGAGTCGGCCGATCTTACCCGAAACGATTACGATTTTGTATTTTTAACCTTATGATAGTGTTCACTTCATAGTAATTAATTGAGTATTAGGTACTCATAAAGAAAGTTTTTCAACCATTACATGATGGAGCTAATTTGTAAGTGGAACTTGGGCTTGTTCAGAATTCAAAAGAAAACCCATTCGTACAATACTCAAATTGTTGACAGACTCGCAAGTCTCAACTTCGCAATACAAAACATATTGTTTCTAAATTATTATAATAAAGCAATTGTATTTGAAACAAACATTTGTACAGCAAAACAAAGTTTCGTAAAACACGTCGTTGGACTGCTCCGTCCTTGGCCGCACGCGAGACGTTCCATACAATGAGTACGAAGAGAATGTGGCTGTATGTAATGATATCCGCAGCCTTCATTATCAGATGAAACTCGCGCCACGCCTCGTCAACGTCTCGCGTCTCATGTTTCCCGAGTAACGAAAGAACTTTCAGTTTAGAGGAATAAGCAAAGCTTCTTTACAATCTTTGTTATTGTTCTGTTTATAATTGTACATATCGAGATTTGTTAGCTTTTTTGTTTTGTTGGGGAAAATCATCCAATATCATCTCCCGCCCTTGGGCAGAGCGGGAGATAGTGTCAGACTTTTACTGACTAAAAAACTCAGCCCGTTCCTCCGTTTCCTTTCATACCGTGGCCGAGCCTTCTTTTCAGAAGCAGATCCTTGGCCACATTAGGCTTCGGACCATGGCCTGACCCGAGAGATCACTGCCACCAATCGCCCCCACGAGGACACAGCGATGCTCTGCCCAAGCGGGGCACACTCCACACGGCGGTCCACACAGTGTGACATCCGGGCGTAACTTCCGCACGAATCCGGTGCAGGAACCTCCCGAACTTACCGTGTACTGTGAAAACCTGCCTCATGCGGAAGGTGAGGGCACCGTGAGGTCTAGCCACCCACTCCTCAAAGGGGGAGGACTTACCGCCATAATTATGGCGTGCCCAATGGTTGTTCAGCTTATAATTCTACTTCTATGTACCTACATAATTGAGGATTATCTTTAAAATAAAGGTTTTTAATAAGTACAATCAGAGTCAAAAGTGCCAGCACTCTATCAATGCTAAAGTGACTTAAACTTGGATCATGACCGATTTAATTTCTAGCATAGAATCTAAAGTATTTAATAAAATAGTTTAGCTACAAAGAAATTTTAGACATTTTTAGCATTGGTATACTGCAACTGCATTTTTGACCTCTGACTGTGTGTTTAAACGCAACCAATTAATACAACTACGACTCTTAGCTTTTAATAAAAAGAGATGTAATTACAACAATTTAATGAGAGCTAAAATATAATTAAAACTGTTGTAGTTAGTACCAGCGCCAGCGCAGCAGTATTTACTGTAAATGAATTATACTCGTATAGTGTCCGATTGTGTGAGGAGTGATATGAAAGAAAAGGAAGTTAGTGATAGTGTGACGGCTGACAGGATAGAGTGGAAGAAAAAAACGTGTTGCGCCGACCCCAAGTAATATGGGACAAGGGCAGGAAGAAGAAGAGTGTCCGACCGAACTTTTGGTTTAAGTTTCGTCAGTTTCGGTTTGGAACTGAATTCAATAAATAGAAAAAAATAAATTTGTTTGTACCTCAAATATCAGATCATGAAATAGGTAATAATATGTGATTTAAAAATAAACAGAGACTGGCTGATTAAGACCATTTTTCCCTCCACGAAAATATGACAAAAGCCCAAATATGGTACGGTTTCGGCCGTGAACATTAGTTTCGATCGTTCAGGTTTAACGTAGGCAACTAATAACGGAAATTGCTTGAAAAACATGAAAGCTATTAATTTTCTAACATGACTACCGCAAAAAGTCTAATAACAAGGCTAATAAAACCGTTGTCGAGAGCAAGTGTTGCCTAAAAACCATCGTCTGAGGGCTGGCGGGGCCGGTGATTCCCGCGCGTCCCCTAAAGAAAAACTTCTCATAAGATGACTAAGCGAATTCCCGCCACTCCGGTGCGGCGCCTCGTCCATCACGGCGTGAGTGGCAGACGCGCTCTGAGATCCTGGTAGTGCGAGCTACGTACACAAGTGATGTATCACTTCATTAGACTGAGTTGAGAAACACACTCCTCAGCCGTCCTAAGAGCCTGGTGAAGAGGTCACATGGGTAGAAAATTTAAATACCAACAATGGTTTTTTTTTTGTTAGAAACATGTTCTACTGAAAATACTCCCAATTATTTTAATAATATGTATCTAAACATAGTATTTATTTGTTACTTTTGGCTCTGTATATAGTCTTTAATCAACAAAATGTGAATCAATTGTAGAGCTGACCTTTATACACTACTGTTCTCTGCACTATCTCGAAAATTACTATCAGTTATGAAAGTAACTATTAGTTCATTAAAGTTTCGTTTATAAAATCATCATCATCATTTCAGCCAAAGGACGGCCACTGTTGGACATAGGCCTCCCCCAAGTGGTCAATGGATTATATTGTCAAAACTAGTTAACTTTCTATCACTACCAAAAAGTTCAATTTGTTTACAATCTGTTTTAAAATAAAATCGGTTTCCAGATCAGACTTGTCAAAGGCAAAAGAAACACCTTCCTGTTCATAAACACAATAAAAATCAAAATTATTATTATTTTCAATCGCAAAAAGAATTGTCTTCAATACAATCGTATTGGATTCCATTCAAAAGGAAATCTACTGAGGTAGATAAACAAACACGCAAAACGAGTGTACTTTTTCTTTTCCGGGACTTCTATGAGCAACAAACGATTTTAGAAATGTTCCGTAACAGCTTTCCTTTGTGGACGATTGTGAATTTAACAAGCAGAAATAAATACTATTTAGTACCAAGGGTTGACAAGCAACATTTGACTAGAGAAAAATCCGAATTCAAGAATCTCAACTTTCGTTTTATAGTATCTTGCACAGACGTTTGAAATAAAAAAAAAATGAATATAAAGCGATTCTAAAAAATCGAGTAAGCATAGAAAAACAAAACTAACATTTACGACTCCACGAATAGAATAAATCTGAGATTGGGATTCTATCTACTCGTTTAAATAAAAGAACTGGCTTACTGACATATCAACGCACAACTGACTATTTTTTTTTTTGTTAAATTGATATAAACTAGTGATTGACTGCGATCCCACCTGATTGTAAGCAGTGATACAATCGTTGATGGTGAGGCGCACTAGTTTATTAAGAGCCTATTCACTCTAGCCCTGAAGACACCCAAATTATAATCGGACGGAAAGACTGCTGCAGGCAAAGTACTGTGACTTGAGACATGAGATTTTGTACAAGGCTTTCTATTATAGCGTTTGCAAACACTAAGAGAGGATTTTTCAAAATGACGCCCCCAAGGTGAAACCGGGGTCAAAACTTTGTATGGAAAACTTTCTTTCACGCGAGCGAAGCCGCCTGAAGAAGTTAGTTTACTTACAATTTGCAACGCGCTGAAGAGATGCCAACGCGCTACTACGTGCTACAGCATCGCGATTGTATCGATGCGAACGCGCTACAGCAACGCTACAAAAAGTCGCCGTGGGCGAGGGGCCTTAGTTCAGTACTTTCAGGAAATATGTTAGAGCTATCACAAAGTCCTGGTAGTAGCTACAAAAGTTTAATTGCATTTTTAAATGAACTATAGACATTAAATAGATTATGTGAAAGATGTTAAAAATTGAACCTGACCTGACTGCCAATACAGAACACGAACCATAAATTAATAGTAAACAACTATTTATGAAAAAAAGCTTTAAATGCGTGCACAAAATTTCGCTGATGCAAATATTGGATATTGATTCAAGCACCATAAAAATGCATTAACATCAAAACTGTACCAACATTCTGTAAAAAATTCAACTAGGTTCGTAGGATAAGATGAACAAACATATTGAGAAGAGATTTACATTATGATGAGAAAAAATAAACATTGCAAGTTAAAAAGATAGACCTGAGGTACCAACAAATTAATTCGAGAAAGATGATGATGTTAATTTTTGTATCGAACTCCATAATGTAAACTAATGGAGACAAAAAAAAAATAGCTGAACCAATCCGTAAATGACTTTTCAGTTTGGCAATCAGCATTACCAGGAGTTTATGTTGCGTAAGCAGACTACGAGCACAACACGCGGCGCTGATCCATATTTATGCGATCCAATACACGATTATCAGTTGCGGTGGCCAACTGCTATTACGCCAAACTATACTTTATCAGTTTGGCATTGTTGCACCCGTTATATCATACTAATCATTATTTACTATAGCCAATATTTCAATAGAATATGTAGAAATAATAATTACTTATACAATTGTAAACAATATTAGGTAACACTGGTAAAAATAAAAACCTGTTTCCGCCCGGGATCGAACCGGGGACCTTGTGCGTGTGAAGCACACGTGATAACCGCTACACTACGGAAACTTAATAAGCACATACAAAATAAGTAGTCAGTATGGAACTGATAACGATTACGATCAATCTGAATATAACAGAACATGATTATTATAATGACTGACTTTTACCCCTGACTTCGTCGAAAATCGAGTTCAACCTGTTTTGAATATAATCAGATTGAGTTTTAAAACTTTTGTCAAAATAAAATGTAATTTAAATCAAAATCACTAAGGAGTACTTATTCGTATCAATTTCGAAGCTAATATCCCTCAAAATAACTTTCTAACCCTTTTTAACCCCTTATGAATTTCAATAAAATAGGAGTACGTAACTCATCTTTCATCAATTCTGTAAAAGCATGTTCATGCAAAATTCGAAACAGATTGGACCAAGGAATCACTTTGTCCCACACAAACTTTATAATAATAATAATAATATTTTTTTATAATAATAATAATTTTATTTGGCACACAACCATAAATTACAGTCTTAGTAACTAATACAAGGACAATTAATTAAACATTGTACTTAGTCTTCTGTCTCCCAAACTAGGCTAAAACCTGTATCTTGGGAGGCAGTATAAAAAGTTTTCGTTCTTTAAGTCATAGCCCATGTAAGACAGCGTGCACTTAAATGAAAAAAAAAAGTTAAAATAATGGAAGTAAAGAAAAAAAAAACAAAATAAGTTTATGGAAAAACTAAAAATCTTTGCATCAATATTAAATAGATTGCCAATTCATCTACTTGCAATAATGTTTGTGTATGTTAGCGCGTGAGAGTGACTGTGTATGAGGGTATGTTTGTGAGTGTGTGTAAATGTGTATAAGTGTATATTTTGTAAGTATATGGGAGAATTTTATATTAGAAGCGACTCTGTGTCAGTGTAGTCCAAAGTGAATAACCAAGCCTTTAATTTACTTTTACATTCCTGTCTGCTCAAGGTATGGATTTTAAGAATTTTATTAATTTTATTGTACAGTCTGGTGCTAACAAAAAGATATTGTTTACGCGCAAAAGCGGTGCTGTGTGGTTCTGAGCGAAATACTATATCAGCCCGTCGTTTTGTAGTGGTAGCAAGAGGACTACGATGTTTTCTCAGTATCGTATGAAGCACAAAAAGTTTCCGGACTGTTAATACTTCACTATCAAAATAGAGTTGAGTTGTAGGGTACCTATATGGTTTATGAAACCTTCAGAACCGCTCTTTGTGTTCTTTTTGCCCCCCTTTTCACCCCCTTAGGGGTACAATTTCAAAAAATCCTTTCTTGTTAGATGCCTAAGTCATACAAAGGACATACCTTCCACGTTTCAGGCCTTTACGATCAGCGGTTTAGGTTGATCAACGAACAACCGAAAGCGGCAATCAGTCATTCAGGACAAAGTATTTTATAACAATAGATTGTATTGACAGGCGTTCTGTCTTAGCTCTTGAGGCTCATAGCTTCTCAGCAGCTTACTGAGTGTGGGGGGCAAGGAAGCGGTTGACATTACCAACATCTTCAAAGACAATTTTCAGACCCACCCTAAGGTTTTGGCACAGGAAAGATCCATACTGAAGATCGTACAGCGGATGAACCCGTTAGAGTAATGTCAAAATAAGTAAAACAGGTTTTACGCAATATGATAATAAGTCCCCTGGATGCGAAGGACTTAGTGTGAAGCATCTAAAGCCTTCATTTTTGTAGTACGTTTTTAATTTTTTGCTCTTTTTAGACATATCGACTGGCAAATAGGCAGTGTACGGTCGATATGCCGAGTAGGAGCAGTTGTGGTAAATAGAACTATATACCTAGCTACTGTAATGGCTAAGATGCTGGATGGTGTGCTGAACAGATAGCTTGCTGAGTATGTGACACTCGAATTTGGGTTTAGGGTGTCTCCCGTCTGAGAGTGCATCATTCGTTCTTAAACAAATAGTCAATTACTGACAGTAAAACGACGAGCAATGGGTAGCTAGCCATCCCACAGTCCAGCAAGGCACGTTGTATCCCATATGGGCTTCACAAAAATGTCAGTAAAACTGAATGGGTCCATTAGGGCCGATACCTGCTAGGGAGCTGGGGGAATGTTCGAAAGGGCTAACGTGGCTCTCGTAAAGGGCAACTAAAGAAAAACACGTGGGTTTAGTAAAAGCCCTCTACTTTTTCGATCACAAAAAATCAATGTTTCTCTAGTTTAGTTAGATATTTCTTGAAGAATAAATTTTAGGAAAAAATAAATTGAAACAGTGACAGTGTATTTTTTTATTTTTCCCAGGTCCCTTGTTAGTTACACATTTAAGGGACCTAAATACATCCTACATAGTTGGGTCACCGTATTTGAAATGTGACATGGGTTGAACAAACAAAAACCTCCTTTGGGAACGTCATTAATTTAACATCTTTTTTTTTAGCTCAGACGGTAGGTTTATCTAAAAGTAACCCCTTTCAATAAGATCGTCCGCGTTACCAAGATCGCATAGCTAGCGAGGAGATTGAACCCCGTTAAAATGCGCCGAGGGGACGATGACTCACGAATTGTGCTCCCTTTGCCGCGTTGCTATCTTCTATCGTACCCATCCTACCTTAATAAGACGCTTATTAATCCGTTCTGCAGATAAAACTTTGAATATTTAAGTTTTCATACACGTGGACTTTAAATGTATATTTTTATAAAAGATAGTAGAACTACGATGATAATAGTGCTGAGTTGAGTTAAAATTTGCTATACCCACTTTATAAAAAAGATGAAGTAGTTAAAAAAAACCTCACAAGATGCAAAACCAAAGTAAAGGGTTAAACTTGATTTAAATTCATACCAAGACAACATGTGATCAGAGGAGGCCATCTAATGGATTCCTCTTAAATAAGAAACGCAAAGGAAGGGATCTTCGTTTAACAAAAAGTCGTACAAAAAATGCATTCAATCTTCTGTCCCTTTCAGACATCGTTTAAAGCGTGTTATAAAAACTGTTGTCCCTTGCATACGCTATAAGGATACAGAGGTGTATTCTGTCTGCTTTCCTAGTATTTAAAGGACGTTTAATGTAGTCGTTTAAAATGGCGTTTGAAAACAAAAAAGAAAAGGCCAAAATTATCCGTACCTAATTTCGTCACATCTTTGTATTTAAGCTAATTCTGATGGTCTTGTTTAGGATGAAAAAATATATCAAAAATTTACCTGTAAGCTGGGTGGACAGTGGTCTAGGAGTTCTAACATGTGTTGAATATTCTGCGCGTCCTGTATCACGAAATTCAACTCCATGTCGAACTCTCCTCCCACGAGCTGTGAACAAAAATAAACATTATTCATAAGCTGTCAAAACACATTTCTCGCTGTCAGAGATAGACAGATGATCGTCTATAATAATATGGTTGAGATTGGTGCTGATATTCGTTACCGACGTTATTTATGATAATCTTTTACATGTTTCATCGCGTAATATCACTTACAATAATCGCAGTACAGTGGCAGTCCTTACATTGCTTAAAATAAACTTAGTTCTACGACTATGCGAAATAAGGTGTGGATTAGCTAGATTGTTATAGTTTTTTCGTCGCGTTGATCGACTCGCGGGCCCAGGTCGAGAAGTTTTGCAGGGTTGACGCCCGGGGGTAAGTAGCCACGGGGATCTGCTCTCCTGCTAGTAATAAGCTCCTTTTATAAAATAATATAAACTAGTGCTTGACTGCGATCTCACCTGATGGTAAGCAGTTCAAACTTTTACTTGACAAGCAAAAAATTTTCGGGGTTGAAGATTCCAACGTTTATACAAATGTTTGTATCCTGTCTCTAAAAAGCTTACTCATACAACCTTATTTTTAGTATAATATGCGAAACCTGAAACATGTGTCCAGTATTTTTATGTAAAGAATCTATGTACAAAATTTCAAAACCGTCTATAATACAAAGTTACAAGCTTGTTATGTTACCTGGTTTTCCGCACAAATACATAGTCACTGGGCGACTGAGGCGTTGTTTTGCCCTAGCAACTAACTCTGCACTGGCTCCTCATGCCTGCCATGACCTGCCATGGCCTGTGTTGTATTTAGTGTCGGTGGTGTCCAACTTGTGACCGTTTTTAAAATATTTTTGGGAAAAAATATACTCGTAACATGGTGTAAAAATGATTGGAATCGATTCAGTTACTGATTCTGAACAAACTATATTCAGGTTTTGTATAATTAGATATACTAAAAATAATGTTTTATTCAAAATCTTACGAGTATTATATTCTTCAATAGAAAATTTGATGGTAATGAATCACTTTTTGGTTTCACACGATTGATTCCTGACCTAACCGGAAGTTATAGTTTTTATTTAATACGTACTTATAAAGTAATACATAACTTCTACTTGACCTATTAGAACACGGCTGAGTGCTCGTGAAAAGACGTTGTACTTACGTGTCTTTTGGTTTTGCCCATTTTTTCTATCGATAGAACATTTTGTGACCGAGTGAAATATTGGCTGTATCTTGAAAAGCTCGGCACAATGGGGTGTTGTCCCCGTCGTGTTCAACGGACATTCAATTTGCGCGATCGGTCAATCGCTGTATAGCCTCTGCTAGCCTGGTGCCCGGACCTTTTGTGTTCGTCACAATGGCGTAAGCAAAGAACATGAAAAATGTAGTCGACTAACAAGCTATTACTATGGCTTTCCGTACTTTTTTTATATAGCACGCTCTCTTTTTCTTGATTGGTAAATATTTTAATTTATATAAAAACACAGTTTTCTATATCAAAATTATCTCTATCTCACTCACTCTAAACACACTATGAGTTATGTAGTAAGAAGTACTTAGAACGGGGGGCGGGGCAAAAGGTTACGTTGTATATCACTATCTCGTTCTATCATTAGCCGTCACTTCATGGTAATTGTCATGGTGTTCGGCACCCTATCCCGAAGCCGTTAACAATGACGTTTCACCCCTATGGTGTTGCGGTACTAGGCGATCATAAAAATAGAGAAGTTTTTCACCATGGTGCTGCCACTATTTGTCACTTGATCGAGGAGTGTTGTACTGTATAGGGGTTGTTATGGTTTGCTGATATTGGGTGCAACTATATCATAATCATTTTTGAGTAAATTAGAAGCAAGGGGTTGTTTTGGAAAGTCTGTTGATCATGATCAGATTAAATAATTATATAGCTCAGCAGGCAGCTACGTCAAAAAATCGTAGACAAATTTGCACTACTGCCGACTTTCCCCACACACCAAACAACACACAGTGATGACTTGTATGACACAAAGGTAAGTTACATTAGCTGCTACTAGATTGGCTGGTTGTGCCGTCAAAATTTAAATTTTATAATTGAAATTTCGATGGCAATCTTCATTTTGTATAAGTACATCGAGAGAGACAAAAATTGTTAGTTTAAACATTGTTTAAATTATATTTATACATCCATATTTGCATGTTTTTCAAACGTAGTGAGCATTGCTTTCATTCAACAAAATTCACGTGGTTAAAACCACAATTAATTTCAGTGGAATATTACAAACGCAAGCATTAATCTTATTATTTTAACATTCCAGCTAGACTGAATGAGCGTTCATGTAATTTTACTTAGATTCTAAAACCACACGAATTTGGACGGAAGATGAACCAAAATCACTTGGTGCCATTTTGCTTTGGAAAGAAAACCCACATTAGTATCAGTATACTTTCATGAAACTTTTATAAGACTAACTTTACTAGCTCTAAGACTAACTTTTATTATTCTATATCTCTTATAGCAAATAGAAATATGTTTCCTAAGTAACGCTACTTGGGGGAGTATAAGCGACTTAACAAGAAATAAGCGTGACAAGACATCAAACGCAGGAAACCGTGTAAGCTGAACGAAAAAAATCTTATTGAGAGCTGAGGAACTCGGAGTAATATAATAAAGTCTTGATCCTGAAGAATGGCATATCATAAACTCGCTCGACGAAATCATCCGACAAATCTCTGAACTTTGCAACGGAGAGAAAGCGCTCCACTTAACCCTAAAGTGCTGACGTTAAAAATTATGACGTCGATAAAAAGTGTGCGAGCTGCCGCGGTGTAGTCGCGCAGTCCGGTAACGGGCGCCGACTGTCACTTACAAACGTGATTATTGCCGGTAGCCGGTCGCACGGCGGCAGGACCGGTAATTTGATTGCTAGCCCGCCGGCTATTATTGCCGGCAACCCTATATCCGGACAGATCCGGTTATGGTGTCTAATAATAACGCTGGCACTCGTCGCTTGTTATTTCATTAGGTTCTGTTGGGACTGTCACGGTAGCTTGTCACGCAGGTAGGCACGATGAGGGTTCGTTGGGACTTTGCTAAGCTTATAATGATTAGATATTATTCGCTTTGTTTTTAGTTTTAACACTTCTAAGCCGACTTGAAGGCAGTTGCTTAGCTGTGCTACTGACGTTTTAATTAATTCCGAATATAACTTTTACGCTTTACATTTGTACTGCGAAATATGTATTACGTTACAGTTGAAATTAAACTAAAACTTCATGAGCAGAAAGTCGCTCAACACTTCTGCCACACGCACAAACAAAAATGTTCCTCAAAGTTTTCCTAATGTGACGTCGCTAAGCGGTTAGTTTGCGTAAACAGTTACCTAACCCGTGTCCGCATGAGTTCACCGGAGGGAAAATATTCGTGGGTTTCTCGTGCTGAGTGCGGGTAGTCGGGTACAAAGTCAGGACATAAAGCTGTACGTACTGAGGTAACTCGAACACTCGCATTAACATTCGCTACGCTGTAATTACGCGGAGTGGACGTCTCGGCGCGCGCGGGCAGGTCGGCGGCCCGCTGGGAAATATTGCAGACGGCTGTATTAAAATGCGACGACATCACGTATCGCCGACGAAGCCTATGCACGTTAATTTTTTCCCTACATTTCTAAATGAGAGAGAAGCTGTAAATTATAACAAAGGAGTTCCTTATTAGTCCTAATTGCAGGCCCCGCGATATTGTTATTAGGATTCTGATATGATTACTGTTGGGATTTCATTACCAGTATGTCATTAATAAAATGTATTTTGTTCGCTGTAATGAACTTTTTTGAGTTATTTATTTAAATTTTCGTTTTCACCTCAAATTACGCTTATCAGTTCCACATTTGGTATTATTTAAATTGGACGTAGTTAATCAGAAAGGACTCAATCCATACATAACTTAATGGTGATTAAGTCCTTTCTGCTTAACAGCGTTCAATTATAAATGCAGTTTCCATGTATTGTTTGTCACTTTATTATACACTTTATGAAATCCCATCTGATTTAAGAAATGAGCACAAAATACTGAAACTAATGCCCGGGCTGAGTGCGCTACTTTTCATCTGGACGAAGTAAGATATATCCAGGTTAGCGTAGCCACGTGCCACAGCTACTAAATAATAAATGCGGGATCGTAAAAGCTGTCAAATAAGCTAAATGTGGGGTAAACACGAGAGCTCAAAAAGGCGTGCGCACACGGCATTAGTTGCGGAGACAAAGTGCCCGTAAAATCTCACGCAGAACAGCCCCGTGATAAATTGTACGGGACAGACTTCAGGCGCGGTACAAGTTACACTGCAAAGCCGTGCTTCGTTTACCTAACAATATCTAGACAGAAAAGCGGCCACGAAGTTCTAAACAGAGAAACGCATAACTATATATCGCACCTTGATAATTTTTAATAATTGAATTTTGAAAGTTCTCAGATTATTATATGCACCTACCACAATAAGAGAACAATATAGCTGAACCACAATAGGTTTACTTCTTCTTCCTGCCCTTATCCATATTACTTGGAGTCGGCGCAACACGTTTAAACCACAATAGGTATCATGTATATAATTATTGTTTATAATTTTGGACCTACATCTATAAATTATTTGGGGCATGGGTTTACACAATAATTTGGTGACTTGGACCAGGCAACTATAAACTGTTACGATCCAAATGGGGCGCAAACCTTTCTGCGACCGTCGTGAAACTACCGCATAAACAAATAAACCTCCCGACGTACATGATGACGTATAGTACCCTCGTACTCACTAAACCAAGGTAGAACCTGATCGTCGTAAAGCCCTCAATAGAATTTCCAGTAGATTATTTCAGAAGCCTAAACAATGCGAGATTCTGAAAACCGTTTTCGGTGAATGAGTCTCAATTACCGGAAATTCCGCTTTTAACTAGCCTCCGCCGGATTTTGCCGTTACAGGCTTCCTGAGGGATTTTCGAAGAAAAAGTTTTGCTTCAATAAAAGGGGACCATTATTTTGCAACAGAATAATATCCCGTGATAGAAAAACAAGTGAAAATACTAAGATATTTTGAAAATATTGGACAACCCTCTCAACCACACACACAAATCTAAGGTAACACAACGTTTACCTTGCTTCATGGGTTGAAAGGAGCCAGTATTGAGACGTGCGCTTTTCAAAGTCCCTTTTTATATGTACGTTACCCTAAAGTTCTAAACACAGAAGTTAATCTTAACATACTGCTGAGATATGGGATCCTGGTACCTGAATTAGATGTTACTATTTAGAATTCACAAAAATAAGTACCTAGCAGAGCAGGAACATAAAAACACCTATTGTAGTCTCATAAGAAGAAAGGAAAAACTATTGGTGGGGTAATCTTAATAAATCTAAAAATATACAACGATTAGGATCATTCCGTCTCGATGGGCTGTAAAGGGTTAAATGGGCGATCACTTTTACTAGGCGCACAGAAAACCAAAGGTATAATAAATATCCCAGCATCCTCAGCTGTTTATTCTCTATGGGACGAGAATGAGTCCCCTTGGGATTACCCTAAAGCATTATCGATTCACATGGATATTAGGCGCGCAGTTGTACGAAGGAGGTTTTACGTTTTTTCTATATATATTTTTTTTACAAAAAAAATTAAGAACTTTGAAAGACACATTTTATAAAACAATAATGAAATTGGTGCCTTATATTCGGTACAATGAAGTAGAGCTTCTAGATTGTATGAAGTAATACAATATCTATTCTTTTGCACTCAACAATTTACTCTATATCTATAAACTACAATGTAAATTTTAACAGAGCAGTATTATGTACTTATATCTATAATTAATATTATATACCTAGTTTCTATTCGAGTATTATCTCAGGTAGTTTTTAGCAGGCATTGCCGAATTGATTTGATTTAATAATATTACTTTGAAAACATCTTTGCGGAAATCAATAGTCTGTCTATTCATAATTATAATATTGTGTTATATATATTCTCTTTTAACAATTTTCCAATAATATAACACAGTAATACAAAGTACACACTTAAGCAACACCAGCGGCATCCTTTCATACACAATGTAAATAAACTTTCCTTCACATGGCAGATATTCAAAAAGAACCCTTGGATCTCTAGCGCCGCCACTCACAAAATGTTTGCGAAAACTTAAAAGGGCCATGAATATGCAATAAAAGTACCAGGTTGACATAGAACGCGGAGGATGGCAGTTCGCAACAGGGGATGCTGGATGCTGTGCACTAACCCCTGCGGTTAGGGGCGGGGGGATCGTTGAATGGCGCGTAGGGTGCGGATTTATCCCCGATGTCAACATCACAGGACGTCGGGCTCGTTAAACATTTGCCTGCCGACTATTATAATAAGTTGCGTGCATACAAATGACTCCTATGAACTTTCACAGCGATTTGTCTCTAAGCATTCTAAGTTTTATCGTTTTTAAGTAAATACTGGTACGAGAGGTTGCAAAAAAGTTTTAAATATACTTACTCGAAAGCCCGCTCCCGTCTCTACCGCCTTTAAACAAGTAATTTGCTGTTTTCCGCATTAGTGCGGAAAAGTGTGCGAGCTGGCTCCCTGCTACAATTTTTAAATTTATCGTAAGTATGAGGTTAGGTGACAAGCGATCCCACGAATCGCCAGCCAACCACCGTTTATTTATATCTTCGTGTGTTGAAAAAAGTCGTTTGATACACGTGGTAATCTGTCCCCACTATTATCAAAATGTACTAAGTATTTCATTTGACGATATAATTCGAAACCTGAAGCACAAAGTTCACAATGCCCAAATAAAAAGTTACCAGCCGTTTTATATTATTTAAATTGAAAACCTTTGAAAAAGTTTTTCCAAGCAGAACAAGAAAAATACACACTCTTTTTCAAAACCACTATCCAATCATCTAAGTACATATATACCAGTCATACAAATCAATGGTCACTAAATTTGCGGCTCAATTACTTCTCCATGTACGGCAAAGTGATTAAAGACATAAAAACGAGTGCGTCCTATAACAATTTATTCGGAGTCGTGACGAGGATGATCGAGGTGAAGGACGGCCCGGTAACCCTTCAACTGCGCCCGTTAGCGCCGGGTCAATGAGGCCCGTCGTTTATTACACGACTTTGATGGCAGCTCTGCTATAGCCAGGCAGTTTAGCGTAATTTGATCAAAATTATGTTATTTCTAAAATAAAATTATGTTATGTTATGGGGCCACTAATTTATTACGATAGACTTTTATTTAGGGGCTCGATCATGTCTTATTTTTCTTACAAGGGGGTGGAAACCCCTTGACAAAATCGAGAAGTATTGATAGTTCTTACGTAAGATCACAAAAGTACACAAAGTTAAGATTTAAAAAAGCGCTTTCATCCGCACAAGTCCCGATGTGCGCTCGGATGCGTATTGGTAAACTATTTCCAGGGCAACTTCATTGCTTGTTTGCGTAAAACTTGTTAACATTTCTAAAACAAAAATACTTTTAAAAGTAAAGATAAACAAACAACCAAACGTATATTCTTTTTTTTCTTTAGATTCTTACGTAATAAATACTAAATAGGGCGGCAGGGGTTGGTCTATTCTTAGCTTTTCTTATTTAGGGGAAGGGTAAAAAAAACCAAGTATTTTTATTTTACCTTACTAAATTTTTATCATAATAACGTGACTCACTTATCCTGTTTACCTAATTTAGATAATATTTATTTTTGTTTCCCCACAGTTCGCTTTCCTTTGCAAATATCTGTCGGCCATTGTAAAAACACAATGTTATATATTATTTATAATGACAGAACCATCAAAGCCAGAAACCCCCCTCCTGTGGGCAAAAAGTAGCTCCGCCCTATTAGTTTCACATCGCTTTGCTCCTTATGGTAGCCTGGTACTATGAACGGAATGCGTGAAGTTATATTGGGGGAATTATACTTACGCCTTGCTTATTGTGCGTGTTGCCTTGCCAGTGATGACATATGGCTCTGAAACATGGTTGTGGTGGAAAATCGCTTACAATGGGCCTTACAAGTAGACTTAAAGTCACCCAAAGGGCAATGGAAAGGGCTATGCTCGGAGTTTCCTTGCGTGATCGAATCAGGAATGAAAATATCCGCAAGAGAACCAGGGTTTCCGACATAGCACGTAGAATCGCCAAACTTAAGTGGCAATGGGCTGGGCACATTGCGCGCAGAACAGATGGCCGTTGGGGCCGAAAGGTTCTGGAGTGGCGGCCGCGTACCGGAAGATGCAGCGTTGGAAGGCCTCCCACAAGGTGGACCAATAACCTGGTCAGGGTCACTGGAGTCTAATGGATGCGAGATGCACAGGACTGTTCATTGTGGCGACACTTGGGGGAGGCTTATGTCCAACAGTAGACGTCTTTCGGCTGATATGATGATGATGATATGAATTATTGCTTTAGTGTTGATGGATCGCCATGGTATCCAACACCCGACATCTGCAGTGAATATTTCATAGGAGGTAAACAAGTACGCGCAAGCAAGTCCGAGTAATTTTTCCACAATATTCCCTAAAATATGCAGCAGAACGTTAACGAGTGACATTTTCTGGCTAGATCTGGCTCTTTTGGTTCTTCGTTTGGAGCGTGTGTTACTCTCAAAAAAAAGAACCACAAAAGCTACAGCAGATAACAACAGAAGTCTCGCTTACCACAACAAATAAAATTATTATTATAATCAAGGAGGTCAAATCAATATCTTATCTGAAATAAATTTAAAAGAAACAACCTTTAATTGCAATAGTTTTATTTACACTGATAACTGCTGAAATTCAAGTAGATATAGCAACAAGATTTGTTTTATAGGATGTTACAGTCACCGATGTTTGACGAATGATGTTGGTGCGTATTCAATAACTATTGCCATTAGTTTTTAGTTCTACGACATTTCTTACGTGTTCCGCTAAAACCAATTCATTTCCTTTCAGCTTGGGGCTGGAAAGTTATTATTTATTTTACACTCAAAACAGTTTTTATAATAACATCTATTTTTCCATAATTACACTGTTTTTAATATACGCCTTTAAAAATACTATTTATTGCCTTTCTTTATATTTTATATTTACTTTATTTATAGAAAATGATTGACAATTTGACATAAGCCCCTAAGTTGCGTTTGCGAGATGGCGTTACTGTCGTGCACGATGTCAATTCAGGTAATTTCAAACCAGGAAGTCCATTTGACCTTCGTTAGCCTAATCACAAGTTTAACGCCAAATTACACTACCTATATAATATCATTATTACAATGTTAATTACTCGTACTAAGACGAAAAGCTCGTGTGTGTGTGCGTGTGCGTGTGTGTGCGGGTTTGTTGCTCCTTCACGCTCAAGCGTCTTTACAGATTTGGATATATTTATTTATTTATTTATTTTATTCAGTACAGCAAAATAGCCATTAATACTAAATTAAATTAAACCTTTCACTCTGTCTTCTCACAGAACCTTAATTAATTTTCTACATTCATGCGGGCAATGCGCTGGCAGAACACAATATAATACGCGGCAAATAAGTTGAACCCGTTGCTATGGTTACGCACAGCCCTCCACCTCGATTTAGATCCGAAAATCGATTACAGTGCTTTCAAAATCGACCGCCATGAAAGGTTGAGCCAACCTGCGTGTCGAGGATTGTACATATTTGATAACTGCGGCTCCACCCGATGATTTAATCCAGAATATAGACTACCGGGTACCACAACCAATTCTGTTCAGGCATTTGAGTGTGATGGTATTTAGTGTGATGAATTAATCTTCTGATACTGTCTATCACGATGTTTATATTTAATTAAGCACTAGTAAAATGCATTAAGTGATTTGTGGTGCAAGCGGGCTCCTACACAAAACTGCGATGCCGTATCGCAAAAACCTGCGATGCGATTTCAGGCGGCAAAGCATCGGTTTAAATGACCATAAGTACATGTGCGATGCGACACTTTTATAAAAGCCTCGCAAATATTTACAAAAACATGAAGTTTATTATTACGTCCTTAAGGCCCCATAAACTGGAATAAATTCCATGTTCGCTACACGAAGTAAAAATGCATGTCCGAGTTGTATTACGTAGAGGATCAAATCGTATATTGTGTACGCAAGCTTTAATGTTTCCTGACATTTTTTTAGCAGAGAAGGAAACTGGCTGTTTGCTTCATGCAAATTAAGCGAAGTCCACGTGTCGGTCTAATATTCGTAGTTCCCGCTTTAGTGTCATCAAGATTTAACTTCTTATCATCTTGTATTGGCATGCACCACCATGCATTCTCATTTTTTCCAATCACATCATACCTTTCGTAACAATCAATTTAGATGTAAGCTGTCAGCGGAACGTGGACGCCAGCAGCTTCGTGCAGGATAGGCGACGCGTACGAGCCCGGGAACAGCCGGCCGGCCCGATAAATATCTCATGAATAAGAATATTGCATTACGTATTCCCTACGAGTGTCCCCACGTACGGCGACTGAAAACTAATTTACTTTAAAGCGCATGTTTACAGGCGTCCGGCTCCCTACAAACAGTATCGAGGAAAAATGAAGACTTTCTATATTTCATGCACTTTACCAATCAGTTATTCATGAAACTGAAATTTTGCTGGCAGAGTCACATAAGTTCAGCTCATTTTCAATGACCAACGCAAAAGTAAGTTTGCCTATTTATTCGATCTGCCTTATTCGTTCACTGAATACTGAGCGTGATCAAGCCTGCCTACTTCATGACATTATATTTAAAATATCATGGAATACCAACAAAGCTCTAAATTAAATTATGAAAACAACCGAGGGGCGAATTTCTTTAGAACTACATCGTTGTTTTTTATGGCACATTTTATTTATTCCACGTTTTATTAAAGAGTCTCTAGGCTGAATGGCGTCACATAAGTGCTCTTGACGGCAGCCCCATTCAGTTTATCATTGTGGAATGCTATTGGGAAGTCACACTAAAAGCTCTAAAGGATTCGCGAAAAAATCGTTTATTTTTATCTCAAGAAATTGATTTTAGCTGAGCCCTCGAACTAACTGAAGCAGTACTTGTCTAACTCCCTAGTATACTCGTACATGCCGCAATTTTGAACAACCATTTATCAATAGATAAGTCGGTTCTCTAGCGACTATTAGGAGAGCGCGCAAATTAATTATTTCATTTGTAAGCGTTCCACGGATTAATATTCACAGAACATTCAACTGCGAGCAGCTCACAACAATGAGTGGTGGAACTATCATAAGTACGAATTAGCTTCATGATTCTAAATTATATGAAGAAGGAAATAACAGGCAAAAGTTGCCCCATGTGCCTAATTTACGTCATTATAACAGGGCAAAAAGTACCGTCCCTGTGCAAAGCTCAATGGCTGTTGTAGTTTTTGCCGGATAAACTTTTGGTGAAGATGAATAGGGCGCTTAACGTTAAAGAGCCCGAGCTATTTCATGATGTTTGCACATCTGGTGTCCAACTTCAGACGCACGTAAAAAGGAACTTTTTATGTACTTTGGAATATATTGCAAGAATTTCAGCTTCTACCAAGGGACCATAAGTACCAAAGAGTTGAAGTTTGCAACTCATTAATAAAGTACAGGATTCGGTCCTAGCACGAGAGATGTTGTTAAACTCCCTAAATGTTAATAACTAAGCGAGTTGTCCTGTTATGAGCCCCTGGTGAGTGTAACCCTGAACGGGATAACGGCCTGATATGGTTGTTGTAACAACAAGATAACAATCGACTGAGGATCATTCCAGTACCTAACTAAAGCCGATTGTAAGGGACAAGGGATTACACGATATTGTCAAATAGGTACACGTTTCGTGAACAGAAATAACGATTAACAGCCGATCAACAAGATATCAACAACATCGACAAAATCACTAGAAAAGATTCAGTAGCAATGTTTGAAACCTCGGAACATCTTTTTTTTAAATTTCTGCTTTTTTCTTTCGGCTGAAATGACGATGACAACTTATAGTTTCAAGTTGGTTAATAAATCACGTGATGTTTAGTACTAAACATCAGAGCTATTAAATCCTGTCTCACTCTCATCAAGTAATAGTTTAATTTACATTTTTACTGACAGATTTGCTAGGTTTTTAGAAGTACGAAGTATGTACCTAAATTAATAATAAACTGTGATCCTACGTTCCCAGCAAGAAAAAACTCCCTTAGAATTTCATCTAATACATTTGTTTTTATTTGCTATTCCGCCCTCAGCAACATTCCAGGCCGACTTTTCGGTTGTTTTCATTACCTAAAATAACAGCGAGAATATAAACAAAAGAAGGATTCTTTGCCTTTCTTTCATTTTCATAATAAATGAACCTTTCACAAGTCAGTCTGTTTCAAAAAACAAGCAAAAAAATTAAAATACCATGGGAAACGTTGGGAGCCAGGAACACAGGAGAGCCTTTGAGGAGAAAAATATTTGCAGCCTTATCAACCCTTTATTTGTCTTCCGTGTTAAACACAGGTTCATATTACTGGTGCCGTGGTGAAACATGGGGAATTTGGCCAGATGACAAAATTGCTAGCGGGATGACCGTTGTAAACATTATTATCTAATGAACACCTATTTACGCCTAATTATATATTCGTCTTCGCCTAATATCCAACCGAGTGAGGATAAACATCTTTAGTCAGTAGCATCGAATGAAGGCAGTAACTTGACAAATTACGTTAACTAGTTAGAAAACTTCAGTAAAGTTAGTAACAGTCTTAATAACTTTAATTATAATTAAACAAAGAGTTCCGGAGGCCAGCAGTGCTATTCTCTAAAAGTCATTTTCATGGCTGTACCCTGTGACGAGGTCGAGGTCGAGACAGCCTTTAGATCGACCAAGTGTGCAGCCTTGATTTAAACGGTATTCACTAGCACGATTAAGATCGTCGACGAATTCTAGGCTGTAGCGTCTCGTCACTAAATCCGTAGTCGAATAGGGACTTGACACAATTTTCTTAAATCATAATCGATCAATCTCGACTTAGAGTTTTGTAGGTTTAAAATATGTAATAGAGGTTTATAATTATTATTTTAAAGAAAAAAAGTATAACTACAACAAAATCTATACATATAAAATCCTTTGTCCTGAATGACTGACTGATCAACGCACAGCCTAAACCGCTGATCGTAAAAATCTGAAACTTGGAGGATATGTTCTTTGTATAACGTAGGCATCCGATAAGAAAGGATTTTTCAAAATTACTAGAAAAATAGGATACATTGTTTTATTATAAAGTTCTCGTGTCTACCTTCCACCTTCCGGCTCCATCATCAGATCAGTTTGATAGTACCTTATAGCCAAAGTGCATCTCATGAAAATTCTAACAAGCCCAAACACGGCTAGGATACATTGATTCATTACGGAGTTCCGGTGACTATCATACGGCTCCATGCCCTTTTAGTTTGTAATATACGAGCCTTTTGTAATAAATTTTGACGCTTGCAGCTCTAGTTTGACAGCTGAAAGCGCGGTATGTACTTAAACTTTTGAAGAAGTAAGCGAGATTTTACGTAAATAAACATTCAGAGAACCCATTATAAACTTGGACAGCCACTTTCATTGAAAGTTGTAATATCGCAAGTCGTGATTGTTTCATGGAAATAGAAGAGCGTCACAGATGCACGACGGTCCTACAAATGGAGCTGATGGTGCAGTTTCTGGAATAGCATCAAGACCTTTCTCTTGGACGAGTTAGATCTAAAGAGGCTCGTCAAGTTGCAGCATACTTGTGGAATGAGTGATCACTTAGTTATTAATATTATATTCTTGACTATAATAAATAGAATTATATTAGGTATACCTAAATTAATTTTGTTTGGTTCTCCTGAATTTGAAATTTAGCATTAGACCCCTTAGTCTTTTCTCCATTACTTGCATCTGAATAAAACTATGTTTGGTGATGTTTATGTTTGACCATAATTATTTAATTAAAACGATGAGGCATTAAAAATACAAATAGTCTTTATTCACAAAAAGTATAAACAAATAGTATAGAATATTTATTAAGAGGAATAACATGCAAGTTTACACAATAAGTGCAGTCATAAACTAGAACAATAATGGAATTCAATAATAAATAGATCTAACCTGAACTAAGATAAACCTGTACTTCAAGTGTCTTAAGAGCTAAATTATTTGTGTTAATATTTGCTAATAATACTTATATAAAACACTTAAGAACTAATAAAAAACACTTTCAATGAAATAACAAGCCGTAACTTAACCATAACTTTTCCGTGTCATCTTAACACAACTTTTACAACCATGTTGATATAACATTTTTACAATGCACCTTTTTAATGAATACATGGATAAAATTAGGATAGTATGAAAAGTAGAATTAATTAGGAAAAAAAAAACAATTAAAAAAAGATGAAAATTTCAGATGGACATAGGCTACATAGGTATTTTTTAATTTGGAACACAAATGATTCATAATTATGTCAACTATTATAATAATGATATGATATCCAAATCATACCTAAAGCAAGCTTTTAAAACACCTATACAGCGTTCAACAACATTTCTGGCCGTCAAGTGTAAGTCTTGGTAATATTGTTCCGGAGTATCTGGCCTTGGTTCTGAGATGGGTGTCATCATTGTTAGTCTCAAAGGGTACTCTGAATCTCCTGCAATAACCAAAAATGAATTAAAGCATCTTAAAAAAATAAGTACACAATGTATCAAGTCAGAAGATTGCAATGTAAATTATACTCAAATTAAACATACCCAAAAGATGCAAATCTTCTCCATTATTTATGTGGAGTCTGTCTATATAAACATTCAATGGATGGTTGTTGTTGATGTTTCCTCTGACATTGTTTGAATGGAAAAGCTATATATTTATTCAATATTGCTGGATTGTTCAAGGCTGTTGTTACTTGCTGAATATAATAGATTTTGAAACACTGGCCTGGGAAATAAAATGGTTCCTGCTTTCTCCAACTATGGTCTGATAGGACCCAGAAACATCAAAGGCCGGGCCAATGCAACCAAAATCTAAAACAAATTGCACACACATTGAACTTTATTAGTTGTCTAATTTGTGGTTATGTTTATAGAACAAAAAACCTTGTTTTCAACATCCAAAGCATCACAACGTAGGACGGCATATGAGGAGTCAACTTGGAAATTAATTCACTGGTTTCGTAAGTTTATATATCTTCATAAACTGTCGATCAATGTATGAATCACATCTAAGTCTAGCTTTTAAGTTTTTCCTTTTGGTTTCGGCTCGACTACATCGTATTCATAAGATTTCTCCAATAAGTCTATGTAGGAGTACACGGTAATGTTGTATTTTTGCAAGATTTTCACTCAAAATCACTTCACAACAAAGACATAACATTGTATCAACTTTTACGTTTGACAGTGGTTAGGTAACGTTCCAGCACCGATCGCGTTGCGACTTGCGACTCAACTTGCTGTCAAATTTATAGCGCGATACGAAACGGGCAAAAAGTTGTGATTTGGTAGCGATTTGATTGCGATTTCGTTGAAAAAAATTAGCGCGATTGCCCCCCTGGAAGTCAAGCTTTAAATAAAACAAACATTTAGTCTCTTGGTTAAACCACTGGAACGAACTCCCAAGCGCATATAGGGTGATAAATTACTTTCTAACATATCGATTAAATCTTCAGAAAGCCTGTAAATGTGGATGAAGTCAACATCACGGGATATTGACTTAAACTTTCTTAACTGCTTCGCCCGTCGAGCTTTCCTTATATCGTCACTTTTCTCAGCTTCTTTTAGCAGATAAATCTTGATCATTAACTCCACTGCCATTTCAATCAATTTATTAGTTTATTAAATTTTAAAAAGATACGGTGGATACTAACATTTTTTTAATTGCGTGTTAAATCTAAGAAGTTAACTATGAAATCCGCGTCTAAATTGTAGCTTTTAGATTTGAAAGATAGAATCGAGCCCGAGGTCGAGGCTGTTAACGTCCTGGACGCTATTTTTTCTTAGGGAATACCAATATGTATGAAGAACTGTCAAATTGCTCGCCGGTGAGTAGTTCCAACTCACAACCGTCACAGCCTTGAGCGCTAGTGTAGCTACTTGCACCTTAGTGAATACCTATTTGGATTTCGTCGTTGAGGCAACGTTCCACAGCGTTGTTTTCACGGCTGTTTTTCTTAGAGAATAGCACTGCAGGTCACCAGGGCGCCAGGCCCGCCAGGTGCCACGGCCGCGATTTCTAGCTTCGACAAAGTTTCGGCGACATCTCCGGTATAAAAGGAGGAATAATAAAGAGTTAAGGATATAAAGGACTGAGTTTTGAGAAGTTTTGGAAAGTAAGAGGTTTAATTCAAATTGAGAAGAACGACTGAGTCAGTGGACAATTTGAAGTAAACTTTTTACAATTGTAAAAATGATCTAGCACGATAAGCTGACGTACTGACTCTATTAACATACTCGTAATTACAATAAGACATTTGAAAGTAGCTAGAATAAGTAATTCGTAATGTGATAATAATTTTCAATTCGTAGAATTACACAAACTTGCTAATACCGGATCCAGTTTCCCCGAAGCTTCCCAGCGAGGCTGATGTGCGCCGCGAGACTACAATTTAGTTGAAACACTGCGGTGTACCGGCCGCCATCGGAAATACTCCCTTGACGATTTCTTTAATATTTCTTATCGCCTCATGTACCTAATGAAATAGCCTTGAACGCGCTCTGAGTATATTATATTATTATTTAGAACAATTTTCTTTGGGACTTGAACCTGGTTTCAGATCTAATTGAAGCAACAAGGATATTATAAAATATTATCTAAATGACAAAGCAATCAAGCGTTTGACACTATGAGACTAGACGTTTGAACCAAATGAACACTAGGCAGAACTAACTAATGCAATCATCAGATCAGAGAGACAAACTCAGAAGCAGTCACAAAATTAATTACATATTTAATAGAAGTTCAGCAAAACTGTCGTATCTCAGCGACCCAAATCATAAACAGATAGACAAGTGGGCAAATAAAGTGGCTCGGAGTCCTGAACAAAAGGGAGGTAGCAGCCCTTAGCGCCACTCCCGACAGATATTATGAGACCTTTATTATTAACGACAACGCACAATTTACTCGCGCAGATTTCGACCCTCCACTATTGCCGTAATCTCAGTAAAATACCGACTCTTGTTTATGAGTTCCTGGTAAAGGTGATTGTATAATGTCTTTGTCTGTTATTATAATAACGGTGTTATGCTTGTTCGTTTATCTACTTTGTTATCCTATCTTTTAACAATGCTTATAACTAAGTATTAACGTTAGGAAAGTTTTCCTTATTACTCAGTGATCCCACTTCTAAACTATGTGAATATTAACATGTCACGGAAGTATATATTGAAGTATATTGGTGATATATAAGTCATTTTTCATTCGAAGATCTTTGACAGTCGTATAGTGTTTCCTATTAAATGGGTTGTGATGGTATGATAGGTCAATCCGTCTAAAACATCAATATTCGGCCGAGTACGGTGAGACTAGAAGCGGACATCAAGCTAGTTGAAATAAGGCTAAGGAGATGAAGATCACTGAGGACAGAAGTAGGATCACTGAGGAAAGGAAATAAAGCAAGTATGACAAGAAAGCAAAGCGCTAAAAACGGAACTAAAAATCCTTTTCTTCATAATTTTCATAAAACCATAGCAAATCCACAAGCAGGGCCAGTAGGTACTCTTTGTTATGTCACTGCTGATGAAAACACTCGGGCTGGGTAAGCCTTATTTATATAGAATTATCTGTCGACTTATTAATTTCAGACAAACAAAAGCAAAATGGATAATTTTAGAATACTTGAGAGCTTTTGAAGCAATGGAAGATCGTATCTCAAAATAAAGTAATTTATTAAAAAAATCAATCTAGCAACAGGAATTTATTCAATAACATTAACTAGCTGTGTAATAAAATAGCTAACGAGTGTTCTTAGTTACAGGTGCGGGAACCATGTTCAAAATTCTCATAATTATAGATTAATTAATGAGTGTTAACACTGAGATGAAAAGTATGAGAACCTCTTGAGTATGGTTGAAATGATGTGATATTAATCCTGATGGAATAAGGTTTTTTTTATGGTAGGTAAAATCATCCAATGACAAATCCCGCCCTTGGGCGAAGCGGGAAATAGTGTCAGACTCTTATTGACTAAAAACTTACCCCGTTCTTTCGTTGCCTATCATGCCGGAGCTGAGCCTTCCTCTCAGAAAACGGCCCGCGAAGGTTGTGTAAGACAGAGCAGACAAGAAGCAACTCGCGTTTTAGCTGTATACTAGGGTAGCAAAAGCTAACAAGAGTCAATTGTAGGCGGCCGGGACAGCTTCAACAATGGCGTTAAATCGCGTCGAGAGAATTAGTTCGAGAGGCCGCACGTCCCGGCCACTTTGTTGCAATTTGCGGCAATTTACTGCTACTATTTCGTAACTAGGCTTGCCCGCGATGTCATAAAGGCTATGTTTAAAGTTATAGTCACTGGATAAATTGGTATACTCTACAGGTTTAATTCTTGTCCAAACATAAGTTATTTCTTTCTTTTCATGACCTATTTAGATAGTATTGAACTTTTGAAACCAAAGCGTCGAAAATACTTGAAATGAATGTTTTAAAAACTTTGATAATTTATAAAATGTAACTTTAAAGAGTACAAAAAAAAATATATAGAAAAAGCTCCGTCTCGTACAAGTCTTGATTGCGAAGTAATGTTTTTCTGAGATTTTCCCGCAGTGAATACCTAATGAAATAGAATATGCATGAGAATTTACGTTAAAAAGCTAATCTGTTAGAGTCGTTGTTCACATTACCTCGACCAGTAAAACGTCGTGCGCCACAATTACTCAACTAATTGTTGTGTTATTCGCGCAGTGTTTGCTAGTTAGTGGTGATTTATTATGCTAAATTATGATTGCATTACCTCCACGAACCGAGTAACCTAAACAGACCAGATTGAAGAATTAAAACAAAGTTCCAATCTAATAAAAGTAGCGTCGGCGTCCGCGAGAGACACCCGTTAATTAGTCGCGATCTGCAATTAGTGGGAGGCGCAGAGTTGTTTGCTCTTAAAGAGCCGCTGTCATCCGCTCGTGAACGTATAATCTCGGCCAATGAGTCGGGATTTACGATAGTTTAATTTTGGGAGTAGACGAGAGCCCGTGTGAGGTCGGCACAACAACGGTGTTTAATTAGAGCACCTGCTGTTGCCACTACAAGTTATGGACGTGATACCTGGAGACCACGGAGCCTGCGGAGGCGCCAGGCTTCTACATCATTATGAAATACACGTGAACTTTTAAGACAAAGTTAAACAAATTTTTGTAGCTGAAATTTTGTGTTGATTAACCTGTGACAATATATATTTTTTTTTTTTATGGTGTATCTGAACTATGTAGATGCTGTCAGCGACTTCATTTACGTGATAGTAGAATGAAAATAGTATATTAGTATAGTATGTGCTTACCAGGATTCGGTCTACCCGTGTGCCAAACAAAAAAATCCTTTCAGCAGTTCCAGCGTGAAGGAGTACCATACACACAAACATACACTCACAAAGCTCCGCCTAATAAATTATGCTCATAATAACGTTATGAATAGATACACAATTTATTATCTCAACTAATATAAGTCCCAGCAACGTAAATCATAATGACAATGTTCCTTGTGAATAATGTAAGTACTCCACGTGCGTCAAATAAATCACACAAGAAAGTGTTGATAATGAAAATTGCCAAAGAAAAAGACAAGAGATTCGAGACATAAAGTTAACGAAGCAGAAAATTATAAAACAAAAGAGTTATGGCGACATTTCTTATGGAGTACTAGGATATCAGAAGCTAACGGAGTTCGTCAACAAAGTGCGTAAGGGAACAGATGCATGACAAGTTTTTTGTTATGACGAAGAGAAGGAGGCGGGGCGACAAGGACAGAAACAACAAATAAAAACGGTAGTATTCTACATAAACGGGTACGCCTTAAAAAAAAGGCCCCCACTTGCATTATTCATACGGATGCTAATGGAAATGGCAGGTCTTAAAACTGTAGACATAAACAATGCCCAACTTTATTGTTTTTGAGACTCAAGGAAAGCCTGCGAGGACATTGTTCCCTGATGAAAAATTTGCGACACAAAATGAAAAGGGAGTGTTTGTAGTCAATTAACAAATCCGTTTGCGCATTTTATGACGAGCCGGGGCAATGGAGGAAGCCGGGATGTTGTTCATTGAGTGTTTACTTTGTAATATTGACAATATCGTGTTGTTTTATTAACAAATTGGTAAACAAATGTCGAATTTTGTACTGGAATTGATAACAGTGTAACATGCGAGTAGATTTAGGAGCAAATTGACAGAGTATACGTGTTGACTGTTACTGGGATATTTATTTATTAAATATCAACAGGATTTCCAAGAACTAAGAAATAACTTCATACATACATAGAAGTCACGAAGAATCGCAAATCGGTTGAGGAAAATCTCCTGCATCGGATTGGTTGTTAGTAAATTGATTCATGAAACCATTTCAGTATGTATCGACACACCGAAATATCACCGTATCTTATATTGCACATACTGAACGTATATTTATTAGATCACAACAGGTAATTAAGGTGACATGGATGACTACGGTTGTAACAATGACATCAGTATCGAACTCGACATATTTATTGATGGGTTGTGTATCTAGTACCTGCAGTGCGATTTGATCGCATCAATAAACCGACACTGTCATTTGTCGCGCGTGCGATTAATGGCATTCATCGTCAGTCCGATCGGCTTTACATCACTCGACTTCGACGGCGGTATAGCTGCCAGTTAGCGACAACACATAAAATAAAACCATAAACACCTAGTAATTAACATAGTCGAGTTTTTCATTTTTAACTTCCGGGAAAGTCTGATATCCCCTTAACTATGCTCGCCCGAGCGCATCCCCCAGTGGGCACTTAAATGCATTCACAGTAAGAGGGTATTTAAACGTCTGCTTGTAAAATCCCCTTCCAAGGAAGAGCGCCTCTACTGGAATTTCTTTTTTATTTTATACGTAAAATATGGTCACGGAAAAAAATGATTTTCATTCCAGAATCCTAAGCTGTCATTCCTTAATTAAATATTAGCTGCGGTCGGGCTCCGCTCAGAGGAAAATTCCCAGTTTTCTGGTTGATACTTGTATATTTATAATAGACCATTGTTTCCAATTTTATTATTATATTCCTTTCGACGTTATATTTCTTATCTTACAAGAGTTAAATAGCCGCAACCGACCGGAGGTTTCTACGATCAAATAAAATGGTATTTAAATAACAATTTTCCATTGCTGTTGACAGTTAAATAGAGCAAAAAAAAAAATATCGGTGTACCAGGCGCGCAATAATAAGAAGCGGTGAGACGCTTGCGGTCGACATCATGCAATATTGATGCGGCAGGGACGGATGGCCGGTGCACGCAGTGCAGCCGGGTGAGCGTGGCAGACATGAAGGCTTGTTTCATGTAGTACCAGGCAGCTATGTAATGAAAGTGGTCTGAATCTGTTGGAAATATGAAGAATGGTAGGTACATACGAGCAGTTGGCAGATTTAAGAAATGTCGAAATTTGCCTTGACTTTGTTGTCGGTACGAGATGTACAGTACTAGTCGTGGTGATACTTGAAGACTACGAAACCTATGTCCGGCAGTGGACGTTTTTTGGCTGAAATAAAGGTGAATGATGATTCACTATTGTCTGAATTGTATCTTCAAAGTTAAAGGAACCAGAAAGAAACTACGAGTTAACTACGAGTTCATCACAACCCCAATCTGTGTATAGGTTTAGGTCACCATGTAGTTACAGTGCGCGGTAAATAATTAGAACCATTTGCTACGGTTACGCGTAGCCATTTCGACTGAGACCCACAATCGGTTATAATCCTCGTAACACAAGTTGAACAATCATGACGGTCGACCTGGAATGCGCAGTAACCGATTTTCGGGTCTTTTAGCAGTACTTTTGCGGAAATATATTTCAAGCAACGTCATTGATTGCGGCATACTCGCAGCTCCGATGCATACCTTCCATATTAAATAAGCGAGTGCGCGAACAAAGGATCCGTATTGTCGTGCAATATTGACGGAGCCAACAATACTTCAGTAAATAATAACGCTCGCACCGCACTGCGGCCGCTGATAAACTGCTTTTTAAGTCGCACAATACCAGCTGCACGAGCTATCTCCCGCCAGCCGCCAGCCGCCAGCCGCCAGCCGCGACTCGCGACCGAGCACCTGACAACCACAGAAACACAACTAATGAACTACTATTAAAGTAGGTTACGAGAAAAATTGGATTTTATACAAGTTAAATTGTTTCATTGTTTTTGTAATGAAAAGGGCACATTGTTTTCACTTTACTTCTCTCTAAAAAATAAACAAGCGACGTCGACCATTGTCGTCCACAATCGCCTTTAGAAATCATACCAACTCTCACTTCATCTAGATAAGTGTTGTGCCCCTAAGACACGATAGATAAATCTAATCGGCCAAGAAGCTAGTTTGATAGAGGCCTCCATCAACATCCTTATATTTCTGCGATCCCGGTAGTTGTCTGCCACAAACGCGCACAAGGCGGAGCGCGCACAGTCGAGCATCCGGTCCCGCGGCCGTACCACCTCCGGCCATCAATAAGGCGGCTCGTATCCGGCCCGGACGGTAAACACCATCCCGTGGAAGGCGTTTCAGGATTGTTCGAGCGAAACGTGACGCAGAAGTTTTATCTAGATACGATGACACTGATTAAAAAGATCTTGCCAGAAACTCTCAAATGCACTTTATTAGACAATGGCGATGCTGTTCAATGTAAAATGCAAGCAGCAGGCAAGGAAGGAACAGGGTAGGTTTTTAGTCAGTTAGTCTGACACTATCTCCCGCCCCGCCCAAGGGCGGGATTTGTTATTGGATGATATTACCTACCATAATAAAAGCAAGATTGGCACCAGATATTAGTAAGGCTACACTGGACAGAAAATAGGCCATTAGCTTCGATGGATGTCATAAAACCAATTCCATAAACACTGTACTTGCATAACATGTTTGGTGTGGATCTTTTGCAGTTACCTTATTTGTACCTCTACTAACTATTACGGTTTTAATGAGGGTCCTACTGCCGGGGATAATGTTAAGCAGGTACCGTTGATGATGCCGAGATAGCTGTGACGACTATGCATAGCCCGTGTAGTCCTGCAAATTGTTTTACTAATTTCAGGACAGATAACCGCCTGATTATATCGTTAAACGAAATTCTACATAAACTAATAAAATTGCTAGCAAAATGGCGCCATTCATACACAACTCTACGAAATCTATCTTTATTTAAGCCATTTTAAATGAAGGCTATATTTTTGTGGAAATATAGACATTTGTTTTGTAATTAGCTTTCAGTTTTAAATATTATGGCCTGTGTTCAACAATGTCAGGGAACAAAAATCAATCATTTAAAATATAAACTTGCTATCCTTTACTTTTTTTTACATGTAATTGAAAATAACGATCAATTTATAGAAAACCTTTTCAGTTAACAATTTTCTTTTTTTCCGTTTCTCTCTTGTTTTTACCTATCTCTACTCACGTTTTAGCTAGACCACTAGCATTCGTATCTTTATAAAGTTTTATAACGTCTTGGTTTTTTTTTAAATTTATGGTAGGTAAAATCATCAAATGATACATCCCCCCTTGGGTGGGGCGGGAGATAGTGTCAGACTCTTACTGACTAAAAACCTACCCTGCTCCCTCTCATAACCTTCGTCCCAGGGCCCCAGGTTTCATTTCACATAACCTTTGACCCCAGTAGGCTTCGGCCCTGCTGGGCCCCTAAAGTTTGCTGACAACTCCTTGAGGCGTGCGGGAACAGTGCGCGCCGTAAACGACTTGAGCTCGGACCGGTCTGTTACCGGACGGACGGACAGCGAGCTACCCATTGCCTGCCGTCCGCGAGCCCGCGCCTACGGTGGCCGGAAATCGGGATCGAAATCCAGGCGGCGGCGTGTACGCCGTTACCTGATGCGGTCGGCTTCCTCCTTTGCTAGCATTACTGCTTAGCAAAAAGAGGCGAATGACGTCTTGGTGGAATCGTTCACTAAGTTCAGTACTAATATCACCGCAGTTAGTCGGAAAAAATCAAAATGAGTCAGTACGCGTACAATGATCCACCTAGGACTGAGTTCGAAAACTAGACCACAAACATAAGATGAAGATGAACCTGAGAGACAAATGTATCGCACCCAGTAGATGATAATTTAGTAGGAGTTTTTAATCAAGCTTTTGAGCAGAAGAAAGCATTAGGGCAAGAGAAAATGATATGCACTGCTAAGTACTATGAACTACTATCGCTTAATCCTCCCACGCCGCTTTCAAAGCCTTGTAAAGAAGATCAAAGCATTGAGACTTCAGAAACTCTGATTTCAAAGTCTATGATGATCTTAATATGATCTTTTTAACCTAAAGGTTTTGATTGGCATAAATGCCTTTTTGCATTAAGCCCTTCCATGCTTAGTTAAAAATAATGAAGACAATACTGATTTTTCTGCGAATTAATCAAAATGTAAGCGTTTCGGAACGTTCACAGAAAAATCTGTATTGAATCACACACAATTAAGTGATACTAGGAAAACAGATAAAACTTCACGTTTTAACTGATAAATAAAACAGAAACAACAGTAGGAACAACCATCATTTTTTTACGGACTCTCGGAAATTTTATTATAAATGCTGCCATTTATAACACAAGTTACTTAATATTTTAAACTCGTTATCATAAATTTCAGAAATATCATCAAGTCAAATTAAGTTCCCTGATATAAGTAAATTAACAATGGCATAACTGAACAATAAGAGCTAACTATCAATATTAGTTCTACATTTATATTCAGAGAATCAAATACTGCAATAGTGCTTTTCATTTAAAAGGTAATTACATAGACCAGTATAATTATTGATAAATGAATTAATTAAATTGAAAGGCTCCTGGAATCAAAGTAATCTCGATGATTAAGCAAAAGCAAAGCAAAAGTATCAGAAAATAGGTTAACTGTTTTATTTGGGTTCATAATCCACAGAATGAAAAGTCGTCTTGTTTATAAATATTCAGAGTGTCTTCTACTTCACAAAAAAAGAATCGAACAACGAAAACTCGTTTTTATTTTATAACTGGTCGGATTGCAGAAACACAGAGGAGTTTAAAACTTGTGTCTGAACGGCAGCTATTAGACGAGGAAGTCGTCGCCGGCGCCGCCTCCGCGACCGGCACAGCGGCACAATGGCGGCACGACCGTTTCCGCTTCCGTCGTGCACACACACGTCAGTTTCCGCCCATCAATAGAGCCTCCGACACAGATCCGCTGTTTTGTCTTCACGGAACACGGGATTTATATCTTTGGCAGAGCATGTACAATTGAAGAAAACAAGCGCAGTTTTATATTGTTTGTTATGTAAATCTGGATAACGTCATTTGGTGCGTAAAAAAGATATAATCCCGACGATTTCGAAGCGCTAGAATAAACGTCCCGCAGCTTTCTTTGTCCTGTGAAGTTTCACCTGTCAAATTATGTAAGAAGTTTCCTTCAGAACATAATAAATATCACTTTTTGTCGAAGTATTCACCGAACCAGAGCCAAGGTGAAAGGCAGCTCCGGATAAGACTTGCTTTATACATAGTTTGTTCGAATTTACCCGATTTTTGTGAGCGTCGAAAAAAGGCCCGGATTAAGTGTACTTTTGGGTCGTCTATTTTCTCAGGATTGTATTCGATATTTTCATCTACAATATTATCGGCCGGGGTCACATTTATACAGAAAGAAAACACTCTTGATTCCAACTCTATCAAAACCTACATGACTACTAGATACGACCAGGTCGCCGCTGGACCACACCAATAAACTTTAATACTAACTATGAAAATAAAAGAAGGGTTCCATAACTGTAACAGAGATGGTCCACATAAAATAAAAGTCGTGAGGATAGAGCGTTGTGCCGCTCCGTGAGCTCACTCGCTTTATTGGCACAATCGTAACTTTTACAACTGGATTGACGCAATGCATAAAACACCAGCGGAGTCACGAAATCGATCAGGACCCACAAGCGTTGTCGGCACCAAATCCGTTTGACCACCGAAGGATAAAAAATAAAGCAGTAACGATGTAACGGTTATAGAAAACAACAAAAACCGGATGTTCGGTAGCCGCCATGCACAGAACCTTTTAGGCATTCAACCGCTGATCCGCGGCCTTTAGACACGGGTATCATGTTGGATTGTCGAGTACGTGGAGTCACTGCGAGCCTCTGCCTCTCCTGTTCGAATAAGTTTTACATTTCGCAACAACGTAGTGGTAGTCTTTGTACTTAATATTTTTTGGTTGTGACTGGATTTACAGTATACGATATTTCAAAAATTAATCAAGTAATAGTTTCCGAATAGACCCAGAGCAAGTTTGTAAATGGTTAAATTGTACATCGCATTCTCGACCACACAAAGCACGGTTAGTAAACGACCACCTCGAAATTATATCAGACATTGTTTACGATAAAGCGGTCCAGTAATAACAGCTCATTCCGCACGTTCCGAAACTATCAAGTTGCAACTATTCAGTAGAGAAACTCCATTAGGGGAGGGGGGACCACGATGACATTGTTTGCGCTCCGATCGAAAATCGATAGTGTCCGGTTTAACACCGTGTGATTGTCGAAGATAGACGACGGTATCAGTCGGGAGCACCAGGCATGCATGACGTGGCCGCAGGCTGTCGGTGCCGATGCTAAGACTTGATGGCTATCAAGATATTGATTATGAAATGAATTTACTACTATAAAGTCACTTTTCGTATCTGTAAGCAATGGATTAATGCGGTTTCTATGATTACTTGGAAGAAAATGACTTGAAAGTAAATTATTATTCAAATGAAATATTTTAAACAAATGTTTATGCTTTGTCAAGTCTTTAAAACCGTGGTAAAAAAGGCAAATCGATAATTTTGATAAAATTGTCAATTGAACTTGAAGATACTTACCACAATAACACAGATAAATCCTGCTAGACGATCCATAAACAATTTTGTAAAAACAGATTTGTATTCATCATGCTGTTTATGCTTTCGACCTCTAGATGTTAACGTGCCTCAAGAGAGTTGTGTTTTAAAAAACTTTAGTTTTCATATTTAGCATATTTCTCAAGAGATAGTTGAAATCCGTTTACCCCAGACTCAACCTTTGCCGATTTATTTTCAAATAGTCGCGACGAACCCAGTCCCAGACGATATTAATCTTTTCATACATCTTAATCCTTATGAATCTGTAGTTAGATTTATTTGAAGAGCACTACTGCGATTACATTCCAAAGAGCTCATAATAAAAATCGAGTTTGCTTTATGCGAGACAGATTTATGATAAATCTGTCTCGCAGCTTACCAGATTAATGAGGCGTACAATATAAGGCGAAAATATTAAATAACAGCTGAAATGTATCTGTCTCGGAGCTCATCTAGCTGTCACTGCATTCCTACTTTAAGTGATGAATGACGTCTTCTTGGTCAGGCTGGTTGGAGGCGCCAGTGCCACGGGCTGGTCACCTGGGAGGCGATTTAGACTTCAGCCTGATTAAGACAGATGTTTTTAATATGTTACCTCCGACATCAGGTTTACAGGTAAAATAATTCAGAGCAGCTCGTAACCTGTATGTACTAAGTTACAGAGAATGAAGAACATCAAGCTGGATTCTTTATGTAGAACAGGCCGGAGAATGTACACTCTAAAGTTAGCTAAACTGGAAAGTTTATAGGTTAAATGCAACTGATTCACAAGAACACAAACTTCTAACTAAGCAGTCGTGTATAGCTACTGACGAGCGTATCAGGATAACATAAGATCGATGGCAACGATGTTAGTGCTGAAGCGCTCGTCTGTCAGGCAACCCCTACGATGAGCTCGCCACAAGCCAATACACCTGACGTCGCTGCCTAAGGAGCTGCTCGCTTATGTTAATGTTCACCTTAGTTGCTAGTTAATCGCGCTTCAGTGAGGTATTAAGTTGTCTTTATCTAACGCTTTGTTAATATTTTACAGCTTTGTTTCAAGTTACTTGATATGAAAATGCCATTCATTCAGAAAAGGTTTACTTTACAAAACTCAGTGGCTTAGCACCAAATTATGTAACTTTTGTTTCAAGCGCAGATACTTCTACATCCTTGAACTTTTTTCTCTTTGAAAAGGACTTTCACAAACAAGTGAAACCTTTTTAACCAAAACTTAATATTCGTTGAACGCGATCAACGCTGTTTACTCTAAAATTAATTATTATTTTCTTCTGGTCGTGAAATATACAACTTTTGCCCTCGTTTACAAAGTGATCTAGACGACTTAATAATCTTCAACTTCCAAGTTTGTCTTGTATGCAAATCTATAGTTTGTTATTCTTTGTAATTAAGTACTTTATTGTGTCATTTCACTTACGATTCAAAGAGAGCATTGTTCTTACCTGAAACCAAAACAAACAAACATTTTAGACCACAATTTCTGCATATAATAGTACATTATGATACAAGTGTGTAATGTAAGGGGTTACCGTCGAGGCGGTATTAAGACCCGAGCCTTGGCGAGGGTCTTAAGAGAGCAAAGAACGGTAACCATACATTACTCACGTGTATCATACGACGTTTTTCAATACACTTGTGTGAAAAATAATTTAGCTAACCATTATCACAACAGCAAAACTAGTAACATTTTTCATAATATGGCGGTAAAAAATTAAATCTGTTTTCATAGACGAGCATCTAATTTTTTTAAATTTATCCATAGCTGAAGGCTATGGCTATATAGTCTTTTGATCAAATTGCCAAGTCGTTGTTTGTTTTCTTGCGTGAAAAGTTTCTACGATAATATTATTTTTAGTGAAAATAGAATACGGATATAACATTTTAAAATGTTTTTGTAGTATTTGATTTTATTTAATTATAAATACAGTCAATGAACTTCACTCGAAAAAAATCACACCAAAAACCGCGCGCATCGCGGCCATAGACCACAAAGAAAAAACAATTTTTATTTGAACGAACAATTTATATATTAAATGTTTTGTTATTAAATAAATCGTTTTTACAAGTTAAAATGGTTGAAATTACATGAAATAAATAATAAGACACTAATAATTGTTATCAATAGTAAATTATCTAATTCATTTAACTAATTTAGTATCTTAATTTAAACCTAATATTAAAACTATTATGTTGTCTATAGTACCAACTCTCTGTTTATAATGTATAGTCTATAGTTCTAACTGCGGTCGTGAATGGTGCGACAGCCAATCAGAGCGCGAGGATTTGAATATTGAGAAAAAGGTAAAAAGCGCGGGATTTTTGGCGGGTCGTACCATTCTGGCGGGCTTACAGCAGTACATCTTTTGTGCTAAATAATTATTGGAAAACTAGACGATTATTTACCAAATATATTTCTTTTCTGTGCGTTGGAAAATACACTAAGTAAGTACATGCACAACTGTCTATTATTTTCACTCTTTATTTAATTCTTAAAAACCATGAGCGCAAATAATGGAATTCATGATTCGGATGATATCACACTATGAGAAAGTTCACATCTCAGAAGTGGGATAAAGATTCCTGACTGGCCATACCTACCTTAATTTTAGTACCATGATTTAAATTACCTGCTGAGCTTGTGTTTCGAACCATTAACATACATTACTTGCCTTCTTACTTGCATATATTTTTATTTTGGAAAATATCTATATTTTTTTTTTCTCAAGTAAATAAAATATATACAAATAATTATAGTAGGTGGGAAATAAGTTTAACTCGCTGCTGTGGTTGCGCGCGCCCGCACGTCGATTGAGAACCGACGATCGGTTGTTGTGTGCTGGGCTCAGCCCTCATGATGGTTCAACTTGTCTGTCGAGGATTATAGTAACGTTGTTGTTTGGGTTTATTGGCTATTAAGACTTACTAACGTTCTAAAAGAATAAACTAATATGAATATTATACATATGAAATCTAGAGTACTTACGTAATTATGAAACAGTCTTTTTATTATAGCCTATTTATTTGTAAGGTGACTTAGTCAGACAGGTTGATGTTCGCAGTTGGTTATCAACCTGATTTAATAGTTACCTATAAACAATTACGTTACCTTCGCTTAATTCATATTTACGATTTGGAGCATCTAAGATTGCTTAACTATGGTTCCTCTGTTGCTATATTTATTATTTTGAATTGCACATACCAGAAATTATGAATAAGAGAATATACTGTTATATGTTTTAATGTAACATTCATGTACCATTTATCTAACCATATTATAAATTATTTGATTCGATTTATAATAAAATCCCAGTCTGCAGACAGAATACACCTATTTATAATAGTGTTATTATATAATTTTTACTTTGTCCGTTTTAAAGAACGAATTCTTTGGGATATTATTTACGTTTCAGGATAACTCCATGGAGGCGGATAAACGAGAGCGTGTTATCTACACCCCGACAGATCCCACGGGATCACCCGCTTCTAATCGTCGGTCACGCTGTCCAGTTAAGCGTGCAGCCGGCTGCTCACCACCTCAACCGAGGCGATATGGTAGCCGCTCACGCAGCCGGGTAGACCGCGAGGCATCCAGCCGGGTGTACTGCGGGGCCTCCAGCCGTGAGAAGCGTCGGGCCTCCAGTCGGGTATCCAGCCGGGAGGAGTGCCTAACATCCAGCCGGGCGCGCCATCGGGCGTCCAGCCAGGCGAACCACCGGGCGTCCAGCCGGGAGTCCAGCCGGGTGGAGCGCTTGGTGTCCAGCCGGGAGCAGCGCCGGGCATCCAGCCGGGCGCGCCATCGGGCGTCCAGCCGGGAGTCCAGCCGGGTGAAGCGCCGGGTGTCCAGCCGGGAGCAGCGCCAGGCATCCAGTCGGGCGCGCCATCGGGCATCCAGCCAGGCGAACCACCGGGCGTTCAGCAGGGTGGAGCGCCGGGTGTCCAGCCGGGAGGAGCGCCGGGCATCCAGCCGGGCGAATCATCGGGCATCGAGCCAGGCGAACAACTGGGCGTCCAGCCGGGAGTCCAGCCGGGTGGAGCACCGTGTGTCCAGCCGGGAGGAACGCCGGGCATCCAGCCGGGCGAATCATCGGGCGTCGAGCCAGGCGAACCACCGGGCGTCCCGCCGGACGTCCAGCCAGGTGGATCACCAAGCTCACAGCCATGATGACCACCGGGCCTGCAGCCGGGAGCGCTGCCGAACCACGAGACGTCTTTCCTCTGGCTCTACAAGCTGCCGTTCACGTAGTCCAGTGAGGCAGCAACGAGCAACAGCTGTGGGAGACGTACAAGCCTCAATTCAAAACAAGACAACGGGTGAGGACACCTCTCTATTAGGATTAAGCAGCCTGTCAGACCTTGTCAAAGTCCTAAAATCCTTGTCTTATAATAACGGTGTAGATAAGCTAGGTTCCCTGAATAACACGATTCCCGAGTTTGACCCAAGTAACCGGGAACAGACAATGACCATGTGGCTCCATAAAGTTAATGAGTGCGCAAGCATATATGCGTGGTCGGAAAAACAGGTTATACATTTTGCTTTACCAAAACTTAGGGGTATAGCCCAAAGATGGTACGAGGGCCTACCGTCAGTTTTATTTACTTGGGCTGAATGGCAGGAAAAACTTTTGGACACTTTCCCGTCGGAGGAGAATTATGGTCAAATGCTTAGCGATATGTTAGCCAAACGTGCTAAGTTTACAGACTGCTTAGAAGATTATTATTATCACAAACTATCCCTAATTAATAGGTGTGGTATAAGCGGGAAAAGGGCAGTAGAATGTATTTTACACGGCATCGATGACCGTTCACTTAGACTAGGTGCTGAAGCAGCTCAATTTGTTGATCCTAATAAACTTCTTTCGTATTTACGTAATACTCGTAACACAAAATTCAGCAACGAGCGAAAAATAGTCAAAGGTCAAACCCAAAAACACCAAACTAACTCTAACCCCAGGCCTATACGTTGCTCAAATTGCAAGAAGGATGGTCATATGACATCTCAGTGTTTACAACCCGTTAAAAAGTGTAGTCGATGTAACAGAATAGGTCATGAGGTAGAACAGTGCTATGCCAAATTCCAAACCACTGAAGAGAAAAAGATCATGCGAGTAGAAGATAGCTTTGATAAAGGTGCGACTTCATCAATAATAACCACTCCTGTGTCGGAACCTAATAAAAAATATTTTAAAACTGCTAGTGTGAACGGTTTCTCTATCCCTGCATTTATAGATTTTGGAAGCGAGTGCTCAATGATTAGGTCGTCCGCATTTCGAAATGTAGCTTTAAATTACAGTGTCGATAGTCTTCCAGTACTGAGAGGTTTCGGGAATTCAGTCGTCCCTTGCATTGGTAAACAACGAGTTCAAATTATTATTGATAATGTCGCAGCTGATCTCGAGTTATTGATAGTCCCCGATGATGCCATGCATGTACCTCTCTTAGTAGGTCAAACATTTACAGAGCAGCCACATATAGTTATACGGAAAACTAGTGATGAATTAGAAGTAACTGAACTTACGAATAAGCACCAACACATAGTAAACAATAACAAAATAAATTTATTCTGCAAGGATGCTGTTGAGGTTTTGGGTTTAGCTATAGTAGACGTGTATGCGGATCCACCACATGAAGGTGATATCTTTGTTGATGGTAGCATTCGGCTTTTGAAGGGCATTCGCTATTCAGTAGCTGCAGGGTTATTTCAGATAAATGAATATGGATTAGGACAGGTCGTTGTCAGTAACACCTCACCAACACCGTTGGTGCTTCCAAAAGATTTCTTGATTGCTCGTGGTCGTATAGCACGGGAAGAGTCAAGTCTCCAAGTTCTGACAATCTCTACTACTGTCGACAATGTCCCTAAATCTATTACCGAAGCTGATTTAAATCTGAATGGTGGACTATCTTCTGAGCATAGAGTTCAACTACTTAATTTACTGAATAGGTATCGAACCTGTTTTGCTTTTAATCTTTCTGAATTGGGAAACACCACAGCTGGTCATATGACTATAGATCTTCAAGATAACGAGCCTGTTGTCTATAGACCCTATCGTTTGTCGATTTGCGAAAAGGAAAAGGTTAGAGAAATGATTTCCGAATTATTGGATAATGACATCGTAAGGCCATCAACGTCATGTTATGCAAGCCCTATTGTGGTAGTAAAGAAAAAGTCCGGTGAACTTCGCTTATGTATCGATTACCGAGCCCTGAATAAGAAAACGGTACGGGAAAACTATCCCATGCCGCTGATCGATGATCAACTAGATATTCTTTCTGGTAACAAATACTACACAACTTTAGACCTTGCTTCTGGATATTATCAAATACCAATCCGAGAAGCAGACAAATATAAAACAGGGTTTGTAACGCCTGATGGTCACTACGAATTCAATCGTATGCCATTTGGCCTCGCAAATGCCCCGGCTACGTTTCAACGTATTATGAACCAAGTCCTTGGATCATTACGACATAAAGAGGCTCTAGCCTACTTAGATGACGTAATTATTCCTTCAAGGGATATAAATGAAGGAATGTCACGGTTAGAGTCAGTGCTACGTCTGTTTACCGATGCTAATCTTACTTTGAAGCTTCCTAAATGTTTTTTTTTCTGTAATTCTGTCGAATACTTAGGTTTTGAAATATCTGTTGATGGCATTCGTCCTGGTGAAAGGAAAATCGAAGCCGTAAAACTCTTTCCAACTCCCAAGAACCAACACAATGTGCGTCAGTTTCTTGGGCTATCTAGCTTCTTCCGCAGATTTGTACAAAATTTCTCAGTCATTGCAAAACCTCTCACACAACTCTTGAAGAAAGACGCTAAATGGTCATGGGGTATAGACCAGGAAAACGCATTTCGTCGATTACAAAAGGAGCTTATACAACGTCCCACTCTAGCTTTATACAATCCAAAGGCAGATACACAGCTTCATACAGACGCCTGTAAGATTGGAGTGGCAGGTATTTTGCTTCAAAAACATGGAGATGATGTACTTAGACCAATCGCTTACTTTAGTAGACAGACAACTCCCGAGGAACAAAACTACTCGTCATATGACTTAGAAACACTGGCCGTAGTTTCGTCCTTGCAAAAGTTTCGAGTTTATTTAGTGGGTGTTCCCTTTAAAATTATTACTGATTGCAACTCTCTCCGTGCAACTTTCCAAAAGAGAGATATGATTCCTCGAGTTGCTAGATGGTGGGAACAGATGCAGGAATATAATTTTTGTATTGAGTATAGGGCTGGTCACCGCATGGCTCATGTCGATGCACTTAGTCGGAATCCCATACAGCAGGTTCAGGACGTTATGATCATTGGTGAAAGTGACTGGCTAGCTACAGTCCAAGGAGCAGATAGTGAAATTCAAAGAATAGTCGGCATCTTAAAAGACCCTCAGTTTGATGACGTGGTTGACATCAAATCAAATTATAAAGTGAAGAATGATAAGCTCTTTAGAATAACAAATGACGGCGATAGGTGGGTCGTGCCGAAGGGGGTAAGATGGCAGATAGTAAAACAGAATCACGACGATATAGGCCACTTTGCCCTTGACAAAACTTTGGAGCGTATCAAAGCGACATATTGGTTCGCAAAGATGCGTAGTTTTGTTAAAAAATACGTCGAATCTTGCCTAGAATGCGCTTATTCAAAGGTCTCTGGAGGCAAAAAGCCTGGAACTTTACATCCCATACCAAAGGTTGATATCCCCTTTGACACTATTCATGCTGATCATGTTGGCCCCTTTGTACGCAGTTCGAGAGGAAATATGTACATCTTAGTTTTGGTGGATGCATTCACTCGTTATGTTTATTTGAAACCAGTAAAGAATACAAAAACTATAACTTCTATTAAGGTTTTCCGTGAGTACTTTGGTCTATTTGGTGTTCCAAGGAGGGTCATAACCGATCGTGGCACCTCTTTTACTAGTGAATACTTTAAAAAATTTATAATAGAAAAGAACATTAAACATGTCTTGAACGCTGTTTCTACCCCGAGAGCTAATGGTCAGGTAGAACGTTATAATAGGACTCTTGTTGACGCTTTAACTGCGAAATGTGTTGGCTCTCCTGAAAATAAATGGGATGATCATCTACCTGATATTCAGTGGGGTATGAACAATACACTCAACAAGGGCATAAATCGAACACCGTCAGAGGCTCTTTTCGGTATAAGACCGTCCGGTACAAGTGACTGTAGAATTGTATCTGAACTGACAGACGACTTATCAGCCCCTTCTAACCGCAATGACTTGTCACAAATTAGGGAAGAGATTAATTCTCATGTTAATTCGTACCAAGAGGCTCAAAAGAAGATCTACGACGCGAAACACTGTCCAGCTCCTAAATATAAAGTAGGTGATCTGGTAAGGGTGGAACGTCAACTCCCAGCAACAGGAACTAGTAAAAAACTTGTTGCCAAATTTCAGGGCCCTTATAGAATTACAAAAGTCTATAATTTCGATCGTTATCAAATTGAAGATACTCCTCTCACACGAAAGTATAACCGCCCGTATTCAACAGTTGTTGCAAGTGACAAAATTAAGGCTTGGTTAAACTTTGACAGACCGCATGATGAATCTTCTGGTAATGACAGTGATTAAGCTAATAAGATTTCTGTGTAAGGGCCATGAAATACTGCCCATTAAATTACACAATTCTATCAGACCCTTAGACCATGAAATATGGTCTATTGAGGTCACCCATGGCCATGAAATAATGCCCGTTTAAGTATACATCGAGCCATGAAATAATGCTCGTCTAATTTAACTAACAATTTATGTACATAATGAATGATTAATTTGTTCCCTTTACAATGGTTATAACGTTGCCCATTGATTTTATTTTATGTTAGACCGTGATTTAATTTGTTATTATTGTTGATAACATTTGGGCTACTGAATTTTTCTTTTGTTTTACTCTTGTTATCTTCACGAGGACGTGGTAATGTACCTTGGATGGCCGACTGTTATCAATAGTAAATTATCTAATTCATTTAACTAATTTAGTATCTTAATTTAAACCTAATATTAAAACTATTATGTTGTCTATAGTACCAACTCTCTGTTTATAATGTATAGTCTATAGTTCTAACTGCGGTCGTGAATGGTGCGACAGCCAATCAGAGCGCGAGGATTTGAATATTGAGAAAAAGGTAAAAAGCGCGGGATTTTTGGCGGGTCGTACCATTCTGGCGGGCTTACAGCAGTACATCTTTTGTGCTAAATAATTATTGGAAAACTAGACGATTATTTACCAAATATATTTCTTTTCTGTGCGTTGGAAAATACACTAAGTAAGTACATGCACAACTGTCTATTATTTTCACTCTTTATTTAATTCTTAAAAACCATGAGCGCAAATAATGGAATTCATGATTCGGATGATATCACACTATGAGAAAGTTCACATAATATTGAACGAATGCAATAACCTTATAAATAAATATGATTTTTTTTCGTATTCAAAATTTGATTTGCGAACAAAGAGGCTGAACAAAAAGGTTATAGCTACATTACAGCACTAGTGCGTAATGGTAATCAAAATGTCACAGTTTGGTAACGGGTGCCATTATATAACTAAGTGTAGTGCAATAAGAGCCACTTTCTGAGCAAGTGTATTGAAAAAAGTATTAAGAGTTCAGTTGACTGCTTTTTTCAGTCGGATATAAGTAATCCGTGTAAAACATACAGGGCACTAGGCCAGCATGACTGCAGGGGATCATCCGGATCGTCCCAGTGTCGTGTTTTCTGGAAACCTTCCAACGTTTGGCAGCTAACTGCACGCCTCGATCCTTGATAATATCGTATAATAGCACTATAAAACTTAATATATATAAACTTTATACGATTTGAGAAAATACTACGTGTCTACCGTCTGCTTTTAAGAGCGGTCAACCCGAGGTACACTTTCATACAACCGCTCTTACGTGATTATGATGTTATTACACATCTTTTTCCAGATATTTTGGATACACAGATATTTTGTGGATATAATCTAGGCTTCAATAGAAATCAAAACATAAATCTGTGTAGAACTAATCCCGTAAACACCTCTGAAAATCTGCTATTTTACGTGATCTTTGGCCCTCCATAATTTCTCACATAATAAAAATATAAAAAAGTACCTTTATAGAAAGAAGCCTTGCGCATTTAATCGAGATTCAAATTAAATTCGATTAAAAAAAAAATACATATTTCCTGTTACAAGTTTTGTGAAATGTTGGAGTAAATCCCGGAATTACCAACTGGTAACAGTGTTTTCCGGCGTTATCTCAGTTTTTTCGCGTCGCCTTTTCATCAAACATCGCGTCGAATTGCGTTAGATGAAGCAACAGGCTTTTAAACCATGTTCGTCGTTAATAGAGGCTTTAATAACACCGATATAACTGAAATGTTTGTTACGTTGAAAGCATGTCGTATCCTGCACCTAAAAGTAAAATAAAATCTTTGTGTAACCGCAAGCCATATTGAAAACGTCGATTACCGCGTGATTCCATCGACATAACCCTCTAAGATCCTCATTTCAATAAACTTCAAGCATGGGATTCTGCGAACACATCTCGTTCTCTAATACGCAATCCGGCCGCGGGGCATTTGTAATAATGCACCATATAAAAAGGCATTAGCATTTTAAATGACGTCGTTACGCACCCTGAGGGTGGAGGATTTTTATGTTAATATCTTTTTCGTTTTCCTCTCTAGAAAATAAGTTTTAGGTGTATAATTTTTCTTGATCGCTAACAAATTAATTATGGAAATATTAAAAGACAATCACAGGGTCTTTCTTTCCCAGGCAGGTAAGGAATGTGTGTCGTGAGAATATAGCACAATTATCAAGAGCTCGACTAATTTAACAAGCGTCTCGTTCCCGCAGCGGAGCCGCAATTTACTAGGAGCCAATAAACGCGGCAGAGGCGTGACAAGCGCCGTGAATTATGCAGCCACGTTTAGAAGACTCCTCCGCGGAATGTCATTGTGTACGCCTCATGTTAATTTAATTTAGCTGCGTAGTCAACCACCGCGTAACGCCGACGATATTGGCTCAATCAACCCTTGCTTGCTGCGACTCAATTATTCAGATAAGTCTAATGTATGTTAGTCTGTCACTAGGGATTAATTTGTAATTGATACATACATTATTTGGCGACTTTGACGCTATGTAGATTAATTTAAGGGTAAACATTGTGTTGTCTTAATTGAATTGCTAAATGTAATGACGCCTTGACACTAGATGATGTACGGGTAAGGCTAGCCGTGTACAACGCACACACTAACTAGCGTAAGCTTACGGACCACGAGCTACCCATTGGTAGCTCACCGTCCGGCCGTCCGGTAATCATCCGGGCCGAGCCCGAGTCGTCGACGTCGGCGCGTAGTTTTCCACTCGCGCCTCAAAGAGATGTCAGAAAACCGTAGGGGCTCAGCAGTGGGCACGCCATGATTATGGCGGAAGTCCCCTCTTTATGGAGTGGCTTGAAAGACGTCTGGGCGTCCTCACCTTCCCCATGACGCAGGTTCAATACTCAATACTTTATTGCGTTCCATATTATGTATACACAGATGGTACAAAAAACTTGCAAGATCAACAATATGGACCCTGTCGGCCACACACACACGGTTAGTTCGGGAAGTTCCTGCACCGGATTCGTGTGGAAGTGACGCCCGAGTGTGTGTATCGCCCGGAGGACACGGTGGAGCACACGGTAGAGGTGTGTCCCGCTAGGGCAAAGCACCGCCGTGTCCTCTTGACGAGATCATGGCGAGATCGGTGGCAGCGATCTCTCGCGCCGGGCCTTGGTACAAGCCATGGTTCGAAGCGAGGAGAAGTAGCAGGCGGTCGGCTCCTTCTGCGAAGCAGTAATGCTAGCAAAGGAGGAGGCAGCACGCGTGAAGCAATGTCCATCACGAGACGGAAGGCAAGGAAAGAACATAGTTGTGGTTTTAGATAGTAAAAGTCTGAAACGCCCTCCCGCTCCGCCGTAAAGCAGGATAAGCTATTGGATGATTTCCCACCTTATAAAAAGAAACCAAAATAGTATTTTAATCTAAATTAAATCATTGCTTCGTATCCATTCTCGAAAAGGTGTGACAAATATGCATGTATTAATGAATTCAACAGAAACATTAAATCACGTGGTTTATAAATGAGGCGCGAAAATGGATTTATCCATAAATTGATTACACAGCAGCAGAAACAGTTCATTTTCATTAACTGACCATTGTCAGCTCCGAGCAGTCGTGCGAGCCTGGTACCCACACGACAAACATACTTACAAACACCATTTTAAGTAGATTAAACATTAACTTTTTCGACCACAATACGTTTACTTTTTTTCTCCGACATTCCACGGCAGAATCTTAATGAGTCGACGAAACTTTTAATTAATTCTACGAGTTAAGTATGCTTTAAATAAATTACTTATACAAAATCATAAGCGGTGTTTCTGGGGAGCTCAGAAATGGGCTCAACTAAGTTTACTTGTAACTTTGTATCAATGTAACAATATAAGCTGAGCTACTTAAGATTAGAAATTTACAAAAGATAAATATGTACTGTTTAAATGAAAAAGAAAAGTACAAAACTTCTTTGAAAAATTTCGAACGTAAATGTGTCTCGTTCTAGGCCTAAACCTTTCGTCTTATTAAGGTAAATTTTCATATTAAGGTTAGTAAAAATCATAGCAAAAATCATTTAATTAATTACTTTTGTGACAACAATAAATAAACAATAGATTGTGCGTGTCATCGACCGCTTTTAATACTAGACAAAGACTTACAGACCTGAATTCTAAGGAGGAATAAATAGCAGCACTTAAAGCTAATATGTGTCCGTAGTATTAGTTGGAATATGTTATTACAAAAGGACTTAACAGTTAACACAAAACCTCCCTCAAACAACCTCAAAGACACAATGGACATAATTCAAACAAGCACAAAGTGGTAACAAAAACACGCATGGCGTACCAGGGCGGCATAGTGGTGCGATTCGCAAATATCCAGTCAAAGAGTGAAGCCCTTTGACGTCGCATCAGGAATTCATGCAGGTGGCTCGTTTGACTCCCGAATACTCCCGACGTACCCACTATGGGATAATTTGCTCAACCGCGGGGCCATTACAGCTCGGCCTAGTATTTGTGCTTCGTATTCATTTTCGGGTGACAATTTGGAGGATCATTTTGAAACTTGGTTCAAATTGGTTTATTTCTTTTGTGAGCTTGAAATATAAATCAGTATTTTTCGAATTACAAGAAAAATGGCTTGAAAGCAGGCTCAGTAGTCTCTCGTCTACAAAACGAGAGAGAGTTTAGTCGAGTAAAAGCTAGCATTATAAACTAGTCAAAAGCAAAGACGGCCCTCTTCACATGGTTTTTATTGTCAAAAATTAAAACTGATAAAAAATATTAGGAGTAGATAATTTGTCTAAAATAATCAAATAATAAAAAAAAACTTCAATTTTCTGAAAATTACACAAAAACATAATAAAAAAAAATTTTAGCCTTAAAAAACCGATCTTCTCCATTTTGATTTTTGTTACTTAAATGAACATGGTTGATTACACAGAGGTGTCTTCAGTATCGGGTAGGTTCTCATAATCATAATCATAATCATAATCATAATCATTTATTTTGCAAACATGGGTATAGTACATAGGTGTTTTTTTATAACAGAGTCCTCCATATTTTGCCATCACATTGGCATGCAAATTTCAATTTTTTTTTTTTTTTTTTTAGATTCAGTGGCTATTTAAAAGAAAAATAATATATATATGTATGTTAAAAATGTCAGCGTATTATAAGTCACAGTTATAAAAAGTAAAATAAAACTATATAATGTCAAACGAAAATAAAAAAAGTCAACCAGGATGAAAATTACAATGTCAAACGGAAATAAATGTAAGTTAAAAGGATCAAAATAATAATGTCAAGCAGAGTAGCAGTATGTCAATCAATTAGTGAACCGTCATTAAGAAAATCGTCAATCGTATAATAAGTTTTCCTAATTAAAAATTCATTTAGCGCCCTTTTGAATTCTATTGTCCTCATATTTTTTATAAAGTTAGGAATTTTATTATATATGCGTGGGGCAACACCAAAAAAACTTTTTTGCATTAGTGCGGTTTTACATTTAACTTGGCATAATTGATTAATGTATTGACTCCGCATTGGATTTTTCTTGACCTCTGAAATTTTCTTAAATAGATGAAGGTTACATTTTACAAACAAAGCTGTTTCCAATATATATAAACAAGGAAAAGTTAAAATTTTTAATGATTTAAAATAGGGGACACAGCTATCGGTCGTCTTCAGACCGCACATTGACCTGATGCATCGCTTCTGCATCCTAAATACCAGCTCCCTATCAGTAGACTGCCCCCAGAAAATAATGCCATAGCGCAAAACAGACGCAACTAGTCCATGGTACGCTGTTAAAAGAGCCTGACTATTAACTTTCTTGGACAGTTGAAAAAGAGCATATGCGGATTTACTAACTTTCTTACATAGTTCTTCTACATGAGGCTTCCATGTAAGTTGGCTATCAATTATGATACCTAAGAACTTAGCCATAGTAGTTTGTTCAATATCACAGCCCTTGTAGGATATACAAACGTTTGGGTTTTCTCGTCGCTGATAAAAATGCATGACTTTTGTTTTGCTCAGATTTATAACCAAATTATTATTATCTAACCAATTTATAATGTCACTTAAGCAGGTATTAATGTCAATATTATAATTACTTCCATTTGTAGATTTTATTATAGCTGTACTATCATCTGCAAAAAGTACCATTTTGTTAGTTGTTGCTTTCGGAAGATCATTTATATATACCAAAAAAAATGGCGGCCCCAATACACTACCTTGTGGGACGCCATATTTTAAATGTCTTGGTTTTGATACATATATGGTTTCTAATTTAGTTTTAGGACATATCCTAGAAATTTCTGTGCATTGAAGCCTATTGCTCAGATATGATTTTATTAGTTTTAGGATATTACCTCTTATTCCATAGCTATTTAATTTTTGCAACAAAATCTTATGATCTACATAGTCAAAAGCCTTGCTCATGTCAGTATAAATTGCACAGACTGGATTTGTCATATCTACGGACGGCATGATGTTAGCTAGCAAGTCAAACAGTGCCATATTTATTGTAGTGTTTTTACGAAAACCCTTTTGTTCTGTGCAAAATAATTTGTATTTTTCGAAATAGGGATATAAAGAGTTATATATTACTTTTTCAAATATTTTTGAGATAATTGGAATTTTTGCTATTGGTCTATAATTTTTAAAATCGGTTTTATCATCTTTTTTATATAAAGGTTTTATTATTACTTTTTTGAGCTTATTCGGGAAAACACCATCAACTATGCACAAATTAATTATATGGACTAATGGAGGTGCTACTAGTTCTTTAGTAAACTTGAGCACTTTTGTGGAAACTCCATCGTATCCAACAGTATTTGTGTTTTTTAGACCGCAAATTATTTGTATAATCGCGTCAATTGTTACAGGTTGCATAAATAGAGAATTTAAAGATTGATTGTTTATATTTATATTATTTAATGTAATGTCAGATTTAATATTATTCTCAATTGTGTTAATAAAATAATCGTTAAATTCGTTTGCAATGTCCAAGGGGTTTTCAAATGTCAAATTATCTCTTTTCATGCATGTTATAGGCTCCGATGGTAGACAAAATTTGGATTTATTTATAATTTGCCAGGTAGCTTTTGATTTATTTGGAGCAGTATTTATGAAATGATTATTTTGTGCCTTTTGTGTTAAGGAAATAATTTTCCTGTAAAGTTTGGTATAGTTTTTAAGGACTAATTTATTTTTTGAATTTGAATTTAATCGATAGGCCCAAAGTAACTGTCTTTGCTTATTACTACATTTTTTTATTCCGTGTGATATCCATTTAGTTTTTTTGCTCGTTTTAATGGTTATAATTTTCTCTGGAAAACATAATCTATATAAAAGTAGGAAATCATCCATGAAATGGTCAAAAGCTTCGTTTGCATCCTTAGCTTCATATACTTGCTTAAAAGACAGACAGCTGAGATGTCTTTTAAAATTAATTAAATTATCCATACATAAGTCCTGCTTTTTTGTTTTCCAATATTTTAATTTGCAAGTTTTGTATATTGGTACTTTCAGTATCTGAGATGTATGATCCGAAAGAATCAGATCTACAACTTCAGCCTTACAATTTTTTCGATAATTGTGAGCAAAATTGTCAATACAGGTTTGACTTTTCAACCTAGTGGGAGTACAAAGGGCTAGTTTTAAATTGTATTTCATAAGAAAATACTCAAGTTCAAGTGTAGTTTTGTTCCTTTTCATGACATCAATATTGAAATCACCACACAAGACGATTTTTTTATTTGACAATAAACTGACTTTATTTAAAATATAATTTAATTTATCATAAAACACTTCGTAGTTATTGTTTGGAATTCTATAAATACAAATAATAATAATTTTATAAGCTATTAGTTCTACAGCGCAGCATTCAAAGATGCCTAAAACGGATTGTTTTGATATGTCCGAAATTTCTGTAAATTGCAATCCTGCTCTTACAAAAATACATGTTCCTCCTCTATTAGTGTTCCTAGAAAAGAAAGCAGCTGGACAAAAGTTCGGAATGTGCAATATATTCTCATAACCCGTTTGAATGAAATGTTCTGTAACACAGAGAACATCTATTAATGTTCCCTTGTCGCTTAATTCTACTAATTTTACAGTCAGTGAATCGGATTTATTAATCAAACCGGCTATATTCTGGTGTAAGATGTTAAGATAATTAACGAAAAAACAAAGAATTTTGCTGCTGTGAATCATTAGAACAATCATGTTGACTATGATTGATTTGAGGGTGGCAGTCCACTTCTGAGTGCGTAGCATTCAAGCTGCTTAAGCTAAGAATCAGGTCTTGTAAATCCGATATAACTGTATTTAAACCTCTATTGTTTAAAGTTCCATAGTGTTTGTGGTAAGTATCACGGTCATAAGGTAAATTCATATTTGAGTCAAGTAAATATGCATAGTTACATGTGTTTATATCCAAATACATTAAATTATTGAATGTTTCTACACGACTGTTATACATTATGTTAGCATCTATCATAAATTTAAATGTTGGTAAACAAATTATAAAATTGGTATGTCTCAATTCTATTAACTTTTCTCTAATATACATAACTAATTTCAAATAGTTTTTTGTTTTGCGAAAGTCTTCTTCTCCTATATAAATTACGCAATAGTCCGATTGCGTAAAGTTTTGCACTTTTCCTTCAATTTTATCAAGAATTTGGCGTAATCCGCATGTAGGTTTTCTATAATGACAGATTTCATAGTTACGTAGATTAGTTCTTTCGGCAATTTTATATAGTCTGTTAGATGTTTCGCTGCTTATTAGGCATATTTTGTGTTGTCTGAAAGGTTGTTTTATAGTCGTTGCGGCTCGAATATATTGAGTTGAATTAGATGAGGTTATGTTGCTGTTAGGGCTTTTAGTTGAGTTTGTATTCGCAGGTAGTGAGTATTCTTTTTCAATGGTCTCAATAGTCTGTGTTTGTTTCGTCTTCGTATTTGGGCGTATTTTAGGCGTCATTAAAGTCGTCTTCGATTTTAGTTTTCCTGGGCTGTTAACAATTTTTTTATACATGTCATTTCTTTTATTATGTTCTTCATTTAATTTCTTTAAATTACTGTTTTCTAGTGACAATAACTCTATTTCTTTATGCGCACTAGATAACTGCGATGTAAGTCTCGCGATCTCGTCTTTTAATATTTTTAGTTGTGGAACGTCTTCGTCGTCGGATATGTCAGGCAAGCTACTCGTCGTATAGTTTAATGTTTGAGATATAATTGCGCTTTCATCATCATTAGGTTCAGATCGCGTGCGAGTCCTTCGGAATGTGATATTTTCTAAGAAATTCATGTTTAATCTGTCCTAGCTCAGAGGACACCGGTGTCCTCTCACATCCACGCCACTATAGGCCTTAATTCCGATGTTTAAAGTCTACTTTTGTATGAACAAGTTGGGTAGTTGTGGATCGAAGTGTTAATTGCGGTTTCAAACTTCAACTTAAATCAAAAACAATTTGTTGCTTACGAGATTTGAACTCGAGTCACAGAGATTTTTAGGTACTACAGGCGGGCACTTGTACCACTCGGCCAGACGGAACGTATTGGTTTTGTTAAAATTAATGATCGTATTGTAACGGTGGTACGTATTAATTGATTTAAGTCAGTTTTTGTGGTCGTCAGGCGAACAGTCAGGCGTCTCTAAACATAATTTCAATTTAGTAGTTGCTGTATATCTTCTCTAACAATATTCTTTAGATGGTGGTATCTTAGTACTTGAATGTGATTTAAGATGGCGTCCCGGTGTCGTCATGCAGTTTCAAATAAGAAACTATTTCTTTTTCTTCAAATTCAAGAAACCACACACGAGTATATCTGAATGTTTGTAGAATAGTATGATAGTCTTCGTTTAAACTATTGAGTCAGAATGTCATAATCTGTCACAATAATAATACGTAAACAAACTTACGAACGTCCAGTTTCGCAAATATGAAAGTCACTGTATGGGTAAACTATTTTCCCTATTATATTAGTTCTTAGTGCACTTTAACCACCGATAACACTGTCACAACTAGTTTATATGTCCAGTTTCACTCTGAAGTGCATTACACTGTCCGTAATTAAGTTTAACTATTATTTTAAATTATATTAACAGGAGCATAAATCAATGTTATGTTTACTCTCCAAACTACCCGCTTTTTTTTTTCTCCTCGGTCACGTACGCGCTCTATGAGCCTGTTTGGGACACTTTCAATAAAATGAGTGTTGCTTTCCTGGGATATTCGCTCTCAGCATATTTTAAAAATGTTTATGAGATCCTGTTGACTGTGCACTTCATTATAATTTTGTTTTAGGCTTCTTTTCAATTGGTCCTACAAATGTTCGACTGGGTTGAAATCGGGGCTCATTGCTTGCCTGGGTAAAACAGAGATACTGACGTCAGATATTGCGCTCTGGATTAGGCGAGCCGTATGCACGCGAGAATTATCCTACATCAGAATGAAATTGTTGCCCACTCGTTGTGAACAGGGTATGATACTAGTATGTATATATTATATAAAATCTCGTGTTTGTTATCGAACTTCTCCGAATCGGCTTTATCGATTACTTTTTTTTTGTATTTGGTAAGTCTAAGAATCATCATTTCAGCCCAAAGACGTACACTGTTGGACATAGGCCTCCCCCAAATTTTGCCACAATGAACGGTCCTGTGCGTTTCGCAAGTACGGGATTCCCGCAGCCTTTACCAAATCATCGGTCCACCTTGTAAGAGGCCTTCCAACGCTGCATCTTCCGGTAAGCGGCCGCCACTCTAGAACCTTTCGGCCCTAACGGCAATGTGCCCTGCCCATTGCCACTTTAGATTAGCGATCCTTCGTGCTATTTCAGCAACCTTGGTTCACCTGTGGATATCTTCATTCCTGATTCGATCACGTAAGGAAACTTCAGGCATAGCCCTTTCCATTGCCACGTTTCAGAGCCATATGTCATCACTGGCAACACGCACTGGTCTTGAGACACTGTGGAATGTTGGATGAGAAAATACCTACCACGCAGTTTCCTGAACGCTGCCCAGCCGAGTCGGATTCGAATAGGTTAGGATGGCTTAGGAAGCACGGGAAAAAAGCCGACAAACTATGTCGGCATTTTTCCCGTGCTTCCGCCACCCTCCATTTTTCTTTGATATTTAATAAGGCAGAACAACGTTTAGTTATTCAGCTAGTTATTGGTTACATTGTTATGAAAAAAAAGTGATTTTCTTCTCAAAGGCCGTTTTCAGGGATTGACCCTACCCTGAACCGTTTGCGCTTAGGAGGTTGTGCGTAGGACTATACATTTTGCCGTAAATACGAGTTCCTTGTCGCAGACGACATGTGTCACAGGACGCGACACGTGTCCCGCGGGTCGCCAGAGTGCACGTGCCACTTTACATATTACCTATGCTTTATAAATCATTTACGGGTGGTATTTTCAGAGCACAACCTTTAGATGTGGAATATTTGAACATGTGACGCGAACAAGTGACGTTGACGAGTTACGTGCTTATTACGCTACACGTGTTGGTTTGCCTATCCATATTTTTTTTTAAGATTGTAAGTACTGGAGATGAGAATGTTGAGATGGATGTGTCGTGTGACAAGAATGGATAAGTGAGAAATGAGCATATTAAAGAAAATTTTAAAGTGGTGCCAGTGGCTAAAAAGTCGAAAGGGGATCGATTGTCTTGGTATGGCCATTGAAGAGGAGGTATGAAGCGTATGTAACTAAAACAGTTATGAGTATATATGTGGATGAATGGAGGTAGGCCAAAGAAAAGATAATGAATTGTGTAAGAAATGATACGAAAGAAAAGGGAGTGAGTGATAGCGTGACGTGTAACAGGAGAGAATAGAAGAAAAAAAAAAGCGTGTTGCGCCGACCCCAAGTAAAACGGGATCAAGACAGGAAGAAGATGATGATGGATTTTGTACTTTTATTTGTTCGTCAATGATACAGTCAACACTTTACAGATTTTTTTTAAATAGTTACCATATAAATAATGCTTTTATGTACACGATAATGAATTTCAGATTCCGTAATAGGTAAACACACACAACTATTAAGGCAAGACAGATATCATAAATAATAATATTCTACGTAGCAAGCAAGTGTTTCTGCGTCGCATCTAATGTACGAGACGCCGATCTCTTCGCCCCCACAAGAACCCAACGAGTAATAATTTCTATGACAAAAACACACGACTCGGAGCTGAGACAACAACTTTGCTAACTACCCTCAAACTTCAGGCTAACGAGGGAATCGGGTTACTGTGTAGTAGAATGCGATCTGAGAAAACCAGCCACTTTGTAATTATGAATACATTGTCATAGTTGTCACTGAAACAGACATTAACACCTTTATTTAGGTAATGTTATTTCATTCTATTTGAAATATCTATTATTTGTTTATTGTGCACACCACCACAGTGTTGTCTTTTTTAAACGAAAGGTTGGTAGAGTTGGCTGGTAGAGAGTGCTTTCTTGCATTAAGTCCGCCTTTGTACCACTAAAATAAAATAAAAACAGCTTTATTTTCCTTCTACAATTTTGTTCACACTTGACTATTGAGATGATGAATATCTAATAGTTATAGTTATCTTAACTTAGTTTTTAGTAGATATTATTTAGTCTATTTAGTCTGTACAAGGACCGCTAGATTGCGGTAAAAGCCTCCTCCAGTCGTTTCCACGTTGTTCTATCTCGGGCCACTCTGCTCCATGTTTTTCCTGCTGTCTTTGTGATGTCGTTTGTACCACTACTATACATGAAGTAAAAATAAATTAATAATACAAGCTTATTTATTTAGACCCTTGCTACCAATAAATACTGACGATCTCTAGTTAATTCCGATTTGATATTATTTTTAAGAAATTAATGTAGCGTGCCACCGCCATTGTGGCGGAGCACGCCTCATTAATTTCTTTATTAGTATATTAGGTACCTCACACCGGGGCAGTTTTTAATATTCTACAAAGCACAGGTCCGATCGTGTGTGGAATACTGCAGCCATATATGGTCTGGTGTTGCAAAATGCCATCTTGCTGCTTTGGACTCGGTGGAAAGCCGTGTGAACAGGCTAATTAGTGGTACAGATTTTGTGAAGTCCAATCTACAAAGCCTTGAGCACAGGCCGGTAGAGTAGCCAGCCTTTCAGTATTTTACAGGATGCATTTTGGAGAGTGTGCGCGGGAATCGCATGGCTTGATACCACCATCTCATTTCTACCATCGGACAAGCCGACGTACTGCGGGTATCAACCCCTAACATTGTTGAAACATCTACGGTCCGGACTAAGCGTTTTGCCTCGTCGTTTATGCGGTCTTCCCGTCCGATTATAATTTAGGTGTCTTCTAGACTCTTAATAGACTGGTGCGTTTCACTATAAAAGATTACAACACTGCTTACCATCAGGCGGGATTGCAGGCAAGCACTAGTTAATATCAATTAAAGAAAAAAAAAGTATTTTAAGTTTTAGGTAAAAACTATCGGTGACAGTGGAGTACTTAATTAATTTCAAAAGGCAAAAAATCGCGTCCCGCGTGCGTATTTCACAGATTATAGTAAATACTTGCATAAAAATGTCATTTGCGGAGGTTACGCATCTAATACGCATGCGTATTGCAATCCGCACGATATTTAAAACACCGTAACTCGTTTAAAAATAAAAGGCTCATGTTGACATTTGAAAAAGACCCCAGAATGTAACTTGAAACGAAATTGAAAGAAACTATAAAATAATAATTAATTACATAGAGTGTGGATTACGGCCCATTCACGCTGATTATGCTATGCTACATAAAATGTTAAAATATACATACGTTTGTTAAAAAAAAGAAAGAAGAAAAATACCTATGCATTTTTTTGGCGCGTTAAATAATATGACGGAATATATTGCAAGTAAGTATTCTTTTTGGGCTTACTTTAAAAATGAAGTCAAACATGAATTATTTTAATTACATAAATCTGCTTTACTTTTTCCCAGCTATGCTAGTCGGTTCCCAGTTTATCTGTATGAAGTATGAATATTAGAATTTCGCACAAAGTGTCTGCTTGTCTGACCTTCACAACCCAGTAGCTCAGTGATACGACACCTCTTGGCAAATGTTGGGAATCAAACCCAACAACCATCGGCGACGCGGTCTGCACGCGCAGGCGGCGTGCACATACGTCATCGGCAGCGGGGGAGAGGAGACGCGGGCGCGGAGACAGGTGGTCCGGCGCACCGCAGGCACTCGCCAGCACTCGCTTCCACGGACAGCTGCGCGACGGACGACCTCTCGAATTCCCTTTTTACTGTTTGTCCGGGACAGTTGTAATTTGAAATGTTGAACTAACGGCAATATACCAGCGCTTATTAAGATACAGTCCATTTATTTCCACCCCATTCTTTACATTGGTCCTTCAAGGATCTCGCCGTTTTTTCAAAAAGTTTCGAAAAGTAACGGTCTTGGAAACTTCAAGAAACTTCAAACTCGAAGCTCTTCGTAGCGGTCTTCAGCAGCGACAGTTCCAGCAGGAGTCATCAATTTCCTGTCTTATTGGCTTCGCATTGCACCCGCCCCCGCCTAGAGGAAGAAGTGATCCAGAGGTCTTCGTGCGACGGCCCTTGCAACCGTCGAATGCTGAGTCATCGTCAAGCAAGAACAAAGGAAATCGAAACTTGCAGAATCATCGTTATCCTGTGGATGGTATAAACGTTCAGTGAGTTCGTTCCAATTTTCCCTTATCTGTTCCTTGTCTTATTCCTTTTTTAAATAGCTATATTTAAGTGAGTACTTCATTTTACTTCAATTTAAGTCTATTAGAGACAATACATCATATTCATAGCCTTACATTTCCTAATTATCATTTTTTCTGCCTATAAAGCTACAACATTTTTATTGCCCATCTGTTTACGTAACTCCTTCGCTTCTTATCTATAACAGCTGGCCGCTCGGTAACATACCGTTAAGTACCTGCGCACCAGATGTTTCTTTGTTCGCACCGATGAGTCATCCGTAACTCATTAGCTAGCTACTTGCTATTTTATTTGCATTTTATAAACTTATTTTTTTTTGTCTCCCATTACTTCGCTTGTGAGTTTGCCTTTGTGTTTTATCACTATGTCTGAAGAGAAAGTTGAAAAACTTGTGAAAAGACGTAGCTGCATGAAATCTAAGCTCACCATTTTTAGCAACTACCTTCACATGATTAAAAGTTGCAGCGAACTTAGTAGCTTACAACTTTTAGATTTAGAATCTAGATTTAATAAGTTCGATAGCTTATATGTGGATTTCGACAAATTGCAGAGTGACATCGAGATGTTGGTGGAGAACCCTGCTGACGAGAGCGAGGAGCGTGAGCAGTTCGAGAACCAATACTATAAGCTGGTGGCGATGGCGCGGAGTTTACTCGGTGCTCGCCCCCAGTCTAGCGGGCTTCAGGATGGTTCAGTAACGGGTGACGAGGATGTGCAGGCAGGTGGCTTTAAGTCCAATTGTGTTAGGTTGCCAAAAATCAATCTACCTGTTTTTCATGGTCACTATCAACACTGGCTAGAATTTAGGGACACTTATATGTCATTGATCCATTCACGGTCGGACATTGACAACATTAATAAGTTGCATTACCTACGCGCATCTCTTAAAGGTAGTGCATTGTTAGTTATAGATAACTTAGATTTTAGAGCTCAGAATTATGAGTCCGCTTGGAATTTATTGTGTAAAAGGTACGATAATAAAAGATTGCTCGTAAATAACCATGTTCAGGCACTATTTAACATTGAATACATGCAGAGTGAATCATGTTCTTCCATTCGTAACCTCATAGATGTCACAAATAAAAACCTTCGCGCCTTGTTAACGTTAGGTCAAGACGCCGAATTTAGTTTGCAAGATACCCTCATAATTCATATCATGTCGGAAAAACTTGACAATCTCACACGTAGACAATGGGAAGAACATCGAAACACGTTCGATAATCCACCTTCATTAGATTCGTTTATAAATTTTCTCAGCAACAGAGCTGACTTATTGGAAACTTTGCAAGAACATAAAATAAATAATAGTAAAGAACAACTTTCAAATCCTAACCAACACAATTCAAATCTACTTACGACTACAAAATCAAATTCAAACACAAGTGAAAATAGCAATAAAAATAAAAAATTCAAAAATAATAAAAAAATATTTACATGTCCTATGTGCAATCAAATACATTACTTATTCAATTGTGAAGACTTTAGGGCCCTGTCGGTTGAAGCTCGTATGGAAAAGGCCAGAGAAGCAAAGGTCTGTCTTAATTGCCTTCGACCTGGGCACGTAGAATCAAACTGCTATCTTGTTCCTTGCAAATATTGCAAGAAAAAGCACAGTACGCTGCTTCATTTACATGAAGCAGAAACAACTCTTTCTCCTGAGTCAGCTATTCCCGTCAATAACTTTGTCGGTTCAGCTAATATTCGACAGATTACTACTCCTCCGAATGTTTTGCTTTCCACAGCAGTCGTGAGAGTGGTCGACAGCAAGGGAGCCCTGCACTCTGCCCGAGTACTGCTCGACAACGGTAGCACGGGTAACTTCGTAGCTGAGTCACTTTGCGGTAAGCTGGGTTTGTCGAGACGTAGTGCGAGCGCCACCGTGACGGGTATAAATAATAATACTTCTCATTGTACACAGTCTTGCAGCCTTACCTTTATGTCAAATTATAATGACGACTTCACATTTACTGTAGACTGCCATATTTTACCTCAAATCACGGGAGCGTTGCCGTCTTCATTCATAAACATAGAAAATCTTTCTATTCCATCGGGAATAACTTTAGCTGACCCATCTTTTAACATACCTTCAGCTATAGATATCTTAGTTGGAGCCGAAATATTTTGGTCCATATTATGCAATAATTCTATTGACTTAGGTAAAAATCAACCTAAGTTATATGAAACGAAACTGGGTTGGCTAGTGTCAGGGTACGTAGCCCGTCATAAGTCATACTCTTCTTCCCTCGTTTGTCATTTTATAAATGAGGGTGCCAATCCAGACTTATGTCGTTTCTCTGAATTAAACACCATTGCAGCCACACATTCCTTGTCACCAGAGAAGCGTACCTGTAAGCAGAGGTCTCAGAAACGCACTCGTCGTAAAGACGACCGTCACTTCGTCCCAACCATGCCGCTGAAGAAAGATCCTTCAGTCTTAGGCGATTCCATTCAAAAGACAAAGTGTCTGTGCATGTCGCTTGAGTGTAAATTTCAGAGAAATCCTGTCTTCAAAAACAGGTACGCTGAGTTCTCGCAAGAACATGAACGCCTAGGTCGCAAGTCAAGAAGTCCTCGTTAGCTGTCTTCTTATATATTTTTTACCCCACCAAGGTGAGGTCACGGTGTCATAGACAACCGAGTTAAAATCAACTGCACGATTGTGTACAAAGGTATTTATACTCTCTTACTCTAAAGACAAACACGAGTTTTGTGTTATTACTCCTAATAGTTTTAGGGTGGTGAACCACACCCCTATTACTTACAACTAAACATTTCGTACGCAACCGCATCTACGAAATTCAGAGTCCAGAGTGTCACGCGTGGGGCTACGTGCCGTCGAAAACAATCCGGCAGTTCTTGTTTCCCGCGGGCTGAAGGCTGATTCCATCAGTGGTTCATCTTTGTGGTGGCCTGCGGTCCCACTTTCTTTGCCCGATTATAACGAGAGACACGATCTACCTGAATTGGCTTGTAGTAGTTGTAGTTGTTCTGTCGTAGTAACTAATAGTTAATCTGACGTAAATTCTATTAGTAGTTTGTTTAACAATAGTCTTAATTTCATTCATTTAAAAATATCAGTAGCTTAGAAAGAGCTCAAACATGACATACATTTTAGTTGTTAAACTGAAAGGTTCCTACTCTAACTGAAATGTTATTCTTTAATAATTAATTATTTTTCCATACGATTATCACATAGGTACATTCAATAAGATAAGAAACATATATTCTACCATGCATTTTGGATTATGCAGAGCCAGTGATGACAGTGGACAGGAAAGGCAGAGGTTGCAGACTTATTGCGTCATCTTTCACTCGACCAGCCTTCTGTCACTTCGAACTCGTTACTGTGCTACTAGCGAGTCTTACTTAGCCGCTTCTAACCGCTTTGTGTCACGTATGGGGAACCCTCAAAGTACTACGTTTGTCGGAATCTATATAATCATAATTTAAATTCGTGCTTGCTTATATTCCCCACTTCAACGGCTTCTCGCTTATGAGGAAATGGCTACGTGCATCACTAAAATAGAAGTTATTTTAAACTCCTTCCTTTTACTCTTCTTTCCTCAACCCTCTCGACTTTCCGCTTTATACCTTATACTCCTATTGGACAACCACTTAATGTTGTACCTCATCCACAGGTGTCTGATGGCTACATAAACTGTCTGGAGCGCTTCAAGAAAATGGGGACCTTCCTCCTTTACTCTGGGCCTTAGGAAGAATCATAAAGGCCTGCTTTGGCAGCGACGGCATCTTAAGAGTCGCTGAGATGAAGACGAAGAGTGGTACCATAAAGAGGGCATTTAACAACATTTGCCCCCTTCCAGATTTTTGAAGTCTTCGCTTCAACCCGGGCAGCATGTTGGGAATCAAACCCAACAACCATCGGCGACGCGGTCTGCACGCGCAGGCGGCGTGCACATACGTCATCGGCAGCGGGGGAGAGGAGACGCGGGCGCGGAGACAGGTGGTCCGGCGCACCGCAGGCACTCGCCAGCACTCGCTTCCACGGACAGCTGCGCGACGGACGACCTCTCGAATTCCCTTTTTACTGTTTGTCCGGGACAGTTGTAATTTGAAATGTTGAACTAACGGCAATATACCAGCGCTTATTAAGATACAGTCCATTTATTTCCACCCCATTCTTTACAGCAAAGCCGGTGTCAAATTTCCTGGCTTCTGAATTCGAAACGCATGTCTAAGAAGTTCAAATGACATTTAGAACCACCGACATAACGTGTTTTTCGATTGAAGGAGGAAGCTCGCTATCCAATGGATGGACACCAATCTACGGACCGACTTCGGGAATCGTAGGTTGACGTCAAAATTCGACCCGTACGGTGGATATTATTTAGCCATGAGGTCCTCATGCATAGCCTCATAACACATAGTAGTTCGGTTCTTTCGTCCACATCGACATTTTTCATCGGGTGAGATAATGGTCGAGCTTATAAAAAAAGTAGCGAACTGTCAAAACACAAAACAAGTCCTTTTTGTGATCATACTCGTAATATGTGAAACCTCGGTCCTGGAACGCAAGGCAAACAATCAACATAGGAGTGGATTTTGGTCAGTAAAAGTATGACACTCACTTCCGCTTCGCCCTAGAGCTAGGGAAGTTATTGATTGATTAGACACACAATAGAATGACAATAGGTGTGCAGACACCGGGATCCGCTTGAGTCTTGAGTAACTACCAGCTAAAAAAAAACTGAACATAATATGCACACGCATGGTAACATTTTAATTAAATGAGTCTGCTTACAACAGATTCCTATCTATGTTATTAATGAAAATATGTGTAACTTTGTGAAAAGCTTTGCGCCAACAATTCATTATAATATGATGGGTGTAGTTTTTAATATGATTTTAGGCTTAATACCATTGAGAAGTTTTTATAATAATGAGTATATCCACCTCCTGAAAGATTGCCAATGAATCAAAATTCACTCTTTACTGAAACAAATGGCAAATACAAAACGCGCCGACTACTCGAAGGCTAAACCAAATAAATCACGCATATTTGTATAGAGCCGTTACAAAGTGACGCAAAGTACCGACTGTCAATAATGAGCGGTATGTTTCACTCTCTGGTAATATATTGACGTTCCGCGGAGTGCAGAGCACACAGGCACACAACGCGATATTTTGCGCAAACAGTCGAGTGCGCGATACCGGGGCCGTTTGTACCGCCGCATTATTTGACGCTGCCGTGATTCACTTATTAAAAGATAAGTCCGGATTTATCATTTTAATGTTCGCATGTAATGTGAAATGTTGTGTTGTGTTGTTTCGTTATTTTAAATGTTGTTACATTACCTTAAATTATTATTTTTTCGCCAAATATGTCAAAAACTATATTTTTAATAATTTTGTGCCAAAATTTTATAACCCACCACGAAAATGAAAAAAAAAATGAATTCACAGACACATTCTTCCCTTAATACATACTTAGAGCGAAGAGTTTACAAAAATTACTTTGAGTCGTAAAAGCTTTAGCACGCGAGTGGGACCAGGGGAGCAGTACAGGCGAGAATGGAAGGACCTTGAGGTAGAATTTGTTGGTGTATTGTTGGCGCCGCGCCCCATTCCGAGCGGATTATAAAGTTTAAATTGGTTTACGTAGGCATCGTCGCGAAGGAAGCAATCTCCTGCATCGCCTTGACGTGTCACAACTGGGCTGGACGCCGAACTCTGATACTTCCATAAAATTAAACTTCCTAACGTGAAACTACAAACACATTACTGTCATAAACACAATATGATACCTACGTTTATTCTCATATGATTGTGCGAATTCCTCAAAAGCTTAAGTACACTTTCTCAAAACATTTGAAATTAGGTATAGGTAAGTACAGCTCTTGCTAGTTTTTTCGGCGAAAAACTAATAGAATCGCATGAAGAATGCAGAGCCGAACATAAATGTTATTCATAGAAGTGGAATATACAGCGTTTTTATTTGCCTACCTATTTCATAGCAATATTTGGAAAACTTCAAACATTTATTCATGTTATGTTATGGTGTTGATGCTTGATGCCAAGTCGAATGGAAGTGTTGAGCAAATACTAATATATGAAAATTGGCAAACGGACATTTAACCTAATGAAAATGCATTCCGTGCCTTCAGCAATAGGTCCGCCTCAGTATAATGCGTGCGCGATCAAGTAAATAAATAATTTCTGTTCCCCACGGAGCTCTGCGATGAACTCCAAACGATTTGTTGAAGATGGAGGAATTTTAAAAATGTTTGGCTTTACAATTTGGTAAAACCTGACCAAATTTCATTGTGCTCCAGTGTGCGTTTTATATAGGTGGACTCAATACAACCAGGCATTCTCTACCAGTCAATATTTGGCTTAAAAAGACAATGCAACATATAAAGTTTTTCAATACACTTACTCGAAAACTGCCTCTTATCGCACTACAATTAGGTTCGACATGGCATGTATATCACCCGCGTGCTTTCTTTGAATTTATTATTCCTATTTCGTCACGGTCAAGGGTGTTTTTTTTTTAAACAAAAAGTTATTTTTAGGTTTATATATTTAATGAAAATTTAAATTGTATTTTTGAACAGAATATAATAAATAAACATGATTACTTACACAATAATTTGTTATTACCAACAAATTAACACTTACCGGCGTTCTAAATTCAAAAATATTTGAATTTCTATTTTTATTAATATTAGGATGTATAACGGTTTGATACCTTTGCCTCTTCTTCATCCCGCAAAGATTAAACGCGGGAAAAAAGTCTATTGAATACTATTATCTAACCTATATAATTATGTTAATGATGAAAAAAATGTTGAATTTAAGATTTGAAGAGAATTATTTAGATGCTACGCCGCCGCCGCCAGATATTGTGATTACTAAGAGGTTACAACTAATTAACCATTATCTGTGTTCTAAATTCAAAAATATTTAAATTTTTATATTTTTATTATTAAGATAATACCTTTGCTTTGATTCGGTTTGATACCTTTGCTTCTTCTTCAACCTGCAAAGGTCATAACCTTTGCAGATTATTAGCGGGAAAAAAGTACAACTAATATATATATTTTATAACTAACTTATTCATTTGTGATAAAGTTGTGAAAAAGAAGATTTGATTTCATTTAGATCCTACCCCGCCAGATTATGTGATTGATGTAGAAAATACTTGCGATAGCCTGCTGCCATCAAATCAAAACTAAATTGGAAAATTTTCTTCAGTACAAAATTAACAAAAATGCGTCGTAATTTTCCGATAGAAGAAATTGTTATTATTGGATTTTTCATCGTATTTCTTCGTAAGTGTATTTTACAACGTCGTTTGATACACGTGGAGATTTGTCACTGCAGCACTTGGCTCCATGAATTTCGCCCCAGCTGCAATGACAAACATTCCCCACTTGTATCAAAATGTAGTTAATTGTCTATCTATCTTAATTCAACGACCCCTTCTGTTGCTAGGACCCAACTAGGGACAAAATGCTTTTTATCACCAAATCATTAGCTGTCACTTAAGGTTAGGGAAACACAAAACAACAAGCGTAGCGCCCCGTGCGCTCAGCTTATCAATAAACCTTAAAATCTCATACTCAATGTGATAGGACAAAACCAATCACAGATGAAAAAACGAGATTTGACAACCAATTAACTCAAACGCAGAAATCGTTGATATTTCCGTTTGTTCTAGAATCGCTCATTTTAGCACTCAGCCGTGTGTCACAACGAATTTCGTAGCGTCAGATTTGCGTCTGCAAGAATTATGTAGGGGACGTGTGACGCGTGTCACCCCCTACTCGAGAGTGGGGGGAGCACAGACTTACTCCCGTGACAAAGAATGTCACTGCATGTGAAATGACACGTCGTCTCTCCACGTGAACGTTCTTGTGGTTACTTATGAAAGCGCGTGTTAGGTTGCGATTTTAATGTTTCGTTCGTAGAAGGATTTATATTTGGATAAGGGTTAGAGTTTACTTTTGCGGTGTTTAATTTAAGCCTTGTGGAAATGAAGCATTGATATAATTCTCAAAATGGACTAGATTTTTTTGTCGTCGTCGAAATCCTTTCAAACTACTATCAACATTTTTTACGTCATGTTTCTCTGACAACTAATTACATTTAAGTCTTACTCACGATTCTTAGACTAAAATGTAACTGTTTTTTTGTTTTATGTAGAGTTGATATAAAATTTGAAAAGTTTGAAAAGCTTTTATATACCTTTGACGACTACAACCCTCAACTGCCAGCGACAGGAGCGTCCGTTCATGTCAGAAACCTTTCATCATGACACCTGCTGATTTGTACGTCTACTAGGATTTTTTAGAGGTAGAGCTAGTTTCGCTATTTATAGTGAGATAATGTAAATATACATTACAAAACACTATAGAAAGATTAAGAATTCATTAAAATAGGATTTAGATTATGCATTTTAGCCAGCAAGCCTGAATAGACTCTTCCCTATTTTAATACAACATATGATAAGTAATATTAAAATGGACACAGTTAACACAATTAAGTTTCTAGGACTAAAATTTTATTAGAAATTTAAATCGGTGGGCGCAAATTAAGGCCTTGATTAAGATAATACGAGTACGTAGCAGTTCGTAGGTGTTGACATTCTGTCACGACCGCTGAACACAAATGCGTCAGTAACTGCGTACTGCGGGTTAACTGAGCCTGTTCTCTGATATGGGTCAACTTGTAGACCAACTTAACGGCTCACACTATTTATAACAAGTTATACAAAAGTTAGTGAGCTTTTAAAATTGAAGAAACAACTAAGTCATTTCCAACTAACATAGCAGACTTGCCACAATATTTTGTTTTAACATGTTATTTTGACTTTCTATTAATTTTTATTATTTTATTTTACTAATCTGTGTATTTATCATTAACAATATTTTTCCTTTGTAACCCCCGATGGAAAAGAGGGGTGTTATAAGTTTGACCTGTCTGTGGGTCTGTGTGTCTGCCCGTGGCATCGTAGTGCCCAAACGAATGAACCGATTTTGATGCGGTTTTTTTGTTTGAAAGCTGGCTTAATCGAGATGGTTCTTAGCTACAATTTATGAAGATCAGTGCAGGAGATAAAGGTCATCAGCTCGTTTGTTAACTGCGCTAAGGTTTTTAAACATTTAATGGATATTTATTTTATTTTAAACATATGTGTGATCTAATATTTGAAATACTCGTGTACAATCTGGTGCCGTTGAGATGGTCTGATGATGGAACTCTAAGATAAAAACCCTGGAGTGCTAATTAAAATAGTAAACCTATTGAGTATAATAGATTTCTTATGATGACAAGGACCTGATGCTAGAACTGGGAGGTAGCTGATGGAACTTTGGAATGCTTATTAGTAAACCCACCAAGTTTGGGCCCATTAGATTCGTCTTGACCAGTTCTATACATTTTTCATGATGACAAGGACCTGATGCTAAAACTGGGAGGTGGCTGATAGAACTTTGGAAAGCCTATTAGTAAACCCACCAAGTTTGGGCCCATTAGATTCGTCTTGACCAGTTCTATACATTTTTCATGATGACAAGGACTTGATGCTAGAACTGGGAGGTGGCTGATAGAACTTTGGAAAGCCTATTAGTAAACCCACCAAGTTTGGGCTCAACAGATTCGTCTTGACTAGTTATAAACATTTCATATTGATGTCAAGGACTGTCGAGGGATTTTAAAATTTTTAATTTTGTTATATTTGTAAATATTGATTATTGTGTTTACATTAATTGTAGGATTGAAGTTATAACTTTTCAAAGTATGGTACTTTTGTAATACATATTTGCACGCGATAGGATATTGCAAACATGCACAAATATGCACGTCTTTATGTGTTTGGACAAATAAATGTATCTCATTTTATCTCAATTTGACCTTTTGTATCATTTTGGTTACGTTATGTTGGCACATTTATAAGTGCAAGCTGAGTGCCAGGCCATGTTGTCTTGGTAGTTTGAAGAAGGCTGACATTTATAACGTAAGAGCTTCATAAATAATTCGCATAATTTTATATTTAGAACCTTCTTTGATATTGCTAAAAAGTCATACTTATTCTTATGCAAGCAGATATTTTAAATCTTAATCTTAAACGCAATAACGATGAGGCAGCCTGCATTCGAGCTGAAACCCATTTCGTTCTCTTCTAAAAGGAAAGCCATTTGAAGTCGCGTTCTGAGAAAAACTTGAAATACAACTTTTATCACGGAAACGAAGTAATATAAGTCATAAACTACGTATGTGATTATAACTTCGAAAAGTCGTTAGTATAGATTATTGGTTTTGTTTGTGTATGGTTTGGTTTGGCTTGATCAATTATTGGATCTAAATTAATATTTTCATCATTCTGCTGTGCGTATTCTTATTTTTTTGCGGTTCTTCTTCTATACGTATTTGTTGTCATCTCAATATTAGCGTTATGACATCCTATTTCACAATACAGTATAAACACCCGTTTCTTTGAATGTTGTCCTTTTTACTGCCTTAAAATGCACAGTTTTAGGGGAACGAGCCGCAGTAAAAAGTCAGTACGATCATTAACTATACAAATTTATAAGAACTATAAAGCAAAAATTATTCACAAATTTAATTAAAATGAACTTGCGCACCGTAGCAACTCGCGTAGCGTGGCAGAGTAGCGGTGTGGCGACGCCACGAGCTACGCTACGGAGGTGCTGGCTTGACGTCACCGACGCCGCGACGTCTGGGCGCCGGCGTCTACCCGCTTCCCGTCACATCTACTACAGCTACAGATGTTGCCTATAGCCGGGTTTTGGACCATTTTGATAATGGATAGATGTTCATTAAAACTAATGTTCGAATTGTTTCATATTGGGGACCAATAACTTATTTAAACTTGTACATTTAAATAGTGTACGTGAACTTCCAAGGCGACCTCGCCTTGGTGGGATAAACCAACAATATAACGATAAACTTAATGCCTTACGCTGTCTGTATCAGGCAACCAAGAGTGGTGAAGAGATAACATAGCAGGTGTCTTATTTTAATCGAAGAAAGAAAAAGAACATATTATAAAATTACATAAAATAAACAGTAAACTAATCATACATACTTTGGTACAAATCCAAACAGTATTTTTTTAATGAGTATATAATAAACTAAACTAATTAGTAGTTAAAACCATGTAGCATGTTCTGCAATAGACTAATGAGCTGCAGTATCCTGCGTGTACCGTTGACGCAGCTAATTGATTGGCGGCAAACTATTTGGGTTACGCATCATAACACGGATTTAGCTAATTAGGACAGCATACATAACAATATGACGTGTTGTTATTACAACTATCTGTATCAGTGGGGGTAGCCGATTGGAGTTCAGTTTTATTTTAAGAGCGTTCCAGGCCTCGGGGTTCCTGTTAGACAATTCATGGCCACAGTAGGCTTCGACCCTCTCCTTGTGTCGCGCGTGTAACACTACGCGCCGTCGACGACTCGGGCTCGGTCCGGCCGGTTACCGGACGGCAGTCAAACTACACTTAAATCCGATATTATTCCCACACAAGTCCACAAGCAACATTAATTCCAGCCTCTTTAATATTAAACCACACTCAGTTAATAATTAAATTCAACTGTTTTGATGAAGCAATTACCAGTTGATTGTCACGGCGCTTCATTCCCATTACAAATTCAATAAACCATCCACCATGAAATTGTTTTATCTGGTCTACTTTAAAATTTCATGGAGCAATAAAATCCAATAAGTTGTTGAATGACCCTCCGTAGATAGGAACTTTATGATTTATCTGAGATCTGCCATAAATCGAGATAGAGAGGGGTCTAACCTTGGCAAAAGATTGTACGCTGCATTGATCAATTGATAATTGTATTTTCTTTTTTGTGAACACATACTCTTCTGGATTTTCGGAACATAAGGTTTATTATACTTGCTCAGGTACCCACAAAACATAAGCCGCAAGAAGTTCTTTCTTATTCAATTGTCAGTCTAAACCACAGATATAGATAGACATAGATAACGCAAGCATCACGATCTGTATGAAAACCAAGCGTGCCATTTTTTGACTACCTATTATGACGTCACAAGCACTATTTAGTGAAGACGCCGCCGCGTACGGCGTCCCCCTCGCTCCACCCCCACACCAACAGCACAATTAACCATTTTTAACTTTTAACTGCCGTCCGACTAGCGCTGTACTCCGATGCAGAAATGAGCGCGAAAGTGACCACTTACGATTTTTGTACGTAAGCTAGGCACGCGAAGTAGTTGCTCTTGCGTTATATATAGGTATATCTCTATCTGTGGTCTAAACGTTGTCGGCCGACACCTCGAAGCGTCAACAAACAGCTGTTATCTGATAGCTGAACCCCCTTTGTAATTGTTTTCTGAGATTACGCTTGGCACGAATCATTCTACTAATGAAAAAGTTTAACGACCGCAAACGTTCACGATTGAGGAACCCCAAGCTGAGGACTTGCTGGAGTTTCATTTTATAAATAAATTAAATGAGAGGCGTGTCATTTTGAAAGATTTGTATTGATGTAAAATAAAAATGAAAGCGTTGAAATAAAATAAAACTACTGCATCTGGATGCAAGTAGCGCTTTGAGAATATTTGAATAATTATTGTCTTCCTCTTTTACGAAGGTGGCAATACGAAATTTTTATTCTCAGCGGAAAGTATAATAAAACTAAAATAGTAAAAAGATCGCATCTTTAAGAATATTGTATAGGTAACTAAACCTCTAAACAAGAAAATAAAAACGAACCCTCGCCACCAGGGAAGCATAAATGCGCAGCGTTTATCCAATATGCATCGCCGAAGACCGGAGCAAGGTAACGATCGTCTCGACAAAAACGTTCACACCTGCCACTGCCACGTGACATCCGAGTTCTTGCCATGGAAATCTACCCCATAAAAACGTTTTCCATAAATAACCCCTTTCAAGGTTTCGTTATTGTGACGTTTTACGTGTCTCTAGTAGTAACGATAGTATAAGTGGGTAAGTATGAATTCACGTATGGGGGAAATGGTTTGCCATACCGTCTTGGGGAGCTTTATGTATTTGTTACCCTATAAAAATATTATTACAAGTTGTGACGATCAAATTACTAATCGAGTACCGCATAAATGTTCTGATTCGGGACCTTTTACCCAGCTGACATCTCAAAGTTTGGGAGCTGTACAAATGGCAACGTCTCGTGACGATCGTGTCTGTAGCCCGACAGCTTAACTTAACACCCTCCTTGCGTCATGTCGCCCTGGTACCCGGTGCACTGAACCGTGTTATTCGCTGTACAGATTAATTCAAACTCATTTCAGGAAACGAGAAAAGGATCAACAGAAATAAGATCTCAGGGATTTATTATGGTATAGTATGAGTATCTGCGGGATTTGTTTGTTATTCAGGTTGTTCGTAGTTGTTTGAGTGTTTATGTAAAAACTGGAAATGTAATTAGAAATTAATCTTACTGAAATAACTCAAACTAAACTGTTTTGTCTGGTTCAGTATTTTCATAATAAGTGAGTGGGTTTGAAATAGAGGTGTAGGCGTAGCGGTCTGCGGGAAAAGCAATTTATTGTACAAAAAGAAATGTTGCCGAACACCCCACGCCTCACAGAGCTGCCTGCAAATAGCTTCCAACGATTCGACTCACGTTCGAGTCACATAACATATGAATTAGGTAGGAAACGCTCTTAATCTCATCATTGAACTAAACGATAGCCGAAAAGGATTCTTTGTTTAATGGAAAGCTATTTGTGTCGTAATAGCAAAAATGATTACAATACTGGATCAAGTTAAACACAGCATAAATCTTTGTGAACCGGGTTCTATGCATTATTTACTGGCGGCGAACAAAAGCGTAAAGTATTCAAGCTTTCGAGTTTGGAAGGGTTTCCCGGAACAAACAGAACGTTGTTTGTTCTGCAAAACTCATAGGAACTGAAACATCTATCTATCATTAGGGGCTGGACCCGGCCCCAACTGTTTTACATCGGTTAATGTGTTATTGGGTCCCGTTTGGTAGTTTTGCTGTATACACCACACTTTACGATACTAAAATTTTGCTTGAAGTGGACATATTAGAAACAACTAATTTTAAGTTAGAAACAACTAATTTATGCATATATTAGTTTTAGAAAACAAGGAAAGCTGAATTTTTATTTGTTTTTCGCGTTTATTGACATATTTCACGCTTTCCTATAAAATGCAACCATAGTCATACACGTTTCCTATCAAATATCAAATTGCATCAAAAGTAATAAAAGTTGGAACGGGTTTTTGAACAGTGTCTCACAAACGGGGAGTTGTTCAACAAAAGACTCAATTCAATAAAACCCAACACACAAAATCTCCAAGGAACAATAAAAGCTCAACTTTGTATTCTTCCGAATATAGAGTACAATTCCCTCAAATAGCACAAGTTTTTGTAAACGTACGTGGGAACCGCGCACGGCGCCGTGGCTGGAGCAGGTTGCTAATGAAAATAATCTCGAAAGTTTTTTAATTATAGCGACGCGTGTGTAAGAGTTGGGCCACTGTGTACATGGCCGGACCAATCTCGAATGAGACGTACGCACGCCGTATAAAATATGATTAAGTGTATTGTTCAAGGCTGGGAGCAATAGTCCAATGAAACGATCTATCCGCTTCTGCGCTCTGAACTCTTAGTACTTGTGAGTCGTGATACGAGTTACGAGCATGCGATAACCATAATGTTGTAAAACCACGTATTTTATGAGCCACCAATGAAATTCAACCTTTCGCCATAAATTCGTAAGACAGTCAATACATAAAAAGACAACGACATTAATAACATGTTTTTACGACGACAACACATAATTTAAAATAATCATGGTTCCATAAAAATGTTATTAGGAAGTAAAGTCATCGCTGACGAGCGAGTAGCGATGCCATGCTGTGCCGTTTCACAATATTGTAGGTGGTCACCAGATAAGTTTTGGAATATAGCTTTATTTATACAGCCTTTGAAAATAATTACCATCATAGCTAATAACACTTATTCATTTATAGAAACCAATCGTTAAAATACTGTTACAATTGTCCTGCAAGATCGAAGTATGACGAGTTCCGAGCAGGTAACCACTAGGTATCGTTCGCTCTTGCCTTGGAGCCGATCCTTTATGACTGTCAAAAGACCAAAGTCACAAGCTCCCAGATCTGGACTTTACGGAGGATGTTTTTTCTCCGACATCTTAGAACTCAGATTCCTTTTATGTCAATATCAGCAGAAGGATTATCATGGTGAAAATGTCATTTATGAGCCTGGCCTTTTCTTTCAGGTGGGAAACTGTCCAATGACTCCTCTTGTTCTGGAGCACATTTCCACTTATGTACTTCAGTTGCTCTTCATGATTTTCTCCTCCGCTATCAAAAATTTCCACGGCCTTAGTGACTTTGGACAGAGCTTTCTGACGTTTTGGATAACTTGAGGCAAACATTATTTCGCAACGGAAAGCCGTAACTGCATACAGATTTCCCAACATTATTCTGCGTGAAATTCGTCGTGTGAAAAATAAAGCGATTATCATCTTTTGTACCGATCGAAATTTTCGATTTTGAATTGGAGCAGGCTCGTTTTCAAACAACCACATTTTGTTATTGTTTTTAGAGGATATCTACATCTAAATAGTATCTAGATTTTATGACGATATTATTAGCATAGTTAGAATTAACATTTCCTTACACCAATTTATCTACTCAGCATATCTTTTGTTTTTCTTCAAAATTATGGGGCATCCAAAGCGTACATTTTTTTTCACTCAATTATGTAATATATATTGTGCAGAATTTTGTGAATGCTTGGTATACTAATCTGCAGGATTTCTCCTATCTGCCTGTAAGTTAATCGACGATCCTCTCTTATCAATCTTTCTTTAGTTAAAACGTCCAGAGGAAGTCATGACCTCGATGTACCAATATCACCGCGACTGAATTCCGAAAATCGCTGAAAAATCGTTGCACAATGAGGGAGATAAGTAAATACAGAATTTATTTCTTCCACAAATTGATCAAACTAAAGTTGCCGACATAACAGATGACCTTTGGCACCGGAAGGTTCTGGAGTGACGATCGCGTAACGGAAGATGCAGTGTTGGAAGGCCTCTACAAGGTGGACCGATAACCTGGAAAGGGTTGCGGAGTCCGATACATGCGAGATGCACAAGACCGTTCATTGAGGCGACACTTGGGGGAGGCCATTGTCGAACAGCGGACGTCTTTCGGCTGAAATGAATAAACTGATTTATTCAGACTGCGCGAAGCTAAACCGAAAAATTATTCATTTGCCCGTTGAGTTTAAGGGTCGTCGTTTCAAATGTTCCCAAAGCCCTAGCGGGCCTCTTCAGTATTACTGATATCTCTTTGAGGCGTGTATGGAGCACTACGCGTCATCAACTTAGGTTTGGAGGTGAAAACTTCCCACTGCTTCTCACTCCGAACCACTGCTTGAAGAACCACGACGGTGCTCTGCTCTAGCTATGCAGGCTTTCACTGTATGCTCCACTTTGTCCTCCAGGCGATCCGTACAATGGTGATCAAGACGTTTCTTCCACCTGAATCTAAAACAGGAACTTCCTGAACTTGCTATGTCCGGTGAGGACTTACATCAGGCGCAATGCGACACCGCCGTCGTACTCCCACCCACTCCTCAAACAGGGAACTTACTGCTGCGATTGTGGTGTGCTCAACCGTTAATATGATTAAGTTTCACTCCCTAATAAAACTAGACTCCTACAATTTAAAATCTTCAAAACTTATAGACAGACCTTTTATTTTTAAGGTCTTTACTTAATTAAATCAAAGAAATTAAGAAGTGTAAAAATTATTGAACTGGTTGTGTTTACATGCTTGACCATCACTCATTACTTGATAGAATTTTTTTTTAAGACTGATTTTAAGTCTTACACCAATTCTCAAGGAGCAGCATTGTAATAAAAGCTGATATAATAACGGGTACAGAGCAGTCGATCACCGACATCTGTTTCTTGACGACAAACTTTTCTGATACATCAAACATGGACGGTTTCCCGAGCTGACTAATCAAACTCAATCATTTCAGTTGCGTTTAGCCAAAATTTACAAAGTTGCCTTCTATTGACAGCTCATCAGAGTTGCCACAACTTGAGATTACTTAGCAGCAAATTAGTAATAAACCGTTTTATGGTCGTAATTAGGTTTACGAACGTTCTGCTGGTACTTGTGTTTATTTGCGGTGAGCCCGAGTTGTTGATATTACTAGTTTAGAGTAACAATCCTGTATTACGCCGACATTGCCGTCGAGCTGCGAGCTGAAACTTGCAAATGTACTCGAATTGAATTGAGCTAAATCGTCCGTTTCATGCATTTCCGAGAATTGTTAAGATATCATAATCGAGCTAATGAATGAAACGAAATTCACTCCACTGAACCCATAAAATGGCCGTCGTCGCTGCAATTTAAACGAATTTTCTACTAAGTATTGGAAAATAAATGTAGTATCGTGAATTTATTACAGCGTCTACGATTCCACGTGACTACGCACATATAAATAGAAAATGCAGTTGTAATTCTGTGTACCAGAAGCTCATAGGTAATTAGGAGGTCTTAGTTGTAAGTCTTGAACGCCAAGTCAGTAGCGTTAATTGAAAGCAACCCGCCCAGACTGGCGGGCAACGGCAAACAACTTTAAAGTTGAAACTGTTAGAGCCAGAGGCAGATAAATGTTCCACGATCCGAGTGCGATTGCCAACGGCTAAGAGCACACAGAAATTGATAGTTTCGGGTTCAAGTGAGCTTTAGTTTGAAATATATTTATAAGAGGCGCATGTAGCTTAGTCCAATTACATACCAGTGAGTTACAATGCGGATTCTAATAGAACTAAACACTGCTTATAGTGTTACCTGTATTATCTTTATATAAGGAAGGACCAAAAACTTTTTTTTTTAATAAAGAGATAATATATAATGTGATCAAAGAGTTATACATAACGCTAAGTAGTCAATATCCCAAAGGATCTTTCTCTTGTGCCTCTTTCTAATGAATAATTCAAGATAAAAGATGTTGTTTACTTATGAAACAAGGAAATAAGCAGGTCATAATAAATTAACAGCACAAATGGAAAATTAATAAGGCTTTTGGTAAACCCATTATTAAATCAGCAACAAAGAAATAGAATTGAACCTTCCTGTTTAATGTGCAATAAGGATGCGCGAATATTATTTCGGATTCCACATCTTTTGTCACGAAACCTTTTATACCAGGATAGAATAAGTGTGACGGGGATAAGATCACGCACGAGCATTGTTTGTGAGCCACATAAACGGCGCACAACAACAATGGAACTCCTTAAAAAGCCCGTAAATCTGAGTTGATGCGTGCGCCGCGTTAAATAAAGACTAGAGAGATGTATAGCACGTGAACACCTCATAAAAATGGTGATTTTATTGGGGTCGCACATGTTGCGAAGAGGTGGAGCTTACTGGCCAGGTGGACGGCACACAATAAATAATAACGGCCAACAACATACACGACATTTCTAAAATCCTGACTTCGTCTGACCAATAAAAGTAATCATATTAAAACTTATTAGATTCACACAAAAAAAGATAAAACATCAGGAGTGTTTTCAGGTAAAACTTAAGTCAAAGACAGCCTTAACTTCACTTAGAAAACTCATTTAATTACTGGAATGTAGCTTCACTACGGTAGATTGAAAGAATTCGTAAAGTTGCAGTTTCGAAGAAATAAGAAGAAAGTAAGACACTAAACGCCGATTCACGCGCCCTAATTGAAACAAACTCAGCTCAAAGTTATTCGTTCACAAAGGCGGGTGCCGACTGCGCCGCAGCAGAACGCGGCGCGCCGTGCTTTACGTAAACCTTCATTTTGCCGCGTTACACCCGCGATGATTTACTGGAGCGAATTTTTCGTGACCACGATCGCACTCGCTCTCGTCTAACAGTTGCTGAATCGAGTATTACTCTCAGATGCCAAATGCGGATCGGATCTATTATGTGCGCTGCGGTGCGCCCGCATCTTTACAGACGAGATCGCTCAAATTACACTGACTGTGCTGAGCGCGAGCGGTGGAAAATAAAAGAAAATTATCGTCCATCTCCAAAATGAATACTCCCCGGGGTAGTAGCGAATTATCTCCATAAATAGTGTCAGACGATGATTTATACAGGGTGTCACGCTTCGAGAGGCCGCAACGTGACAAATGAGGTCCCGCCGCAGCACGCCCTCATCACAATTTTACACTTAGCGGTGGCGGCGGCTCGCCGCGGAGCACCATGCGCGTATATTGTCATTATCCCCAGCGCTAACAGCTTGCTCCTCGTCAATGTGAGCTGAAAGATGGCCGATATTGAAATACTTGTTTTTGTAAGTGAAATTGTTCGCCGGGGGCAGATGTTACCATGAGACGCTGAAGAATTCCGTTCAAATGGAGGGCGTGCGCACTCAGCTGTCAAAATGATTACTGGCACATGTCGGCTAGGTGAGTCTAAGTTCAAGCAATATTGTTTTGTTCATTCACACGAGAAAGTCATGACAAAATGAAATGACTAGTACCGGGCGGCGGCCGATGTGAACCGAACATGTTATTATTGTGTTCACCTCCTCAGTTGCGACCCTTTCTAAATACTTACTGACTGTTCAGTAATTTGTCGCCGCGTCGCTTTTCACAGGTTTGCTGACTGGGCGCAACAGATTGCTTCTTATAATGAATAGTTTGACAGCGCCCACTTCAGCATAAGCGATCTAGAAACCCAATTTTCATCTCATATTAACCTGAAGTAAAATATTCGCGACACAGAGTCAGCACTGCAGTACACCTGCGAGCTACATATAGTACATTAGAGTCCAGGTGCTACGCATCTTCATGCAGTCCCAATTGCTAGGACATCTATAATTCAAACTACAAGAGAGCATAAAACAGGTAAACATCATTTTGTATAACGAAAATAATAATGAAAATTAAATTAAGACAAAAAGCTTTTCTACTCAAAACCTTTAAAAGTAAGCCTAACTAATGAAGTACCTACAGAAATAGTGAAAAACCCAACCCAAGTTGATATTCAAAAAAGATAACCATAAGAAACAATTGGGTTTGGATAGACAGCTGATTTTTTAAAATCTGATAACAGTTCTCAGGTAAAATAGGACAATCCCTCTTTTTAAGATGTTTTGTCAAGCAGCACCTACGTATTTTATAGAAATATTAAACGGAGTTCAACCAACTACGTTACTTTTAAAACGAAAATACATTTAAAGTAAAAATCATAGTTGATTCATTCTTCAAGTTACGGGTGAATAAATCTTTTCAGCCTGCTCAGACTTGCCAGTATTTTGAGCTTTAACTCGTCTGTAAGTAGTCTGGAATTCGTGAATAAAAATTAATAAAAAGATCTTTGAGAAGTGATGTTTTAAATTATGACATTAATAGCTGACGATTAATTAATCACAGTCGCTTTTTAAACGTCACTGAGTTCAATCTTAATTAGGTGAGTGATCGTCCAGATCTCAGATATAAACATGTTTTCGCAATGAATAAGCAGAAATGTGTGCCGAACACAATCTGCTGGAATATTGTATCAGCTGATATCCAATTACTTTTAACATCGACTTGAAATGAGAAATCTTTTTCTACGCTTTGCTTGAGTTCGGAAATAAGGACCAATTTTCGGCAACCGAAATAGGTTTTGTGACTTTTTTAAAAGTAATCTCATAGGCCTTCCTTTATCACTTTTCCCCACTGAAAGAAACCTACAAAAATTCAGAAAAAAATATATAGATCTAAGAATCTATACAAAGAAACAGATTTCTCTTTTGGGTTTTAGAAATCTCTGAATGTGTAAGTTTTGACAATAAATGTTATTTCTAACATTGACACGTATTTAGAACTAAAATGGCATTGAATTTATATCATCTTCTGTTAGAATTTCGTTTACGTGTTGACAAGAGTGTTTCACTGACTAGAGCCGCAGACTGGTTAACTAACCTACACGTGGTAAGCAATTACTATCTTATTAGCATGTTAGAACTAGTTAAATTCGACAGATAGAATATCAAAACACAAGAGAAACTAGGCTACCGTCTCTAACTAGAAACACAATTCCATGTTCAGAAATAGTATGAAACTGATACGATTGGACATGCGGAGCGCGGCTAACAATTTATATGAAATGCTGTGTAGTGTTACATACGCTGCGCTGCAAGAAGTTGCCGCGGCAACGCGCGACGCGCCGCGACGTCGCGCGGCCAGCGGGCTTTATTTCACGAGCCAGCGAATGCAATTCCCGGGATCCGATATCGAATGGAACGACACGTCGATACGGATGACGATCGCTAAACGGCTTTGAAGAATATGAGGATATTTGCCACGGACCAGCTCTCAATTTAGCATTATTCTTCGCGCGGAATTCACTCAATATTGTACTGAAAAAGGCTGATAAATTGGCTTTTTCGTATTTCGGAAAATGTATTAAATGAAATGGCAAAATTTTCAAGCAATTCATGTTTTGAGTTAGAAAAGCATCTAACTCACTAATGAAATAATAAAACGTTTCTAAGAGTAAATTTGAAATGAATAAACAACTAAAGCAGTGTTCTCTAAAGTTCCAATGTAGTGCTCCTAACAGATATTATTATTTATTAAGGAATAAGTCAACTGAATTATGCTATTGAATTGTTGTACAATGAAACTCTCTCTTGTGTTTACTAAAAACATTTTACACAAAACGTTTATTACGAATTGAAAAAACTCCAACAACGTTATTATTAAAACGAGATGATAATTTGTGAGCTCGTTTTACACAATTAAAATATTACATCGTAAATATTGAAATAACATTTTTTTCGCGCAATCAGCATTTTATAATGAAGGGAAAAATCACGATATTGAAACAAGAAACCAATTAATTTCCGCTGATTGGCAACGATTTGAATACCTGCTAACAAGCTACGACGAATAAAAACAAAAAAGCAGCAAACGAAGGATTCTTTACACAAAAAAGTTTATCTGAAATACATTCCATTTGACTGAGTCTCCATTGAGAAGATTTATACCAACTTGTAGGTATATTTAAGATTTTCTTGTTTAATAAAGCGTTCAATCACGTCCTCTGGCCGCGACGCGCCGCGCGCCGACGCGGGCGTGGATCGAAACGAAATAACGCAAACGTATATCCATACAGTAACAGTTATCTGTACAACAGTGTAGTGGAACGCGGCCCGAGCGAATAATTTCGTAAAACTATGTAAGTCGGGCCCCGCGCGGGACCGCTTAGAGATGTGGCGATATCGCTTCGCGTTTATTACGCCCTGATATTCCCTTTATCTCGCCGTCTCGTTACGAACGCGATCCACTTACGATACGACAATCGCGAGTTCCTTCGCAACAATTCACATTATCGTAAATTTAAAGTACAGACATTTGCAATTTATGAGATGCGAATTCCAAAATCGTCGCTAATGTGAACATTACTCCATTGTATTCAGGACTATTGTACCTCAGAAGTGCTCCGCCGTCTACAGCTAATTTCAAATGAATGTCCTTCTTAAATGTAATTCTCGTGTGTCTCGGACACGTAATGGGCCATTTTCAGAACTTACAGCTGTGTGGGATACTAGATTTTTTTAATAAGTCCTTCAATGTTCATTATTAAAGGATGTAGGTTCTCGTGGGGTTACAAACCTACGTTGAATCGAAAATTTCATCAAAACATACCTGTTTAAAAAAACAATCCTTCCTTTCGTCAGGTCCGTGTTTTCCTGAAATTATTTGTGCAAATAATGACTTTGTGATTTTTCAAGCCACACATGCGTGCATTTAACGAGGCGGTTCTTCTCCGAAGCTGAGCGACCAGGCTCCCATGAGACCGCAGCAAACACATTTACCAGTAGGTACAGTTTACATAGGACTTCGGATCGCTAAATTAAGCAAAAGGTCGGTCGAACAAAAACAAGAATTTGATTAGCATTTGAACCAGTTGGACCAAGTTCAGCTCAGAATACAGATGAGACACGCTATTTGTCTACTTATAAAAATATTTTTAGTAGACACAAGAAAATACAGTCGAGAGTTTACCATCACCGGGATAACATAATATGATATCGATTAATGGATGTTCTAAAACCCTGATTCTTGAGGCTACATTTGTCTCAAAATAGATTGTTTACATGTTTACCCAAACAACTAAACAAGATACACAATGGAACGTGATTGAAAATGTGTTTGAGATAATTTTTGTTTTCGGTTCAAAGACTCTGCTCAGTGCTGCCGAATAAATAAATGACGACAATATAACAAAAGATCAAAACAATGAGAGATAAGGAATGTTATCTATACTTAACAGTACTTCTGTGTCGAGCTTTTCCCCGGAGAGCATAACCGGGGGAAGGTAAGAAAGCACTTAAAAGAACGCTTGTCAAAGTCAATCAATTGTCGCTGACGTGTGGGCAACAGTGGAGAAACAAATTGTTTCCAATAACGTAAAGTTTGCAATAGTTCCTTCCCTATGCCTCACACGTTGGTCGTTTTTTTGCTATCATTTACAAAAACACTGGAGATTTTATTTAAAGAGTCGGTGAAAAAAATATATGTTTATCTTCAGTTTTTGACTATGTTATCTGAGAACTTGATTTCCAAAATTCGCTTGAAAAACAACTCCGGGTTTTTAAAGGTTCTAGGTTCTACGTTATTAATTAATTTATGTATGTCTCTGTAAAATATTATTAACAATAATCAATGCAAAATATTGTTGTTTTAGATATATATATATATTATATTTTGCAATAAATTACAAGTAACCGCAAAACAGTGAACGCGCGTTTTTTTTACTTAAATTTCATTTATTTATATATATATACTATTAAAAAAAACTTTTATATATATAAAATATTATTAAAAAAAACATTTAAAAATATAAAAAACGACTACTGGACTACTATAGTCCACCGGCATCGGGAACGGGTTCCAAGCTACCGGGGTTCAGGGCTCCTGGGAGAGGAACCTCCTAACAATGCGCGCTGTGTCCAGGAGTACCTACTGCTTTCTGGATCAAGCCTTTGATCCAACAGCCTAACGAGAGAAAATCCTCAAATGAAATCTTCCGCTCTTGGGCGGAGCGGCAGGGTGTGTCAGACTTTTACTGACAAAAACCCACTCCTGTTCCTTCTTTACCCTTCATACCAGGGCCGAGTTTTCCTTTCAGAAGCGAACCCATGGTCCCAGTAGGCTTCGACCCAGGTTCCATTTCCGGGCAGCGGTGATTCTTATGAACAATCCCACGATAATATGTGACTTTACGGATTCATGCTTGCTTAATAATATACGTAATATAAGCCTATTTTCCTGTAAGTATAAACAAATAAATACAGGAAAAAATTTAAACTACCCATTCATTCAACTCGAATTAAGAGTAAACTCGTAGTTCAGAGCGCGCTACGGCGTAGCTCAGTGCTACGGTGCCTACGGCTACGGATTCTCTTCGTACTGCTCTTTATGTTTTATGTGTTCCGTGTATTCCAACATTTCTGACTCAAACATGTAATTTTTAGTCAGTATTTTTAAGCATATCTCTTTATCATCGCCATTCGACTTTTTTCTGGCAGGAAGAAAAATTGAGACTATTCAAAACTCTACGCAAACCTAACTTCACTTCTTCTCACTGAAATCGAGTATCGTATTCGAAGTCATAATAGTTTCGATAGCTGGCCATTTTCGCAACTTACCGTTAACTTCACTCGCATAAGTTTGCACTACGATAGACTTGCACATTGTTATCTGACTTTCAACGTCTAGTCGTGTAGAATCCTACACAATGTGCTCGCTTTTTAACCACATCAACTCTCCTAGTTTTTGAGCACAAAATTATATTTCGAACTCGATCTGTTATTTTAACATATAAAATTTACTGCGCTTCATTTCATTGGCAAACCTTGAGTTTGGACTTCCGGATGTTAGTCAATGTGTGCCATATAAAATATTTGTCAGTGAGGACAGGGAGAAAACACATCTATTCTTCATAAATGCATAACACATCACATAAACTCACATATTATGTCCATGCATGAGTTTATGTTTTAGAGCCATGGGCAACTCGTAAAAACTTCATAAAAAAAGTATTAAAAGTATCTTTTATATAATCAACAAAAATAGCTTTCTGTCGACAGTTATTCGTCAAAGCATTTAGCTATCAGGTCGTTGGCAGAAACGAAAACCGGCACAATGAAGTCAACATTCCATATATTATGTCGACTGTCTTGTCTATATCTGCTTTTCTCAGGTTTCACGAAGTTGTCATGTAAGATGTTGACATCGATTTATTTCCTGAGCACGCTGTATCACTATACCCGGCTATATTAACTATTATTTATTGCCAACAAGCAAGAAAAGTCTTGTCAGTAATAATAGCCGATCCCAGTAGTCATTTTTGAGAACTGATTTGGGCACACTTGTAATACGGTAGCTCAGAATCCACTACTTTGCATTTTCAAAGCAAGTGGCTGGTGAACAGTTTTAGCCACTTATGCTTGTGCAAATACTTGCCGATAGCCAGATGGGAACAATTGGAGATAAGATGTTGGATGGGCACACGTGGAACTGACACGCGTCTACCGCCCCGTCCTTCGTTGTATGTCTCGGATACATATTTATCAAGTTAACTTCGTCCATAATCACACAAACAAAACCTTCAGTTTCTTCGAGAAGATCACCAAAACGTAGCCAAACAACAGCCTAATAAAAGGGTCATATTTTTTTTTAATTACAGATATTGGTCAAGTTGTGGACGATTTTGTTTAGGTCGCTCCCAAGCTGCCACCGAGACACCCATCTCTCTGGAACATGCGATTCTGCAAGTATCACTAGACTGCAGCACTCTCTGATTCAAGAAGTCGATACGTTTTGTGAGGGTTTATTCCAGTCCCCGAAACCGGCCGCCTCACGAAGCGCATCACCTTGATTGTGTATTGCTCACTCTGAAGTCGTGTAGTTTACCTTGGCGTCTTTAATATGCCTCTCGATTCTGAATTACCTAACTGGAACGACAGGCTTTGGTCGAGTAGCCCCATCACAACTTGATAATTGTACATTAACAATACATAACGCAACGACACCGCACTACAGGATGGAGTATCAACTAGATCCTCGCTTCTCTTAGGCGGTGTTTAGTGTGTGTTAGGCGGTGTTGGGCGTTTCGTCGTACATTGCAGCAGCGGGCCACGTCGTCGCTCGCGCAAACTCAAACATATGGCAATGTACGACGGACCGCCCGACGCGCCGCGCAACGCACCACGTCTCCGTAATCGACCACTTAAAGAAATGCTAAAGCAATGAGTCCAGGGTATACGCCACACGGCAAGCTAGCATCTTATATTTTTATGCACAGGAAGTGAAGTAAACGAGTTTCGGCTGAAGTCGATGTAAGGCACTCGCGCATCCTCCAGTACGATCCTCAGTCGATTATTACACTGGCTATTTTCTCTGATCAGATGATCAGAGAAAATTTATCAACATCATTGGACCGCAGCGGGATTCTATCATTACTATTAGCTGGTGGTATCACGGTCTGTGTCGGACTCGAGATGATATGGTTGCTCAGTACTTCCATGCGAAGCCTACCAAGTATAGTTTGAGGGCACGCTGTAGTTATTTTGGATAACCTGCACCTGATCCAACAATTTTTGGGTTAAGATGACGAGGGTTCTAGTTCCTGGTAGAGACACGGTGCACCGTGAGATTAGCTCTTCCTCTGTAGACCCGTAAAATGCTCGCATGACGTTTTCGTTCATATACTGAGCCCAACACAGGTTCGCACACTACCACCGACAGCAGGGATTCGGGGCCGGTTAGCCCCAAGTCCTAAATTCTTCGGTGATTGTCCTTTTGCACAAATTGTTTGCTTCCAATTTATTTATTACGTAGTTTGGCTAAGATATTGAAAAGTTATCTTGTGACCTATTAGGTACTATTATTCAATATTTTGAAAAGGTTCTAATAAAAGCACTTCCCTAACCAATGAAAAAGAAATCGCACATACATAAATCCAAAATTAAACAGCCCTCATACACGTCATAATGACACGTATTCACAGCCTACAGAACGTAAACGCTTTATTTACCTAAATCTATTTACACACAGTAAATAACCGGTGCAAACAAATATACAAACATGTCAATATTCGTTTGGCTCCCGTATACAAAACATATTTTTTCCATAGTGAACAAAAGGGTCTGGCTCCATTGATATTAATAAATTTCCTTTTAGGGCGCGTGACACGCTCGCTGTGGGTACCTGTGTATGTATATCTACTGTCATCATCGAAGACGTATTAAGTCAGGTGCTGCCTTGCCCTCCCCTCCCCTCTACAGCCTCTCCGGCCTCCTCCGAATGCTCACAAATTAGCCACGAGCCACTGGGTCCCGATGGGAATCCGTCGGCTCGCAGCCCCTCAAAAACGACAGAGAAATAATAAAATTATTCATTACTGTGTATCTTATTCGTCAGAATACGTTCTTACAGTAAAATAAGCATTTTAGGTGGTCCTATTAAATTTTAAACTAGATAGTGGTATTATAAAATTAGAGAAGACAAATATATGACGTCATTTAATTTTTTAATCAAAAAGTAAAAAAATCAAATGGGTCGTGACTACTGTTAAGAGTTGGAGTCAAGGAAAAGGGATTTCAGTCTTTTGTATCGTATGTGCGATTTCTATATTAACTTGTTGCCCTTTGTTGAACTCCTTCAAGTTGTTGAGAGCCTGGTACAATGGGCTGACGCGCACCCTAGGGAGATCCCGAGTTTGCTTTGGACCTCATTTTGAGCTCGATTCAAGACAATTGTTTTATTACAAGCAAAAGCTCCTAAACCAACACTGTTATATTGAGAAAAGGGCTTATTGTATTAATACAATATCATTTTAATTATATTATCTACGAGTAGGTATACTTATAAATGTTTTGTCTTGATGACCAAGTGACGGATCAACGCACAGCCTAAACCGCTAATCGTAAAGACCTGAAACTTGGAGGGTATGTTCTATGTACGTAAGTTTGTATTAAAAAAGCCGCTGGAAAGAACTAGTTTGTGTGCACCTTAGAGGGAGAAATAGCGGAAATAGAGCAAGTAAAGAAAAAGAAGAGTAAGTATTAAATATGGCAGAACATTCACAAAAATGATAAAAGCAAATTTTCTAAAGCATAAATATCTCGGCAATCTTATCGAATTTGCGTCGGTGTCGATTGGTGTATAACCGAGGTTTCCGAAAGAGAGCGGATCCGTCGCCTTTAGCGGGAATCGAATTTAGGACCCCGAGCTACCTAAATTGATTTACCTTACACCCTTCCAGCCGCGAGGTCACGCGGATTTCATAAAATCTCAACAAATCTCATTCTGGAATGGAATGCACATACGGCCACATATTTGTGTGAAATCAAAAACATTTTGAGTTATTTTAAAATAGATAGACGATTTGAGGATAAAACAGTAATTAAGTAATAATATAGCGTTTAGCGTTTATTTTTCTCCACCACATAATGCAAAATAACAATACTAACAATTCAAGTACAGTTACAATGAGTACATTTACATTATTGCTGTGGAGACTGAAGCCTGTACTAGGAAAATCCTGTGTTACAGGGCTCCAGGCCTCCAACTTACCCAAATTTGTTACAAGCTGTATAAATATTTACAAAAAGCGATAATTTTGGCTCGATGGAAAATAAATAAAAACAGTTTAAAGACTTAACTAATTCAATACAAAGTAACGTGTAATTGTGTGAATGCGCGTGTAAGTGTGTGTATAATAGTGTGTAATTATTGAATATATGGTGTGTGAAGCGTAATGTTTCGCTTATTATGAGGTCACCTCCAAGAGTTTCTCAGTTGCTTCGTTATCGAGAGATTGAAGCCAATTTTGGACCTTCTTTTTACAGTGGAATTTTGTTAAAGAATAGATAGAGATGGCTTTATGGACCTTATTGTAAAGGTAATCACCCAGAAAGCAAAAAAATCGACGGGTAAATCTGGTTTTGAAGGGTGTTGATTTACAAACAGTGTCTTTACGTCTCTTACTATGGATGTTGACAGGATTGTATGGAACTTGGGTATGCTTACGAATAATTGTATTTAAAATGAACAATTGGCGAACAGTCAGGACCTTGCACTCTTGATAAAGTTCCTTTGTTGGAAAAAGAAAGGAAAGCCTACGGCTAACTTTTAAGATTGCCCTTTGAGCTCTCTCTAACTTAAGTAACGATGTCTTTGGGGCTCCACCCCATGCCGTTATGCAATATGACAGAATTGACTGAACCAGTGCAAAGTAAACCGTGTCAATAGTTTTAGTTTCCGCCACATGTCGCAAGTTTTTGAAAACGAATATTAGTTTACGAGTTCTGGCAGTGAGTGCGTCTACATGTGGCTGAAAACTGAGTCTACTGTCAATCTGAACACCTAAATATTTAATAATGTCTGTTTTTTTGAGAGTGGGACATGAGCAAATGTTGTCCGTCAGCGAAGAGCAAATGTGAGAAGTTATTGAAAGATTTGTATTACAGGTGGTCCCATCATTTTTTATGGAGAATGGAATATACATTGTCTTAGACACATTAAGGGTTAGTCTGTTGTTTTTTAACCACTCTGCAACCATGTTAAAACCCAACTGGGCGTTCGCATATACTTCCTCCCATGAGTCCGCGTGAAAAAGCAGAGCCGTATCATCCGCAAAGGTAACTATCCTACCACCGCGCAGTTTGAGGTTGCAGAGGTCGTTGATGTAGGTCAAAAATAATGTTGGACCTAGGATACTGCCCTGCGGAACCCCATACGCGATGGCAAGATCATCACTGCACATATCACCTATCTTTACTCGCTGCAAGCGATTTGTGAGATAGTCAGAGAATAACCTTAGTTGCGTGCCTCTCACTCCAAGTCTCTCTAGTTTCTGTAATAGAAGCGGGGCAGAGACCGTGTCAAAGGCTTTTGCCAGGTCCAGAAAGATTGCCAGCACTTTTTGTTTCCCATCAAGATTTGTAGTTACAAAATTAACAAGTTCTTGGACGGCGTCACTAGTAGACTTACCGGAACGGAAACCAAACTGAGAAGGTGATAATAGCTCATTGGCTTCAAGGTATTTAGTTAGCCGTTTGTTTATTAACCTTTCTAGAATCTTAGAGATGGTTGGCAAAATGGATATTGGTCTAAAGTTATTGACACAGCCTCTGTCCCCCCCCTTATATATTGGGTGAATTTCTGCGAGTTTAAGAGCGTTTGGGAAAACACCAGTTGTGAAGGCAAGATTACAGATATGAGTCAGTGGCAGCAATAAAGTCTCTTTATAACGCTTCAAAAAGATAGCAGGAATATTATCGCGACCGATGGCACAGTCATTCTTTAGGCCTAAAATAACCTGTTCCACCTCGGACACATCAGTAGGAAGTAGGACAAATGATTTTGAGAAAGAGTTTTTTGGGTTTGACTCAAGGAGTTGATTATTGCTGGGTGATATTCCCTCAGCAAGACGCTTCCCCATGTTTGCAAAAAATGAATTAATGCCATCTATATCTTTCTGTGGATTGCTTTTAGATATAAGTTCAGTAGGTACATCCTTCTGTTTCTTTGTATTTGTGACAGTTTTTATTGTGTCCCAGAGCTTTTTATTGCTAACAGAGGCCGCCGCACTAATTTCGGATCTCTCATATTCTGCTTTTATTTTTTTCAGAAGAGCATTGCAGAAGTTTCTGTATCTTTTATAAGTAATTTCTAGCACTTCGTTTTGTAGATCTTGTTTTTTGAGTTCCTTAAGTTTTTGATGCATACTGTCACGGTTCCTCATACATTTTAATAGGCCTCTCGTAATCCAAGGCTTCTTAATTATTTTCCTGTTTGATGTCTTAGTCGTAGAAGTATTATTTGCAATTGCCAGATTCAGGACAGAAATAAAATAATTAGTGGCTGAATTGACATCACTATCGCTAAATATGGAGCTAAAATCGATTGAACTGATGTCATTATCCAAGGAATCATAGTTTATTTTCTTTATTGTTTGGGAATAAGTCTTACGGTTTCGAGAATTTAGTTCGATTGTGAAGAGCAGACAATCATGGTCTGTTATAGAGCTTTCCGCTACGTAACAGTATGCAGGTAGTCTTGTCCTAAGCATGATATGGTCTAAACATGTCAGATTATGCGTGGGATTTGTATGTGCTGGCAACATACCATGGGAAGCCAGCAAGTTTAAGTAAGATGATGAATTGGAGTCGGTATTATGAGGTGTAATGTTGATATTAATATCTCCTACTAGTATGATGTTTGAATAGACGGAATATTTTTGTAAAAGTGTATTTAAGGACTCAATAAATCTAGTAGTATTTCTGAAACCAGCTGGCCTGTAAATGGCAAGAACAATAGTATTTTCGTTCACTTCCAACATGAGACAATTGGCGTCTAGGACAACAGGCTCCTCTGACCGCAGTCGTATGGTTGGCTTGTGGTAGACAACCACTCCTTCATTCTGTGTCAAGTTGTTTACTGTGCTAAGGTATTCGTATCCTTGTAGTTGGGGAACGGAATGAGTACGAGGAAGCCAACATTCTGTTAGTACAACTAGGTCCCAGTCAGTTTGTGATCTTTCCATCAGTGTCATAAAACCAGGCAAATTACGACTAACACTTCTTATATTCTGACATATAATTTTAAATGAGTTCTGATGCGGATTTTTATTACAAAATGACTCAACTACACCGCAAGATGAAACTGCGACAGATATTTCATCAAGGTCATTAGCAATTTCTATTAAATTATTCATTTTTGAAAATTTAGTTCTTTAACGATGTCCGCCAAGAGTTGAAATAAGTGAGGTAAACATTCCAAAAATATATGTAAAAATGTCAGTCTAAACAAATCAATGGGGATTATGATGGAATAACTATTTGGGGCCATACAGCAGTAAGATTGGAAGTAGTTTGGTTCAATTATTTTGAATGAGAATGGTGAAAATAATTTTGAAAATGTATGAGTCGCCTTGTAAGCTATATAATGTTTAGGCCAGTGATAGTGTGTGACATGGGTTATTGTGGTTACATAACACATTGATGGGTCTTTGCCGATTGAATTGATTACATTTATAAGCTCCTTTTTTAGAAGTCGATTAAAAACACTATTTACGTTACCAGATGTTTTACAATTACACAATTTAACAAATGAAAAATAATTAGTTTTTAAAATAAGAAAAAGTAACAATAAAATATATTGCAAAATTAATATACATATACACACGATTATTAAATACAGTCATAGAGTCCCTTGTTCCTGTAGTTCAAGAAGGGATTGCTCCGATTTAATGAGTATTTGTTTGGCGCCTGCAATTTTTCTTATGAATATGTTTCCGTTTCTAATCCAACAAAAGAGGTAACCTTTGTTCTTCGCAAACTCTTTAGCAGCGAAGAAAAGATTTTTTGAACTGACGGGAAGATGCTCTGAAATATAAATCGGGCGATTCTCACCGGCCAGTCCAATAGTTTGTGTACTGAGGCGATCATCCTTTGGGCGCTTTTTATTGTAGTTGCGGACTGCAGCCAGTACCTCATTTTTAATCGAGACATTCGAGAATTCAGCTACAATTGGTCTAATGGCACCCGATTTTCCAGGAAGTCTGTAAATGTCGCGCAAATTTGCATTTTTGAGCCCAACATCAATCGTCGAGCCGACTTTATCAAGGATTGAGAGCAGGTCTGGCGCTTCTTCATTTTCCTTGACTGGTATATTACGGATTTCGACACTAGAAGGCCGTGAGAGACGTTGCAAGTCCAGAATCTTTGATTCTAGAGTTTGCACAGTCTCTCTGTACGTTTGTTTTTCTTTCTGTAGTGTGTCGATTTGTCGTTTCATGTCCTCGTATTGCTGGCTTATGAAGTTAAGTGATTTTTCAAATTCGACATTATACTTCTGTATCTCCAAGTTTTGCCGTTTAATCTCTGCTACCTCCGACACTAATTTATTCAGGCAAGAAGTTTGGCTTTCGCAAAATTTTGTAAGATTGGTTTCCTGTTCTTCTTTCCATGACCTAAGCATCTGTTTGATTTCGTCCTTAAAATCCTGACTCGGAGAGAAGCACGCCCGTCGCTTACTCGATCTCGTCGCGGAGTTGACGTCATTAGAGAGATTATCACTTGGACTACTAATGATTTCTGAGTCGGGCATGGTTGGCACTACCTTAGGAGTATTCGTTGGAGGCGAGCGCTGCATACGGGGCATCGTGGATAATACGCGCGAGAGGTAAATGGACCAAAATAGCTACGTTTATATAGGCAAGCACACAAAAGTTTTTAGCGCAAAAGCCGCTATGGAATACTTCACAAGCACAAAAAGTCAAGCGCAAAAAAAAATTTGGCAGAAAGTTACAAAAAAATAAAAATAAAAGCGACAAAGCCAACAAAAAAAGTTGCAGTTCATGAGGATCGAACTTGAGTGAACAGATTCGTCTGCTTAGAAGCGGCTGCTATAGCCACTCGTCCACGTACACTCGTATCAGCAGTTGCGAAATAGGTAATCAATTGGTTAACATTCACTGCTAATGAGCAGTGCGTAACCTTGACCAGCGCGTCACCGTTCCTTTCACTTTTACAAGTCACTTGTAGGTACAACACAACACTTTTAAAAACTGTACTTTAAAACTGTTTTGTTCCATTTACACGCAAAATCTTTTACGTAGAGACTTGTCTTTACATTACATCAATGATCACACAATCGTCCATGCAATTTTGTATGTTTTATGCTTGACAATTTACTTTAAAGATATTTAAAAAATAAAAACTTGCGGAGCACACAAAAACACGACTGCTCGCTGTGGCGGTTGGGCGAGGGGGGGAAGTATAAGTGAATGCACTAATAATACAGCATTTGAAAATCTGCAATACTACTAACAAGAACATTTACATTAATGCTGTCCTAGTCCTCAAGTTCATTACTAACTAAGGATTGTGGATACAGTCAGAAGCCGCTGAAACCTCGTCGCTGCATAATAATTTCACTCCTGACACCAAAATCCTTGATTACACCGAAAAGCCATTTCGCTACGGGAAGTAAACAACTCCCCAGTCAGATGAAACCCTGGTACCTGTCAGTGCTCGGCACATCATTATGTTCATTGACCACCATTGTAAATGTATTTGCCTTGTTCCGGCTTCGGGCAGCGAGCGATCATCGCATTGTTTGTCCGATGTTGCGCGCTATTTACAAACATGCATATATTCGATACGTGCGCTAATTGTAAGCTCGTAAACGATTGAATATTTTGTGCGAGTTAGATTGTTTAGACCAGGCGCTCAAGTATTATGATCAAGTTGCCTTATTAACTTGTGTGATGACCAGCAATGGTGCCTGCTGACGACTATTTTTACCTAGTAAGTATTAGCTATATTTAAGTATCAAATACATAGGTAGGTACTTTAAACTTTAACAGTAGATATTCAACTTGCAAACACTATGAATATGAAAACACGAAAGTTAATAGCTTGTCCCGTTACAAAACATCCTGGAACACTTTATCAAGCAGTCTTCCTGTTTACTCCGAGGTCTGAAGGCAGGAAGCGCTATGTTACAATACATTTAACAAGTACCAAGTACCAGGAGAATATGTTAGCGAAGAATGCGTTTTATGTGAGTCTTTCCAACCGATTGGCGCGTTCGATCTGGGTGGACGATCGATGGCTATGATCGATGTAACGATCGCAGCCGATCGTCCGGCGAGTCTAAACGATTGCGTGTACGTGCCTAAAGCTCGGAGGCTTGTGAATTTGTTACGCGCCACTACAGTCACGCGTGCCTATTTCAGCGGCCAGTGAAAACATACTCCGCTTTCGGTGTGACTAACTTGTTTGTGGAAATTATTTTATAAAAACACATGAAAAAATACTCTATAGATATTAGGGTGAAGCGAATTATTTTTTTATTATTTCGATACTCCTAGGTTATCAATGACCCATAGTCTGAAAAATGTTTGTACAAAGTTTCAATTTTGTGACAATATTACAGCCCTTTTCAGAATATTAATACTTGAAATGATCACAACAATCAATAGCTATGCATAGTACGAGTATGTATTTTATAGGATGGACCAAGAGCCTGTTTACTTTTCAAACAGGGATTAAAAAAAAACTAGACAAATTAGATAAAAACTATTTATTTATTACGAAAGTATACAATCAGGAGCTTTTTTTTATAATTTAATCCCGTGGAAGGTCGATTCGGTACATGACCGAAGACAACCAAACCAACCAACCAACAACAGATCATATTTTCATTTGCCATTTTTCCAGGAAAAACAGCAGAAAACAGCAGGCTTTTCCTAAAAAGTATCAGGAACTCCAGAACTATGCTGCATGCGAGTAGAACTCTAATTCTTTCATGCTCTGCTGGAAAATGATCTGCTAAGCTCACGGCCATCCAACCAACCATGACCAATTTGTAAGTAAACGAGTCAATGACCTTGTAGGTAGTTATCGGTCGTTGCGTACTAACTACTTACAGGTCATTAACCTCGCCCAGCTGACGTTTACTTAAAGAAATTAATTTTATACATGCGTAAATTAATTCGAGTTTTAAAAAAAGTATTTATTTTTTTATTTTACCTTTACAAATTCATGTACCGAGTCGACCTTCCAGGAGATGAAAACGAACAAAATTTAACGGTGCATGAACTATGGTTATTTTGACACTGCTGTAACTTGAAGCAAAACATTTCAATGACAGCTATACAAGTGGTTTTGCTTCCACCTGAATGGACACGTAAACAGATGAAATTACAGATATTGGAGTGACTCTAATTCTAAAATAGAACATCGAAACCCCCTGCATTCACCCGAGGTTACTATATGGGCAGCTTTGTCATCAAGAGGCATTTTTGGTCCATACTTTTTTTTTTTTGGGGATACGTTAAAAGTTTTTTATCAGTAACCCAGTGTTTCTTGAAGAATTAAAGGAACGTATTCGCAAGGAACTACAGAACATTTGACAAAACATCTGTAAAGCCGCCATTGGAAATTTCTGCTGCAGATTACAGTTGTGTCAAAATAATCATGGGTTACATATGCATGATGTAATGTTTAGAAAATAAAATTCCTGTTTGTATACATTCGTAACAATTAAACAGTTTTATCTAATTTATCTAGTTTTTCTAATCCTTATTTGAAAAGTAAGAAGACTTTTGGTCCACCATGTATAAGCATAAGCATGTACGCTTATATACGAGTAATAATATAATACATACTATGCACGGCAATTGATTATTTTAATTATTTTAAGTATTAATATTCTGAAAAAGTTTGTAATATTGTCTGAAATACAGTTCTATTTGCCAGAAGTTTTTTTTTTTAATTCATATCTGTACTGTGTCTAAAAAATAAATGATTTATAAAAATAAATGTCAATAACAGTCGTTAACAGCAATAACAACTGCTATTGGCATTTATTTTTTCAAACCATTTTATTTTTTTACGAGTGCATCTTTTTCATTTTCAGACTATATCATAGTCTGAAAAATGTTCGTGCAAAGTATCTAGTACCCAGGAGTATCGAAATAAAAAAAAAAACCCGGCAACCTATTCTATAGTCAAGCGCATGCCAGAAATGCTATTAGGAATATTGTTTAGAGTGTTAGGATTCGTATCATTATTAATCAATCAAATTAATTTTAGTTTACTCCGCTTCTGCTTATTTCAAAACTGCGATCTTGTGCATATTACTTCATATTTTCATTTGCTGCTTTTTAAACTAATAAGTATATTTCGTGATACTTCCTTTCACAGCAGAGAGCATAATGTAAATCCCGAGTTGTCTCGTAAATAAACGGTTCTGTGTTCCAGATAGATTCGTATTCGGTCCCGAAATTCAATCAGATATTCTCCAGTAAATAATGAGAGAGACAGAAGTCGCCAGGCGTCGGTGTGGGGCCAGAGCCTCGCGACTACGTACAGCGACCGTGGCACGTTCGTTAGTATCGCGTGTTCCTACCAGGAAACTGAATTATATTCGAGCAGAATCAGTTGAGCTGACAATGAAATTATATGCAAGAATGTTGCGGATGAGCCACGGTCTGTAATGTTCTGCGATAACCGGCATGGGTACTGCAGTCATATTGCTCAGGATAATTCTCAGTTACAGCCTCATCCGCCGGTTTAGTGTCCGTATCTGAGAGAGGAACGTTTGTCAGCGGTCGGCGCCGCAGCGGCATCGAGCGCCACCCGGCCGAGGGGAATCCTTTGTTTTCTAAATGAACTGTTGCCACCCACGGCACCCTGTCTCTGACTCTGATAAAATACTTTGCCCGATTTAAATGGGAGTTCGGGATGTTTGCGGGCAGCCGGAGGAGCGCTCGGACCGCGCCGCCGCGCCGGAGTCACGCGCCATACTGATAAATTGTAAGAAGCCTTCCAGTGTCGTTGTTTAATTCCAAACAGAGTCGTTAATCAAAGGGTGAAAGAACGGAAATAGCCGGCGAGTGTCCAGCCGAGCAGAACTAACTGGGAATTTAATCATGCTTAGTGTCACTGAATTTGTTAAATTCATATTAAAACTTTTATAGTCACATGACATGGTTGAATATTAAAATAGCGGCGACCTCCACAATCTCAGGTAATTGATGTGCAAAATGAAATAAAAGATAATTGTAGGGGTTACAGGCTGGCCTGTAGATCACGGCCTCGTGCGTCACACGATAGCTCGCGCTTGACGGCCGCACGGGTCTAAATTTTAATGTTTTCCAACTCAAACGACCGGGCTATACTGGCTTAAATGTTACTGGCCTAGCTGCGCCGTGCGTAAGGCTGCGGTCCCACTACATATGCGCGAGGTTGCTAAACGGTGAAGCTAAACTACGAAATTGTGTATCCCTAGAGCTAAGCTGAGTAACTGTGCGAGTTAGATGCGCGACGCGAGCTATATGCATTGCAAGATCTATTTAATGGGAGGGGGGGGGGGGGGTATGATGCAAGCGTTATTTCATCTTATTGCATAAAGAACATTGAAAAAATCTAACTTCGTTGAAATCTATCCCAATAGAGCTGTGTTATACTATTCTTAAAAAAATCCAGCAATCCTATTGGAGAAAATCCGGTACAGCCATAGCTATGCAGTTTAGCACATCTCCAATGGATCCGCAGCCTAATGCCCGCTCTACGTTAAGGATAGCTAACCTCTTCACAAAGGGTCTCCATAAAAACAATTCGTGTCTCGCTTGCGGGAATTGTTCTTTGCAATTTCCTGGAAATTTCACGAATAAGCGTTTTATATGGAAAATCTCGAGGTCTCTTATCTGATTAAATGTAGCTATCAACAGTGAATACATATGTACGAAAATACTTTCTTTCTTTTTCTCAGTGTCTTTAACAAATACGAACAAGTGGCAAAACCTGAGTGGCTCCTTAAAAACCTAATTCCGTTTGTAATCTTAGCGATTATTTGCGCTGGTCTCGTCTGACAGGTAATTTCGTCATCTCCCCGCTTGATAAGCATCGAGCAAATTTTTAGGCGCAGTTTTTACGAGAGCTTATATTTCAGAGGTACGCATCCGTCCGGGCCATTCCGGACCAATCGTAGCCACCATTCATTGTCCGGATTAATATGTCCGTGGACGGCGCCTTTATTTTATTACATTTTTATTGTGAAGAAGATATACGACCCAGCGGTGGAATGAATCTATCAAATATTTTGTAAATAAATTCAGCAATAACCGTTTGATTGCCTGTGCTTTTGCAAAAAAAATTAATGAAACTTACAAATGAAAAACAAAACATGATGCGAAGAGATGTAGCTACTTTTATGTTTTCCGACCACCGAAGGCGCGGTCTTGCGGACGGCGAGCAAGGAGTAGCTCGCTATCCGACCGTACGGTAACTGTCCGGACCGAGCCCAAGTCGTCGACGGCGCGTACTACGCTAGGAACTCGGCGTCGATGCTCAAGACTTTGAAGCTTTGACTTTGAGTGCGTCATTACTAATGATCCTCTAAGGTGATGCCTAAGCAACGGCTTAACTGACTCAAGCGCATCAAGCTAATATCTGGCAAATTCGTCCCAAAGATGAGAGCAGCAGTACTCCATACACGATCGAACTTGCACTTAAGGTATATCAAAAAATTATACATTTATGGACGTTCGACTTTCTAAAAGCTTTTACATTTAAAAACAATTTAATTTAAATCTTTCCGCATATATCCCATACACTTCATCTCACGTAAATATACTAAAAGTGGATATCGTTAACGCGTGCCTGTTAAATTAACTCGATAGATACCAGGGGCGGTGAAGCGCTGAAGCGGTGAAGATACGGCAATTCAATCACGCGGCCATTACGCCACACGTCGTCCCTAGACCGTTCCTCCCGCCCCTCGGGCGATACAAGCCAGAGGGTGTGGATTGGGAGCCCTTGCGAAATTGCGAATGCATCTCAGTGCGGCTATGATGTTCTGGTACTTTTATTGCATATTTTTAACTTTAGCATGGAGACTCCTGATTATATTGGATGTTTATCTCAGGAATTATTTTAAATAGTTGACAGTTTTCACACACAACCGTCAGATATCTATTTTAATATAAAGGAAAAAATGTCTGAAAGTTGGAAAAATATTGGAAATTAAATTTGATACACAGGTAGACCATGTCCTAGAAAAGATCAAGTGATACTTTTAATCACGAAAGTACGTTCCATTTTTTTGTGGTAATCATCAAATGACTTCTCCCGCTCTAAGGTGGAGTGAGAGGGCTTCAGACTTTTACTAACTGAAGCCCACTAGTATCATTCAGTTGACATTTGCGTTCCAGGTAGGTACATGGTAAACCTTTCAAAATTTCCCGCGGCCCTAACGGGAACCAGCATCTCGGTTAGTGGGATCCGAACTTGCACCACAGTACTACGAGTGTTCCTCTTGGTAAACCAACCATGCCGAACGTCTGTTGCCTTAGTAAAAAATTCTACTCAGACGCGAGCGAAGTCGCTGACAGAAACTAGTATTTATTAAAATATAATTGAGTTGATTACAATTTACCATTTTATTTGTAGATTTCATCTCATAAACGTCGTGTGTGGTGTGCTTACCTGAAAAGAAACAAAAATTGATTTAATACACATTTCTCACTTCGTGGGAATCTGAAGAGGTACCGGGTAGCTACTGGTAAGTTAGTTATCGCTTTCAAACTACGTGAATCCGTAAAAGTTGAACATTGGATATAGTAATGGCTGAGTTGCTGTAGAAAATCAGTGAACAAATGCTTTAGACAAACTTGTTCTTATCGGTAATTTCACACACCTTATAACTTTGAAAGCAATAGGAGGTACCTAAAGTTTCATTTTATATATATATATATATATATATAGATACTATTTTCCTTTTACAAGATTTGAAACGCATTCTTTGTTTTCCAGATATGAAAAGAGCACACGAATAAAATAGCTTTGGCAAGTGAATCATAAAATGTTTGGGATGTATCGGTACCAGGGCAGCAGCATCACGTAACAATGGCGCAGTGCAGGCTCGCCACGTGCGCCGCCCAACTGCACACAACTGTCCCGGGAATGCGACTTTCTTTTTTGTTCTCACAAAAAAATTGCTCTTTTATAGTTTCTCCTTTTATATTGTTTCGAAACTTAATTAAAAATTCTTTGTTGAGGTAACTGCAGTGAACTGAAATGACTTGCTTTGAGTCATACAATTTTGTGTAGTAAGTACGATAGTTTGTACAAACAATGAAACTTTTCTTAAGCATGGAAACGGTCTATTGTGGGCGATGTAAGCACTTCTAAGGAGGACAAAAGTAAAAATATATTTGGGTAAAATATTCAAACATACTTCGACAAACAAAGGAATAAAATGTTTTGATAGGCGCGAGGTCACCAGTCTGAATTTAAATGAAACCCTGCGGACGTCACTAGTTAAATTGAAAACTGAAGGAACGCTGTGAGTGTCACTGATCCTGCGCGTGCAATATAGCGACTGTAATAAAAACGTTGTAAACAGCCCGGGGAGACGGGGAAATGAAAAAGAAGCATTTAGACGAGCTGTAAACTGCCGACTTATTAATTTAAAGAACGTAAAATAAAGCGCCTCCTCTACAGACTCTTATTAATAACCTTTGTAATGAGGGGCGCGCCCCTCGCTGAAAAACCTTGTGTAATAAAAACTGGCTTCAATATGTAATCTCGACACTGTCAAAAGACGACCCTTACGTCGGAGCGCGGCCGCCTGTACCAGGACAACATACCTAAACAATTAGGTGGGGATAAAGTTATGTTTTCGGAGCTTTGCCAAGGCACAGTGTCTTGCTTTTTCTTTCTCACGCTACTACCTACTCCGGCCTTATCGGAGGGTGCATTCACTACACACATGTAATATCACATGCCCAAGACACCGGAACAACTATCTGTAGGCCATACAAAAATTTCTTCCGTGCGGGAATCGAACTCACGACACACAGCGTAGCAGCCAATCGCTCAACCAGTGCGCCAACCGTGCCATCGATTTACTATCAGCCCGGCACGACATCATTGTCAACTAATCGTAAGTCTTATTATTTGTGTTCTCAATAGACGTTCATTAATCATAATATTGTGTGCGAAATTTTCGTGGCCGACGTAGGAAACTCTTTCTTGCGCCGTGTCGGGAGGCCGCAAGACGCGGCGTGCGCGGCGTCACGCGGCGTGACGAGGGTTGACGACGTGCCGCTGCTAAATTGCCAGCAATCTCTGCGCCACCCCTGATTTCTTGGTGCTCACAATCATGTTAAATTACAGTAATGTTGATTTTCCTCTTACAAATTAATTATATTATCTTATGAGACCGAAGCCTTATTTATATCGGTGGTAGTCATTGGGTAGTACATATTTTACCACAAAGTTCTACCGAAAGTTATTTTTTTGCGTATAATCTGCCAGATAACAATAGGCCATTGTTTGGCTGATATTTGTTTCGGAAGTTATTGTCGCAACTGACTGTTATCTTATTTGAATTTGTTACTTAAACAAAACGTAATAGCAAATAGTCAAATACCCGGAGTACAGATTAGTGAGGAGGTGTGAGGCGCGTGCTGGAGGGCCGCGGATAAAACAAACAGGTTGCCGCGTTTCTGTTTCCAATTATTCAGAGGCGGCGCCGTATCACGACAAAACTCATCTAACTTTGGTCCGCGGCGCGACGCCGCCTGCAGATGTGAATAATTCCACGAATTTTGGTGAAATTTCGCGAAAACTCCTCACGTTATGAGGCGAGAAGTTTTTTCGCTTCTATAGAATCTCTGGTGTGTGAAGAGGGTTTAATTTCGTGTTATCTCGAGTCGAGTGTTATCGCAGTAATTCATTCCTTCTACATTGGGAATGTTTGTTTTGATTATATTTCGCTGAGGGAAAATTTGTAATTGGTAGGAAAAAGAAAACCTGGTTTTTCCTCGCACCGAATGAGAGAACTAAGCGATTTACAGTGGAGTATGAAAACTAAAGAGCAAAATGTTTTGATGAAAACTTCAGCAAACGGAGCGCAGAACAGACAGGAAGTATTAGGTGTTGGTGTGTACAAGACGACAGTTGAAGTATCAGCCACTTGTCGCGGTGTGTTTTACTTGCGGAAGGCACCCGCACGCGGCGCGCCCGCTCCCCGCCACGACGAGATTGAAAACAATTTCCTCGACGACAGATGTCTACGTTTCTATCAATACAATGATATATTTATTTACGTTACCTCCCATTTATTGCTTCTTTTCGTTTTTCCCAGCATTAATCTTTTCTTTCCACTAACGAACGATACTTTCCGTCCGAGTCGGAACTTTTCACCGGGAAGTCAGTTCCACGCTTCATTTGAAAGTTCTTACTTATTTGTTTTCTTTTTGAATTACCGATGTTACTTTCGTTCACTTGGAAATCACGAATTACAGAAAGATTAGGTTTCAGCAGCAGGTGTTTACCAGCCTGTTTGTATTTATTTGTGTTATGTATCAAAAAGGATAGAATTAATTCGGGGAGTGATGTCATTACGAGGATCAACAGTACAAGAATAAAGATGGCGCGCTAGGAGGCGCGTCTTGTTGCCGCACAATAATTCTGGCGCTAAATGAAATTAAGTGTCGGCCGCGCCGCCGCCGCGCAGCGCCGCCGCCGCGCCGCGCCGCGCCGCGCCGGGCGCGAGTGCTCGCAGTTGTACACAGCTCGTTTGTCGACGACTCCTTTTCATGCTAATTTAATTTGTCCCCGACGTTCAGACCATTTTCGGCATGACTTTATATTGCTCGAATGTAAAAAAAGGAAAAATATACAATTTTTACGCACCCCTGTGGCAGTCGGAAATTAAAGAAAATAATTAGAATTTTGTTTCTAAATACTCTTATGAGTTTGTTAAAACCCTTTAGATTATTTATGATATACCGTTTTATTCCCCGGACCATAAATTGAACAATGATATCTATTGAGATTTCTATTTAAAAGTTTTATATTACAAAAGCTTATCAAAAATCTTGTTATTAAAGTGCAGTGGGCGGCATCGTAATGTCAGCGATAAACGCTACTTCATGGAAAATTTAACACTAACTTGAAGAAACTTTGCCAATTACTAAAACAGAAAAGTTTAAATATTGCAGCATCCCTCACAGAACTCAGGCGCTTAGCTCGAATCTAATCAGATGAATGACAATTAAACCAGACAACATGACTGACACGAAGATTACACTCAAATAATGAAAAAGATAAAGGCTTAACTTTGTAAACGACTTCCTTTATTTATTTGTTATTAAATACGAAAGTATCAAACCCCTCCATCACAAATTTAAAATTCTTCAATCTCCCTTTAATATGATCAAGTTAGACAACATAACTAACTTTGATATTCTGTTAACATATATGTGGCGTTCGCAAAAATTAGCTGCCTACAAAACGAACAAACCAAAAAAAGGAATAGGTGTTGCTGACGCGCACCACGCCGCGAGCGACACGAGCCCGCGAGCGAAATAAACCGAAAAATATACAAAATACGTTGTGGCGAACGTGATGATATTAAAAAAAGCGAAATATAAAAAGTAAAGGCTTGAATTTGTTTGTTGTTTTTGTGTTATTTTTCTTTCATGAACCGGAACGCTTCCGGAGGTAATACCTCTGCATGCATTACGGACTGAAACAATGAACATGTCCACATTCTGCGGACAAATATTTAACGTCGCTTTGCAGCTCCGAGCAATGTGATGAAATCGTGTAAACAATGCAATTCGACCAGGATATTTTGCTTTTTGAACAAATAAAAAAAAAGGTTTTCTATTCGGTTGATTTTTTTAAATATTTGTTAACCTCTAAATTCCGTCATTTATGAAAGTACGAAACGGTGAAACGGTGAAGGAAAACATCGTGAGGAAACCGGCATGTCCTAGGACTAAAAATTCGAAGATATGTGACATCTACCAATCCGCACTGGGCCCGCGTGGTGGATTACGGCCCATTCCCTCTCCTAGAGAGGAGGCCTGTGACCCAGCAGTGGGAACATTAAATGGCTGATGATGATGATGATGAAAGTACTGACTCGGCAAACTTCGTACCGCCTAATAGTCTGGTTTTTTCTTGGTGTTTTATTTCCATATTTTCCGACTGTTTAAACCCTTCCTGGAGTAGGAATGTTTCAAGAGGGTATATTCAACCATTGCCGAGTTTTAGCGAGGCCGACGAACAGCTATTCATTTTTATACATATATATGACTGATTTTGTATTTAATTTGAAACAAATCTATCCTATACTTAAAGATTAGTCCTATTTTTTAAGCCAGTTCTGATAAAGGAATCCATGAGAAATTGGGTGAACTTTTAAATTACTATAGGCACATATGTAGCAACTCAGGTGTTTTCATGAAGTATTAGCACTCAGAAAGTATTAACTGAGGAAGGAGACCACAGATGCCCAATGGAATTTCACACACACACATATCTCGATCAGTTCTAGTCAGGCGACTGACCAAACTATAATAATTTAATCAAACTGTCCTAATTAAATGGTACCATCAAGCTTATGTAATGAAGCTGGAAGGAGTCCATCACAATTCTGAAATAAAAATATTCCAGCCGTGTTTGAGGTTATTAGAATTGTGATGAGATGCACTCTGGCTTCGCTATAAATGGGTTTAAATGGTTATATTCTATGGGTGCCTTACTATAGAACTTGCATATTACGTTTAGCTGTATTTATTACAAAAAAAAAAACTTTATACCTACAATTATGTATCTATATTTTTTGTTTTTGTGAATGTGTTACATTTCACAAAACCAGATCGTATAGAATTTTACCTGTCATTTATCTATTCTACTTCATATACTGTAAATATTTCTATTTTATTGAAATGATATCCGAAACAAGTCATCAACATTATCATTCGAACCGAAAGACGTTCACTATTGGCCTCCCCAAAGTTTCGCCACAGTGAACGGTTCTGTGCGTCTCGCGTCCATCGGATTCCCGCAACCCTTACCACGAAACGACGAAAGTCTATGACCAGTGCATGTTACCAGTGAGGACATATGGCGTCGAAACGTGGTCGCTCACAATGGCCCTCATCAGAAGGCTTAAGGGCACCCGAAAGGCAATGAGAAGGGCTGAGTTCGGAGTTTCCTTGCGTGTTCGTATCAGGAATGAGGATATCTTCAGGAGAACCAAGGTTACCGAGATAGCACGACGAATCGCCAAACTGAAGTGGCAATAGGCAGGGCACATTGCTCGCAGAACAGATGGCAGTTGGGGCCGAAAGGTTCTGGAGTGGCGACCGCGTATTGGAAGACGCAGCATTGGAAGGCCTCCTACAAGGACGACGACGATAATCTATACTATTACTATAATAATATTGTAAAAATAATGATTTATATTTTTGTTTGTATTATTCATTACAACCACAAATTGGTTAAAAATCAATAGATTCAGTTAAATTTTTTACCTTCATTTTTCATTTGAAATCGCGAAAGTTCAGCTAGAGTCGTGTCCAATGATTAGCGTTAATAATGAGAGCGAGGATGTCCTCTTTGAAACACATTACCGAGTTAATCCGCTGGCTCGCGGAGCTCTGGCTGCCAGCAAGCCAGTCCACGTGCTGGCGACACCGACGAAATACCTATCAGATACACGAATACACAACTACGACTGATACTTCTTTTGCAAAAGGTTTTCGCATTCCGTAAAAGCGAAACGTAAAAGGAACAAAATGCTTTGATTAAACTTACCGTCACACTGAAAACTGTGAAGAAATCGTTTGTTGTTATTGCCGAAAATGGATTCCGACGAATCGAATTAGTGCTAGAGTCGTTCGGTTCTACGACGACATAAAAATAACTATAAATTATACGATAGCTCAACAATGTTGAGTGAACGCACGACGACCTTTATTATCAATGACAATGGCGCTGTGGGACCAAAATAAACATATACCTTACTCGTTTGTTAAAAATACAGCGGACTCTAAATTAGAATTGAAGACTTGGCGCCCGTCGGTTTCCCAGATGTCATGATAAGTCTGGGAGGGCGCGGAGGGCTCCGGGCGCCCTTTTTTGTCTCGGGCCTCGTTACGGATATTGCTCCGTAATGTAATGACGATCTATTATTCCGATTCTGTAATCTCGCCAATACGTCGACATATCGAATCACTGTTGACAAGGGATAATCTTTACATTTGGGAGAAAAAGTACAAAGGAACTATAATTAGAATACATTACTCTATAGAATTCGTTACGTTACGTACTAGGTATTTTGGTCCTATTATACTTGGTAACATTTTCATGTTTTCGCGTAAGTCCTGGTTTTTTCGCCGCGGTGCTTTGTGAATACATTTTTTATCACCCTTTCACGGATCTGTGCATTGTAGATAATTACTGTGTTGTAAAAAGACGGCACAAACAAATAGGCTTAATTTAAAGAGATTATATCCGAAAAGCTTTTTGCTTCGTTTCGCACAATTTCCCGGCGCTTTTCAACGAGATTATTTACTGCAAGAGGCCGCTTGCTAATTAAATTTAAAAAAAAATCTTAACAAATAAATAAACTCTTATTTTATAAGAGCGGCTTGCTCTTTGCCTGCTGAGCCGTTTTGTTTTTGTTAAATTTAAAATTGAACTATTCTTTGACACCAAACTTTTAAATTGGTGTCAAAAACAGCTCGCTCGGCAAGTATTGCGACAACGCTGACTGGATAACGGCTCCGATCACTTGAAAGGTTGTCAACTGATTAAATAATACATTTGAATCTCTAAGAGCTGTGAGCGACATGCGAGGTCTCGGTGAGCGGTGCGGTACATTTAGGAGGCATCCATTAATCCTGCACGGAGCCCCGCAGTCCGGGACGTGTCCTTATGCATAATTATTACGTCGGATCCCGTCCGTCTCCGTGTCTTTGTCCGTGGACACTCGCCGCAGCCCACATCGCACACGTCGCCGTCGCCACGTGCCAGATAAAGGCCATGTTCTGCACTCAATTAAATGAATCTAGTTACATCTAGGACGTCGGTTCTGCTTTATTTTATGGACTTTCGGTAGGCATGTCATGAAATAAAGCAGAACATTTCAGTATCATATGAATGTCACGTCGTATTAGTAAGGGAGGCAAGGACGCTTAATTTGCAGTTTCTAAAGCATTATGGGGACCTATTGGATTGTAAAGATTAGGTTTTAAAACGAAAAAAGTCTGTGGCAACTTTTCATTTTAGTGGCGGGGGGGGGGGGGGGAGCATGAAAGAATTTTCAAAAATATAAAAAAAGAACCGTCCGTTATGTTCTATGTTCTACCATACAATGTACGAATGACATTATCATACTTAAAAAAATTAAAGTCAATCGAGTCAAAAATAAAGCAATTATAAATATTTAAAAGTGTATAATTATTCAATAACTAGGTACTTAGCTGACCCGGCAAACTACGTACCGTACTAATAGCCGGGTTTTTTTTCGTGATTTTTTTCATATTTTCCCTGGAGTATCACGAATATTTCAAGACCAAAATAAATTAAATCGGTCTAGCCATTCTCGAGTTTTAGCGAAACTAACGAACCGCTATTCATTTTTATATAAGAAGATTCGAGACCTTGACTGTGTTGTAATATCACATCACTAGTTAGTAAAACTAATGGTCACAACCCTAGTGAGATATATTGTCATTGTCGGTATGGGTGTGGCCGCCTAAGCAGTGTCTGATTAATCTTAATATTATGTACATGTTCTAAGTCTAATAAATCTAGTATTCACTATATCAAGTGTTTCAATATAAACATTACATGGTGTCAGAAGTGAAGAATCCAAAAACACGAAGAAAATCGCGAAAAAAATGGACCACTCATCAACAGTCAAAAGCGGTAGCCATTTTGAACAAAGTCTGAACAATGCGATTAAAGCCTTGAAAATCACCTCAGATTCAACAAACAACAATGCGGAAGCATGGAAACGCTGGTGGCAGCAATTTGAGCTGTATTTGTTAGCCACAGGTCTGGACAGGGCAGGTGAAAAACGCAAGATCGCCATTTTACTCCATCTCATTGGTGAGAACGGTTTAAATATATTTAACACTTTTAACCTCAAATTAGAAGAGACCACGATACTGGATGTCAAAGAAAAATTCGACCATTATTTTGAGCCTAGGAGAAACTTGACCATGTGCCGTTATAGTTTCTTCACAAGGAGACAACAGAAATCCGAGTCCATCGAGGGATTCCTGGCAGATCTAGAAAATAAAAGTCAAGAATGCGAATTTGGAACGCTCAGGGAATCACTCATCAGGGATATTTTTATCGCAAATCTAAATCTAGATTTAGCACATGTCCGTCAGAGATTGCTGCAGGAACCTGATCTGACATACCAGAGGATGCGAGAACTAGCAAGGACACTCATCGTTGCTCAGCAGGATGCAGAAAAGATGCTCAATGGTTCTACAAATGAAAATACGGAAAATGTCATGCATCTACGTCGGAGGAGCCGTAGTCGAGGGGAACGTCGACAGCGAGCTTCACCAGTCGGTCAGCAGGGATCTGGCGCAGGGAAGTCACCCAACAAAGGAAAACAGTCTCCCAACCCTGAAAAGCGCTCGAGGACGTGTAGCCGCTGTGGGCAGTCTCACCGCTACAAGTGCCCAGCGCAAGGAGTTAAATGCAGGTCATGTAAATCTTTTGGTCATTTTTCTAAGTATTGTTTTACAAGTAAAAAAGTCAGTCGCTTGGAGTCATTTAGTCATAATAATAGTCAAGATAATTTTGTTGGAATTATAAGTCATAAGTGTCATAAGTCAAGTCAATCCAACAGTCACTCAAAGTCACATAAACATGTCAAGTCAATAGGCACACCGTCACACACTACACACCTACACCGACAATCACAAGCAGGGTGGTCATATAATGGCCAGTCACAGTCTAGGAATGATTCCGATGATGAGAATGGTGTCATATCTGAGAGATCTCATGTAGACTCACATTGTCATAAAAAATATTATAAGTCATGTCTCAATGATGAAAGTGGTGAAAATGTAATATCTGAGAGGTCCAAAAATAGCCTCGGTGATGAATGCAATCACCAGTCTGAGAGATTCAGTAATTATAAGTCATGTCTCAATGATGAAAGTGGTGAAAATGTAATATCTGAGAGGTCCAAAAATAGCCTCGGTGATGAATGCAATCACCAGTCTGAGAGATTCAGTGTCAAGTCAAAGAAGTCAAATAAATATAGTCAAAGTCAAAGTTCATATCTCAATGATGAACACAGACACATGTCTGAGGAATCACTCACTATCATAACAAAACCATTTCATCAAAAGTCATTTGTTACACTTAGAACAAGTACGTCAATCACATCACCACAAAGTCAACAAGTCAACACAGTAGATACAACACAAAACAAATACTATTCTAATCAGTCATGGAACATAAACATTTTAGTAGGTCATACACAAATTAGTTGTATCATTGATTCAGGAGCTGATCTTAACATAATGTCAAAACAAACTTTTCTTTGTTTAAAACGTCATTCTCAAATGACACTTGTCAAATGTCAGATAAATGTCACTGGATTTGGTGGCAAGTCAATACCCATAATTGGTAAAGTCAATGTCAGATGCAGCTTAACCTTGAATAACAGTACTATTATAGAAAATATAGTATTTATAGTCGCAGATTTAGTTTGTCCAAATGTCCTAGGTCTTCCCACTTGTGAGAAATTAGGTATAATTAAAAGAGTTTTTTCAGTGTCAAAACAAAATTTTTGTCAACAAATTCTTACACAATACAATGATGTATTCCAGGGTCTTGGATGTCTGCCTCCTGTCTGTCACCTGAAACTCAAACCTGATGCAGTGCCATGTGTGGATCCTCCCAGGAGAGTACCATTTGCGTTGCTCGATAAACTTCGCGAAGAGTTGGATCGCATGGAAAGAATGCAGGTGATTGAGAAAGTCACTAAGCCTACAGAATGGGTGAATAGCATAGTAATTACTGTCAAGAATTCAGGTCAGTTGAGAATTTGTTTAGATCCTAGAAATTTAAATAAGAATATTATAAGGGAAATCTATCCACTTAATCTGTCCTAGCTCAGAGGACACCGGTGTCCTCTCACATCCACGCCACTATAGGCCTTAATTCCGATGTTTAGAGTCTACTTTTGTATGAACAAGTTGGGTAGTTGTGGATCGAAGTGTTAAGTCAATTGATGAGATAAGATCTCAGTTAGTTGGAGCTGAATGTTTCTCTCATTTAGATGCTTTTTCAGGATTCTGGATGTTAAGATTAGATGAATATAGTTCTGATTTATGTACCTTTCAAACACCCTTTGGTAGATATAAATATTTAAGATTGCCTTTTGGTATAAATGCATCATCAGAAATATTTCAGAGAGTTATGATGAATTTGTTTGGTGATTTAGAAGGAGTCTTAATATTCATCGATGACATTCTTGTCTATGGACCGAATGAGGCCATACATAATGAGAGATTACATAAGGTCATGCAAAGAGCACGTCAAGTCAATTTAAAGTTCAATAAGTCAAAATGTAAATTTCTAGTTTCTGAAGTCTGTTTTTTAGGTTATGTTTTTAGTAAACATGGTGCTAGGGTCGATCAAGAAAAAGTAAAAGCAATTGTCAATATGCCTACACCACAAAATGTCAAAGAATTGCAAAGAATTTTAGGTATGATCAACTATTTAGGTCCCTTTATTAGCAATTTGTCAGAAAAAACTCAAATTTTAAGAAATCTTTTGAAAAAAGATTCAGTCTGGACTTGGGATGAAAATCATAGTAAATGTCTTAAGAGTTTAATAGATGAAATCACAAAGTCACCAGTCTTAGCTCATTATAACCCCAATATTCCATTAGTCTTGTCAGTAGATTCGTCTAAGTCAGCATTGGGAGCAGTCATTTTACAAAACAATAAACCCATTGCTTATAGTTCAAAAACACTAACAGAAACTCAGTCTAGGTATGCTCAAATTGAGAAAGAATTGTTAGCAATACAATTTGGTTGTGAAAAGTTTCACCAGTATGTATATGGTCATAGGGTAACTGTCCATACTGATCACAAACCCTTAGTCTACTTATTTGATAAACCATTACATGATGTACCAGCTAGATTACAGCGAATGATGTTAACTTTACAAAAATATGATTTGAGAGTTATACATGTCCCAGGAAAGCAGATGTATATATCAGATACATTGTCCAGAGCAGCCTTAAAAGATCATTATATACCAGAGAATGAATCTGAAATGTCTTGTCATGTCAATTTAATGTATTCAAATTTAGCTGTCACAAAGGAATACAGTACAAAACTGTTGCAACATACAAATAAAGATGAAACTTTGCAATTGTTAAAGAAATATTATTATGAAGGTTGGCCAAAAAATAAAAATAAAGTCAGTCCATTGGCAAAACCATTCTGGAGTACACAAGCTGAAATTCATGTAGTCAAAGATTTGTTGTTTAAAGGTTCAAAATTAATAGTACCTCAGTCTATGTATAAAGAAATGTTGGCTAAAATCCACGAAGGTCACCAAGGTATAAATAAATGTTTAAAAGTAGCAAGAGATTCTTTGTATTGGCCAAGCATGTCAGCAGATATTAAAAATGTGGTAGAACAGTGTCTCATATGTGCAAAATATAAACCGTGTAATCAAAAGGAACCACTACAAAATTTTGAAATAAATAAGTATCCATGGCAACAAGTTGGTATTGATTTAATGTATTTTGATAACCTTACATATTTAATTGTCACAGATTATTATTCTAAATACATAGAAATAGCTTTGTTAAATAAAAACAGTACAGCCAAAAATGTAATTACACATTTAAAGTCTATTTTTGCCCGTCATGGAATACCTTTGTCATTAGTGTCAGATGGTGGACCTCCTTTTCAGTCATTAGAATTTAAAAATTTCCTACATGAATGGGACATAGAACATAATGTAACTAGTCCATATCATTCACAGTCAAATGGACAAGCAGAAAGTTCAGTCAAAATAGTCAAAAATATGTTAAAAAAATGTAGAGAAAATTCGTCTGACCCATATATAGCCTTATTACAATATAGAAATACACCTAAGAATAACTTACCATCTCCAGCACAATTGTTAATGTCTAGGAATTTAAGAGATAACATTCCAATGTCATACAAAAAATTAAAACCAAAGGTTGTAACATTTAAAAATTATAAAGAGTGTGTCAATAAGAACAATGAAAAAAAGTCTAAGTATTATAACAAGAACACTAAGTCATTGTCAATATTATATCCCAATGATCATGTCTACTTCAAAAGAAAACCAAATTATAATTGGGAACAGGCCATTGTCAAACAAAGGTTGACAGGAAATAGGTCATATATCATTGAGGATGTCAATGGAGTTAGGTATAGGAGAAACAGAATTCACCTAAGGCATAAATATTCTCCTATGTTATCCAACTCGTCGCAGGGGAGAGAGGAAGGTGATAGTCAGGAGTCAGCACCTCAAGAATCCTCATCTCAATCCATAGGTCAAAAGTCAACCCGTTATGGTAGAATTGTAAAGCCAACTAGAAGGCTAATTGATGAAATCAATTAAATGTACTAAAGTGTATTTTAGAATAAGTCATATTTAAGCCAAGATGTTTTGTATTGTAAAACTAAATAAGTACTTGTCAGATACTTTGTATTGTCAATTGAATTTAAGTCAAGTCCGTCCACAGCCAATGTAACATTGTTTGTTAAAGGTTAATTTGAACTTAACAAGGGGGATGTTGTAATATCACATCACTAGTTAGTAAAACTAATGGTCACAACCCTAGTGAGATATATTGTCATTGTCGGTATGGGTGTGGCCGCCTAAGCAGTGTCTGATTAATCTTAATATTATGTACATGTTCTAAGTCTAATAAATCTAGTATTCACTATATCAAGTGTTTCAATATAAACATTACAGACTGTAGCAGCTTTATTCCATGTTTAAACTAAATAAAGACTTAAGAAATCTTTTTGTATACTATTTACATTATATAAAATTCAAATTAAAACTATATATACACTTAAACCTACTCCTAACTAAAAAATGGCGTCATAAAACTCATCCGCATCGCTGTCGACTGGAAGTGTGCCCAAAAGGCTGGCGGCATTGCCACGTTGAATGGCAATGCTTAATCTCTGACCGAGGTAAAAGCCAGAAATCTTGGATCTCGTAGTACGCTTTATCGTTTAAGAAGTTATGGAATTTGTATTTCAATAGTGGAAGTTCCTCAGTGCTCAACATGTCAATAGATGTCTTATTGTAAATTTTTGATGTCATAACAAAGAAGCTTTTGTCGAACAAGCCGTTTCATATAGTACGTTAAATATTTTTAACAGGTACATTTTTGATTTCAGTTTATCGAATAGATGTTCATTTCTTTTTATAAATACGGTGTAGGAGTTAAGGTAGGAGTATTGAAGGAGTTGGTGTGATGATGTCCTTTTGGGGCCAACAGCATTAGACTCACTGGAGCCTGTAGCATCATCTCGACTCACTGGGACATCATCATCTCATCTCACTGGGGCATCATCCCGACTCACTGTGACATTATCACCCCAACTCACTCGAGCATCATCCCAGCTCACTGGGATAGCACCACCAGGGAAAATTCAGACTCACCAAAAACTACGCGACTTCCGGCTCCAACTCACTGGCCTGGCACGCATCACGTCGGAGTCACTAGTTTAGCGGAAATGATGCGGAAAAGACGGATGTGATGAAAACGGTGGATCCTTCGAACAGACGGGTGTTGAGTCTGAACCGGGCTATTGCCCGGAGGTTCCTTCGTTTTCAACGGAAGTATGTGAGGGACTATACACTATATTCCGCATACTTCTAAAATGGCTACTTCACATATTATGTAAGTTAATGAAAAGGTGAAAATCTTTTTTTAAATAGATTTCACATGAGTGCTCAGACACACCTTTTTATCGGTTTTAACATTATGTCCCTATTAGTAGGGATGCAGACTTCGTATCTTAAGGATACAGAATAATGGTTTCCTCAAGTATCACGAAGTTGCTCTTCTTTAGATAGACTATATCACCATCAATATGTACTTACATCTGCATTCACTACACATGCAGAATCGTAAGGGCCACATATGAATATAATTTAAATGGCAAGTTGAAACATTCGCGTGACCGTGTGCCCGCGGCTCAGCGGTCTGTCATTACGGTGTAATGAAGCCTGTCATATGAGTTAATGTGCCCGCACACTCTTACGTCACCGTCATGACGCGAGTGACGTCACCGCCCCCCGCAACCAACCAGATTAAATTAAAACACAATCAAGCAAATGACTCCGAGCTTTTAAAGTAACGGCGCTTAATCTAATAATGTACGAATAAATTTCATAAATTCCTGTCCTTCTGAGGAAGGCTGTTTTATAAATACTGTTCTGTAATGAAATCAAAAGTTTTTAGGTTAAGAGGAAACGTTTGTTTTTAAATAAAGTTTGGATGAACGCCTTGACAGTTCAGTGATTGAAAAATGGACTTTCAGTTTGATTTTTTTCCATTTACCATTAAATACACAAAATGTTTATTTAGTATTAGGTGGTCACTAAATAACACTTGCTAGGTACATACATTTGCCTTTAAGCACTACACACGCACACACGTTCGAGTAGGTTGTAACATTATTATATTTTACTGCTACGTTACTATCTTACTACTACTCCTGTGGTCGTAACTTACGTATCACATGAGTGTATTAACCAGCTGGTTTCCTAGTATAATAGATATGTAAAAACAGCTTCTATAACAACATAAAAAGAAAACTCGCATATAACATGGTCAATAACAGTCACTATGGCCTTCGCGCTGAGCCAGAACAGGCACAAGTATAATAGTGGGTAACATAGACGGTACGGGCGCAATAACACTAAACCAACACGACCCCGTTGGAGCAGCAAAGCACAATTAAACTAAAAGACGTTTCGAAAAACAAACAGCCGAAAAACGTAACGAAGCAATTACTGGCGGCAAACGAGCGCCATTTTGTCGATGGAAACAGAGAAAAGAAATGGCTTCATTAAAATCTTCGTCTTTTTTTGCGAGTGGACAAACAACATATACGTGCGCGCTAAATAATATACATTTATATGCTGTTTTGGTTCTCAATAGCTTCAAAAAGAATATTAATACTGAGCAACTCGGCGAGATACAGAGGTCCAATATGGATCGACCGTTTTGAATTAAACTTAAGGCCCCATAGACATTGACAAATAGGGAACTTCTGTTCCAGTTCTTCACTCTAAAATCTTATTTAATTAGTTACAGGTACCTTATAGGTGAATGGGTTCATGACAAAATTACGTAATTAATATTTCCCCAACGTCGGTGAGAAGATAAATCATTGATTGTTCATAATACGCCATAAGACCATGAATTAAACAGCACAAGGAGCTCTAAAACTTTGCCAAGTGAGGATCCACTTTATAGGGACTTAGCTACAACTGTGAGGCGGAGTTAGAATTTGGTAAACCGCTGGCAGACATCTGTAGCAGAGATGTTAGCCGGCTAATGTACGCGAGTTAATTCCACCGCAGATAATTGTTACCACCACATCGCATGCAACTTTGGTGAACACAGATACTAATCAAGTTTGTCACAGCCGGGGGTTATTATAATTGTATCGCATTGTGAGCCGAATGTACATATTATAAACACGCACGATGTTTATCGAATTACTCAACTGAATGGATTTGTCATCCGATTAAAAGTTGTAAGTACCTCTAATAAGTTAAATACTAACAATGTTCATCACTAATGGCAACCAACTTTACAATTACGATACTAGGGCATCATAAACTACACGGAGGTTCGCCACGTGAATCCCGAAAACATCGCCTTATTTTGTCGTAAAATGCACAGGTACAGGGGAAGGTAGCATTAATAATGAAATATTCATGCGGAAACAATCTGCTGATGTCGGGCGGATGGACAGGCTCGACGGACCCGTCCGCCGACCCCGGCCGCGTTACAATATAACTTCTATACCTTTGGACGTACAGTTTAATTCGCACGCAAACTTAAAGGAGAATGTTGGAATGTTACAAATAAGGGCGGCCATATCGACGTAACGCGGGCTCCATAACAATAAGCATAATCTAAATGGCTAGGATTTGTTCGACATGTGAGCTTATAGGGCTGAGGGGCTCGCCCGTGCAGGCGTGCTGATTGCGAGGTTTACCCACGCCTCAGTGGCGCAGGAAGCTCTTTTAAGAAAGTCTTTTGATGCAGGAAATTGCTGAAATGTAATAAATCAGCAATCCATTTTCCTTATTTATTTTTGCCATCTGATCTAAAGAAGCGCCAAAGTTAATTATTTTCATAGAGTGACGATATTTTCGAGTTCCCAAAACACGAGGCCAGCCTGATCTTTTATGTTCGACAACATAAGAAGTGTTGGTATATCTAATTATGGCACGATAAACAAACACACGTTTAATATCAAGCTTCAGAAGCGTTTTACAAATTGTTGCAGATTCCCACTTCATGCAGACCGAATACAGCAATTCTGTTTTCTTTAATACCCCACTCCATTTTAATTTATTAGAAATAGCAAAAAAAAAAACCTACACAGAAAAGCAGTATTTCAAATGAATTAGCTTTGTTCTAAAATTTAAATTTAGAAAGAAATAAAATTGATACTTTTTTAATTGTAACAAAATTTATAGCCAGATTAGGTAAACAGTAATCCTTATTTCGCTTGTCACGCTATAACTTGAGAGAACGATTTTATCGATTTCATTCATCTTTTTCTAAAGGTGTCTAATACTTTGTAGAAGGTTCTTACGGTCAGAAAAATTGGAGAAAATTGCGTAGAAAATTGGAAGACTTCAGAAACAAACGCCTACTTCGTTACGTTTGACAGTTCAGGCTAAGACAAATATTTTTAGATATTATTATCTATTTTTCTTTTGACACCGAGGACTAATATGTATATAAATATAGCATTTAGACTATTATTTCAATGAATTTGTTTACCTTCCGACTGCTTTCAACATGTTAAAAAAAAACATATTAAAATTCCTAGAGAGGCGGCGCGAGTCCCAGCAGTGGGCACATCTAAAGGCTGTTTATGCTGTGTTTTGCTATATTAAAATTATGTGGGAAGAACTATTTTGTTCAATTAAATGCAGAGGTCTTTTCTAAAGTGAACCACGGTGGTGTTCACTTGACAGAAGAACCTTGATTCACATCGATGTTAGACTCACCCATGTGAATGGAAATTTAAACTATATTTATGTGAAATGTTTGACACTCTTTCGTACATCTTGTCATTGAAAACTAGTGATATATTTGAACCAAAGTGTAATGTTGTAACAATCAATAGCACAGATATCATTACGCACACTCCCATCTGAACAGCCCTACACGACAACAGTGCTTCACATTTATAACATTATTACGCACATGAAACAAATGGCTCTCGTGAAGCCACTGTGAGCCTTCGTTAGCGAGCATGGAAATACTGGTGGTGATATAAAGCGGGTGTATCAGACACGAGGGCCAGGCACTCACGTGGAGGGCCGCATCGAGCGCTCGGGCCAATTAGGGCTCCAGCAAGTGCAAGAGCCTCTTCACTTGGCCGCTTAGCCTCCCAGTTCCTCCAGACGCGTACACTTAATCGCCAAGTTTATTATACTAAAACAAGTGAGCGATCTCGCAACATTGTTTCACGAACACAAACTTTAGGACAACATTTTCTTTGCAAGTCGGGCATTTCGTGACGTGGATGGATTGTTCATCTAAAAACGCTGGAGGAATTCTTTGATTCGCATCCCTTACGGCCGTGACAGTAATGACAGACATTTACTTTATATAGTCTGCGGCTTCGTGAAATATTCATCGGACTCTCGGTTTTATACATCATGTTTTTATTGTCTCGAACCGTTTCTAGGTGAACCAAAATAGGATCCTAAACCGAGAACATTTTCTAAGATAATATCGATTCGATTAATAAGACCAGGATTATATGTATACCATTCATATGTAAGTACGCATTGTTTAGTAGTTAGATATTCTTATTAAAAAAAAGTTATAAAGAATATGTGAGCAGCAGTAAATATCGTTCTTGATACGGTCTTTGCTTACTGGTTAATTAACTTTATGCAAACTGCATTGATACATCAGACCGGCTTCTATCCGCCTGGTACGAGTACCAGCTCGTAAATTAATTCAGTTAAGAGGGTCCTTCTCCTCAGCCGTCTATCGTAAACGTGAGCATGGTGTAAAAGCGTGTTGTTTCACCAACGCAATTTAATAAAGAAGCAACGCCAAAAAAGAGAAATAGCGCCTGAAGGTTATGTCGGCTTTCGGTAATTCCATCACTCAGTCGAATATTTCAGAAAATTTGTTCCAACAAAGTTATGTTGTTTTTTATAAAGCTAAAAAGTTTTTCGATAAAATTTCGTTATTCAGAATTTCGATTAATGTGCAAGGTTTCGATAAATAAATTTTGTTTACTTTTCAATTTATATGTGAAAGGCCATAGTTCATGCAAAATAACAGATTTTCGGAGGTATTTACTGGATTAGTTTTACACAAATTTATGTTTTGATTTCGATATCCACAAGATAGCTGTGTTTCCAAATTAACTAGAGAAAGTTATGTAATAACCTCATAATCACATAAGTGCGGTTGTTTGGAAATCTCAATTTGGGCGCACATAAGCAATCCAAACATTGATCACATTTTACAGTACGATCATCACGTTTGTAATATTTAACTAAATTAAACAACAGTTGTAACGGTCAGATTGGATATAGTTGCAATAACAGAGTCTGCCCAATACACCGTATCAATACATGATCGTGCTAGAAACGTATCATGAACTAAAAGAAACACGAAACGGACTACAATGCCCACTGCCACGTAAGCAAAATAGTAAATTTTGATACAAGTGCAGAAAGTTTGTCATTGCGGCCGAGGCAGAATTCACACGCGCCGTAGACTTACTCGAAAACCCGCTCTTATCCCACCGCTTTTAAGCATACAAAGCGTGTGCTCGCTCCCGCCACAAATTTATTGTAATAAAATAGTTTATCGTATCAGGCTGAGCGCACGTCGACCCGCACGAGTCGTAAGCGTATTGAAAACGTCGTATGATACATGTGCAAATTTGTCACTGCAGCCCTCGGCTCCATAACATACTCGCCTACAGCTCGTGCGAATTTCGCCTCGGTCGCGATGCCAAACTTTCTGCACTTGTATCAAAATGTACTATTACTAAACATATTTCTAGCACGATCATGGTTGTAGGGCCCAGCAGGCTCGTAGCCTACTGGGGCCATGAGTAAATGTGAAAGTGCACACTAGGGCCTTGTTACGAAGGAACGGGGTGGGATTTTTTAGTCAGTAAAAGTCTGACACCATCTCCCGCTCCGCTCAAGGGCGGGAGTTGTCATTGGTTGATTTTTACCCACCAAAAAAAGAAGCACGACACTTCTTGGATAGACTTAACATCAAACTGTAACGACTGCGAAAGATCTACGAATGACAACCAGGACCAACGGCTTTACGTGCTTTCCGAGGTACGGGGTGTCAGTAATGCCTTAGACAAACATAGAAAAGTACATATGAATTGAAAAAATCACATTGGTCTTTGCCAGGTTTCAAACCCGCAACCTCATGCATGAGACACAACACAAGTCACTGTATGAAATGTAATTTAAAAAAGGACCGTCACCGCAAATTACGAGTAGATATATTATGCTCATAAAGATAGTGTCGAGGTCGCAAGGCCTCACAGCCTGCCGAGAGACAATTCGCACGAAATGAATACGAGCCCCAAATATTTCGACGGTATCATATTGCACATTAAGTGGTTTTACCACATCTTGTGTTTGGCAATTAGATGAGACAGCTACAAGCATTTACTAACTTGTAATAACAGCATTATCTTTCCGTTCCAAGTAATAAGGCTTTCGTCTGTGAAGTACTCATCAAAAAGTTAAACAGACGTGTTATAAAATCTCTACTTATTTTATAAATGGCCGACTGACGGATCAACGCACAGCCTAAACTGCTGATCGTTAAGACGTGAAACTTGGAGGATATATGCTACTCGTATGTGTGACGTAGGCATCCGATAAGAAAGGATTTTTCAAAATTATACTCCGAAAGGGGTTAAAAGGGGGTCACAGTTTGTATGGAGACACGTGATATCTTGGTCTAATGTACTTCAAAGGTCATTGGGCATTTTGTTCGGACATTTGACCCACGGCGTACACAAACGAAATAGGGCAAGGTATAAAGATAAATGTATCTGCAACCCAGTGGTATGGGTCGCATTCTTGTGGGCCATGGGAGAATTGAGAAAAAAAAATATTATTAAGGTATTTTTAAAGTACTTTAGTAATTAACTAACTGAAGACTACTCGACCGATTTCAAAAATACTTATAGCAGTCGAAAGCTTGTCATTCCTAAGTGGCATAAAATATTTTCCCATGGGAAATTCCGACGGGAAAGAAAGTAGAATGTGCTAGTTTTATAAAAAGCAGTTCTTTTAAACTATCTATGGGACAAAAATAAAATCCAGGTCTACTTAAATAATATATTTTATTCTGCTTGATCAAAATCTATTGTTATTTCATCTAAAAAAGCTACAGGTCCGTCTATTACATCTTGATGCTACATACATACATTACATATGGATTTCGAGTGGCATTAATTATTGCCGCAGTTATTCTAAAGTCGACCATCATATGTCTCACCTTCTTCTTCTTTGTCGGTATCACTCTTGACAGAGTGGTCGTGGTCATCACTTCAGGTGGTGGTGGCAAGCTTCATAACACGCCGCCACTCTTTTCTGATGGCCGCCTTCCGCGTGCATTAATGCAGTGATGATGAGCCATTTACTGCCGCTCTTATCTGGTCAGTCCACCTCATAGGCGACCTTCCTCGTGGCTTAGTACCCTCTACCTTTCCCTGGACCATAAGTCACGTCGTTTGCTGTGTAAGGTCCCATAGCATCTAGTATATACCTCATCGGTACATACTTATAAAAAGGGTTTGACCAAATTCCGAAAATAAGGAGCCTAAGTTTTTTGTTAAAAAAGGAAATTCGTACTCTTCTGCAGGTAAAATATGTTCCATCACATACGACAGTGGCTGCGGGATCATTTTGGTTATTAACGAAAAAATGGCTTGGGATAGAAAGGTTTCTGGCTACCACATCTTATCTTGTAACATGATTTAAGCCTAAATGCTGTGGCACGAAATCATTAATTAAGAATTCCCTTGCTATTGCCAATTTCCTTTCTAATGTTCTCTTCGACATATTGAATTTTTTTATCTAAGCGTCATCAAGTTCACCGGTTTATTATTTTAGTTAAGTAAATTACAAGAATTGCGTTCTGATGTATGAAACAGAGAAGGCGTTGGATTTAAAATTACATTAAATTGGTATTTCGTAAGACCGGTCCGAAAGTGTCATATCATTCTTCGACATTTTCATAATCAAATTGATTTCTTCGTTCGAAACCCCATTTGTACAGATTCATCATGCCAACAACATGAGCACCATTAAAGCTTTCGAGTGAAGGGGTATTAATTAAATCTACCCAATTATTTCTAATAAAATGAGAATTGCAAACCCGAGCTAATTCCGGTATTTTTATCTATCTGCCAAATGTGCGAGCGGGTGAGATATTTCGTAGAGCTCTACCAACATTAATTGTGCTTGTACCACACGTTTCCACGACGCTAAAAGTAAAAACTTATGTTTTATTAACAAAAGTTAATGTTAAATAACTTTTTTCTCCCATTGGATACATAAAAAAAAATTATATATTTTGAAAAGTGGGATTGAATTCTTCAATTTAAAACTAATTCGGTTTGTGTACGCGAACTTTCATAAAGTGGGTCAGAAATGCCCCATGACCTTTTGCATTAACAGAATTGATGGAAGACAAGTTACGTATTTTATTGAAATTCAACCCCAGACAGGGTTATAATAGGGTAAAAAGTTATTTTGGAGGTGGTTTTCTTTGAAGTTGATATCAATCAATACTCCTAAGTGCTTTTGATTTTAATTAAATTTTATTTTTACACACGTTTGAAAATTCAATCTTTTAAAAATAATAAAATTTTAAATAATTTCGTTCGTGTGTATATTACCTCGACTTTTAGAAAAAAGTACATTATTTTTTAATTTTCTCTTTTCAAACCTTATCGACCCTCCGCGGGATTAAAACGACCAAAATTTAACGGTATATAAGCCGTCGTTCCAAAGCTGGTTAAATAACAAATAATATTGTTCAAATGGTAATAATTGTGTTAGCTAGAAATTACACTGTAGTATATTGAATTATAATAGACGATTTCGTTTGTGAGGACCATTTCAGTTCATTGTTCTAGCGCACAGATCTGAGCGGCCATTCATCAATATTACTGGTGCTGTGTTGTCAAGGATTATACCGTTGCTCACTAGATAGCGCCAGTTCGGACTCGGGCGCGACGTGACTGTCACAAACTAAGCGCGCCACTAATGGGATCATCCAGCGATTTCGCACACTATATTCGTGGCTATTTCGGCTACGTTTGCATTATTCTGAATTCTGTGAATTTCATTGTTTCGTTCACTAACTCGAATCAATTTTGACGAGAATACTAATGTGTGCAATCTGCTCATAATCTAGAAAGCCGAGATTCTAATGAATACCTGGGATATCGTTATTGATTTACACAGAATATTTTTTTGGAACAAAAAGCTGTACCCAATTTTATACCTTACGAGTACCGTACGAGTAATTAGAAGGCATAGATAACGCGAGCCTAGTGCAATTTAAGGCTTTGTGATATTAAGTAAACTATAAACTTCAGTGTATAAAGATTATTTCTATCTATCACTGCGGAGTCTATTGTGAAAGTAGGGTAGATCGCGCGGGTTGAGGGAGGGTGTCGGCTAACTAATCCCCGGCTTACATATCTCGATAAATTGTCACACGGAGCCGCGCCTCATGATGAGTCGGCGGCTTTATCGGAGCGAGTCTACTGGAAGAATTGATTGAAAGTTAACGCGCCATGATTAGTGGCGACCAGAGCCGCTTCAATAATGCCCGACGATGCTTTATGAGCCGAAATCTATCATTCAGAAAGACGGGCTTGCGATGTGATGTGACTTAAAGAGCCGTAGAATAGAATTGATTTAACAAATATTCAGTGTCTCTCTGCCGAATTCGACATTCATCGAGTTGACGACTGCTACTTAAAATTCTATACAAATAGAACTAATCAATAGTACCTTCCAGTTTGCTTTAATCTACATTTTTTATAAAGTACAGAATTTGAATAAACTCCCCGGTAACTTATCAAAGTAATTGAATTCATTACGTTAATTGAATTCACAAAATGGATCGCTGTCGGCCTGAATGACGCTAGATGTGACACGTGCTTCGATCCAGTGCGCAATGGGGTATTCATTATGAACCGGCTACATTGAGAACCAGGATTTACACAAAAAATATACAAATCTTGAGAGAATATTACGGAAAACGGAACGGAAAAGTATCACGTATTTTGTTTATACAAGCGACATAAATATTATTGTTAGGTAGAAAAACAAATAATAAAGCGACCAAAATGCCCTTCATAACAATTCCACAAAGGCACATTAATTATTTAATTGTGTTATTAAGTCATTACGCCCACCTGATCAGATACCAGGACATTAGGAAGCTGAGGCAGATTACGGAACGAATTACATACACCGTAACACGCCGTCCCTCATCAAAAAACCCTCATCACCCGCTACAGAACCAACCAAATAATCCGAGACCACTTGTGGTAATAATAAATATGATATTTTGCGTAGTTTATGTGTGCCTAGTAACCAGACATGATAAAGGTTTAGGGTTTGCGTGGACCGTAATGAATCATAAACAAAATTACCTTTGTACGACAATGAGATTTGATTATTTCAATTTTATTCGGAGGCAATAAAAACAAATCATGGCTTTGTGTAGGTTCGCGACGAAGGCACAAACAAAATAAATTGACTTGCGGTCCACATCCCCGCATTAGGTATGTTTAAAATGTAAAATAGGTTCCTCTTGGAAAAAATATTCGCGCAAAACATAGAAAAGCAGATTCATATTAAAAGTTGAGCATGTGGACGCGGAGGTCTCGGGGCGTGGAAACTTCACGTGTTGTGCTCCTCCGGGAGCCGGTTCTGCTAACGAGACTTCAATACAACATAAGTATGAATCAATTTATCAACATCCTGCTGACGCGAGATTTTTGTGAAACTGCCGAACACGCGCCAAGAACTCGGCTAAGTTTGTGACATAATAAAAGGTCGACTGAGCCGATAATAAAGTATTCTTATTTTTACGCCATTAAACCGCTCGTGTGTGGATGATGATAAAATGTTCTTAAGCATCGCACAAAAGCGATTTTTAAGTGGAATAACGATACTATAAAGGGGATGGTGAGAGCTCTGCGTAGTCTGCGCTATTCATAGGACATAAAGAGCCTAAGTAACTCGCGTCTTTACAAACATATTTGATGTGTTATGTTGTAAAAGCTTCCCGTATGATATGGGTACTATACGTATCTCTGGTTTCATTTTAACGGATAGAATACACAGTTCACTACAGCTGCAGTGTTCGGGACAACAACCCCGTGTTATCTGGCTCGTTGCACAGCTGACTGTGTGGTTGCAGATAGTATCGACGGGCAGCACTAATGGTATTGCTACAGCCACTCTTGGCCAGCGAGTGCGCTAGTGATTTGCAACGTGAAGCTAGAAGTGCGCTAGTGATGCAACGAAGTGAGTGATGTGTTCCGTCCCTATTCACTGATGGTGACAGCCGGGGCCCGAGTGTTTATTTTATATTCACATCATATTGGAGGATTTAAGTCTATGCTTTGTCAGCGTAAATATTCAGGCGGAATATACATATTTTTAAGTTCCCGTCTCTAATGTTCTCAACTAGCCGAGGTCTTTAATATTTCGCCTTTTCTATGAATAACATTTTCTATCGTAATGTTATGTGCTACTTTAGAGAACCCTTTCTCAATCGTCTAAAGTTAACGTGAGTATGGTTTAAAAGCTTGTTGTTTCATCCAACGCAATGTTTGATGAAGAGGCAACGCAAAAAAGAGAGATAATGCCTAAAAACTCTGCTCACATTCAGTTATTTCGCTATTTACTCGAATATTTCACTAAACTTGTTCCAGGAAATACGTGATTTACTTTTCAAACCTTAAATATTTTAGGAAAGTAATTTCATCATTCAGAATCTTAATTTAATGTGCAAGGTAAGGTTTCTATAATTATATTTTCTTTATTTTTATAATTTATGAATACTTACACTATGAAGAGTCAAAGTTCATGCGAATAGCAGATTTCTGGGGTCTTTAATGGATTGATCACATAAATTTACAATTTCATTTCAACAGAAACCTAAATTATATCCATATCTGTGTTTCCAAAGTATCTAGAGAAAGATGTGTAATAACGTCATAATTATGTAAGAGCGGTTGTATGAATACGTAAGTACCTCGGGAAGGATGCTCTTAAAGTCGTGTAACACAGGTGTGATCTTAGCTATAAGAGCAGAACTAAATCACATGCTACAGAAATCAAGCCCTGCGGATGTTAGGACTGCCTGAAGCTGTTCACTATAACTCTGCATTAGAATTGGATTACGGAGTCATGGAGCTCAATAAATTGTTCAATAGGTTGGACTCCAGGACGTTTCCATGGCAGTAATCCAGTTAGGCAGTTCATTTGGCTAGAATTATCTTCTGTGTCATCGCTCACAGCCGCCGCATGCAGCAATTACAATCATTATGCGAATTCGCTTGCAGTGGTTTGAAGCTACAATGTGAAATATTCAGTTTTCGTTTGTCATACAAAACGGCTGTACCGGAAACATCGCACTGTAATATTAGGTATAAAGGCGAAAGTTATGTTTATAACTTCTTCACGCTTGAACGGCTAAGCGGATTTGGATGAAAGTTGCCACAATGACCATGTGACATGTCCTGAACTAGCACATAGGTATTTTTTTATCCCGGGAGTTTCTTTGGGACAATTTTCTACTTTTACGCTAGCAACAGCTAGTGTGGTCATATTTTAGATGGTACTGCTGCTCATAGAAATGAACAACCTAAAGGAGTTCCTAAAGGATATCTCAAACAATGCTTAAAAATAATATATTAGTCTTCTTTGATCAAACTTAGTTTGGATTGCTTCAGAAATTGGCTACGACTTCCTTGAAGAAAGTGTTGGAGGTCCATTCCTATTCAGTTCATTAAAAACATGACCGCGTGGTCACGCCTTCCTTTACGCCCTGTATATCTGACCTTACCGTGACGTGGCGAAATTACATAATATGTAATATCATTTTAATAGAATAGAATAAACTTTATTATACACCAAAATAGTAACAATTCAATCAAATCAAAAAATCAATTAAATACAATGCTAATTTATTGAACATAATCTGTATTTCATATAAAGAATACAAATGGCAAATCTATCAAATATACAGTATAATTATTTTTGATGCAATGTGATAACACTAGGAGCCCAGAAAAGTACACCAGTGATAAATATCCTGGAATATTAAGTCTGACACGCCTCGCTCCGGCCTAGTTACCCACCTCAAAAAAAAAACCCGCCAAGTGCATCAGACTCGCGCACGAAGAGTTTCGTACCGTTCGTAGAAAGAAACAGCAAAACATCACGTTTGTTGTGTGGGTGCCCCACTTAAATATTTATTTTTTTTATATAAACTAGTGCTTGTTATAGCGGCAACATAAATACATCATCCGTAAAAATTTCAACTGTCACGCAATCACAGTTCATGAGATACAACCCGGTGACAGACATACTGACAGCGGAGTGATAGTAATAGGGTTCCGTTTTTACCCTTTGGGTACGGAACCCTAAAAAGTGACAAACATTAAAATCAGTGGAACGAACTGAGCTTTTTTTGTACAGCGATTAAGCGATCATACAAAGGACCTCTGCTGCTAAATTTGTGCGATTTATGGGTTAGCATACAGAACACCACTGTCCTTCGAACTAGGCATTTTCTGTATACTGTACAATGTCTCGGAAATGCCGCAATAACTGAGCGGCGTCACACAAATCCTTTAATAAACAAGTGACAAACAAAAAGTGCGCTCGTCGACAAACAAACGTAATGGCAGCCGCGCACAAAAACAGAATTAAGACGGAGTGCTGCGGCGCTCGTCCATCACGCACGAGTCACACTACTTTTGTCAATTCAAGCGCTTGTTACTACGCTGTGTCAGCTGATTTACTGCCTAGAACAATCAACGCCTACTTACCTTTCATTGTACGTTCATTCTATGAGTGGTCCTTTCACCAATAAACATCATCAAAAGGAGATACCGACTGATTGGCATATCAATCCTCAGCCGAAACTATAACCGACTAGGACTACATAGCCGACTAGGACTACATGGCCGACTAGGACTACATAGCCGACTAGGACTACATAGCCGACTAGGACTACATAGCCCCGACTAGGACTACATAGCCGACTAGGTTACTTTTTTTATGACGTAGGCGAGCACTAAGAGAGGTTTTTGGGGATCAACAATTTGTATGGAGAAACCTACTTTCACCCGGGCGAAGCCGCTGTATTATTGTTATTATAAGACAATTACTCTACTAACAACTTGGTTTTTTGGGTAAAATCATTCAATGACATCTTCGGCCTTAGGCGGGGCGGGAGATAGTGTCAGACTTTTACTGACTAAAAAATCCACCCCGTTCCTCCGTTGTCTTAAATACTGGGGCCGAGCCTTCCTTTCAGAGACCCTTGGTCCCTGTAGGCTTCGCCCTTACTGGGCCTCTACGATTTGCTGACAACTCCTTGAGGCGCGCGTGGAACAGAACGCGCCGTCGACGATTTGGGCTCGGTCCGGACCGTCCGACAGCAAGCTACCCATAGCCCGCCGTCCGCAAGCCCGCGCCTACGGTTGCCGGAAATCGGTATCGGATTCCCGGCGGCCTCTGGGGCTTCTACTAACAACTTTCAAATCATAACTCTGAAAACCAATTAAAAATACTGTTTCTCCATTACATATTCCTCTGAATATAAAAGCTAGATAGCCAGATATTTTGAATGTTACACCACTTTTTGTCTTGTTTGAAATCATCAAATACCTTCTCTTCCTCCAGGTAGAGTGAGAGGGTGTGTCACACTTTTACTGATTGAAACCCACTTGTGTACCCTCAGTTGCGTTATCTGTTCCAGTGCTGCGGCAGCACTATCTAACTACCCCGCAACCCTGGCAGGCATAACCCTGAAGCGGACATGGAACACGACGAGTCCCGTATCGGATGGCGAGCTACCCGTTACTCACCGTCCACCAACCCGTGTCTACGGTGGCCGAGTCACCTGTCTGCTGTTGCGGATGTTACACAACACGTTAGAGTCGCACATCGTCTACTATCCGGCGCTAACGAAGGCAAACAAGTAGCTAATTATGTTTGTAATGCAGTTGTTTACAAGCAAGTACGTGTCACGAACAAACGGTAATTAAGGCATCATAAGGAGCAGGAGCCTTGCGCGCCTCTACGACGACAGTTACTGTCGTGAATGTCAATTAAGGAAACTTTCGCAATATGGCACGTGAACGGCCGCGCCTCCAAGACTCTATAATGAAAACTTGGCATCACCTACACTACTGTGTTATGAGTTCCTAGTATCGATACAAGGTAGTTTACATGCTAAAATGAAAAATAATTATAATACTTATTCCCCCACACAGCCTTTAATATTAAAAAACACGTGTAAAACTTGAATAGAATATTAAGTAATTATGATTAATACTTGAAACCCTATAAGGTCGTGGGTTAGTAAAGGCGATCCATCACGGTAACCGTTCCTCAATTACACGGGACGCCATGACTGATGGCTCTCCCCGGGAACTTGCTACCAGACGAAAAATATTCGCTGAAAACTGCAAAGTTTACAAAACAAACAGATGAAGATTTAACGGAGATTGATTTAGAAGGACGACTCGTTAAAGGAAAGACTATTAATTATTTGATTTTAACACTAAAGGAGATGAAGATGAGAGAGACACTTTAGTAAAATTTCAGGCAGCAGTGAGATGAAATGAGTACCTATTGAAGAAAACAGAAAAGTAGAATTACGACAAACAGGTTGACATTGATAGACCTAAAAGGTACACTTTTACTTTTCTTTCTTAAAGATATCTCTAGACTATTTATCAAGCTGATAAAAAATTAAGCGAAGATCTGGAAATGTTAGATGTTTCATAAATAAAGTTATTTTACCACCAGACAAGTATTAATGAACTGAATATCTAAAAATCACCGGCGCGAAGGAAGCCTCTCACTGGCGCGACGTTTTCAGCTAACCTAATTTCATTTATACCAAATCAGGCTGTCAAGTTTAATCTCTACTTGCGTACCACTAGAAACGAGCTCTAGATTTTCCTAAACTGTTTTAACATAATATTTGACGTAGACGCTTTTAGTTTTTCAGCCAGCGAGGGATTTCTTCAAAGTAAATTGATGCTTTTAGACCACTTTTCCATGACAAAGCGGAACATAGATGCACGTTGATCGATAGACACTGACAAGCATCTCATCCAAGTATGTGAATTTGGGCTCGAAATAATTGAAATTCAATCAATCACCTACAAGGTATGCATGCGATCCGCGTTTGATCGTGTCAGGAGCGCTCGGATCCCAGGCCTTGATGCACGCCGGGGGGCTCCGGCAAGCCGCCAAAATAACGACGAGCCGACGCCAAGATTCAATTTGCAGTGCACTCCTGCTGCCCTGATAGCCGGCCGGTTAAAACTTGCCAAATTGGACAATCGCCGTATGAAAACGAACTGGGTTTTCAGCCGTTTGTGAATTTTACTCAATTTAGCAAACTAACTGAGTTCTCTAGATGAAAGGGATCTCGATTTATTAATTGTAGTGTTTTATGATAACACAGTCTTAATCTTTGAATGCGAGTGAGAGAGAGAATAGTCACTTTTTCGGCCGAGGGACCCTACACAAACAACAGGGTGCTGCCACAGATAATGTAGAAATGGAGCTACTCTGAAATTATTGTGCATAGCAATATTTAATATTCGATTTCACGATATACTGAAAAAATGATTGTCTAATCTACTTATTTAATATACATTATTTTCATTTTTTATTTAATTGAACATAACTTTATTGTATTGTGTATTATCTTTTCTTAAGTAGTAAAGTAAAACATACGTATATGATTTGAAAATTTTATGATCGAGCTGCACATTAAAAAAAATATATTTTATAACTAGCTATCTCCTGCACTTTAACTCTTGTCTTTGGTTCGTTGCTCTCGTGGGTGCATGACGTGTATAGAGTAATTCATTTCAATTCAAACAAGTATTTTCTGAGATTAGCTCAAACAAACAGACAAGCTCTTAAGCTTTTTTATTTTAGTACAGATTTATTAGAGAAAGAGTGTTACAAAATAATTTATTAATCTTCTTAGAGTTGACTGTCAATAGGATACTTGAAACTTTACGAAATAAACGTAAAGTTTATTTTCGGTTCATGCGAACGAATACCAACATCATATAAAACATGATTTAAATCAATTATAAACTCATAAAAAAACATCTGGTGCAGATTTACGTCGATTCATACATATTGTCGTTCAGCATGGCAACAATGTGGTGTACTTACAGCTGTAGAGGTAATGTTCATTTTGCAAAATTACTTAGTAAAAGTAAAAACATTTAATTTTATGTAGGCCTTTACATATCAAATACATTTTGTGAACGACTTTACTTGAAATAATAACATCACAATATGAGGCTTTCAATTTATACAACTGCCGCCGGCTGGAGGGAGGTGAGGGGTAGTTCCAGCATAAACGTTAACATTTAATTACCATCCGCAAAAGCAAAATACGTAAACAATAAACATACTTCCAAAATATTTGACATTTACTTACGCAAAATATAAACCAGTTATTACACTCCGAAGCTACTTTCATCGAAGAGTCAAAATTATTAATATCCAAATGGTGCCAAAGTGATACTCGGTGAAACAATAAAATAAACTCCAAGTTAACAGCGGTAAGGTTCATTTTAGACAAACTATTTTCAAGTAGGCCGCATTAATTTTGCAGGAGCTTTAATTTCAATAGTCTCGTAATATTGCAATCCAATTTTAATTGCTAAGATACGAAGGCGGTGCTCGACTTTGTATCTAATATTGTTTACTGCGGTGAAGCAACATAAATTAGAATCTTAATTTAAAGCGCAGGGGATTCGATATACTCGTAGGTACCTACTGTTCCGTCTCTGTGCCGATCATGTTCTTTTATTTTCCGTGTATCGAGTATGCGGTAGAAATAGCAAACGATGGGTACTATGTGCAAAGTCATGAACCCTAATAGTAGCACACAGCGAGTGACGCAAATATGTACTTGTCGTGTCAACACAATCGCGGCATAACAATACAAGCCACTCCAGCGGCGGCGATGCGAGCGACACAAAAGCTTTTTCACACATCATTAACTATCGATGCAATTCGCATTCACCAACCTATTTGCATTGCGAAAAGGAATTTCGTTTAAAAGAATACAAATGTGTCTAAAATAAAGTATGATAAACATTGTTTTTAGAGGTTTGAGGAAAAAGTACAGGAAAACTGTATGGAGATAAGAAATGTCATCAATCTCGTCCCTTTTCACTTAGTTTTACTGCTTCGTAAAGACGCTGTGTTCGGCCCCGCTCGTACTCCCGAGACCAGAGACTGGTGGCAACCCGCCAGAGTACCCAGCCGGATTGAAACAAATTCGATTGTAACGATCTATTATAAATTCTCTTACATAACACACGGACTTTAGGCCTTTATTTTCCTGGTATTGAATTAACAATTCAAATGTTTTTATTGCGCACGACCGAGTTGAGCGGGGGATGTTTTGATTACAAGAAAGTACCCACGTCTCATCAGGTATCTAATTTCCGGGATGAAGAGGAAAACGTTCGGTAAACAATGACTTAACCCTCACGTTATGCTCGCAGACGAATCAAGTGGAGCCACTCGGGGCCGGTGGCCGCGGCGCTCGTGGCGGGCTCGCCGACCGCGGGAGAAGGGACCACTCGAGGTCTGTTAATAAACACTCGTCACGGCGGCTTTTTCCAATTTGTTCGGCAAATAAATGTCGCCGGCTTGCATTTAGGAAGTCACAGCGTCAGGCCGCTCTCACACCTGATTCTTGTTTTTATTTTGGCTACAGTCAAGCAAGAGTTGATACACTGTTGCTAGACCTGGTTTCCAATCTCCCCTTTGGTGCGTCACATGGAAAAAAAATAACCCTACAAAAATATCGCTAAAGATACTTTACCAAAGCCCGTACAAATATGAATCCAGAAGAGTATGTATTTGTATTTTATTTACCTGAAACAGAAATAAAAACAATATTTTATTTGCCGTATACACATTTCAATTCAATACTGAAACTAAAAAAAAAAATATTGAGCGGGTGGGTAAATGGATATACAATTTAATTTAAAACTGATAAATTGGGTACTAGTACCAAGGTAACATAACCCACAAGCTGTATTATGAGTAACATTGGAGAAGTTCGATAACTTATGACAAGTTTATGTAGGTGTTCCGCGTCGGATTCAGGCCGGTCATCATAACAATCTATTGACCGGAGATTGGAGGTCGGGATTGAGATTTTCTTGCAACCCGTCGGACCCTCATATTTGTTTAGTATAATTATGCAATGACCCATACAAATTCCAATATATTTGTATCTTTATGTTACATATGTTTTATTTAGCCTTGATTCTCTCCATTATGTGATATTCGTATTAGTAGATACAATTAAGAAATAATGCAGATGTATATATTTTATGACAGTAATACAAAGCATAATAAAATCTGTTAACGAAGAACCCGACCATCATTTTACTAAGTCATTAAGAAGAAAAATGTAAAACCGAAATCACAGAATACACCGATTAATATGAAATCCGAGCGATTGAATCGGCCACCAGCAGGCGCCAGTTCATTACCTCCAAAATTGGCCCGAAGGAAATTATCGAAGCCTTTAATTATTCATACAAGAAGGGTCGGTGTGGACCAGGACTTCATAAGGTTCGGGACGTCGCCGTAAAGACGAGCAGAATCAATACGCAATCAAACTGTCGGCCGCAGAGTTAGCTGCAAATATTTTCCCATTCACAATTGTTGAAGTTGGTGAGGCCGCGGGGCGACGTAATTTGATTTCGAGTAACGCCCAAAATTATTTACCATTTCCATTTCTGGCTCCAACGCCTCCGCCTCGATTAGAGTTTGCACTTTCGACTATTGCGAAGTTCTTCATTTAGAACATACTCTATGATCGCGTTTTGATTTCTTTCGGTAACCTTTGATCCTGATCATGACCGCTTTCTGATGGTATTGGATTACCACACATTGATTTTATTCTCAGTTGTTTAAAACTCAACTCAAAAGTGTAACATAGGTAAATAGGTACCTACTTTATTTTCGAAATCACCATTGAGAATTCACGGTCACCACCAAGGGTCTCTTTTATAAACTCCAATTTTGCTGAAATGAGATGTGCTTTCGGAATAACGTAAAAAAGTATCGGTATACATTCGAACACAACTATTCCATTCTAATCAAAGCAAAGAGCCGGGCGTGAGCCCGCGTTGACGGGTGCCGAGGATCTCTACGAGAACTACAGATTTTTTTTTCAGTTTCATGCATATAACATGAGCATGATTACCTCGCAACCTAGTGCTCAGTTCTTAGAACTTCATACATGTATGTAGTGTTATGCTATCTTAGTCCTTTGTCGAGACACTCGTAATTCGATCAGTCTTGGAAAGAACAAAATGAGTTACTTACGGAGCGCCATATAAAACTAACAGCTAATCGCATATTAAGGCAAGTTATGTTTCGTAATAAAAGCATATAAGGAGTAAGTGTTTATTAAGTTCGTAGAGACAGGCTTATCCAGCTTTACTTTCTAAACTCCACTTGCTCCTTTGACGCTAAGTTTATTTGTTTGGTTTGAAAGACGACTTTTTGTAATTCTAACTTTTACGAAGTTCTGGAACAACTTATGTATTTATTGCCATTAAAAGGTCAGAAAATACGCGTGTGTAATAAATACTGAATAGTTTATTCAAGAAAGAAAAATAGTTTTCGACTTGTATAGAGATTAATAAATAATCCCATTCAGAACTTACGAAGAAATCAGTATGAACTTAGAGCTAAATATAGGTTAGAAAAAATAAATGTAGGTAGTCGGCACGCAGGCACAAGGGCAGCATGAAACAGCAGAGTGCAGTTACTGCAAACAAAGGGACAAACATTTGCAGACAGTATTAATAGAGGCGGACGCAGACCTCTAATACCACCATCTTTTTACTTCAAAGCGCTGCGTGTGTCGCCAGCGCGGCCGCTCAGATTTCCCATGGGCCCCCATTATTAATACTTCGATTTGAAATGGATTTATTTTCAATATAATGGGGATTGAATGCAATATGGTACGACGTGACTTACGCGTATACGCCTTCAGAAATGAATTTAATATGTATTTCCATGTTCGCGTGAAGACGTAAATGAGAATAATGTAACCTAATCAGAATCTGACAAAATCAGAGATGGCATCAAGAGAACATTTCGCTACATCATTTATCGCTGATCCTAGGAAGCACTAAGGCACCATGGACAACAGGAGGTTAATCACATAACTTATTCAAAACCAAACCACATTCAGAACCGGAACTTATTGGAGTTTGTAGTAATGATGAAAAGTTTCTTTTGTCTTATTGTATATCTGCTACTAGATATATTTCACTACAAATAAAGTCCTCAGAACTTTATGCCCGCGCAGAGCTTTTGTTATCAAGGGAATGGAATGCAATCAATGCAAGTCTGAAAATGAAAGCGGATCGCACTACTAGCAATGTTTGACTGCCAGAGTAGGTGCGTGTGCTTGTACTTAAAAAAGACGATATAAACAATAATCCTTTTTTTTTTCAGTGGAGAATTGTCATGGAAGCGCGTGGAACATAACGTACCGTCGACCCGGGCCTGGTCTTTTGACTCCCGATGCCTGGAGCGTCTTCTACGGCGGTTGGGGAGTGGAGATATCCTCTCCCTCACTTTCCACCACTTCTTTCACTCGCATTACTGCTTCCCATTTTTATTTATTTATTTATTGGCACACCAACAGCATTACATACAGGATTTTTTTTTTCTCTCGCTCCGGATCATGGCCAAAAACACCGGAGTGTATTTTGCCGCCTAATCCGCCAACCGTGTCCGGTGAGGAACTGCGTCAGGTGGAAAGTGAGCTCTGTAGCGGCTCTCTAACAACCTCTCCTCAAAAAGGGGGCTTACGAATACGCCATGACTTAAATTGATGTACTAAAAAAAGAGCAAGCATAGAATCATGGCCCATAAGACCATTGACTGGAGTACTTACCTACACAAGGTACATTTGGCAAGGCTTTGAAAAAGCTTTAAGGACTGTTATTCTTCAAGTTGAGTGAAAGGGCAAAAACTTTTCGCGGAGTCACACTGTAAAAACAGCCTCGGGCTATGTTTCTCGTTCGGTGGAAAATAAAAACGCCAAATCATTATATGTACCTTCTAAGTAACAACAATTTGTATGACATTTGATCCACGAGGCCCTGGACTGGGGTCAACAGCTCCTTCGGAAGTATATAACGCGTAATTACTTTTCTTAAGTGTACAGAGACATTAGAGAAAATCCTTAATGAAAAGCGTCGGATATGTTCAAGGCAGGCTCATGACTAGCTGCTATAATTACTTTTAATACTTCAATCTAGATTTTTTAGTACAGTTTCAAGAAAATCTGGAGTTCTTCCACAGAAATCTTATTGACTTATTATTAAGATTTCTGTGGCAAAGACAACGCTTGCAAATATGAAGCCATTTAGTGATTTACTAAAAATCTACAGATTTGATTAAAAAAATTGAATAAAAAAAACCTTATAAACAAAAACATATTGCCAATTTAATTAATTTAAATGATTAACATTTTATTTTGCTATATTGAAATGTGGGCAATCTGTAGGTGATACAACTTTTTTATTTATTTTAGGAATCAGCACATCGAATTACTTAAAGAGCAGCTAAAATTATTCAAAAACTTTTTCATCGTTGGCCTTTATTAATATTACCTATTTTAAATATCACGAAGGAAACTCCTTCGTGATTTTTAAAGTAATAAATTAGCTGTATTAAATTTACAACACACTATCAATCTATTCTGTTTACTTTAGTGGATCATATGGTCGAAGCCTATTGGGGACATGTGTTATGTGAAAGTAAACCCTGAGACCCCGGAACGAAGGCAAAGAAGGAACAGGAGTGGGTTTTAGTCAGTGAAAGTCTGACGCGCCCTCCCGCTACACCCAGAGCGGGAGAAGTCATTAGATGATTTCCCACCGAAAAAAAAAAGTGGATCATACACTTTTGTTCATTATAAAACTCGCAATTGGCTCCTGTAGTCCCCTTAAGTCATTTATTAGGAAACTCAAGGAAAATTGTCATCGTGATGGAGTCTAATATTCGTTTCAAAGTGACTGTCATACATAGATCCAAAATTTACGTTCAGTTTAACACACTGCACTACTTTGCCCATATCCGTAGCGCATATCTGCCAAACTAAGAAAAGATTTCATTTCAAGCACAACTTAAAAGTTCAGCGACATTCCAGTTCTACGTATAATGTTCACGTTCAATCTACTAAGACAAAATAATAATTGTTGAAACTATGAAGGAAATGTTCTGAAGTTCCCAGTAAGGCATGCTCCCCTGGTAGCGGTGAGCGAGGCAGCTTAACTTGAACAACTAGTTAACATTCCAGGAACACAATAAATTGCGCGAATTCCTTGTCATAACATAGGATGTAGTTGTGCTACCTCGAGATGAACACCGGCCCAGCTCGGTTTACTTCGCGATCCGTTTGAAAAGAGCTGGGGTTTTGTAAGTGTTCTAATGGACTAGCTTGTGACATTAATAAAAACAACTCCAATTAATAAATACTGCAACATGTATGAGTTGTCCTGAGTTCGTCAACAGACATATCTCACATGCATAAAAGCCGATTCAAACCAAATCGTAGAGCCACTGCAACAATTGAGTAGGTATGAAGATATCTAATCTCAATGACAATTCGATTTTAAATATTATATACTAATTGTTGCACACCAACCACTGGTTGAGAATGCCTTGTTGCATCAAGGTGCAAGCGCTAGGGTAACACGCAAAATTCAGTTTTTTATTTTTTATTTATATAAACTGCTTTTTTATAGTCCCTTTTTTCTTAAGTTTTATGAATTTAAAAAAAAATCACAATGCCCTCTCAGTTCGTCGTACTTCGTTCCATTGTTTTTCATGACATAGGAAAAGAATTTCGCTGGTTACCTTGGAGCATCAGCTTAAGTCTGCTATGTGCCGTTATAAGTACATAAAATTTAACTAAATTAATAGCTCTCTGACATTTTACATAAATACATCCGCCGCAAGTAACACGGCCACTCCGCGCAAGCGCACATATCTCTATGTTTAGACAACACGTGTCAATAGAACAAATGTACCATAAAACGCCAACAACTAACTAATTTAAACCTATATTTTAGCAGAAATTAACAACATTGAAGGTATATATGGAAGCCACTGAAAACTTGCTATGAATAAAATTAAGAGTCGACCTTTCATAACAATAACGTTTACGTGACGTGTTTACGGTCTGTCAGAGCAATTACCTAGGAGGCTGGATAGACAGCCGCGCGGGGAAGGGGTTGCCAGTAATGGGAAATGAAAAGAAAACACCGGAGATAGACGCAAGTGGGTGTGCTAATGGAGGGCAACCCTTTTGTCGCCGACACAAAGAGCAGGCACGCGAGAGTGCCGCAGCTTTGTCTCGCGCGGACGCGGCGACGCCTGCCGCCGTCCATGCTGCGCCCCAATTGACGTCACACGGACCAAATGTTTCACTATTATTCGACTATCCCGGTCCACTCAATATTGCTTGCCTCCGCGTCACTAAATTCATTAAATTATACGACTAAGAAGTCTTCTATGGTGTTAAATAACACAAACTTGAGGCGAGCTCGGTTATTTTCATTTTCTTTGATCAACTTTCCATGTGCTAAACTTCAAAGAGAATCCCAAAAGTACAAAATGAATCGTCACTTCTTGATTATCTTTAACGTTACCGTCAAATTTTCTAAAATCACAGTCTTGAGGGTATTACTTTAAAATATTATCGACTTGAAAATGTTTAATATTTTGGTTCATTTCAGATAATTCTTAAGTTGGGGTACCGGGGTAACAGTCGCTTCCGGCAGTAGCCCCCTCCCCCCTTCGACCTCCCTAGACACAATGTTTTATTCATAATCTAAGTAAGAACTCCCAAAACACCGATTTGGCCGGAGTCCATTAAAATCCCGTTGGAGTGAATTTAAATCGTGCCGAGCCAGTGTCATCCGCGCTACAGACGTAGGTGCGATAGCGTTCAATTGGCCAGTTTCTTTTTTATTTTTCGTAGCGTTTTGCCTTAGTTAAAAATCAGAATTGCTAATTTGTTTCGGAGTATCTCTTACGTACCGTTCTCTTAGATAAATATTTTTACGAGGTACTAATTGGTATTATGTCTGCGTCATCCGACTGTCGCAGCCAGCTCATTGAGAGCTGCGAACAAAACGAAATAACATTGACTGTAAATCCAATCACAACAAGACCATCCGTTTGATGTAAGACATCAAACGGATGGTCTATATAATTTTACTTTGAAAACAAACGCTTCAAGGCAATAATTTATGTAAAACCTTAAGTAATTTGAAGTATCCTCATTACAACACCATCGTGGTGTCAAAAATAAATGCTTGTTTCAATTAATGCCTGTTCAAAGAGCTTTACAGTTACAAGCTTTTTACAGCGCCGTAACTTACTTGAGATGTTAAAACGTGACAGCTCTCACTAAATATGTACCAGGCCATCATGGACAGAGTGGAACATTGAAACATGCAAGTATTCCTTCGTACGGAGCCCTCATTTGAAATAATACAAAGCATAAGACAACAGTAAGTCCAAACCGTAATTACTTTTAGCTCTCGTCATGTTTCTTAATGAATTCCTAACGAACGCTACTTATTGTTAACGAATTCTATGCTTCTGTTAGTTGTAAGCCTGACGTCTGTTTGAAGAGCAAAGAAAAGCTCGTTCAGAATGCTAATTATCTTTTTATTTACTTGTCTAAAACTTGTATGTATAGGTACCAAGCTTTATGTTTGAGCCTATTCGAAATGTTTACATCGCAATTTTATTAAAAGTCGGCTCATAAAAGTTGTAGGTAACGTCATTACTGCCTCGGTTGAACCTCAAATAAGTGCGGAATCATTAGGACCAAATTAAAAAAAAAGTTTTATGCTAAGTGAAAAGCGGGTGTCTACCGTAAATTAATGAAGCGGCCTTCAAGTGGCAACTTTGTCGATAAATCAACCAAGTTTACTCGTATCTCATGGCTGTTACCGAGCGCTAAATATACACCCGCACTCGTGGCGGTCAGACAAACGGATCTGTACCGAAGACAAGTGTTGCTGACTTGTTTAAGAAGTTAAGATACACAGCCAAGACTGATCACGATCGAGATACTTATAGGCCATAAATAAGATTACATTTTAACCAGCGCGATCGTCCGCAAAAGATCGGCAAACCCTGAGATAAAAATGATACTTTGTCTTTCTGCTACCCTAATAAATTAATGTAATGGTGAGAACGTTTAGCACGTGACCACTTTACCTTATTTAATCGACCCTGTTAAGTACATATCGATAACACGCGTTTTTCCTACGGACCGAGATATTTACCTGCCCAGCGTATATTCTCTTCGACATGTCCGCCCCCAACCCTTAATACATATAATATATTTGCAATGAAGACTGAAGGGTTAAGTAACAAGACACAAATAATATCTTCTTTCATTCTGAAATCATGAAAATGTATGAAGTCTAATAAGAAAGAGGTTCCATTATTATTTATTGATAAGCTCCAGAGCAAATAAATAGGTATGAGTACGTGAGCTCGACTTAGATCTCAGAAATATTTTAGTGCAATACGGGTAAGAGCAAACATAAATATGATCCCGTATAAAGGAAGTACATACTTATGCCATTCACATTAGAAAAACATCTCTTGAGATGTGGGCTCCGGCACGTAATGTTATGCTTTTAATCTTTCACAACGCTATACGCATATCCCCGCTTGCGACTCGCGACCTCCGACAGTCTTCATATTGAAGATTTTTTCGATTCCTTTGACTGTTCATATGAGAGGAATGCACCAGTCGTTCATATTACCCATTCCAGATACTAACTTCGTTCGACGTTTTCAGCTTCTCAATATATCGACGGTCCCTACGTACAAAAGGACAAGTCAAAAACCGAGGTTTACAGGAGAGCGAAATTTGTGTTCAACACGCCCTAGAAATAATTCTATGACCAATAATAAATATTTTCTTTCTACAATATTTTAACAGTTTACCGAGCTTTATAATGCTATTTACACATATTTAATTTTTTTACGTTTTCTTGGAAAAACTGATAGATGACCGTTTCTACGCCGATAATAAAATAGAAGTGTGTGAGTCATGTCTATGATGCCTTTTTATACGTAGGAAACAAAAAAACAGTGTCTGATATAGATTTTAAATAAAATGTTTTATGAAAATGTAGGATTATGTTACTGTTTTTAAATTAATACGTTAAACATCCTGAAATCGTCACCCATGGATATAAAAAGTACTTCAATGAAGACATATCACTTTATACGTGGTTATAGTCTTTCGGGGTAGGACTATAGTTCTTGTAATGTAAACAAAGACATGTCTTTAAATAAAATGATCAGGCTTGTGTTTTATTAATTAAACAAGGTTTAATTAATAAAACACAAGCTTAGGTGTTCTTAGCATCTAAATACTAGGTAACTAGGTATAGTCACACTGAAGTAGGAACTAAACATAAAAAATCACAGTACTGCACTTCCTAGGTTCTCCAATTTTGGAAGACAGTTTTTCTTTATTCGCTGACGACAAAATTGAACGTCTTTCCAAATTTCCAAAATTAACCTACATTCGGCTTTTACCCTCAGACGGTATTGTTGTTTTACACCAAATTTCATGTATTTTCTCCGCTCTTCCCCTTTATGAAAGTAGCTACATCTCTTGGACAAAATTGGTCAGACCATTTGGTATACTCTAACTTCCATATTGAATTTGACCCTGGACGATCGAGCATGGCTACAAGCCACCCATTCATTTTGGTGGACGGTATCCGCAAAATTCCTAGTGTAAGCCTACTGGCGTTCCTGTCTTCGGTCCACAGTACTTAACAGTTGACCAATAGAATTTTGTCTCCATCACTGGTTAGCTGTGAGTTGCCGTGCTTAGCCGATGCCATGAACGCCTGGAAAATGGCTTGATTGGATAAGGCGTTGCCCGAGAATCCATCTTCCCAGAAACAGTGGAATGAGCCGCTCTGCAGGTTGGTACGGAATGCGACTACCTGCTCCTAGAGGAGCTCCATATCGGTGTCAATGCGCTGAAGCAGTTGACCGCCTCGGACACCATGGCCTATCTTGCAGTAGAAGCGTTGGGTAGGCCTTTGGTGTGGGATGCAACATGTGTCAACACCCTTGCGCCATCTCATCTTCTGAGTACGGCGGGCTGCGCTGGGGCGGCTGCTGCAAGTGCAGAAAACCTCAAAAGGCGTAATTATAATATATATAGGAAGTTATATGTTTAAGCCGTTTGGGGTTGAAACACTAGGGCCATGGGGTCCGAGCGCTCATCGAGTTGTGCGTGGTATCAGAAAACTGGTCTGGGCTTTACTTCGGTCAACGAATCACCACTGCCATCCAACGTGGCAATTTCGCTGGAACCTAACGGGCTTGATCTTAAAGAATAGCGCTACTCTCACTTAAATATATAAATTCACTTACGGTGTCCCCAAAGGTCCTGCATGGACTTGGCATTGGTGTTGTAATCAAAGATTCTTCATTATCATTTTCAGGTATTTGTCGTGGTGTTTGATTTTCACAAATAGGTGTCAATTATATAATTCAAATTAATTTGCGATAATATTGATTTAAACTTCCTCAAGATCCATTAAAATTTACTATGTTCGGTATCAACACGACGTGAGTCTAAAAAAAATCAAACTATAATCATTTAATTGGGTGGTGTAATTTATCTATAATATGTATGTATTTAGAAATATATAAGTATGTATATATATATAGAAATATATCAGTTGTCTAGTACTCATAACACAAGCTCTGCTTAGCTTGAGACTAGACAGCGTTGTGTGATAGTTGTGGAATATTATTATTTACACCGAGGAACACAAATCTCTTCTCTAAAAAAATGTTTATTCCAAGTAAAAAATATATTTAATGTTTGATAGTAACTAACCGTAAATAATAACAAGTCCATAAAAATATTAAGAGTTACGCGTAAAAACAAACATGTAGGACATAACTTCATTTACTTTGATAACAATAAGAAGTTGTTTTCTTTTTAACAATTATTTAGGAAATCATATTTGAAAGAAGCCTACAATTTATCATTGTTATTTGTGAAAAAAAATTGTCGCAATTACTAAATCATAGTATAAGCGGACATGTCTGACAAGACCGCGTTCGCACGGAGCGGCGCGCATTTTAAAACACCGTACAAAAAGATATGTACAGATGTCCGCATCTACGACACTTATTCGTTGTATTTATAATACTTGTTCTCTTATACGATTTGTAAAACAAGGTAAATAAACAAAATTAAAAAAAAATCTCATGTCAGTATGTACGCATAGATAATCTAAAGCCAATGATCCAATAAAAAAAAAATGCCATTTTCGACATGTCTTTATATACGTAGGGACCGTCGATATGTTAATCAGAAATAAATTACATTGGAGGGGCGTGACGTAGCGTTATGAGTACTGTGCTTTTAGCCAAGTTATTGGTTTATCTTTAGGTAATTCTTCAGTGCATTTGTTTTTCACCTAACTGCTTCTAAAGGACTTGACCGGTTTGGATAAAATTTTGTGAGTGTATTTGAGTAGAGGCAGGTGTCCCTGGATAGTTTGCAAATAGTGCTTGAAATTGAACTCTATATTTTGTTTTCTGACGAAAAGTCAGTTTTATCAGGGGCTCTTCCTTTTTTCAGGCAAGACAGCGTCTGCCGGGACCGCTACTTTAAATAAACATTCCGAGTTTCATAGTGAGGATATTAGAATCGAGCACTGACCTATCAGCAAAATTTATTTCGGTGAGAAACTCCAGCGCGTTCCATCAAGCCTCTTTAGCTGCTCAAAGATGACCATCTCTTAATGGCAAACCCAGTAAGTTATTTCTTGAAGTGTTCTGGTCGTTTGTTTTGATTCATAGCGTAGTTTGCACCGCTTAAAAAGCCAATTTTCAAAGGGTCAGTTGCACGCACAGGAGTAGCTGCTCAAGTTTGAGCCAACCTAAGAGTAAGTATCTTTTTCCGGCAAAGATGAGCTATGCTACGTTACTATGGATTCGTTTGATATCCAATCATATTCATTAGTACATCTAGCACATAGCCGCGGCAGATGACGCCTCTCGAATCTAAGAATATCCGGGACGTTGTATTTTAGAAAATTTATACCAGAACTTATAGAAATACAGTCCACTCATTTCCACTCAACCTCAACAGGGACATTATCCAAAGTCTTCTCCCGGTCATTGTATCTCAACTGGACATTTTCCAAAAAAAAAAAACCTAGATTAAAGCAACATGATAAATCTAGTTACTTGATCATTATACCTAAACGCCTCCCGCCATGTTTTTACAGTTTGTTTTTTCCAGGAACACGGAACACATGGCTGTCAAAAGCATTATGAAAATATACCGGCAGCTGGAGGATGACGTGTTACGGTATTTCGTAATTTACACAAAATTACTAAGATATATTTTGCTACGTTGCGAAAAATCTGTGCGCGTAGATATGCGCGCACGGATTTTTATTATAATTATGTAGGTATTCCATTTCTTGGAAACGTGAAAAGAATCTGAATATACAAGATCAACCCGATGAAATATTCATAAAACATAGACTGTTAAGTTGGTATGTGAAAACCTTTTGATATTAAAAAATATCGTCAACAAACGTTTGCATGAGGTGTTTTACTTACGGTTATATGCTATGATAATTAAGTAGGTTCAATTACTTATAAATTATGTTATTATGTATATAAGTATTTATATTGGCTGTACGCATTAGGCTTTCCTGTAAAGATAGTATAAGTTTGATAAATAAATAAGTTAATTGATATTAACCAATAGGTATATAAGTCCCACGTAGGTATTCGAGTACGAACTGCCAATTTTGTTTAAAACTTTTGTTTGATTCGTCGGTCCAACACCAAAACAAGCTGTCATTCAACAAAGCATTTGATCCAGTAGTTCGCAGTACGGTTTTGATCGGGATATTCGTCGAAACGCAACGCCGAAACAACGTCCGAGTGAAAAATCAACAACGCCGGACGAAATTTCACAATCCTGACAGTTTGAACGAACTTTGACGTTCGGATTTTAAAACATTTCCCACAGTGAATTTACGCAGTTCAAATGTCAGGAAACGTTGAGCGAGTACCAGGTGAACAGGAACTTAAACAGCTTAACTCAATTATGGCCGTTTGCAACGCGTCGAGACGCTCGTGGCTTCACGCTTACTTGCTCAACAAGCTCTTTGCGCATTTTAATATCCAGGCTATTCGTCTTTATTCTGCACTTCTTTGAGATTCCTTGTCCTCTATTAAACATGAAATTTTAATGTACAAGAACATTTACTCAGAGAGTGAATTTTCTGATTCGAACAATACACTGAGGGTTTATATAAGGCACATTTAAGTTGAGATGAAGTCTTACGACTTTCGCTTGCTATTAATATCTTACCAATTTATCAATTTTGTCAATTTTCTGTTTTATTAACTTTATTTTTGGCATGTAAAGCCACCCGAATCACGAATAATCTTATAAAGATATAGGTGTGCGTTAAAAAGTGCAGAATGTTACCACAGAGAGGAGTTTCGTGCTTTTGTTTGAATGAATTCAGTTTGCAACGCGCCGCTCATGAATAAGGCAGGCGGACACAACGTGTAGAATTCACATTCACCGATTTCCTCTACAAGGTACATAGTGTACCTACTTATACGGCAGTAAGGAGCACGTGAAGCTTTAAAAATGATCGTTACATTATATTATATATAGTATTTGGTAGAAAACAGTGATAAAGTAATATTGATAGATAATACGAAGAAGAGCAGACACAAAAGAAAGGGTCAAATATGATAGAATAATCTAATACGACACACATATACATACTAAATAGATAGGTGTAGTTACTGTTCGAAGGACTACTTGTTGTATAAATCGATAGCATTAGTCTTGTTAATAACGAAATTCGTATATTATTGGAAGCGCGCTCCGATGAATATTCGTGATTCCTGACGGCGACGGATGTAATTAACGATGTTTAGGTGTCGCGTGCGTCTGCGATCGACACTAGGTGCTTGTATGAAATACTAATGTTATTATAGACGAGAACAGAACATTGAACGGAAACAATGGTCTCGTTTCACATTTTATTACTTGGAAAGCACTCGCTTTATGAGTCCTACACAGATTAATAAGGCTTCAGCGAAGTAGTTACTTTATTATTGCTTTGGAAAATGGCCAGAAATGTGTCTATATTTTAATTATAACCAAAGACTAAGCTTACACAGTCATCGTCATTATCTCTGTAGAGCAGCGACACTTGTCTGAAAGTATTTTTAGTCGAGTGTCTCTGGCTTACAGTTGAAGGATACAAACAGCGCGCATTATCCTAAAAACAATATTATCTAAATAGGCGGAGTTAATGCCACGGGTAATTTCTTCGTTCATTAATAACTGACAAAGTTGCTCGCCTTTGCTAAGCCCCTTGTCTGCTACTAGCCGCGCGCGGCTCCGCGGTCCAGGGCGCGACTCCGCTCAAATTGGACTCAATTCCACTAAACTTAAGGCTCGAGGTTGTAAGACTATTTAAGCGCGTAATCCTCTCCGAGCTGTTTTCTTAGGAATACGTAAAATTAATACCTTACATGGTTTGAAAACGTTTGCAATTACGAGTTGATCGCTTGCGCGTCACCTTTATATCCGATCAGATCTCCTCATTTGGCAAGTGTAAGTATAGAATTATTTTCACCATCTAATTAATCAAATTTATGATTAATGAATTCAATAATAATTAAGAAAGAAATAAAAAAAGTTTATTTAGCACTCACAGATACAAGCAATTGCAGGAAAAAATATATAGAAATTTAATTTAAAAAATAATAACATTTTGCGCCTCACGGTTATTCGTTTCAGTCAGGCGCTTTTGTCTGCGTGAAGCGAGGTAGGTATGGATATTTGGGGAAGCTTAATTTTATTACTCACCGAAAAAGCCTTGAGGAAAACGAGGCACTGTATAATCCCCTCCATGGTGTCGCCAGTGAGACAGAAGGTGCCGGTCAGGTGCCTGCCCTTCTTATCTCCTATGGCGGGCGCGGCGGCGAGGCTGGCGTGGACCAGGGCGCCACGCGGGCGGGCGTCCCTCGTGGCTCCTAGCACGCCCGGCAGCGGAGCGCCTTCCATGAGCCTCGCCAGCGGGTCCATGCCCGCGTGCTAACAAATCATCGCACTGCTCGCTTTACAGCACTTATTCATCAAATTAACAATTCACTTTCTATTGTTAACGTCACAAACGAATTTTATGAATTTTAGCGAATAAAATTATTTTAATACATATTTTGGCAATAACTTTAAATGAAGAAAAGTACCAGGTCATCAGATTAATAGAGGAGGTTTATGGACGTGTGATAACGTCGATGCGCGACGACACGGACATGACCGAGGGCGTGATGGTGCGCGCGGTGCCGCAGAGGCTCTTGCACTCCTCGCACTGACACTTCTGGTACTCTGGGCTCCAGCACTCACTGTTCAGAAGTATAGTGACGAACGTGTAGATCAACACGGCCATTCCAACTATTATGTATACTTCCATGCTGCACTTCACTCTTTGGCACTCTATTTGGCACGAAATTTACCTGTTAAGTTCAATTTTATAATGACGTATAATAAATTGTGGTATTATGTTTAAACATCAGTGGTGTTTGCCGTCCGCGTTTACGTGTGCCGAATTAATTGTAATACAATGGAAACCTAACCAATATTACAATTGCGACAGTAAGTTTGTTTGTTAACTTTTCGCCCTAAACCACTAAACCGATCATCATGAAATTGTACATTACGTTGTCAGGAGTAGGTAAAATAAAGGACTTCAGACAACATCAATTCAGAAAAAAGCGCTGTTCCCGAAGGAACTTTCAACCGTCACAGTTGTCTTAGATGGCGCTACGTGTTTATCGAATCATGATTCAATCATAAAAACTGTTCTATATCGTCTAACAACATGAATTAATTCTGAAAATCCAAATAACACGAGTGAAACCGCGAGTAAAAGCTAATATATTAATAAAATCGAATTCGGGTTGCTCATTTATCATTTTTAACGGCATTTGTAGGAAACAAACGGCGTGCGGCGTCCAGCCAGGGCATGTATGTGGCGCTCCGATGATTTACATAGGACGCGTGGCGCCGCGCTACCATTTAAATAGAATCATTCCAAACATCGGTGGCTGTTTTGCATACAAAAACTGTTTACAACATTTTACACACAAATAACACAACAACAAGATTTTAATTGATCACACAAGCTAGCGTAATTTCTTTTCAAATCCGTTCATGATTACATTTTTGTTATTCGGAATTCATAAATAGAAAGGCTCTTTAGAATGAATGACTCCTCACCTAATACAAATTCATTGTGATATCAAATAAATAAATGATTCGTTCCGGCGAGCCGTAAGTACCATTAAATAAATCAATCCTAATTATGTACAAGCACAAAAGCTCTCAGCGATAATGATCATATAGATGTAAACGTGTACTGAGGCCGACACGCGGTGCCCGGTGACACGCGTAGGTACTAGGAAGGCATGAGCTCGCTGGTATAACAACAAACTCATTCCCGACTGATTGGCGTCATTGTGAGACGGGATCGCGGATTTTATCTCGTCACGTGGCGACGTTCAATCACGTCGTATTCAATCGAACACACACACACACACACGCCCGCCATTGTGTTATATTAGCTCGTAGTGGAGGGTACGACGCGGACGATTTCTCAAAATATGTTTCGGGAATACGACGTGACGTACCTAATTTTCAAGTTTTCTTTTTGCACAACTCTGTTTTAGTTATTTCAGCGTGTTGAATTACTGCAAATAATATAATTTTTTTTAAGAAAAATAAGACTGAATTTATTAAATCGGAAAGAAATCTATAGGATTCTTACGGATAATGAATAATCTATGAATCATGATATATATATTCAATTCGTTTTTTTACACAGCGGTACACGACAACTATGTTACGTGTATATGTTATGTATAGTTTATTGATTTCCAATATTTTTTTTATTATGTATCTCTTACTTTATTATTTTCTAAGATTGTAATATTATGTATTTCATATATATAAGCCTTAATTGTCTGACAAAAAAAAAGTAAAAATAATCTAATAGCATATATCAGCATCAATCAGCTCAACTATTTTGAAGGCAACCGAATGATCCAACACACGCACCACCATCAGTTTGAGTTTGAGTTGAGTTCACTTATGTCAAACAAGACTAATCACAATGCTACGAGTAACCTAAAACCATAAATTCCTCCATGGTACTCACATTTACAAACTTTGGAAAAAATGCTTCTACATTATACAATGCTACAATAATATCAACTTTAAAAACAAAAAAAAAGTAACATCGAAACTAATTAATATGTACGCCCTAGTGGTACTGGAGCTGGACCAGCATTGAGCCAAGCATTTTTATCTTGAATGTAATCCTCTAACTTATAATATGCTTGCCTGCATAGTGAGCGTTTAACAAAAAAAAAAAATCGTTTCATCGAGTTTATTATAACATTTTAAACAGTACCCCATGAAAGAAGAGGCCACTTTAGCCAGTCTGAAACCTGGTTGAACTAACTGATCCCCATTTCTAGTAACCTAGTTATGTCTATCGCCTCTTTTTCCAAAAAGGTGAAGATTTTTTCTTATGTATACGATGTTTTCATAGATATATTACAATCTCTGTCTATCACTCAATGGTTTGCTGGAAGAAATTCAACTTTAAGTTAAGCTCGCCTATGTATATGACCTCTCATTTCTATTTATTTTGTAAGCTGTTATGGTGTACAATAAAAAAATAAATATATAATGACAAGGCACCGTCATAATGTTAATATCCTTAAAAAAGTTCCTTTAGAGAATCGCACCGGCGGAGATTGTAAATGGCTCTAATGGCTCTTTTCTGTAGTATAAAAATGGAGTCGATGTCTGCAGCCCGTCCCCATAGTAAGATACCGTATGACATGATATTATGAAAATAACCAAAATAGACTAGTTTAGCGGTATCAACATCCGTAAATTGGCTTTTTTTTCTAAATAGCATATGCAGCTGAACTAGGCCGTCCTTGTACCCTTGGTTGCAGAAAGATTAAATAAATAAATAAATAAATGTTAAATGAGGACCCCACTGTAGCCTTGAGTCAAGCGTAATCTCCAGGAAAACCGTTTTATAGACAAATTCTTGTTTCACATTGTTCAGTACCATGTTACAATCACTACTTTTGACATTCGGTAAGGAAATTCTTATGCATTTAAAGGAAGTGAAGGAAGTAGAAACAAAAAGGATCTTCCTACGGAACAAAAGAATACCTCCCTAATAATAAAATATTCACTCTAATTTATTATAAAGGCAAAAGTTTGTGCGTGTGCTTGTTACTCTTTCACACTCAAACAGCTGAACAGATTTGGATGAAACTAATTTATAATGGAGAAAATTACTTCGCGCTGGTGAAGATTTTAACAGAAGTAATAAATACCTAATTGATATTTCGAGCAGAACAAATAAAAAACTATAAATGTTTATCGTTTTGAAGATAAAGAACAACATTATTTAGGCCGAGAAACTTCTCCTACACCTCACAAATAAATACCCACACCACAAATTTTTCGTCGTGGCATAGCGCCATTACCTACCTGCATAACGTTTCACGTGAAATATGAATACCACAGATAGTCAGTCTTGCACCTGCATTATTATTGCAGCATTTTTATTCCGATATTATGGCAATGATAACTTTCCAGAAATATAAAATATTTCCGGCCGCCATCATGATATTTTGCGCAATATTCATAGAATTTCGAATCGCTCTTAGTAGAGCATTGTTCGCGTCTACGCAGAAGTTGAGCCTAAAATCGTACTAGCTACATAATATCTACCCACTCCTTCTTCGAAAAGCATAATATTAATATCAAATGAATAAAAGCAGAAGTGATGACGGGGATTGGACAGGGCTACAAAAAAAGTCTATACAGTCAAAAATATTCATCAGTCCACTATTATTTGTGCGTCATATAATTTTTTTCAACTTGTTAAGAGCGGCCAACCCAAGGTACATTTTCATACTGCCGCTCTTACGCATGATTATGATGTTATTACACAGCTTTCTCCAGAAATTTTGGATACACTGATATCTGGTGGACACTATCTAGGCTTCCATAGAAATAAAAACATAATTTTGTGTAAAACTAATCCAGTAAAGACCTCTGAAAATCTGCTATTTTACGAAATTTGGCCCTTCATCATGTAATCATGTATAAAAATATAAAAAAAGTACTTCTACATAAGCCTTGCACATTTAATCGAGATTCTGAATGACAACACTTTTTCTCAAAAACTTCGAAGGTTTTAAAATAACACGTATTTCCTGGAATAAGTTTTGTAAAATATTTGAGTAAATCAGGGAATTACCGAATGCCAACAGAGTTTTCAGGCGTTATTTCTCTTTTTTCGCCTTACTTTTTTTCATCAAACATTGCGTTTGATTGCGTTAGATGAAGCGAAAAGCTTTTAAACCATGCTCGACGTTGACGATAGGCCAGTGGGGAATGCCCCTCTTAAGGGTTTATTTTTGCTTATTTATTTAATCTTCATGTACAGTAGTGGTACATAGGCAGACTTAATGCAACAAGGCATTCTCTACCAGTCAACCTTTATTTTTCAACTGACAGATATATTTTATCTCAAGAAAGAAATGCTTTCTGTGTGACATATTTTCCAAGTAATAGCTGTCCAACTGAGTTAATCTTCAAATAAAACTGTCTGACGTGAGACGGTGTAAAATATTACAAAAATAAAATTAAATCCTACAACCTTGGCGAACGACTGGAGCAATATTTGTCTAGTTTGTCCGAAAAAGTATTATGGAGCCGAAGGCTGCAGGGTTTAAGTGTATCTATTGAAAATTCTTTTTCAGTACACTTACTCGAAAACCCGCTCTTATCCCACCGCTTTTACGCACGCAATGGACTGTTTTCCGCACTAATGCAAATCAGGCTGAGCGCGCGTTGACCCACGAGGCGAGAGTCATCCCCCACAAGTCGTACGTGTATTGAAAAACGCCATTTGATACACGTGTAAAATTATCACTGCAGCTCTCGGCTCCATAACACATTCGCCTACGGCTCGTGCGAAATCCGCCTCGGTCGCAATGACAAACTTTCTGCACTTGTATCAAAATGTACTATTTCAATACACTTTCTCAAAAACCCACCGCTTTTAGGCAATTGACTATTTTCTGAACTACTGCAGAAAACTGCCCGTGCTCGCCCCCGACACAATTTTATTACATTTGTCGTATAAGGGCGGGGGGCGCGTCGACCTCCACGAGGCGCGCGTCAACGAACACTAGTAAATGTATTGAAAATCGTCGTTTGATAAACGTGCAAAATCACTGCAGCCCTCGGCCCCATAGTACACTCTCCTACGGCTCGTGCAAATTCCGCCTCGGTAGCAATAATAAATTTCCTGCACTTGTATCGAAATGTTAAATTTTTTTGTTTGTTATTGTGACGGTTCTTATGAAGTAAAAAATAGAAATGTAGCACAATAAATTATAACAGTTTAGGCAACTACGATGACTCTAATTGTCGGGCGTTTAACTGTTCGTAGCCAAAACAAGACAACGGAATATTGAATAAATAAATTAACACCTGTGCCTTCGTCAAGCTTGTTTTCAATTAATTTGAACTTCTTTAATTTTTTGTAACATTTTAATAAAAAAAAATATATACGAAGCTCGTTTTTTTTAACTTGTTCAAACAACTACAATAGGTATACTTCTAAATTGTGATTAACGATTAATAATCATAATAACACTAAAATCGATTACAATTAATTAATTTTATTCGCTAATCTGATCAATTTTTTTACCAACACAGTCTTGTAGTAAGTGAGCCTGCTTGTGAACCTCTCTGTTCGAGTGTAGGCACTGAGCGAGTACAAGTTGAGCGAGTCGACACGTGTCAGTCATCAGCACTGCCACTGCTACTCAGTTACGTGTAGGGAAAACAATTTGCACTGGGTTTACTAATGATTCACACAAACATTCCATTGACAACTTTTTTGTGAACAACCAGCGTTTCGTATACTATTTATTACACAAACGATTCGTTCTGCAAATGATTCATTTTACAACCAAATCTTTTTTTTTTTCTTTACAAATCTTTTTTTTTTTATGCAAATGCTTTTCTTGATAAATGGTTCGGATATTTAGTAATTTATACACTTATCATTTGATGTTTTAATCGTTTTGGAAAAATTAAAATGGTTCAAGTACTAAATACTTATCATTTTCTAAAATATCATGTCGATATTGTTTTGCTTAATTTTGTAGAACTAACTCCTTAAACCTATTAAATACATGGGAATCATTCTGTTATCATCGAGTATAATATTTGTAGTAGTGAATTGCGTTTAAATGAGAAAGATTTTTAGCTCTTGATACACTTGATTCACGATCACTTTTTTTTTAGTTTATTTGATTTTGTTTTTAACAATATGACAATCTAAGCTCCACATTTTTAATGTTTTTTGTAAACTCATTCGTATATAATGGTCCTCCTGACATAAATATGTAATTCAACGAGGCAAGATCAATAAAATACACAATTTTCTAATTAATTAATCGAGAACAAATTGAACAAAGATTTAAAACGGTAGCACAACCCAGTCGTCCGTCAAAGCTCTGCAACATTAACTGGAGCTGGATCTTTCATCTCTGTACACAAGTACTTCTTCTGTAACATTTAAAGTCGTTTAATCTTGTAATGTAATCCTTTACAAATTTAACTTCAGACAAACTTTGACACGAGTAAGGTCAACTGCTATTTACCTTTTGAATTTCACAGTCGTCGGTCCACCGACCCCCCCCCCCCCACCCCTCCCCACCAACTTCCCGGCCGGAATAATATTTACACTCGGGAACATTTGCGTAGTCAGCCGCCTTAGTTTGTTTATACATCCGAGCACTTAGGCAAAGCTAATTCTACTTGGAATTATATGAAAAAAGCCAATTTAACTAAAACCGGGCCATAAAGAGCTCAGACAATAGGTTCCAAGAATGTTCCCCTAATCACCCCCCACCCCCTGGCGCCCCGCGCAGCGCCCAGCATTCCGACAATCTTTGCAAATCGTGCAATTACGGAATTTCAATCAAACATCTTACCGGACCTTAAAGATGTTCAAAATCAGGCTCTATTATAGCCCAACAGAGTTGACATCGGGTTGTTATGGTGGCAAAAGGGTAGTAGTGCGAGTTAAGCGCGTTAAGTTGGGGTACTTTATGAGGACAATGTTAATGTGGTGTAAGCCACGCCACTGTGATGTAGATTACTAGGATGACATAATTAAGGTAGTGGCGGCTCATCGATGTAGTAAACAGCGGCCGTTCGAAGTGAGACGAGCGCTCCGGCATGGAGCGGCGGGCGGCGCTCGTCGCGCTGCCATAAAGTATTTATCTCACACGTTGCGGCCCGCGGCGCTGCTCTTAACCTACAAACGGCGACGTGCCGCGTTGCCGTAAAATAAAATATGTATAACTTTTAGTCTCCGGATGACAGATATTGTTACACGCTTCAATAACGAATTTTGCCACAAAAATATGACCGAAGAGGAAAATAAAAATAAAAAAAATTGGTTGGCTAGTTGGAATTTGTTGCACGTAGCCATGCGACATTGCAGGTATTTCATAGCTGAAAATATAAATCGTGACGTAATTATTCGAATGAAAATTAATGTTACAGATTAGACATAGTGCAAAGAAATTATTTGAGCGAATTAAAATGAACTTTATTAAAGATGATGACAGGAGATCCAAGGTCGCCGACATAGCCTAAAGAATCGCCTAACTTGAATGGCAGTGGACGTCCCGCGGCTGAAATGATGATGATGCTGTATTGTATTGAAAAGTAATTATATTACAATTGGAGGAAATACTTTTTCCAGCCACCCACTCGGCCTTTTTACTCATAAAATATAAAACGGTACATTTTGTCGTAAATCTATTAAAAATCCTACAAAACATAAAAGTTGATGAAACGTATTTGTGCACATCACCCCATATATGCAGCCTATTCTCAGGTCACATTGAATGTGCATTAAAAACATCTTGGTAAGCGCGCGTAAAACTCAAGTGATCGTAAAACGATATCATTTGCTTTGGTAATGCTAACGACGCCGGGCCGGCGCCTCGTCCCCCGCGAGCTGCTCTGTCTACAGCCGTATAACCGACACGGCCGTATAGTCCAGAGCCGCGCAGCCGGGGAACACCGGATCGGGTCGCGGGATTAGCAAACAAACAGACGGACTCGCATTAACATTTTAGTGGGATTACGTTTCTTAGGCTGTAGAAGCGTCAATGACGCAAACTGCTCGCAACGGGTCTGTGTTAGCATCGGAAACTGTTAATGCTCTCGGAGAAGTTAAGCGAACCCGTATCCTCGAGAATAAAGACCGTAAGCTTTTAACATGAATTGATCTGTTGATAGGATAAACTCGCTGGTGTTGTCCCTAGAGTCCAGTCGCAACTGTGTATAAAAACCCATCACGAACCTAGTTCCTTACAAGACAATATGGAAGGAAACAAGCGCTCGGTATGAGATAAAATAACAAAGACAAACAAACATGGTGGTCCTAAGCAAACAGCGGAGCTTACGGGCGCGTGTCACCGCCGGCGCCTGCGTCAACATCAACACTACCATTGTGCCACGCCAAATTAAGATGCCGTCAAGAAAACTAACGGCAAATACATGACAACCCAAGACATGCATTGCGGTCCTCGCATAGAAGCTAAAATAAATACTGCCAGGCAAATATGAATTGAAAGGAGGTTGACAGACATCAACTTATTTGTTTATTATTTGTAAATCTTCAAAGAATGAGGTAGCGTTAGATAATCGATAACTTACATTGTAAACGAAAGTTTTGTGTCATTTATTTAGATGATAAGCCTATTATCCGGGAAGGCAATCAAATCGGGTCCTCGTTACCAAAGTTAGAAATGACTGTCACAAAAGTACTAGGCGACTACGATTTAAAGGAGCCGTTCCAATTGTTGATTCCATTAAACTTATAAACAGTTCACTTTATAAATTCTCATCCATAAAGGCAAGCACTTTATTTAGAAAATATTTTCAACAAGTATTTCGCTCGTTGAATCAACCCAACAAAAGGTAATCTATATGATCATCAATCCAGGCGACTCCTTGTTCTAGTACTGAGCGAGAAAATAATGAAATAACGCTATCGTTTACTATAATAGTGTCCCAAGTCGTAAGAAATGGCTGCTTTTTAACTTTTGTAATAAAAGTGTCACATTGTGTTAAGGACTTAGTCCTTCTACAAAAGTTTACGTTAAGCCGCGTCATTAACTCTGACGTTAAATAGGTATCAAGAGGAAAGTCGAGTTTCTTTGAATTTGAAATTAAGCTTTCATGGTAACTCTTTCGTTGTAAGATTGTGTTACAGATCGTTTCTAAGCCAAATTAATAAGATCATCAAATTATTCGTGAATCCAAAACCTATTCATCCAAAAACCAAATTATAGCCGAAATCAAATATTAGGTATCTATTTACTAGACTCTAGAAATAAACCAATACAAAAGCTATCTCGCATCAAAAACTTCAGACAATATCCAAGCGAGAGCTGTAACTTAATCCGGAGTGAAACAGTGAGATCTCACAGGTATGATTCCTTTCAATTCGAAGCTAAATACTAAGAGCCAAATTCACCAATAAACTAATCGCGATTCGTTCAAACAAAACGCAGTTTGAGCGCCTAATCGAGATTATAGGTTCATTTTGCGTTTCACCGCGATGACTTGAACGTAGTTTACGCTTAACTCAGTTTCAATTCTTTTGTTGGCGCCCATGTTTACGACACGGGTCTTTAAACTAGATTACGCTGAGCTCAGTTTAGTTGAACTAAGTTTTTATATTGAATGATGAAATCAGCCCTTAGTTTTTAAGCGTCCAGCGAGCTCGAGGTATCGGGTCCCATCTGATCTATAAATCATTGTACTTTCAAATGGAGACACTAACTTCACACTTAACTTAAAAGTACAGCCTGAATACAATGAGGGAAATATGTATTAGGGTATTTATGTAAAGTTACATGAGCCGAAGACCTTTTCACAATATTCATTAGAAAGTAAATCAGCTAGAAATGTAACCCGATTGTTGCTTAATGAACACAGCTCTTAACTTCCACTGGCTATCAAAGCGACCAATACCTTTAAAAGCCCTTATCCCAGTGGTAATTATATAAATATGTCTGAACCCGATGACCCTCAGCGTCCCCGAGTGCGTCCCCAATTACGGGCTAATCTTCAGCTGGACTACTTGAAATCGATTCAATTCAAATTTCCATACTTAATTGCCGTCCGAAAAATTCAATCCGTTCTTTGTTCGTCATTAATTGTGCGAGGCTCGAGCCCCGCGGCACCATCCCCTCGACCCAGTTCTACTGGAACACATAATTAAAGGCAGGAACTCTAAAAATCTCCCACAAAGAGCACAAAGGCTCGGTTTTAAAACCTACAAATGACGATCGGCGATGTGGCGATGACGTCACGCTAATCAACGTCCGCGCTGCAGCCTACATGGCAAAGAAGCAGAACACCGTAATGGAATCTTCGGACCATGACGTTAGAATGTCACGTTACGAGTTATACAATGCCACATTCAGCGTGCACCTTTGTGTGAACGTTACTTGCCAAATTCTACGTTTTCGGGTAAACGAATTTGGTTGTTTCAATAGCCTAAAAACCAGAGTTCCCGGAAAATGATAGATTCCACACTGTATCAATTGCTATCTACTATAAATTAATTACTTACTTTAAACAATTCTATGTATATTGTAGGTACTAGGTAGGTACTTACAGCTATGACAATGAGAATTGTTCATTATCAATTTATGACGTAAACCGACTGAAACCGTACCCTATAATCCGTTTGCGCATTTAATTAATTCGTTAATAATTAATTTAAACTGGGTTCATTTCTAAGAACTCCCCTTATTTTATATGAGTTAATATTTTATAAGACGCTTCAGGTGCGCTGCCGGCTGGATATTGCGTGAATATTTCAAGTGTGCAAAACGGTGTAGGTGAGACTTGTATTATTTGCTTCCCTCATAAACCCACGTCTCTCATTGTAGTATCTATTCGTCAGCTTAGCATTCCATGTTTGAGTTAAACGTTCACAATGGTAACTTTATTCATATACTACAAGTACCTATGCACAGCGGCGCTTACAACTTTTCCATCTCGCTGTTTCATCACCTCTTTGTATCTCATCATATCTTGGTCCCAAAACTTTTTAAAACTTCGCGTATCGCTCATCGAGATTCTCGTATATTGTGAAGGGATCACTTGCGGCTGTTTCGGGGCATTTTCACATTGTGCGGGAAAGGTTTTTGCATGGCGAGAGTTTTATAGTTATGATTGCGGCGACCCGGTACTTCCCGGGATATTGCGTCGGAGCACATGTGTGGAAGTGCTCCATCTTGGCCGCAGTCAACTATTCCTGCCACATGTAGCCCGCCCAGCGTGACTGTAGACGTAATCTGTCGTGTTACTTCCAGTTGAAATTAGTTCCATTCAAAGTTATGAGAGATACGAAACGTGTTGCTGTTCCAAGCGTTTAATTACGAGGAGTATGTACAAGGAATGCATAGCAATGTGTGGATGACATCATATTTGGAATAGGTGGTGACGCCAGGTTCGCCTACTTATGATACGAGCAGCGGTATAAGCACAAAAACAAACTTACACCCTGCAATAACAGTGCGGGGTGTGTTTGCGTCGCGGCACAACACACTGTTTTCCATAAACACAACATTCCCCTTTAGCAGCGAGCCGAGCAGCCATTTTAGTTTATTTTCCCACTGAAGACCTTCAGCTATAAAGGAAATAGCGCTCGCAACTAACACACTGCATTCTATTCCTGAGTTTTTATTATTTGCGGAGTAAACAGACAAAGTTATGCGTTCCTCCGCTCAAGTTTGAGACATCCGCGGCAGCTACAAGAATAGGCATACGACGATGAATCTTGTTTTATTTATTTCTCTCGGTTTACGAGGCAGGATCAGCCCCACAAAGATATTAGCGCGAAACGTTTTGTTCCGACAAACGTTTGGATTGAACACATATGTAGGTAGTTTGATCAAGACAGCTTTGTGCAGGCTTAACATTGTGACTTTGATATCAAACGCCTTATTGCTCTCCAAGAAACATTGGTACTCAGTTACAGAAAATCTCCCAGTAACAGCTTGTTTGTGTAAAACAGTAACTGTGGGGCAATCTGCACTTGGAATTATAACGATGTTTATTACTGTTTTGATCATCTTTTCTTCACCGAGTTCACGAGTTTTGCATACATTCATGTCGATGCATGAAATGAAGTCGATATTTTGGCAAGTATCTCAGCGTTGATATACATATATCAATTACTAGATACTCAAGTTACAAGTTGATTTTGCTCGACATATCTTATTCCTAAGTACTAGGCTTGTTATCGTGTGTAAGATCTGTCTGACAACAACGACATACGACGTAATTTTAGGACGAAAACTAAGTTATATTATGTATTTCAGTATTTACGAAGCAGTAACCATGATATTACATTTTCCCTACGGTAATTAAAAGTGGAAAATAAAATATACTCGTAACGATTACAATTTTAGTACTATGTCGTCTTTTTGTACACTACCACTACCTTACTATTACCGTGTTATAGGTATTTAATTTATTGAAAGTGGGTTACTACTCGAATTACAATTTACATTTAAAAACACGAATTAAGGTACACAATCTTAGACATTACATTAAAATTCAATTTAGATCAAAGTAAAATTCCATTTTTTTTTAAATTATTCTAAAACGAAAGAAAAAATCGCTAATAACCTAGCCTTTGCACCACATGTCGATACCACCGCGGCACAAACATGGCCTCTTTGATGTCACCTACCATACCGTGATGCCACCGACCGACTGAGTGGACACTAACGATCAACGACGCAACTTTTACTAGGCTAGCAAGTTGAACCTCACTTCAAGTAATCATAGGACGAACTGAAGAGCGGAAGAATCTAATGAGACAAGAGTCAGCAAGAGGAAAATATGATGACTATAATGGCGCACATGATTGCTAATATTGATTTAACTAAACAAATAGGCAAGTAGTTTGTTACTGACTACTTTGGCGATGAGTCTAATCTATTTTCTATCTATATATTATAAGATTTCGTGGCTACCCTTGAGTATTCACCTTACCTATATCTATTTCCTATCCTACACCAAAATAGACTAGAAACATTAAGTTCCATACTTAGCAGATTTTCATTATGAATTAGAAGCAAGCTTTACAAGCTTTACAAGCTCACGGAATCCGAAAATGAAAGGTTTTTCATTAAACTCCCTTTTCAAAGCAGAAACACGTGTACCAGAAAAACAGTGAAGTCTTGTGATCATTTACATTAAGTTTAGAAAATATTTTTTTTAGACCAAAATCGTGTAGGCATTTTCAGATTTAAATAAAAAATAATGTGTACACATTTATTATCCTACTTTGAAATGGTACCACAGAACAAACTTCGCATGAGAATGGAAATCTAAAACAAAAACTTGTTTCAAGTTTATGAATACGTAGGTATGGCAATCTCAGTGAAGGGGATAACTCCTTGACTACATGACTAGGATATCAGCAAAGGGTCGAATGTCCTGAACGAGCATACTCCAGGTATGCGAATTATTAAAATTAGTACTCTCGAGGACGTTCTTGAGTTACTAGGTAGACAGATCGCTAAAGGAGGGTGTAGTTGCTAGAAGTGGTTCATTGGGCTATTAATTAGAAAACTCGTGGTCAAGCAATGCAATTGGATAAAGGGGCCAATTAAACTGTAAGTGAGCGCGAGATTTATATTCCAGATTATTTAGTCTGACCACCCATTTCCCAATAATACTAGGTTCGGTTGGCAAAATAAACGGGTGCTGCTGATTGCCAGTATAACATAGAGCGTCTGCCAATCCGGCCTCCTGGGTAACGCGGGACTCGTTGGTAAATGTCAGACTTTTGTACTTCTGATGACTCGTTAAGGTATAAAGATTCGGCAACAGACAGCGGAAACCTTTCTCTTAGTCACCAATAACCTGTGGATACCAAATACTAATTTTGTCAGAGATTACCCCACACGGTAGTGTTTGCGAGTAATTAAACACGAGGTGTTTTGGCAAACGCCACTATTCTGTCCGTACACGCTTCGCGGACCTGCTTTGTGCAGCCGGCCTCTGCAGGCAACCGTGTAATAGCTACATTGTACCGTGAGCGAGACATTCAGGCTTACATTAACAGAGGTACTAGGGCAGCATAGAAATGCAGGTGTGCCAACTATTCCGGTAGAGTTTCAATTAGTACCATTTGATAAGGTTCACAAAGTAGGAGGGACCGATCCCGTAGCCGGCGCATGGCTTATGGAAATATAGGTACTTAAATTTATATGTCATCCTATAATAAGCTACATATATTTGCATTCATATCACTGTCTCACCTGATAGCAAGCGATGATATGGCTGACGATGGAGCTCGCTTGCCGTAAAGTAACCTATTCACTCTTGACTTAAAGACTCCTAGGTTGTAGCTATCAGGCAACACAGACCCCGGCAGAGAATTCCACTTCTATGCTGTACGTATAATGAATGTGCACCCAAAACGCTTTGTACCTATGGGGGGTATGTCCACCATGTACCGATGGTGCAACGCCGTACGTTTACTGTCCGATGACGGTACCGACTTGGCGGAATTAAATTGTTCAATTCCAATGTACACTTGTACACTCTCCGAAATGTAAACGATAGAAAATCGACAGGCCAGCGACTCGGCGTAGATGCTCCAGACTTTGGAGTTTTGACTCGACACAGACAAGTGCATCATCACCGATTATCTTCTTGACTTGTTTCTCAATCAACTCCAGGGCATCAAGCTGATATTTGACAGACCTATCGCAAAGACGAGATCGGTACTCCATACATGATCGAACTTGCGCTTGATAAAGCTTGAGCAGCTATTCCGGCGTGAACTCCCGTATCACCTCAGATAAGATACCCAACTTTGCCTCGATGTAAGAGCCGAAATTAAGTACTATGCACTTGATTAAATTACTAACAGTCCATTCTGCACCGAAAAGTGAAAATTATCCTTAATTTTATCAATCCGGTTGAAAATGACACCGGAGTGCAATCACTAGTTAGAAACCTTTCAAAAGTGCAAATGATGGACGATATTTTTTTTTTTTTTTAATTATTCGTTGTTCGTTGGATAAACGGTATGAGGAATTTGTCCTCTCTCACGAATATTGAAAGATGCTTACACTGACTGGATAGGTCCACTCAAATCTGTGTAGTTCTTTCCTTAAAAGACCATCTCAAATACTGTTCGCCATGGTTCTCATATGATTTGACGAGTAGACTTCCCCCCTCCACCCCTCGTGGTCGATGATCGAGTACGCAAGTCTAGAAGTAACCTAATCACTTTTGTGTTAAAGAACTACAGGTTGAAATTATCAGGAAACAAACTCCTGCAGACTATTCTATTCCTTTGCTGCACCATTGTATTCCTTAGCTGCACTATTGTATTGCTATTCTATTCCTTAGCACTCACAATGAATGTGTTCCGAAAACGTTTTGTGCGTATGCGTGGGATGTCCACCGTGTAGCGTGGCGGCGCAACGCCGTAGGCCTGGTGGTCCGATGATGGAAGGGGATTGACGGAATTAAGTGATGCAATTCCAACGCACACTCCCCGAAATCCAACTGATACAAATCAGGCTAGCAACTCGGCGCCGATGTTCATGACTATAAAACTTTGATTTGACGAGTGCATCAATGCCTGTAAACCTCACGCCTTGCCTTATTTCATCTCATAACAAATTTAGATGTTGCGTATAAAATATTGTAAAAGAATAAGTACAGGAAAATGCCCTATTAGTAGGCGTAGCAGTTACTACGAGTGCGCTACGCCAAGCGCCTACGCGGCGTAGCTCATGCTACGACGTAGCAACTATTCATCCTCTACGAGTTGTCCCCAGCTGCTACGTCGCGTAGCAGAATCATTGAATACATTCAATAAAACTGATAATAGTTTTCAGTTAACTCAATTGAAAGGCTTCAATACAACGCCTGTCTGGCTTAACAATGTAAAAGTAACAGAATGAAAATCGACGAGTTCTTTACAAATTCAGAAGAACTTTAAACCATTAGTATTCTTTTTCCAACGTTTTGCAATCACCGCAAAGTCTAGAGGTTTTCAATTAGACTAGCTATTGAAATCTATTTAGTGTGGCGAGGCGCAGAACTTTAACTCTTTTGTTATGTTTTATTTTTCAAGAGAATGGGAAGAAATTAGCTTCGTATCTACGCTCCGTTTTCACTGTTAAAATTGAAAATAATTGACTTCAATATTTGATCGTCAGCTATGGGAAATAATTGTGAAATTAATAATGCTGATGAACGGAATAATGTTCCTGACACATGTTTAAGCGTTACATTTTCAGGGGAAAGGCAAAAATAGCTTTAATATTTTTTTATACACAATGACATGACGAAATAAGGTTTTAATGGGTTGTTGTTATTCTTTTACTAGCACAACCTAAAAATATTTAGTGTTTGCGAACAGCCTGCAGCGAGCCATAGTGTCGTATGTGCAGTGCGGGCACATCGATCGTGTAACGTAACGTTGCATGTAGACCTGCACTGGGTGTCACACGCCAACAAAACCGTACATTTACCGATAGATTGTTGCCATTTGATAATTTGCATCCGCACTAACATTTATTGCGCCATCCATCACGCTCGGCAAAACATTCGCGCAGTGTTCAGCAGATAGCTCGATGCGGTGGAATAGCTGCGTGTTACGTACGTACACCAGCTACCGATACAAATGTCAGTTTGCAATGTATGGTCCGACATTAAATGTTTCTAGAACTCGCTAAGATAAGCAAGAAGGGAGGATTTATTCATCTTTAGTGGACATTGCAGATATTTTAGAAATGAATAATCTCATTGTGTGTACAGCTTAGGCGTGGATTTTTTTGCTGGAGTCCGGTTTGTGATAGGTACAACCTCCCCAGGTTGCCCTTTAAGTCTAGTTTGAATAGGTTACTTCTAGGCAAGCGTGCTCTAATGTGCCGCTTACCGTCCGATGGTCAAACGTGACCGTATTACTAATGATAAAAATAAAAAACACCTTCTGAACGTTTTTCTAACATAATCAATTCTTCTTAATCATTACAAACTATACAAAGAGCGCAGAACGAATGCAACGTCAGCCGGCAGCGCTGTAATCGTGTAGCTACGCAATTTGTAGGACCTTGTCAAAAAATGACGTTCATATTGCCAAATTAAAAGGACTTTTTTTTCTAAAATATCGATTTAAATTAAAAGACTAGCTTTTGCCTGCTACTTCGTCTGCGTGAACGTCAGTTATTGCGCACACGAAGTCGAAGCCAGATAAATAGCAGCCTATATCCTACCATGGAGTTCCAGCTTACTGCTTTATTTATCAAAATCGTTTTAACAGTGTATCTAACAAACGGGCAGAGATATGTTCACATTTATAAAATTAGTATGGATGCACACACTATGTAATTATGCTGCCCCTACATTTCACACAATTTATCTAAAAGTTTTCGTGCACGCGATCATATCTATTTATACAACTCGTCTCTTCAGCTCCTCATTTCCGTTTGTAGTCACAAGATTAGCTCCAGACTCAAGCACAAATATTTGCGCACTCATTAACTAAAATATTATTTCAAATCTTCACTAACGATTTACTTTCGAAGTCTAAAAATGTTAACTTTTAGCCCTGTGATTGATTTCGCTGGAAAATACTCGATCAATTAGATTCGTAAATTTATTACAGCAGCGTTCTATAAATCTAAAACAAAATTATAAACTTTTCCAAACTGCTCGGATGCCTAAACATCTTTCCATACTTATACTTTAAATGATCGGGAGCGAATATATTGCGAAAATATAACAAGATAGACGCAACGATGAAGCGGTATTAATCTTTTTTTCCACCGTTACAGGTACAGACAACGCCCTCGGTATGAAAAATAAAATCAAATTTTCAGGAACATTGTTTGCCTTTGATGCAGCGTCGTTTTTGACAAATTATATCGTTGGTTTTTACCGTTGGTTCGTTTGGAAATATGTAACTTCACATTTTAAAAGGTACAGTCGAAACCTACAGCTATTCAGCGTTCAGAATGCTGTCGCTGTTTAAGGGCCAGCAGGAAAGCAGCTTTTTTACGCATGATGGCCTGGAAACCATCAGCGCGCGCTTCAGCAAACATCCGAGGCGCACTGCACCGACACACATGTAGGAAAAGCAGAATATGTAAAACATGTATTGATAAAGAGAGACACTGTTTTATAAAATTTTCGCCAACACCCACGTACGTCGTCGAAAAATGTTGAAACATTATACCTACAATTAAAAAATAATTGCCATTTAATACCTCCAGCATTCAATAAAAGTGCCCTCGTGATCAACGTGATCGTTTTTAATGATTATAACGAATGTTTTAATTAATTTATTAATGAGTAGATCTGGGATTGAATATCGCATTTAATTTGATATTTTGTACTGGCGTTTATTAATATAGTTGTACGTTAACTGCTATCGGTGATAAATATCCAGAAGATAACTACTTAGTAAATACCTAAATTAAAGTTACAATTGGTTTCATACTCAAATAAAACTCATCTAATTCATCTCTCGCTACAGTATTTTCATATAATTAAAACTATGAATATTGCTCTACAAATATGTTTTACTAGCTGTCTGCCCCGGTTTCACTCGCGTTTATGGTAACTGCTCCGCTCTCGTAGGTCGGAGCGTGATATTGTAAACATATAAAATATTTTTTCAATTCGAAGCACTAGTTCCTGAAATTAGCGCGTTCAAACATGTAAATAAACTTTAAAGCTTTATAAAATTACAATTTAGATTGTGCTACAATATTTTTATATTATTATAAAGATCGTAGAGAGAGGCTTTTAGGTTATTTTGTATTTCTAGTTACGTAAAATCTAACATTTAGGGAGACTGTTTTATTGTCCTCAGTAAGTTTAAACGAGTAATCGACCAAACATTTTACTGTCGTACTTCTGACTCAGGGCGGAAATACAGAGGAAATCAGCACTCAACCTTTGGCAAGTGAACTATCAACACTCCATTGTCCAAGACCTTCTTCTTGGAATTCTAAAGCTATGAGACCGCTTAATAAATAACGAATAACCTTCAAAATCTAAAGATTTTTAAAGAGGAAAATTAAGAAAATGAGATCGTATTTGAGGCAAATAAAAACTCAAGAACGAGGATTAAAGAGGGTTATTAACAATATCTTATAGCGGCGATATTAGTGAGAGGTCTCGACCTCGCTCGGAGGGCGGAGGTCAGCGGCTACAGTGATGGAATCCCACAACATTACTGAGGGAGCGATACTGAGATAAAAAAGATCCGTTGATTACAACACGCCGACAAATGTGGGGCATAACTCTTGCAGCGGGACGCCGGCTGATTGGACAGCAATGAAGTACGTGCCGCCCTTGCAATACAGCTCACAATCGATTGACGCCGCTAATGTAGAAAACGATTACGACGGATTTAAAAATGGTTAGTGGTGAACCAAACCCCATTTGTGATGTATTGGACTGAAATTCTATTAACGTTTGTGACGGTCCACTTTGATTCGGTGCTTGCGAGCAATTCGCAATTTTCATTTATCTTGCCTTTTACATTGTTGAGTGAGATAGAACTAGATTGACCGGGCTAACGTTCAATGTCCTTTGTAAGTCATAACATATCGGACATTTTTCATGTTTTTATAATAGCTTACTATCATTGCCTTATCATTCACGAAATTGATCATTTCACGATATCTACGGAATTGGGTCGAAAGTACGGGATCTTCCCATTCGTTATGTCACACCAAAAAGGTGTGCAATTTTGGGGAAATCTATCGAAATCAATAAATTCCCTCTTATTTCGTGTACTTGCTCGAACACGGCGGCTCAGCGGGTGTCTGCCGCAGGAGGTCGCGTTCGATCGACTCCGCACAATTTAATAATCCTTTGCAACAAGCGACATTAGGACCCATGACATACATTAAATTCCCGAAAATTTTCCCCGAATGCGTTTCCCTGTGTAAGCATCAAGATTCTGATAATTTCATGTGAAAATCTTTTGAAGCAAAATAAATAAATCTTGCGACACATTTTGTATTCATACCGTTTAAATCTGTTCGCCCTTCATCAAAGGAAGTGCTTTGCTAAGTATATGTTTATAGCTGTTATGTACGGGACAATTACTGAGCCGGTTTGATTTAAATGAGGACTACGAATTTAGATATTCGTGTTAGATAACTGATTACAAGTTGTAACAAGACCTAATGAAAAGCTTACATTTGTACTGCTTATATTATTGCCTTGAGAAGCAAATAGTTGTAAATATGTTTGTGTAATCGTATCGACAACTAATGGGTGCGCTCCCTGACGACTGAGCGACACTTTGACATACTACGGCTATTAACATGTTGCTTATTAGTCAAAGTATCTTACACCTATGCTATGTGGGGCCCGGGACAAGTTTGCCGGGACTCCAGAGCCCCGGGTACGGAAATTAGCAAGATTCTCAACACAGAGTCCGTGCTGAGGCAGGGCAGCAAGTTTCAGATCTAATGCTTGTCCTAATTTGTACGGAGCTAACAAATCGACACGTGGCGAGTCAAGTTTGTCGCGGTGAATGTTTCATTGTGAGTGCTTGCTTTGTTTTTTAATAATACGAACGTAATTTCAATGAAAGGTTAATTGAAATTACTGTTTGTACTGAGTAACAAACAAACTCGAGATTTGAAGAGCAGGAGATTATGAAGTCAGAGACACGAGTCGGCTCAAAAGAGCCGAGGACGTCGACTGCTCCACGTCGCCGTCGCTCAAACAGTTCTCGCTCAATATCAAGACAAATCATGTTATTCCTTACAAAACCAAGTACCCGCACAAAATATTTAAATAAATTTGAATGTTTAAATGACAACATAGTCAACGTCTTTCCTAGAAGCCGCGTTGTGATGTGTAATCTGTCAGTGATTGACAGCTGAAGGTTGTTTTTCTTCAACAAATACATTGTCAGAATACGAAAAAGAGATGTCATACAAAAATGTTAAGCTTCCAGGTCCTAAATCAATACAAATAAAGCGTTATGTATCTAAGCATGTACAGAAATATTGAAGTAGGTATCAATGCGAAGAGTTCGGCCGCCATCTTCATCAAAGTTATCCAATAAATTATGTGCGATATACGCTACATAACACAAACACTATACACGGATATCATAATCAATCGAAGGTAACACGATAGGACGATCTATGTGTTACGTATCCTCCACAGCATCACGTCGTCGGCCGGTCGGAGCGCGCGCGTTACGCAAACGTAAACACCACTGATGTTTGGAATAAATTAATCACTGTGTTATGGTACCCTGATAGTGAACATTCAACATACATGACGTGGAGGTGTCGGGGCCGCGGAACGCGAGACGCGTACAGGCGCCGGGGCGGGCGGCCGATCACTGAAACGTCCCGGGCGCGCGACGCCCTTCGCCCCCGCAACCCCCGCTGCTGAAACTCTCAATTATTTTATTGGGAAAGCTAATGAGACGAGAGCCATCCACAGGACTGTTGTCCGTTATTCCCATGGTTACCGCCAAATAAAACATCGTTAGGATTACTCGATAATTCGCTCGTATTGGCGGCGTAGTCAACCCCGCAACTATGAGTATAAATTACTACATATATATTATTAAGGTAGGTACATAAAAAACAGCGTAGAATTTTAAATAAACATGAAAGGCCCGGAGTTATAGGAGTAGACAATTCATAAGAAACAGAATGTCTTTTCAATCGGAGTCCGTCGCAGTCGGAGTGAACTTTTAAAAGTCCCCGAAGTTATTCCGTGTCCTTCGGCGGCGCTTTCCTCCTTATTTGCGTAATGTGGACGTGTGCCGGGAATAACAATCTTGTCCTAATTGATAGTCGGTGCTCGAGGACACGGGCACAGAGACGCGGGGACATCAGCACATCTCCAACTCTGTGTAGGCGTCGTTGAAACACGCCGCTTTGTAATGACTAAAAGCCCTGTTCTAGCAAAACAATTAACAGACAAGATTCAATATTCAATTCAAGTTTCTGTATTCCATATTCTTTAGTGTTAGCAGCCGAACACGATAGAACGAGATTTGCAAAGCATCAGCTCTTAGGTTGCCTCTCTTTATCAATTTCAAATCAAATTGATTTACTTTTTTGTAAGAATCCTATTTACCTTCTGAAAGCCTCCGTCGGAGTCATTCAATTGTGATGTGACGAATTTTTGACTTGAGCGGGAGCGATTGCCATTTGACCTCGGCAGCCCACAGGGAAATCAGATGCTCGCAATACGAGCAATCAATGCACGGGTGAACGGTGATGCTGTGCCATTACGAGCTATGTTTGGATCTGAAGTAATCTCTGCTTCGTCTCTAGGACTCTATCTCGGGGTTTGCGGTAGGCTTTTCGCAGACCCACAAAATCCAACCCTGCTACTAGTGTTTCAATTACCCGTACATTATTTCTTAATGACGTCATTTAGAAGTTACGGCTCCCCGACCGGATGAGATAACAATTGATTTCTGTTGGGTCTCTGCTCACCCACCCTTGGGGCAAGGGGAGTTAAGACAAGACAAGGAAGTACAGTGACTCGAATTATACACAAAACATTCCCAAAGCTCGGACAATCTAAATTGTTCGGGGACATCCAAGGAATTCGGGTATTCGCAGTCAGCGAATAAAAAAGAAATTTGGGTAGACAACAAAAGACAATAGCAAATGGTCAGTCCTGCGAGAGAACATGTTTGAAGTAGGGTAGGCTGGCATTAAGTAAGGCCCTCGGCTCTCGCGCTCAGCTATCATTTAGTTTCGGACCACGTATAGCATCATCGGTTATATCTGGATATTTCTAGCAGATGTACATAGCTCAGACGTAGCGTAAACTAAGTCCGCCACCTAGTTTAAGTGACACCTATTCTCAATACAATTTTAATTCTCCGTAGAGTTTTGACCTGCATGCTACAACATTATAAAGAATGTTTATTGGTTCATATATTATACACCGTATCGTTGATTGAACTTTGTCAACTTATACCTTGAATTTGCACCAAGGCACAACATATCACGTGGTAGTCACGGTCAGAAGCTTGAAATTCTTTAAAAATTTAGACAATTAACTTTGTGCAATACATGTGACCTAGCACTGAATCAGCTTACTAGTGCAGGGAACGCAGGTGTGAGAATAGGCACCATAGAAGACACAGTAACCACAAGCCAAACAACATTAGAATCCATCATCTCAGGGCCCAGTACTAGGGAAGCAGCGTGGGCGGGCGCCTTAATCAATGAAGACAAACATACTCTCATTTGTGAATCAGGTCGAGTTGGTTTAGCTAAGTCATCACTCATTATCTTGAGTCTGTCTTTAACCTAAATACATGGTTCGCTCCAACTTAGTTTGGAAGGAAAAACGATAAAGGTAATGCTCGTGTTTGGTTTATGGCGGTATCGTAAAGTTTCTATGGTGCTCCCCAATCTTTTTGTAATATCTTCGTCGGTGCGTTCAGGATAAGATTCTTCTAAGAAAGTAATATTAGATTTATTCCATAAAATCCATCAAGCATATCCTTTGCACTTCATCATATATCGCAAATTCGATGAACATCTAGAGTATTTATCCTTATTGAGTGGGAGTTAAAAAAACAACGTATTATTATGGATACAGAATATGGAAAGAAAACTCGATATCTTAATATCAGGGGCTGAAACCGGAGCACATTCCGGTAGTATCAGGAAGTCGTACAAAGTGTACGTATTCGCGGAGATCAAACCAAGGCTAAATCAATCTTCCGCCTGGATGTTTATCCAAGGTGACGGCACGCCTTCAACAACAATTAGTCATTGTTGTTGAAGACGTGCCGTTGTAAGATGTCGTGTATAAGAAGTGAAGAAGAAGTGTATATCAAATATGAACGAAACCTAATATTTATTTTTAACTGTCTCTGAACCCATGTGGGTATGGGTGTGCTTCTTTTCCGAGAAGGCAGTAAGGTCCCTAACAAATAAAGATAAATAGTAAGTAATGTGTGCGATCATGGCGATTATTCACTCGGTGCAGGGTCGGGCTGGGCAGTGCTACACTGGTGGACTAATTTACGTCGACTGCGAGGAAATAAGTCTTGTAGTGTAATTACAGCGTGCCAGACTAAGGCGATTAGTGGATGATATAGGCCGACTAGATACTGTTATATCGGTTAAATGGAGGGATATCATTTAACGTTATAGAATATGTGGAAATAATTAATCAAAACGGACTTTATTTATAAAAATTGTGCTGATTTAAATAGTTTCCACATTTTCTACATTCTGAAATAACGTAAACTCCAGTCATAAATTGAAATTACAATCTCAATTTAAGCACTGTAATTTTTCTTATAAAACATAATTAAATAGTGTTTTTTTTATGAAATTCGTTATTTTAATTGTAGGCAAACCTATAATATAGAAATCGACTCACCATACGAGCAGACTAGTGACGTACGTGATCAAGATTTATCAAGAATTTGAAAATAGTTGAAATCGATTCAATACCCGACTCTGAACATGCTTACTTACAAAATCTGAAGAATCAAAACACAAAGGTTTTGTACCTTTGTGTTGCAGTCGCGGACTTAATGCTTTGATATGTATGTATAATATACATATACATGTTGTATATTACCTATTATGTACCTACCTTTAGACGATAACACTCCTGTCTCTATATCTATACAACTGATATAATTTCATATGTTAAACTGATTTTCACCGAGCACAGGTATTGGAGCTGGAATCGACTAGAGCTTATCGCCATAGACCAAGTTTCAATCAGAGTAGTCGGATTATAACTGCGAATTAGAAGCGTTAGTCATCGAAAAGTTTTGATAAAGTATAATATTATACAGGTTCTAGTGATAGCACTGGTTTAATTCTAAAGTAGATAAAGCTATTTTAGGTTTTACTTGCTCGGATTATTACGAAGAACTCAAAAAAATAAAACCTGTTTTTTTTTAAATCACACCTACAACACTAATTAAAAAACTTATCGCATGCATAAATCAAGGTTGTTATATACCTACCCCTAAATAATAGCCGTCTTGTCAACATACATCCACTGCTGTCCCACTGTTGGGACTCAGGCCTTCTTTCTAGGAGAGAGAGTAGGGGCTGTAATCTAGCTCTCAGACCCAGTGCGGATTGTTGGATGTCACATATCTTCGAATTAAGTTTCTAGGACAAACCGGTTTCCTTATGATGTTTGCCTTCACCGTTTTGAAAGTAGTGGTGATAAAATAACTAACACAAAGTAATTCAGCATAGTACGCGGCAAGTAAGTTGAACCAGTTGCTATGGTTACGCGCAGCCCCCACTTCGATTGAGACCCGAAAATCGGTTATAATCCTCGTCACACAAGTTGAACCGTCATGACGGTTGACCTTGAATGCGCAGTAAGCGTTTTTCGGATTTCAAAATCAAAGTGAGGGGCTGTGCATAAACCATAGCAAATGGTTCAACTTATTTGCCACGTACTATACTGGCTGAGTTTGAACCCGTGACCCAAGAGTCGTAACTAGGAGTCGTTACCACTGGCTGGACTACCGACTTCTCTGTAAAACTTCCACCTTTATACTATTAGAGTGATTATATTAACGATTCATTATTTAGGTACGAAACTTCAAAAAATCATTGATGAATCTTCATCTCTGTATCTAATCATCTCTGTACTTGCATGTATACACCGTTAAATTTTGGTCGTTTTAATCCCGTCGAGGGTCGATCCGGTACATGAAACACTATCAATTTATTAAGAAAAAATTAAACAACAAAGTACTCTTTTTCTAAAACTCGAATTAATATACGCATGTACGAAATTAATTTCAATAAAATAATAATTTCAGTAAACCAGTCAATGACCTGAGTAGGAAGTTATCCGTCGTTGCGTACTAACTACCTACAGTTCATTGGCCTCGATCAGCTGACGTTTACTTATAAAATTTAATTTCGTACATGCATAAATTAATTCGAGTTTAAAAAAAAGTACTTTATTTTTCATTTTTATCTTTACAAATCGATAGGGTTTCATGTACCGAATCGACCCTCCGCGGGATTAAAACTAACAAAATTTAACGGTGTATACAAAAGCGAATACAGACGGAATCATTCCAAAGGGAAGCTTTTAAATCATTTCTATCTTCTTTCATAATATCCTCATATAAATACGTATTTCCATTCCATCACAAATCTTCGACCAAACGAAGCCATTTATATGTCCTACACGTTGTTTAATTTTAACAGCATAATGAAGTCCAGTATATCACACAAGTTACAGCTTCTGTAATAGGTATTCAGAACATAACGTATAATACAACCGGGCAGTGTTCGCAGAATGTACGCTAGCATAGCTACAGTGCTGGTACATTGTCGACCGGCGACAATGGCGCACAAAGCCAAAGGAGGAATTATGTGAAGGATTACGTGCGGCGGAGGACACACCACTGACACACTGCCCACACACACATACCAGGACCGCATAGCTGGACACTCTTCAACGTAGTATGTGCTGCTAAATTATGTTCAGTCAATTGAGCTTACTAAAATACAGGGTAGGAAAAGTCTATGGACCCTGGAAGAAACTTAAATCTTTGAAGAAGCTTACGTAAAAGAAACATTGTTTTATTTTTAAAAAGAAACAAGACTGCATTCACAGATTTCACGACAAACTTTTACAAACCGGGAATCGAACGAGCACATTTATTGAATTTTTTGCTGGTTCGATTCCCGCTTTGGACAGGCTTGTCGAGAATTCTTATTTTTTTGGTCACGCGTGAACAGCTGGATATTACATTATTGTCATTAGAAGGTAGAAAAAATTAGAAAGCGACGTAGTTTAAAAAAACTTAATATTTAACGTTCACGCATTCGACAGTTTGCACGTTTGAAAGTATAATCATAGGACAAGACGATGTGCCTGTCGGGTCAGCTAGTTCCTGTTCAATAACACGTGGTCATTTGAAACAAACAAATTTGAGAACTTTACCTACACCAAACACACAAAGCACTAAGCGTAAAAAACGATTTGGTTTGAACGTAGACTATTAGGCATTCAAGAATTGATACTTTCGCATCGCGTGATGGAGACACATTTGTCGATACGACCTCATCATCTCCATAACATATTTCCTCACACATTCCCTCCGTATCCGATAAGTTGATAACATAATCTCGTGTCTTGGCGCACGCAGCCTGATCAGCTCACCTTTCTGTCACCGTTGTTATTCGGATACGACCTTTACTTGCATGATTGAAACCATTTTCAATTTAACAACAATTTCAATATCGCACATATACAAGAGAGTATTCAAAGAGGACTGAAGAAATCTTCGCTTTCTCAGTTCAATGGAGCACAGAGGACGCATCACAATCGTAAAGACGCGCGTATAAAATAGTTTCTACGTATTATAGTACACACGCACGCTACGCTGGCTGTACGTCAGACATGAAAGGAGATTTGGATCCAATAGATTGTACATGTATTAATGTAAATAACATTACATCAAAGGAACTTTCATATATGAAGCAGCGTTTCAACTTGTCAAGTTTTATTTAAGTTTCACTAAAACCGCAAACGAGGTTACGCAGAACGAAAGGGCAGATGCAAAAGTAATTTATATCCCAGTGCCCATAATAAGGTGTTTTATAAGTAAACGCCACTCCCGGATGGTTGTGAACCTCGCTGAAACTAATCAAGAATGGGCACTTGTCAGGTCTTCTTCCACTCTCAAAGTCATGTCTATTAAACTGACACATTTCTGCAGCAACACCCTTGAGCCGGGTTTGCCCGACAAACTTATATTTTACATCAAAAAGTACCCTCATTTAGCCACTCTCAAGGAGATTAAATGCAAATTGATTCAAGATCGATTTCGGTCCACAGATTTAAGTTTGATAGGAAGTTAATTCGCCGTCTGATTGCAGGCTTCCAGTCAGTTCTCTCGACTTGTTTAACTTGACAGTTATGAGCAATAACGGATTTAATTCGACTCTAATTCTGTTGGACTTACTTAATTGTGTTTGGGGCAAACGTGTAACTAATAGGAGTAAGTAGTAAATGGTAAGTTTAAATTAAATTAAAAGTGTGTGTCGGCGGCGCTGCCGTGAGAAAGTTGGCAAACTTTAATCCTCCAGTCAAGTGCTGGCCGGAATTTGTAACGTCTTCCACTCCTCACGAAAGATCCTTCATTTTAAATATGAAGGCTGCGCGAGTTTAAATATGAAGGCTGCGCCTCTACACAATTTATCTACGTGAGTGAATTTTATAAATTCGTAACTCCATAACTTTCCGAGTGGTGTTACGGTGATCCGCGGTGCCCTTTCAAAGATACGCCTACTTGCTTTAGTCTCCATTTCGCAATAAAATTTTTGCATAATAAACCAAGTCATTAATTTCCATAAGGTGTTGTCTGAATATTTTAACAAGTGTATTTAATTAAATAGTTTATGTAATATAGCTCGGCACATAGTCCTCAGCGTAATTCTGGAAACAAGTAATTACGATCTTTCAAACAATACGGGCTCAAATTAAATTGTTTTTACAAAAGTTCTTGTTGAGAGTGTCTGGAGTGTCTGAAACGTAATTTAACAAAATACTTGCGTTTTAAAAGCTTATACTTCTACTAACTTTGTAAAAACAAAACTTGAGTAGTAAAGTAGTCTTTAATAACCAAATTAAATATAAGATTTCATGTGCGTAGGTTTTGTCGGAAATTCAACACGTAAAATGTGATAATAGTGATAGCATTTCAGAATGTGTAATAGGTACCTACCTACTATCTGACCTGTCGCGGGTTCGTGTCCTTGTTGGTGGTCGACACCCAAGGACTGGACGACAAAGACAGCGGTGGGCGACCGCAGGCGACCTCCGGGCATTAAGGACGCCTAATCCACTTAGGGCATCCCGGCGAGTCTCACAGCCCGGTTCATTATGCGCCATAATTTATTTATTAAAATAATCCTTTTTTTCTTTACAAACCTAACTTAACCGATGTTATCTTTAACAACCAAAAGGAATAAATAAAAAGGGTACTTTATTATTAAGTTTTAATGAATAAAATAAGGATTTTGACTATCTCGAAAGCAGCATTGCATTTAATCAAAGAATCACAAACAGAAACCGTCCTGAGATGGGTGATCTGTTGTCTAATTAAGTACGTACTTACGACTATTTCCTTTATGGACTGACCTTTTCTTATATTCCGTTTGAATGTTAAGCATGATCGGAGAACACAGTGCAGATTTCTCCTTTAATAAATACGGTATCTATTTGGAAGTATATGAGTAGCGACGTATTTGTAAGTATGCCGTCAATAATAAAAACTTCAATTGCAGAAGTAAAATTAAAACTTGGATTGAATTTCGATCCCTAACAATGGGTGGGTCGTTTCTTCCGCTACGACGCAAACCAATGTGCGATGGTTGAAAAGAATCGGCCGCGAGCCCCGCTGCCGGGGCCGAGTGGCCCGAGTCACGAGCGAAGGAGGAAGCGAGCTCGTGATGTGAACATGTGGCACAATACCTTTTCAAAAGAAAAGGTTTTTTTAAATTGATATAAACGAGTTCATGACTGCGATCCCACCTGATGATAAGAATGATGCAATCGTTGATGGCGAGGCAAAGCCTCTCACTCTAGCCTTTGAAGATGCCTAAATTAGAATCGGACGGAAAGACCGCTGCAAACATACGGCTACATCGGGTTATTTGATGGTAGAAAGGAGATGGAGGAATCAAACCACACAATGCCCGCGCTCAGTCTCCAAAATGTATCCTGTAGCACACCGAAAGGCTGGCTACCCGACGTCTGGGCTCTCTGTGTGTGTGTGGGCTTTGTAGATTAGACTTAACTAAATCTGGATCACCGATTGGCCTCTTCTCACGCCTTTCAACCGAGGCCACAGCTACTAGATGGCACTTTGCAGCACTAGCTCACAGCGTTCTTCCTTTTCAGTTTAATTGCAATAAAGTATCAAAATGAAAAAGGCAGATACAACAATGAGACTAAGTTCTGGTCCGTGGTGCTAGCGATAGAAACTCCAAAATTTTTATTCTTTGTTGGTGTCGTGCTTATCACAGGAGTAAGCAATCATTTTCCTCGTTGATATATTTTCCTCCAGATTAAATATTTCCAAAATTAAAGTTTATTAGTGTAAACGCTCATAAATTACACCAAATAGTAAAGTCGAAGCTAAAGTCGCCAAAAGCTGAGCAAACTTAAATTGGATCTCTCAAGTCCGTACTTCGTTTACGATCAACCAGGGGAGCAGAAAAACTGTACAATTAATGCACAGCCAGAAAATTGGATATTGATTCCTAGGTAGATAGATACATATTTGTATGGAATGAGAGGTGTATAATAAAGTATAAGTTATCTATTATTACATAATTGTTTGATATGAAAGACGAATTACAACTCAAAAACGTAAAATCATCAAGAATTGCCACTCGTTCCTTACCACAAATATAGTGTATCATGCCAGTGACTGCTTTTTTTGCAATTGGTGGTCAACCACGCATACAGAATTCGCGACTCGAGTACTAAGTAAACATGTAACCGAGGGAGTTCTGACCTAAAGGACGTCGTCGCTGCACGTTCCATTCGCGACACATGTGCACGGCGCTACAGTCGCTGAGGTCGGGCACAAAGGACTACCAACATCCATGTAAACTAGTGCTAGCGCCAGACCGCCGCCAACTCAATATATCCAACAATCTGCAAATGTACAAACGATTGCCTGTCACAGACAAGACAGCAGAGTGTCTTGGCTGCAGTGCAATCTAGTTAATTAAACTTAATAACTGGCTCCCATTTCGTTTTTGTGGGAATGAATGGAACTTTTGTGTTGAAAGGAACTTGATTGTTGGTTTCTTCCACCAGGACTTCAGCAGTGACACTCAAATGTATGTGCAATAGTAACGGTTGCCGGTCAAAGCCTCAATCTGCATAAATGTACCTGCATATGTATATGGGTAGATTGTGAGAGATATTTTTAGCTCCCTGTCTTCATAATTTCTGTTAAAATACGCAATATTCTAGTAATTTAGCGCAAATTATGCCATGTAGAAAAATTAGATTCACTGAGTAATAACATTATTTTGATAAATCCACATCCAGTAACTTCGTATTAATTACGATTAAAGTACTATATATATAACTTTCCAAAATAAACTACCACCAACGAAAACTTGTTTTATTTTCATTGGATGAAGCTTCGTTGCTCAACCTTGTTTATTTTTCTCCTTCAAATGTACTGGCTAACAGTAAAAATGAAGGCGTAATATAAAAGGACTCTTAAATATACATAATGTCGACGAGGACCACAAAAGATTTGCTAAGAAAAGAAATTAATTAGCCGACGATATTAAACCTCGGATTTGAGACCCTTTTACGAGTACCCAGCGAATACCGCGCCGCCAATACCGGGGGAGCAGGAGTTCGAGGCGTTTATAATGGACAAGCTTTACAAGGCTGTCGATGGATTGAATGAACAATTTTTAGAGAACTAACTCACCTTTTATTTCTGACCCGGTACAATAGGTTCCTACTACAGTTAACCTTTGTAGTGTTTTAATTAGTTCACACGATTTTAATAAATAATGCGACAAACATTTTCCAAGGTGGTAACAGGGAAGAATTTGTCGGACTATAGCATGAAGCAAACAATGGTCTATGGAGTACTGCACCGACCCCGTATAATCCACAAGTTATTTGAAAAGGAACTTGTTTTCCGACAAAGTACCTACACACATGTTTTAAAAAAAATGGTATGATCAAATCTATATCTATGACATAATTAACTGTAATTGCTATTGTCACTGAAGCGTTAGCTGATGGACATGTATACCTACTATATTCTCCCTATTCTAACCCTATGTTGCCCAGACTTGGTCTTTGACTAACATTCAAAAGTCCAAGATAAATTATTTTTATCTACCTTATTGTAAATATCAGCATTCTGAGCAAATAAATCAATATTCTTGTCTAAGGTTTGTGTGCTAAGGAGCTCAGTATACTATGTCACAGAATAAGAAATAGTACAGATTAACTATGTTTTAAATTAAAAGATCACGTTCGAAACACTACAATGCGTTTCATAACGCAAGTCGTTGCTGTCGCTGTCGAACATAGGCCTCCTCCAAGTGTCGCAACAACGACCGGGCGACTGCGACTAGCATCCACTGAGTTCCAGCGACCCTCACCGGATAATCGGTCCACCTTGTGGGGTTTATATTTTTTCAAATTGCAAAATTTGAACAGAATCGGTTTAGGGTTTTTGCACCAATTAAAAACATCGTATAAATCTCAATTTACTTTTTCGGTGCAGAATGTGACATCGCCATGATATATGTAGGTACCTAATACAAATGTTATACATAATATTTGTTACGCTCCCCCAACCTTATACTCATTATAATAAAGTTTCTTAGCCGCATCTGATAAAGGCGAGACTAGAACGAAGTAGCTTAATTCACTCATAATAACGTTAGCTAACCCAGCAACTCCGCCCTCATCTTTATACCATCGAACAACTCGACGTCCAACGAGTGTCCACCCTTACATTGTTGACACGTCTACGGTCCGGACTAAGCGTTTCGCCTTGTCGTTTATACTAAGGCCAGCTGCGGTCTTTTCGTAGGATTATTATTAATTTGAAATCTTGTTCGTTCGGGAAAACAAAAGTATCCTAAGTTACCTACTCTTTGTAACAATCAGCTGCTGAAGATTAGTCGGAACAAACATAGGCAGCCGTTATAGCAATTACACTTGTACGACATACTTATGTCGCATTTTCATAAGGGGTCAGATTACCAGGGGGCAACTATAGTAGTGAATTATAGATCTTTTACTTCAAACATAGATTTTTTTCCCCTCGTAAACAAACCCGTACTGATATTCCGTGGCGACAAAAGAATTAACCTTTGCACTGCAAACCTTTGCACAGCGCTTGCCAACTGGGGCAGAAGTGTCGTGATCAAAGGAAACACTAGGTAGGCTCACCTCCTGTCGTGCTCTGAATGCCTGGTACGCAGGGCGAGGGGTCGCGCGTACTGTATGCATGTACGTCAGCGTATGTGGGTCACAGGGCCCCAGGGCACGTGCCATGATACACGGTAGGGTTATCCATCGTGGAAAATATCTTGCTTTTTTGACATTCTGCCCGACCGTCCATCGTCAATAAAAACGAATTTTATGGCTGAATATACCGCGTATTTGCGAAAAAAAATTGTGTTGTGCCGAAATCACGCCGTTGAAATACCACGCAAAATATTAAGGGGTAACACAGCTTCAAAGCCGTGGACGATATGTCGGTATATTGTCCAATTACGTCATGATACGACTTTCTGCCGCTGACAATGTCCGCGCAATGCGTAGATATTAACATAACAGATACTAACATGACACAATCAGCATTAAAATAATTAAAAGCATCGCAAAGGCACAACTGTTTCCTATAAGGGACAAGATGGGATGAATGAAATTCATACATTATGTCTGTATTTAATCAGTTCGAAAAGGTTGTCAATGAGAAAGATACCAAAACAGAATCCTACACCTCCAACAAAAGAACGTTCCTTTTGCAACTAGTTTCAGATCATACCCTGAGAAATATATGACACAAGTCTATTGTATCTGAACATTTTTACCGTTCCTCCGTTTAAGTGGAGGATATACATACAACACAAAACTTGTACGTCGAGGTCGGTTATCAAAGTACAGTCTACACCCGGGAGGCCATTTAATAAAGTCGCCTGTCCTCGCCCGAGGCTATGTGACTTGAATTTATTACTATCTGTACAAAAGTAAACCTAGAATTCAAACGTTCTGCCAACGGGGGCGTAGCTCAGATGGTAGAGCGCTCGCTTAGCATGCGAGAGGTACCGGGATCGATACCCGGCGCCTCCAGGTTTTTGTTACCAGACGTTCTGTATAATATTATTTTGAGCCCCGAGATGATAATTACTAACGATAAGCTCTTAGATTATTTTCTATTCCATGTTGCGGGAACGTGTCCGTGGCATCAAAGCGGGCCTTGCCTTGCAGGGTTTAATATATCGTAGCATAATGCTGACGTAGCTGCGTAGATGCCTTTTTGGCCTTCCACAGAAATTGAATCGTTTTTTTTTTTTTTTTTAATTATGGCCGTTTATTTATTTGTTTATGTATGTAGTACATATTTGGTTTTAATAATTTCTGTGTGCCAGGAAAACATAAAATTCTTTCTATCTTATTTGGTTGCCCTTCTAACGAGTTTCAATTGTACACCAAAATTGCGAATGGAGCAAGTCTTCCAAACACTACTCGTAGTAAAGGTTTCAAGAAGTATCTAAATTGATTACCAATGAAAAATGATGTGGTGATGCTTCCCACGATGATTCTTTCCTATCGACATCTAGTTTGAACCTGGCACGTAGTCAAGTAGCAAAATCATTGTTCTAAAAACTTATCCCGAATAATTTGACCTCGTTCCCACGTTTCTTGTTCTCGCGATTAATTAAAACATAATTATACGGGGGAGACCATAATTTGAAAGCAGCGCAGTCGCTAGTGAAACTTACTTGAGTTTTGAAAAGCGTCGCTAACAAAGCGTCTCGCTACAAGAAGGCTTGACTCTCCTTCACGCCATCACATCCTGGTGTCGCGTAATAATCCCTACTGTTTTCATCATTACAGCAAAGATACAACACACGTACAATTTCATTTCAGAGAACTCGATTTCGGTGAGCAAGAAATTCACTGTCTTATACTGAATTAAGTAATTGTCAGGTAAGGAAAAGTAATTAATATGATAAAGTGATTGCGCTCTATTAAGTACCTACCTGGTCATCAAAGTTTCGTCCTACACAGAATTTAACCTACTCTTGTATTGAGATTAATGATTTTACAAGCTTATCAGTTACTTCCTTACCATAACTCAGTGGTTTCTACGAGGAAGAAAAGCAAAGGATCACCCTCGTTGGCTGTTACGAGGTGAAATACTTAGCATCCTGTCTGGGAAACTAATTTTAATGGCCGCTACGGGCCTCGAGCGCATACTTGTCGGAAAAACGGGAGGGACACGAGGTCTAAGGTCCGACAAAGCCACGGAATGACATATTTACACAATCCTCTAAATGGGTTGAAAAAGAGCACAGAAGGAATTTCAAAGACATTTATTATTTGCATCAAAGGCATTGCATTTAAATTCAACTTAAACAATTTTACAACATTTACTAATTCTCTCTACAAGCTATTTTAGGTAAATATCTTATGAACATCTATTGACGATTTAACTGACGACTAATTTCTTGGCTTTAATGAACTTTCAAGAATACAAAATTTACTAAGTTTCTATTTTCAAAATACGGTGCTGTATGAGTCACTACATACATAATCTATTTATTGCAGAACAAGCAATATGATCACAATACAAACTAATGAGCAATTCGTAACAAAATTATACTTGCACTAACTCTCTAAAAAAGTTTACAAAAAAATTGCAACAATGGCCGCAAGCAAACAAGGAAAACAAAGTAACTAGAGCTGGAGTAGCATACACAAGTACCAGGCCACCAGAGATGACAAAGAGAACAAAATACCCGCCAGCTCTTGAGTGTCCTTTCACACTGTTTCATTTGTAACTAGCGGCTGCTTCACGTTTTACATGCGCAACTAAAACTGAGGCAAGATGAAAGTATTTTATCTAACTTATTTACAAAGGTTTTATACGGTAGAGCAGAAATGGAAAGGTAAGAAGGAAAGTCGTTTAAAGAAATTCTTAGCAAAGTAAACACTCATAAAGTCTACGAGTGTTTGCCAGAATCTACCCGCAAACGCTACTGAAGGATACTACCACTAGAAGTATCTAGTATCTAGTTGAAGTCTCATCTATTATGCTTCTAATATTTTTCTAAATTCTGGTTTTGATACACCAGTATAACTGTGTTATTTGTGCACTTGCGCATTTTTTTTACGAAAAGCCGCTTGAAAAACAGTTCGAAAAAGATTTTTTGGATTTCTTTTCTATTCTTTTACTGTCTGCAATTTGCTATCTTAAAGTCTTGGGGTTTTCAGGCAGGCCTGTAAAACAAAAATATGCTTAAATAAGTATTTACAATTTAGCAGTATATACAATAAATCCTTTTAGCAGACTTCAAAAAAGGAAGTTTGTAAATCGGTTGTATCTTTTTAAGATATTCTTCCACATTGCTCCTAATGTTATCAAAATCCAATTTTGATATAATCTATGAAGAATTGATGGAATTTCTCAAATATTGTAGGCACACCCTTCAAGTCAAGTATTTGCATTTAGAAAGTATGGTTTGGTGAAGTGGAACTGATTAAGTGGAAGAAGACCACAGATTCCTAACGGAACTTCTTAATGACAAGTATCTCACGACTGGCAGTAAATAGAGTTATATGTAGACAGCCATTAACACTGCCGAATCATGATGCTACTGAAAATAGTATCATCAAACTTTGATGATGATGAAGTCGAAAGTTAGGCACCGAAACTGTGTAATAAAACCCTGTATCTACCTACCTTAGTCGCGTTTTGACACATGAGAATTTAACGCGGAATAATAGGAATAAACAAAATCTAAGTAAACTATTTAGCGTAATCTGTATGTTTGAGTATAACGTTAATTATCGTAACGCGCGTACGCGTGCGTTATTTTTCGTTGTCCGTTTCACTTTTATAGCTATTGTTCATCCGTGTGTCCTACAAGATCAACTGGCCTAACCTATTCCAGTCAAATGGTGTGCAGCTAAATACACTATGCAACAAAATAAAAAAAATAAAAATTCACTGGGTTCACTGTACGTAATTACGATTCCCCACCCTAGACCTAATTGAAATATATAAATATTTTTTTTACATCACATCAAGTTTAGTAGAGAAAAGCATTTAGTGATTTTACTTAAAATTATATGAAGTGGGAACATAAATTGTTATTCTACATGAAAAAAACCTTTTTTTTTTGGAACGATTGGCTTTCCTCATAGAGTCATTAGTGGCAGTGTCCCTCTGAAGGATCCTACGGTAGTCCACAAGCATGGCTGGCAACCATCTACCTTGATAACGCTTTTTATACCCTGTAATTTTTTGATGAAATCTTTCACTGTGTTCATCACTTATTACACCCATGTATACGGAAAGAAACTTAAACGGGAGTGTAAGAAATGGATTTTCAAAGACATTTTGCATCTTCGCTTATGATACACATTTGAAAACATGTTAAGTTTTTCATAGAAGTCTCGTAACTTGTGATTCCCAAGGATTTTTTTTTTGTAATGTCAACAAATTAAACTGACCATGCATTTTTTCAATGGGACTGAGGCTATCATCGATATATATGTACTACGGAGGCTATATAATAAAGTGGAATCTTTGATTATTGCTCATATGCCAGGAGCAAAGAAATTGTCATTGGTTTTTGCCCCACTTAGTGTTTAAGAAACAAAAATTCAGATCCGTCTTTGGAGAGTGCTTTTACAATTTTTTTTTATCAATCCAACTTAGGTGTCTGGAGAATTATCTTCATTGCCACTGATGACATATTAGCATACTTTACTGAAAGTTTCGAATTTTTGAAAAACCTTTCAAATTGGTTGTGCAGTTATAGACGCCATGATTTTTAGGTTTACAGCACTGCATTAGTCCACCAAAAAGTATCTGGTTTTTAAATATTACCTATAGGACAACTCGTCAAATATTTATACCATTTTAAACAACATACTATTAACCCACAATTAGTGCTAGATTTTAAATTTCAATTTTAGTTTAAAATAAGTAATACTCTCAAACTAAAGCGAAAATGGCACTATTTTTTTCACTTTTATGCATTAATTGACCACAAATTGAACAAATTAAGTGAAACTTAACAGAAAAATGCGACATTTTGTAGATTTAAGAGTAATATTACTTTGCACACATTAATGATCTACCTAATCGAACATGTACGCTCGAACAAGTGTTGCGCAAAGTAAAAAAAGTGAGATTTCGGTTTTGGGATGTGATATTTAAATATAAATGTGTAGTCTATCGTTTATAAGGTATACATAATACAAATCACCATCCGGAATATCGGTGATTTTTTCGGTGTTGCATAGTGATATCAGTAATGTACACGGCGCGAGTGCTGGTATAACTTCTCCCACCAGTAACAGGGTAACACACCCTTGCTGTTTCGCGTACCTAAACAGTAAAGCTTAGAAGATTTTTAAATAACCTACTACAAATAAAATTACCCTAAGCTCCAGGACGGCTTTTACAGCGACCTCTGGTTACACTTTTGTATCCTCTCTTAACCTCTAGCTACAATACTGTACCTTGCCCGTATGGTGCCCTCTAGTTCCAGTACAATATCCTCGCAAGAACAAATTTTTACTAAAGTGCCGACAGCGCCATCTCTGCACAAAACAGCGAATCACCGAGTGAAAGTAGAAAGGTTGGTTTTGTTGAAGTACCCCTCTTTGCCGCAAGGCGAGCAGTGTGCAGCCTCTTTAAAACGCTCGCTCACGAAGTGATACGACTGGTTTCACAGAGATGGCGCTACTTGAATGAAAAATGAACGGAGGGTTCAATTAACTTCTGAGGAAGGCTTATGTCTACAGATAAGACGAAATTTTTAATCATATTTAGCTTTTTACTTTATTCAGATTAATTTTACTTTGTTCTTAGACCAGTTTACGATAACGATTACATACATTTCTTCAAAATCGAAGCAACCCAGGAAAATCTGCATGCGACTTACCTGAAAAAGAAAAACTAAATTGAGTAAACAAAACTAATTATATTCATAACTTCGTCCTTAATAAATGAATATAGGTTATACTGCGGGCTCAGGTCGGCCGCTGCAGAGATAATCTGGACAAATAGGATTTCCTTGACCCATCGCAAATACAGTGCCAGTGTGGAGCCCCTTCACGGAAATGAGTCACTCCCTTCCCTGCCCAGCGTGCACTACCACCTGCACCTTCAATGACTTGTACGAGACCAGCGACAGGGCTGTCCAGGTGGCTAAATATTGGTCGAACAAAATTTGAGACAGATCGACACGAGAAGAAAAATATACGTTATTTATAAAATTGAATCCCTATTTCCCTTGGTCACACCAACACCCCGAGGTGAAAACTAAGCCAACGCGCCATGAATCTATGCCGACCTACTATGCGACCAAGTGCAATTGGCGTACATACACAAATAGAGTAAACAGATTCAACTATTTGATTTACCCTTCAACATAAATACGGCTAGGGACTATACTATTAAACCATAGCCAATGATATTCTAATAGATACGTTATACACTCACAAAACAACCGAAAAATGTGTTCCGCGCAGCAACGGCAGCACACACACACTTTTTACTCATTGTACATTTCACTACAAGTCATAATAATAGAAAAGGGATAGCATAATAAATCCAACAAGAAAAAAAGAAACGGCTATTGTTATTAATTACGCGTGAATGTAAACAAACATTATTCTGGCCACCGATCATCTAAAAAGGTCCTAATTAGGCCCTTTTCCAGTTTTCATAACAATCTTTCTAATATCATCATTGACCACAGCAGAAAATCATCATCATCATCATTTCAGCCGAAAGATGTCCACACTATTGGACATGGCCTCTCCCAAGTGTCGCCACAACGGCTGGTCCTGTGCGTCTCGCATCCATCCTGCGACCCTCACCAGGCCATCGGTCCAACGTGTGGAAGTATAATACAACGACAAGATATGGCTTATCAATCAATATTCGGAACTGAACACTAGAAACAATATTCACTCTACAATATGTAAACAAAGTTATCAAAAGCAGTAACTCAAACACGCTGAAATTAATCTAAATGAAAACCTAATACATGGCAAAATTAGTCGCCAACCTTCCTCGTTCAGTGCGGTATTCCCTTGAAATACAGTTGTCTTTGAGATAAACCTAAATACTGAATGGGTCCCCCGTAGCGTTACCTGGATTAACGAAAACGTATAGCATAATAAACTTTAACTACGTTAAGTAAAGTCTATTTTAGGTTAACGCTAGGACGTGTAGAGAAAATGTCAACGTATATTGTTCAGTGAAATTTGAACGTTGAAGCGATTTTATTTAAGGTTCAGTGGTGTGGCAAGGTAAACGTGTGAGTTGTTTGCATAATTGCAGCGTTCCATCGAGCCAGGACAATAGCATCCATGTTTAGAGCTCACAGACGGCTCAAATATGAATACGGAAGTCGCTGCACGCAGCCGACAATCTGCATAAATTTCATAAAATTTCCACAAACCTGAACATTCCGCCGACAAAAATATTTAATAACAATTTGTATAATTTATTTTTGTTTCAAAGGTTCTTCACAGCGGAGCGGTTTTAAACTTCTTTTGATAAACAAACACAATAAAACAACAAAAATAACTTTTCATTTACATAAAAGCATCGCCAAGTTACAGCTTAATAGCAGAGTATTTAGAGCAATGGAGTGGTGCGCAGAATAAACATTATTTATTAAAAGTCAAGGTAAACTTTTGGCATGATTTGCTTTTTCGCCAGAAATAAAACCTAGGTTATATATTCGACGACAATACGAAAAATTTATAGCAAAAAAAACCAGCTCCATAAACCGCAACCGAACGAAGATATGTTTAAAAGCGTTGCTAGTGTAATACGTAATATTTTGAAGTTTCTATTGATAAAATAGATTAAGTTGGTTAGTCCTGTATTATTTTTTTACACTTGCGGTTTTTCATCACTAAAACTAGTAAAAAATAGGTTACACGATTTGAAAAGATACGCGTTAGTATTGCGATAGTGATCGACATTATTTAGAGTCTCGCCCACGGCGACTTTTAGTAGCAATGCTGTCGCGCATTTCGTAAACTACTAACGCGCGTTAGTCGCATTTGCAACGCGTTACAGAAGCGATGCTAACGCGCTACAGCATAGCGACTGTATCGATGCAAATGCACTACTAACGTATTTCTGCGTGTCAACAATGGAAAGCAATTCACAAAACGTTAAATATGACATTCTATAAAAACTCCAGAATTTATGCTCACAATTTTTTGGTATGTTAAACGATGTTACGTAATGTCCACCAAGCAATCTCTCTTCATTAAATGGGTGCATCCAATATTGGCGCTGCTTTCGTTGCTCACGTTTCGGCTTCTTACGTAAAAGTAACATCAAAGTCAACGTGACTAATGTTGCCTCAACGAAGTCCATCTTGCAACTGTGGCATTTTTGTTCCGTTCCTGAATCACGTTTGCATCGCGACTGATAATCGTGGTGTGAGCGAGGAAACACAGCTTGCGACTGATGTTGTTTTTTTTATGGAAGGTAAAATCATTAAATGACAAATCCCGCCCTTGGGTAGGGAAGGAGATAGTGTCAGGCTCTTACTGACTAAAAACCTAACCTGCTCCTTCATTGCCTTCGTTCCAGAGCCCCGGGGTTCACTTTCACTTAAGCCTTGGCCCCAGTAGGCTTCGGCCCTACTGGGCCCCTACAGTTTGCTGACAACTCCTTAAGGCGCGCAAGAACAGTGCGCGACGTAAACGACTTGGACTCGGACCGGAACGGAGGGACAGCGAGCTACCCATTGCCCGCCGTCCGCAAGCCCGCGCCTACGGTGGCCGGAAATCGGGATCGGAATACCGGCGGCGGCGGCAGCGGCGGCGTGAGCCCCAATGCCTTTGCCTGATGCAGTCGGCCTCCTCCTTTGCTAGCATTACTGCTTCGCAGCAGGAGGCGACCGCCTGCTATCCCTCCTCGCTTCGGACCATGGCCTGTAACAAGCCCCGGCGCGAGAGATTGCCGCCGCCGATCGCCCCCACGAGGACACGGCGATGCTCTACCCAGGTGGGGCACACCTGTTAATGATTGTTTTAAAAATAAGTTTCTTCAGATTATTTCGTAAATCTTGTGTACTTGCACGCTAAAAATAAAACACAAAACTCACTTATAGTACCCGGCAAATAAGTTGAACCATATGCTAAAGTTACTCGCAGTCCCCCACTTCGATTGAAACCCGAAAATGATCATTGTGCATTCATGGTCGACCGTCATGTTGATTCTACTTGTATGCCGAGGATTTTAATTTTGTTTTAAATGGAAATTAATTATAAGATATCTTTTATAAGTCCTAATCAGTATTTAAGTATTCCCCTGGACATTTTAATTTTTAGGTGCCATATAACATAATATGATGCATGACGGTTTTCAGCAGTCATCATTTTACAGGAAACTGAATATCACCCTATCGCAAATCAAATAATATTTTTCAATAGCTACACAGAATTCGCATGTGAATTGGCAATAATGAACTTCATTATTGAAAGCCTCTTCTAAAACTGGGCTAAACGAATTACTAATGCAATCACAGAGATTTGGGGAAAATATCGAGCCTGTGAAAGCAATCCGGTTAAAAGATTTTCACAGCCTAACAATAGGAATCGGACCATTAGATTTCGAGAGCCTCAATCCATAATATCTTCAGATAAATCACTCGCAAATTGAATAGAAGGATATAAGTTCCCACGGAATCGAAGCATTACACATTTAGGCTGGTCTCATACATCTTGAATAGCTGTCTGGATTCATATCGACTGTTCCTACGTAAAATCTCGAATCTGAAAAATTGGCATTTTTTTTCTGTTTCTGTTTGTGTATGATGTCTTAGTGGGTAAGTCGTTGAGGTGCCTACTCAATAAATAAATAAATAAATATTTTTCTAAAATTTATTCCTATATCTTAATTCTGGCACCATGCCCTACCTATATCTTAAAAATTCAGATGGATTAGTAGTCTCGTGATTCATGTGAATCAGCAAACGTCTTTCAAGGAAGAAGAATTGCTTTTGACAGTGTCTACTGAAATAATTCATAATCTGATTCCAGTATGTGTGTGCCGTTCTATTAGAATGTATGGGAATACGCGCGTTATGCAATCATAATCTTAAATATTCCGTTCCGGAGTTCAGAACCCTCGTCAGTATAATTCTTACATATCGATCTGCGGTTCATAAAGTGAAAAAATCAGAATGTGTGTGGAGCATACCGATATTATATGGTATTCCGGCCTTTCTGAATTACTAATATGAATTCAGGTTATAAATCCAAAGAGCCATTCCGGTTATATGTGGACAGCCTTATATTCGCAAAAAAGATCGCAAAAACTTAATGATCAAAATAACTCGGTCAACTTTTAGAAGAGCACAAAAAACCAAAGGAGACGGATACGAAGAGTCAAAAGCCGAGTCCTCCTTCGAGGTCAAGAAATAATCTTTGACAGCTTCAAACAGCTTAACTGCTCCCTATTTGAGAAAGGTGATAAATAATATAATTGGTTAGTATTACAAAGCCTGGTTTGGTTGGGTTGGCCGCGTCGGGGGCTGAGGGCTCCTCGTAATGAGGGTCGTTAGCGGCTACCGGCGTCAGTTAGTGCCTACATGATTAACACGCAGCCTTCCACTTGTCTACTTGTTCCGGCATTAGGGTTAATACATCTGCTAATCAAGCTCTAATAAAAAAACGATGTTTCATTACAAAGGTCTAAAGGCGAGCTACTCGTTACTCTTCGTACGCAAGCCCGCGCGTACGGAGGAAGACGGGGATCTCCTAGGACTTCCAAAGATTTTGTATCAATAATTTATTATTTTAAAAAAGATCTTCAAATAAAATATTTTTGACGCAACTACCAATCCCTTTTGGGAAGCTAATTCCCAACGTTTCGGTAACTATTGTGGAATTCCAAGCGTATTTATTTTGTAGTACTAAATGGATGAAGTCGAGACGATTTTGGGAAGGTAGGCAATAGCTGAGAAACGCGTAGGTGTGTGGCGCCACCAAGCAGTGTGGGCGCCGGGGGACCCACGCGTGGCAATATACCAGCCGCTCAAACTCCGCTGATTTATGTAGAGGGAAACTTTTCCACGCGCGATTTCCATTCAGAATTTTAAAAGAGGATAAAGGCAGCCTAGCTCGAAACGAGAATGTATATTCATGTGAAAGTTACAAAAGCAGAAAATGATTAAGGTTACAAAGCTATTTTTGTTATCCTTCAAAACTGAGTAGGGTCCGATTCAGATATAGAATCAGATACCTAAAATGTCCGAATTCAGGTCGGTGTTCTCTGAAATCCCGGCTGGCTTCCATTATCGAAACGTATGTAATTTCCTAAAGGATGGATAAAGGTGTGCTTCCACTCAGATTAGTCGGGATGTTACTTTTATTCGGTCACACTTAAGCATCGATTGGAGACATAAATAATTAAGTGTTTTTCCCGTTTCCTCACCGGAGCACTTGTAATAAATGTTAATGTAGCAAGAAGCGTGCGAATCAGGAGCTCAGCACATCTCACGTCTATGGTTACACGGTTGGCGGCACAAACTAAATTATTTATGAACGCGACCCTTAGGGCCGGGCCGCTGGGGACCCAATGATATTTGTTTCCTTTACTTATCCGAAAGTGCCGCCTACTCTATGCGATCCTGGTATGTAGATACGTGAGCGATGGGCGCTGCGGAAGCCGTGCGGCTCGGAGGGTCCGTTCAATTCAAGTGATAGTAAAAAGGTTCGTCATTGAGAGCTTTATTTGCATGTTTTTTTTTTCTATTTTGGCATGGGTTCCGTTCTATAGGTGGTATGTTCCTAAGATATATGTACGTTGAATCATTGATATTACAAGTCCAAATCTTTTTTTATGTAGCCTACAATTTACCACTGCTGGGCCAAGGCTTCCTCCAACTTCTTTCAGGTATTCTTTTCTCGAGCCACCTCGAGCCAGCCTTTGCAGTGGATGTTAAGGTCACCTCGCCACCTCTTCCCAGGTCGACCTCGATGGCGTAGTCCATCATCATAATAGGCACCTACTCCGTAGAGGCTTTTGCCTAGCGGTCAATTTACATGCATCTGATGTGATCCATCCAGTCAAATTTTAACCTGGCAGTCTTTCTTCTTACGTTTATTATGAAGTTTGCTTTCGAAAACTTCCAGCTGATAGTAATGTCAGTATATCGTTGATAAGATCAACTTTCTCCATTTACCAGCCTGGAAATTATTCATGTAAAAGCTGTGTGTCTAGTTAGGCGAGTCATTTGCTGTGACATCAGTACCTGTATGCAAATGGCTGGGAACCGGCAGCGGCCGGGAATTCTCCATGGACAGGCACTCGCAACTTCACACGGTAGACAATGATAGACTGCTATTTTCCCAGTCCTACCCTGGTTCCCACTAGTTCTAAAAGCCTTATTTTGTGTGCTCTACGCAGACATTATAAAAAAGGCCAAAAAGTATTTTTTAGAATTCATTAAAAAACAGCCTGGCCCGCAAACGATCGGAACAGCTGACAATTTAATTTTACATATTTTATTATTTGACTACATAACATTTCGGCTACTTTCGTAGGTTTTGATCGTAAAAAAGTAAAACTGTTTCAATCGGGAAACCAGTACCTACTAGCACTGATGACACGACTTTCATCATGAAACAAAAAGAACTTCACGGGAAGATGCATGAAAAAGATAATATTTAACCAATTTTCATTATTTTTAATCGACTTCAAAAAAAGGAGGTTAATTTTGTTGTATCTTTTACTACTTTTTGTTTCTTATCCTATTAAGTACTTACTCCATCATTTATAAAAATTCAAAAATAAACCAAAAACACCAATTGTTATTTTCTAGACGTCAGAGTATATGTCGGGCTTCTCTTTCTATTATCAACAATTAAACTTTGTAACTTCGCGGCTAGGTATTTTCTTTAACAACTAAAAAAGTACATTCATATTCCCCATTCTTTTAATGCTTGATATTCATTCGTAACTAGATCCTTCTAGTTGATGAATGTTCTTAGCAGAAACAAATACAAAATAGAGGCCACACATCACGCCAGCGAGGCAGGGTAGGTTAGGCAGGGTAATGGTGTGTGACTAGGAGCACAGACAGGTGTCGCTAAATCATAACTGTTCATTATTAAGACATTGCGGATACAGGGCAAAAGCGAGAGCGGCCGCGGGCACGCTATCGCTTGTAACTTGCTATAAGGTACAACATTTTTATTTTAAAAAAGTAACTTAAATAGTTATAAGAATACATATGGATGAACGGAGACGAAGAAGGAAGCCAAATTAAACGTAGGTGGATCGTGTGAGAAATGACATGAAAGAAAGGCGAATCAGTGATAGCGTAAAGATTGCTAAGAAGATTAGATGAAAAAAACGTGTTGCTCCGATTGATGCAATGTCATAAATCGGAGCATTTTTTTCTTACAGTTTACAGGTTAGGTCAATAGAAATAATAGCTTATACGAGTATGTAGACTATTTGATTTAACCGACCGTTCGTTGGCAGAATATTTAGTTTAAATTATGATATTAAGCTTCATAGACGCGACATGACGGACGACGCTGTCGCTTCGTCGACAAAATTGCACAGTTTTTTAAGTCTTTTTCTCACAAGCCATACACACCAAGCGTAAAATGACGAATACACGTCTATGATGCTACGCGCCCTTGGTCAGAGGGCCTCACCATCCATGTGCATAACTTTTGCGATAATTTAAAAATGAAACAAATAAAAATCATTCAACGACTGAAACTATTAATAGGCAACTCCACTTCGATAAATAATTACACGTGACCAAGAGCATCGTACGTCAAAGGCATTGCTCCACGCTCACGTCCCAACATTAGTCAGCTCGTAGCCCAGTAGGGGCACAATCAAATAAATCGTCGCTCGTAGCACGGTGTCCTTGTTATTCCGGGCGGGTAGTGTAATAGCCCGCCATCCGTCACTTGCGCCACCGCCGGGAGGACGAGCGACGTCGCGCTGTTTTATTGTGTCGTCTCTCTAGCCTGCATAGAGAGTTGTTTGTGTTTGCTTTACATTCACAGGAATTGTTTTTGATGCAATCTGGAGCTTGTGTAATCGAAGACTTTGGTAATCGAATTTTATTACACTGGAATAGAAAGACATAAGGTCTAAAGTCACCCAAAGGGCATTGGTCGGAGTTTCCTTGCATGATTGCTAGGATAAGGAACGAAGTTATCCTGAATAAAATCAAGGCTGACATAGAAGAGTCGCCAAAAATTAAGTGGCAGTGGGCAGGGCACATTTCTCGTAGAACCGACCAGGTCGATGGGGCCGAAAGGTTCAGGAGTAGCGACTGCGACTCGGAAGACATTGGAAAGCATCCCACAAGGTGGACCGATGATCTCGTGAGAGTCGCGGGTATGCGATGGATGCGAGACGCACAGGAGCGGTCGTTGTAGCGACAATTGTGGCAGGTCTTCCTCCAACAGCGCACGTCTTTCGGTTGAAATGATAACAAACGTAGACGGATACTAATTATAGTTTTACTCTCCTATTTAATTATCCTATTATATAATTATATCTCTAACTCTCCTATTTAATTGGTACTCATAGTATTAAAACAAAGTCTGTTTATCTATTCTACACTGTCCTCTCATCATCATCTTCACCATTTCGGCCAAAAGACCCCTCTCATACATATTAATATTGTAATATATAACGTAATATTTTTTCAAAAGAATACCCATGCGGGTTCTTTTCCTTAAGAAATGAAAGCCGTGTACTAGCTTCTGATGTTTTATAAGTTCCTATATTAAATAAGCCTAGATGAAATAATTTTTTTTTGATAGGTTTGATCCGCTAACTCCTAAGTTATGCAATGGAATTCGATGCGGTTTACACTAATTAATATTAGTGAAAACTGCAAGCTACCTGTTTTAATTAGCACTCGTGCGAACACGGGCGGGTCACCATTTTTTTTCTTTATACAAGTTTTTCTACTACATACTTAAATGATTTTGACAGAAATACGAAAACATTCAGGTAAAGTACTGAACTCAAGAGAGCATTGGTGGCCGAGTGGTAACGGCCCCAACTTACGAGTTGTATGTCGCGGGTTCAAACCCAACCAGGCGCATTACTTTTTGTTATTTAGTTCATCACCACTGTTTTCAAAAACGGTGAAGGAAAACATCGTGAGGAAACCGGCATGTCCAAAAATTCGAAGATAATTATGTGACATCCACTAATTAGAACTGGGCCCGCGTGGATGGATAAGGTCCATTTCCTCTCATATAGCGGAGGCCTGTGTCCCAGCAGTGGGAATATTACAAGGCTGATGCAATGCAAAAATAACTGAACTCAAGTAGGTATAATTTTTTATTCAACACCTTGAAAACGTGACGAGTAATGTTTGTAAACCTTGTTGTATTAGTACTTGAACCTTGAAAACGTATAGAAATCTTGAAATATTAAATTATAATAAACTTTCAATGACAAATAGGTACTGTATCATAAATAATTAGATACCGAAAATTATTGTTCTTTTTTTCCGTTGTAATAGTAGGTTTTTTTATGTAGAAAAACATTCAATGACTTCTTCCGCTGTGGAATAGACTTTTTCTGACTAAAACTCCATCTGTGTAATTCAATTGCCTTTTGCGTTCTAGGAGCACGAATTCAATTTCAGAAAGTCCCCATGGCTGAGCCCCTATGGTTTTCCTACACCTCTTTCAGGCGCGTGCTACGCGCTATCGACCGATTGAGCCCGATTCTTACCGGACGACCGGATGGTGAGCAAACCATTTCTCGCCGTCCGCAAACCCGCGCCTACGGTGGCGGTTGATCGCCTTGCTACTCCCGACGCCCGTTGTAGGTTGAATTCAAACTGAAATTGGTAAATTGGAGCAATTTGGTTTCTCAATAGACTTGTATTGAAGTATGATAGTTCACTACTGCCTACTCAGGAACGTGCCGAGCTCGCCAAACCCAAGAGATTACGTCCATAAAACAAAGCGAGAAGCTATTCGCATAACTACCCATATCAAAAACTGAACGACAAATCAAAATGTCAAATAATGGTATAAAATTGCCTGTGTACGACGAGGATTCGGGCTCTGCAAGTTGTTTAGTAGGCTATTCTTGTTGATGACGTCATTAATCCCGCGGAATTGCGAGCCCGGCACGCTTGTGACGTCACTCGCCCGTACGGGTGCTACCAGGGTGTTGTACGACAGCAGGACGGTGGTGCTTTAATTTCCGCCACGTCACGTCATGTCAGTGATATGGAAACCCTTCCGTCTTAGATGTGTGAGGAGCAGGCTGGGACAACTGGGGCTTTGAGTGAAGCGAAGTTGGCCACAATCATCATCGCTTACCATCAGGTGATACAGTGGTCAAACGCGAGCCTATCAATAATAAAAAATACAGCTTTAAACTGCGGGAACTACTCAATTCCTGCAAATTAAATATAATGTGTAAATATACTAACAAAAACTAAGAAGAAGCATTTCCTAGTTAGATATTTTACGTTTTTGCTACAGAACCAAACTACTTTGCATATTCATGATAAAATAAATCCGCTTCAATGGTGTTCTATAAATAACAACAATTTGTTTTCGCTGCGAAAATCCTTCAATATATGTACAAAAAAAAACATAATAACACAAAAACCTAGAAGCGTACAGTACCGTAGTATCTCAACCTCCATAAGAATTTACAAAATTTTAGAAATTCTGTCTACTTTGTCTTTTTTCTATAAAGTTGCGTCAAATAAAAGAACTCCTCAATATCGTCAGTGTTCAGTGGGCGTCAGGGTGAAATGCGAGCATCAAACTAAGTATTCACTGTTCCGTACAATTTAATTAAAGATTTGTAACAATATTACAAGTTACTAAAGGATACCAAGTCACTGAATAACTTTAAATTTCCGCAGTTACTTGTAAAACGTCAGTCCCACAATAAAGTCTAATCGGCAACAGGTTCGCGTCGACAACATTATTCAATAACTTTAGACAAGATCCAACCCAAAAACGTCAAATAATTCCCGCGATCTAAAGCGCACCTCGCGCATACGCGCAACAACTTTTTTTAAACTGGTAAAGGTTAACAACATTAATATTGTTACGCCGTGACACCTTTACACGTCATATCCCCGCCGGAGTAGAGTGGCATCAAATAATTAAAATGCACTGCCCAGCCCATAAGTTACGCGGCAAATAAGTTGAACTATTTGCTATGGGTATGTGCAGCCCTCACTTCGATTGAGACACGATAATCGGTTATAATCTTCGTCACACGAGTTGAACCATCATGGCTGTCGACCTTAAATGCGCAGTAACCGATTTTCGAGTCTGGAATTTTTCTGAATCGGAAACAAACGGTTTCCAGACTTTTCCTTAACTTGCGTTATGACAACTTGCCAAATTTCAGAATTTTAAGTCAATGGAACGTAGCGAGCGTCTAAGGGCTAATTTCATCATTCAATATAAAAACTTAGTTCAACTAAACTGAGCTCAGCGTAATCTAGTTTAAAGACCCGTGTCGTACACATGGGTGACAACAAAAGAATTGAAACTGAGTTTAGCATAAACTAGTTTCAATTCATCGCGGTGAAATGCAAAATGAAGCTATAACTCGATTAGGCGCTCAAACTGCGTTTTGCCTTGTATAATCGCGATTAGTTTATTTGTGAATTTGGCACAAACGAAGCATAAACGACCTTATTTTACTTACTTTAGATTACGGTGATTTGGAAATTTATTTTTTCATTGCTCCATGGGGTAAATCGAAATATTTGAGGAAAAGGGTATTCACAGAAGAACAACAAAGTGATAATAAAAATGTTGAATGATCCTATAAATGTTCTAGTTTGCCAGCCAACTGCGGTACGGAACCCTACAATAGATAGACGGACGGACGAACAGCGCAGGTAGCCATAAAAACAAACGTATAGATAAAGTAACCTAAAATATAAAAAAACCTTCGAATTCATGTTGTGGTCAAAGCCCTGATAAACTATTTTTAAAAAGATTAATTACCCACGGTTTTATACAACTTGCTAAAAGGGCAAACCAAGTCCCATTTAACGTTACACAAAATGAGAGCGCTGTCCGGTGAGCGCTTTCTCGTCGCTGGCTGACAAAGATCCATCGCTGGCAGGCGGCAGGCGACCGGCCAGCTCCACCACCCGCCACTCTTCATTATGGAGCCGAGACAAAGGAGCCATGCGACCGTGAAACGCTCAACACACCGTACGCCCGCCGAGACAGCTATGGCCGAAACTTCCCTTTGATTCTATTCAAAAGGTAAATATGTATGTATTTGCCCGAAAATAACAGAATCTATGTTCAAAACAAAATAAGTTTCAAAATAACAATCATAAACATCAAAGATCCAAGACCGAAAGTTAATATCACTAAAGATCTTTGAAATTTCATATTTAATTTACAAGCACATTTCATAACTTGATTCTTCAAATTCGAATTACTGTCTAAGTTGCTGAATTGCTTTATTTAATCTTCATTTTCAGTACAGTTTTTGTCGATCGCAACAATATTATTTTGAAATGTTTGTTTACTATTTTATTAAAGAATTCGTCTACAGATTTAATCCTTTGTACTTTCCAAATGTTTCCAATGTCTCATAGATTGAAAAGCTCCACCCGAACTTATGATAATATATTAAATAAATAAAAAGTTTTATCGCAAAAAAAAATCGACATCCAATGATAATGACATCACTACTGGGCCCCAGGGGCCCTGGAACGAAGGCAAAGACTCTGAGCGTGAGGGCCCGCCCTATTTAAGAACGGGAAAAGTCATGGGATGATTTCCCACCCAAAAACAACCTCTCCATCACTCTGAACATACAAATCAAGATGATTGAATAAACAAATAATTTATTGTATGTATTAATTACAACACAAACGCTGTTAAGCCTAACACAATTAATAATTTCATAATCGAGGCTTCGGTGAACCGATACAATGGATTAATGTTTATGTACCACTTACCCCTTAGCGGAGATTAAGCCACAATTCAATACATAAATTGTTATCGATCTCTGTCAATAAACTAACATCGCTCTGTCGAACTGTGCCTAAGGCTCTATTCACACGTACCACCCATACAACCATTTTCGGTCGCAAAATTCTCAAATAGTCGCAAATTGGCAAGATAATGTAACAGTGTCGTAACTTTTACTAAACTTAATTACTGTGCGAATTTTGGTTACAGCGTGTAGGAACGATATCAACACTTTGTACTGAAAAATGTTACAGTAAATAAGTGTTGTATCCGTGTCGACAATTTACGACATAGTTTTTTCTTAATTCATTTACGACACATTGTGTTTACTTTGAGTTCCTGTGTAAATATTAAAATTAAATTGTCGACACATTGTCGAAACTAAATTACGGTATCTTTTGGAGTTACACAAATGTAGTAACGGTTACGACAATTTAGTGTTGGATTTGACCAAAAAAAAACAACAGGGGTTCTCAAAGTGTGCTATTGTATTTAATAAAAATTATTGACCTTTTATTTTATAACTATGAGTCATAAGCAACCAAAGCGTTTTCGTCTATCTTCGAACTTTTACAGAAAAGTAAAGATGAGAACAAGTTCAGAAAATAGACAACCAGGTTAGAATTTTTCATTGATAAAATAATTATTCGTATGCATTCCACATCCTTTTTTGACAAGTCGTTTACTGTTCAAGCAGCTCGTCTGTGGAATGCATTACCCATTGAAGTAAGGCGCGCTCAAACGCTATCAGCCTTTAAAGCAATGGTAAAGGAACATTACCTCTCACTTTAAAAAAAAAAATCCTATTTCTCGATTTTATATTTGTGTATTATTAGTATATTAATTGATATTGTATATGTATATGTATTTAATATTATTTATGATTTTTGTACACTGATCGCCCCAAATCTATCTCCTCTTGTTTCAGTTCATCCTAAGGTTGTCTATAAGAGATTGCCCTGTGCGATAAGACCGCCCATTGTACACTTAGTTTAATATTTAGTAGTAATATTTATCTTGTCCGCATTATGAGGTATACAATAAAGTATATAATAAATAAATAAATAATACAATGTATCAATATTCATTGTTGCGAAACTTGGGGGAGGCCTATCTCCAACAGTGTATGTCCTTCGGCTGAAATGACGATGATGATGAAAATAATACGATAAAGGTACAGGGTTATTTGATAAACACTAATTACCTCGCAGGACTATATTTCTGACATCATAAACTACGACTTCTGAAAATTCAACAAAAAAAAATCGGCTGATCACACATTCTGTCGCGTTTTGTGAACAAAATCAGCAATATCGTCTAGCGAGGTTAGGTATTAGTGTTTTTCAAATAGCCCTGTATAAAGAAACGTAGAATATTACTACCTCACACCCAAAAACTGGAAATATCAATCTTAAATTCACTGCACTGGATTTTATGACAATTCAGCGTAGTACCGCAGAACTATGTGACACGTCCAGACATTCGGCTACTGTAGTTGACAATTCACTGAGTGAAATAAACTCAAACTATGATGATAACGAATCATCAAATTCGGATATCGCTGATCTGGATGAAAATATAAAACTTTCTTTTATATTTAATATAAAAACATTGCACTCATACTTTCACAAAACGCAAGGGCGGGGGATGTCATTGGATGATTTTACCTAACATAAAAAAAAGAAAAAAATACACTCAAAAATATATTAAAATACAACTATACATTTAGGTATTACATACTACAGTAAATTAAAGGAAAGTAAAAGGTATAGGCATAATAGTGTATAATAAATTAAACGAAGGTGGTGGTATGGTACATCCAATATGGGGTAGCTCATGTTGGATATACCATGACTAACCTAAAGTCCGTGTAAATAAATATAAAGGATTTTCTAAATAATTTTTCCTCAACTTTATAATGAATTAATAATAAAATATACAATTACAATTTTACAAACATTTACATTTCGTCATCTTCTGTGCCTTAAAATTTAGAATATAAATCTTCTAAACGGAGAAATTCTTTAAATGAAGAAATATCACCTAATTTTATTCTGCCTTTTATTTATTTCCACGATTTGTCGGCTATGCTGTTTTCTTCACTTTTCAGCGATTCAATCTCACTTTTTTGAGTGATCGAGGCCAGTATAAGTATGTTCCCACCACCCATCCTTCCGGCACCGCAGTTACTCCTCACTAGTTCCATTTTTTGATAAAACTAACTTGTACGGCATGTTGAGAACCACTGCAAACATAAAATAATAAAACTCCATTTTGGTAAAACAGTCGCACTGTAACGTAACTTAACACAATGCCGACACATGTAAATACAGTTACGAAACATTGTGTTGGGTTTCATCTCTCAAGTAGATACATAATTATCCACATAATTTTACACAATTTATATTATTATTATAGTATTCTAGAATATAATTAAGTTAAATACAAGTAAGCAAAAGATTTTATTGATAATAAAATCTTTTGCGTTGCGCGGAAAATACGATGCGTTGTAAATTTTTATTGAAAACAACTACAATAACAAAAAATATTTTAAGTTTTTTATTAAATCAGAAGAGCGCATCGGTTAATTTACTATCGTGACATCAAACTACACGATACATTTAAAATCGCAAAGGATTTTCGATCGAGAAAGATGCAAGAATCACAGAGAATTATATTTAAATAGGTACTTACATTTTTTTCTGATGGCGGCGAAGACATCCACAAAAAAGAACGAAATACAATAAAAATTGACAAGTATAGAATGAATAAAACAAAAAATGAACGATTGAATGTGCGATAGAAGTGAGCGCATAAAAGTCACGACGTGTCGACACGGCGAAGTCACAATGCGACTGAAAGTTACTGTTAGTCTGTTACGATTATTCCCCTCTTTACGACACGGTGTCGAAACACAAGTCGACACGGTGACGTTATGCTACGGAACAATGTTACAAATAAATTCCGTTACGACACAGTAAATGTCGACCTAAGTAGTAACCGCTACTTCATATGGCTGTATGGGCACAAGCACACCACATAGCAGCGACAAAAAGTGGTTACATGTGACTAGTGTGGCTGCAGCTTGACACAAATGTCGAAGTGGTTGTGTTGTGGTTACGTTGTAGCCAATGTTTGTAGATAAACTAAATCACTTTGTCGCTGATGGTTGCGATGTGGTAGCGGAGTAGTCAATATGACCCGCACGGTTCCGTTCGACGACAAAATGTGATCAGTTTGAATGAAACTACATATTTATTTGTATGAAAAATAGTGCCCAATTTGTCGTGTAGTTGAGTACGTCTGCATAGACCATAAAGACCATCGTTTGTATTTATCTGTGGACTAACGTAAGAATATTTTTTTAAATCAATCATCTGCGTAAATCAACATTTCATTCATGCGGTTGAGTAAGACATGAGACGTATCATGAAGTTTATTCACATGTTTTAAATTGGCAGGCGTGTAAGAGGCGGCGCAATAAGCCCTTTCCTTGCTTGATAAAAAGCAATAAGCGTTGAGCGGCTCGGGGGAGAGCGCGCCAAGCTCGCTACACTAATGGCTTCAACAACTGCGCCGAATCGGCTCACTTCACTGTGCTCGATGAAAACATTATTTTCATAACATAAAACAAAATCACGATTAACTGTAAAATGAGGGTTCTGTATTACAATATTAAAATGAGCAAAAAATCGCCGACAAAATAATGTCTGACGGAACTTTCTTTAATTTTTAGCTTTATTTTATTTTATTACTTGTGGTCGTAGTGGCAAATAGTAGGACTATGAGATACAGCCCGCTGACAAACAGACGGACGGACAACAGACCGAGGCTTAGTATTAGGACCCCTTGGCACCCTTCATGTACGGAACCCTACAAAGTTAAAGTCAAGAACCGCCACTGCTCACAGTAACAACTGAAGATCAACATCACGGCATATTTTGTTATGCTGCTGACTTCAAAACAAGTGATGGCCGTTGTTACAACTTACCCCTCTTCCATCACTTCCGCGCCGCGCTGCCAATAACGTCAATGTTTTTCTTTTCTCATAAGCAAACATGGAAGCTTCCGACGCCATGTGAAACTTATGATACCCGCTTGTTTGTTTACGATATTACGTTAAATGTTTACTTTGGAATTAGTGGCAATAACTCGCGTAATTGAACGAGGGGCGATGGGCGCGAGGCTTAGCTCGCTCCGTCACGCTTCAGAGGAGATAACTTTGTGTTCCAGCGATATCGGAATAATAGTCGGGGCGTAATTGACCTAAGGTTTGATGTAACCAATAATTCAGTTATATCAATGACTGAACTTACAACAAGCTAGGTGTCAAATTATTTTAGTTAGTATCAGCTTCAATATTTGTTATTAAAATTTTAATTCATTTACAGCTATTCCACACGATTTTACAAATCCTTATAAGTTATTTTAACAGTAAATTATTTAAGTTTGAATCTTGTGGGAGTTAACAGACACGGAATTAATGTTTATGGCGTCTGTCGTGTGCGATGGGGCAACAGAAACATATCTGAGCCGGTGCATTCGCTGCAGTTCGACGCGTACGCTACTAATATTCCTGACAGAAGGATCACACATCGAAAATAATCTTTTTATGTACCTAGCTTTCCGTGGCTTCGATCACTACATTGAATTTCGATGCGGGTTTAATTAATAGGAATAACAAGGAAGGTTCAGTGTGTATAATTTGCACCACAATGGAGCTAGACTGGACCGAGCCCAAGTCGTCGACGGCGCGTACTGTTCCCGCGCGCCTCAAGGAGCTGTCAGCAAAACGTAGAGGCCCAGCCTGCTAGCTGCAGGCAGGCAGGGCCGAAGCCTGCTTGGGTCATGGGTCAGCTTCCGAAAGGAATACCCGGCCCCGGCACGATAGGCAACGAAGGAACGGGATAGGTTTTTAGTCAGTAAGTCTGACACTACTTCCCGCTCCGCCCAAGGGCGGGATTTGTCATTAGATGATTTTACCTACCATAAAAAAAACCACAATGGAACTACATGAACCATACATTTTTTCAGTAGTACACCCAATGAGGCTTAAATTAGCTTGTATCGAAGTGTACCAAATTCGGTACACTTTTGCCCGAGAAGTTAAAAATATCTAAATATGTAATTAAAAGAAGACCGTGTCACTCAGGACACGATACTGTAGCTTTTTATCAATGATATAATTTTCGGTTTACCTTTCACAAACGTGCAAACTGACAATTTTAACTCTTTATAAAATTTGTTTATGTAGATAGCTGGAGAAAGTCGAACCGATTAACTGGTTTAACGGAACATTCATCTCGCTCCGTAACTTACCATATAAAGACAAAGAAAAAAAGTGTTTTCTTTTAAACCCACATCTAGTGTTTTATCAAGTGAACCTTCGGCACCTACTTTATTGTTTAGTGGATGTGTCATATAAATCGCAGCGAGACCCCAACAAAGCTACTTCGACTTTGACGTTAGGAGGCGGCTAGCGGTTTGTTGGCTGGAGCGAAACTAACTGAGACGTGTGTGAATGATTAAAACCGCCCCGGGGCGGCCAATGCATGCTGGTCGCAGTGCCAGACGTGGACGCACGTGCGCAAGTACACACATAAGCACGTGTACTTATGCGCCTCGTGACTAAGTGCATGTTTATAGATAGGATACTAGTGTGTGTGCTCTTAGTGAGAAAGTAGGTACCAGGATCCTATGTAAGACTAGGAAGTATAGTGTTAGACCAAAACTTGTTGTTGTTTTTGTTATGTTTTTGAAACACGTTGAAAAGCCTTATACTTCAGCTTTAATTTGGTATCATTATCATACTTTTCTGTAATTATTCAGCTCAATATTAAATCAAAGATCAGTCCCAAAAAGATACTTTATATTATTGATTTAAATTAATTTAGTTACAGCTACATAGCGTTGTGGCAACAAGTACTCCCAACAGTAGCATCACATTTTGTCGGAACTCACAACATTGCCCGCGCACCGAGATAATGTTCCTTCGTCTGGCGCCCTAAACAACTCCGCGGCAGTTACTTGTACAACGCGGTGAAATTATCTCAACCGAGCCATCAGCCATAACTTTTTAACCAACACTGAGTAAAACAAGCTCGCTCTTGTTTTGTGGTTCCCTTTCAAGTTCACTAACAATTTTATTATATTTTAAGACAGACACAAATTATTCTTTTGTTTCAGAAACTGGGGGTCTACTCTCTTTCTCCGAAACGAAACTTTCGTAAACGAACGAAATTCAAACGAAGTTTCGTCAGTGAACCTACTCTGTTTCATGTTCGGACACGCACATGAAGTTCGGATCCACAGACAATCTTCGTGATTGAATGGAATGAACAATATTGTGTGGGTCTTTTTATATGTCATTTAATATAAATTACGGTTTTTAAACTAATTTTAATCTGGCTTTATTTTAAAATTTTGCATTTACTATGTGGTTTATTAAATATTACTAGTAATATTTATAAATAAAATTTAAATGTATTGCTAAATACTGATTTTTGATGAAATTCATCACGACATTATAAAACATCCTTTTTTACGACCTTTGCTAACCAACTTATTTAAAGAGCACCATTTCTTGTCAATCATCGGCACTAACGTATGACAATTAAAAATATCTGTATAATCACAAGTAATGTGTCAATTATAACAAATGTCAACTTCAACTTGATTTTTAGTTTGACTTTTTGAAAAATATATCATGTTGCCAGTGCTTTTTTTTGTTTACTTTTCAATTGCAATACACATTTTGTATATTTATTTGTATTTTAATATATGATTTATTAAATATTTCTTGTAATATTTATACATAGAATATAAATTGAACTCAAAAAAGTACTTATTATTGGCGGCGAGGTTGTGAGGTTTAAGACCTTAGCCTGCCCAAATGGGACGAAGAAAAACAATCTTGTAACTTGTCAAAACTGTTAACGTCAGTGTTACCAATTTAGCATTATTATGGCTAAATTTAGCAATTTTATAAGTGATTTGGCATGCATAAATTCAGTTTAGCATTGCATTGCATTGGATAGCATCAGCCTTATAATGTGTCCACTGCTTGGACTCAGGACTCCTCTTTAGGAGAGGGAATGGGCACAGTTTAGCATATTTTTTAGCATTTTATTCGGGAAGATATTGATACTTGAATTTCCAAAAACAAAAATAAACCTGAATAACGTGGTGATGTTTCTGAACACGACCGTAGTGAACTAGTGATCAGGGGAATCCCGCTTGAATTGAACTACATAATGGTTTATTGTATAAGTCGGCGTTGTCATCGAAGGCAAATTTGTTTTGTTTGATTCGTATGTGGCTACGTACGTTGAATAAGAGATAGAAATAGAACTAATAGAGTTAATTAATTGACAATGCCATAAAAATATCACAATTTGGGACTGGGAATTGATATCTGATTTAAAGGAGTGGCTTCAGAGCCGGTCGGTCTTCTGCTTCGGTTGTATCTAATGAAGAGGATACAAACGAAGGTCTTCATATTTTATTTGTGTCACAAAATTAGTTCTTTCAGTGCTTCCTTGCCATTATTGTTAGGATTTTTTAATAAATGCGCGTCGTTGTTTTATTTTTACATTTTCTAGAAATTTTAGTATTTTTTTTGGCATTTTTTAAATGTAGATTTTGCAAAAAATGTTTTATAGAGTTGGCAGCACTCGTCAACTTAGGATGTTTTGTTTGATTTTTTCAAAAGATTTTTATTCCGAGTTTATTACTCAAGTGTTGTGTTAATACATCATGATACATACTTGTGATCGTTTTACACATTCTGTAAAAACAGTTTTAAGTTAAACTGTCGATATCGCGTAACATTTTCGGCCTCCACATGCTGCTTTGTTTTGGATATAAGAAAGTAAATATGTATTTGTAAGTAAATATTAACATAAATTTACAATATTACTAGTATTTGTATTTAGTCGTAGGTAGTCTATTCTTAGAATTCTTTTATTCACAATCTTAGTTGTGTCCGAATTTTGTTTTCAAAAATAATAATTGATTTTATTACCAAATTTTTATGTATAAGAATTTAAAATCCATTTTAATTCCATCAATTCTTATTTAATTACAATTTTTCAATGACAATTAGGTATTTAATCCGTTTTATTTTCAGATCAATGAACCAATGCCATCCACCTTCTCACCTCCTGTCAATCAAGCCAACTTCTAAACTTTTCACTGCCTGAGGTAGCTATGAACCTAGAACCCAGCCAGGAAGATAGGCATAACCAGCCAGTCGACTACTAGTGTCATGAAAATTCCTAAATCTTACAGGGTTCAAGTTAATAAAAATTATACATGTATTTTAGTCTTTTATTAAAATCTCACTGAACAACAACAACTTAAGACAGTCCACTTTCTAGCGCTTTGCTACCCTGAATATATCACAGTAGCACTCAACTTCCTAGAGTTTTGCTACCCTGAACATATAACAGTAGCACTTCACTGCCTAGTGCTTTGCTACCCTGAACATATCACAGTAGCACTCCACTTTCTAGTGCTTTGGTGGAAAGAAGCCGTTGGAGGTAATAAAAGCATTATTTCCTGGCACAACTCCTCAAATAATTGCCGACTGAGTCTGTCTTTTCCCACAAACTAAGACAAGAATTTGCGTAATGTCAAGCTGGATGCGTAAGTGATGCCGGTTCCTTGTACGCTCTAAACGTCCTTCACGTAGAGCTGCTGTAATTACTCCTCCTTGCGTTGTTTTCCTCAATGCTGAGGATCGTGACCACCCTGCTTCATCACTTTTCCTTGAATGATATTTCTCGATATGATTCTATCTCTGGCGGTGTGAAGGGCATTGTATATCGTAGAGCCGCTTTGATTTAAAGCATTTTTGAGGCCATTTTAAGCAATTTTCCTACAAAATTCACAAAAACGAAGATCAAAATATAACACTTTTGGTTTCGTAGGTTTGAGGTTAAAATTCCGAATAATCAATCTTCATCGGTTGCTTGTGTACTTTAAACGTTTTTCACGTGGAGCTGCTTTTATTTAGAGCATTCTAGATGCCATTGTAATGTATTATCACACGAAATCCACAAAAACGAAAATCAAAAGGTAACGTTTTTGGTTTAGTCAATTTGACGTTAAAATTTCAAAACATTCGTGTGTCAAACTCATTTTTTTTTTCGAAACATTGCCAATTAGAGTAGGTTTAGAGAATCGAAACGTCAAACTATTTTCGTTCGTATGAAATTTCGGGAACGAAATGAACCGTGGTAGGAAACACGCGAAATTTCTTACGAAACTTCGTTTTTCGGAGAAAGAGAGTAGACCCCCTGTTCTTTAGTCTGATGAAGGTTTTCGCACGCAGTGATGCTATAATAATCAGTTTAGTGGTTCGGAAAATATTTTGGAGTGTTGCCAAACACATGGACTGGCGGACATCACAAGCTAGGCAGGATTCAGTGATACAATTATTTATGAGCGGATTATGCGGCAAAATATTCATTTGATTAAATGGTTCCCGGTATACCCACGTAACTGGGAGACTAGCAGTCGTTCTACCGTCGAGTGCAATCGCCGTAGCCTCAAGATCGCTTGTTAAACATTGCTCCGGGCAAACCAAAATCACCTCTATTGCTAACCAGCAGAATACAATTCCTCTCGCTTCTTGTCAAAAGAATAATACGGTCTACAGCTGAGAACTTTAAGAATTAAGTGCTTTATTCCATTTTAACTTTCACGTAATTGTTTGACTGGCATGCTTGGCAAACATTCATCAAAGGTATAGGCTAGATATTGAATTTTATTAATGAGAGATAATTCAAACAAGATTTGAAATATGTATTACAATTTATCCCAATTAAGAAAATTCTTATTTTTATTATTTACACAAAAAAAAATTGTCAAAACTGTTTTCAGAATTCGACTAGGTACTAGGACCACATAAACAGTTAAGCGGTGGGCTCGTCGGCGAAACGTGACCACTTCCACCATTTGCTATTCCGTTCATCCGTTTACCCTTTCCGAAAGATCTGCAATCATCCCATGGGCATTTGTCAGGATTTCGCCGAGGTCTGACCTTTATACACAGAAGGATGTAAATAGGACCACATAAACGTCATTTGCAGGCTTGTTCAATTTATTACGTGTCACGGGTTGCCGCGTCACTCTCTTGATAGCTCTCTCCCGTGAGCCACACGCTACATTTAATATTTTTCAGGTTTATTGTCGAGAATGTTAAGCTTTTTATTGAGTATTTGCGAGGTTTTAATATTAAAAGTAAAAGAGAATCTGCGAATACCCCAGTTGGCATGCCTTGTTGAATACGATGTATAATTTGAAAGATAAGCTCTCTATGAAATCAGCTGAAAACTTTTAACATAATAAATTAAATATATTTAATCTTATACTTAAAATGAATAACTAAAGTACACTCAAGACGAAGTCGGTTTAAAAATACACAGGAATCGAGCTGTCCTTGAAGCGGAGAGAAATGTCTTTAAGTAAATTAAAATGGAGTTTAATAAGGAGTGGGGAGCAAAGCCACAGCTTTCATCAAAGAGAATTGAAGGGAAAAAGAGAAAAGAATATAAAACACGCGCACATCGCAGGTTATTGGCTCCCTAATGAAATATTGATGAAGTTACAGAGGGCGGTCTTTATCCCACGAACTGCGATCAGTTATGGCACGGTTTCACTTTAAAGAATATAGTAAAAGTGTACAATTGTCGCTTACTTAAAATCTAACCTATCTAATATTTTCTCTATACGATGGCCTAAGAAACTTACTCAAATATAGTTGAAACAGTATCTTCAAATATCTTCTACCATAAAACTATAGTCTCAGCAGAACATGCAGACATAGATCTGCATCATCATAAATCATGAATATGATTTGCATTGGCCTGTAGCCGAACATCGTCAGCTGAACATAATGTAGGTCCTTAGGGCGCTTTGGTATAGAGCGTGTGTCAACTGTCAAGATACAAGGCACTACATGCTTCTAATCCAATCAATATGTAGTGTATATGTGGTACATACGGGAGGTATACGCACAACACATCAGTCAACATCAGCGTAGAGTTAATAGGAACAGTTGTGCGTCGATGCGAAATAAATCGGTGTTTCAGCCGAGTCGGTGTACAGCCTCTCTCAATTCAGCTCATACGTTATTTATCTGGCATCAGGCCGTGACGTCATCCATCACGTAAAAATGGGCCTACGTTGTGTTCCACGCCAGACTACATAGGTACGTAACATACAGTGCTGGATGTCTAGTATGAACGGGTGGACTTTTAAAAATTTCAGTCATCGATATTTTTGGGGCTCCATACCTCAAAAAGAAAAAAGAACCCCTAAGAATTCTTATAGTAGCGATATCAAAGAAAATAAGAATGATAGCGTGACAGGTGACAGATCAGAAGAAAAAAACGTCTTGTGTCGACCCCTAATAACATGGTACTAGGGCAGGAAAATGATGATAAAGATAATGATGATGATAACATCACTTCGTTGTCAATCTGTCTTCCCAGACACCCATAAACAAATGACAGTTTAGTTTCACTAACAATAAATGAAGTAGTCGATCATGAAGCGCGTTTTTTAGCTGTCTGAAAAAGCTATTAAATAACTTTCGATGGACAGTTTCGGCATACTCAAATGGACTCGGACTGTACACTGCTAACCGCAAGGATGTGTGAAAAAGCAAGGAGCTCTAAAGGCGCTTCTGGGCATTTCATGAACCAGATGTAAATCTTACATGGTCCGTTACCTGGCAACGTTTTGGCAACTGTGGGCTTTGTTTGTTCGTGTTATTGATGAATGAAGTGGAAGATGAAGTTATCTTGACGAATAATTATAATTAATGGAGACATATGTATAATATCGAATGGGACGGTTGACGTGTGTCGGGCACGTATACGGGCACGTGTGCAAATTATCTCGACTTAGTGCACGAGGTTGTTTACTTAGTACACATGTAGATGGTGGACTGGCATTGTGCTGACTGTCGTTTCTGCCAACAGCCTGATGGCTAAAAGTCTCGACGGCCATTGGTCAATGCTGTTGCACGGTTGGATCAACAGCCTATTACAGAAGGCAGTACTCCAAAATACGACTCGATGTCTTTGGAGCTCTAACCACTGGTACTTTGGACCTTGCTGACGACACTGGCGGATTACACTTCCAAAATATTTAAAAAATAAATATTTAAAGAATGTACTTTTATGAGTATTTAAACGAGTGAAGGCAGTAATAATAAATAAATGTAACTGCAGCCAGCCAACCTGAACTGAATATATCGAGGGACAGTGCGGAAGGAAGCGAGCGGAACAGAACGCCGGACAAAGGAGAGAAGATTAATCCGGAAGGCGCTGGCCAAAGCCGGGATTAATCACGCCAGGTAAAAGATAGCCAATATTTATCAACCATCTGGAGATCTAAATGGCTACCTAACGGCTGTGTTATATACGCGACAAGTTTAAATGATGCAACAAACTCCAGGTATATTTTGGCCGTGAGAATACTTGCGCAATATTGTTTCGTCTTTCTGAAAATAGTCAACCATATTTCCTTTTTGTTCCGTGTTGTTTTTGGCAGTCATTTTTGACGGTGGGAAATCATGTAATGACTTCTCCCGCTCTAGGGCAAAGCGGGAGGGTGTATCATACTTTTACTGACTTAATCACACTTTTGTTTCTTCGTTACTCTTTGCGTTCTAGGACTACGGGATTAAGCTTTCGAAAGTAAACTCATTCCCCCTTGCTTGGGACTATAGCCTGTACCAGACCCAAGGTGCGAGAGGTCGTTGCCGCCGAACGCCCCCAAGAAGACATGGCGGTGCTCTGCCCAAGCAGGGGTACACTTACACCGTATGACCCGCATCGTGTCCTCCGGGCAGTCCACACAATGGTGCCACCCAGCTGTGGCAGTCCTAGATATTATTCACGAGGAGTTGAAAGAATTACCAGACGTTCGAGTATGATCATTTTCTTCATTTAATAATGCCAATTATATCTAAAATCAGGTGGTCTATAACTTTGTACCAAGCGATCATATGAGATAGGGAGCTCCATTTAAGGCCGAAACTAATCGAGCAATGCAAAAAGCATGCAAGTGAATTTATAAATAGAGAATTTTTATCAGGATAGAAACTAAATTTCCTGCACTAATTTGCAAACTGGATAGTTTTATGTCCGCTCTGTGTGCTGAGAATTAAAACATCAAATGGCCGAGGTCGCCGATCTAGTTCAGTCGCGGAACGAATCAAATAAACATGGGGCTTGTGTATGGAAATTGGATCTACGTAATGTTCGTTTTCACTATTTTATTTTGACCATTTATAAACCAACCCAATTTCGAAAGGGAATTGAGAACGGAACAAACGAATTTATGCATGTGCAGTGGGATAGAGGGATGCTAAGTAATTTTTATTCATCTATTGCAGGGACGTACGGTAGCTGCCTTCTATGAGGAAACCACGATATTCGATAGCAGCTGTAAACGATTAAATACTAAACTCTATTAAACTAGTTTCTGCCGCCGGCTTCGCCCGCGTGAAATAAGGTTTTTCCACACAAACTTTAAACCCTCTTTTCATTTACTTATGTAACTTTCAATAAAAATATGTAACTCTTCTTCCATCAATTCTGAATAAGCAGTTCATACAAGTTCTACTTCAAGTTTTTGTTTTACGGAACCAAGGATCACATTGCCCCAAACAAATTTGACCCCCCTTTTTCACCCCCTTAGTGGAAGAATTTCAAAAAATCCTTTCTTATCGGAAGCTTACGTCATATAAAGAACATAGCCGCCAAGTTTCAGGTCTAAGATCAGCGATCAAGGCTATGCGTTGATCCATCAGTTAATCATTCAAGACAAAGTATTTTATAAGTATAGATTCACGACTGTCAAAGAGGTAATCGTACGGGGATTTCGTATCGCAGAAAAAAAAACCGTTACATTTTCTTCATATTCTACATAAATAGGTATTTCAACATTATAAATCAGATACTAATCATCTTTCCCAATCCAAGTATGTTTTATCCACAAATATCGGCATAATGTTGTTTATCCTCCAGCTACAAACTGAGGGGTTTCCGTAAAAACAGGGCAAAGGGCTCAGATGGTAAGCGGAAGCCGATATGTTATTGAGATTTACAATTTTGTAAATTATTCAAAGACTTTCTTAAGATGTTTCAAATTGAAATAAAAATGTCGGATAATAATAATCTTTTCTGCAAACATTTTGTAGGAACTCGCAGATGAAAGTGAGCATCGTAGATACAGTTACTTTACTGTTCGCGGAGAGAACTCCGAGGCAATTTTCTTTAGTAAATGGGAAAACAAAGAACATTAAAGGTCTCCAGTGAGTCCTAACGACTGAATGGCTTAGTAGCGAATGTTTTATACCGACCACTTACCACAACGAGCGCGTTTGAACCGATCGAAGCTTTCGGGAAGTATCGCAGATATTCTACAATAGCTATAGCACGTTAAAACTAAAACTAATGTCATAAGAGTATGGATGTTCGTGCGAGTTCGGCGGACGTCGGCAGTGTTCGGGTAAAAATAGCGGAGCGAGTTTCAGAGCGACACGACGGCTACGACGTAAGTTTGTTCAAAGCCATATTAATGGTTGGTGGACAAATCGGGTGTGGTGCAAAGTAGTGGCAAATGTTTAGTAGATATATGTTGGACGGTTTTGCATTTAAAACGGTGACGAAAAGAATACGAGATATTTATTGTAGACAGATTACGACGACTTTCAGTGGTAGTGATTGAATAAGAGTGCTAGTCAGTAAAAATTCTCACCTTCGGTGAAATCACAGCAGGGCCGAAGCCTACTGGGGCCAAGGGTTATGTGAAAATGAACCTCGGGGCCCTAGGACGAAGGCAATGAAAAGAGCAGGGTAGGTTTTGAGTCAGTAAGAGTCTGACACTATCTCCCGCCCCACCCAAGGGCGGGATTTGTCATTTGATGATTTTACCTACCATAAAAAAAAAAACCTTGGATGAAGTGGGCCTTCCACCTGATGCAATTGTTACGGCAGTCTAGCTGAACTTACTAATTAACTATTTGTTCAGATTTAAACCATCACTTATATCAGTGCACACACCTCTCTCCCGTCACAGACATTCGAGTTACTAATTGAGATTAATTAGAAAGCTATCCGTGTACCGCATCGGTATCGCCGCTGTATAATTGCCGCTATTCCTCGCAAGTGTCGCGGGAGTTGATTACCTAAACTAGGCGTACTCCCAAAGGGGCGTATTATAATTATCGCTACATATAATATATATGCAGTTGATGTAGGTATATTATGTATTGAAACTAGCCTCATTTTCCTGCGTGGAATACTCCGGTATGTGAGTTGCAATCATTTGTCGCTAATTGTTCAAGTGAATTATTACCTGGGTTGCATCACTACACATGCACAAATTTTACATTATTTCAATAACAATATCTTAGTTACAATATCACATTCAGTTAGTAACTAATAATAACCGACTCAGAATCGATCATTTGAAGTTAAAAAAGAGAAAAAAAAAATTAAACAAAGTTTGACAATTTCATGACTTCAAATTCTTAACTGAAAAACCGGGGGCTAGTTCTTTTTTCCAGAAAAAAGGAAACAACATAATAAAATACACTACCCTCCACACCAGGAATACCCTGTGTCGTGGAGGGCAGTCCCTTTCGTCATAACGTACGCTGTACAATAACCGGAATAAAAAAGAGTAAATTAAACGATACAAAATAAAAAAAATGTATACAAAAATATCATACACATTACATGTGTGTGCATGTGTTCACAATTGACAAACTTTCTTTTGACTAGTAATTATATTGGTACCGAACACCTACTCTTTTCACGTCACACGGTGGTACCTACATACAAATAATATTAAAGAATAATCAATACACAAATATTATCACTAAAAAAAAAAAAAAAAAACATAGTATAATAAAACAAGTCTCTTCCCGCTGTCTGTGCCTATGTATGCTTAGATCTTTAAAACTGCGCGACGGATTTTGATGCGGTTTTTTTTAATAGATAGAGTGAATCCAGAGGTAGGTTCATATGTATAATACATGCATAATATATTTAATACAAGTATCACCACTGCACCCGCGCGAAGCTGGAGCGGGTCGAGATTTAATTTATAATCTAGGTAACTTGAAAGCAAGGTCCCTATGTTAACCTTAGTTTAACTTTTTCTACCTGAAATGTATTTACATTTTTATACTATGTGTGCTTGTACAACCGCCCGCTCTTAACATTAGTTATTCATAACTTTAGTAATGATGATGGTTGCAACACCTATGGGCACCTGTCTTTGTTTTTTTATATGTAACCTACAAACGAATGATTTCATTTATGTTAACATTTAAAGGAGACAGGTAAACTTTCATATAATCTCGGGCCTGTGTAGTAAAGAATTGAAAGTGATGTCAGTTACTAGCTTTTATATTTTCGTCATTTTTATACACCGTTAAATTTTGGTCGTTTTAATCCCGCAGAGGGTCGATTCGGTGTACCGAATCATGGGGTTTCATGTATGAAACCCCATCGATTTGTAAAGATAAAAATGAAAAATAAAGTACTTTTTTTAAACTCGAATTAATTTACGCATGTATGAAATTAATTTCTTCTAAATAAACTTCCGCTGATCGAGGTTAATGAACTGTAGGTAGTTAGTACGCAACTACCGACAACTCCCTACAAGGACATTGACTCGTTTAATTAAAGAAATTAATTTCGTACATGCGTATAATACCTCAACTTTTAGAAAAAAAGTAGTTTATTTTTAATTTTATCTATAACCTAAATCGATAGTGTTTCATGAACAAAATTTAACGGTATATATTATCTTCCTGGGTGGAACTAGGGCTAGATTTTTTGTATTTTGAATTAGAATAATATAACGAATTTTTTAAAGCATATTTCAATCTCTTACATTATTGGCCCAGAAATCCCCGTCTCCTTTAATGTTTGGATATATTTTTATCGCTTCCAGAGCACCGAGCCGCCAGGCCACACAAACACGTCGCAGTCGTAGGCAACTCCCACTGTGGCTCTGTTTACAAGACTGCAAAGGCATGAATGATTTATGCACGTAATCTGTAAACGCGCCGCGCCCCCCCCCCCCCCTCCTCGACTGCCGCGCGACGAACCAATACACTAGAGACATTAATCAGGACCAATATAAAGCTGCTATATTCTTCAGACGATATCAATAGTTGACTTGTTTAGTAACTGTCTGCTTTAGATTAATAACATGTTTTTTTTTTAATGTACTGTTTTCAATCCCTGTAGCGGCAGGAAAAGTATAAAGTTAGTTGTGAAAGTTATATCACACGTGTGACCATTGTTGGTTGTCCTGGCTACGGAACAGAAAACACAGTGGAAATTCTCAGATATCGTGCATGTCAACATTAAGTAGATATACGCAACATTAACTTATTTGCTGTCATAATCTTGCCGTGCTTGGTTGTCTCTAAAATAGGTGATATACTTGAATTGCCTTGTGCGGTTTTGTCTGTATTTTCTACTCCGTGGTCCTGACACAGTAAAATTCCTCCGTTGTAGGCTTCGTTCAGTAATCATTGTTATATATTTTGTGTCATAGGTAAATTATAGTATGCAGTAAAAGTTATTTTGGTGTTAACTTTGTTTCTCAACTGAACACTTTTCTGCTTGGCCTACAGTGACACTCATTAACCAAACACACACATAAACCCTAAACCACGGAAATAAAGTTAACCAAAGATTTTTTTTAAATATTATAAATTACTGGTAAAATATAAGTAACATTATTGACCTCTACGTGATATCTTGTTGCAATGAATACATATAACGATGGTATCCACTCCCATACCTCTTGTTACATATAACCCAGCGAGCCCGCTGCCTCCCGTGCAAAGGGCCACAACGTACCCACGCCCATATTGTATAGAATTAAAACTTGCGCGTCGCTAACTAGTCCGGCCTCGCGCTCCCGGTTAAACAAAACTAAGCTACAATTAATAAGCCGCCGACGAGGTACACCCGTCTTCTAAGCTCACATAAAAATACAGATAGCTCAACAATAGAACAAGTTTTTGCTATGAAAAACTCAAACATTCGTAGCAGACGCTCTGAAACTTTAATCATTAATCATATTCTTTTGAAAGCCAACTAAAATAAGACTTCTGTTATTTGTTTTAAGTTTCGTGACGCGGAATTTGTGGTGAGTAAAAAATGGACGCGAGAGTTATTGTTTTATATCTGTATCAGAATTGATATTAGTTTGAAACTGAATACATAATATGTATATATATTCTAAATGCAGTGCCGTTTAGTACTTTCGTATTAAAACCGCGGGACTATATTAATGCAGTACAACTATAACTCAAAACAAACCCAGACACTAGACTAACATACTTGTACCGTCCGTAGACGGTGCTACGACGTAGCTCCTGCGTAGCACACGCCTTCACTAACGCAGTCAATTGTATAACGCACGCTGAGATTGTACACGCTATAATAGCCTCTATATGTCGGTAGTAATGTCATGTAATTGCATACATGTTGATACATGACGTGGGTTTCAGTAAATCCGTAGCACCGTAGCGTCGTAGCACATTGACATGGAGGTGATGCGGCATGGCGCCCGTCGAGCGGAAAATGCAATCTGGCTGGAATTAGGATAAGCGTAGAGCGATATACATGAACCTAACTACACAACAATATGCCGAGGTTAGTGTTCGAGCTAAGTGGATAGATTTATAAGCGAATTAAGTCATTAGATACGTATGAGCTTAGGCCGGAATAATTGGAGATCAGAGTGGGTTTAGTTGCAAATCATTTCTGTTTTAATGGATGTTTGCCATCCCAGAGAGGTCAAAGCAATTAGTTGCATGTAGCAGTAAAAGATGAGATGTCATTAAAGTTACCCAGGTCTTTTTCCTTCTCCGACTTCATGGCGGAACGGGAGGGCGTATCACACTTTATCCGAAAAAAACCACACCTACTTGCCTTCAGTTGTCGTTTGTGTTCTAGGACCACTGGTAATGTTTTCAAAGGTCAACCCATGGCCTAAGTAGGCATCGTCTCTACTGCCCCCTACCATTTTTCTGATATCTCGTTGAGGTGTGCATGGAACACTAAGCGCCTTCGACGACTCGGGCTCGGTCCGGACGGTTACCGGACGGCCAGTTGGCAAGATACCCATAGCTCGTTGTCCGCAAGCCCGCGCCTATGGTGTAGTTTTTTTTTTTTGTTATTCCATGTAAATGTAAATGTGCGTCTGCCGCGCTACAGCTGCGCTGCGGCCGCGTGTCATTTGTTTATAATGAAATAACAAAGCGGCAACAAACCGCGCTGCCACCGCGCGGCACTTTGAAGGAGGGCTATTAAGGCGAATTGATCATGAATGTGTGTGAACGTATGTTTCTTTTTCTGTGTGCGTAAGCTCAGAAACATTGACAACATGGCAGCTAAGAGTTGCCCGCCTTCGTTTAACAGGGTATCTACGTACATTAAATATTCCTCAATTTAAACGAAACGTAGTAACGAGTGCGAGTTTCGAGGTCTGTAACTCATTAGAGAAATATTTACAAGACGTAATTCGCAGTTAAATAAAGTTGGGGCACACTCGCAGCTGCGGCATTTGGACGGGTGTCACGTGACGTCATTAAACATTAAGATGGCTGCCAGTTGTTTAACGTCATCTCCACGCCTCCTATGTTCGTATTGTCTGATCAAACTGGCGCTCATTAATCTTGTACCAGGCGAACAATGTTTAATTCGTGGAAGCTGAGTTATTTCATGTGGAGATAAAATATTCAATGATTATATTTTTTACGGTCCAGCAATTCTTAAATGATTTTAAATACTTAATTATGTTGACTGTTAATTTTCATTTACAAACGTTTTACAACGAAAACTGTATTTTGTATTGTTTTTTTATAGTAATAATATAATAATTTGTATTTTTGTTTGTAATGAATAAACTCAAATATTGAAAGATTTTGAAAATTCTTTCACCTACATAATCCTACTTTATTACTGACTGATATAGGGAAGCGAGCAATGCCGCTGGTAAAAACTAGTATTTCATAATTCTGAAAGTAACAAAGACAACACGATTTGACCATTACTTACATGTTTGCTGTATGGATTTTTAAAGAGACTGACCCCTGAGTTCGATGTTTCTTCTTAGGGTAGTCAACTAAGAAAACTACTATTTCGTTCTTCAGTCTGACGAAAAAGTGTTGTTGTTTGTGTGTGTTCTAAAACCTATTAAATAAATATAATATTATTTATTAACGTGTTGAAATTTATTTTATAAAACGTTGTTCATTGTGTATTCGTTGAAGTTTGATTACTTTCTCTAACCTATCATTCATTAAAACATAAAACAGCAACGCGGACCACACCTAGAGATGGGCGGTGGGTAAATACCCATCGGGTATTTACCGGGTAAATACCCAATTTGGGTATAAACAGGGTTTTTACCCGGTAAATACCCAAAAGCATGGGTATAAACTATAAACACTTTATGGAACGTTTTATTTAATAAAGTTTAGGTGAATTTTGGCCAGTTTAGATATTTTTAACACATCCATGTTATAAGTTCGGCTACTTTTATATGTTTTTCGTTTCATAGCCTGATTTAATTGCTTTATTAACTGATAATAACTGTAATTTTAGCATAAATGTAAAATTTCTTAACTGATTTGATGAAGTTTCTATGTAGTAAATGACATAATATAGGACGACTGGTAATTAGTGAACGACACTTAAACACGTGATTGTAGTCATGAAAACATACAAGTTTTACTATGGGACCAAACCTGAAATCGCGAAAAAAAAATCTGCTGGTCAGTACATTTGTGTTAGCGTAACTGGTCAAAATGTACTAAACTTGGCTGATTTTCCTCCTTATATAATGTCCTCAAAAATGAATAATATGAATTTTCTTAATTTTTTAACACTACTAAACGAAGATGATTTTTATCGCGGGCTATTTTTTTTTTTTTGCTTAATTTACACGGTTCTATATTCTTTGTCTTGATTAGGTAAATATAAGAAATATTCAGTGTTTTTATTGTTTTATATGACTTAAAATATATATTTCTATATTTTTTCATCATGATTACAGAATGAGACCCTGAGAAAAAAAAAAGCTTCAAAGTGTTAATGACGTACTTCTATTACAAAATACTTAAATTACTTTCTTTGGTATATCTACTGTAGTTTAGTACGAGTATATTTTCTAAGGTTTAACGTAAATTGTATTGCATTCAATTAAATATACATATATGAATACAATATATTAATATTTCCAAAACCAGTTTTAGTCGTTAGCACCAGCAAAATTTTTGAATCCTGATCCAAAATGAAACAGTATGAGATATTACTTCTACGTGCGCACTCTTTAGTAATTCAAAAACAAGTGGAAGTAGTAAGCATAATACGTATACGCGGAGAGAAGGCGAAGAAGCGAGAAGGGTTGATGTGCATATTTGTAAGGATTGAGGAACCGCTGGCCAGCTAAGTGCGCCTACTCCCGGACTTATTTTATCAATTGAAAGTCAACTTTAGAAACTTTAACGTAAGGTTGAAACGCCGTGAGCTGCACCACGTCAGCATTTTTTAAATATTAATTTCAATCTTATACGCTAATGTAGTAGATTTTTAGTTAATAACAAAGTATCTTCATCGTCACTAGTTCTGAGATTATACGCGAGTTTGCCAGATTTTAGTTCTTCATCTTACATACTCAAGAGTTTTATGATTCACGTTTATTTGATGTATTTTATCAATAGATATTTGTTACGACATGCTGTGATATTCAAATAGTCTTTAATTTAAAACTACTATAATCAAATGTAATATAAACCACCTAATATAATACGTAAAAATACAGACGTACAATTTTTATATGATTTGTTAGTAGAAAACTATTCTTTGCTGACACCATTTACACTTCATGCATAAAACACATTTGATAAACATTTTTTATTGCTTAAAGTGTATAAAAGACTTAAAACAATAATGAAAAAGAAAATACCCACCATTTGGGTATTTACCCGGGTAAAAACCCTGCATTTGGGTATTTTGGGTATTTACCCGGTATTTACCGGGTAGAAACCCATCTCTAACCACACCACTGCGCTTGTTACTAGTTACAGCCGCGCTTTTGTTCGCACTCTTCTAACAAACACACTGCGCTTATAATAAAACGCGTTTGGAATTTATAATAAAAGGTAAACATCAAAAATGCAATTACAACTGAGGCACACCACGAACTGTTAACGCGATCCTTTTTACAACCTAAATTGAACTGTTAAAGTGATGGAGCTATACAATATTAGTTTTTAGTATATATGCTAAACCCGAATATACTTTGTTCTGAATCTGTAACTGAATCGATTCCGATAGATTTTTACACCATGTTATATTATTTCCCAAATGTATTTAAAAAAGGTCACAAGATGGACACCACCTACACTAATTACAACACGGGTCATGGCAAGTTAAAGCAGGCTTTAGGCACCAGCGCACAGCGCAAAGCAAAACAGGCCCTCACTCGCCTGGATGGCCGGGTGACTACGTATTTGTGCGGACTACCAGGTAACATAAAAAGTTTATAACTTGTGATTTTTCATGACACGGTTTTGAAATTTTGTACATAGATTCTTTACATAAAAATACACGTGTTTCATGTGTCGCATGTACTAAAAATATAGTTGTATAGGGCGTATAGTTTCATCCCTCTTTTTCGCTTGCACACCCTACAGCTTAACACGACCATGGTAAAGCTTTAATCTTTTCCACTATTCAAAAGTGCAACAAGTTAGAAAATGCGATCAATGTAGGATAAATGGGAAACTTGATACATTCCAGTCCAGACACTCTTTTGTCCTGAGTTCTACACTTCTTTGTTTACTGCTCAAAGAAATCGCGCGGCGCCGCTCGCTTTTAATCTACGCATTAGCCTTTGACTTACAAAGAACTTAGCGAGTAAAGCTTTATTTAGCGTAACGCAAAGTTTTATCTTCGGTCCCTTTTCGTGCGATAAAAGTAAATAGAGTAATAAAACTGCAATCAGCTCTGAAAAGCCTGGAAAATATATCATCTGAATTATACTGTCATTTTATCTTACGACCTCTATAAAATACTGACTGTCCCACTTATATGACCTTCATATTGTTCATTGATTTTACGGCGCGTTCAGAAACTACTGTGGAATAAAAATATTAAACCTTATTGGTGAACGCAGCCATAGGCACGTTCCTCATAAACTGCATGTAACGTTTTTTTTTTTTTTTAATATTTTGTAGCGCATCGCATGAAACGCATTTTTAATTAGAGGAAAACTCAATAGCACGTGAGGCGTGCGGCGGATGTTGTGACACAAATAAATAATGTTTCGAACGCCACGTATTTGCATCTCGTTTCCCCAAACTTTAGGAAGGCATCAATTAGCAGAACTCGCTAAAAACTCGTCACGTTTCAGGCGTGAGCCGGTGACGTCATCGACTCATGGGTACGGCCTCGTGGGGTCGATTCGGGACAGCCTACAAATTACATGAAAATCTATGAATAAAGTTTGATTTTTTAGAATTTTTATTAGATTAAGTTATGTAGGTTTATATTATGCACTGGATCCTACCCTGGAATATGTTCTCTCTCTGTCTCAAAGGTTTGCTGGGAGAAAACTCATTGCTGAGTTTAGCTCGCGTTTGTAGACAAACTGTCTATATTACCGTGTACTATGTTATGTTTTTATGTATAATAAAGAATTAATAATTATTATTTATTATATTAACATTTGAAGGGGCCAGTATTAACATGTGCAACGTTATCTAATGTCACAAATGTGTCGATGCCGAACAGTAAATGTGTCAAGTTTATAAAATGCGATGCTTTATAGTAACAGGTTCATGTTTCTTTCATCGCTCGACGTCTCTTGCATTATAATTTAAATAAATATGTATGAACGCACACATAAACTTAAAACTTTCTTGAAAGTTGTAAATCTGAAACACTACCTTATTATTATGTAGAAGAGTGAATCTGTAATTTATGAGATTTAAAAAATACAAGAGTACAAGGCCTGGACTTTCAATAAAAAAATATTATACAAGTATTCAAACTTTTACACCTAAAACTTCGTCATGAATCTCTATTCTAGTCTATTAGTAAAAACTGCATGCCAATCCGTTCAGAAGTTATTGAGTAGACGTTAAGGGACTTTGTTTTGTAATATGTAAGGATTCAATATTTTTCTATTTAAAATAAACATGGCCCCACAATTGCTTCTGTATGATACGTGCGCTCAAAAGCATATAAACTTACATACAAAGACACCGGAACACCTAGCTGTAAGCCATATAAGTATTTGTTCGGTGCGAGGTTCGAAATCGCGACCCGCAACGCAACGATCAATCGCTTACTTCATGCCTGTCTTTTTACAACTAATTTGAGGTCTGCTTCAAATGCAGCTGGATACAGTATTTTATATGGAGCAACTATTATTTGCCCTCCCAGTAATTGGGTAACATAAAAGATGTACAGGAACAAACAGTTTAACGGCCTTTCCGAAGAATCTCGGTAGGTAAGTTAAAAGGTTAAAATGGTCACCATGCCAGACTCCGGCTAGCGTTGCTTTACAAGATCGACCCGTGCGGCTGGTACCTACTTATCATCACACGAGCTCTCGAGAAACTTCATAAAACTAATTAAAGTTGAGGGGGCCATCATATGATGTCGAGTGTCGATAACACTACCACCACAAAGCAGATAGGTAAGTACAGAAGTCAATCTACATACAAATTGCGCTTGAGCAACGCACTCATAGACAATTAGACATCGCTCACGGACACAATATTTCGGACCGGTTGCGACCGATGTGAACGCATGTGCCATTAGCTTGAGGCACGCGTCTGTGGACTTTTCTGTGCAAAAAAATGGAGCATAAATAAGAATTATTCTAACTGTTCAGTGGAGGGTTGTTCAACATTAAAATGAAATCTGATCTTCATAAAAAGTTTAAACTAAGCAAGGTTAGTAGTGACTATGAAGCGTTTGCTAAATGTAGGGCAAAGGTTAAAAAACAGATAGAACTGGCTCATAAGCAGTACCAAGAACGTCTTCAAAGTCAGTTCCTCGAAAACCCTATGTCGTTTTGGAATCACATCAATTAAAAAAAAAACTAGTCGCACACCCAAAAAAATACTAAAAAACGGGGAGGTACTTTCAGACGACAAATGTGCTAAGGAGTTTGCAGAATACTTTCATTCCGTATATAGCGAACAACGGGCGGAACTTAGTGTGGAGGCAGCAGTAGGCGCATCTGGGGGGCATAAATGAGGGCGCACGGGTCCATCTGGATCGACTAAGCCTAGATGAGGTACAACATGCCCTTCTAAAACTTAAACCCACAAAATCCACGGGCCCAGACGGCATTCCACCTTATATCTTCAAGGATTGTCGATCTGTACTGGCCTGCCCGTTGTTGCATATTTTCAACCTTTGTCTGAAAAGGGCAGTATTTCCAGAGCTATGGAAGATTACCCGCGTGGTACCTGTTCCAAAAGGAGGCTCCGGACAAACGGTGGATGCTTACAGACCGATAGCAGTGCTTTCTACCCCGGCGAAGGTATTTGAATCTACTATTCAGAAAGCAATACTATTGCAGGTGGGCGCACAGCTGTCGGAAGCGCAGCACGGTTTCCGGCCTGGTAAGAGTACCACAAGTAATCTTCTGACATACGTAGCTGATATTTTGCCTGAAATAGATAGAGGGGGACAGGTTGATGCTGCTTATTTCGATTTTCGACCTAGTCAATAATGATGTTCTTCTCAAAAAGTTAGCAGCTGTTGGTTTCACTCCACACCTACTAATTTTTTTTTCAAGCTACATGAGTGACAGGCGGCAATATGTAGAATATGCTGGTCACATTTCGGAACCCTATTTAACGCTGTCAGGAGTAAGTCAAGGAAGCAACCTTGGACCTTTAGAATTTATATTAATGGCGAACGATCTGCCGAAGGTGATACAGCACGCCAAATGCTTGCTATTTGCTGACGACCTTAAGCTTTATCTCCCCGTACGTAATTTAGACGATTGCATGAAGTTACAAAATGACATAAAAAGGGTAACGAAATGGAGTCAGGATAACTTTTTGGAATTTAATCATTCCAAGTGTGTTGTTATCAGTTTCTCTCGTGCTCGAACTCCTCTGCAGTACGTCTACAGCATTCACAGCACCCCCTTGGACCGTGTGACTGAGGTGAAAGACCTAGGAGTGACTGTCAATTTTGAAATGTCATTTAAGGACCATATTGTTAAAATATGTAAAAAAGCCTACCGTAACTTAGGGTTTGTACTACGCAGGGTTAAATTTTTTTCTAATATTAAGGCGATCATTGCGCTGTATAATGCCTTAGTAAGAAGCCAATTGGAGTGCAACGCAGTCATCTGGTCTCCACATGAAACTAAATATAGTATTATGTTGGAGCGAGTGCAGAACAAATTTATTAGATATCTCTATATGAGGCTCTATGGAGTTTACCCATTTTATCCCCTAATGTATCCCACCTTGTTTATTTTAGGCATGGTGGGATATAATGAACTTAGAGTAAGAAGGGAATTTGCTCTTGTACTTTATATTTTTAAAGTACTAAGAGGAAAACTGGATAACGCAGCTTTGTCGGAGTTGTTGTGTCTATGTGTCCCTGACAGATATGTTTGGCGCCGGCGTCGGCCTCCACTGCTGGTGGTGCCGCGGGCAAGAACAAACCTGCTCAAAGAGTCGCCTCTGACGCGCGCACTTCGCACTCTCAATCTCATACACGACAAGTCAGACCTATTCATTTGTACTTTGAGTGAATTCAACAGAGTTGCACTAGCGGTTATATGTTTTGGCTAAAAATAATAATTAATTTACGTAGGTTTAGTTACAAATTATTATTATTATATATTATTATAGTATATAGTTATTTATATTGGCTGTACTGTCGCATTAGGCTTTCCTGTAAAGATAGTATAAGTTTGATAAATAAATAATAATAAAAATAATAAATAAATAACATTGGATGATGAATTGAGCTGCCAGTTGTTTCAGAGAGGTGAATTTATACTTATGTAAGTTTATATTTCCATTCTTCCTGTTTCACTATCTACAATGAGTGCACAAGCCAAAGTTGACTACCCTAGTGCGACCGCCGAGCATAGGTATAACAAGTTTTCAATGAAAATATTTTTTTCATAGGAAGCTTTTTTAGCGCGGTATATTATATAAATTAATACTCATCAAGATTATTTCAAAAAGTTCAAACACGATAGGGTTATCCTATTGCGCTTTTTACCGAGTTTCTTTGGCCATCTTCCAGTTCCATCATCAGACCTTGGTTACCATCTAGTACCAAAATACTCGTCAAGACGAAACACACGAGCCCAAACTCGATGGGTTTGTTTCTTTTAATTACCGAAATTTCAGCTCAATCGGTAATCGAGAAGTGGGTCAAATTTAATTTACAAGATTTGATTACAGACAAACATGGAGACAGTTGAAACTAAATAAAAGCTTGTAAAAAAATGAAGTACATACATGAGATTGACTTCTGTACCTACCTGTTTTGTGTTACTACATAAACTTAATAGACGCAGGTCCGCAACTGTCCGAGTTTCACCGCCCCACTGACAACCACCAGCAAACTATCCAAAAAACATTAATTAGAACCACTCTATAATATAATAAAGGCGAAAGATTTTATGTATTATACATACCAAAATAAATACGTGTGTGTTTGGTACACCTTCATACTCAAAAGGCTGAACGGATTTGCCACTCAACTAGACAAATACGATGCTTATATTAAAGTAAGTACACTAGCTGTTACCCGCAATTTCGTTCGCGTAGTTTTAGGGACAATCGTGTAAGAATGTTACATTCACAAAAGATTACATTCCCATTTCCGGCGGGAAAATTAAAAGTAGCCTTAGTTACTCCTTGTAAGTTCAGTTTAACCGCCAGTGAAAGCCTCGTCAAATCTGTCACGCCTTTTCGGAGGCCGCCACACAAACAGACAGCCAAACTGATGGACAGTTTAAACCAAAATTTTAAAATTATGTATATGTATTAAATTGAGAAATTGAATATACTTTCATAAGCATTTAGTAATATTTTGATATTACTGATACATCAATTGTATTTTTGTTTAGATAGGCTATTTTTATCTTGGGAGCAAGTCCACTGGGGATATTTCTTTAGTTTAACGCAGGCAAATCCGAAGACAGAAGCTAGTTATAAAACAAATATCCGCTTTCATTTTCAATAAAAAGAAACTAAACGAGAAGCGGTAGGTAACGCCGCTTCGACTAATCTAATTAAGATTAATTTCCTGTCCCTGAAAAATGAGGGGAAATATTTCAAATAAAATGTTATGAGATATTTTACGGCTGTGAAATATGGCGGAGTATCAGGAGTTTGGCTCGGATGTCGACGCGGCTCGTCATGATATGGAGTAAAACAAACAGAGAAGATTAACATCGCGAGTGAGCGCTTTCTGCACGGACGTTAGGGATATAACATTTCGAATCTAGATGCGGATACGAATAATAATTTATGAGAGTGAACGTCCTTATAAGCACCCGCTATAACAAACAAGAACAACTTGACCACACTGTCACTGTAAACGAGTGAAAGCCTGAATCCTGAGTCGGTGGTTATGAAGCCTAATAATATGACTGGCCTGTTTGTTTAGTGGTTAGTGGCACTGACTGCTGTGCCAGTGATCGTGGGTTCGAATCCCACCCAAGATAAATATTTGTGTAATGAACACGATTGTTCTATGTCTAGGCGAGCCGCCTCAGCTTCGCACGGGTGCAATGGTGATATTATAGTACATTGTTACCCTAGAGGTGAAAGTAACTTATTTAGTAGGAGTTTGGCGTCCGAGCGGCGCGAGGTCGCCAATATTCGAGGGACTAAATAAGTCTTTAACCCGAGGTAAACACTGTGCTTTTCATTACGAATAAAAAGAAAATAAAAATAAAAACCTGCATCGTCGTCAAAGGTTCGTATAATCTTAGGTATGTTTCTTTTGATTTAGGCCGTCTCGTTAAATCCTTTACTGAATCTGATGAACTTATTGTGTAATTACAAAATCCCTTACAGCAGAGATTTAGTAAAGTATAAACAACTCGAAAAGTAAATAAAGATCGGATCGCCGTTTTGCCGCCATTTTGTTTTTTTTCTGTGGTCAACCGGCTGTTCAGCCATTATTTTTCAATTTTATCAGTGAAAAAATGGTAAACATTGTTCTCAAATCTACGAGTACTGTGTTACTTTTAAAGAAATTATTGAAAGTAAATTATAATTAAGTAATTTAAAAAAAAATACCTATCTTTATGTTTCTGTATATCGCACTGTAATCGAGTGGCTGTATAGAAAGTTATGACATGGTGCAATAGAACTGTGAAAATAGAACTCATTTTTTTTTAATAATTTGACAACTGTCAGTTGAAAGTGATTCTCCCTAGGGATGAAAAGTATAACTTTCGACTCGCTCCTCAGGCAACTTCAGACCTACTTTCAGCGTATGAGTAATGAATAATATATTATGCATGTGTTATAAATATAAACCTATCTCTTGAATCACTCTATCTCTTAAAAAAAAACCTCCTTTATCCGAAACTATCCGCAACTTTTATTTCGGTTTAGGTTACGGTTATTTATTTAATCTTCATGCAACACAAAGTACAAAGACGGGCTTAATGCAGGCATTCTCTACCAGTCAACCTAGGGTGGTGAAGAGACAATATGGTAGGTGCATAACAAGGAACATGTTTTTAGAAAACATGAGTACAAAGTATAGATACTACTGTTACAACGGTTACTGAGTTCCGTAACACGCCTGCTCTCTGCGCCTGTATCCGCATTACTTGAGTACACCCAAACGACACGTTTACGCCACCACAACGCTTTGCTCAAAGCACACCGCGAGACTACAGCCGTGCGACTGTGTGAATAATTACGAGATTCATATTCCTCCACGGTTTGAATAATTTAAGCACTAGGTTCTCTGGCTGCATAGCATTGAACTTACAATCGCAGTGTTCGCATTAGAGCCGGCTCGTAGTTAACTAAATTAAAGTTATGCTGTAGTCAAGAATGGGCCGATACACGAGCCTCAATCGCGACATAGGTCTCCGTCTTCTTAGCGTGTCGATGGCAAAATTAATTAAATTCCTTGCCTGACCCATTCGGCCACTGCAATGCCGTCCAGTGCTGCTGTCATGAGGTCCCTACGTGAACAGGTAATAACGCACGTGATGCAGGATGGAACGTGGGACATGGTCTGCGGAGAGACGCCGCACAAACACTAAAGATCAGAACTTTCGAGAACCCCTATCTGTGCAGTTTAGCATAGCGTGCGACATAGGTACAGACGGACTTTAGACACTTTCTGTATGCGCTTACAACTAACTGCTAGTGTGAGATACATTACAGCATTAATTAGTTTTAGTATATGTGAAACCCGAAACACATGTCTAGTATTTTTATATAAAGAATCTATGTACAAAATTTCATAACTGTATCATGAATAATCACATAGTTATAAGTTTGTTATGTTACCTGGTTGTCCGCACAAATTCATAGTGACTGGGCCATCCGGGCGACTGAGGGGTTGTCTAGCACCCAGCTGTTTTAGCTGTTAGCTAGCCTCTAATGCCCGCTATAACTTGCTGTACCTTTAGTGTGACCTTTTTTAAAGATTTTTGGGAAAAATATAACATGGTGTATAAAATACTGGAATCGATTGAGTTACCGATCCTGAACAAACTATATTCAGGTTTCACACATACTAAAAATAATGTTGTTTATGTTCTACACTTCTACGCCTTTCGTCAGCTGATTTACGGTCACCTTCTCAGTCTCCTAGTTGCTACTTATTACTTTTTTTTTTGTCATTTGTCAAGATCCAAACAGAGTTCAAGTAAATATAGCAAACCCTGTGAAACTCTTAAAGTCGTAAGTACACACCTTCATCAAAAACATTATTCATTAGAATTCCAAGCTGTGGTTTTACTGAAAAACTTTTCAACCATATTTTCAGTGAAAATGATTTACTTATTACTAAGAGAAAACTTACAACCTGAAGATTGCGTAACTAATGTAGATGAAGAAGAGATCACTCAGATCGTCGATGCTGAAGGGAATTAAGCTGTCTTTCAAAGACAATTCAATTGACGATCCATTCAGATTAACTAAATAAATGTACAGACACCGTCTCGCGTTGTCACAAAACAAGTACTAAAACGCTAACTGTCAAATAGTAGGACATAAATATTGAGCTGGTAACATTTACGAGGGCTCTTTGTTTTATATTTATTTTTACGTTGATACTAATTCATAATTAATCAATGCATTCGTTAGTAATTATTGAAAGAACAGAAAATTATATCTTTGCAATAAGTTTGATATCTGAATGTCGATTTTTTTGTCATCCTCATCAATATTTTTGTAAAAAGGTGATGTCTATGTATATGTAGTAGATTTTCAAGCAACGACTATAACAAAAATATATTGACAACTCGAGTTATACTTTTTTTTTTATTGGCTCTATGCATTCTACACACTAGCAATTTGTAGGATTAATTTTGGAGCAATCGACTGTGGTATTATTTTGACATCTCTCATTTTGACGTGTATTTGTTGCTATATCATTTTGTCAACTTACGCTCCGTGACTGTCACAAAACGATAGAACTGCTAGCACAGATCAAGTAATAGTACATGTCTACTAGGTGGGGATAGAATAAGCAAAGAAGCTAAAGAATCTGTACTTAAATACTCGGCTCATGAAAAATATGCACTAATGTTTTTTTTTTATGAAATTTATCCTCGATCTTAGCTCTCGAAGACGAAAATTATTGGTAACTTTAAAACTAAGTATATAATGGCTACACTAGCCTATTCACAATAGTCGAATAGATTACATAAAATTAAAAAAAAAAATAACTTATGCAATATATTATTTAATAATGGAATGTATCTAATTCTTCTCATCCAATAACTTCTGTCGCTCTAAGGTGGAGTGAGAGGGCTTGTCAGACTTTTACTGATTAAAACCACAACTACGTTCCTTCTTTGTCTTGCGTTCCAGGTAGCCGGGTTTCAGTTTTGAAAACCAACCCATGGTCCCAGTAGGCTCTACGGTTTGCTGACATCTCTTTGAGTTATGCGTGAAACACTACGCACCGCCGACGACTCAGGCTCGGCCGGCTGGTTACCGGACGCAGACGGCGAGATACCCATTGCTCGTCGCCCGCAAACCCACTCCAACGGTTGCTGGAGCGTGAAAAATTCCGTTGCCTCGCGCGTGCTGTGGCCTCCTTGGTTAAAATTAGGCCGCTGCCAATCGCCCCCACGAGGTCAAAGTGGTGCTCCGCCCAAGCGGGACACCTCTACCGTATGCTCCACCGTGTCCTCAGGGAGGTTTAACGTAATGGTGACACCCGGGCGTTTCTTCCGCCCGAATTAGATGCAAGAACCTCCCAAATTTACCATGTCCGGTGAAGGTCTGCGTCATGCGAATGGTGAGGACGCCGTGACATCTTTCGAGCCACTCCTCAAAGAAGGGACATACCGCCATGTTCATACATTACGGCGTACCCAATGTAATCCTCTTGGGTCTATCCCTTTTCCGAACTAGTTTCTGAAACTTTTCAATGCACAGAACATCATCGTATACACACATATATATTTAATTTGCGGAACACAAAACACGTCCCTAAACTGAAAGCGTTACGAAGTAAATACATAGTAACCATTTGAATACCGTAATTAAAGACACAATAGAAAGACACAACAGAAAAACTGGTGTGCGGACACCGGTGTCCGCTTGAGGCTTGAATAATTAAGTAAGTACCCAGGTACTACATTTGAAACCTTCTTCTCTATAAGGTGGTACTATATCAATTATATTGAATCTGCTTAGATGCTTATTTCTCCTTATTTATTTCAGGATGTTACATATCTTCATCTCCCGTACTTCTCAATTAGTAACAATTTCAGTAATCACCCTTTTTCTAGATATAATTTTACGCACAGTTCATCGATCATTTCTTAGATAAGTAAAAGTAAAAAAGAACCTTTAAAAAACCTATCCTTTTCTTCAGAGCTTATTAAATAAGTTATTGGCTGCTCAAACCACATTTTCGCTGTGCAGCCAGCTAGTTATTATGTCGTACCTCAAGCTTGCAATCCGAGTCGCCGATAAACGTAGCCCGATGGAGATATCGACGTAACTTACGGCCACGGCCGGGCCGCGTATAAATTTACATTAGTTACCTCCCTGATCGCCGCCGTTTAATGAGCTGTTCACCAGAGTAATGAGACGACCCACCATTGGCACTGATGAGCGCTCAATACACTAAAGACTTGTTAGGATTCGACTAAATACAGTTATTTGCATACGGAAACACGGGGTGGTGCTATGCTTTGCTACCGTTTCATTGGTTATGGAATCCTAGTACTTACTAGATTTTGGTAGTGAATTTTTTTGATGGTATAAAATAGTGCTTGAGTGCGATTCCACCTGATGGTGAGTAGTAATGCAATCGTTGATGATGAACTACTTCTACTCGCACTAGCTTATTAAGAGCCTATTCACTCTAGCCTTGAAGACACCTAAATTATAATTGGGCAGGAAGACCGCAGCAGGCAAATTGTTCCTATCCTTCGATGTACGCGGTATAAACGACGAGGCGAAACGCTTAATCCGAACAGGGGGCTTACTCTCGACTTTAATTCCGATCGGTCGACATTGGAATTGTGACGTTATGTACTCTTGAATTCGATGCTAGCGCCCAATTTTTTTTTTAAATTGCGTGACCACACGCAAAGCCTAATCCCCATTTTACTTAGTTTCCCAAAAAAGTCACGCAATTGGGCGCTAGCGTCGAATTCAAGAGAACCTAACGTCACAATTCCAATGTCGATCGGAATTAAACTCGAGAGTAAGCCCCCTGTAGAGGTGTTAAAAACGTGAGGATGAACACTCGTAGTACGTCGGATAGGCCGATGGTAGAAAGGTGATGGCGGAATCGAGTCATGAAATTCCTGCGCACACTTTTCAAAACGCATCTTTTATCATTTCAAGCTTTTTAGGTTGGTGTTAACAAAATTTGGATCACCAATTAGCCTCTTCGCACGCCTTTCCACTCCACCTTACCACTCTTACACATTATGACAAAAACGCTCTAGATATATACGGGACAGGGTGCGAAGTCTCGTAAACCTCCATTGAAAAGGAAGGACCCCGACCAGACGAGTGTTGTGTCTGGTCGGGGTAACTGCCCGACAGTTAATATCGGACTTTTGTATATATTCTAATCACGCGGAGAACTGTAATACCGCGAATTTGAATTTTGTAGTTTAGTTCTTATGTGACGTCATAGATGTCGCTACAACGTTAATACAATGATTGCTCACTACTGCTGTATTGACATGTCTAGTTTTTTTTAACTACCCACCACTTTCTTTTTGCTTCGTCGTAGTCGAGTAAGAACGATGACCACATAATAGGTTACCAACGCTCCAGTGAGTACACATCTCATAACGTAAGACGCCAGCAAAATACATTTTATCGTCGACACGATAACAAACCGTTTGCCTTCACTCAGCAGCGTGGGAAAATATAAAATACCTACTGCTTTCTGTTCACTTTTATATCCCAGTACAGCACGAAATCATGTGTTATAAAATAATCGAATTGTTCGCACAAACATTAACTGCTGAAAATATTGAAAAACAGGCTGTATTTTTAATCTCGATTACCGCGGCGGTGCACACAACAAGCACCTCGTTAAATATCGGCTGCGTTTTATAAATACATTCCGACGGGTCTTGTCGAGGCAGCGATAATGTTTGTTTTTAGTTGACAGAGTAACGGTAGTTAACAAAAGGTTGTTTGGCTGTTTTATGTGTCGAGCCTTAAATATACGAGTAGTAGAGTTGGCAACAAAGTTAGACAGCGTTAATTACACTCGGGGTAACATACACGGATCTGATAACCCCGCTGGGCTGACAGTTCCCGCAGCCCACGCAAGCTGCCGCCCGCTCAGATGAGGCACACGACGGCGACATCAGCGGCCGGACGATAGCTATTCTGTAAACGCTTGCCTATAAGTATTAGGGCCAATTTCACCAATAAACTAATCGCGATTATATAAAACAAAACGCAGTTTGAGCGTCTAATCGAGATTATAGCTTCATTTTGCGTTTCACCGCGATGAATTGAACTTAGTTTACGCGAAACTCAGTTTCAATTCTTTTGTTGTCGCCCATGTTTACGGCACGGGTCTTTAAACTAGATTACGCTGAGCTCAGTTTAGTTCAACTAAGTTTTTACATTGAATGATGAAATCAGCTCTTAGTTAGACAGACGGAGTGGGCCTCATTATGTCGTAAGTAAATATTGATAACAGCTTGACGGTGGTACCTAGTTACTGTGCTAGGGGCAATACAGCCGATTCTCAGATACCAGATTCAATATTGGTACTACTCTGAGGCAACTAAATTACATAATAATCCTTTAGTTTGTAACCGGTGTATTACTAATTTATATCATGGAGCTACCTACATACTTACATATATAGTGGAGTCCCTAGTGGTCTTACCTCGGATTATACTTAATGTGGATGAAATCTAAAACGAAAATATTAAATATTGTTGGTTTAGCTTATAAGTAATATACATAAAAAAAGTTGAACTGTTAAAAAAAAATGATGATTACTATAGGTAAGCTTTTTTATACGTTTAATCGAATCCGATACATCCCTTTTTTATAGTTATGTGTATTTCTAAATACACCTCTATATTTACATTTCAAGCATGATAAAATACAAGGAAATAAATTGCAGGTAACCTCTCGGGGCACATAACGCGGAAGTTTTAGAGGCAATTTACTAAGAAACGTCTCGTTGCTATTTAAAATATTTAATGTTGCTTGCATCCTTACGAAGTTACATCGCAATAAACATGTTTATGTTGTTGGTAGGTGCAGGATTACTTACTTGTGAAAATGCAAGAACTCACTTTATTGTTACACTTTTTTACTTAATAGTTAATGAGGCCTGGAGTGACGAGAACTAAGTAAGGAGTATTGGGCACGCCATAATCAAATAAGAAAAGTAAGTCCCCTTTTTGAGAAGTGGCTGGAGAGGTATCACGACGTCCTCACCGGACATTATAAGTTCGGGGAGTTCCTGTATCATACTCGGCAGAAGAAACTCCCGAGTGGAGCACACGATGGATGTATGCCCCGATCAGCCTCATGGAGAAGATCGGCGGTGGCAATCTCTCGCGCCGAATCCTGGTTGAGGTCAAAGTCCGGAGCGAGAGAAAATTTGTAGCGAACGCCTCCTCCTGCAAAGCAGTAATGCTAGTGAAGGAGACGGCCGCACAAGTAAGAGAGCGACCGGACCGGAGTGCGCATGAGTCGTCGACGGTGCGTAGTGTTCGACACGCGTCTCAAAGAGATGTCGTCAGCAAAATCGTAAGGAGTTCAGCAGGGTTGTTGACACGAAAAGAGCGAGAAAACCTTGAGCGAGAGAAGTCATTGGATGACTTTCCGCCTTAAAAAACAAAGTATAGAGTATACACACATTTCACTTAGCACAATGTAAGCTAGCTCAGTTCTACTAGCACAGTCGTGTCGTGTTGATAAACAACCAGACACGATCCTATTTTTTTGAGAGGCCTCTAGGCGAAGTGAGCTTGAGCATGGTGGACAGCACAATTATGAATATCCGGAAGAATACGACAGTCCGTTATCCTTCAGGATGTTTTTTTTTTTTTTATTGATTTATTCAAGACAATTTACATAAATAATGTAGACATAATCTTCTGCCAAACTGCAGCACAGTTTGTCGGCAGTGTTCTCGTGGAATCATCTTTAGTAACTAATTGACAAAGATCACATTAAATATAAAATTGTATTTTAATATTTCTTTTGGGCACTTGCCCGCCAGGCCAGCATAAGCATAAGGATAATCCTACTTATTATGAGAACCGCTGAAATTTCGTCATATCATCCATTTAAGTCTGGCACCCAATTACCTAAAACCATTTTAAGCCAACCAAACTATCTGTATTTCTCAGTACTGTTCTTATTCCAAGCTACTTACAACGCTAGAGCAGTTCGCGAAACTTGTCCGTACAGCACAACTACAAATCGCAGCAGTAAGAAGCAAAGATACTCGTACATTATTCCTTGTAAAAAGTAAGTAATAAATCACCCGGCTGTTCTACGTCGGCTCGCACAGCCTCTGACATGTTTATGGAGCCCTGGTATCTGTTTCACGGAGAATGTTTGAAGATAATTGAAATCTCATCATGGGAAGTTGATATGATTGAGACGGGTGTGATAAGCTGTCATGGTGTTTAATGGGACAGTGGGGTTACGAAGGCAAGCCTCACTATACATTTACCTCTAGGAAGTACACGTACACAACGTCCGTAGTCCGTACCCTTTTCGACTGACATTACTCAAGTCACCACAAATGACATTAAATATTGAGCTGGGAATTTGTACTACCATACAAAAAATAAGACCTTGCCCTTTAAAGTTAACAAACGCCTCCTCAGTGAAACACTAAAACAGCATAAAAAAAAAGGATATAATCAAGAATCAAGGTTGTGATCCTTAGCTTACAACTGCTGTCCAAGCAAATCTGACAGGCCATTCATAAAAGTACCACTTGTAACAAACCGTATTTATTTATATCTATTTTCATAATCAATCTCCTCACAGTCTTCAGCAGTCCTGACAGCTTGACATTTCGCTAATGACGCCTAAACACTACCGACTACTGCTCGGGAAAATTCGGCATTATTGTAAGCGGCTAAAGTTATATTTCGTTTGTCGATACGGTACGGGGTGCGTTGTGGCGAGTATATAAGGTTGTCCCAACGTCCGGCTAACGGGTTTGTTTTTAATAGGCTGTTCCGGTATGAAATTAATATGTCCGGTTTTACCGGAGTTTGTTCATGTAGTTGGGATAACATACGTTCAGAACCATTTCATTTAAAATTGGTTAGATATCCGGATTTCGAAGCGTTAAAATTGAGTATTGATGTCGATCGGTGCCATTGATGACATGTAAAACATATTCAAACGATCCACTGTTTCAGCTCCTAAATTAAGTCAGCCGCTAAACTGAGACAGCAGTTGCTTCGCCGTACCTTATAAAATAACTTTTTTATGGCTCTTAACTCTATCAACCCTAACAGAGTCGAGGGTGAAAGTTGACGCAAGTCGCGACGTTAATCCGCGAGCAAGCGCGACAATCTACGGACTCGTCCTCTTAACAAACGACGCGACGCGGACAGCCCGTCACTGCAAATTGTTGTACTTACTGGTTCCATGAGCTGACAATATTGATTTTTAATTTTAAACGATAAAGAGGGTGAGATTTAATTGGATTTTCTGACGTTATGACACTAAAATGCGTGCCCTTACCTTTATTCTCAAGTCGCTGTTTTGCTACAGCAATTGCGAATAACTTTTATTAAATATCGAACATTACATAAGCAATCCGTTCGCAAGCCAAACATGAGAGTCAGAAGTTGGCATAAGTAATATTTGAATAATTGAAGTCATTGAGGGAGGCGCAAGTCTGAGGCACTCCGGGGCTGGGTATTATTTATTTGGGGACTTTGAAACTCTTCCAGAGACACTTTCCTATTACTTCTGTGGAAACTTTGTTTAAACTTCCGTATTGAGTGACGGAGCCATGATTTGGAACTCGATATTCATATCAATAGGAATCAATATTCTTTAGGTACTTTACTTCTTGGTTGCGTACACTTATTGTTGATCGAGAACAATTATAGGGAATACATTTACTCCTATATTGTATACACTTTTCTTATAACCATAAGGTTACCCATTTTCAATATATAACGTGCAAAAATACATATAAATAAAGAAAGAAAGAAAGAAACATATACGGAGAGAAACATAAAGACCAACGAAACGCAAACGAGCTGCGCATTTTCCCAGCGACAAAAGACAACGATCAAACAAATAAACCTCCGTATAATGTCATACAAACACGATCACATTACAAAACATTCAATTTTTCCCGTCAATGTGTACAGAGTTAGCTGCGGCCGATCCTCTCAACATAATAGCTTGTACACACTCCTCCCGCGGATCAACGCACAAATATTAGCTTTAATACTCGCGGGATGTGCAGTAATAACTTGAAACCCTTTTGTGTCATGAACTGTCGAGGGTGCCAGAATGGTTGCTGAACTAATTGATGGACGACGCGAAACAACACCGTAGTTGGGTATTGGCTGATTCATGGCACATGAAATCGCCGAATCAATTTCTAAAAAAAGAAAAGTCGTAGTTCAAGACAGGTTTCATTCCTCATTAATCTTAATCATTTGTAAAGGGATAAAATTGGTTGTTAGTTTGAAGTTTGAAGAGTTCTTTATTTTTTTCAAACATAATAAAATAAAATTTCATCCCGGAGCGATGCCTCAGGAAATCCAGAGATAAGAAAGACGGTTAAGCAACAGAGGTGCTGGTTATAGTCAAACCGCAGCTAATTAAACAGATACCAGGCGAACATAGGCCGGGAAGAGATTTTGCTTATTCTTCTTGTTATTGTCAGGAGAAGGTTCTTAGGTAGGGTAGGGTAGAGTAGGATGAAGTAGGGTAGAGCGGGAGCGAAGCCGCGGCCAAAAGCTAGATGTTGTATAAAAAAAAAATCTGACTGACTTTGAACTCACCCTGGGATGATACCCCAGAAAATAGAAAGTGAAGCCCTGGTTCAAAGATAAGAAAGATGGTTAAGCAACAGAGGTCGTGAGTTAAGCCGCAGCTAATTAGAAAGATTCCTCAAACTACCAGGAGCACATAAGCCGTGAAGAGATCTAGCTCTTGTTGTGACCTTTGGCAAAACCTAAAGTAAACTATCCTAGATAAACGGCTGTCATCTCCATGATTTGTTTTGTGAGTTCAATAATTATTTAGAAAATTGTTGGAATCAAAAAAAAAAATTTCTTTACTATGCTTAACACTGCCTAACAGAATCCTTCATGTATAGCATTATTATGTGGTACGTCAAGTAACTATAGTTAGTTTATAAAAGTGCTTCAAGTTGGGTAAAAGAGTTAATACAACCAACCCTTGCATAATAGTGAGATAGAGCTACAATTTAACTAGTTTTTGTTATTTTGTTACAATAAATAAGAAACAAATAGAAAACTCTGCTTACAATACAACAATAACTGGCCCGGCATCGGTAGGACCAAATGATTGCCTATTTATAGAAATTTCCATCATGAATTTGAACCTACCGAATCTGATATTAAATTATTTGATTACAATTTGTGTCACAAATATATAAAAAAGAGATTATAACCCACTGCTAATTTAAATATTGAAGCATAAAATATACATTTCTATGAACACTTGATACAAAAAAAATCGTAGGCGAATAAATTCGTACTTAATATTATAAATGTGAAAGTCACTGTTTGTCTGGTACGCTTTCACGGTTAAACTACTGAACCGATTTTGATCATTATGCATTAACCCCAAAGAAGGACATAAGCTACTTTTTATCTGGCTTCGACTTCCGTGTCCACAATAACTGACAATCACGAGGATGAAGTCACGTGCAATTGGTAGTGTCTTATGATACATAGGGTGACTATAATTAGTGAACGATACTTACACATGTAATTGTAGTCATGATAACAAACAACTTTTACTATGGGACCAAACCTGAAATCGTGAAAAAAATCTGCCAAGTTCAGTACATTTGGACCAGTTTGGCGAATATAAATGTACTGAACACGTGTTTAAGTTTCGTTCACTAATTACCAGTCACCCTATATATGTAGGTACGCTGTAGTTGTTTCAAAAGTTCACCAGCAGACAGTAGCAGCTTAGCAGTGCGAGCCGAGTTCGTTTGTAAACTACTTGATAGTTTAGCGGATACGCCCAACGGTTTATTAATTAGGGTAGGGTCCGTCTGGAGGCCACTCGGCATAATCAAAAAACAATCCGGGTAACATCTAGCCACCCCCCCCTCCCCCGCCCTCTCCTCATCCTACACCCTCTAACCGCTCAGTTCCCACGCACCTCGCCCTGCGCGGTCACGCGAACCGAACAATTCGCTTAATTAAAATACTTTAGCACACATACGTACATACATTATTTACATATTACACCTTTACATCACACGGGTTAGCTAGTACGTGTCTCCCGACAGCGGCCGACAAGTAATTCTCTAAATAAAACGGCATTAGCTTTTGTCTGTAGGACAAGGCCTTTGCCTTTGTTTGGTATTGCATGTCAGCTAAATTAAAACGAAGGTAAGAAAGGTAAAAAGATGGGGAACTCCCTTCGGCGACATCCGACGAGAGCGGTTCTTGAAGATCTTAATTAAAACTTGGAATTAACCTCACGGAGCGTTTTAAACTGAAGAACTACGTGCTCGTTTGAAGGAGCACCCTTATGTTCACTGGAGCTTTTACGATTAATCAGAATCTAATGATATAAGTATGGTTTATTAAGCTCGTGATGCCTAATTAACTGCTTGGAGTACATACTTACCTACACATAGTATCTGAAGTTATTATCCTATCAATTCAAGCGTTCATGGCAATTCGCTTATTGGTCGTTAAAATCGACTGAACGCTAAATTACCACTGATAAACGTTCATCTAGCACTCTTTGAATTCTCCTTTGGATTGACTTGTTTTCTGACTTACCTGTAACAAAAATAAAACTAGATTAGTAAAGAACTAAATAGATGATGTCATTATTTTATATCCCATTAATTTCTAAACAATCTCAATTAATATGGACATGTTAAAAATACAAGAATTTTTAGCACACCAAGACACCACCCTACCTACCAAAAAAAAAAAAAAAAAACCCTACCTTAAAAAAAAATATTTGGTTTTACGCACGGAAAATACAGAAATGTATAAAAATGTAAATAAAAAGCAACGCTCGTTATTTCGCACATCGTTTTTATTTCCATGAGGTTGTTTTTACAATAAAATGGTGAGATACTTTTATTCTGCAGATATTATTCTCCGCTGCTATTATTCTGTTGAAATGGAGGCATGGTGGCAGACTGTCTGGGGGAAAGTTAGCACTTAGCAGGCCAGAAGGTACGCTACATAATGCGTGCTAGTTTGTGAACGATACACTTCATGTGAATGACACTGTCATGTCGACAGAACCTTTTGCTTTGGTAATCTGCAGTTGTGCCTCTCACTCTCTCGCTCTATGGCTAGGATCGCGGTCTCTTTAAATTATCCTCGTTAATTACAGTTCTTTTATATCTGCTAATAACCATCAATGCAGTCTGTTCTTTTTTCTCGACGTACTTGATTTATTATTATTTTCTGACCATTATTTGGCAACCTGTACAACTCTGTTATTGATATACACAAAAAGTACGCTACATAATACTGATACATTACATAATCTAGCTGTTGGTCTTACCTTAATAAATAAATAATAATGAACTTTTACAAGAGTGTCAATATTTAGGTATTTATTAATTTATGTAACACACACATTACATTATATTACTTGATGTGATATTTACCTTTGTACCCTAAAACTGCGCGACTCTCTCGAAAACTCAACCAGTCTTATGAAATCTTAGAAAATAATTTGTAGTAACCATTCAGAGAGGTCCGTCCTGAAGCGACTTACTATGTGCAGTCACCGGGCGCTCTGAGACGGTCGTCTGGCAACCTACTCAACATTGTGATCCTGTGAAAGGAACCATTGTGATCCTTTCTTATAATATAATGTTAAAACTTGACAAATGGGCTTCAAAGACGAACCGGTTTAATTTGGAAATATTACTCCCTCTCAATCGATCTTGAAGCTCTAGTATTTGTTCCATTGAAAGACGTATACATAATGAGTTCTCGATGACTGAGCATCGTCCAGAGACAATACATGTCAGGTAAACAACAGCAAAGACGTTATTGTTGATGTATCGTAAAACGAAGAGCTCGGTACACTTAAAAGAAATCTATGAAGCGACGCGACGAGTGCTCGTGAGTGGAGTACAGTTGAAGTAAACGCCATCTCAGTTTTACGGTACTCATAAACACAGGTTACGATCCAAGGGGTTACGTGCGCAGGTATCACTCAATTCAGACTGTCTCCTACCCCGTAAACATGATACGGAATCACATAAATCTTTAGAGATCAGAAAGTACTACACTCATAGATAACAGTTATCTTTTTATAGGTCCTCTAACAACAATCTTCTTGGAACGAGATAACAAAATTGCGAGCAGTTTAGTGATATTAAATTTAAAACGCGTGGGTGGCGGGTTCAAGCGTCTTGTGTACAAAGAAGGGTTATTGGATTTCCAGACACGCTGCGCTCATCGTTACGTCTCACTTTGCTTGAAGACATACAAAGACTACAAAACCAACATTCACTGAATATATTACACATATAATGACTTGTTCGACACTCGCTGTAGGTAATTTGGTATCAATCAAAAAACCACAATTGATAGAATACGACGCACTTAGGTAGTCAATTTGAGATGGTCTGTGGCCAATATTGACAGGTCAACCACTGTTTTGTGGCGAACTACCTTAATCGTGGCGGCTCACACCGCGACCACAAAGTTGGTTCCATGTTAAGTGCTAAACATTCAACAGGCCCTTTGACCAGGAGCGCAGAATAATCAGGTAGTAAGTTAGCAGAGCTCTCTATATCCGTCCGCCGTAATTGTTTCCGATTGCAATCACTATCGAACCAACACGCAGGCCGCCGCAGCTGTCTAACTTAACTGCACTTTGATGTTCATTTAGACACATTGTGGATCACTCGTCAACTAGCTTTATCTTTTAGCTGGGATTTATTTAGTAGTTATATGTGCTGGCGAAGACTCGGTGCAATTAACATACTTACTTGCAACGTTTTTGTATCCTAAATCTCCGTTTACTCAAGCTACAATGCCAGAATGCATAGCGAAACTTCAAGTTACGAGACCGCGAACATAAAACACATTCGAAAGATAAATGCAACAGTGCCTAACCTAATTTCGTAACTGAAACGAGATTTTCCCGGAGCAAATCTCGTTTGCACAATGAGTTCAAGGTATAAAATTGTGAGCTTCCACTTTGTTCAAGTGTACCCTGTGAAATATTACAAACGGGTTGCGAATTGTCAACAGGATGGGAAATAATTAAATTAGGCTGGAGTTGGCTTATCAGAGGCGCGCTAACTGCAGCGCAGGGACGGTGACGCTGCGATTAAGATGCGGATATAGAATGAAATCGGTTCCGTTTGGAGATTTACATCTGTATTTTTGTGTAGGGATGGATGATCATTTGGAATAATGCTGTAATTCATAGGAATGTCTTTTCATAAGAACTAATGTCTTACAACTTACTGGGTCTGCACACTCAGCTAAAATATCGGTGTTGCCACATAAAAGTTACTACTAAATTAACAAGTCTGACTTAATCGCGCTGTTTATATGCTGTGTTATATTCTTGTTAACAAACGGAAACTACGTCCGAGCCTCGGGGACGCGAGAAACAAGTTTTTTTTTATACTCTCTAATTTATTTACCGAGTTGTTGAGTTAATTTAGAAGCGCCCCCTTGCGCCGCCGACAAATCTAAAAGGACACAGGAGTGCGGAAGTCCGAAAACTTTTTAAAGTATCCACATTTTAACTTAGTGTTATTGTAGTTCTTTGAAAACTGTGATCTCAAATTCTCGTCATGCTTCCTAAGTTTCAACTAAAAACTTTGTTCTCGTGTAACATCCTTTTAGTGTTAAACTAAGGATTATAAATGACTATTCTACGGTCGGCCGGTTACTTAAGAAGCTTTGCAGACTGTACTATGAAGAGGAGACTTCGCAAGTATTGGATCACTTTATTTCGCGGCAAGTGACGTCTGGGAGAGCCCTCAGCCGTGGCGCTAAAGTCAAGGTAATCCCCGCGCGGACTGATAGAGCACACAAACTCACTCGTTTTCTCGTAAGTACACTTGATGGGCTCTGTAGCTGTTCAACACGTCGCTAACGAACTAACTAGTCTCTGAAAAATCCGGTATCTCAGAAATCTGTCTCAGTTACGTAAAGCCCGGCCCTACTTGTTAACCGTTGCGTAAATTCAGCCTACTCTCGTTAATATATTTTCGTCACGTACCCGCTAATTACGGCTATGGGCCAGCTCAACACAGCCAGAAAAATAAATCGGTGTCTAAGTACAATTCTCACTGAGATACGTTCAGCGAAAATACTAGGACGACATGATAAATGTGGACATTAAATCCAATTTTCTGAGCTATGTAAAAGAATAAGTGGGAAAGTGTAGTTTATGTATGGAATCAAGCGGCCACGTCTGCCGCCTATGATGGCCGGGTGTACGTAATAGCCTGGGCGTGCCTTTCAATTCAATGCCACCGGGGCTGCTTTCAGCGCCGGCCAATCTCGGGAAATTCGATATAATATACTAAAAACGTAGCTAAACTTTGAAAAGTTTAAAATAAAATTTGGCCTCATCGTACAATACATTATTACAAGGCAAATCAATTTAAAAATCATGTCAATCAATTATTATCGTTTTACAGATAACGGTATTGAATTTCGCTATCAATAGACACAATGCAATTGATACCCGATTGTAGGTCGTCGTACAAATCACGAACTTGTCATCATTAGGAATCAATTCTGTAGGTAGATAATATCGTTTCAGCGCAAAGGGTGGGAGCGGAATTGAAAGGGCGTGAAATGTAACTCGAAGATACAAAAATTGAAGATCAAAATACCGTGTGAAACTGACAAGTTTATCTCGCACCTTTCGGATCGTGTATTATCCTCGGTGAAATCGAAATATTGTAGGAACGTGCCGAAACAAGGAGCTCCCTGAGAATTATTCAAATAACCTTTGAAGTCTTTGAACAGCGCAAGGTCAGAGTTATTGGATAATGAATTCAGCAGTCCAATCTTGACAGAATTCAAGCGGTAATTACAAATTGTCTAACTTGGTAAAGTTAACTACTCACAAATATTGTATTAAAGTACCTATCTATCTAAACACGAGTATCTAAAAGTATTATGAAAAATTATAAAATCAATTTAATTCAAGTTCAAAAACCAGTAAACATATAAGTACTAGGAGTGCAGAAACTGCAAGTGTTGTAGAGGGTCGTTTGTCAGCCGCGATGTCTATGCAGCGCAACTGGAACGCTGTTGCCAGTTTCAACCGAATTAAATTAAAAAATACCAGAGGCAATTTCAATTGTTTGTAGAAGAGTTGCTAAAATGTTCCGGCGGCGTACGTTAGGGATAACAGTGGCATTTATCGAGCTTAGCAGGGTCGTAAAAGGTACAAATGTTCCAGATTTGTCGTCCAAAAATTACCTTACTTGTTTGTGCAAATGTCCAAATAAATTTTGCAACTATTTAGCTGATACAATTATCTGCAAGGTGAATAAATTTTGCAAATATTTAGCTGGAACAATTATCTGCAAGGTGGCGGCAGTAGCATGGCAAAGTAACTCCTGCAGACGAACGAGTGTTACCAAACGAGAATCACAAAAACCGCGCATATGTGATGATTCGCAACGAGGCGTGTTTTATGTACGAGGCCACGCCGTTTGTTTATGAGCATGGAGGATGAGCGCTCCGGAGTGATTGCTCGTTTATGTTCTTATCATCATTTCATAATTTAAGTATCTTTCTTGGAGTAGAATTCACGATGAACCTGAACTTTGTCTTTTCTTTATTCAAGCTTTTTCTTATTTTGTTTTATGTATTCTATGTATAATGAGCCCATTTCTGCGTTCCGTTCAGTGCAGATCTACATCATATTTACCGAGGTACTATTATTGAAAATGCAAATCCAAAATACGAATTCAAAACCTCGAAGGCTCAAGTAAATCCGCGCTTGCGAACGACAGACAGCCAGCTCCTAGTAACCGTATAGAAGTGTGTACTTTACTGAAGTTCTGTCAGGTAGCTACAATGTTGTAATCAGTACATTCATTAGCAGATAAAAATTCTGAGATTAAATGTTTGTACGTGCCGAGTTTTAATTCCCTCTTATACAAGAAATCCAAGTGCAATTAAAATGTACGAGTACTAAGAAAAAGTTAAGAATAATATTATAGCTAATTGAAATTCATCCATCGCAGTTCCACGAACATTGCCAACGCTTTATTATGATTACAGAATCTTAACAATGTTTTATTTTTATTAGAACAGTACTAACACAAAAATGTACTTATATTTAATTTTATGTCTTCCCTGAATTTTCCTGGATTATTTACATTAGTTTCCGTTCTCACAACTCATGCCGTTTCCTCTTCGAATAAAAGCACATTACCATAAATTCAAAACAGACCTATTTCAGGGCATAAAAGCGAGCCACAAAATATGAAAACGCGGCGTTCCACCATTTAAACAAAATAGACATATCACTAAAAGTGCCAAAATGGCTGACAATAAAGTGACGTGTGAAAAACAAAACGTGAACCAACAAAAAAGCGAAACATTGTTACTGGCAACCCAGGAAAATAAAATATGGCATACGCTGTATATAGGGTGACTGATAATATAATTAGTGACCAATACTTAAACACGTGATAGTAGTCATGATAACCAACAACTTTTATGGGACCAAACCTGAAATCGCGAAAAAAATCAACAAGTTCAGTACATTTTGACCAGTTAGGCGAACCTTTTTCGCGCATGTAGGTACCTAATTATAGCATGTGAGACCTGAAAACGTAGGTGTACGAACCCCACCGCTACACAGTCCAAGTAATAACGAAGTAAAATAACTTGAATTGACACTCGGCAAGTTCGCTACCGACGCGGCGGCGCCCGGTGCACGGCCAACTAAAAGGCTTTGTTGACTATTAAAGTTACTAGTTCACAACTGAGCGAGATCGATCGGCTCCCATTTAGACTAGTTACTGTACAGTGGACTTGTGGAGCCTCAACTTACATTCAATGAGTATGGAGTTAGTCGTCACGGCTGCAGGACGAAACACAGGTTTATAAAACACATCAGCATCAGTTCTCTTTTTAACCGACTTCAAATTGGGAGGACGTTTCAATTTAGTAGTATTTCTTTTGTTACGTCGTACTGACGTCTATCCGTTGAATATGTACCAATTTAGATTTTTTTAGGTTGATAGGACATGCTTCCCAATTAGTCCCATTTTAATTATGATGTATATGTATAGCAGTGACGCAATCGTTGATGTTGAAGCGCACTAGTTTTTAAGAGCCTATTCACTCTAGCCTTGAAGACACAGGAATTATAAACCAGACGGGAAAACCGCAACAGGCAAACTGTTCCAGTCCTTCGATGTACGCGGTATAAGGTATAAACGACGAGGCAAAACGCTTAGCCCGGACTTGTAGAAGTTTCAACAACGTAAGGGTGCTGTCTGATGGTAGAAATGAGATGGTGGAATCAATTATAATTTAGGCGTCTTCAAGGCTAGAGTGAATAGGCTCTTAATAAACTAGTGCGCTTTACCATCAACGATTGCATCACTGCTTACCATCAGGTAGGATTGCAGTCAAGTGCTAGTTTATAAAAAATAAAAATAAAAAAAGTCATGCAATTCCCGCGCACACTCTCCAAAATGCATCCTGTAAAATACCAACAAGCTAGCTACTCTACGCCTTTGCTCAAAGCTTTGTCAAATCTAGAACACCAATTAGCCTCTTCGTAGGACTTTCCACCGAGTCCAAAGCTTCTGGGTGGCATTTTGCAGCACAAGCCCATAAGTGGCTGCACAGACGATCGGACCTGTGCTTTGCATAGCATAAGAAGCTGTCCCGGTGTGAAGTACCGTTGGACTTTTGCAAGAACGCAGAGTTTCCTAGCTTTGGACTCAATGAACCGCCCACAGTTGAGGTCTGAGGAAATTTCAACTCCCATGAGTTGAAGGCGGTCGGTGTACATTCTGAAAAGCAGGAGCCAAGGTGAACGGACTCCTTTTGGCGGTGAACAAACACGCTTGTGTTTTGGCAGCGTTGAATCCCAGCAGATTGGCTTCGAACCTCTTGGAGACTGCCTGAAGTGAGACATTCGTACGCTCTACCATAGCCTCTCTTTCAGACTGGATTAGCTCTTTACTAACCCGAGCAGTTGGAAGGTATCTACAGCAGTCTGTAGATACCTTCCAACTGCAGGTGTCTACAGCAGTGCTATAATCTGCATTCCCATAGATACCGGGCATAAGCAGATCGTTGATATGCAGGAGGAAGAGAGTTGCAGAGAGAACAAACCCCTGAGGAACTTCAGCATTAGCGTGGGCTCTAATGAGCATCCGTCGCCAACAACTCGGAGAAATCGCTCTTCCGTTCGGCACTTCGGAGACGCAGCTACATGATTTTCATTTGATTTGACCTTTTGCAGTATAGACATCAGAAAAGACTTTGACCTCCTCTGAATTTATTTCGGTATTTCTTCTCAAGGTATCTAGGAAACACCAGCCTCATCTAGTTTATATTGACGTGTAGAAGTGTTTTAAAACCATATCCGACTTCCGAAATTGAAGTTATTTTCCATACTTTAGGGTTGTATTTTTATAAAGTATTTTGATTCAATGGTTATCATTTTACAACGGTACTCGATATAAAACTGGTTCTCTTTGATCATAACCCACATCAACATTCTCTTGTTAACGGTCCACAACACAAATATTGGGACTGCTGACGGTACTCGACTTATGAATTCGCATTCGCTCCTCCTCATCTAATTTCGTTCTGTCTTTCTCGAATCAACATGTTTGAGAATGTTCTTGTAATATAACACAACACTAAGTGCCAGGGAAGCATAGCGCATAGGAGTAAGTTTAACTATTACCCCCTCGTGTGTGCATCCGTCACACAGAGAGGCACGAGTGGCCACTCCGTCCCGCTTACCGTCCGCGGAGACACGCACTCACGGCGCCGCCTGGGAAATCACCGCGTTGTACTCTAGGCTTATAACACCTCTTGTTTATTAACTTAAACGCGCGCACCTGTCACGGAGTAAAAATGTTATTATGATTAATGTTTGACACAAACGAATTTATTTTTGGATTTTATATAGTATAAAGAAGTGAGCACAGTGCAACTTAGCCTTACGGATTTAGTCTGCGGTCAGAGTAAATTATAGAGTACAGAACAGTGAATATTCAAAATAACTCAGTGTGTGTACGCTTACACTCACAAACGAATGACTGGTTGTCGCTAATCCACTTGCCTTTATACTTCGTACCGCCTAATAGTCTACGAATATCTATATTTGTTCACCGTTTAAACTTTCCCTGGAGTATCACATATATTTCAAGATCAAAGTTGGCCAAATCGGTCCAGCCGTTCTCGAGTTTTAGCGAGACTAACGAACAGCTATTCATTTTTATACATAAGAAGATGTGTTTGGTATCAAAGTGAAAAAAAAGCCACTGACACATTCCGGTTCATAGTAACGAATGTTTTAAAATGTTTTTAAAAATTGTTTTGCATCTAAATTTTTTACTGCTTTAATTGTGTCATTTATTATCTTGGAGTATAATTTAATACACGTTCATATTAACAAGTGGATTGGAAAAAAAAAATCGTATTTAAACATATACTGTTTCTTAGAGTTCCGAGGCTTCTTGATTTCATGTTTCTGCCCTTTGGGTTTTTTTTTAATAACCCCAACAAAGGATAAAACACATGAAACCAAGAAGCCTTTTCTAAAATTAGTTACAATTAGGATTAAATCAAAACAATTCTTTTTATACGGTTTTGTGATTAAAACATAAATTGTTACTTACTTAAGATATGTCGTTTTATTTGTATACACTCATCTGATTTCATTCGACCAATTTGAAGAAACAGTGACAAAACGGAACTCATAAAATTTATCGTGATATGTTCACACGCTTTAACTATTGGCTAAATAATAGGATCAAATGACTTTAGATGATAATTAAGTATAGAAAGCCCTACTTAAATTGTGACCAAAAGATTATTCGTTTAGCCTGCTTCGCTACTTTTGTACTGCAGAACTTACAACAGATTCATTGTTGATACCCAATCTTCCCTAGAGCGTATCTCAACTATTTACAGAAAGCTTTATTTTGTTTAAATGGTCTATGTATCCCAACTATGCGCGTTTACATGAACTTCTAGGTAAATGGCAAGACATAAACAGAAGAAGCTTATTCAAACAAAACAATTTTCGTCTACAAACAGTTGTAAAGAAACAATAAAGATAAAACGACTCTCCTCCATTCATAATGCATTTTCCAAATAGTTATCGTTCAAGGGCCCTTCACTCCCAAAGCCTGTGTCCACTCATTACTCTGTGGCAGCCCCACCGCCCCCTGGCCGCCCCCCGCCCGGCGCCCGCCGCCCCGGGCGGAACTGCTTAACTTTGTATCGGAACAACTTGTACAATACTCGCTGATATAAAGTTATCTCTCTCTAAACACACTGCTATTGACTTCCGAACGAAATAACACTATTATAAAGGGAAGTTTACTAGTTTGTGCCATTCCGATTCGATTTGGATGTATTTTGTTGTTCTATTTTGACTATGTACTCGTAGACGTTGTATGAAAACGAAACGCAAACCATGAAAGCTAGATCCTCACCTGCAAAATATTTGAGGTAACAATCCCAAAAGTTCAGGTGTCTCTCAACCAAGGCATTAACTAGGAGTCCAGTAAATAAAAGAACTTCAGCTGGATACATTTAATCCGCTAAACGAGCAATCTCTCTCCTAAAGAATCGCCAAAGAGCATTGGAACGGACATTTATTTAAACGAGCGTCCATTCGGGCGAATCTTTCTGATAAATGTTGATAACAGCTGTTATCTGGCAACACTGATTGCGCCTTTGAAGGCTCGCTTGCGGTGTAAAAGGGATTTACACCACAAGCGAAGCTCAATGGGAACCGGAAGGGGAAACAATTGGTACAATGTGGTTAAAAACGGTTTTAATAGAAATGTCCTGTACAATACCGGCTTCATTTACTTTCAGTTATGAAAAAAGTATCTAACATTCTTTCATTCATTCAAGTTTCTAACATTCAAACTTTTTTCCGCTTTGACCTCGTTATTCATCCAGATTTACAGTAAACTTGTTAGGCCATCTGACTGGTCATAAATCACCTCCACCGCACCCGTATAAGCAAAAACGGCCTCCAACTTTAGCTGGGGAGCCTCAATCTTCACTCTCTCAGATCGGGCTAGCAGATTACGTACAAGTCGATAAAATAACAAGAGCGACGCGTAATAAGCTTCAACAAACTTTCAGTTAGGCGAACCAATTAATTTGACTGAAATATTAAAATTCACGTCTATTTAAATTTAGACCGTTGCTAAAAGCCCCGAGTAGTTTATATGCGCCTAGTAGACAATCCGATACGGCTCCGCGCCGCCGCCGCACCGCTGCATCGCTGCAAAGCTGGCGGAGTGCACTAATAACACGAGGCGACAATTTCCGTGCGCCGGGCGCAGATTACCTCCTTGGTAATTGGACTGGCTGCGCTGATAGGAAAGCGCTGGAAATGCTGTTAGTTACAATCACATGTGCACGCCGGTTATAATGTGTACTCATCTCTCAGGCTGCCGTTTCTCTGGTACATAATCACGCAACCAAAAGCACAAGTGTTTACACATTAGAGGGTGCAATCGTTATACATATGTGCCTTGTACGCTGTTTATGTTAAATGAGTGAGACAACAAACTAACTCAAAATTCTTTTTCACTGAATTTGGCTAACGTGTTTGCTAAAGAAGCACAAAATTAAGCGGATTGTTCATCATACGAAACTTCTATGAGAATATGTGTTTACCTACTAAGATATGCATGTATATTTGTTACGGGAATTTCTCTGACCTTGACATTTGGGAGACTTAGGCAAGAAAAATGACGTCAGCTTTCTCTACGTAATAAAAACAAAGTAAATAGCCTCCTACGGCAACAGCAAAGATTGTACATAATGTTGTCTTATGATGGTACTTAGTGCGCCATTTTGCTCTCGGGGTATTAATCTTCTAAAGAGCAAGCGAAACATACTTTTGGCGTATCAATAGAAGCAAAAGTTTTCACGCTTACGAATTATAATGAGAGATTTCAGAATACGCTTCTCAGGCTTTATAAAGTTAGCAATATTATCAGAGCTACAAAGAGTTGCATGAGGGAAAGAGCACACCACGATCCCTCAGACAGTCAAATTGTTCTTTGGTCTATCTCAGAAAATTTCTCAAATGACGATGATACGAAGATCAACATATTCGTTGTGATAATAACCGTTAAAGCCACGAGCCGTGATGGTGGCATGTTGTTCAATAGGAATATAGCAGCGATTTACGCGATGTCGTAAATGTTCACGCGGATATCGGTCGCAGCGAGCGATAAGCAATTTATTGAGGATCGCCGCGTTATTGCTAAGTGTGAACCTATGTTCCTCTGATTTACATTCCGCATTACATATTGGCGGGATTTACTGAGTTGTCGTAATAACCGTGTCACTGGATTTACTCTTACAGATTTGACTTATGATATTCTCTTGATAAGTACAGACCGGGAAGGGGAACCGAACATTTTTCCGAAATATTTTTGGTTGAGTTTCAATTCACCGAAAACTATTGACTGATATCTTATTTGCAATAGTTAACATATTTTTAGATTATCGAAGTATCATGTATCATAAGTATTATTTTACCGAACTACGTTCGGCCGATATACAAGATAACTTTTTCCTATTGGCCGAAGTCTTATTTGAACTTTTTTCACTTGCCATACTTACACCAAACCGAAACAACATTTTACTGAATTTATATCACAAACATAGGTTATAGTATGAGGCAAATAAGTTGAACTCTTTGATATGCTTATGACCACGACCAGCCCCTCACATCGATTGAGACCCAAAAATCGGTTACTGCGCATTCAAGGTCGACCGCCATGATGGTTCAACTTGTGTGACGAGGATTATAACCGATTTTAGAGCGTCAATCGAAGTGGCGGGGCTGCGAGTAACCAGAACAAACTGTACAACTTATTTGCCGCGTACTATACTTGTTAGCATTCTCAATATTAAATGAAAATGGTGACATAAACAGTCAATATGTTGTGCTACAAAATTTAGTGATAGAAACGAATCGCTCCAAAACAGATTTTACACAGTCTTGTCTGCCCTACCCCGAGAGTGTAATTCAAGCGCGCGTAGGCGCGGAGGGGTAGGGCGCCCCACGAGTTGAGGAGCAGGTGGTTTGAAGGCTCGCCGCCGCGGCTGAGGCTGAATAAGCCAAAGCTGCGGTGATGAGCGTTAAAGCCATCTGCGACGATAAGCTTGCCAGGGACCGCCCAAACGCCGCAGCGCCGGAGCCGTGTCAGAAACAATGCTTGCTGCACGTTGCATGCCTGTTACCATGGTGCATGCCTGCATGAATGTTCGGTAATACTTCGAACAAATGTTATTTCAACTTAGTGTAACATCGGTGAAAAGTTTTTCGACCAAATGAAACGTCGAGAGTAACGGAAAAAATCGACTTGATAATAAGTGAACTGATACAGTGACAGACGTGACTTCGATGAAATAAAAAAAAAACGAAACGATAATAATTGAAAAGTTTTAGGTGAAATGAAATTCGGTCAAATATTTTTCGAACTAAGAATCTACTGTTCTATGTATCTAGATAGAACAGTAGACTCTTAATGAATCGTGCTTTGAACTTATGGATAAGTTACAGTTAATAGTCAATATTCTTATTGATCAAGATCCCTCGTTTAGACCTTGTTAAGAAAAATATATCCACAAAAATATATAAACCTACACAACTACAGAACTACATGATAAAAATGTTATTCTGAATTTAACTGCGACAACTATTAACTCCAATGGACATCTGACATTTCACGTCAACATCAGTCACGGTACAAATAAAGCCGCATATTGAATTAACAATTTTATTCTGGAACATAAAACCGTGCGTTTTTGCGTCTTTTCACTTTTATCGGTGTATTGACGTCATAATTATACGTGTGACGAAATAAAGCCTCTCCCAGTTCGTAGCGTTATACTTGAGCCAAAAACGTGAGTAACCTTTGCGGATAAATAGCTATAGCTATAATTAGGAGGGCGTGTAAAGGCGACGCGTTACTTACTAAATGCTACACCCATTTGAACCGAGCTTACTCCATATTTAGAGTGGCAAGAAAGGAGGTCGTTGTTGAATTGTGAACAATCGTTTCTGGTATTTTTTTTTATAATTAAACAGCACTCTAACTAACAAGTTTACAAGAATAGAACCCTACAATATTGGTTGGCGGCAGGTACTTCAAAGTAATTAATCTACGTTTTGTACGTTTCAAACTTAACGCACGATGTAACCTGTCACATAAATGGGTACCAGGATAACAGATCACGGCAGGCGGTGGATGAAGCAGTCAAGTGACGGATGACCGAGCGCAGCTACCGTATAATGGGACTGTCAGTTTGCTTTCCCAGTTATAATCTTGCTTACAGGTTGACATGTATGTATACCTGGTCGGTATTGAAGAAACACAAAATACACAGAATGGAAAGTAAATAAAGATTATTGTTTAGGAAAATAAATAATAGGAAGGAAGCCGCAATTAGAATGGGCTTAATTATAATAATAATGGTATTTGGAAGCGGTCCTTCGGTCCGAAATTTCGAGACGCTGAAAATCCCTACCGTTTCTCTGCTTACAGAATTTTATTTAACGTAAAGCCAAACCCAAGGTCAAATCTACCTTCAGTTTTGTTTAAACAAAACTTATCAAAATCCTGGCTGAAACGATAATAAATCAATGCGCCTACAGCCTACGTCGTCTATTGCCTCCACTTCCTGAAGCGAATAATTGGAACTGATAGGAGGGCTTCGTGTTTGTGCAAACATCCGGTAGTCCGGTCAGCGTCACACACACCGCCGTAAAACCAAATATTTCACAACAAAGCTCGCCTGTGGTAACCCAATCCGGCACATAGGTCAAATACGATTAACTTTTGTGTAATTACGTTAGTCACCGATCTCTCTCTCAGAAAATGGAATATTAAGCATGACACAAAACGCCTGGCCTGCTATGTTCGCCTAGTACACCAGACGCCAGACCACGAGTATTATGGCCATGTTCTGTGGTTCCGTAAGTCACATGAATGACCGACGACACGACCGGAGTCTGAAATAAGCCGGCAAGTTTAATATTAAACCGTACGTACCCTTCATCGTCTTTAATGTGAAATTAAAATATACGTAAGTTTGTGTTAATGTCAAAATGTACATTTTGACATTAACACAAACTTACGTAGGTACTATACTATTTTTTAGGGTACCGTATCTCAAAAGGAAAAAACGAAACCCTTAAAAGATCACTTCGTTGTACGTCCGTCTGTCTGTCTATCTCTCTGTCAAGACCCTATATTTCGGGAACGCGTGGAGGTATCGAGTTGAATCATATACTCAAGTCTGCGGTCCCTTGAAACTGTGAAAATTTAAACTTCAAGTTCACGGAAAAAAGATAGGGCCGTTTATATCGCAAAAAACGTATACATATTTCAACATTATCAAGGGAATCAAAATTCATAGGGTACTTCCCGTTGACCTACAATCATGAAATTTGCCATGAAGCAGGGTCTTATAGCAGAAATATAGGAAAAAAATTGAAAACTGTTAATTTGTAGTTACGTCACAAAAACAAAATTCTTTTGCGTTTCGGAAAAATCTTAATTCGGTAATTGAACTGTTTTCATAACTAAGTTTGTACGGAACCCTCAGTGCGCCCTCAGTCCGACTCGTACTTGTCCGGTTTTTTAACGCGTATAGTCTATAAGTACCACGTCTCGTTGCTAACTGATAAAGTCCTAATTTTTATGTTTCTCGTGCCGTGTGTTCATTATGATTTAAAAAAATAATCAAAATGAAGTTATGACCATTTTCATTGTGCTTTTAAAGTAAAATATTAGGTCTCCGTAATGGAATACGGCCATGAATCAAGAGGATTTATTTGAAACCATTTATCAGACTCATCCCGACTTTTATGTGCAATGTAGAAATGTTAAAATTGACAAGTTACACTATGCAAGACCAAAAAAATCACCGATATTTCGGATGGTGATTCGTATTATGTATACCTTATAAACGATAGACTACACATTTATATTTAGATATCACATCCCAAAACCGAAATCTCACTTTGTTTACTTTGCGCAACACTTATTCGAGCGTACATGTTCGATTAGGTAGATCATTAATGTGTACAAAGCAATATTACTCTTAAATCTACAAAATGTCGCATTTTTCTGTTAAGTTTCACTTATTTTTTTTTTAATTTGTGGTCAATTAGTTCATAAAAGTGAAAAAATTAGTGCCATTTTCGCTTTATTTTGAGATTATTACTAATTTTAAATTAAAATTGAAATTTAAAATCTAGCACTAATTGTGTGTTAATAGTATGTTGTTTAAAATGGTATAAATATTTGACGTGTTGTCCTATAGGTAATATTTAAAAACCAGATACTTTTTGGTGGACTAATGCAGTGCTGTAAACCTAAAAATCATGTTGGCGTCTATAACTGCACAATCACTGTGAAAGGTTTTTCAAAAACTCGAAACTTTCAGTGAAGTATGCTAATATGTCATCAGTGGCAATGAAGATAATTCTCCAGACACCTAAGTTGGTTTGATCAAAAAAAAAATTGTAAAAGCACTCTCCAAAGGCGGATCTGAATTTTTGTTTCTGAAACACTAAAGCGTAATTTAGACGGTACGAGTTTCTCGAACGTTTTGTTCGAGAAAATCGTACGCAATAATCGTAAGCAATAATCGCCATGACATTATCGTATCAAAGTGTTTAGACACAGGTAAGAAACAAATTCGAGTCGAGAAACTCGAACCGTCTAGGTATGAATGTTTAGACGGAGATGCTTTTTTGTTCTTACGATTATCGTACGTTCGAGACGAGAAACTCGCACCACCTGGGTATGTGTTTAGACGATGACATTTTTTCTATGCTCTTACGATTCTCGTATGTTCGAGGCGAGAAACTCGTACCGTCTAAATTGCGCTTTAGTGGGGCAAAAACCAATGACAATTTCTTTGCTCCTGGCATATGAGCACTAATCAAAGATCCCACTTTGTTATAGGTATAGCCTCCGTAGTACTTACATACCGATGATAGCCTCAGTCCCATTGAAAAAATGCATGGTCAGTTTCAAGTTACGAGACTTATAGGAAAAACTTAACATGTTTTCAAATGTGTTTCATAAGCGAAGATGCAAAATGTCTTTGAAAATCCATTTCTTACACTCCCGTTTAAGTTTCTTTCCGTATATATGGGTGTAATAAGTGATGAACACGGTGAAAGATTTCATCAAAAAATTACAAGGTATAAAAAGCGTTATCAAGGTAGATGGTTGCCAGCCATGCTCGTGGACTACCGTAGGATCCTTCAGAGGGACACTGCCACTAATGACTATAAGAGGAAAGCCAATCGTTCCAAAAAATAAGGTTTTTTTCATGTAGAATAACAATTTATGTTCCTACTTCATATAATTTTAAGTAAAATCACTAAATGCCTTTCACTACTAAACTTGATGTGATGTAAAAAAAATATTTATATATTTCAATTAGGCCTAGGGTTTTTTTTTTTTTTTTACGGTAGGTAAAATCATCCAATGACAAATCCCGCCCTTGGGCGGAGCGGGAAATAGTGTCAGACTTTTACTGACTAAAATCCTACCCTGTTCCTTCCCTGCCTTGGTTCCAGGGCCCTGGTATGCATTTTCATACCTTCCCAGAGCCCCAGACTAGGCCTCGACCCTACTGGGCCCCTACGGTTTGCTGACAACTCCTTGAGGCGCACGGGAACAGTGCGCGCCGTAAACGACTTGGGCTCGGTCCGGTCTGTTACCGGACAAACGGACAGCGAGCTACCCATTGAACGCCGTCCGCAAGCCCGCGTCTACGGTGGCCGGAAATTTGGATCGGAGTTACGGCGGCGGCTGCGGCGTGAGCGCCGTTGCCTGATACGGTCAGCCTCCTCCTTTGCTAGCATTACTGCTTCGCAGAAGGAGGCGACCGCCTGCCACTCCTCCTCGCTCAGGCCTAGGGTGGGGAATCGTAATTACATACAGTGAACCCAGTGAATTTGTCTTTTTTCTATTTTGTTGCATAGTGTTATTTAATTAGTGCATGTACACATTGTGAAGCACTATAGAATTAGATTCAAGGACGGTCTATCAAAAAAAAAAAAAGATGAAGTTAGTATCCAACTAACTTCAAACTTTCTCATAAATCTCTATTCAAGGTCAAACTCAAAATCATTTATTTCATATAGGCGTACATGGGCACTTATATAAAGTCAGCAGCTAGCGCACGGCTCCAAATGTCGTGTCGTTTCCTATAGAGAAGAACGTCCACAGACAGACACTCTTTGAAATTATTGCAAATTATTAGTTGTATCATCCATGTAAAAATTGTGATATTATAACATGTATTTATTCTAATTATGTGACGTTGACGTGGAGTGGAGGGCGTAGGCGGTTCATGGGAACATGTTAGAGCATAGACTTAAAGCGTACTGCCAAGGCTTGTACACGGGAAGTCTGTGGTTCAACTGTTCACGTCCTTGCGTGTCCAATATAAAAATGTTTTCATGATGAAATTGAAACTCCTCGTTTTTGTAGTGCCTCGGGGATGTTTGCACAATCGTATACGGATGGTTTTCATGCGATCATCAGAAAAAAGGCGGCATCGCTTATGAGTAGGATTCGGGGAAGTAACAATTGCACTCTGAAGTCATTGCCGAGGATCCGAGAGCTCCTGTGCTAAGACATCTCAGGAGGAATCATTGTCATGTGTGAAGTGCCTCGTAAGTACATGATTTACTAATGTAATTTTTATACTGTCCTTCATAATAGGTAATTTAAGACTAATTAGTTAGTTTAGTTTGTTACAAATCTTAGTACCTATTTAAGTTCTAGCATGTAAGGTGTATACTGTGGTGGGTGGAGGCGTAATGTAATATACTCTTAAATTGTAAATTGAAGTTAATTTTTTACATTCCTTATAAAAATAGTTTTATATATTTTCTATTTTACTTATTGACCGTCTATAACAAAAACGGCCAAACCTATATTCTTTTTACTTAAACCTTCAAAGTTAATACTACTACTACGTGCCAGTGTGTACGCTACCCATCGGCATATAACCTGCTTGCTCGTCACAATATTAACAATGGTACTTTTGTTGTCCGCTTTAACATACATATTATAAATAATAATATGCTTAAGTAAGCCGTTCGAACGTGAAGAAGTCTTCACGTTCGCACGGTTAAACAAATTTGGATGAAACGTCCTGGAATAAAATATAGGATAGGTACTCTTCATCCCTAAAGTATGTTCCCTTAGAAAGTTGGGATGATTCTCTACTATCACGCAGGTGAAGCCCGATTGCTAGTTCCTAGATGCAAATTTGTAGAAAGACTGACAACTGAAAACTTTCATTTATTTATTACCTCATAATGTGGACAGGGTAAACTTTTACAAAATCTAAGTGTACAATGGGCGGTCTTATCGCACAGGGCAATCTCTTACAAACAACCCTAGGATGGGTGAATGAAAGGAATTAGATTTGAAGTTACTAGTTCTAATGTTTACGTCATGTATGTCATTTTATTAGTTTACTCTGTGACATAACAATGACGTATTTCTCATGCACTTTCGGAGCTCATACCTGAGCATTGTCCTAGTAACCTACTAGGAGTGCTGTTGTGTCGGTAGTAGGGGCGCCGCGTCCGCCCGGCCCGTCCTCATAAAACTTCACCCTCTATGCTTGTACGTACACTCTACACGAAACAAACAATTTGTGGCACCCCTGACGTGACGTACACGAGACGTCCCGTCATCGCTGCCATATTGTTTGTTTCCGCGGCACTCGAATCAAATAATCAATCTTGTTACGTTGTCAGGTTGATGAGACATTTCCTTCGGTTTTTATTTTCAACATTAAGCTTTGCTGTAGGGACAAAGTTATTAAGTAAATAAAGGATATGGATATGGATAAAGAAAATGTTTTGCATGTGACCTTAAGGAATCTTGCTTTTCAATAGCTATCGCCTGCTCCGGCGCATGTTGTACCCCCAAAATCCTCAAATTGCAGTTGAGTATGGTATTTAATTCTGTATGAGAAAATTTCTAAAAGTAGGTACCTACACAATTGAAATAGTTTAGATAGCCGAAACTATTTCAATCGTGTACCTACTTTTAGAATTTTTGAAAAGCAAGCAGTCGGTTCATAAAATCACAAAATTCATTTTAAAGTTTTCACTTCTCAATCTGTTTTAGAGTACCTAGCCGCCACGATATAACGTCATAGGATGATGTAAACTATAAAAAGTATCAATCAACTGATGAACTGACGTCTACTTATAAGTTACTTTAATTTTTAATATCAGCGATCATCACATAGCTAGTGACGTCATGACCAAAGAGCAATACGGCGTTTAGTGTTTTAGTTAAATGCATTTTTATGGCACTTATAAATTAAATGAAAATTAAGTTTTTTTTTAGTAACTTATTAGGGCGCCTTCAAATTAGCCGCGCGACAGCAGCGCGGCCGCTGCACCAGAACAGCTATGTTCGAGCATCAAGTGTTACGAGTATACATTTAGTTTCGATTAGGACGATACTATTAAAACGAAGAAAGATTTTGTAAAAAGAAACCTAAGAAAAGATTGCAATTATTTGGTGTATGCGAATTTCATAATGTATTCGCTGGATGAATATCAATCTGATTTTCGTTCAATTTTAGACTTAAACAAAAACTTAGTGCGTATTATCACTAGTCGACGAACTGGTCGGATGAACTGGTGCGCGGCTGTCGCGCGTTTTTAATTTATATGGATTAATAAAGCAGCGCGACGGCAGTGCTGCTGCCGCGTTGCCCTTCGCGTTTAATTTGAAGGCGCCCTTAGTCCCTTCATACCGACTTAAGACATTTAAAAAATACATGTAATACCTTACTAATAGCTCGAGCGCTGCATCTATGTTTTTCACAGATTAACTGACCGTGTACGGCCGGCCTAACAAGATTTGCTCATTTCGCCAATACTGACTTTGGTAACACACAAAATGCATGTTGTAATGTTTTTACCCCGATAGAACACACACATTTGTTGGAAACAACCAAACAAAGTACACAGAAATGAGCAACGTCCGCAAAAGAATATTGTTAGCTAAACGAACATAACCGAGCCACGTTAAAATTAAGTAGGTACGAACACGAACAGCGAACCTCTTTTCCTACTGTCACAAATATAAAGTTAAAATATATGGGATTCATATTTTCGCTCCCACAAATCCTCGGCGTCCATGTACTAGGGTTACATAAGAATGAATCATGTCGTGCGCCGAAGATTCGCTGCGAGGATTGTGCGCGGAAAATATTCCGAGTTCAGTGAACCTTACTACAGATACCATGGCGAGATTCCAGATTAAGGAAGTACTGTGGGTAAGACCGATACTTTCTGAGAGCCGGCGCTTTTAACAGCAAATCCGGTGGAAAACTGAACGCGGTTACCGCAAAAGTGAGACTATAAAGTTTTGCTTACTGAAAACAGTTAATTGAAAGGCTTCACAGCCTTACAACGAGCTTTCAAATTTTGAAACGGAGAGGCTGTAATAACCGACTGGAAAATACTCGTAAAGTAAGACCAAAGTCCAATACTAAAAATACCTATAGTGCGCGGCAAATAAGTTGAACCAAAATGGCCGCCGTTACTAAGGTTACGCGCCACCCCCCGCTTCGACTGAGACCTGAAAATCTGTTACTACGAATTCAAGGTAGATCGCCATTATTGTTCAAATTATGCCGCGTATAGTAAATGTATTAATCGTCGTATTGAGTAGTTATTTGATCACATTAATGGCGGTCTCAATATCAGGCCCTCGTATACAGTAATGAGGAGCAGTTATTCCACAAATGCAGTGCGGTGTACAATTAATACAATACGCGTGGGCCGGTAATTAGCGGCGGACAGTAACTGTCTCATTACCTTATTATCGATCATTCTGACACTGCACTCGTGTTGTTCGACTCGATAACGATTCCGAGCGTATTGTAAACGATTATATTTGGTTGAAAAAGGTAGTAAAAAGAGCTAGTTAGAATTAATTGAGTAATTATAATACAGCATCCGTGCGGCTATGTTATCTAAACGTACTTGTATAATGTATTATCTTGTTGAACAATCTCGGAATCAAGTTCAAGAGTCAACATTTGGCACACGAAATGTAAGTTCTCAGGCGTCGCAAGGACCCGCCCCTCCCACAACTCGTGTAATGTGTGTGACTGTTTAGCGACAGCCAACAGGGCAATGTTGACCGACCTTCGTACTAAGTACTACATTTCCGAAAAGCAAATAACTAAAGTTTACCACTCAACTATCATGAGATCGAAGTCTAGGCACCGACAGAAACCACGGGTACTTAGGTTATTGAGGGTTAACCTAATTTATTTGAGTTTATTCTGCCAACAGCTTCGCCCGCGGGGAAGTAGGTATCTCTGTACAAACTTTAAACTCCCGTTTCATCCCCGAAATCAAGGGGTGAATTTTGAAAAAACATAAAAGAAACTCTGCAATATTTCAGCGTTCTTGGTGCACAGGTTTGTGTTGGTATTGATAAAACCATGAGGGAGTCTGGACTTTGCCTTTTATGTTATATACAAGATGTTACGATACCTAATATTTCCTCCGAGCACGTAATCGGATCGAATCACTTTATTCAGTGCAAAGAAAGCTCCACCCACACAGGTGTAACTTGCGACGCGACTCAAACACACACAGATTTCTTATTTCAGTCTCGTCTCACGAGCGTTGGTTTTCGAAATTTGTTTAAATGTACTAGGGATGGATGGAACAGATTGATTTTATACGTTAATAAATGAGTATTAAAAATACAGATTAACGAATTTTAGTAGGTATAGTACGCGGCAAATAAATTGAACCCGTTGCTGTGATGATCCTGCTTCAATTGAGACCCGAAAATCTGTTATACATAGTAGGTACGCGGCAAACAAATTGAACTAAAATGGCCGTCGTTGCTAAGGTTAGTGGTTACGCGCAGCCCCCGTTGTGCCACATTCGATTGAGACCGAAAAATCATTTACTATTTTGGTTCAACTTGTATTCCGCGTACTATACTACCCTTACTAGACGAAAGCTCTATTCGTCTTGAGGAGTGAAAACAAAGGCGCTTGACAGAGCTGCATCCATCAGCCACGGATTACAGATGGCACGCATCACATCATTAGGAGTCGCCACAACGCCGGTAATTGGCATGATCACAGCGCCATTATCCGCTGAAAACGTTCCGGCTGGCTACAACCAGTGCTTCCACATCCCTTACACGATGTAAACATAGCTATACTAGGCACAGGAAAACATTTCCGGTAAACTGCGGTAGGTATTTTTAGTAAGTAGTAATCAGTTTTTTAAGCAATATTAAATATCGTAATAAAACAAATTAAATCTTGAAAGATGTTTCATTAAGAATTAACTATCTATTCTGAAACTTTTCGCATTAACTTATAACTGTCATGTTTATTTTTTAATATGATCTGGAGATTATTCAGGTAGTACCAGGAAAATATGAACTATAAAGCAGCTTTCCAGCTAGGGTGGAAAACATTCAGTGAATAAATTAATATATACGAAAAGTAAGGAGATAAGATGCAAAAACATGGAGCAAGTTTTGTGTACTGGGCTTAATATCCCACAAAATGTAGATTTTATCGCAGTCGGTCCACAGCCGTGCAGTCTTAGAGAAAGTCAGCTATCATGAATATGTATCGAGGGATCACTTCCTTGAAATATGTTTAATAACTCGACTTTATGTTCACTATTTCCATCAACTTAAGCTATTTTTGTTCGGATATGTTTTTCATCTCTGCCTTTATTACAATCGGATTCCATTCCGGCGAAGTAAAGTTTACTAATTGAGACTGTGAGGTCTACTTTATGCAGACTTTAGCATCAGAATATTTGATAAGTATCAAAATAAATAATAAATTTCCTAACATATATTATGGATAAGTTTTTAACCGACTTCGAAAAGGAGGAGGTTCTATGTTCGGCTGTATGTATTCTTTTTTTTTTTAACCGATATCTCGGTCAATTGTTTTTTTTTATTATTATTGATAGGTTCGCGCTTGACCGCTATCTCACCTGATGGAAAGCGACGATACGGTCGACGATGGATCGCGCTTACCTAGAAGAAACCTATTCACTCTTGACTTAAAGATTCCCGGGTTGTAGCCATCAGGAAACCGATTTTGAAAATTTTTGTTTTGATTGAAAGATTATACTTCCGAATTGGTCCCATAAAAATATCTTTTTGATCTGATGATGAACTTCGAAGGTATAGAACGAAACTCTTCAAAAAATCATAGCAGAACTGACGTAACAAGTAGAATTGCTTTGTTTATACATGTAGTCGGTGACTGACTGAAGGAAGAAGGAGAGGGGATACATAGAACTGATCTGTGGTGCTATTCTCTAAGAAAACGCAGCGCTGCCTCAACGACGAACACCCAAACAGGATACATTGGATTGTCAACCTAACGTACCTACACATTGAATTGTTAATTCAATGTATCCTATTTGGATGTTCGTCGTTGCGGCAGCGCTGCGTTTTCTTAGAGAATAGCACCACTGATGATGACCCGGGTGTCGCCACTGTGCGGACCGCCCGGTGGACACGGTGGAGCACACAGTCGAGGTGTGCCCCGCTTGGGAAGAGCATCGCCGTGTCCTCGTGGGGGCGATCGGCGGCGATCTCTCGCGCCGGGGCTTGGTTCAGGCCATGCTCCGGAGCGAGGAGAAGTGGCAGGCGGTCGCCTCCTTTTGCGAAGCAGTAATGCTAGCAAAGGAGGAGGCCGACCGCATTAGGCAAAGGCGCACACGCCGCCGCCGCCGCCGGGTTTCCGATCCCGATTTCCGGCCACCGTAGGCGCGGGCTCGCGGACGGTGGGCAATGGGTAGCTCGCTGTCCGTCCGTCCGGTAACAGACCGGTCCGAGCTCAGGTCGTCTACGGCGCGCACCGTTCCCGCGCGCCTCAAGGAGTTGTCAGCAAACTGTAGGGGTCCAGCAGGGCCGAAGCCTACTGGGGCCAAAGGTTATGTAAGACTGTCACCACGGGCCCCGGGATAAAGGCAAGGAACGGAAAGGTAGGTTTTTAGTCAGTAAAAGTCTGACACTATTTCCCGCCCCACCCAAGGGCGGGATTTGTCATTGGATGATTTTAATAATAATAATAATAACTTCAACTTACGGATTCCATACACCTTAGATCCCTCTGCTCAACTGAAACTTACAAGTATTTGGGTATGTCGGAAGCGTTAGGCATCAATGCTGATGACGTGAAACGGTCGTTGAAGGAGCGCTTCTTCGGCCGCCTGAATAAAGTACTGAATAGTCTTTTATCAGGCGGGAACAAGGTGCGCGCTTTCAACGGTTGGGTCATGCCGGTGTTGATGTACTCTTTCGGCATACTCAAATGGACTCAGACAGAACTTGACGCCTTGGATAGGAGGGTCCGCACACTGCTTACCGCAAATCGGATGCATCACCCACGGTCATCGGTGATGAGACTGTATATCCCGCGGAAGTGCGGGGGTCGCGGCTTTTTAAATGCTAAGACCCTACACAACCGTGAGGTGTGCAGTCTCAGGGAATATTTCCTAGAAACCGACGTGGGCATGCACCGAGATGTGGTAGCGGTGGACAAGGGCCTCACTCCGCTCTCCTTGGCTAACGAGAACTGGCGCAAACCTTTAGTACTGGATACTAATGACCGCAAAGAAGTATGGCAGAGCAAGGAGCTTCACGGACGCTTTTACCGGGCCTTACATGGGCCCGCTGTAGACCTATTAGCGTCCGTATCCTGGCTGCGCTTTGGTGACCTCTTCGGGGAAACCGAAGGTTTTGTCTGTGCGATAATGGACGAAGTTATGATGACGAACAACTACCGGAAATATATTGTGAAGGACGGTACGGTTGACATCTGTCGGGCATGCCACCGACCCGGAGAATCAATCCGACACATTATTTCTGGATGTTCTCATCTAGCTAACGGAGACTATTTGCATAGACACAACCTTGTAGCTAGGATTATCCACCAGCAACTTGCTCTTAAATACAATCTTGTGGAATCAGAAGTACCGTACTATAGGTATGTGCCCGACCCAGTTCTCGACAATGGCAATATCACATTGTATTGGGATCGATCTATCATCACTGACAGGACTATTGCTGCCAATAAACCTGACATAGTGGTGATAGATCGACTAGAGCGTCGCACAATGATTGTTGATATAGCGGTCCCTCATGACGAGAACCTCGTAAAAGCTGAGAAGGATAAACAGACTAAATATCTGGACTTGGCTCGCGAGGTTGTCGACATGTGGGAAGTGGACACAGCAGTCATTGTGCCGATAATCGTGACGGCCAATGGCTTATTAGCCAAGAGCTTCGACCAACATCTCAGGAAGCTCTCGTTAGGCAGTTGGATCAAGGGCCTGATTCAGAAAGCAGTACTCTTGGACACGGCGCGCATTGTCCGGAGGTTCCTTTCTCAGGAACCCTGACCACCGGCAGCTTGGACCCTGTTCCCGATGCCGGTGGGCTACTATTTTTTATATTTTTAAATGTTTTTTATTTTCATAACTTTTTTGTTAAGAAATATTTAAAAATGTATAAAATATGTATATATAATTTAAATAAATGGAATAATAATAATAATATGGCCCGGCTGTCAAGTCGACTGACAAGAAATTTTTTCTCCGAAATATTTTTCGATAAATTTATTCTAAACACCTAATTACAATGTCCACCCACCCAAAAACATTAAGAAAAAAAAAAGAATAATATTGAAATTACCGGATACCTACCATATTATAAATGAAAAACATGGCAACGCAATAAAAACAAACTGATATGCTGAGAGAATGCTGACTAGAAGCCGGGCGAAACAACCATTCACACACCCAACATCTTCGGGTTCGTCGCTCAGCTCCGCCTCGCAGCCGCCGGGACCAGCGCCAGCCGTGAGTCCAGTGATTCTGGTAGCTGCAGTTGCGTCGAGCTCGAGCGACGAATATTTCTCGCCGCCGACGACACCACCACCAGCGCGTCGACGGGGAAGAGGCCGACCTCCGGCCAGCTTGGGACCTCGAGGCCCTCCGGCCTCTGATAGGGTCCCCGCTGCCGGTGGAAGTGTGCAGCGCATGAGATGGACACAATCCATTAATGAAAATGTCATGCGCTCATACTTTGGGGCTACAGAGGGGGGAACTAACCTGACTGCGTACCGTGGTCGGATGCTCTCTCTGTTTCAGGTGCTTGAGCCAGCTGTCAACGTCACAGCCCAACGACTGTCGGATCAGGTACGGGTCATCCAGCGTAGCCGTATGTTGGATGATGCTGTGCTTGATAGACTGCGCCTGGAATCGCAGAGTAGCCGTGTTTCACCTGCTACACCACCGGTCGAGGAGCAACTTCAACCCAGTGCTTCACCGCGACCCGACCACGTTGGTGACGCCGATGATGACGCGGCTATATCTGTGAGTACCCAGTGCAATGAACGATTGAGGAGCGCTTTGGAGGACGCTTTTCGGGAGTACCGCTCCACTCCGCCGGGGCTTAGACCTCGACTACCTCGTTTGCCCATGCACAAGAGAAATAGGGCGCTGGTGTGTGCTTTAGATTCGGAGCTATCAAATTGTTTTGATAGCAGCGAAGACCTCACTGATACCCACTCAATCTTGTACTGTGGGGCTGTAGCGGCATGTCGCGTAGCTCACTGTAAATTTCCTAATTTTGACAGAGCTACACGACCAACCGTGCCGGCCTGGCAGTGCAGGATTGAGCGCCGTATCGGTGAGGCTAGAGCACTCATCGGCAAGCTTATCTGCTTCAGGGAGGGCAATACTCGCCCTAGAGTGATGCGCTTTGTGAGGCGGGCATTCTCGGGAACTGATATTAGTCCTCGAGATTATCTGCCCTGCGTCACAGAGCGTATCGACTTCCTGAAGCAGAAGATCTATGCATGGGCAAGCCGTATTCGTCGGTATAAGCGCCGAGTGGAGCGGTACACTCAGAATCGCACATTCCAAAGTAATGAAAGGTGGGTTTACAGGGCTTGGGAGCGACCGGACCAAGGTGTGACTGATACACGCCTGCCGGATGATAACGCCATGTGTTCATTTTGGCGCAGCATCTGGTCGGCGCCTGTCAGTCACATCGAGGGTGATTGGATCCGAGAGGTCGAGCGCACATGTGATCTTTTACCAGAAATGGGGGCAATTACCATCAGCCCCCAAGATGTAGCCCGTGCAGTCCGTCCGTTGCCTAACTGGAAATCTCCTGGGCCGGATGGGCTGCACAATTTCTGGATAAAATGGTTCCAAAGGTCACATGCTCGCTTGGCATCTCAGTTCCAGTCTGCCTTAGAGTCAGGGTCGCTACCCCCCTTCCTAACAACAGGAATAACCCACCTGCTCCACAAATCAGGTAGTACTGCGGATCCTAAAAATTATAGACCGATCACGTGTTTACCGACGGTCTATAAAGTTCTTACATCCATTCTGAGAGCTAAAATCAATAGTCATATAGAGACAAATTCTATCATGTCAGCCTCTCAGAATGGATGTAGGAACGGGTCCCGCGGTACTAAGGAGCTGCTCCTCATCGATATGGCCATAAGCCAACAGGTTCGACGTTCTCGAAAGAATTTGTCGGCATGTTGGATAGATTACAAGAAGGCCTATGACTCTGTTCCTCATACATGGCTCATGAGGGTGCTAGAACTGTACAAAGTTGATACAACTCTGCGCACCTTCTTGATGTCGTGTATGGGGCAGTGGAGAACAGTCCTTCGCTATCCGGGATGTCGACAGATTCGGGGGAACAGTGAACCGATAAGGATTGAGCGTGGCATATTCCAGGGTGACAGTCTGAGTCCTCTGTGGTTTTGCCTAGCCTTGAACCCTCTCAGCACACTGCTGGAGGGTACTGGCTTAGGCTTCCGGTTGAAAAGAGGTGGTCAGGTCATATCTCACCTTCTTTACATGGATGATCTGAAACTCTTTGCCCCCAACGACTTGCAACTGATGGAGCTACTAAAGGTAACTGAAACCTTTAGTAGTGCCATCAGGATGGAATTTGGTGTGGACAAATGTGCAGTCATGCATGTAAAGCGAGGAGAGATTATGGAATCCGTGGGAATTCAACTTACGGATTCCATACACCTTAGATCCCTCTGCTCAACTGAAACTTACAAGTATTTGGGTATGTCGGAAGCGTTAGGCATCAATGCTGATGACGTGAAACGGTCGTTGAAGGAGCGCTTCTTCGGCCGCCTGAATAAAGTTCTGAATAGTCTTTTATCAGGCGGGAACAAGGTGCGCGCTTTCAACGGTTGGGTCATGCCGGTGTTGATGTACTCTTTCGGCATACTCAAATGGACTCAGACAGAACTTGACGCCTTGGATAGGAGGGTCCGCACACTGCTTACCGCAAATCGGATGCATCACCCACGGTCTTCGGTGATGAGACTGTACATCCCGCGGAAGTGCGGGGGTCGCGGCTTCTTAAATGCTAAGACCCTACACAACCGCGAGGTGTGCAGTCTCAGGGAATACTTCCTGGAAACCGACGTGGGCATGCACCGAGATGTGGTAGCGGTGGACAAGGGCCTCACTCCGCTCTCCTTGGCTAACGAGAACTGGCGCAAACCTATAATACTGGACACTAATGACCGCAGGGAAGTATGGCAGAGCAAGGAGCTTCACGGACGCTTTTACCGGGCCTTACATGGGCCCTCTGTAGACCTATTAGCGTCCGTATCTTGGCTCCGTTTTGGTGACCTCTTCGGGGAAACCGAAGGTTTTGTCTGTGCGATAATGGACGAAGTTATGATGACGAACAACTACCGGAAATATATTGTGAAGGACGGTACGGTTGACATCTGTCGGGCATGCCACCGGCCCGGGGAATCAATCCGACACATTATTTCTGGATGTTCTCATCTAGCTAACGGAGACTATTTGCATAGGCACAACCTCGTAGCCAGGATTATCCACCAGCAACTTGCTCTTAAATACAATCTTGTGGAAACAGAAGTACCGTACTATAGGTATGTGCCCGACCCAGTTCTCGACAATGGCAATATCTCATTGTATTGGGATCGATCTATAATCACTGACAGGACTATTGTTGCCAATAAGCCTGATATAGTGGTCATAGATCGACTAGAGCGTCGCACAATGATTATTGATATAGCGGTCCCTCATGACGAGAACCTCGTGAAAGCTGAGAAGGAAAAACAAACTAAGTATCTTGACTTGGCTCGCGAGGTTGTCGACATGTGGGAAGTGGACACAGCAGTCATTGTGCCGATAGTCGTTACGGCCAATGGCTTAATAGCCAAGAGCCTCGACCAACATCTGCGGAGGCTCTCGTTAGGCAGTTGGATCAAGGATCTGATTCAGAAGGCAGTACACCTGGACACGGCGCGTATTGTCCGGAGGTTTCTCTCTCAGGAGCCCTGACCACCGGTAGCTTGGACCCTGTTCCCGATGCCGGTGGGCTACTATTTTTTATATTTTTAAATGTTTTTTTTTTTTGTATAACCTTCTATAGAAAATATTTAAAAATGTAATTTATATGTATATACAAATAATAAAAGGAAATAATAATAATAATAATAATAAAAGCCTTTATTCATTGACCATATTACAGTTTTGATTAAAGTACTAATTACATTTAATTTTTGCAACCACCTAGTCAGGTTGTCTTTTGACATAGGCCTCCCCCATTTCCTTCCAGTTATCTCTGTCACGAGCTATCCTCCTCCATCCTTTCGGCAGATCATCCTCCCATCTTTTTATTTGACGTCCTTTCTGTCTTTTTCCACTTCTAGGGTACCATTCGATTACGTCCTTCGTCCATTTTTTTCCACTATGCGTCCTCATTATGTGACCAGTCCAGTTCCATTTAAGTTTCCTTATTGTTTGTAGTACGTCTGTCACTTTTGTTCTTTCCCTTATTTTAAGTGTTGTCCACCGATCCCGTAGTGTTATGTTAAGCATGCTTCGTTCCATGCTGCGTTGACAAACTAAGAGGCTTTTGTTGTTTTTACTCGACGCTGGCCAAGTTTGACATCCGTAGGTAAGACATGGGAGGATACATATGTTATATAATTTTTTCTTAATTGACATTGGTATCGTTTCATTTTTAACTATTTCTTTTAGTGACCAGTACCGCTTCCAAGTGTTGCTTATTCTTCTATTTATTTCCTTGGAGTGTTGATCCATCGTTGATATTACTTGTCCCAAATATATATACTCATCTACATACTCAATAACTTCTTGTCCTATTTTGATGCTTTCTCTTGATCCATTCGTCATTATTTTTGTCTTCATTGGGTTCATAGTTAGACCTGCTTTCTTGCTTTCGTAATCTAGTTGTTGTAACATAGTTTGTAGTATATCTGGTCTCTTTGCGAATACCACAATGTCATCAGCAAACCTAAGGTGGTTCAAATTTGATCCGTTAATATTCATACCAAAATTTTCCCAGTCCAGTTGTCTAAAGATATTTTCTAACACTGCTGTAAAAAGTTTTGGGGAAAGTGGGTCGCCTTGCCGGACGCCTCTCTGAACACTGAATTCTTCACCTTGCTGTTCAAGTTGGACTGTAGCTGTGATGTTTCTATATATTTCTTTTATGATTTGTATATATTTTCTTTCAACACCTTGGTTTTCTAGTGTTTTCCAGATATAATTATGACTCAAAGAATCGAAAGCCTTGTTGCAGTCGACGAATGCCATATAATAAATTTGCCCATATTCATTTAATTTTTCTATGATCTGCTTCACGACGTGAATGTGATCAATGGTAGAATAGTCGGCGCGAAATCCGGCTTGTTCTCTTGGTTGGTTTTCTTCTAGGTGTTTCGTTATTCGTCCAAGTATTATTTTTGAAAAAACTTTATATAGATTGGACATAAGACATATTGGCCTGTAATTATTTATTTCATTTTTGTCTCCTTTTTTATGTAGTAGGACAATAGTGGATTTTGTCCATTGAGTAGGTATTTGTTCTGTAATCATAATTTCATTAAATATGTTTGTCACACATTTAGATATCGCAGTTAGAGATTCTCTTAGTATTTCATTTGAGATTTTATCGTCTCCAGGTGATTTCCCTCTTTTTTGTGTTTTTATAGCTTTTGTGACTTCTGCTTCTAATATGCTTGGTACCTCTTCGTAGATCACTTTTCCTGTCTCTGTTTGTATTGATTCGTCCGCCTTCATGTATAATTTTTTATAAAATTCTGTTGCCACTTTCGCTATTGATGGCCTCTTTATCGTTAATTTCTCGTTTTTCTTTCTATTCTTTGCTTTCATATTGGGTATCCATTGTGTGTATTCTCTTAGTTGTTTTAGGCCTTTCTTTATTCCACCTGTTTTCTCTATTTGTTCTCGTAGTCTCTCCAGCCTCTCTGCCTTCCTGTGTTTTCTTATTGATGTTTGTATTTTTTTGCTAATGCTTGAGATGTTTTCTTTGTTTTCTTTTCGATTGCCTAACATTTTATTCCTCTCTTCCATCAGATTTAGCGTTTCTTCTCCTAACTTATTTTTCTTCTCTTTTTTAGATCTCAATTTGTTTAAATTTATCAGTTCTTTTTCCAAAAAAATATACTTTTCTTGCAGTGTTATGGTTCCTTCAATTTGCTCTAATGTGTTTCTTAACTCGTTTAAGACATTTGGAGGTACGGGCATTGTTATTGTTGCATTATTTGTTGCATAAATAATATGTTTTCTTGATTTTCTATTTTGGTATTGTATAACTCCTCTCGCCATTCTATGATCAGTATTGAAATTGATATTATTCAATACATCGACGTCATTAAATATATGTTTCTTTCTTGTGAGTATGAAATCAATTTCATTTTTATCTCTGCCATTTGGAGATACCCATGTCCATTTTTTTTATTTACTTTTTTTGAAGAAACCGTTCATTATTTTAAGATTATTTTCAAAAGCGAAATCTATGAGCCTGGTTCCGTTGTCGTTTCTGTCACCACTACTGTAATCGCCTAAGACAAATTCGTCTTTATTTGTTTTGATGCCCACCTTCGCATTGAAGTCTCCCATTAGAATTACATTTTTGTTTTTCTTTTGCATCAACTCTGTTAGATCTTTATAGAATTTGTCTTTTGCTAATTTTGTATCTTGTTCAGTGGGAGCATGTACTTGTATAATCAACGTCGGTTGTTTGGATTCTGGTAACTGTATATTAAGCACTGCTATTCTGTCTGATATTCCTTGAAAGCTGATTATTTTGTCTTTTAGATGTTTTTTTACTAGGTATCCCATGCCATGTAAACCTTGTGTTACTCCATAGAAATAAAAAAAATATATTCATTGTATTCTCTTATCTCTTCTCCTTTTCTTCTTACCTCACAAATACCAATGATATCCCATTTTACAGGTTTTATGGCTTCTTCCAATTCTTCTAGTCTGTAATCTGTCATGAGCGTTCTGACGTTTAGTGTTGCAATGTATATTTTATTATTATATATTTTTCGGCGTTTTTTTTTATGGTAGGTAAAATCATCCAATGACAAATCCCGCCCTTGGGCGGAGCGGGAGATAGTGTGAGATTCTTACTGACCAAAAATCTACCCCGTTCCTTCTTTGCCTATCATATTGGGACCTAGGCTTCCTTTCAGAAGCCGACCCTTGACCCCCAGTAGGCTTCGAGCCTGCCTGCAGGTAGCAGACTAGGCCTCTAACGCTTTTACAAGTCAATTTTTCCGTTAATTTAAACTAGATGAGGCTGGAGATTCTTAGCTGACCCCTGAGAAGAAACACCGAAACAAACTCTAGGGTTATAGTCTCTTTTAAAGTCCATGCAACAAACATGGAATAGTCCAATCATATGAGAACCAACCAGTAAAGTATTTTTATTGTGTCTCGCGGCTTACCTAAAGATAAATTGCATTTACAGTTATTAATTACTCAAGCCCCAAGCGAACACCGGCGTTCGCACACCTATTGTTTTTTAAAGATTAATTACCTTGTTATACTCAGCAATAGCGTAGATACTCTTAAGTGAAAAAAAACTTAGTAATTCGACCATTATCTTTCTCGACACGTCAATAGCAAAATGTTTGAAGTTTCACCTTTATGCAGCATCAGCTTCTCGTACGATTGCACCTTCCAACAGTTCTTACTATTAGCACCACATCACCTACAGCTCCTTTTTTAAATTTTGATTTTTAAGTTAAGATTTTCATAGCACTTACTCTTCTCACAGTAAACATAGTAACACAAATCCGTTCAAACAAGTTATTCGAGGAGCTTGACGCAAAGTGTCGCCGATGGGTTCGAGTCGCTGTCACCTCGCCGAACACTCGGTACTTAAAGTGTCTCAAATATTCAGCTGAGCTGAATATTCACTAAGTTTTCTTCATTTAAGCTATTTGAGAACATTAAATAAAAGGCTACGAGCGTTAAGCGAGTTTAAAGTTAGCTTCATATTTTAAGACGAAAATTTTGTTTGAAAACCTGATTAATTGTCTTTGAAAGATAAGATTTAATTTGAGAGGTGAAACGATGTTGCTAAAAATAGGATTAAATGAAGCTTATCCCGCTTACGTGATTCGTCACGTCTGGCGACGGATTAAAATAGGTCGTGACGTCACGTCTCCTGATTTTATAATCTAAAGACGAAAGTAAAGTTGAAAAATTGTACTCAACCCTTTGAAAAATCATTTATGAAATGACAAAGGCAAGCTAGCTTTTAATGGTTTAAATTCACAAAATAAAAAGCCCAAAATTAAAAACCTACAATAATTTATGTTAAGGTCAGACCACTGTAACAAACAGCAAAGCTCTGCACCGCTAAAGCATAAAGACCAAACACATTAAATCAACGTAGTAGAAAGTCCGCTGCACAATTTTACGACACCAAAATGTCAAGCAAACAACAACAAAATGAAAAATCATGGCGTAAGCGGTAAAACTACTGTCCCAGCGCTGAATGGTCTGGGCGCTTGCATACGGAACTATCCCACAAACACAACACCAGCTTTAGTTCACAAATAATGTACCCACCAACTTATCCCATTCAATATTTTTGTTTCCGACTTCGACTGTTGATGTTATGAAACCAAATTCTAACTTTCTAATCCTAACTAATATTATAAATGCGACAGTAAGTAGATAGTTTACTACCATTTCACACTTAAGCTACCGAACCGATCATCTTCAAATATTGCGTACACATTGTCCAGAAAAGTACTGCTCCCGAAGGAACTTTATACGTAACAATTGCTTTACGCGCGACGTGTTTTTCGACTCATGATTAAATTATATTATAAGAAACTTAAATAGCGCATTACAGGTGTTTCTGAAATATAGTAATGAGAGTTAAAAAAAACTTTTCTGTGTTAACGTGCGTTGATACTTCTTACATCGACCAACAAGCTGAATGATTTGTTAAAATCTAAATGAACACGAGTGAAGTCACAGGCAAAAGCTAGTTTTCAATAACAGTTCCAGAACACTCAGTATTCATAATATTGATGGTTCAGTTGAGAACAGTGGTTGTAGTCAGATCAACGACCCCGATCTCCGGTGAAGCCAGCGAGCAACTTGCTAACATTGAAATTGGCGAAGAAGCAAAAATAAACGAAGGGTTGTTATCAAAAGCGTGGCTCGCGACCCCTGCTGATTATATGAAGGGTTATACTTATAATATTGTAATCCATAAGCGTTGACGTGTGAAAAGAAAGGGTGCTGAGGCCCGAGGGGCGCCTGCAGCCTCCGCTGTGTGGAGAAGAAATATCACTCATCTTACACACCATTATTAGCTAATGAATGACTCAACTATTTCTGTAAGAAGATTATGAAGAAAATAGGTGACAGAAACAGAAAACAAATGAATTATGGCTATCGAAATGAGTGTGGTGGGGGCGCAGCAGGGAGAATGAAATAAATCGCTTTGAACGTGTTCACATTATGAACGTGGTGTGACGAATAGCAGCAGTTAATGGGGAAGTAGGAAAGAAAGGGAAGATTCACGAGCCCGGGTATCTTTCAATAAACCACAATGCAATCAAATTATAAAGTTCACTCATAAAAAAACGCTTATTTAACATCAAAAGAAGATAAATGAAAAATCTCCAGCATCTAGTTTTTACAAACGTTTTTATATTGTGCAAATCTTCCTGAAAGCATCCCACAGTACATTGAAACCGAGCGCTCATTAACAAAACGACTAGGAGCACATGGAACGAAGGCGCCCCTCTCAAGTGCAACCTGCAAATACGCCTGGAACAAAAGCGCAGCCACGACGACCTACAAAATTATTGGACGTGTTTCATAATACAATACAATGGAATTTCATGAGCCGGCGACTGTCTACGTCTGTCTCGAGTCTGGACGACTGAACAAAACGTTTTGTATTCCGAATCGCGCGGTCGGAATTCCTTTTCTATTCATTATACGACTGTTGTTAAAAAGAATTACATTTTGCAGCAAAAATTTTGCAATACACTAATGCATGTGCGCTCATATATGAAAAGAGATTCATAAGAATTTCAAAACGGACATATCCATTTCCCACGTTGGCGGCGCGCTACGAACATGTGTACGTAGCACATAACGCCTACGCCGTAGCCAGACGTATCCGTCGTAGCCGTAGGCACGTAGCGTCAAAAGCACCAGTTTTCCCTGTAAATGTTTGAATGGCGTTGTATGTCTGCCATCCAATCCTTGAAGTGGCAGTAAAAAGTCACTGAAAAAGCGCTCCATTTTAATGAGCTTACAAAAACATCTCGAATTCATTTCGTTGAGCATTTCTCAGACTTCCACTACTATTTTATACAGGCGGGCGATTAACTGTGTAAATATATTTCGGAGTGACGAGCTCGGCGACCTCTATTCTTGCTCTAAATTAGACCACTGAATATACTCGTCAAGTGTTTTAAGTAAACGATGTTTGTTTGTGCTTTCTACACTTGTTTGATGTTCAAGTAAAACCTTTTACGTTAAATTCACTCGTAATTAGGTTACATCATAAGTAAAAAGCGCCGACATGGCGTAATATCGCTGACTTCACTAGGTATATTTATGAAATAAATTTAGTACTAAAGAAATTAAATTCGCAAAATGTGTCAAAACTATGGGAATGAGGAACATTTTCCCATTGGATTAATAATTTCATAAATAATTTATATACATATATAAGGCGAAATACCACTAACTGATTAATCACGAAATCTCAGAAACTATAACCTACCCTCTATACCTACCTGTATCACCTACAAACTTAAAAATTGTCAGGTAGGTTTCTTATAGGGTATAAACATTAGCTAAGGATGGATTTTACGAAACTCTACCCCTAAGGGGTCTTACTGAGGCCATGGGTTTGTGCGAAAGTGAACCCCGTGGCCTTGGAACGAAGGCAATGAAGGACGGGGTGGGTTTTTTAGTAAGTAAAAGTCTGATACTATATCCCGCTCCACCCAAGTGCGGGAGTTGTCCGTATTTTTAAACACCAAAAAATACACCTAAGGATACCCCCTTAGGTGTTGGAATTTTGTATGGAGAAACCAAGTTTTACGCGGGCAAAGCTAGTATAATGTAAACATACAAGAATAATTACGACATTTAGTTTAAGCGCCTCTATGTGTGTAGTATGTCTGCTATTACAACAGACTACAACTACCCACATAATATCGTAAAATGTTCTCGATGTACCCGCAGCCACGGAGACGGCATACATTTCTAGGGACAGTTAAATGATCCAAACTTCCCGGGAGCGATTTCTTTCATTTACGAAGATCGTTATAATATCTATAGACCAATTTTCTTTTTCTATTCTCCGCGTCGTTTTTTTCCATCACAGATATTATTGGAGTGATTATTACCTTATAATTGGATTAGAAGTCAATCACTGGTCGGAGTTGTGAAGATAGTTTTGATTAATGCCGACGATAAATAAGGTAATAATTGTTTTGCTACAGCTATTATTGGAAAATCGCAATTTATCATCACAATAGCACGCGTATGTACCTAGTACCTAGACATGAATGGTCGAGAGGTGAGGTTCGGTATAATAACATTATCGCATCAGATTCGCCATCCTGCAGTGTACCGAGCCACTTCATATTTTATATTTACGATCCGACCGGTACTACAGGTTATTGTGCAACATTTATTTTGGCGCCCAACTGAGAGTGTAATTTTGGGTCTTGTAAAAGGTATTCATATAATACCGTCGGAATCACTATAGAAAGTAAACGCGGCTATTTTCAAATTACAATTAATTGTACAACTTGCCAATGCAAAATAAAACCAATGAATTTCAGGCTCTAAAGAATGGCATTCGTATATTTCGCAACAAAGCCCCAGACTCATCACAATTTAAAGAAAAATAGAGATGAACATTATACAAATAAAGCTAAACACTCATTATGGCAATTTAAATTCAGAATGGGAACGAAAAAATCCTGTCAGTCCATTTGAGGGTAATGTAGCTTCGGCACTCCCTGAAAATGAGATTCTTAAATCGCTATTGTTGGATCTTACTCGTCGGGTCGGAGATATCGTTTACGAATTATTAACAAACATAAAACAGCGTAAAAACGTCTTTAAAACCTTGACGTAACGGATATTAAACTCGCTGTAAGTGAATAATCGACGCAAGACGGTTAGAAACACGTTCGTCTTGCAATACAATCAATTGACGTTTCGCTTGTCAATTAAAATTCAAGAGTACCTAAACTTTGGTAGTATCTTTAGTATAACAATTTTATAACATCTAGGTTATAAAAATCATATACTACCTAGTGACGAAAAAGCGTCAAACAAGTTGTCAACCTTTCTCTAACAATTGACGTTTCTCTTGCTAGTTAAAATTCACAACTACCCTCATTTATGGTATATTACGTAGTGTTTATTTCGTTAGTAATCCTCGTGGATGGGTTGTGATAGCGCTTGCCTACACAGCGCACACTCGAGGCGTGCAGTGCCGTGGCGTGGACGTGTAGTGGGTGACGCGGACCGATATCCAGTTAATTGAAGCACCATAGCTTGCACTATGGCAGTAATGACCAGCACTCGCCGACTCAATTACACTACTCTCTTAGTTTACGTGCTGATCAACCTACATAAAACTAGTACTACTCTATTATTGTAAATTTAAAGTAGGCGCTTACGTTGGAGGCATTCTAAGGTACGTTTCTTTATAAACAAAATAAAAAATCGTAATTTTGATTAATCTTTTGAATACCGTAATAAGAGACACAATAGAAAGATAATAGGTGTGCGAACACCGGCATTCGCTTGGGGCTTGAGTAACTACGTCGCAATAAATAATAAAATCCTGTTAGGGTGACAAACATAAAATCCCTAATGAATACAATCCTGTTATCTATTAAGCTCATCATCAATTACAGTGAGCACAAAAAATCGTATTTCACTAATTACATCATAATCCGCAACGTTTATATGCAGGCAGGACAAGCGGAAAAATAAAAAATGGCGTAAAAAGGGTTGACGAGACAAATTGGCAGCGCGTTCATTAACCGATCTCGTTGGCAGGGCTTTGTCCCCTCGCAGCTGACCCATCCGCTAAATAACGTTTACCTGATACAATGCTTGTTCCGATTAATCGCCGGTGTCCACCGAGCACACGCTGAAAGCGATAAATATTTCACTACTCACAATTTCGTCAGTGGACCGGAAAATAGCGTGAATATAGTGGCTTCAAAGATAATTAAATGAGCATCTGTAATAAGTGTTAAAAGAGATGTCTATTAGAATCATTATTGCTATTAAATTACGGTGAATAAATTGCCCAGTTATCGAATTTCCAGCGAATATTTAAGGTTAATTGTTTAATCATTTTCCAATTAATACATATCAGTACGCTTAACGAGTCCCTCAATCACTGACACGAATTCTGAATGTTGATAAGCGCAGCAAAACATTTTCTCGGCGCGAGATATTGCGCGAGTCAGGCAGTACAAGTTAACAGCTCTATTTCCACGCCGAAGAGGATTAGCCACAAGCGCGGTAGAAACAGCCAAGCGTTGTATTTACGACAGTTCGCCGCTTTCATAAAATATTCATTTAACGCCGGGCGAGGGTTCGACGGGATACAGCCAATAACCACAAATAAAATTAATACTATATGTCCAAATTGTACCGGACGCGTTAATGTTGCAGCGACCGCTATTAGCGTTACGTACATTACATTCACTAATTGTTATATCAGAGGCAAATACTGCAAGGTAAATAGAATCCTTCATTGGCTTCTGCCTGAACACTCCCTGTCCAAATGCGCGCTGTTGCGTCTTTCCTTTGACGTTTACTAAGCTATATGCAGCAGCATCCGTCAGTACTTTGATAATTACCTGGGAGAAGACCGAGTTGGGTGGCTTCATAATTCTGTTAAGAAGTCAGTGACGCAGGGATGGGATGGTACGATTAACTAAAGTGTACTTATATTCCAATGAATAGCTTTTAATATGTGCGTTTTGTACTAACATCAATTAGTTTCGAGAGATGTTATTAATCCGGATCAGACAAAAATTAAAATCGATCCAAAAACTTGTCGACTTGAAATGAAAAATTAAGAACCGAGAAAAATTTTCGGAATTAAAATTATCTGAATTCACAGAAAACTTAAAAAAGGACAGTGAATCCATTTTAGCACTGCATACAACCAAATTTCTACAGGAATAGAATTACTGTGGTGAATTACTATTACTTTAATTACTATAATTACTTTAGTGCGCATCGTCACAACGATTTCGTACAATTGCTTCTGTACCTACACACAATACAAGCAGCTTTTTGTTTTGGCTATAACTCTGAATTTCATGGAATTCCTAAAAACCGCGATCCAAAGCCAGGCAGAATTCAATCGAATAACAGCAAGAAATGGAAAACTTATGCTGCAAGCAAAACAGCAGAGAAAAATCCGCATTCTCACAAGTATCCGCACAAGATTGGCGGCTGACACAAATTGCCCCCGGCGATTGGGTGGCACGTTCGCACCAAATATAAAAAGTTCCTCTCACCTCAACCTTTATTTTTTCTCAGTATCTGTACGAAGGATCTCCTTTTGTTTTTTTCTGCTATAACGGATCACTGTGCGAAGATGTTTGATCCTCGAAAATACGTATATAACTATTTTATTAAGCCATCAGGCAAACTTTAATGTCGCAGTAAGTATAATTAGCGACGTAAATATCGGTCGATATGATTGCGATAGCACGTGCGAGGTGCACCGCGGTGTCCACGATGCTCGCCTGCTATCGATCCCGCACACACGTGCCCACCGCCACATACCACCACTTCGCTGTGCTCATTTGCATAGCTAGTGTATTCATGTCTTCAATTGTATCCCTCGTCGACAGACACCTAGTCTCTGACAGTTAATTAGGGCTATTGATATTCAAATCATTCAACTCTATAGCTTTAATTACGAACATTCGTTTACCCTTTATTATAGTAAAACGATATACCTACCTACATCAACAATACATCTGTATAATGTTCTGAAATTACGTTAAATTAAGCATTTAAAATAATAATGAAAGCAACATCGAATGACCTCACCGGAAAACCATCACATTTCAATTCGTAGACAATTTGTTCGTATCTGTTATTCGATCTCAAAATTGGGCAGCAATACGAGGATTTTACTATCGAGTTTCCTTATTAAATCAGTTGTCAATTATGTTCTTTTTGGGACCAAGGTGTGGGCCGATTCATTAAAGGATGGTTGTGGCTACGTGACCGCGGGCTCTTTGCAAGAAGTTTAAACACGTAGACCGTAAACAAACCAATTATCCTAGCCGCTGTGTGTGAGGCTAGTGTTTCACGAGCCTGGGGACTGCGGCCACACCCGCCAGCGCCACATCAATCAATCGCTGACCACTGCTGAACAAACTGCGATACTGGCGCACAGTCACGCCATGCCAGCCAAGGCCACAGCCATAGCAGATCGATTTCTACTTTTACGACGCCTAAGTAGCATATTTTAGTGAAACATTATGAAATCATTTTTGACAATTTAGGAAACCCCTCTTGAACGGAGTTTTAAATACTGAACTATGACTTATTGGTCACTTAACTTAAATATAATAAAAACATTGGTTAAGTGATGCCAAAATAAAATAAACATGAATTCAATCAGGAGATACACTTAGTAGAACGAAAGAAAATTAAATTCGTGATTTAACAAAAGTCATCATTCCGAACGTAAAAGGTTTTGAAGTATCCTTTTCCATATTGTAATCACCAAATGCTAAACAACATTTTAAGGGCAGCTAGTAACACGCGGCGTAATGTAAGCAATCTCAGACTTCGCTTTAAAAGGTTTGCCTTTTAAGGGACTAAGTTAATCTTTGTCCTGAATTATGGAGTAAGCGCAGCTAATGAATATAACGAACGCTCACGGCAGCGTAATTAAGCAACGCTGACGTCATAACGAGCGGACTGCTCAGCATCCACCACCAGAATGAGTCCTAAACGAACGCTCCCAGCCAGTCATAAGAGTCCTCGGAAAGAATTGCCCTTTTTACAGGAACGCTCAAATATGTATAAAGCGCTTTGAACCAATTTGGAGGGACTGTTTCTTCCAAATATTAAAGGACAGACCAATTTTGCTGTCCTATTGTTCGTTTGTAAGCAAAAATGTTGGTTTTACAAATGTTTCGGTTTCTCTCTTCTTGAGTCATTTCGGGATTGCGTGTCTTTTGGGGACTAAGATACTTGCAAAAATTAAAGCATGAACATGAGTGTGACTTACAATTCTGTACATACTCTCAGCGACAATAAATAGATATCACTAACGAACCATTAAAAAAGATTAAAAAAAAATACATTTCTGGGGAACTCAGCTGATTTCTTTAACTTCAATTAAATGCAAGCCAATTTAAAAATTGAACACGTAATTATCAACTTAAAACAGCACAGAAGCTACTGGCATCTATCCTCATTAAAAAATACAAAGAATTGCTTTAGTTTGTTCACCAAAAAATTAAGTTCAAGGTTTAAGTCACATTTATTGCAGCTGAGTGTAGATCTCTAACATGCTTTAAACCCGAATTCCCAGTGTTCAGTATTCGGCCAAATAAAGTTAGGTACAAATGGCTTCATGTGGTGGTATATTTTCCGGTATATTTCATTTCCAGCCCGCTAGTCCCGCGTGGCGTGCGCCGCAGAGGACCCATTACACGTCCAGACACTCCACTATCGGATATTGTTAATTAATGCATCGCAGAGAGCACTTTTCGCATGTTTCTGCTTACATGCATTCATTGAGTTTTTTATCACGGTGTTCATTCAACACGAAACAAAACTTGTATGAAACCACTTCAGTCGCTTTTATTTTTTAGGGTTATTGGCTGCTTTTAATACTTAGCTTCAATGCTAATTTAAGGGATTTGAAAAGCTTGTCCGTAAGTCTAGGGGCCTTGTCTCTATGGGGTAGGCAAAAACTATCTGTTACTAATCTCTTACGTACTGCTTTTGCTCCCTTACGTTCAAACACCGGACATACGTGCACGCCGATTAATATTACCATAAACTACGTGACACTATCTAAAGGGGGTTGGAATGATACTGATGATTATTAAAGAAACACGTATGAATAATTAGTGATTACTTTAATGACTTGCGAATACAAAAAGCTAGTACATGTTCACTTGATGTCACAGAGTAGAGAGAGCAAAACTAAACTATAAAGAGGCGCGAAATTTAAATTATGAATATATTCAACACCCCCCTTGAATTCAAGCCTCAAAACAAGATATAAAGTAAACAAAATTTGTATTTAATTGAAATCTACTGAGACAATGCTTAGGAATAAGAGTTTAATGACATCATTCCAAGATTAGATCTTAAAAGTAGAAAGGACATCACCCACGGTCCATACATTTTTGGTCCAAATTTAAAAGTGCCGGCCAAAGAAAAAAAATACAATATTCTGTTAGAACTTGTTCTTACGAAAAATTTTTATTATGGCAAGAATGCTGTGGGAGCATTAGCCTCCGTATTATTTAAGTTCAAAAATGATTGGTTTTCAAAGAAAATTGCTCTCAAAAAATGAAATATCCTATACATAACAATACTTTAAAAAAAATGCAACAGCAACAAACAGCCAGTAGCTGTGTCTTTACTGCATTATTTAAAAAAAAAAATTGTATTTGTTGAGATTTTCGAAGAATAAAAATACCGGTGTAATGCTCAATGCTTTGATTGTTTAGAAAACAAGTACCCATAATATAGTTATCTTTTAGAACCACATAAAAAAAAGCATATGACGGCGAATTTCAAAAAGCACTCATTTTAGACGGTCAATATCAGAAGGTGGGGTTGCGGTGTCTAATAGTAGTGTTAAGAAAACGTTGGAAAGCGTTTCATGAAATGCTGGATGATGGAGAATTTATGATCTCCCCTAAAAAACCCCTTTTGTGGTCAAAAAGAACTCTCATTTTAGACATGATAGGCTCCGCGAATTTTTAGGGATCGCTTTTGAAGTATTTGCCTTATATGGAGATGGCGGGGCTTTGCATGTGCAAAGACGGAGTAAGCGTATTAAAAATGCGACCATACCTACGAGTTGGCAGAATTTAGTGGAGCCTTCTTTGTGCGAAAGCGGCACGCATACGTACAAGTTTGCTTTATGTACTCAGCTAAGGTCAAATGCTGATCTAGGATCACACCGAGCGTGCTTCTCCCGAGGGATCGGATTGGTATAGGTATGTGGTGATCAGAGGGAGACCCTTGAAGAACTCCTGCTCGTATGGGAGGTCAGGAGATCTCCGCACTATCGCATAGAGGGAGCGCTACCATCTGGTAGTCAATAGTGGAAGGTCCTCCTCCATTTTCGCTCACTCTTCACAGAGTTGTCGTGGTTGAAGATGTTACATTTTCGTTGGCAAGTGAGGCTCCCGCGATGTGTCTCCACTTATCCCGGCTAAAGGCGTCTCGGGAACACTGGACTATGGAAGTTTGTGTTGCAGCTCTGATGTGGTCTGTCCAACGCGTAGGTGAGCGCCCGCGTGACTGCTTCCCTTCCACTTGTCCCTGGACAACGAGTCGCTCCATGGAATCTTCGTTGCGAACAATGTGACCAAAATATTTAAGGATTCGTACTTGCACAGTCGACAATAATCTCTGTTTGATTTTTAAGTCCTCCAGGATCGAGATGTTAGTCCTCCGCGCTGTCCAAGGGATCCGCAGCAGTCGCCGCTAACACCACATCTCGAGTGCATCGATTTTGCGTCGGTCTTTGAGGCGAACCGTCCACGTTTCTGCGCCATAAAGAAATATTGGGAAGACCAAGCTTCTCATGAGGCGGTCTTTCGTGGCTTTAGTGATGTTACGGTTGCACCAGATCCTTTTCAGCCTGTCAACAGCAGGTCGTGTGATAGCACATCTCCTTCGAATCTCATCTTCACATCATCCAATGTTCGTGACGGTGGAACCAAGATATACATACGTTTGAACAACTTCACAGTTTGCAATCACAGTGATATCAGGATGATTCAGTTCAGCTCGATCCACTATCATCATCTTGGTTTTGTCTCTGTTGAGCGTAAGACCGAAGGAGAGGCTTGTTGTCTCTAAAAGTGTCAGCAGGTGTTCCATATCGTCCTTCGATTGTGCTAGAAGGGTAGTGTCATCGGCATATCTCAAGTTAGACACCTTTCTACCTTCCACTGAGATCCCTTTGTCCCACTATTCCAACACGATTCTCATTATATACTCTGTATAAATGTTGAACAGGAGTGGAGACAGTATACAACCCTGTCGAACGCCAGCGTGGGTGTAAAAGCTTTTTGAGTCAACGTCGTCTATACGAACAGTCGCAGTTCCGTCCACATAAAGTCGGCGTATGAGACTAACTAGGTGGAGCGGTACTCCCATTTGAATTAGCACGTCCCATAGAATATGCCATTTCACGGTATCGAAGGCCTTGCGGAAGTCGACGAAGCAGATATAGAGTGGGATGTTAAACTCTCTAGACTTTTCGATTATTTGTCGAAGAATTAGTATCTGCTCTCTTGTTCCTCTACCCTTGACAAATCCCGCTTGCTCAATAGCTATAGTGGAAGGTACAATTCAATAAAAAGTTCCGCAAGATGAGTACTAGACAATCTGGCACACCGAGTTGATATAGCTTAAATGATAAACCATTATGTTACACTTTGTCAAAAGCTTTCGTTGAGTCAAAAAACTAGACGTCCATCATCGCGTTCTGATGGAAACCAGCGCATTGGTGTTCAACGAATCGCTGGACTTGTTCGATTCGTAAACCAAACTACCGTTGGGAATAACACTCTTAACTTCAGCATAATCTCTGCGCTGCTTGTAAATAAGCCTCTCGTAGATTTTATCGAGGACATTGAATGGACTGATGAAAAGGTAGCTGGAGGGGCAAACTTGACTTGGACTTGCATAGTTTAGGAATACCGATATTAGTGACCTTTATCCACGCTTGGGGGAACATGTTATTCCTTAATGCACCATTGAAGACGACGCTCATTAGTATTATGAGTTGGGATGGGAAGAGTTTAAACACCTTTTTGATGACACCGTCAGAGCCGAGGTCTATCCGGGGCTAAAGCTTTTTGATGATATTCCCCACCTCCTCTGAGATAAAGAGGGACAAAGGATCATTAGGATCTTCGATGAGTGCTAGGGTAGCTCTACGTTCAACTTTAACGTCTCTCATATCAAGGTGAGTTTTGTCTATTGGTTGAGCGTTTTGTCATCGTCGCGGCACGCTGCTCTGTTGCTTGAGTTTTGTTTACTTCGCCGGGAGCTGCATTCTTTTCGGTTTTCAGACCACATACATCGCCCAGGAGTTTCAAGCGATGGTCATCAGTCACTGTGATCGCCCCTGAAAAATCATTCAGGACGAATCGTTCGTGGTCCATATGTGAATCGAACGCTGCTGTCGTGTCAACAACTGAGACTCAAGAATTCGGGGATAGAAGGAATAGACTGATTCGATATGGTAGATCCATGATCAATTGGGACGGGAGTGATACAATATCATACGCGTTGCTTCAGGTACCTACTAAAGTAACAGATAAGATATTAGAGGTGGGGCGAGCGTACAATGGCTAGCGGAGGGGAAGTCACCACATTGTGTGATGGTAAACGGCAGCTACCTGGAACTTTCTATTCAAGCTCTAACTCTTTGTTTTTACAATTCATGTTACCAAAAATGTACGGAAAATGATTTTTTAAAACTTAAATAAAACCAAGGGCAATGGTCCTACAGTTTTGGTGCGATAATAAAAAATGCTCAAGGGGTCAAGTTCTAACAGATTACTATATTTTTTTTTCTTGGCCGGCACTTTGGAATTTGGACCAAAATAAATGATCTCCTTTATCTTTTGACAATGGTTTTGTAAGTATATCTGCATACTGACAATCACTACTAACATACTTTAATACAATTATCTTTTGATAATACTTTTCCTTAATAAAGCAATATTTAATTTCGATATGTTTACACCGTTTGTGGAAATTTATGTTTTTAATGACACTAATTGCACTTTGATTATCCAAATGAAGACACATAGAGTCTTGCTTATATTCACCCATATCACTTAGAAATTGTTTGATCCACATTGTCTCTTTGGTAGCTTCGCAGGCAGCCATAAACTCTGCCTCTGTGGTGGACAAAGCCACTGTTTGTTGCCTTTGACTGGACCATGTTACAGCTGCTCCACATTTTGACATCCGCTCAGTGATGTATTACACAAATCACGCAGCAGTCCAACACGGCGTGTCAACCCAGAGTCATCGAATGCTGATGACAACTTATCCCAAACTTCTTTGGCAGTGCTTGCTTCCTGAATGTGTACATAATTTGTCGGATCGACAGAAAGTATTATCTTTGTTTTTGCTTTTATATCTCGTTTTGCATCTAAAACTTGCTTAGAGTCGCATTCAATACAGTCCCACAGTTCTTCGTGTTGCAAGTAGGTTTGCATTGCGAATCGCCACGTCATGTAATTTTCTCGACCAGTTAGCTTTTCAATAAATGCCATTTGATTATTAAAAGCCATTTTACTAAATTCACTGAGTTCTGATCGATAACACTTTACAAAAGTTCAACAAAAAAAAGTCACCGGCGTCTCAAACTATGAAGAGGTTATGTTCACACTTCGACTTTTTAACACTGTTTATATGATAAGGTTTTGCACTGATTATTATCTCTGAGCTTCTCTGGGCCCATAACCTGATGATTATTAAAGAAACACGTATGAATAATTAGTGATTACTTTAATGACTTGCGAATACAAAAAGCTAGTACATGTTCACTTGATGTCACAGAGTAGAGAGAGCAAAACTAAACTATAAAGAGGCGCGAAATTTAAATTATGAATATATTCAACAGATACATTCTCCGGATCGGATTCAGCGGTCGCATTATTACAAAGTTACGGGACTTCGACAGGACTAAACCTCGCAGTCGATGACTTTGGAATGCGATGGAGGACTCGTTTGATTGTGACAGAGCTTTAAACACCTCGTTAGAAAGTAGAGATTCGGCCGCAATCGGCCGTTCTTGGGAGTAGGTCCTGTTTGGCTTCATAGCATGGCATGTACTCACGAAAATCTTTGTAGCACTACAATAACTTTCTTCTTCTTCTTCTTTTCGAATCGACGGTAAACTCGTTAAATTATTTGGACCCAGTAAGTTGCCACGTTAACTGCAGCATCGGTGGCACCCATTAAGTCCTCCAAAGTGCAGGTGTAAGGGCACCTGGGACATTCCAACATGTGGGTCATGTTTTGAACAGCACTTCCTTATCGTTGTCCTCCAAATGTCAAAAAGTGCCAAATTCAAATGTTCCCTTCCTTAACCTTCTTAAAAAGTCCTTACTTTGTAATGGATATCTCACAATTCACAAACTTTGCAATTTTAGAAGTTTACCTAACATTCTTATTTAAGGTCCCCAAATGACTTCTTATCTTGACATTCCTCTTGTTTTTTCAACTTATTATATCGTGAAAATTCTTCGTCGCCGAATTTACCAGGCTTATTTTTCCTCGGCTTGGATCCACTTACTTAGAGGATCAGATTGTCAGCTAATTAACAAGTTGCCGATATTTTTCGTCTACAGCATCATTTTAATTTTGACTTGCTGTTTTTAAAGCGTTCAGGGATATCATCATAGAACATTTTGCGAGTATATAATTATATTTTACATGAATGCCTTATGGTTTAGCGAATTTTCAATCAAGATTTATTACAAGAGTACCTAACGTCTTATCAAATCGCTGTTGGAATAAATAGTTAAACGATTACTTCAGGATTTTTTTTTTACAATTGATTTCAGAACATTACAAAATTAAATTTAGTACAGTAGTAGTTCTATATTATTTGTAAATTTGACGTAAACTGGTAAAAATATGATGTTAAAATTTATTCATTGAAGTACATCTATGACCCGACTTTTGGTTAAGCATAATTTAAAAGACTTGCAACAATATGATAATATTAGTAATTTAGAAACATGAATATTTATTTATAGTTAATAATATAGTTATTAGTCAATAGGCGCAAGAATGTGAGGAGACCCGACCCCCCATTTCATGGGGCCAGGGAAGGAAGAATATAGTCGTCATTTATTTCATTATGTTTAATACAGTACCTACTTAAGTAGTCCATCTAAACTAATAAAACAAACAAAAAATCAAATATTTTATCTTTATACATAAAATATTTAATTTTTTGTTTGTATGTTACGATTTAACTCAAAAACTACTTGACCGATTTTAAAAATTCTTTCATCATTATAAAGCTACATCTTCACTGAGTAACTAAGGCTACACATTTTCTACTTTCGCGTGGGCAAGGCGCCGGCAACAGCTAGTAATTAATATATTAATCAAAACATAATTTAATAATACATATTATTTATCAAGATTTAGTTAATTAAAAAAATACCATTTAAAATAATGTCAATCCATGGTTGAAACATGCTTACGTTAGGTTACAATGTGCTGGAAAACCGGTAAGGAAATTACTTAACATCGTTTGTTTTGGACAATGAAGGCCACGCACGCGCTAATACTTTCATAAAACCGGTAACAATAACCCCGTAGGGCGTAAACAATGCTGTTGCCAGCTGGGTGCGCACGCGCAACGCACCGGCTGCGCTGTCTCGACACAAGTAGCGACACCTGTGGGGGAAATCGATCCGCGATGACACGCTCACACATTATCGAGTTAAAATTAATAGTAGACAAAGCGGCCCAAGTGTCATTAACTCGAATAATAACATAGAAAGTGCACCGCTTATTAATCGATTCGTACAGCGCGTTGACTTCGACTTTGTAATAAGCGAAGAAAGGTTACTTCTTAGCTCCGTTGTTAAAGAATATCCAGCTCGAAACATCATGAATGATGGAGGAATGAATGTGCAAAGATTCCACAATAGATTTATCTCCAGCTTTCGATTTCGAACTCCTTTGACCCTGCCGAGTCTATTGTATTACAAACAAAAATATTGGTTTTATTTATTAAATAAATGATAAACTACAAGTAAAAGTTTCGGTACAACGGTATTTCAATGGAACGTGCTGACATCAAGATCTTTCGCTTACGTAAGCACCGCGCTGCCTTTCGAAAGGGTTGTTTCCATTAAATGCTTCGCGACTTTTCACTGAAATTACTGAATGGAAATGTCGTCAATTCCGTACTACGAATATAATACGAGTATTTGCTGTGCAAACTGCTTTTAGAAGGAGAAACTGTTAGAAATTAAATAAATTTTTCAACCATATTAACCTTTATACTGAGATAGGTCATAACCAAAAAGTTTGTTGTTTATCCGAATGTACAACAATAATAACTATATTTTTCATCCTTATCCCTCATAATCAAAGTACGTTAAGATGATGCATGATAACCTACTTCTGAAACACCTTCAGATAAAGTAAACGAGGCTACGTTAACTGGTGTATATTGCTTTCTAAAGGGTATCTTTACATGTTCAAAGGATTACAGCATTATCGTCTTCGTGAACGCTATTTGCCCGTGAATACCTATTAAGATTCCGGGTATTACAGCACGTTTACCTAAATATTCGTAATTAATCATCGATCCTTTTGGTGCCACAGAATTCTCTACTGCCACAGGCTTTTCATTTCCATCCGGCATAACGTATCTATACTTCGTTAGTGTTGTCCCGCTTCTAAGCATTCTGTTCGCACGGTACTAGGTGGATTGAACGAACAGAATTTTTCAATTTCCTGTCAGTCCTAGGACGCGGGATCGACGACGTTGTTCAAGGACTGACATTATTTCCACGCCAGTGTAATTCATTCAGTGGGGTAGCACATTTTGCGGCTTCCGTAAGTTTGCGAAAATTGCGCGAAATACATTTTTCGTCTGAGATTTTTTTTCACCAATTGTAATTACATTGTCACCTGTAAAGCGGGTCCCATTCGTCTTTGACTTTATTTCTTCATATCGCCTTTTTAGTTTGTAGGTTGAAAAGTTAGGTACTGGAACTGCTCGTTTTTAATTAGGAATTTTGCTGTACCACGCATTGATTTATCAGGGAAGTCTCGTGTACCGCGCCATTAACCCGTTGCGAATGGAGATTACTTATATTCCGGGTGCGGGTCACATTTAATTGGTTTTGAGCGACGCCATTCCGAGCGGAATTATTTCCGGAGCACGCTAGTTCACCTGTTTCTACCATTGATTACTTATGTTACCGTATGGATGTCCGTTAAAATTTGCCATTGTGATTTGGTTTTCATTAATACGACGATTAAAAAAAAAATTGTTATGTTTAAAAGGTGAGTAGGACAGTAGCGGCGTGCAACTTAAACGGTATTTTAACAGAGAGATTGTTATCTCATCCACGAAACCTAACAAGTGGGGAACCGGTAACCGAAAATAATCTTAAAACTGGTTTAACAGGATCCAGGATCATCAGAGGTTGGTTAATAAAACGATTAATGATCTAAAGGCGCGGGTTAACCAGCTATACAATAAAGAAACGGTATCGTCTAGTTAGATCGATGTCGCCGAAGTTGCCAGACTGGTCGAGGGAAAAAACACTGGTTCTTGACTGCATAGTGCAAGGTCGCGGTCAAGTACGAATCGAGAAATTATGTCTAAGAAATGTTCAAACATTAAGTCGGTTTATAGGTAATCAATTTCACGGGTTTTTATACGGATGCCTGTTATCGTATTTTATCTATTCGCGGTGTGATTGAGTTTTCATGTTCGTTTTTGGGATTTTTTCGTGATGGTGTAAACGTTATGCTGTTTTTGTTTATCTGAAGATTTTCCACACACAAACGTACCTAGCACCCAGTAAACGAAGCGCAACTTATGCAATACAGGCGTGTTGCAATTCTTTCCGTAAAAGAAACCTTATCGACCCTTTTCTTTTCCCCTCACAAAGTGAAAGACTGTGGTTAACGCGAATTCTCTTCGCTCGTTTTTTTAATCAAGTTTCATTGATTGCTGTTAAAAACGTTCTGTTCCCAGTTGAGGGAAGCCCGGTGTAATCGATTGACTGAATTATAAAGCAAGTAACAACTGGCGGACTTCGTAGATTACTTAATCATGATAAAGTTACACGTGTGATATGACTGGCCGATTTTACCTCGACTACAAACAAAAAACATTAAGTATAGTATGTAATGTTCTGCAATTTGCTCAATTACAGTAAAATGTGTAAAAACCATGAGACTTGTAATTTATGAGTAGTCTTCGAGGAAAATCGATAGTTTTATGTTGTGAAAATCGTTCGTGTGACGTGGATGAAAGAGGATGAGATCGCAAATCTTTCTGGATATTACGGATCGCATTATCTGCAGCCGGCCCTTTATATTGACTTTCCATACGACCCATTACAGTGAACTGTTTCGTGGATATCACTCTAGGTGTTATCGTCAACCTAGATAAATGTGTAGTGGGCTCTAGTGGCCACATATCTACGATGTAAAGGGCTTTATGGCCGCTTGAGTACCTATTAGAAAATTAACGCGGCGTGACCGTTGGAAGTGAAACTTAAATCGCCTATGTTTACGAAAAAAACGACGCAAACGCAGTTTTTTGCGCGGAGTCGTCACACTCTTTATACTTTATATTATGTACCTATTTGACCATCAAATTACTCTAGTACAAAAATGAATGATTCATTTTGTACTGTACCTAGTCGACGTCACCGCAGTTTTGTATTATAGGACAGAAATAAAATTATCGATAATCGATAAAATTTTAATGGACGATACTAGTTTAACCAAAGAGATAAGTGCAAATGTACCTAGGTACCTACAATGTCATTTTTATAACGATTGAACGGCAATAATTTACTTTTACTTATGTAGGTAGGTAGCCAGAAGACATTGTTATGAGCGATTTCATATGCATTTGAGTAGGTAGGTACGTGCCGTGAATAATTTATCACTTTGCAACTTCCAGATTTGTTTAAGCGTTCTAGAACACTGGACGAAGTTTCAAAGACTGCGAGTGACAGATTAAAATATTGCAATGCGCACGATTGTAGGTAGTGATTTAACTTCGATGCCTAAACCATATTTGCATAGTGAAGATCGTTACTGAGTTTTTCAAGGTAAAACTACGTCATTATTTTACGCATCAATTACCACAGTAAATGTTTAGACCTTAAATAATCAACAATCTGGCTTCATACGTAATGCACGCACTAGCCTTCTGCAGCCTCGCCGTGAAAGTATGCTCGGCCGGCAGTAAAATATCAAAACAAACATGATCGGTCGCCGGCTCTGACGCGAGCTGGCCGCGCGATCCTGCGATTCACGACCAAACACGATCGATAAAAACAATGAAAATAGACGCGGCTCTCGGCCGACTACACGCTACTGCATGACCGCTGTGGTAATAAATAATCAGCATTAATGATACAGTCGACAATTATTCGCTACACTAACGAGATACGTATAAAAACTTCTAAATACAGAGTGTCTAATCCAATAACCTTTCTAACACGAATCTAATAAGATTTTACGTTGATGCACTTGGGTATTTATGGTGTAACCTTGGCGGAAAGTGACGTGAAGACTTACCAGATGCAGGACAGTGTTCACTACCTCCCGGTTGGTCACCTGTCCAACTTCAATCAGCCCGATAAGAACGGCGAATTTCAGGCTATCGTTCGTCGTCATCCTCACCACTTCTTCAGGTCTTTTAATATCACTAAACGGCGGCGATTTTAAGTCCGCCATGGTTTATTTTGTCACAATTCACTGATACACAATTTTAAAATCCACTCACGACCATAAAAATCAGGGAAACATTATTCCTTCGGCTCACATGATAACACACCAAAGTCGCATTCTGCCATTTTGGATTTTGAGGATGTTGCCATATTTTGTTTTCAGTGATAATACCATCTCAAATTCTACTAAGGTGTCCATAAGTTTTGAAATGGTAGAATATCGTACTAAATTTTTTATATTACTTAATGACGTTATATTATGAAATTACTGTTAAAAAATATATAATTAATTTCAAATAAGATATATACCTAAACTCTAAGAACATGTGCGAAAATATTTTAGCTAGAACCTGTATGACCATCACCAATATAACGTTTATGTTATTTGTTTTATGAACGTTTACGTTTATTTTCCGATATACTGAATATAAGGGCTTTGCATTTACATACTTCATTTATATTTAAATTTCACGTCCAAAAACCCATTTGTTAATGGTATTGATTTTTTTTATGTCTGCTGTGAAGTTGCTACAAAAATGCTAATGCAAAGTGAAGTGAAGGTTACTTCATGTCACTTTATTGCAATCAGTCAAAAAGTAAACATGGCGGCGATCGACGTTGAACCTCAAAAAGTGAGTGAAATTATGTGTATTCCTGTTTAAAACGAATAATTCAATGTTTTTTGTAGTAGTTTTGTAAAATTAAATATGTGGAACCCACTAGCAAATACTAAGAAGCTATATATTTATATTTTAATAAAGAAAATTGAAGCTAAGGGCGTTGCTCTTCCGACAAAAAATTGGATATTGAATTCGTTGCTGTTTACTGTCGGTTCAAAACAGTAAATATAACATTCCTTCAACCGGTGAACAAACAACAAATATTGTGTCAATTACGTTTGATTCGCGAATGCATCCAGTCGAGTCATTTGGTTATGATAGTTCGGTTATTGTGCTGAGATAAGTAATGAATTTTAGATGGAGACGCTGATGCGCACTCTCAAGCTGTCGGGGCACGTCGGGTTCGACAGCCTGCCAGACCAGCTGGTGAACAAGAGCGTGCAGAACGGCTTCGTGTTTAACATCCTGTGCATAGGTGAGTACAATGACTAATAATAATTGTTATAGTTGAGCTAATCATCGTCACACACCTACGTTATCTCTGTCATAGTTTGCGCACGACCTCGTTCATTTACTACTGTTAATGTAGGTTCATTAATTAAGTTGTACAGGAAAATGAATAGTTTGGCATGAGAACCATGCCACAAGGGGGATATATGAATAAACTGCTATAAACTGTGCAGGGGAGACTGGGCTGGGCAAGTCAACGCTGATGGACTCGCTGTTCAACACCAACTTTGAATCAGTGCCAAGTCCACACAACCTGCCCACGGTCAAGTTGAAGGCACACACTTATGAACTACAGGAGAGTAGTGTCAGATTGAAGGTATGTTAATTATTTTACATGTTATCTTTTTTGCATACATCTCTGGATAGGTCTTGGTCCTATGGAATGTGTTCAAGGAGTCAAAACCAATTTGTATAAGCCCCTTAGAGACTTTCTTGAATTTTGGTACCATCCAACGATTATCCCAGTATAGTTGTTGTTCTTATGTTTGTTCACAAATATATTCTCTAGTTTAAAAAAGAACTTTTCATGTGATCTTCTAAACAGCCATTATTCTATAATGCTAAGGCAAAAGACCTGAATACATCTAGAGAAGAAAAACAGACTGAACTCAGCTGTCTCTGAAGACATACCCAACATACTAAAATGTAATGACAGTCCAGTTGTGTGACATTTAATAGTGTTTCTTGGTTTACAGCTAACAATTTGTGACACCATTGGCTATGGTGATCAAGTGAACAAGGAGGACAGTTTTAAGGCCGTGGTGGACTACATAGATGCCCAGTTTGAGGCCTACCTGCAAGAGGAGCTCAAAATCAAGCGAGCACTGCCCACATACCATGACAGCAGGCTGCATGTCTGTCTGTACTTCATCTGTCCCACAGGTCAGTTTAAACTTGCTCTATACTAGGATATTGTGAGTAAAAATGCATTACTGCCAGTTTTTAGAGTCTTAAAAAGTGTAAAACCTCAAAGCATCTATTTTTCATGAATGATTTTGTCTTATTTTTTTTTAACTCTGACTGCAGAGATTATTAAATAATTTTAGTAATTGGATTTATTTTTTTGGTCTAACCCAAAGTTTAACATCAACTGCTCATCAATATTTGTTTTAAATACATCTGAACTTTATTGGAATTAATTTTCCTAATTAGAATTGAGAGTAAATATTTTATACTGTGTAGTACATAGCAAACAGTCAGTTACTGATAAAAATGTTTGGTTCGAGTAACATAAAAATGGTATTGAAGTGTCGGCATGGTCGGTCAGTGATTGTTAAATATTTGGTTGCACTTGCTAAGTGCATTTACTTTTCACATGTGAATTTACCGCTCAAAGTTTAAAAATATTAACTTGAAATTGTATTTTAATAAATCAATCTTTAGAAGAATATATTCTTAGTTTTAGCGACATCATTTATCCTGTAAAAACTTCATTATATTCAACTGTCAATAAACAATATGTTTACTTACTTAAATCCAAAAAATAAATCCAATCCGTGCGATTTTGATGTGGGTATGGATTCCCTTTATCCACACAGAATAAGTATTTGTATAGCTTACAGATAGCTGTTCTAGTAAACTCACCCATGATACAAGAGTTTCTACCAATTTTTTAGTGCGAGGAAACATTTAAAAAAAATACAAAGCAACTTTGCTTATGCTATTTAAATGTTTCTATGTTACTATATCACGACAAACTTTCACTACATATTGGTCTAGCGCAGGAGCAGCCGGCCCACTGGGTGACGTTTTTACGGGCTGTCCTTGACACGCGTACGATCACAGAACGTACAATTTATTCAGGGCGCGCGCGACACACTGTAGCTGCCCTCGAATACTCCGATCCCAATAGACCGGGTAACGGGACTTCTGTTGTTACAAATATACGAGATCGGATTTAATATTCTAGTTTATTTTTAACTATATTTAAGGAAAATAAAAAGGTTTTATTCCGACAGTTTTCCTTATTTTTTACTGATCTGCGAATCTCGCGCATGTGTCATGTTTATTCAAACCAGTTACAAAATAACTAGCACACGTACTTATCCCATATTAGCGACTCGCCCCAGCTTCGCACTGGTGTTAAGAATATTTGAAATTGTCGGTTTTTCTGGATTAAAATCAGCATGTATGGTATAATCACACTGGCTATCCACTGCGACTTCACTCACGTCTTGTTTACCGCTGCGCTCCGCGCCAACGGGTTATTGCGTGATGTTTTATAGCCTATTCCAAATGAAAGAATTTTGCATTCGGACCAGTAGTAGTTCCTGAGACTAGCGCATTCAACCCAACAAACTCTTCAGCAGAGCTTTATAATATCCACCAACCTCATTTATACGAGCAGACGCGTTAAGGAATATAGTTTTATAAATGTGAGGATAATTGTATCCACTGCATCAACCTGTTTAGTGTTTACCAAAACTCCGTGTGCATGCCCCAGATAACAGTGACAATGTATGCCTAGATAAAGGAAATGCTCGGAATTCCTCGCCACTGATTGTGTACCACACAAACCATTCGATTGTAAACAAGACAAGTGCAGTGTTGTCGCGCGTGCGTGATGCGGCCGCGTAACTCCCGCCTAATTGACGTCCGCTTGTCTTTCTCGATGTTAACTAAAGAGTACGCGCTTGTTGATTAGATGATTAACTTTGATTCATTAGATGACTTGATTTGCTCTTGACGATTCTTGTGTAAAAACTAGTCTAGGCATATATTGAGAAACTGTACAACATCACCTGATACGATCTTTATTTAATAATAATTTATTTATTGCATGGATAAATTTTGGATAAATAACTTTTATGGGATTTTTTGAAAGAGTTTTCCTGGAGTACAACCAATTTTTTTTTTTTCACATCTCACACACAACGCCCGCCCTCTAATCCCAAGCTAAGCAGAACTTGTGTTATGAGTACTAGACAACTGATAAACATACTTACATATTTCTAAATACACACATATTATAGATAAATTACACCCACACAGAACAAATGATTGTGCTCATCATACAAACATTTGATGGAACAAAGGTTTTGTCAGAATAATTCTAACACTCCCTCTGGCTCCACCTAGAGTGGGATAAGGTATCTTTTCTCCTCTGTCAAATCCATCCAAACTTTATATTATGTAAAAAATCTCTTTTAGCGATAAGACCACTCATTTGTTGGCTATACCAGTCAAAACTTTTGCTCAACGAATGGGGCAGCCTCAAATATAGTGCTAGCAAAATAGTTACGCGTCTATTTCAAATCTTCACAACCATCTCATTTAAACAGTTTTTATTTTCTCCCATATAACTTACTGTCATGTATTTGGTAGGGAAATGGCTTACAACCGACCTAGAAGGAGCGATGATAACGGCAGTCACCGCGTGTGTGGCCCGAGCGGGGCGCTGGGCGCTACGCTACGTTGCGCCATTTCTCGCCTTTGTCACAAATAGCAGTTGGGTTGCATTTCATTTAGACCGACACGGATAAACCATTACAATGCTTTGGTGACATTAAATTAAATCACGAACAGACTTGATAAAAACTAAACCGTGAAAGAGCAACTACTCTACTTTAGCTCATAATTGTAGCATATTGTACAATTCGCGTCGTTTAAGTTGAACCAAAATGGCGATGGACCTTCAAAGCGCATGTCAGATTTTCGGGTCTCAATCGAAATGCTGCACAGTGGAAGGCTGCGCGTAATCATAGCATCGGCGTCCATTTTAGTTCAATTTATTTGCCGCATACTATTACAAGGTACGTGACTCAAGATGAACGGTGGGACTTGGCCTGCGAAGAGACGTCGCAAAAACACTGTAGATCGGAACTGTCCGAGAAGACAGCCAGTTGTTTTATGATGCCTTTTGTTAAGAGTATGTTTCCCTTATTTGCAGGTCACGGGCTCAAGTCCATCGACTTGGTGTGCATGAAGAAGCTGGATACGAAAGTAAACATCATTCCCATCATCGCGAAGGCTGACACAATCTCAAAGACAGAGCTGCAGAAGTTCAAGGTATGCTAGTCAGGAGCTTAGTTTTATCCTCGTCTTGAGAGCGAAATAAAGAAAACATCCACGCTTAGTCAGATGTAGATAGAGACTAGACTAAAGCACTTTTGAGGACTTGAAAAGTGCGTAACCAATTCGTCATTAAGCGAAATTTTGTCATTAAATCCAACCATTTCTTAGTTGTATAACATAGAAATATAAATAAATAGATTTCTTACTAGGATTGTCGCTATAATATGCCATGAGGCACGTACGTGTTCAACACCTATGTGAAAAATAAAAGAAAAAAGTTGTTCTGTAAATTCTTCAAACTGTGTCACCTACCGGGGATTTAAGAATTAACTTATTATGCAGACCGTGTTTCCGATGATTCCCGTAGCGTCGCTAGATTTACATAGTTTTACTATGAATTTTTTACACGCCATGTCTCTTTTCTCTTTCCAACAAGATTTTAAGGACATTGTCTGTAATCAATGAAAACCGCCATTGTCAACTCCATTGTTCATCATTACTGTTAAGCACCAAGAGGACACCGGTGTCCGCTACCTATTGTATTTCTATTGTGTCTCTAATTAAGGTATTCAAAAGGTTATCTTATTTGGCATCTCTGTATTTATTTATGGACAGTAACATACATAGAAGCTTCACTTGTATACTTATTAGATTACTATGTAATCCATGTCCGATTCCGAGTGAGTCATGTGAACTTACAATGTACGATGACTCAGTTTGGTCATAAATTACTCTTACAATACATACTGGTTATATATTGCTATTACAATGCCTGACTTGTATTGGTCATAACTTTCGCTGCGATATGTAAATAAATAAGAGCTAAAATAAATACTTTAATTTCTGAAGTTGTGTTAGTAGCTAATATCGCAATACATAGTTTACTTACAGTACATTTGCAAGTATAATCAACATCTACTTCCCGTTTTTGACTTTCACTATATTGCTGGATTCTTCTGTTTTCAATACACAAACAAAAATGTCTTTTATAAGTGATATTCTTTCACCTGATGTGCCAGTGGTGAGGCCGCGCGTGATAAAAAGCCCTTCAAATGTGTTACGTACCATAGTACTACGTAGAAAATGTAGAATTTGTAATAATGCACTTAAATATGACCACTCTTTGCACAATCGTCAAAGTAAGTAATTATTTATTGCAAAAAATCCTGTAATTAATATAAGTGATGATGATACACCAAAATTGATCATAATAATATTCAAAACATTAAGTTTCATTAACTCTTAAATACTTGTAAACAATTGTACTTAATCTACAAGTTTAAACTGCAAGTCAACATTTCTATTGCTAGAGAAGAAAAATTATTTTCTAGTAATTTGAAAGAAAACCAGCTCAAAGTTCTCCAAAAAGCAAGACCTAATTTATTTCCCTTTCGACTTCAGTCCAAAATAATGCAAGAGCTGCAAGCGAACTCGGTGGAGATCTACCAGTTCCCGGTGGACGACGAGTCGGTGACGGAGGTGAACAGCGTGATGAATTCGCACATCCCCTTCGCTGTGGTGGGCTCCACCGACTTCGTGAAGATCGGCAACAAGACGGTGCGCGCCAGGCAGTACCCCTGGGGCACTGTGCAAGGTATGTACGAGCTTTATACTCTCCACATCATAGTTATACACTGTTGAACAAAGCTTTCTTGTGTAGACCAAGAATAGCTAAATAATGTAAATTGACATGTTGAAAGAACTCCACATTTTAATTATAGTTGTGGCACTTAGACCTGCAAAATCAAATTTGATAGCTCTTGATGACAAGCAAAATTTCCTTTAATATTTCTATTTTGGCGGATATTGATTTGTTTAGTAGAAACCGATAAATTTAAGTTCAAGTAACTAAATAAAAATAAATGGAACTTTAAGTCGCCTACAAATATTGGCTGCAAAGTGCCGCACTACTTGGTTATTACATAATTATGAATAAATGCGCGCGGCGGCAGTGCTGCAGTCGCGGTACCGTTGCGCGTTACTTTGCGGCTAATTTGAAGGCGCCCTAAGTGTACCTATCTATACATTGTAAAATTTACGAGTAATTGTTGCATTTCAGTGGAGAACGAGTCGCACTGCGACTTCGTGAAGCTGCGCGAGATGCTGATCCGCACCAACATGGAGGACCTCCGCGAGAAGACGCACGCGCGCCACTACGAGCTCTACCGCCGCCGCCGCCTGCAGCAGATGGGCTTCACCGATGTCGATGCTGACAACAAGCCGGTATGTCTACAATCTTGTCATAAAACTTTGTTTAAATGGCCCCATCTGTTAGGAAGCGACGTACTTAATACACTGGGCTCCTCTTTATTGTCTATCGAGGTCACATCTAGGTGTCACTTAACATGCATAGCATATTCAGCCTTTTTAATGTTCTTACTGTTGGAACTCAAGCCTCCTCTTGAGGAGAAGGAATGGGCCGTAACCCACCAGGCGGGCCTAGTTTGGGAAGGTGAATGTCACGTGTCTTCGAATTTTTTGGTTCTAGGTCATGCCGTTTTCCTTCACCGTTTTAAGAGCAGTTGTGATGAAATAAATTACACAAACTAATGCGCTTGGCTGGGTTTGAACCCGCATCTATCACTCGTACCATTACCACTCGTCCAGCACAGCTCTCCTAACAAGGTGTAGCTTATTTGGTATGAAATGGATAGTAGATTATGCTCAATTATTCGTCAATTATGGATTATTAGCAACATCTTAATTTACAAAATTAAGATACTTATTAAAAAATCAGGGCTAATCATGGTTTTTTTTTACAATGTGAATTCCTATTGTTGAACTTTGCATTCATCAGGTAAAGTATGTGATCTCATTCTTTCCCTTTTTGATTGCAGGTGTCGTTCCAACAAACGTTCGAGCAGAAGCGCAGCGCGCACCTGGCGGAGCTGCAGCAGAAGGAGGACGAGATGCGCCAGATGTTCGTGCAGCGCGTCAAGGAGAAGGAGGCCGAGCTCAAGGAGGCCGAGAAAGAGGTCCATCTCTAGTTTTATCATTATACTTTTTTATATATATATTTAAATAAACTAGTGCTTGACTGCAATCCCACCTGATACTGCTAATAGAACGATCACAGCTGGACAACTGCCTGCAGCCGCGGCATAACTACAGGAGCTATATCTTAACTACAAGAGCCCTTATCATTATGGTCATTTGGACATACAGTATACGGCTTATAAATGAACCAAAATGGCGATCAACTTTCAAAGCGCAGTAAAAGATTTTCGGGTCTCAATTAAAGTGCGGCACAACGGGGTCTGCGCGTAACCATAGCAACGACAGCCAATTTAGTTCAACTTATTTTCCGCGTACAGAGCAAGTATAAGTAACAGCCATGCTCAGATCACTAGCCTTTATTATGGTGTTGATATTATTGTTGGTAAAAATATAATGACAACTATGCATAGTCAATACAGGTATTCCTTTTATGTAATTTCGCAATAGGATTAGACATCTAAACAAATCTTGTTTGCTGTCTGTTCAACCGATTTTGACCTTTATTACGTTGGTGGCATGCCAAATGGCGGCTGCAGTAGTAGTTGATATTGATATCATTTTTTTATTTTTAACGCCATTATGCCTTATGTCTACGGAATAGAAGTCAAAATCGGTTGAATGGACTGTAAAAAGGATCTTGTTGCAAATGGAGTACGTGGCAAATAAGCTAAATTAAAATGACCGTCGATGCTATGGTTACGCGCAGCCCCTGCTGTGCTGCACTTTGATTGAGACGCGAAAATCTGTTACTGCGCATTGAAGATCGATCGTCATTTTGGTTCAACTTTATGCCGCGTATTGTATTGTAAGCTATTGCTATCCCTATTTTTATCCGACTGCCCAGGAAGGGTTATGTTTTATTACTAAATTTTGTTGTAATGCATATTTTTTTTTTTTTATGTACTTACATCATCAAAACTTTGTTTCCAGCTACACGCAAAATTCGACAAATTGAAAAAAGACCACACGGACGAGAAAAAGCGCTTGGAAGAGCTGCGCAAGAAGATCGAGGACGACGCCATCGAGTTCAACCGCCGCAAGCAGCAGTCGGCGCAGGCGCACCACACGCTCACGCTCGGCAAGAGCAAGAAGAAGTAACGCCGCCTGCGCCGCGCTACCTACACACTCGGGGAACTATAGTTCAGCAGGTTGACACGATACGTTAATTTTCATTCAATTTATTACGACTGATCAATATATTTTTCTCTCTCTCATTGCTTAACCTTATACCATTATTTGGGATCGGCTCTCTTTATCTTGTTTCGTCAGACCTTTCTGTGCTAGGCTGTCCACAGCTCTCAGAATATCATCTTCAACAGTCCAGCGTTTGATGGTCTCATATTCATAATAGTAGTCTATAACACCTACTCGGTATTGACTTTCGCTTATATGAAAGAGTATAATAAGCGAAAGTTGAACCCGAATTTACTGAAAATTAATATACAATAAGGTCAATTTGCTAAGCAATATTGTTCTCTGACTCTACACTTCATATTACAGTAATATTGTCAAGATAATCAGTTTTTAATCAGACTATATCAGTAGCTGTAACGGATCGTCTTTTAAGTAGTGTGCTCTGTACTAATTGTGTGACTGAAGTGAAATTTTTTACATTTTATCACGTGAAATGTACATTTACATAACTCAATACTCATAAGTTCCCACATGACATTGCTACAGTTATATTTAAGATCTAGCTTGCAGTGTTTGCTAACGTCGCAGTTGCATATCGTGTGGTTGTAGGAACTATCATAATATTTAAAGTTGATATCGTACGGAAATCACTCAGAGATCACTTTGACATAGGTTTTATTTACGCACACATGTTAATCTCCTCTTTTTATTTATAATTTTTATTCAATACTTAATCTATGTAAAGTTAAATAAGTACTATAAATAATGACTATGTAATTTATATCTCATGAGCAAATTGACATGTAATGTAGACAAGTAACAGCTGCTTGCTGTGATCAGGATAATTACATATGTGTGGGTTTTAAATACTTGTACAAAAATCTGTTTCTAATATAAATTAAATAATAACCGCTAAATGCCTAAATCATGAACGACTGCACTGATAGACTTACCATACGGTTTTGTTGAAATCTCAGTCCACGCGTAACCGCAGACGATGTAATCATCCGTAGTTTTATTGTAATAAGTAAGATATATTTAAGTTTAATTGGCCAAATGATCTAATCAACTAGCAAGTGACTTTACCAAAATGTATTAAATGAGATACTAATAACTTTTATTTACAAGTCGTAGGTGTACTAGTGAGGGGTACTCGAATATGGCGACTGTTTGTTTGCTGCGCTTTATAACAGCCGATGAGGAATCATTTTCCTAACTTGCGTCTTTGACTTGATCTTTATTTGTTGTATGATTGATCATTCAATTTTTTTAATAATGAATGAACGTGTATTTTATATTTTCTTCGTAGAGTACTGACGCAACATATTCGAGTATTCAAATACGCGTAATGTTTAGTTTTTATATAATAATAATAAACATAGTTATGTTTATAGAGTTTATTATGTGCGGACGTAACATCGCGTGTAATAAATTGCCTATTTACCGTAGAATAAGACATAGCTAGAGACGTAATAAATTATATTTACTTACTGCCTGCAAACTATTCGCACGCACTTGATGACACTTAGATTCAACATTGGTCCGTACTGTGCTGAATCACTTGAGAGGAAGCTGCAGATATAAAGTTAATACAAATATCGAGAACCATGCTTCCAGAACGCTACACTTTTAAATAGTATAATTGATATCATAGTTCTCTAAGTGGTCGATTATGGAGACGCGGCGCGTCGGGCGGTCCGTCGTATATTGCCAGCTGTTTGTGTTTGCGCGAGCGATGACGCGGCCCGCTGCTGCAATGTACGACGATACGCACAACGCGCCGCGTCTCCGTAAACACGGCCTAAGTTCACATGTAAACTATACCGTAAGCGTGTTTCAAACAGGCAAATATATAAAATGAACTATTCTCATGGCATTTATTCAGTCATTCCTACTTTTAAATTAATTTTATACTTAATTTTGAATTATTTTGTATTACCTGATTGGGGTATTTAATAAAATACAGTTTAAAATCGTAATTTACTTTTATTTTACAATTAATGTACCTGAATTAATAATTCGAGATAATTAAAATCCATCGAGTTTTTAAGTGACCTTTTTGTATCTAAAATGTCCTACAAAAAGTGAAGGTTGCAATGGATTTTGAGCTTTATTTGTAACAGATAGTTTTTTTTTGGTCTAAAATGTTGAAAATTATCTCAAATTATTAAATACAAACAAACAGAAGTGGTGATGGTCGCCTAATCACACCGGCGGCTACTGCGTCACTTCCGTGCTCGGAAGTGATGAAGCTCAAGTGATGTCTGACAAGCGACCTGACTCATCTAGTCGAATTGATAATGTAATGTTGCTGTTTAAGAGGGCCGACACTGCGGCAAGCGGACGGCTGCCTGTCGCTGTGTCGTGCGTTCGGGTCTCTGGTGCCGTAACCGAATTATTACCTATTCAGTGTCGCTAGTTCAACTTAAACGGTGTGTATGTAGTCGTGTTGATGGGGAACTTGATATTTATTACGTAGTAAAACTGCCCGCGCGGGTCCCCGCTACGGAGTACTTTTGTATGAGACCGCGCTGACCCCCGTTTTACGCAGTTTCGGCCCTGATACTTGAAGTCTGATACCTTCGCAACAGCAACATTAAACAATACAATCATAAAACCTAAATAATGACTAGAATCAAGTGGACCGACTTATAACTATACGAACCTTATACTTGAATTTGGATTCCGAATTTTCTATTTATCGCCACCACCACTTGATTATATGATTCAAGTGGTGATGTTGATAAATGGAAAATCTGTCGATAGTTGAGTGGTTAATATGTATGATGTATGTGATTATAGTATGATGCAAGTTGATGTATCTCATTTCTTTAAATGAAGTCGGTTAAAAAGTATGGGTTGCTATAGAAATTGAATTTGGTTCTGTATGGTGTTGGGCTTGTTCTAACTGTCTCGAATTCTGAATACAAATATAATTATGTACTTAGTAATATCAATTTAGACCATAGAATTACTTACTTGGAAAACAATGTGACATGATCACGCAATCTTGTTCAGTCCTCCACACTTCTATCGAGTTCAAAATCTTTCATAATATATTACATTCAATTTTTAAACTCCCTTAAACACACCCTTATTTGTTACGCAGACTTCTTAAGTAAACGTCCACAGTTTTCAGTTCATTTCACACATCGACTTTTCTGAACTATTCAGCCTCTAGGAACCTAACAAAAGTCCAAAATTCCTATTAAAAACTGTCTATCATTCAAGATATGAAAAACTGGGGCATTTTGTTTGGCCCTCTTAATGGACTAGACCAGAAGGACGCAGCCACTCTTAAATTACGTGTCCGACAGTGGCGCAACAGCATAACCAGCCTTATAATGTTTCCACGGCTGGGCTGGGACTCCTAGGCAACTGTGACTCAGGCCTCATCTCTAGGAGAGGGAATGGACCGTAATCGAACACGCGGGCTCAGTGCGAATTGTTAGATGTCACACATATCTAATTTCTAGTACATGCCGGTTTCCTCAATATTTTCCTTCACCGTTTTGGGTGATGAAATAAATTATACAAAATATGTGCCTGACTGGCTTTGACCTACAACCGTATGACCAAACCATGAACAAGTTTTGAACATCCCCTGTCGCTCCGTACCCTGGCCTAAACAGGGCTGGACTCTCAAGTCACCACCTTTAAAAGGAATCACCACTGTTCCTTTTAACGGTGGTTATCCACGAGGACATTGCGGACTGGCGGACTCGGGCGGGCCCGACCGAGTTTGGAGCCCTCTAGGCTGCGGTAAGTGGGTAAGCCCAGTGGATAAGTCGTTACCTCCACGCAGCAATCCATAGCGATTCCTTACGTCGAGATCACCTGGCTATAAAAAGTCAAACTCCATGGTGATACACTTGCTCGTGGAGCTTCATTCGCTTTGGAACATGTGCATCAATCGCGACCCTAAATCTTTACCAGTTTTTGTAATTGATTGTTGCTGAGATGAAGTTTAGTTTTAGTACCTACCTATGAGAATTAATTAGCCTTCATGGGTCCATCAAGTAACAATCCATCGCTTGTTATCTCACTTATACATATAGAAGCTGAATAGTTTATAAGTTCACAATACTCTACAAACGTCATACACGAGTTATTACACAAGTGAGATGGTAAACGGCCTGGGCAGTTCGTAGCACATGGGCTTGTACATCTTGTTGTAGTACGTGTAGCGGCGCTTGTGTGGCGTCACCGAGCTGCGCACCGGCACCACCACGCGCGTCGGCGCCTGCGCAGATACAGCGGCCATCTTGCGACACTGGAGACAAGGGCGGGAAGGGAGTATAAAGACGAGATACACTGATCGGACTTTGTCTAGACAAAGACACCCTATCTAGATAGGGCTTCAGTTTCTGCAAGTGGCACCTCTCACGTTAAAGTCAGAAATCACAATCATTCTAGGTGAACACAGACCAAAGATAAAAGTACCGGTAAGAAAAGTTCTTGCCCGTAGATGTGTGCCAAATTTTATCAAAATCCAGTCATCCGTCGAGACATGAAAAGTTACCAGACAGACAATTGCTTTCACATTTATAATAGGTATCTTTAAGATGAACTCTCAACTGAATAAGTTTCTTTTCTCCTATTCCTTTATGTAAAATGCGAACTAAGCAAAGCTAATGCAAAGTATGCGTTCTGTAAATCAAATCGGGTTCAGAGTTGAAACCTCTACATTTCGATTAGTTAGTTTTGCCTGATAGGTAGGAAACTATTTAAATTAGGTCTGTCCATCTAGAATATCTCAGTAGCTGCCGAGTGTTTGGGTTAGTGGCCCATGGATGGCAATACGCGCTTTTTATTAAATTGGGTGCGGTCTACTATTGGTAAAAAATTTGCCTGCCAATGTTTTTGAAATTTAACATGTATGACATTTACTTATTATATTCTTGTTAAAACCATATAGTGTCTTAAGGCAAATAGTAGTCGCTAATTTTATTGCTCTTCGAGGCCTTTTATCTGTTTTAGTTACATGGGTTTCGAACCCTTGCCAGTCCCTTACGTCTCTGTAGCCGTTGGCTGCGCTTACTGGGTACTAATTACAAGACGAGCCATAACCATTACTGGTAAGTGCAAGCTTAATGTGATTCTCAAATATCCTACTGCTACTTACGAAGCACTACTATTACCGTGTCTATAGGATGCTGCGCAAGGTGACGCAGTGAGCAGATGAATGTGCACAAATAAAACAACTACATTATTGAATATCAAAAGTTTATTATCAACCATACATAATAAAACGTTGGCACAGTATTGCGGATAGGTAGGTCGGCAGTAACATGTATATCACCTGTGTATAAGTATAATGGTAAGCTCTGATTATTATAATATCATTCAAAGTTCTCACAAGCCTAAATACTACACTAATAATGTCAATAGGACTAATCAAAGGTTTTGTAATTTATTGCTGTGATATTAATTAACTTATTGGATTGTTCGAGCAGGGCAATATTCTACCGTATATGCTTTTGAACCCTCTACAAAACTTGAATTTACACAATCTCTTTTCCCTATTATTCAGGTAAACATTGCTTTAGCCTTTCTGTAAATAACAGCTTTGTCTCTCGCTCAATATGGACCATCAATTTATTATTGTCGATATGCCATGTCTCATACATTAACATTCGTTTATCACAACTGAGCTACAACCAGCTTTTCGTTAGTTTGGATCAATCACTTAATACAGCATATCTTGGAAGACTATTGACTCCTGAAAACTTAGCTAATGTTCTAATTTTAAAGTCCTCACGCTGCGGTCTCATGAGGAATGAACACCAATACAATTTCACGAATCCAATCTAAGTAAGATTTGAAACATTCTTCCGAATATCATTAGAAGTTTTCCCTAATATTAATTCTAGACTAATAAGGAAAAAGCGAAATTTTAAATAGTTAAATTGAACGATTACTATGTCAGTATTGATATCCTCTAAGACTATCGCTATCCTCGTACAGCTATGATTATGAACACAGTGTTCCATGTTTAGTGTCGGCGGACTCGAGTAGTGTCTATCTAGTGCTTGTATATCTATCATCAGTGCAAAAATATCTTCTATCGATTCATATGAAAATATATACCTTGTGTGGGTTAAACAACATTCTTTGTACCGTGGAGGTCGCGTGAGCGTGAGGCCACAATTGATTGTCACTACCCTAACTATATCGACTACCGTGCTTCTCTGAACCCAAACAATGAAGTATCAAGACATTTAAAATAAAATAAAAATAAAAATTCAAAATCAAATTCTACAATAATCATTAACTTTATTGTCAAATGAAAGAAATGCGAAAAGAGACGAGATAAACAATTAATGGGGTGTGGTCCGGATGAGCACCGCCAACGAGACGTTGAATAGCTTATTAATTATAGAGTAACTTTTAAGTTAGGAATCTATACTTTTTCATAGATATATAATATCTATAGCTTTACTGAAAATATTTTTGGAAATGTGTTGGTCATAGTGTTAGTAACAGATAGACTATTCAACTAAATTATTGGTGGTTATTTGGACCACATAGCCCTTGTCTTTTAAAAATTACATCACACATAAAGTAAAATAATAGAAAATAAAACTAAAATAATTTTCAGAAATAATAAAGATTCAAAACACAATTAATAACTAACAAAATTAATCATTGCAATTGGAAATTATCCTTAATCTAAATCGTAGCATATCATTATAATTACAATAACAAATTCATTATGACTAGTTCTCCCGTACAGATGGAGTGCATGAATGTGTGAATTAAATTAGAGCGACTACTTACTGCTAGGAGATGATAAGGATGAGATTGCTCCGTTCAGAGATCTAAATAATGCTTACGAGTTACCGAAACTAATTGAACTTTAATACCGATGCCTTAGTTAAGTGTCAAACTTTAAAACTAGTGGAATGAAGAGTAGCCGCGTGCACGCATTATCTAGGGGGCACCTCCCGCGGGGGGGGACTTCTGTATTTGGCTTTGATGTGCAAGAAAGGTTTCTTGGAGGAGGTGTCGTCGGCGATGGTGGCCGCCAGCGACAGGCGGATGCTCTCCTCGATGGCGGCCTGCGTCATCGCTCCGTTCACAGAAATGCTTTTATTCAGCGGTTTGAAGTCGACAGGAGTGGCCAGACTCATGCTTCTGGTCTTCTTAGCATAGCCGTTGGTGCCGTTAAAGGTCTTTTTGGGCTCATTGACGGGTGTGGAGGCGAGGCTCTGGCTGCGCGTCTTCCTGGCTGCGCTGTCGGTGGGGGTGGTGGCCGCGCTGCTGCTCCTGTTCTTCTTCACCTGGTTGAGTCTGTCGGTGCCGCAAAATGTCCGCTTGTCGTCCTTCTGCACGTGCGCCAGACTCATGCTGCGTGACTTCTTAGGTGTGTTGGTCAAAGTATTGGAGGTGAGTGATTTCCTGTGATCTGCGGGAGGCGTCCTAACAGATCTACCAATCGGCGTGTTGGGCGTGCTGAAGCTGGAGGGAGCAGACTGCTTCCTGCTGCGCGGGGTGGCGGGGGAGGGGGGCGAGCGCCCGTCCACCGAGTCCGCTCGCAGGGGGAGGGTTAAAGCGGACCTCAAACTCCTGGCGGAGGTCGGTTTGACGGGCGTGGAGGTGCGGCGTGCGTCGGGGAGGGGGGAGCTCTTGCCACTGCTGGCTTTAGAGGAGGCGCGCGTAGAGCGGCCGCTGCGGAGCTCGACCGGGGAGGTCTTGCCGCTGAGAGAGGAAGCTTTGCTATCGACTGGTGAGGTGGTGCCGGCGACTGAGGGTTCCTTGGTGAGGGAGGCGCGGCTGCTGGCGGAGGAGAGCGGTGCGGCAGGCGGCGGGGAGGGGGGCAGGGGCACGGGCAGCACGTCGCGCCGCCCCTGCGTGACCAGGCGCACCTGGCACGGCTCGTGGCGCGACAGGAAGTGCTCCAGCGTGTCCCAGCCGCCACCGACACGCACCATCATGTGGCGACCCTTCAGCAACTGAAAAATGGAGATAAAGATAAGTCAAGCAGTCAACACAATTAACTATTTAAAGGTATCTAAATCAATCTGCCTTATATGTTCTTCTGGTCGGTGGCCACTCTATTCTAAATTCTAATGCAGCTGCATGCCAGTATTTTACATGATACTATAGATCTGAGCCATACCATCCAGTCACTGAAAAACATGATACCCATTGGTGAAACTACACTACCCATAACGACTAGCGACTGTCATCATGCTTCCCGAGGAAAAGTCTATAGACCTTAGAGTCTATTTTAGCGAGCAGTGCGGAGCATAGAAGATAGAACCATGCGGTTGGAGACATAGTTCACTAAAGGTAAGTATTAAAGTTGGTATGTGGAACAGAGTGTAAAGTCCCGCAAACCCCCATTGAAAAGGGGGAATCCTCCGACCATACGGTGTTATGTCTGGTCCGGGTGACTGCCCGATAGTTGATTTTGGACTGTTATAATGTTCTAATTGTGTTGCTGGATTTTGTATTTTTGATTTCTATAGGACGACATGGATATAAAAATAAAAACCAATAAAAATATCTTCGACAAATAGTTCAGTGTCAACATACCCTGATGAAGACATTCCTGCCGGCGATGTTGTAGCGGCCCTCGCCGACCTTCTTGACCTTCAGCAGCTTGGAGCACTTGCCGGAGCTGCAGCTGCAGCCGCGCTCCATCAGCCGGGTCACCAACTGCACCTGGACATTGCAAACGAATACGATTTATGACTTGATACTCCTCCTTCACATAAAAAACTACTAATAAACACGCAAAATAAAGTGATAGCTAGCTTCTGGTTTTTAGTTACTGTCCATATAGAAGACGAAGCTTGAGAATAACTCATCTGCAAATTGTGGAGTAGAAAATTTTAAAGACTATAAAACTAGTTAGAAGTTGGATATGATCATTAAGTCCAACCTTTAAGCGGAACGATAATCTTCGAGAGTATTTCCACCTGCAAGCTTGCATGCCAGATTAATTACAATGAGTGGCATGAAGCAGTAATTGATCACAATATACGTCGGTGTTTGTAAACATCGCCTAAGAAGACTTCAAGAGTGTACGCACCCTCTTATCAAGTTCGTTGGTGGGTTTGAGCGGCACATCGGAGTCTGTGCTGGCGACGGTTCCCTCTGACTTGGTGCTCTCCGCGTCTGCGTTGTCCACCGCTAGTTGTGCTGGAAAAAAATATTAAGTAATGAAAACCATATAGTAACCACAAAAGGCCGACAATCCACGGCGCACATAAGTGAATAATGACATGGCAATACGGAAATGTTACTTACAGTCATTGGGTTCTGGAGTTTTAGATGGTACTTCCGTGGACGACCTGTTGAAAAACAAAGATTTCCTTTATAAGCCAACTGAAATGTTGAACCCGACTGCGGTGGTAAAAAGGCTGAAGAGAAACCACCGATTGCAAATGGAAGAGAGAGAAAAAATAACGTTTCAATTTCAAGACACAAGATCAGTAATATTTAACAGTAATAACTAACTTTTCATTTCGAGGTGGCGGAGAGCAGTCTCTGAACTGCCACGCGGTCGCTGACATGGCGGAGTCAAGTCCTGAATCCCGTTCTTCCAGCGCGATCTCTTTCTCCAGCTGCACCAACCCTGGGGGCTCCACGTTGAACTTGGTGGCGAGGCGCGCCACCTCCAACAGGCACAGAATGACCTGCCGCGGCTGGTTGTGCAGCACTGAGGTACCAGGGATGTATAAGTTAACAGGAGACGCTCAAAATATAGCTTGATAATATAGAATAGTTGAATGGGATGACCTGCTGCGACTGATTGTAAAAGAAACAATGTACCAAGGATTTATAAGTAAAGAGACTTATTTCAAATATCCCTTTGCTTATCGAGTTGTTTGAGACATAAACAAATAGATAGTCGACTCTTCTACACGTGACCTGGACTTTTTTTTTTTGGCCAAAGAATCAGCATCAGAATTTTTGATGTCCAGTGAATATTATCACTACCCGCATTTGTAGATACTATCTTTTCAGTTTGTATAAAATACCGATTAAGCTATTTATATATTGCATAATTAGTATCTGTAAGTATGTAAATTATACGTTTTTGTTGTTTTTCTCACCAAGATCATCGCTTTCGAAGAGCAAGTTCTCGTGCACGCCAAGTTCCCTGCAGAAAGTGATGAAGTTCTCCGTGTTGTCGCGCGAGAAGAAGCTGCGCCGAGCGGCGCGCTGCCAGCAGCGCCCGCGGATCTGGGGCACCGGCTGCGGACAGCACATCATTAGTCATTCGATATAGAAGATTAGGTATAGAACAACCGAATTTTATGTGGCATATCTATGTGTTCTGCCAATGAAAGAAATTACAAGCAGTGATACAATTTTGATACAAGTGCAGAAAGTTTGTCATTGCGACCAAGGCGGAGTTCGCACAAGTCGTAGGCGAGTGTGTTATGGAGCCAAGGGCTGCTGTGACAAATTTGTACGCGTATCAAACAAGGTTTTCCAATACACGACTCGTGGGCCTGATACGATAAATGTAATAAAGTTGTGACGGTGGCGAGCAGGTGCACTTTTCTACACTAGTGAGGAAAACCGTCCAATGCGTGCCTAAAAGCAGTGGGATAAGAGCGGGTTTTCGAATAAGTATATTGGAAAATTAATTTTAACATGACTGTTCAATCTGTAGATAGTAAAAGGTAAGATGAATTTTTAGATCCTCAGAATTCTGGAAGTATGACTTGTAATAGGTGTAAACGAAGCTCTAACAGATAATCAAAAGTCTAACGTTACACTTACAGTACCACGATACGATAACTAGTTAATTCAATTGTTGTTGCAAAAATTTTATGCTATGGTATTTCAATGTATACTCACGCCTACTATGAGTCCCTGGTCCAGCGCCTCCCGCGCCCGGTCGTGGATGACGGCGGCCAGCTGGCACAACTCCGCGCCATTGTCCAGCACGTCCAAGAAATTATCACCCGACAAATATGTTATTCCTGGGAACAAAAACATAAAGAAATTTAGGAGACTGTGAGCAAGCATTGCATGACTTGATTCCGCCATCAACTTTGTACCATCCGGACAACCCGACATACGGCAAATATCGACACTTTTTTGTTGAAACTTCTACGGTCCGGACTCAAGGTTTCTTCTCGTCGTTTATGGGTACCGTGTACATCGAAGGACTAGAACTATTTGCCTGCTGCGGTCTTCCCATCCGATTATAATTTAGGTGTCTTCAAGATTAGAGTGAAAATTAGGCTCGTAATAAACTAGTGCGCCTCACTATCAACGATTGCATCCTTGTTACCATCAGGTGGGAACGCAGTCAAGCACAAATTTATATCAATTAAAAAAAATAGGTTTGGCTCGGCTGTGTATAAAGTTCAAGATGGATACTCTTGAGTATCTGAATCTGTTCTGAAGTTGTGGCAAATGGATGGGCAGCAAGCCGTTACTAATAGGGCCGACTAAATAAATAAAGGCATTAGTTAGATCACCTATTGCCTTTTTCGGAAAAGCCTGCGATAGCTTAGTAGAGCGAGCGATAACTTGCACTGAGTTAAGTTCGCTATAAGAGATAAGTGCAATCTCGTCATTTAGTTAAGTTACAACTTAATTCTTGCACAACTCGTTAAGTAAAACGTAATGTATAATGTAAACGATTGACATACATCTTACTTCTATGGAAGATACCGTAAAACATAGTCGTGTCGTTTGGCCTGCGATGTGCCCAGTACAGGCTGGACAATCAAAACATTGCAGTTGACATTTTACTGACTTTAAGTTATCTTTAAAACATCATCAGTAAGTCTTCGGTGGATTTCAATTGCTTGTCTGTCAAAATTCAGCAAAGCTTTTTTTTTTTTTTTTTTTTATTATTGGTAGGTTCGCGCTTGACCGCTAGCTCACCTGATGGAAAGTGACGATACGGTCGACGATGGATCGCGCTTACCTAGAAGAAACCTATTCACTCTTGACTTAAAGATTCCCGGGTTGTAGCCATCAGGAAACACAGACTCCGGTAGGGAATTCCACTCCTTAGCTGTACGCATAATAAAAGTGTTCCCAAAACGCTTTGTGCGTATAGGTGGGATGTCCACCATGTACCGGTGGCGCAACGCCGTACGTCTGGTAGTCCGATGATGGAACGGGCTAGGCGGAATTAGGCTATGCAATTCCGACGCACACTCCCCGAAATGTAACCGGTAGAAAACCGACAGGCTAGCAACTCGACGTCGATGCTCAAGACTTTGAAGCCTCGACTCGACGAGTGCATCATTGCCAATGATCCTCCTGGCTCGCTTCACAATAGTCTCAAGCGCATCAAGCTGGTATCGGGCAGATCCGTCCCAAAGATGAGAGCAGTACTCCATACACGATCGCACTTGCGCTTGATAGTTTGAGCAGCTGATCCGGCGTGAAGTACCGTCTGACCTTTGCGAGGATTCCAAGCTTTTTTGCAGCCAGTTGAGCCTTTGCTTCGATGTATGGCCCAAAGTTGAGAGTAGATGTCAACGTTACACCAAGAAGATCAAGATGGTCGGATATCGGCACGGTTACACCCCGGAAAGTTGGAGCAGGGCTGAATTGACTCCTTTTAGCGGAAAATAGACACGCCTGGGTTTTAGCAGCGTTGAACCTGACCAAATTGGCATCGCCCCATTCCGAGACAGCCTCCAAGGACAAGCTCAACCGCTCAACCATAGCCTCTCGAAGAGACCGGATCTGGGACCCACTAGCTCGTGCACTGGATATGTAACTCTCAGCAACAGTGCTATCGTCTGCATACCCAAAAGTACCGGGTTTAAGCAGATCGTTTATATGCAGCAAGAACAAAGTTGCCGAGAGCACTGACCCCTGAGGGACCCCGGCATTAATGGTCATTTGACCAGACGAGCAACCATCGATGACCACTCGGATGGACCGGTCCCTCAGGAAGTCTGCGATCCAAGCACACAATCCAGCAGGTATACCGAAAGAAGGAAGCTTACTAATCAGGCTTTTACTAAAGCTATCAATAAGACACTAAATAGTCAATTGAAATTCAAACAGCTCATGTTAAATGCATTTCGTTCGTACCGTTGTGACATTGGAGGGGCTCGTCAACTAAGTAGTCGGGCTCGGGGTGTAATACAGCTAGTTTACGAGCTTGTGACTAAGCCGCATGTCTACCTAGGCTTCATTGGCTGCCGCGCCTGCAGACAAAGGAAAACTATTTGCGCAATACTTCGACAGTTCAAAACTACGAGCGTTAATCCTCCCCTCCTCTTCCTCGTAGTTGTAAATGTTTAAACGTCTATTCCTCAATTTTGAGGGTCCCTGCTCCTCCCTGCTTCATTACTTTGTCTTGTATGATATTCCTCCATCTCAGTATTAATAGTTACACACGTAGGTAAGAATAACCATAGCATGGCTCCTTGGAACCATTTCTCCTTACTGCACAGTTTTTTATTTGCAAGTTTTCTCTGATCTATACAAAACTCACGTAAGCATCCGAGAAGAAGTTCTCGCACACACGTAAACAAAAAAAATGCACTAACGGCAATTATAGCCGACCCGTTACTGATTTATTACTGACGGACGACTTTTTACCGATCTGGCATTTTCATACTTGTAGCATTTCTGCAGGCCGCGGAACGTGCTATGCGCGTGCGCACCGGCCACTGCGCACGTAAACTTTGTGATTTAGATCTAGAAATACGTGAAACAGCGAATAATGTGAAATTACAAAGTCGTGAGTAATTAATTAAAACTTTGAATGATGTGCGTAATCCAAGAAATAGCTGCGAAAGAGTGTAGGAAAAGTATTCACAGATTAAATTAGTCGACTGGAAAGGCAAGACTAAATAATGATCGTATTCGGTACGCTTGAACGTAATGACTAAGAAAAGCGGTAAATTCACAGCAAAATAGCCGCGCCATATTTGCAAATAGTTATATTGAGTGTGCCATTCCAACAATAATTACGAACCTCCTAACCGGGACGGTGAACTTTCACGACGGACACAAGGCAGGGATCGAAACCGATCGCATTCTCATGACCCTATCGCTGCAGATCTTGCCGACCGCCGCGGTTCTGTGCTGCCCTGGTACCACGGGGGCTTATTAATCGAGAACCTTTGGCCTTATGGCACTGCTTGTAGTGCTTGTAGATTTAATATCGAGGCCGATAATACCGACTGGCGTATGGAGGTGGATAAATAGTGGGTATTGCTGGACATTAAACTTCAATTTACTATTGGCAAGAGACCGGACAAAATCTGCTGCAAACTTGCCATAATGGGAGATATTAATTCAACAATTAATGACGAATAAGTTTCGTCAAATATGTTTGCTAATGGCATCGACTCGCGGCAATCGCTGGCTCTTCTTGAATTATTAAAATGCGCATACGCAGCTTATAGCTAAACTGGTCAGGCAAAGTGAGGCATCTGAATATGTAGTAGACGATATAAACAAAATGATATATGTAAGCTACATTTGCTTCTTCCAACTCGGTACTAATTAATTTATGAGGAAAAAGAACCTCCGTGTCTAATTAAATAAAATATCTTCGGATTAGACTGCTTTCCTGTCAATTAAAAATGATGAAATGAAAACAAAAACGTACGTTCCTCGAAAAGAATTATCAAGAATTTTAGACAAAACACAAGCAATTCAGTAGCAACACTTTTTTTAGTCAATTAAGGCAATGTAGCTGTATCAAGAATCAAAGCATTTACCTATATACTCGTACACACCGTTAAAAACTATCGATTTGTCTAAGAGAAAATTAAAAATAAAGTAGGTACTTTTTTTAAACTCGAATAATTTTACGCATGTACGAAATTAATTTCATTAATTAAACATCAGCTGAGCGAGGCCAATGAACTGTAGGTAGTTAGTACGCAACGACCGACAACTACCTACAAGGTCATTGACTGAAAATTATGCGTATATTAATTAGAGTTTTTGAAAAAAAGTACTTTATTTTTTCATTTTACAAATCGATAGTATTTCGGTACCGAATCGACCCTCCGCGGGATTAAAACGACCAAAAATTAACCGTGTATATAAAAGGAGAAACTGACTGACTGACATATCAACGCACGAAACTTTTGCGACTAGGAGCGTGAAATTTTGCACTATACTATGATTTTTTATTAGATGAAGTAAAGTGACAGCAGTGGACAATGCCCAACTGTCAAACAACCATTGTTATAGCTGTCACTTTACTTCGTCTAATAAAAAAATCATAGTATAGGTTTCATTTTATGACGTAGGCGAGCACTAAGAGAGGATTATACAAAATTCATCCCCTAAGGCGGTGATGAAACGTGGTCTGAAGTTTGTATGGCGAATCCTACTAGCACGCGGGCGGTACCGCTGGCAGAAGCTAGTTGTAAATAAACCACTTACAGGCACTTTTGAATTATCACGAAGTCGGTCAATTAAAAAAAAAATTATGCGGATTGCACATTCCAAAGCGGAGAAGAACGTGTAAGAAACTCTATGGACACTCGTACAGAGGTATTGTTAGTAGCTACCTATTTATACGGTATCAGGTTAACAACAGTAACACATAAACAGAAAGTGCACTGCAATAGCAGCAGATAGTTGTGTTGGCAATGAAGTAATTACTATGTGCGGCCTGCAATCTGTCGATGGAAGAATGCAAGCCGAACGCGACTCGAGGAACCGGCTTTGAGATGGCCAGCTACATGTGTTCTGTATAACGTGAGCAAAAGATAAATAATATCGGCGCGATTGTGTGGGACCACCCAGGCACTAGGAGCACAGATTTGCATACGATATTACTAGGATCTCATAGCGCTGAGATGGTTCGCGAGTGCGTTTAATTGAAAGATGTCGACACTTAGCAATTTTGCAGTGCGTTTTCTCTTTAATTAGGTTATAAACTATCATTGTCACTTTATAATCCATCTCATAAAAATCGGTAGTTTCTTCGTCAGCTAAGGTTTTGCTGATGATCCAGTAGTTCAGGCACTTGCTCTATTTTGAACCTGCAGGTTGCAACTTGCAGGTTCAAAATAGAGCAAGTACCAAAGTCGTTTGTCCGACTAAGTTACGTTTCGGACACAGTATCCGAATTGGCACATTTAAAACTGTTTTTATCTAAATTTGGTGAGTTGCTGACGATTCGGATACAATATATATTCGTACACCACCAATTTTAAATAAAAAAAAGTTTTAAATGTGCCATTTTGGATACTGACTGTATCGGAACGTATTGTGTCCGAAACGTCACTCAGCCGTTTGTCCCGGTTATCTTTCGTAGAACTTTGACAGTCGTTAGATAAAGGTAGTCAGACAGTAGAAAGTCTGACCATCAATCTGACCCCAAGTTAGTTGGAAAAAGGCGGGAGATGACTAGGAATGTAACAATTCTGAATCCAATTCTTTCTGAGTAACCTCAGGGACAATGAACAACCAAAATGAAGATTGATTCTAAAAGTAAGACATCAAGGCATGAGAACACCTGTCCTTACTTTCCACATACCTCCAAAATTATGTGCTCGTAATAAAAAACGGGTATCCAGTATTATCCACCAAATAAAATAAGCAAACAAAAAGCTCTACAGACTGCAAGTACTTATTAGTAAGTAATCAGTTTTACTTATCTTCCAACAATATTATTTATCGCCCATACGACAACAATAGAGCTCTTTGTACTGTAGCGAAGATCAAGATTGCGCTCAAATCACGTACTTCGTACTCCTCTGTGTATCTTGTCATTGAAACAATTTAATCGAAAATCGATTCGATGATAAATCGGTGACTGCGTGGCTGGGTGCGACCACCGAGAGACCGAGGCGGGCCATGATGCACTCTCAGCACTGCTGATTGCCTATTATTTTATATAATTATATATACCAATAGGGTTGTCGCATCTTCAGCAGTTTCACACTACAGAAGAAAATCAAACAGGTAAAGGTCAAGTCCATAATGACAGAAGAAAACAAGATCATGGCCGGGTTAGCTACGGATTGGATCTGTATTATTATAGTAGTCCAGATAGAAATGTGGCCAATGGCTTTACAATGTTGCGAATAATTTATGTCAGCAAAGTAGACTGAAACCGATATGAACATAGTATAGATAGAATGGGGAGACTGACAAGCGACAATCCTAGTTCTTTACGCGAGAACACGTCGTTGTTGTGACATTTAAACCTCAAAACTGAAAAAACTATTTCTCATATGAAATCAACAATAATGAATGTTAAATTACAGCAAAAAATTAATTGCTTGAATGAAGTGTTTACCGATTAACAATGCAACAAAACTAGTCGTTGACCAACCCTTTTTTTTGCTTACTACGAATGTAAAAGTTGTTTTTATTCTGGAATGCCAAATATTTGTGTAACGGCTGGTCTGATTGTTATAGCTACAATTAATAATAAACTGCGATATTGTTTTTATTTCACTGCTTCGATTTCGCGGCGCTATTAGGGACCTCATGTAACCTGTCTACATGAACCCAGAGGAGGTTTTTCGTTCGTAATTAGCGCGAAGCGGACAGCGCCTTGCAAAATAAATAAATTAGTGATAAATAACAAGACATAGCAAGGACGCACGTACTGTGAGTTGTAGCTGCAGAGTAAAATGCCATTTTGGTGAGATTGCCTTTAATGACAGGACACACACCGAGATGATGAGCAGCAGTTATTAACTACGACATTCAACCACTTTTAAAACGATTCATTTAAACTTGAGGCGGCTGTTTATGGTGGTCCCACAGTAGGTACTTGAAGAGTAGATTGGCAAATGATAATTATGGACGGTTTAATTTAACTATCTTGACCAAAGTGATAAATAAATCTTCCATGAGTATTGTAACACATTATAAGGCAAAATCCCCACTACGTCGGTCTGTCTGTATGAACGCTATAAATTCATACATACATGTACTGTCGACCGGATTTACAAGCGGCACCTATTCACCAATAGGCCGAGTGTTTCATGAGGAAGGTTAAGGAATACAAATTTATCGAGAATTTCAAAGGTTTCTAACACTTGTGCGAAATTGGGGCGCTAGTAATGAATAATGCTCAATAGCTTTTTCATAAACTTCCTACTTATATTTAGCTCACGACCAAGCTCCCCGGAAAACAAGCAAAAATGTAGGCAAAACCACTGTCTGAATTATCTGAATATGTATGGGCAATTAGAATTTTAATAAAAAGCTGCATCCCACTCGTTAGCTGAGGCGAAGCTCGCCAGGGTGATGGTGTACTGAGTGCTCTTTCATTACTTGTTCGGTTCACATTGTGAGCTTCGAACCTGAAGGCAAATGAGACAACTTTTCTGTAAACAAAAAACGAGCAAATAATAATGAGGCACATCTCCTGGGTTCATCCGAAATTCGATGTCTACTTATTCCACACTTACTCAAATGTTTCAAAAATTTCATAAATCATAATTAGATTAAACCATCCCTTATCACAATCATACAGAGTTCAATAAAATATATCTATTAGCTACAATTTACGACAATGTGTGCTCCGCGTTGGTGACAAAAATATAATTAAATCTGTCCTCTCGATTTGGTAACCACACATCAAGACGGCTTATTAAATCGAATCTGTAATGCATTTAACCTTAATTATTAATTTTCGCATTCCTATAACGGTATCGCAAGGATGTCCCACTGCTGACCACTCAGCCACTTGCGCGGTGCCTGCGCTTGCGCCGATTAACGGCCCGCAACGGAACTTCGATATTGCAATAATAATAACTCCATAATTTATAAGGTGTTACTTTGCATGCCGTAATAATTTAAGCCATGGGATTACGCGTGGCATTGAACTTTAGGCGACGTTCGTGAAGATAATAATGAAAGTACGATGTTTAAGAACAATTAGTTACTTAATGATTATATCGGTAACACCTACCTAATAGCAATATGAAGATTTTTTATTTCCCTCAAAATCAGTTCCCTGCTTAGTATTGCGCTATGCAGATTATAAGACTTATTATATTCCTAGTTCAAAAATATGTTCGATCAATCTGATTAATTTGTAAATTAGTAAAACGTAAACCTTTAAAAATTATTATTTCGCCAAACCTACTGACTTAAACCAAACGCAAAATTGTATTTAAATATTCATAACAACGCGTCTAGGCAGCGGCAGTTCAAACTGTAGATATGAGTGGACACCCTAAACAGCCCAATATTACATTAGCATTTTATGCACGCCTAGTACTTCGTACACTCTTACTGTAATTAGGTAAATTGTTTGCTTCATAATTAAACTAAACTTTTGTCCTAGAAATTCAATTAGTGTTAGCCATTACGCATATCTGAATAAATTTCAATTAATTAAATTTTCATTTAGATTATAGTAACTAACGACTGTCCATCATTGTCCCAAGGGTGTTACTGTTACTTACTAGTTACTAACCGATGTATTAATTTTGACACAGGATCACACTGTTTTAATTGTGTCGATCACGAATATCACGATCCGTTTATGTGTAGGTTATGACCTGGATGATTTTTTGAAGTGCGCGTAGATGACTAAATCTGTCACAGAATAATGAAAAACAAAGGATTGTCGGGCTTTATTTTGATGGAGTAATGGCGGACATTAGATACTGTGTTATTTTGGTGATCAATGATAAGTCCCAAACTAAGTTAAATTATTTAAGAACACTTGCGCTAAAGTAGGAAGGTATGCTACAGGGTTCAACCCCGGGACCGGAAATGAAAACGAATTAATTGCACCAACAAATACCAGGCTAACACACCTGATAGACGATGGTCTAACTAAATGTTGACGCTTTGGTATGTAGCAACACAGTTGTGTGGTCATGTGTCACCAGCTATTACATCGCCCCGCGTCTTCAGCCACCCGGGACGTACCCGATCATGCGTAGCACTAATTACTATTTACTAATCACTTACTGATGTTACGGTATCGCTCAGTTATGCCCTACATTCGTGACGCTTTTTGTATAAAACCATCCGTCATCGCTTGCACGGAAAATTCATGAGTTCTATGAAGCATAAAACAAACAATGTGCGAATCGATACATTTAATACCTTTCATTCTAATATAATGACTATCAATGGGTTATAAAGCTCATAATGCTTTAATCCGGGGTACAATAATGATCTTCTGACTGACAAGTAATTGAGAAGACGTGTATGAGAACGTAATGGCTGTCTCGTGCGTGTCATGTTGGTTTAAGACACAATAATCTGGTATAATACCACTATTACGAACATTATCGTACATTATATCGTTAAATACGTAGGGTAAAAGTTTTCCCAAATAGACGATAATGTTGAAGAATTTGTCGGAAATTCCGACCACCCGACCAGCCCGACAGTCACAATATATCGTATAAACGAGAATACTAAACTATCTAATATGGGCCGTGGCGTCCGTTTGACGAACATCTGATGATCAACCCAAATGATCTTGTAAATAAAGTTTTTATGATAAGTTACCCTCATCCATAAAGAGGGGACGATGCTTTGTATCCATCATTATGATAATAATCAAGGAAAATCTGCAGGAAATAATACAATACAATGAATACTTAAAAGTCAGCCAGCCTCATCTTGTCATAACAATGCACAGGATTTCAGTAGTATATACTAAAAGCCAAGGAAATGTATATCTGCTTTTCATAACTAGGACAACAAGAATGGAGAGAGATAAGTCGATTTTGAGTCAATCTAATTGGCAGTTCTCATTTCAAGTCCACACAAAGGTTCTATCTGATATGAATCGATTGTGAGCAACTTGATTGCGCCACCTAGGAGAGTGTCGTCGTAAATCTACGCGTTTGTCTTTACACGTGTGTGTCTGCTCGTGACTGGCCTGCCATGTAGGCGGCGTGAAGTGTCCACCCATCGCGCAATACCACTTCTTGGGGCTTGATAGACCTCCACACTATATTTGTGGCCCTAGTAGAGCCGTAACATTGACTAGATCAATAATAATAATTGCAGAATTCATCAATGTATCAGGGCTTAACTTTGTTTGAAAACTATTTTGGCAATCCCCAAAATATAATAGAACTTTGGAGATCTTAAGTAGTAAAAATTTCATCTATAAACGGATTGTAGTACTGGGCATTACCGAAATAGATTTATGTTCTATCCAAGTTGCACTGCAACGTGCTTGTATTGTAAACAAACTTGAATAAATAATATTTTATGACTTGCATTTAAGCGGTGTTCGTAGACCGAGGAATTCTACAGCGAAACGTTTTTAACATAACCAAAATATTAAGAGAAAAAAAACACATATATCAAATATTAAACGGCTATCAGTTGTAAATCTGCTTCGGTAGTAAAAAACAGATTGATATTACTTAATAAACAGCATGTTTATTTATTCCGTGTCCACCTACATCAAAGCGTGAATCTGTTATGGAAGTAATAACGTGGAGCTGCTAATCATCAGCTCATCTTGTGCGTTGTCCGGCGCTCCCACGCAACCCGGGCTCGCTCGGTCCACAAAAACGCCGCCTGGCATATATGGCAGTATGATACAATCATATACATATCGCACAAATTGTGCTTTATTATTACGATTCCTTGGCCCTGTGTGATTCTACAAATATATTACTCAAATTTTAAGCGAACTCAAGCGCATTTTGATTTGAATTTATTGATATTGCCTTTTATTAATTTGCAAAACATTACTTTGAACTCCCTAAGTCACCTCTGTAATTAGAATAACGAATGACAAGAATAGATGTAATCTAGTTTATAGCGTGCGTCTAAATATAGAAGTTAATAATATGTAACTCAATGTACTCTCGACTACGAGCTTGCTGCAGCGAAGTGCATGTAATGATGAGTTTGATGGTAACATCCGCTGAACCGAGGAATATCCAGTGTAACGACGAGATGCCGGATCTATTGGTACTTCAGTTCGCAAAATCATAAATGCGCAGCACTGATTTGCAACATTTCTTTTGGAAACTCACATGGCATTTGCAAGTCGGAGAAACTCGTAAAATTGCAATTTTTCACGGCGCTCGCTCCGGATTATATAACTCATACAGCGTTATTGTTCACTGCAGACCAACAAGCCGATAGTTTAAGCACATCTTTCCGTCAAGGTTTCTACTGTTTACTCGTTTCCTATTTTAATTATGACAAGTACTGTCAATGTCAACGTGAATGGTGAAAGTCCTTGCATTTAAAAATGCATTGTTGCTTACCTATTGTTTTATTGATCCAGTCCGCCAGGTCTTCCTGCAGCGGGAACAGCTGCCTCGCCTGCGAGTACAGTATCTTCTCCCGGTAGAAGTCCTCGTCCTCGGAGCAGGGCGTCTGCGCCGCCAGCGCACAGTCCGCGCGCTCGAAGCTGCTGCTCATCTTTCTATTAACTACTATGTCCCCATGACCGATATGGCGTTCCTCTTCTTCCTTTCCTCCTTCGAACGAGCTCCGGATGTACTCGAAGGCATTGGTCCTCTCAAAGGCATTAAATATTCTATCAAAGTTGCCGCTCAACGGTCGGTCGAAGCTCTTGGGCTCCACGGAGGTGGGCGAGGTGACCGGCCCCCACGACGTGCGGCTCCCGATGGCAGTCGGACCGCACCGGTAATATGCCATTGTCAAGGCTTCCCTGCAACAAGGATAATACAACTGTGAACCTCGATTCAATTTTAGATAAGACGCCAGCAATGTATCCACTTTCAACTGAACAGAAAACAAGTTGAAATGGAAGAGTAATAACAAGTAAACATGAACGGATCATTAAGTTTTATTATTTATTCTTGACGAGGGTTTTGATGAGCGTCATTCCTCCGCATAAACGGCCTTTTCAACAAATATGAACTAGATAATAAAAGAAGTTGAAAGATAACGTTTGGCAGCCAATTTTCTGCACGAGACTAATTTACATGTCTGACAGGGATGAGTTAGGTAAAAACTAACTAATGACGAGGCGAAGGTCGCTCGCGCTCTGACACACGGTAATTAAGACACAAAGTGATCGCTGACACAGAGATATGGACACTGACAGCCGGTAATTTAGTCACAGGTTTAGGTGAATTCTTTGTAATAACAATGATATTGTTTTGATTGGATGCGCCCACTTCATTCCAAGTTAAGACACACACGAAATAGTAAGCAGGAATTTGAAAACAACATTTAGCAATAATAACATGTTTCAATTTAGCTTGGAGTAGGAATGCAAATTTCCCTGGTACCACCGGCGTTGAAGATTCAAACAAATGTTCTGAATCATACCACCTATTACAAGCACGTTCTACAGTAACACATCTACATGGGAATTCTAGTTTGAAGTCTGGAGTCCTCACGCACGACTAGCGATGGCGCCGAAGTTTGGCGGATCGTCGGCAAAAAGACAAAAGGCAGGAGCCGCGGTGGATCACACGGAGCCCCCAGCGCCATATATGTGCCGGTCGTGACGCGAGTACCACGGGACGTGACGAGAATGGGGTCCTACACAGCGACATTTGGTATTGTTTCAGTTTGGACCGCGATTCGGAACAGAGCTTCCATCGAGCAATTCAGAAATAGCTACTTAAATAAATTATGTGTATCTACATTAGCGACTGCTACAGCAAAAATCCTTTGCCAAAGGTTGCTCAAACCGATAGGATTAGGACATGTCGCCGGAATCCATAAAGCGTAAAGGGAAAGGCGTACAGCCTGCGACATAGATTCCAATGATCATACCTCATAGAACATAACATTTCGCAATCACATAAATTATTCCTTCCGTTCCTATTCGCGAAGCGGATATCAGACTGCGTTTAAAGTACAATAATGTCGCATGCAGGAGCATACGTTGCTTATGAAAGGAAGTCCGTAAGCTGGGTGTACACGAGACGGTGAACAACGCATTATGTCATGTCAGGATTCATTTTTGTTTTGTAAAAATAATTTCACAAAGTTCTTAAAGTTCGTGTCGCTCGTGTGCACTGCGGGTTACGTCGCGTGTCACGTGTCCCGCGACGTCCATTGTGCGCGAGGTCCACATGGCGTGTAACAAGGATCCGTCATATATATTCCATGAGCTATTTTCCAAAATACAAACAAAATGTAGTAATATTGAATAGAGGTAGAAAATCCGACATTCAACATTATTTACAATGGAATTACATTGTAAAAGATTCAAACTGATGAGCGTTGATGTTAAGCTGAACGGAATAGTTTTCTAGCACTAAAACGCAAACATCAAAAAACCACCACAATACCAATAACAGTTTAAACTTATTCAAAAACCGTTTTCCCATGAAATTATAATATCTTCCCCGTGGCAGCTAATTTATGTGAATGGGAGCAATTGGGACGAGCCGGCACCGCGCCCGTCCCAACGGCGACGCGGCACGGAAACCACCGGGAAATCGATTCCGAAGAAATGGGACAATATTTTGCATGCCATTACTTTATTTCTATTTCAAATCGAGCCCTTTTCCAAAAACTTAGAGTACAATTTTGTCTGAACCCTCTGTTAATAGTAGATAGCACGCGAGTCAGGTGCAGGTGACTTGCGGTTTTCTTCGGAAAAATATAATTTTATAACGAAAACATTCTTCCAATAGCATTTATGTAAAAATGCAGGGGAAGTTACGATACAGACCACTTTGAAACTGTATTCATTATGAAAAAAAAAACTGAAACCTTCGTGTTTTTTGTCATCAATACGGTCGAAAACATCAGTCTTTTATTTTTATGAAGAAACGAAATTGGAGTATAGAGTGGCTCACACCATAAAGCTGAGTCGGTTGTCAGTATGTCGAAATGTACGCGAGCCTTGATACGCAGTCGCGGAGTGGGCCTAGCATCAATCACCATAAAGAGATCGGACTATGTTGTGTTGCCCACGCGCACCGGGCCTACGACGCAGGGCTGTATAATAGGGCTAGCGGACCTTGGATGAATGGAATCAAATTATGGTTTACAAAATTAAAAGAAGATTTCTTTTCAGATTAATACCAATAATCAGAAAAGAAATCTTCAAGTTGTATCTTTACAAGCTTCTATTTTGTGCTTCTCCTATCCTTCGTCGATCGATCTGTGTTCACTCATTCACTATGGTCTCCACACACAACCTAGGTACATACATTTAACTAAGAACACATAATTATTGTCCAATTTTGTCGTCTGCTCAACATATTGTCAAGTACCTATTGAGTCGCCAGCCCTACATCGTATAGGTCAAGTTGAGCGGGCCGGTCGCGTCGTTCAAGAAAATCGTCCATTTACGCAAATTACACGTATACTCGAAGGTCTCACTCCCGGCGGCTTTTTCATTACGACGCTCTTGAGCCCGTTTACACGCCTCGTTTGTGTGAAAAATGTACTCACGATCACTTGGAGACGGGAAGGGATGAGCACGTTTATAATGACAAGTTATGGCAATCTGTTGATATCTTATTACTGAAACAAGCTCAGAGATATTATATAAGTTACTGTGTTGCTCCAAGAAATTGAAAACGACAAGATAAATTGCACATCATTAGTCTAACAAACAGCTCCGATACTTAACGACCAATTCAACTTTAAAAAGGAAGAATCAATCTGATTGAATAATACGAAGAAGAAATTGTCCTTAAGTGACTAGGGCAACAGGAATATTGGAGACATCTCTCAGTGAGTGGCGGGTCGCCGAGTGGCGGTGCGTTGACTCCTGTGCGCTCCTTAATTGGATAATCACATTCACTCCCGCTCAGAGCCGAGTTACCAATGCAACTCGCAAATCGTCCGCACGCCATACATTCTTGCACATCTAAGATTTCAGGGTGATAGCGTCTACGTTCAAGTATTTAACATTTATTAGATAAGTCGGCTGTATCGTTGTCTCTTTGCTTTTGGTATTTCAGGACCATGGGACATTACATCTGTAAGAGACACAAACTCTATTTGTCTACTTAATTTTTCTTAGCAAAAACATTTGTTCCGTTCTCGACATCACAAAAATCTATGGTTCTCGAGTAACTTTGCAGTTAAAAAGTGCATCATCGTCAGTGCATTAGTAGTGCATCGCGGTTGCGAGCCGATGGTATCTTGTTACCGCTCCATTGTGAGGGGAGTCATATGGACTCGGTAACCGCACGGCACTCCCTGATGAGTCGATAGTCTTCTGAGATTATGATTTCCTAGTACTTGAACTTTAGGTAAGGACATAACGGCAATACCTATATCGTTATAGGCACTTTTTACAAAAAAAAAATTCAATTCTAAGTATAAATCACTGATTGAAAAATGCAAGCATGGCAATGAAAATACTCGTAGTTAAAATTACAAAGGGAAAGCACTTTAAAACTACAAATATGACGGAGTAGACGACAGGTGGCTCAGTTATTTTATCTCCCGTTTTGCAACGATATTAAAATGTAAAACATGTACCTATGCAAGTCGGTCCAAGCTACTGCGGCATGCCTGAAGACTGGTCGTCAGCGATAGCCGCGCTGAGCTATCTTCCGCGAGTCATCGACCTGGGAAGGGACGCTATCGACGCGGAGTCGTAGATTCATGTCAAGAGATCGCGGATACTTCAATTGATCCTGTCGCACTTAGAAAGCATTGAAGGAAAACGGTACTTATGCATAATTATACTGGATTCTGCTGTGGCTTGGCCTGTTGAGTCAACTTTTGTATAACCCGGGGAACGCTACGGAATGCGTATATACGCACCGCGGCATTTGACCCAAAGCACCAGCCGGATCAGTTTGTTATAGGAAATGCTAACACAGATAATTCGTAAAACAAAATGTTTTTCGCATTAGGAAGTCGTGTTGGATATTGAGGTCAGTCCTAAAAGGTCGGCTTTTACGAAAGGTAAGTAAATTCACGACTGCTGAGTGATGTAGTAATGTAATTGGTCACCCCTTCTACTACATGTTAACAAGATTACAGGCGAGGTGGAGATGAGAGTGGCGGTGCGAAGGCTGAGTGCCAAGAACACCGCCCCAGGACCCGATGGCTTGCCTGGAAAAGCCTGGGTCCTGGCCATGGAGGAACTCGGGTCTCGATTGAGAGGGCTCTTCAGCGCATGCATGGAGAGGGGCCAGTTCCCGCTTCGCTGGAAGACGGGGAAACTGGTCCTTATCGCGAAGCCGGGGCGCCCCGCGGACTCTCCGTCCGCGTATCGGTCCATTGTGCTGCTCGACGAGGTGGGCAAGCTCTTTGAAAGAGTAATTGCAGACCGCCTCGTCGTGCATCTGGCACGGAAGGGGCCGGATCTTGCGGACGGCCAGTTCGGTTTTCGCAGGAGGCGCTCCACTGTGGACGCCATCATGCGCGTGCGAGCCCTCACGACGGGGGATGCGGTGTCCCGGGGCAGGTGTGTCTTGGCGGTGTCTTTGGACATCGCCAACGCCTTCAACTCCCTGCCCTGGAGTTGCATTGGTAGGGCACTCCGGTACCACCGGGTGCCCGACTACCTCTGTCGGGTGATCGAGGCCTACCTGTCGGACAGGTTCATCATCTACCCCGGTCATCAGGGGGAGTTGAAACGGCGAGAGATGTCGTGCGGTGTTCCGCAGGGATCGGTACTAGGGCCGCCCTTGTGGAACATCGGGTACGACTACGTGCTGCGCGCCGACCTCCCCGACGGGGTCAGCGTGGTCTGTTACGCAGACGACACGCTGGTCCTGGCGCGGGGACGGTCGTACCAGGCGGCGGTCGAACTAGCGACGCGCGGGGTTGCGACAGTCGTAGAGAGGATACAGCAGTTGGGACTCGAGGTGGCATTGCACAAGTCCGAGGCCATGTGTTTTCACGGCCCTCGGAGCGCGCCACCTCCGGGCTCCCAATTAACGGTAGGAGGAGTTCACATCGGCGTCGGGTCGACGATGAAGTACCTGGGACTCGTCCTCGACAGCCGGTGGAACTTCAAGGAGCATTTCCGACGTCTGGCTCCCAGATTGAATGCGACTGGGGCTGCGCTCAAGCGGCTCCTGCCGAACCTGGGGGGTCCAGACGCCTCCTGCCGGAGGCTCTACGCAGGCATCGTTCGGTCCATGGCCCTTTACGGTGCGCCGGTGTGGGCGCCATCGCTACGGAAGCGAGTGGCGGCCCGGCTAACCGCCTGCCAGAGGGTCATGGCCATCCGGATGATCCGCGGATACCGTACGGTGTCCTGCGAAGCGGCGAGCCTCCTTGCTGGCCTACCACCATGGGATTTGGAGGCAACAGTCCTTGCACACATGCATGACTTACGCGTGGTGATGCAACGTCGGGGCGAAACTCCGCTGCCGCGACAAGTCGCGGCATGGCGGACAGAGCTCCGGCGGGATCTCATGGTGAAATGGCGAGAGCGATTGTCGCAACCTCGTGCTGGGCACGCCACGATCGAGGCGGTAAGGCCCCTCTTTGAGACGTGGCTGGAAAGGCCCCACGGCGTCGTCACCTTCCGTTTGGCGCAGGTGCTGACCGAACACGGCAAGTTCGGTCCGTACCTGTACAAGATTCGTGCGGAGACGACGCCCGGGTGTCGCCACTGTGCGGACCGCCCGGTGGACACGGTGGAGCACACAGTCGAGGTGTGCCCCGCTTGGGAAGAGCAGCGCCGTGTCCTCGTGGGGGCGATCGGCGGCGATCTCTCGCGCCGGGGCTTGGTTCAAGCCATGCTCCGGAGCGAGGAGGAATGGCAGGCGGTCGCCTCCTTCTGCGAAGCAGTAATGCTAGTAAAGGAGGAGGCCGACCGCCTTAGGCAAAGGCGGACACGCCGCCGCCGCCGCCGGGTTTCCGATCCCAATTTCCGGCCACCGTAGGCGCGGGCTCGCGGACGGTGGGCAATGGGTAGCTCGCTGTCCGTCCGTCCGGTAACAGACCGGTCCGAGCTCAGGTCGTCTACGGCGCGCACCGTTCCCGCGCGCCTCAAGGAGTTGTCAGCAAACTATAGGGGTCCAGCAGGGCCGAAGCCTACTGGGGCCAAAGGTCATGCGAGAGTGTCACCACGGGCCCCGGGACAAAGGCGAGGAATGGAAAGGTAGGTTTTTAGTCAGTAAAAGTCTGACACTGTTTCCCGCCCCACCCAAGGGCGGGATTCGTCATTGGATGATTTTACCTACCACAAAAAAAAAAAAAAAAAAAAAAAACAAGATTACAGGCAGGCAAATCTATATTGTAACCGTCTTATCTTAACTTCGTTAAGTAAATTCGCTTACGATACTACCTTAATGTAAGAGACATGAAAAATTCAAGTATTGAAATGACAACTCCTTTTACGGCAAGAAATAGAATAAGTAGGTACTCCATTGCTTGTGGTGCTTGCTTGTGGGTGAGTGGTTTGTACTTTCTTCTACTTTTTATTAAATTGTTCACAAATACCAGGACGCCATAAACTGGTAGGTGTGTTTAATGAAAAACGTGCGGAAACCAATTCAATTTCACAATGTTCAGGTATCGGTGTCAGAGTTACCGCATCTTAGCGGTATCCGCGCGGTACCGCACTCGGTTTCTAGGCGCCTTTACCGCAAGACACATATACTCGCTTTCGACAGCCGGAGTCGGTTAACTCCGCGGTTTGCTCACAGTTCTCAAGTTTGAACTCGAACTGTTATGATGAAATTAAATGAATTACACGTGTTATGCAATTTACTTTTCCATTTCCATTTTTCTCACATCGTAATTGCATCACAAACAAAAAGAAATTACTGACCAGCTTGGTCCCAAAATATTTAGTTTCAAGTCTACAATACTAATTCACCGCAGGATGTTCAAATCATTCATGCGTATCAACGTGACTAGACTCAGCATTTTCACCCAATCCGCGCTCTCTCAGCGCTCAAATTCCGCACATTTGCAAGCGTCGTTGCGGTGAAGCGAGCGATCTATGATGTGCGTCCACTCGACGTCGACGTGGCGGCATCGCGCCGCGCGCCTCACGTCTCACGTCACGCAGTTACGCCAATTTTTACTTAATCGAATTAGGGATATAACGGAAGTGTTTATATCCGAATCAAATTCGGAACCGAAGGTTTTAAATTTGGTTTATTGGAATCGGAACCAAAATCGGTGGCAGAGGCGCGGCGGAGGCAGAAGCGTCAACCGAAACAATAGGTACGATAAAATTAATCAAAAACTGGTAACTATAAATGAAGAGCGAATTGACAACATTTCAAATACGAAACAAAAGGATAATATTGTCAGCAGAAAGCAAATGGAGGCAAGGAAGATTCCTCGAACGACAAATATAAACTTGTTTGTTCCTCCAATATAAGTTCTGATTGAACCGAAATCAGAAATTCCGAACTTTCGAAATCGGAACTGAACCTCCGTAACATTTCATTCTCTACACTGAACACACCTTGCTCGTATTAAGATTGGCTGGTCGTGGGACACTCTAGATGGGGACATTCGCGCAATGTTCACACATTGATTGTGTTTGCATGAGGACTTTTCGGGCATTGTTCTATCAATCAATCAATCAAAATATTTATAATTCGCTAGAATATTATAGTACACCTTATGGTGTTACAGTTCATTTGTTACAGCATATTACTCGTATTATTCTGTCATACGGCGTGCATAATTAGAATTACGTAGATACTACTGTACGAGGCATGATGGGAAGTAGCACGGAATTCATGAACCTTTTGGACTGAATACATGCAAACTGTTGGGTGGTTGCAAATTGTAGTCTTTAGTATTTTGCGAAACTACGATTATCTCTATCGTACCGATAATAATAAAGTAATTTTCATACAACAATTTTTAAATTATTATCTAAATTACTTACAGCCTCCACTAGAAATAAGTGTTATTTTATTTTCCTATTTTAATGAAGTTGACCTGGTCGCACCTAGTGTACACCATGCACCGACTGCTCCTTTACTCGACGAAAATAGATGAAAAAAGAGCAGTTTCTGGTTACCGTCTCTCGACGCACTTCCACGTAAAAATATAAATTGCATTCACAAACAAACCGTGTGTAAACACACGTATTGTGGACTTTAACACGACGGAGTAGAGTTCTTTTTGTTTATTTACTTTTTAATAGTTTCAATAGGGCAGCAAAGTTGGAATGTGGTTCAAGTCAAAAGATAGGAGAGATCACGAATTATTTGATTGATTCTATTATAAATTGTTCGATAACGATCGTTCTAATGCAAAATTAATCGATCATTAGTTGATAACAATAAATCTTATCATTCGACACGTGTCTACAAAAGGTCGGCCATTAAATATTGGTATGACATTCACATCTCATCGATTTGAACAATGCGATAGTCAATTTCGCAACACTGCAGATTTGTGGAGCCAGTTATTGTTCATTCACAAATATTTCGAAATCAGTTGCCCAATCATTAATCAATTTGCTAAACAAACAATTAGATAAACGTTATTTGTGTGCATTTTTGCAATATTTTGTTATTTTTTATTATTATTATTATTGATAGGCTCGCGTTTGATCACTATCTCACCTGATGGTAAGCGACGATATGGATAAAGATAGAGTATGCTGTCCTAGAAATAAAAGGTTGTTTCTAGGCACTCTTGACTTCAAAACTCCCGAGTTTCAGCGATTTATCAGGAAACACAGACTTCCACTGCTTAGCTGTGCGCACAATAAACGAGTCCCAAAACGTTTTGTGCAAACGGCTTGTCTACCATACACTGATGATGGAACGAGCTTAGCGGAAATAAATTGTGTAATTCTGATACACAGACCCCGAATGCCGGTATCGATGCTTAAGTGTTTGGAGTTTTGACTCGATGAGCGTATTATCACCAATGATCACTTTGACGCGTTTTTTAATCGACTCAAGCGCATCAAGCTGATATTTGGCAGATCTGTCCTAAAGACCCAGAATAAGTAATCCCACATGCGCACATGTACTCTAAACACGACAGAACATGCCCTTGAGGTAAGGTTGGTAGCGACAGTAACTTAAGTAAGATGTTAGTTCAGAAAAGTTGAGGACCCATTACATAAGCTAAGCATTGACAGGATATTCTTCTTTATAAACAGTTTTCACCTAGTTTTTTTCATAAATTTTATGTCTTTTCCACCTCGCCATCTCTTGTAAGCTTGCGGGTATAGTGACTGAAGGGCGTCGCAGCGGAAGCCCCGCGCCCCGCCCCCCCACCGCCCGCTGCTCTTTATATGTTCATTGATGAATCGAGTGCACTCGATCAATGGCGCAACGCCGACGTACCTCACTCACACTGAATACTACTCGATGTATGAACTGGAGGAGAGCCACTCCATACAATAAAGTTCAAATAAGTTGAGCAAAGAATCAACAAAACTTAGCGTGGGTGCGAATAGAGGCCGCTTAGGGAAAAGGAGTAGAAGTTCTGCTTAGGTACTTGTAGAATTAAAAGATCTAGTAAGATTAACCTCAAATAACATTCACCAATCAAGTGATTTTGTTGACATCAGGTAAACAGTCGTTCAAAGCAGTTTTAAACTTCACCATAAGCACAAATATTGTGGTCCTTCTGTACAGTTTTATGTTGAGCTGATATTGTTCTAGTGTAGACGCACCTTTATGCAGTTTAGTGAGCTTTAAGCAATGCATCGTTAGCAGTGTTAGCGATCGACGCTCGATGAGTGCTCGAAGAGAGATCGCTCCATATTCACTGGTGATTTACATATTTATTTTCAAAGCAAGCAATTTCAACATTACGGTCCAAATTGTAACAGTAACAGTTTGGAAGTATTGTTTGAGAACAATCTGTTTTAATGACCTATTTACATGCTCAAGGCAAAGCATAATTTACTCATTTAGTCAAGTGAAAAATAGAAGGCAGACGAAGACAAAAATAAGGAAGCAAAGTTTTAATAAAAAAGACTAACATTGATCAACATACAGTCACACCGGCGACTGCCGAATTCGACAGTTGTCTATTCAAACAAGGTGAAACGACTACTCGTAACAAATACATAACAAAGCATTTCTCCAGCCACAGAATAAACATTGCAAGCAGGAATGCAAGATTTCAATCGCACTGTCCACACACATGAGATGCAGAAATCACGCCACATCATCAGGAAAGTCAGTATTTCCAGTTGTTAGAGTTTACCAAACATTACATCTCTACAGTCACAGAATCATGCAAACATTAACAAGACTTCAAACACCCACGCGTGCAGTTTCAGTCGCAGGCGCATCCGTCTGGCCGGGTCGTGGAGTGCATGGCAATGTTTACGACCCGAGACGTGCATTTGAGCCCATAGCCCACGCGCACTATTTTATGTTCCTGCAGGAGCGGCCATTGCTTATAATTTTCCAAAGAGCACCGGATTCCTTAGGGTTTGGGTTATACATCAAAGAAGAATTTCTAAGGTCTTGCTTGACTTGCATGCAGCATCAACTTCGCTGGTTACAGTGGTAGTTATGCTACAAAATCTTAATCAGCCCACCGCCTTGTACTAGGCGCTCATATGTGAACAGAGATTCTAACTAATATCCCAAATTATCGAAAGGCCTGTGCTCACTGGATCCTACACTGTGGCTTAGATTGCCGTGTCCCACACCCACACAAACGACGAGACACTCGTGTTGTATGAAGTTGTATGGGACAGATTAGGTCGGCGTTAATTAGTGTGTAGGACACGTTTCGTAATATGTGTTACAACAAATTAAGTAGAATAGTTGGTGCACATTCATTGAGTGTTTTATACATGCCATGTTTTATGGAGTTGACAAGTTGAGTTATCGATAACATTAATTGCATGCACAATGCCAACTGTGCTAGCACGAATTTTGTTTGTTTTAATTTAGGAAAGCATTACTTTACGTTAGTCCTGACTCCTGCCACTCATTACCAACGTCGACTTTCCACATGAATGTGTTTCAATAATCTCTTTACATTAAGTTCGACAGCTAACAAGTAACGACTTACTGTACCAGGCGCTTATGTAAACAAGGTGGTATTCAAGTCACTGTAGCTAACATAACATGCTTACTAAGTGCCAGTAACGAGGGAAATGGACCACAAACATAGATTACCATATGAACTGCTCGCGAAACACCGAACTACGCTAATTTTGTATAGTACAAATACGTGATTTTACTTCTATCTCTTTATTAATGTGCAGTAACGGAAGTGATTATTTAGTTATTGTGGTTATTACGGACAATGAATGGGCAATTTCTTGGACTTTGTTATGCAAATATGAGTGAGCCTACATACGCATCGCTACGATTTTAAACCCGGATTTTCTAAATAGTCTGTCAGAGTCACCATCAATTTATTATTATACAACCTACGTAACCATCTGACACGTCCGTCTGTTATCGTGCAGATGTAAGAAAATTTATTAGGTACCAGTTCATTGAATCCAAAATATAGACACCTGTTTTATCCAGTATTTTTTTATAGTATAGTATTTCTCAGAACCCTGAGGTCCTGGACCTTTGGAAGGCGTACGAGGAGCCGCAACCAACTCGCCCTTTAGATACTTTTTATGGAACGTAATGCTAATCGACGATTATCCCTGTACGCACAATGTGAGTGCATCCAAGGACCACCCCCGGTTGGTGAAAACTGTTTTGACGTATGGAAAATAAAGACAATAGGGCTATGGTTTTTGGAATCTTAAGTGGACTGTTTACTAGGAACTATATGTTAAAACTATGTCGCCTGCCTAAACAATGTTATTAATATCCATCATTAAAAAGGCAGGGGGTGACTTGCACACTAAATAAATGGGGCCCCAAAAACGGCCGCTAGGACGAAGTCACGTAGCAATAAGAGGGCAACATAGCCTGAGGTGCTTGAGGAGTGGAGGCTATCAGGACAATCCCAGAAGTACGGTCAATATCCCTACCAGCACCTTCCAGTATTATTATCAACAACTTCTGAAAACGACCACATTTTCCACATATTATTAAAAAGTGCCAGCGCAGTACGTTATTTACTCGAGTGTACTTACAAACAGGGTAACATTAGTTCACAGACCACCGCTATGGTTTTGTACGAGTGATTTTGGTGTTGAAAGTGATCGCGATACCTTCTTCCGTTCCTGTTCAGATCGTAAGTATTCGTAATTCGAAAATGAGATGTATTTTTTTTTTTAATTTTTCTTTTTTTGTTTTTTCGTAAAAACCTGCGTAGGTATGGAAGTAGTTGAACGAACGCATGGGTGCGTCTACTTAAAATTGAAGGTGGCAGGCACCACAGCCCACTCTTGTTCGCCTGGTACATTACTACCTGCATGTTAAACCGATAACCTATTGGCCTCGCCGTTTAGTACCCTACGCGCCTATTGTCTTGCAAGTAAATGCTATTAAAATGGAGATTCTGTCCTGTAAACCTACTCTGGATGGTAAAAGATGGCTTGTAGTATGGCGAGGCGGAGACAGACGTTATTTATTCAGATTGTGCGTAATATTAAAAGTTAGTTCCTTGAATCCTAATATCTTGCCGAAATGCAAAAAAAAAAACTCCAAAGAAGTTTTATTGAACCTGTGGTTACGATCCTAATTTGGATTAGGATAGCAAAGTTTATTTCTGTAAAGTAATGGCCGGTTAGCCCCCTGGGAGAAACATGTTGGGCCAGATGTCCGCCGTGACTATCTTTAGAAACAATTGGACTATTAATCAAACACATGCGTCTTTGTTCCATCAGGTACGCAGCAAAGTACTCCAACACACGATTTTTTTCTTATTGTCGCCATTTTTTGTGCGCGATATTAGCTGGGACATAATTAAGCTGTTTTTCGACCTTGTTACGATATGAATCAGGGCCACTTACCAGATCATAGACTTATCGATATTAATCCTCTTAAACATGCACGAGCGTTACAGACATTCGAATGCATTGGAATGCAATCGCCAAACCAAACATGATTAAGGCTGGAACCCCAGAATATAAAGCTAATTACATCGAAACGAAACTAACAACATGCTTCCTACCTAGTCTACATGATGATGATATGTTTTTGTAGACTAGGCAGCAGTTTTATGTAACACATACGCAAACTAATCAAACAAAGGTGACCTGCATTGTGCTCATAGAACTGCACAATAGTGCAAACTCTAACTTAGACTGATGACCGTTTTATTGGCCATTGATATGATCGTCGCGACACTGGAGCGGTACATGCACAGAACTAATTAGGGCATATTGTGAAGTAATTGATGTGGGAGCAGCCCGGCCTACTAGCAGCTCCATGAAAACATTGTTTATCTTAACATAACACAAGAGAATCTTGGCACTATAAGTACAACCATTTCATTACATTGCCTTTAGAATCGAACACAGAACGATCTCGTTAGTAGATGATAAAACAATTTTCAAGTATTTTATGATAATTGAATAAAAGCAAGTATCGCTTATAAAGACATGTCCACTTGTCCAATAGTATTGATTGCATTGAAATTAGCTACGAGTAATTGAATTTAATGCTGACAAACGGCACCGCTCTTGAACTATAAAATAGCGTCATAAATATTGGCCGTACAAGGCGGCGACGCACGCGCAGCGATCCATATCCACGACCAATTCGATACATCGCAGATGAAATGCATTTGTATAGTAAAACTGGCCTTCTCCACGGACACGTTCAAATTAAATATTCAATCTTGGATATATTATTGTCTAAATTAATCGGTTTATACTCTTAATCACTTGTCTAAATTTAAATTAAATCTTGCCTTGTAACATAAATGGTAATCAGAAGATTGTAATGCAATTAGCAATGCATAAATTGACATCAATATTGGAGTGTTTACTACGTGCACTCACATAGCCGCTGAGATTAAGCTCAACATGTAATTTTGGGCAATAACTGTCGGCAGGTTCTAATCAGTTATTCAACAAACTTAGCACACTTAATTGTCGTGAGACATGGTCTCTTCAATCAATCCTTCGACGTCGGCCTTTTCACCACCTAACCAACGTTTGGTGTTTCTCATACTTACTAGCTTTATCAGTGTACAATGGCGACAGCTAGTCTGGCAAACTAACTCTCAAGACTCGATAATGTTGCTTGTCTTTCTGAATAAAGCACATTCTTTCACAAAATGTTTCTTCATGTTTCACGATACAATAATGAAATCATTGTGTGTGAAAAACAGTCTGACAAATATTACCAAATACTGAGCTTCACTGAAAAGAAAGTCAACGCTTTGTTATTGAACAAAAACATTACTTTGAGCCACATCAACCAATGTCTGTTGTGTAGCTAGAAAGTCCGCGTTTGCAAGTTTTTCACGGCTCTAATTGTAAAGAAAGCACGTAACGCGTGGCATTATCTGCCACATCTAGTGTCCGACGTCCATCCACGCGCACTCTCTACGAGAGAGGGTATTTTCTAATAGCCGTGTCTCTGGCGACACAGCGGGGAGACTTGGAAACGAGACCGATTTCGCGGTAAACGCTAACAGTCATATGTTAGGGGTACTATTTACTTGTAAGTGTCCGGTCCGATGCATGTGCTCTAGCTGCCACTTGTCACAGAATCACTTTTCTCGACTAAGTCTAAGTATAGTATACATTAAGCTTTTTACTAATCTTGTCTTGCTGCAATAATCGGTGTTTAGATTTCTTATACGCGCACCAATTCTGCCAGCGCTAGGGTTGGGAGTTACAGCTACATTTAAGCGACTTGGTCTAAAATGGGCCTCATGACGCCAAGTAGTTGTATCTCTATGGAAAAAATAGGCATGCTGGGCAAATTAATGAATAGGGAAAAGAGCCGGATGATGGCTAAGATTATTAATTCGGTTCACAACTACTAACAGCAGACGAAAACAGGAGATTGTAGAACCTATTCAGGGGGCTTACTCTCGAGTTTAATTCCGATCGGTCGACCAACTAAATAAAATCGGGATTAGGCTTGGCGTGTGGTCACGCAATTTAAACCAATTTGGCGCTAGCATCGAACTCACGATACGAAACGTCACAATTGCAATGTCGACCGATCGGAATTAAACTCGAAAGTAGGTAAGCCCCCAGAAAGGAGACAGATAAGATTTCATACAATCTTGGGCCAGGGTAGTCAAGAAATTGAAGTAGTGTCAGTTAATATCTTGTTTTCAACCATTTATATACTGAAAATACTCCTAATTTTGTCTCTCAGAGAGAAGAGTTATACGAATAAGAGATATAGTAAAAGTGAGTTTTTTTTAAACCATATCCAGCTTCTTAAATTTTTGTCCCAGAAAGCCCCGTCTCCTTTACAGATATTGTACCAAAGCTACTGAATAGATACGATATATTTTCAGCAATAAACAATCCAGTAATAACAATTCAGGCACGCAGTGCGCTGCGTGTGCGCCGAGAAAGTGCAGCAGTAATTAATTTGGGCGGCATCACATCACACAGTGGTCGCGCCGCAGTCGCATCGCCGCACACTTCGCACGGAAAGCGGAACTGTTCCCGCGCCACACGCCACAACATCTGCTCACATACTGAAGGGATGCAAGACGATACTTAGAAAGCTATTTTAATTTTCGCATCAGGTCACTAGAGTTGAAACAAGTTGCCTGATAAAATTGATGGCATGGACAAAAAATCTATTGGTGCTATGGAGCTTAAAGAAGTAAACAGAACCGTTGTCAAAGATGTCTCTGATGTGTTAAAGACTAAAGCACAAAATCCTCACTGACTGTTTTAAATTACTTTTGTTTAAACGGTTTAAACGAATTACGATTTGATCGATCCTAAGCCAACAAGTGAACTCGTGGACGCACCCAATACGTTGGTCCGATCAGATCTGCACCGCTCTTGACTCACTGGAATATAGGGCCCTTCACACCACCAAAAACCGGAATAGATGGAGTAACATCATAAGAGCGAGATTGATGAAGCAGGGAAGTCATGCACGACCCTCAGCATTGAGGAATATGACGCAGGCTAAGGCTACAAGTGAACGTGAGTAGACCATCAACTCTACGTCACATAATATCACCGAGTGATATTATCACTTAATTTTTACTAAATACGAATTGAACGATTCTAAGGCAACAAATGAACGTTAGTAGGCCGTCAGCCTTACGTCACATATCACCGAGAGAGCAGCTCGGTAACAATTAGGGAATAGTGAGCGACAAGCAAGTGAGTCGACGGGCGACGCCCACTTACGTACCTCGGATTCACTGATCTGCATTCCAATTATGAGTGGAAGTACGCCATACACAACGCTACTACGTAGTGCTAAGTATGCAGAACATAGAACTGAGCCCCCTATGAAGGTAAAGGTATAACTATTTACAGAGATCTATAAGAAACAAGTTATAAAATTATGACGAATGTTTGAATTTTTACCAGACCTGTCTTACCTTGGCAAATAAGCCAAGAAATCGTCAAAACGCAGTCTGTCCGCGCTAATTAACCAATCATTTCGCTACCAAGGTGACATAATAGATGACGGCTTGCCCGTCTTCCGATGACATAACGTTAGCTACCGGCGTCGGCACCGCCCGCCTCTGGCACCTTGATCCCGCTGACAGCCGTGAAACAGCTCTCAATCGCAACGCGACTAATGAACCAGAGCTGACCGATTCGCGACTGTCAAAACAATGGAGTCAGGAAGTGAAGGATTGAGCAATCGGGAGGAAATTAATGTAGGGCAATTAAGGATCGATTTGAGTTGAGCATGAACTACATTGGCCAAATATAAGTAATACTGATAAAAAAAAATGCTAAAGAAGAAGCACCTGAAGAAAAAGAACAAAATAGAAGAAAAAGTCGAGTATGAAATCTAAGTGATTAATTATACCACCCCAGCAACTGTTTGGATCCGAAATACATAATGAAGCGGAACTAAGCCATGAAGTAACGTGTGAAGTCGTTGTGGGACGCTATCGCGACGATTTCCAACCTAAAACAGTAAGGTAAGCATGTACGTAGGTAATTGTAACCGTAGAACGTGCGCCGCGCGTGCTGCAGTAATGAGTGACAATAAGAGAGTGATAGTGGGCTACCATAGGTGACGAAGAACAAATGAATGCTTACCATAAATGTACGAAAATGCGACAGTTTATAATCGACTTCAATCGACTGTCTTTAAATCATATAATAATAAATATAAACTAGTTTATTTTTTCATAGAAAAAGCTTTACAAATTATAATACCTTGCCTTTACCTAGGGAATAAGAGAGAATTTAGGCGTTCTCTGTAATTTCAGGAGGAGTACCTTAATAAAGTGAGCAGGAATGCAGAATGCAAATGAGTCTCTTCATCGAATTCGCTGTTCTGTACCTTTTTATTGTATGGTAAGTGGCAGTAATCCCTGAGACTTGGTAGCAGCGCCGCTTGAGCGCCCAAAATGGCGCGAACGCCCATTGCGGCGGCGATAAGCGGATAAACTCAGCATTACCGTATTCAGGGCGCGTGTAGAAAGCTGCCCAATACACCGAGCATTAGAATACGACTCTCGCCTCTATAGACAAAGGTTCAGAGTAGCGTCGAACTATTCGCATTCAGTTCCGTAATAAGATCCAATTCCGCTCCCAGTGGGCGCAGTTCGGAGCTAGGTTACTTACGTAAGCGTCCTTTTTAAGTTTAATTGCAGTAAATGCAGTTGTTTGTCACAAATTGTGGAAGTTGTCGCAGTGTGCAGTGCCCTCGTTCCCACGTGTGCTGGGCCTGTACTTCTGTAGTGAGCCAGGCCGTATTTTTGTTAAATTAGCCATAAGGGAATGGTTCATGGCTTTAACTGTTACGTAATGGATGGAGTGAGTGCGAATGCATTGTCCGTTTGTGCTTATTTGTGTCACATAACAAATTAAATGAATTACGCAGATCATAGGAATCTTCTTTTCAAATCGATGGTAAACTCGTGAAAATTCTTGGGCCCAATAGATGGCTGCGTTAACTGCAGCATCGGTAGCACTCATTAAGTTCTCCGAAGGGCAGGATGGGCGCGTGGCGCACTTCAACATGTGGCTCATGTTTTGAACAGAAATGCCACACTGAAATTGAGTATCCGACCGGTATATAAAACCCTATTTCGTCAAATTGTGTTTAAGTATAAGATTAAATAAAACATAAACAGGGTGATGTCAAACGCGGGTGACCGATATATTGCTTATTCCAAGTGTTATTAGCTTAACCTAAACCAATCTAAACCATAGAATTCGTTTCAACTTTTGTTCCTTTCGCCTGTAAAGAACAAATTGCATATTATCTCTTTTACAAATCACTTCACCGAATATGAGTCAGTCAGTACAGTATTGTAGTCCAGATCTAACGCTCGTATTGTTCTGTTGTCAGGTAAATAAGTGTAGCACGATTATCTAACATTATTTGAACGGTGGCGAGGTCGCATTCCGAGAAGGGCTCTGCTGGCCTCGGCGCACCATAGCGAGATAGTAAGCGCGGCAGCGGCTACCGGCGCACGCGCACGCGCCGCTCATTACCTAATTGATTACAATTAGACCTTACTTAATGTTAAACTTTGTGACCTTTCATGTAATAGTTCCATTGTTTCTTTACAATAAGGGCTCATGATCGTTCACTTAAGGTAAGGGATTGGAAGGAGGTCTGAGAAAATTGGAGCAATCAAGACGACGCTGATAGCTATAAAAGAAGAAAAATAGCATGATTTTAATAAATCATAAAATAGAGAAAATATAATTTTAGGAAACGTTGCATTGGGCGGTGCAAGGGACGTCCTTATGGCTAAAAGCGGTCTTATAAAAACTACCTTTAGATATTAGTTGTGTAACTAGGAGTATGTACTCCCATCTCTATCCACACAGAGCGAGAGAAAATATTTGATGATTTCCCCAGGGCAAAAAAGGTGTTTACTATTTTACAATAAGTAAATACTAGCCATGCATTAAACATTAACATTGATGTGTAAAAGTGGTTTTTTTTTAAACTATCTGCAAAATAAATATTAAATCTATATTATATATGTTGTCGCTTCGAAGATGGATGTACATTTTTAAAATAGATATAAGTAGTTTAATGTCAGTAAAATTATAGTTTTAGTAATAAGTCGATTTATTTGCTTAAAAGACTTGTGTCTGAATTTAAATGCGATATTATTTAGGTTGGCAACACTGGTGTCGCGCTACTATTGGTCCGTTGCAAACTTCCGGAGCAATGGTGGGGCGACACTAGCCTATGCATAAATAAACTGTTAAGAGATCGTTCAGTTGGTTGGCGAATACAGTGTGAGCAACATCTCCTCTAAAGTACGAATGTTGTGATTACGTTTTGAGATTAGAATACCGTTTCACGTGTTTACTTGAATTATTGTAAAATATTTGATTAAATACATATTGGCAGTTATTCCAGTGTTTTTCCTTGTAGAAGTTCCTTATATCAGAAGTGGTACGAGAACGCGCCCAAATATGCCGCGACGCCACAAGCGCACTCGAGGGAGAAGAGTATCAAGTACGAGTGATACGAGTAGCTCGTCTTCAAGATCGAGCTCACCTTCATCGAGCAGCTCTGAGGTACACAGGCGAAAGAAAAAGAGACGCACCAGGCGTGCGTCTCCCACAGTAAGTCAGAATGTTATTTTATCATCTGTGATTCCCGAGTTTGACCCATTAGTGGACGATATTGAAATGTGGATTAACGTTGTAGAAGCCAATGCTCGTGCTTTCCGTTGGTCTGATCGTGTTTTACAATATCAAGCATTGCAAAAATTACGCAATACTGCTAAAACCTGGTACGACTCGCTTCAAAAAAATAAAACACAATGGACGACTTGGAAATGGAGAGATTGGCGAAATACAAGGTGTCTCAAAAGAAAGTTCACATTTAAATCTTTTTTTAAAAGAAAAGTCTTAGCTTTATTGAAAAAATGTTTATTTTATATTGAAGTACACTGTTTGGGAATTTATTTTTTAAAAATAACATCGTCCAAATGTAAACCGTTGCGCTCTCGGCATTCATTTAGTCGGGCACTAAAATTGCCTATGACAGCTCGGCAGGTAGTCTCCGTGATGGCTGCCATTTCATGACGGATATTTTCTTTTAATTGTGCCAGGGAAGTCGGTTTATTAGCGTAAACTTTTGATTTGACATAACCCCACAGGAAAAAATCCATAGGCGTTAAATCGGGACTCCGTGGAGGCCAATTTATGTCACCTCGCCTGGAGATTAATTTGTTCGGAAAAATTTCTCGAACTCGAGGCAGAGATCTGTTGGACGTGTGTGAAGTTGCTCCATCCTGCTGGAACTATGTTCTTTGGTTGTAACCAGGAAAGTTTTGCAGTTGGGGTACGAAAAACTCGTCTAACATCTCCACATAACGCTCTGAATTCACTGTGAGTGTGCGTCCCCTTCCATCTTCAAAAAAGTAAGGGCCGATAATTCCTCGCGCCGACATCGCTGCCCATACGGTGACTTTGGGTGAATGTAGCGGTTTCTGATGTTTTTGTTTTGGGTTGGTTGCACTCCAGTAACGACAATTTTGCTTGTTTACATGCCCATTCAGGTGAAAATGGGCTTCATCGGAAAACAAGATGTTGGTGAACGTTGGAAAGCGCTCAATCATCTGATTTACAAAGGCAAGCCTCTGACCAGCATCTTGAGGCTTCAGTTCTTGCACTAACTGAATTTTGTACGGCTGCAGCTTTAAATCTTTGTGTAAAATGCGGCATAATGAAGATCTGTGCACATTTAAAGCAACAGCACGCTTCCGAATCGAGAGGTTTGGATCATCTCGAATAGACTGAGTAACACTGTCCACGTTTTCGGCTGTTCTTGATGTTCTTGGTCGCCCAGATTTTGGTTTCTCCAGAGTTGACCCAGTCTCTTCAAACTTCTCAACCCATTTTGCAATGAGACGAGTGCTAGGCGCATCATTTAAGTGACGAATATGTCGAATACTGCAGAATTTTCTACGCGCTACAGTCGCCGAATTACCGTTTTTGTAAAACTCACGTACGCACAACGCACGGTCCGCACCAAAGAAACGCTCCATAGCGACTAAATTCCCAAGAGCCAGACTACCGACTGACATACCCCCCGCGCCCCTCAGAATAGTTGCTTTCGCGTAATAAGATAAGCAAATGTGAACTTACTTTTGAGACACCTTGTACAATGTTGGATACTTTTCAAATAAAACGCAATATGTATAGTTTGTTAAAAGACTTAATCCAAACAAAACCTGTGGATGGTCAATCATTATACGAATTTTATTTTGTACAAAAAGGTAAAATTGATAAAATGAGGTTGTCGTTTTCTGAACAAGATATTATTTCGGTTATCGTAGGATCAATTGGCGATAAAAATATAAGCACTGCCGCAGATGCTGGTAATTTTAAATACTGTGATGAATTAGCCTCATTTTTGCACGGGAAAGTTCATGTCGACTCTGAACAAAAGTCCGCTCAGAAGCACACCAGCCTAAACAATAAAAATTCAGCTCGCTCAGGTCATACTAATGTAGATAAAAAGGCAGAAAGCTCTTCAAGCTTTAATGGAGCACCAATATATAGTTCTGTTTCCAATGCTAACACAAACATTACATGTTTTCGCTGTGGTGAACCTGGGCATAAAAAGACCAGCTGTAATCAAAAAGATAATGTTAAATGTAATTCGTGTAATCGATTTGGTCATTTGGAGCTTGCTTGTAGATCTAAATCTAAAGTAAAACCTGAAAAGGAAAATGAAGTCAAGTTCATTGCTGAACCTACATCTAAGGATAAATTTTATAAGGATGTTGTCGTTAATGGATACAAACGACAAGCTTTCATTGATATGGGTAGTAGTTGTTCTCTTGTAACGTCTTCTTTGGCTCGCGAGTTAAACCTTGCTATTTTTCAGTTAAATAAGCCTATTTTACTAACTGGATTTAAAACGGACTCCTGCTCCAAGGTCACTCATGGTGTACAGGTTGACATTATGGTCGACACAGCTGAGCTTAATGTAATACTATATATTTGTGACGAATTAGCTGGCTGTCCTATTTTAGTTGGCAGAAATTTTACGGAGGACAAAAGAATTATGTATACACGTGTAGGAAGCAGGCTTTCTTTTCATCCTATAAGTAATGAACACGTGGCCTTAATAGAGTCATCTATGTTCCATTCTGATTCTGTAGAACACGTTTCATTATTAAATGGTATCTTTGCTAAATATCCTCGGGTTGTTTCAAAAGATTTACAATCGTTAGGACAAACATCTTGTGTCGAATTAGAAATTGAGTTAACAACGAACAAACCCGTGTACCAAAGACCTTACCGTATGTCTGAATCTGAGAAGGCAGCAACTAGGGAAATTATTGAGGATTTATTGAAAAATGACATAATTCGTGAAAGTAATTCCGCTTATGCGAGTCCAGTTTTGTTAGTCGATAAACCTTCAGGCGAAAAACGTTTGTGCATTGATTACAGGTCTCTAAATAAAATAACTGTAAAAGAGAAGTATCCAATGCCCATTGTAGAAGACCTTATAGACAAACTTCGAGGATGTAAATGCTACACATCAATTGATTTAAAAAGTGGCTACTATCAGATTAAAGTAAATGAAAATTCCATTTATAAAACTGCATTTATTACCCCTGACGGTCATTTCGAGTTTAAAAGGATGCCATTTGGGTTGTGCAATGCACCATCTGTATTCCAAAGATTAATGAACACGGTCTTGGGTAAACTACGCTTTGATAAAGTTATATGTTATATGGATGATCTATTAATAGCTACAGAATCGATAAATGAGAATATTAAACAATTAGACGAAGTATTAAAAATATTGCATAATAATGGTTTGACAATAAATTTAGAGAAATGTCACTTTTTCCAGAGCTCTGTTAACTTTCTCGGGTACGACATTTCTGAAGACGGTATACGTCCTGGTAAAAAGAAATTAAAAGCGGTAGAGAGTTATCCTGAACCAAAAAATGTACATCAAGTGAGACAGTTCCTAGGCCTCATTAATTACTTTAGAAAATTCATAAAGAACTGCGCTCTTTTAGCAAAACCGTTGACAAAGCTCTTGAAAAAAGACATCAAATGGGAGTGGGGATCTGAACAAGTTTTAGCCGTAAACAAATTAAAAGAAGATTTGTTACAAAACGCCGTGTTAAACATTTATGACCCTAAATTACCCACTATTCTGTATACAGACGCCAGTCGTGATGGCGTAGGATGCATTCTTGTTCAATTGACTGATAAAGGGGAAAAACCGATTCATTTTTATAGTCGACATACTTCTAATGAAGAAAAAAAGTATCACTCCTTTGAATTAGAATTTTTAGCTATAGTTGTTGCGCTTCAAAAATTCCGTCACTATTTATTAGGATCTATATTCAAAATGTATACAGATTGTAACGCTGTTAAATATACAATTAATAAACAAGAAATTAATTCTAGAATTGGTAGGTGGGTGTTACTTACCCAAGAATTTACGTTTGAGATAATGCACAAACCGGGAGCTCAAATGCAACATGTTGATGCTTTGAGCCGGAATTCAGTTGATAAAGACTCTACCCCCATATGCAATGAAAGTGTGTTGGTTATTACTGAAGCAGATTGGTTGTTATCGGTTATTTATTTATTTTATTTTTACACTTCATGCACATAAAGGTACAGAGGCGGACTTAATGCCTTAGGCATTTTCTCCCAGTCAACCTTTGGGTGATGCAGAGAAAAAAAATGGTGGCAGGTGCAATAAAAGAGAGGAGAAAAAAAAATTGAATTTAAAAAGATACACAAATGAATTGTAGATAAAATCTAAATATATAATATATACACAATTTAATAAACTAAATATATACATATAAATATACAAGAAATTACTCCAAATCGTTATCAAGTTGTTATCGGTTCAGTTACAAGACCCAAGTATTTGTGCAATTAGAGAAATATTAGAGTCAGGTCATGCCGAGCTTAATAAGAAAGTGTATAATGATTATGAGCTGTTAGGTAATAAGGTATACCGCCGTACTGACTATGGTAGACGATGGCTTGTGCCTAAACAATGTATTTGGCAGATTACAAAAGCAAATCATGATGATCTTGGCCATTTTGCCGTTGACAAAACAATTGAGAGAATAAAGTCATGTTATTGGTTTCCCAAGATTAAGAAAATTGTGTCCAAATATATTAAAAATTGCATTAACTGTATTTACTACAAGAATATCCATGGTAAAAAGGAAGGAAAACTGTATCCTATACCTAAGTATGCAAAGCCCTTCCACACATTGCACATAGACCATCTAGGCCCATTTGTAAAGACTACACGTAAAAATACTTACCTATTGGTGACTGTAGATTCATTTACCAAATTTGTATTTATATCACCTGTTCGTAATACTAAAAGTCAATCTGTTATTAGTGAATTGGACAAAATATTTAAAGTTTTTGGTAATCCGAGGCGTCTCATATGTGATGCTGGAAGTTCTTTCACGTCCAAATTATTTGTTAAGTACTGCCAGGATAAAAATATTCGACAACATGTAATAGCTACTGCTGTCCCACGCTCTAACGGTCAGGTGGAACGGTTTAATCGCACTATCCTGGACGCGTTAAGATGTATGGGTGCTAACACTAACTACGATAAATGGGATACACATATTACTAGTATCCAACAAGGGATTAACAGTACCATCAATAAAACCACTTCAGCCATACCCAGTGAGGTATTCTTTGGATACCGACTCCAAACTGATGCTGACATATTGACACAAGAAGATCAATCTGTCGATGTCACGTTGTTGAGGAATAATGTTAACAGTCGCATTCAGGTCAGTGCAGACAAACAAAAGCAGGCTTTTGATTCCAAACGAAAAGAGGCCCATCAGTACAATGTTAACGATTTGGTAGTTATAAAAATTCCCAGTCAATCGAATGACGGGCAAAGTACTAAATTATTACCGTTGTTCAAAGGACCTTTCCAGGTGACTGAAATACTAGGAAATGACCGCTACAAAGTAAAGGATATGCGTGGAGCCGAAAGGACAACCAAATGTTACGAGGGGTCCACATGTACTGAAAATATGAAACCTTGGATCAAATTGGCCGATCTAGATCCTGAAGGCTTAGAAAAGGCCTAAGATGTTGTCAGGTATTTATTTAATCCAAGTAAAGATTTTTTATTATACCAATTTTTACTATAATTCAACTTGTGATAAGGTGTCTAGTGCATTTGCTTCAAACATATTTTGGTATTCCGGGCAACAGTATTTATCCGTGTGAAATAGATCTGTTGCTAATAGGTTTGGGTTTTGTAGTAAAATAACTAGGGTTGGCCAAAGGCATCGCCTAGGGTGAACTGCAAAATCTGAACATTTCATTAACTGACCGCTGATGGAACAGTTATGGATTCCATCCGAATACCAATATATGTCATGTCAACAAATCTTTTGATTTGGCGTCCCTCTTCTGCTGGCCGTTGATGGAATAGCAGAGTAGACGCCCGATTCAAATAACTGTAGCAATTAAATTTCATTATATAAAACGTGACTTAACGCATGAATATACTTTGTTCTCAGCAATTGCACCAGACTGGGACGCTATCCGGGGACGGATGCGTGCGCAGGACGGCCGGATGTTGTCGCTTCGAAGATGGATGTACATTTTTAAAATAGATATAAGTAGTTTAATGTCAGTAAAATTATAGTTTTAGTAATAAGTCGATTTATTTGCTTAAAAGACTTGTGTCTGAATTTAAATGCGATATTATTTAGGTTGGCAACACTGGTGTCGCGCTACTATTGGTCCGTTGCAAACTTCCGGAGCAATGGTGGGGCGACACTAGCCTATGCATAAATAAACTGTTAAGAGATCGTTCAGTTGGTTGGCGAATACAGTGTGAGCAACATCTCCTCTAAAGTACGAATGTTGTGATTACGTTTTGAGATTAGAATACCGTTTCACGTGTTTACTTGAATTATTGTAAAATATTTGATTAAATACATATTGGCAGTTATTCCAGTGTTTTTCCTTGTAGAAGTTCCTTATATATATAAATAAAATAATATTTTATCATTCAGCGACACATGAGGGAGACGTTTGTGGCTGAAATGATGATGCTGACAATGATTCAGATTTCAGAGATCTGAAAGGAAGAAATACGGTGCCTCAGACAACCATGGATGTCAGTACCAAATACGAGCATGTATTTTTTATTCTTTCAAGAACCGCGTATGTCTCGCATTCTGCTCTCCGATTTACGACCTTATCTGTCACAATCCTGCGAGCCTCGCTCGACGCTGACACAAACATTCTCACCGCATTTCTGTAAACACTGTTATTAACAAGATTCCGTAGTTATCGCAATTCCTTTGCTCTGTGTTTAACTCCTCTCTCGATGGCTCCATATTCTCCTCTAAGCTATTTTCTAGTCAAGTGGGGCAACACAGCTCGGAACTGCGCTTTCCCGCACTCGGCACTGTGGCTAATGGCTCGCAAGGGGAAATCTTACAATCAGATCAACATCTCCCGTGATGAAATATTTGTTTTACTTACACATCTATACGTACTGTCTATGTTAGACTTTGGTGTAACTAATTAAAAGGTACTCACCAATCACTTATTATTATATCTTTCTCATCCTACATTCAATGGTGAACTGTAACAAAAAGAAAATTATACGTTATTGTCGTATGTCTAACATTTATATTTTTAAATATTAAAATTTTCAAGATATAAAACAATTAAAGATTCAAAAGCATTTATTTCAAATAAACCATTTACAGGCACTTTTGAAAGGTCAAGGAGTCAGTCTGTCAAAAAAAAAAAGATGCTAATTGCACATTCCAAAGCGTAGATCTCTATGGAGAAGAATGTGCAAGAAACTCCATGGACACTCTTTTCAATCATTTTATGTATAACAAATATCTCGGTTACATATTTCTTGTCGCTGCTATTATGTGAGAACGATGTCAATTTAATTTCATAAAAACAATAAGTGCACCGATATGGAAACAAGGTCTCACAATTTATTCGCGTCCTGGAGTACTAATTTCTAAATCATGCCCTTGATCCAGATCCTAACGAGAGCCTTCAGAAGTGTTCGTCGAGGCTCGTGGCTATTTAGCCATTGACTGACACGGCTATGGGCACAAATAAAAAAAAAGCCTCGACCTCCAGACTACCATGTGATAAGCAGTCTCACCGCCACCGGCTACTGACGCATAACACTATTGAATACCTTCTTCAGGCGGCAAAATTGGTTCAACGAAAATCAACGCTCCACATCACCACCAGGAACCATAAATTTATAGGAGCTTTGATATTGATGATCTATTTGGATCAGAGCAACCCGTGTTCCGGGGCGGGTGATCCTCGGTGGGCGCGGCACCGCAACGTTAATCAAACCGGAGCTGCGGCTTTCTCCGGTCAATGCCTGCTGCCCTGGTGCAACTGCAGATATTCACTAAACACTGATACCGCTACTGATATCGTTAACATTGATAATACTCGAGCGGCTGTGTTGCAACATGGATGCAACAGTTTTGCATAATTGCACAAAGAAATAAAATACATTCTCAATACTTAATTATTCAATGCCTTCTGCAAGCTACGATGTGTTAAGAAAATCTAATGAAAGTCAAGGTTTCTTGGCACTTGACATAATTATTCGACACCTGTTAAGATAATTTTCGTATGCATTAATGCATCAGTACACAAATGCACAAATTCAATGTAATTAATCATTCAAATTGCAGTGATGTTGAGAATTTTAACAAGTACTTATTAATAAATAATTGTACATTGGGTTCGCTTCTGAAACGAAAACCCGGCCTTGTTATGAAAGGCAAAGAAAGAAAGGAGTGGGTTTTTAGTCAAGTAAAAATTTAACACACCCTCTCGCTCCCACAAACCCTCTTTATTTAGCATTCTCAACCAATTGATGATAAAATAAAGTAGGCTACCTATACCTAGCGAATAAAAAACATAATGAGTCTTAAAACTTCAAAGCTCCAAACACATACGGTAATCATACACGCGGTGGCGGCCTCAAAAAACCCCCAGGAGGCAAGAAAAATCTAATTAGGTACGTACCTACTCTTCTAGTCTACTGCAACCCTAGTACACAAGCATTAATTGTCCTCAGATCTAGGCGCTTACTTCCTCATGCGACCGAAGGCTGGCCCGAACGGGAAACATACAGGATTATGGAAATGTTTATAGCAATCGGAAAACTCGATACTGTTATATAACGACTCGATTGCACGCTATTACGACTGCTTCCGATCTCATTTACTATAGCAGATACTTATTTATTCGTCTTTTGATCGATTTCTGTTCATTATTTTACTTGGCAATGTTCTTGATCGGTCTATAGAAAACACGAGCGCGCCTCGCCATCTAACTGAAAAGATAGGCGAGAAAAAAAAAATATAATAAAAAAGGGTAAATGCAAGTCGGACTCGCGCACTGAGGGTTCCGTACAAACTCATCTCTATGAAAACAGTTCAATTTCCGAATTGAGTTACAAAGATAAGAACGTAACTACAAATTTACAGTTTGCAGATTTTTTCCTATACTTACTTGTGTTATGAGACCTTGTTTAATGCCTTTCAGGATTCTAGGTCAACGGGAAGTACCCTATGAATTTTGATTCTCTTGAGTGCCAAAATATACGTTTTTTTTTCGTTAACTTAGAAGTTTGATTTTTCACAAGCTTCAAGGGCTTCAAGGGAAGCAGATCTGAGTATATGGTTTAAATTTTAACTCGATACATCCAGGCGTTCCCGAGATAAAGGGTCTTAACAGACAGACAGACAAACGGACAACAAAGTGATCCTCTAAGGGTTCAATTTTTTCCTTTTGAGGTAAACGTAAAAAAAAGAAAAATGTTACGAGAAAAAAAAGCTAATAGGCAATAAATGTAGGAGAAACATAATGTCAATGCGAACTTTACATTTAGATATTTACATATGTAGGTTATATGCAGATTAATTTAGTTATTAATTATACACTATGGCAGGATATCTATCTAGTTATTTAAGAATTTGATTTTGAGCTAAATTAAGCAATTTGCTAACATAAATAATTATTTATAAATGTAAAATTTGTCTACTGACCGGAAATCTTTTCCTAATCTTGTTTGCTCTCTGTCCTTTTAGCAATACGTTATTATTATATAAAAATTAGTTACCTAATTAGTTATATCTAATGTATTCTTTTTATTAGGTAATGTTGCGGAATGAACTTCATTTTAATTTGGTGTAATATTACTGTATTATGAAATAAAAAATACAAGTACAGTCAGCTTCAAAAGTAGAACAATAACTATAGGTATATATAAATGTTTCCAACATTCAGAAACATCTTAATTTGACAATAAAGTTATTAACACAACTAAAAAATCTTTTGAAACATAAAACCTAGTAAATAATTTATATGCGCTAAAAAGTTAACTTTCATCGCATTTTCAATTAATGATAAAACGTTGACACTAATACGTTTACTTGATACTCGAAGAGAATTTCCAAAATGGCGGAATTCCCATTAAATTTAAGAGCCAATTTTTCAGTCAAAATCCTTTAGTTCAGCTTTCTAACATTCCAACTTTCTTCTCAACACCTATGCGTCGTTACGCACTCTTGACAAAAACATTCAAGGTATTAGCGACCACATATTAGTATCACAAACACATAAAATAAACTTTAATATGCATGTTCAAACAATGATTTGCATAGTGATTGGTCGGATGCTGTGATAGACGTCGAGTGAGCGCGCGCGCCGCGGCGGACACCAAACAAACAAGCCGCGCGTCCACTGTCCCGTACGGCACGGTACGATAATATTTGCTGTGTTCTAAGTGCCGCTCTGTATACAAGGCTGATGGCGGAGTGTTTGACAGTTCATTGACGGCAGTTGAATAAATAATTACAGTTGGTTTACCGTAAATTAGTTTGAACTACGTGATAGACCCGTTGCCAATTTGATTGCCTTTCGCTAACGAGAAGAGAGCAGATCTCCCAATAATTTTATTGTAGGTGAACTTGCAGGTTGGAAACCAGGAAAATTAATTGGCTTAGTTTACGTTTACGTATCTATCAGCCAATAACCAATTATAGGAACCAAGAAATTTCAAGTCAGACTATTTTAAATAAACACGGACTTTGAGGACACGAACATAACCTTTGCTTATTTATCGCTCGTTATTTAAGTGTCTGAAAACAACAGTTTAATCTTACTTTTATTGCATGCTGCACCACAAAAGGCACAGTTATCTAAATCGGTTGTATGTAATGGATACTGGTACAATCGCGCGCAGCGGTGCTCGCCTTGACCGTGACGGAGTGCGCGCGCGCCGAGAGTGAAACCGTTGTACAGTCGCGACTAGTGACACGCACCGAGCTGTACCGTTTCTCCGAAGAATGGACTTAGTTGTGCTTTGGCCTGGCGAGCTGGCGCACGAGCTGATGGTGATACTATTTGTTAGGAAGACAAGTCCCCGTACAAATCATTTTACAGCAGACTGTTGGAATATAACAAACACAAATAAGCAGTACCTTTGTACATTTTTTTTTCATTATACTTTTGTCCTTTACATTTATATGTGTGTACATAAATTATAAAATAAATAAATAAATAATTAAATAAATACAAATCTATCCTACTTCAACACTATATGGTGCTTCTCTTTCTAGTTAATAAATATTGTATTTAGTATTCCGAGCCCCTAGTCACTACTTGATTGAAATGCCTAGTATGGTTCCGTTAGTCTTGCTTAGTTAGGAGCACACGTCTTACATAATATTACTGAAACACACCTCCCAGTATGTAAAGAGAAAAATAATAAATAGTTAATATTGAAATCTTTAAATCTATGTTTCTTTTGTTGTCCACTTATTAACACTTAAAATTCACAGATCATAAGGCCTTCATTAACGATTGTACTCATCGATTGAAAACTGATCTTGGTAATTGCACCTGCCTATGACTATGAAATCAAAGGCCACTAGATAAGGCCTGATTTGCAGTCAATAAAATCCTACAGCACTGATGATAATATTTAAGCCATGTTTTATATTGTTTGCCATGGGCCTGGCCTCAAGTCACTGATAATTTCGCAACATACATCACACGCAGTCATATCTTTTAATGAGTCTCCCCGTATTAAGATCATGACCAGCAGATTTGCATGCGCAGCTAATTGCAGACAACTCCAATTAGCATCCATCACGCGACCGCCGGAGATAACATCGAGAGATTCTATTACAGTGATAAAAATTAAGAAGACAAATGAAACGACTATTGAACATATTAAGAACAGAAGAGATATCTAGGAAGTAGGCATGTAACGGAAGAGGTGATGTCGGAACCAAAGGAACCGGAGTATTTCAATTTGCTTTAAGTATGTATAGGACTCGGTACAGAAAGCGGAGTCCGAAACAAAGGCAGAAGCGTCTAATGAAACACTACTAAAACTAACAAAAAATTTAGATAAGTAAATGAGGAGCGAATTCACAATGCTCCAAATACGAAACCAAAAGTGAAAGAGTAATCGACAGAAGGTGCGGGAAGACGGAGGGCGCGACAATTATTGATTTGTGCCTCCGATACAAATTCCTCTTAAAATTTACGGAACCCAAATCGGAATCGAGGTGCAACAACAACGTCAATAGGAAGTTCTAAACTCTCAGACCCGGAATCGGACTTCCATAATATCTCTGATAAGAAGCTAACGGCGGACGATCTGTGTAAAGCCGATATAGATGGTGTGAGTTTTTCGAACGTGTTGGTCCGAGAAATCGTACGCAATAATCGTCAGCAATAATCGCCATAACATTATCGTATCAAAGTGTTTACACACAAGTAAGAAATAAATTCTCGCGTATTTTTATACGATATTATATCATTATGTCATACGAGACTCGTAAGCAATAATCGCTAGGCGATAATGTCCCGCGTCTGTTTAGACAGCAAAATTCTTACGATTGTTGTTTCAACAACGTAAGGGTAGATACTCGCCGTCTACGGTCCGGACTAGGCGTTTCGCCTCGGCGTTCATACCGCGTACGTCGAAGGACTGGAACAATTTGCCTGCCCAATCAATTTGTCACAATTTGTTTGTTACAATTTGTCTTCCCATCCGATTTGGGTGTCTTCAAGGCTAGAGTGAATAGGCTCTTAATAAACTAGTGCGATTCACTATCAACGTTTGCATCACTGCTTACCATCACGTGGGATTGTAGTCAAGCACTAGTTTATAACAAATAAAAAAAAAACGATTTCATTTAGCTTGTGAAAATTTTCACAAATTCTTTTTTTACCCAAAACTGATAACATACATAGACGAACAAGACATTCAGTTTTTAGGCATCTATCACAACAGCTCAAAGACTTAGCCGAATATTCATATTCAATTACTTTTTGGCCAAAACAGGAACCAGTTTTTTCGATCGAATCTTAGGTCAGTCTCCAACAGGAACATATCCATGGAAAAGCAGAAATAGGACGTTGAAATATTTTCTTTGGTACTGAAAATGTTGCTATTTAATTGACTAGCAAAGATTTCCGTAAACGGAGTGTTGACCTTTCTAACTAAGCTAGACATAGACATGGGTTCTAGTTAATAATGCAACAGGTGGGTTTCCACTAACTGAAATCATAAATCGTTTCGAGTATATGTGATTTTCCCTAATGACTGTGTAATATTGAAATAAAATAATAAAGAATTCTTTTTTTTTAATAATATGAATTAGTGCTTGACTGCGATTCCGCCTGGATAGCAGTGATGCAATCAATGGTGGTGAACTGCACTATATTTTTAAGAGCTTTATTCATTGTAGATTAGAAGACACCTAAATTGCAGTCAGACGGGAAGACCGCAGCAGGTAAATTGTTCCAGTCCTTCGATGTACGCTGTATATCCGGCCGTAGAGGCGTCAACAACTTTAAGATGGACACTCGCCATTATACTTAGTACGTAAGTACCTTCAGGTATTAGAGCTTAGCTCTCTAATTCCTACTTATTAATCTACTCGCTGAGGAACCATCGCTAATTAATTTATTATGATTAATTTAAAGACAAAGTTGCTCTAAACGACGTCTTTCATTCGGTAAGAGCTACATAATGCGTGTCGCGTTTTGTATTCGTGGCCATTGAACGCAAAATGACCATACATTACCATACGAGGCATATTAATGCCGCATTGAATACAATGTACATATTTACTACTACTACGTTGTTGTGGCGTAGCAACGACCTCATTTAACACTTGCATGCTAACAAATAAATAGTCATACAGATTTGTCTACGATTGTACTTTTTGCTAAAGTAATGTTTTTTTGTAAAATCGTTACGTGTTTATTGTTTGACTCAGTTGTGTTTGGCGAAAGAAACCATAAGATTGACTGGTGATGATGATATTTTCTTGATTATACACGTAATGATCTTTTTAGTACTGTTATATTATAAATTAATTCTGCAGCCCATAGAAAGGGTATCTTGAAAACGGTGGGTATCAGAAGGGATCGCGTAAGTTCTCACGTTTCTCGTATAAATATACTTCCTATATCTGTGTGACAGTAGGAATGATAAAGTATGTGCCCACTTACACAACTTCGAGTAATTTTGTATAGAAACCACATTAATTGACCCTCCAGGCCCACAGGCCCACAGGCTGCAGAGCCGCGTGATCTTGACGTACATATGTTCAGACGTTTTCACTTTCTCGCACGTGCTGTGATGACTTGAATTTTATAAGCATACAATTACCATTATTGATGTACTATTAGACATAATGCAGATTGCATACAAGTACACTATGACAGAGCCAGGTTCTGTAAAAGGAAAAACTACTTTGTCAGGTCATCGATCAATTACCAATGTAAATAATATATATATATATATATATATATAGGGTGACTGGTAATTAGTGAACGATACTTAAACACGTGATTGTAGTCAGGATAACAAACAACTTTTACTATGGGACCAAACCTGAAATCGCGTAATGTACTGACCAACAGATTATAAGGATAAATAATTCTTAAACTTAGTACTCCGCATGAATCACAAGGACAACCTAAGGAAAAACATAAGGAAAGTGACTTTCTAGATAACCACGATTTCATTATATTCTATTCGTTGTAAAAGATGTTCAATTTGTCATACCTCTCACGTTGTCAGAATAAATAAAGAAAACTCACCGTTCATTACTATTGCCGATCGACGATGGGTAATTTAATCATTGTTATTAATTCAATGGAATCATGTGCTCCTAGTACTTATACAACATGAAAATGGTTTGTCAAATACAAACTTTACATGCTTGGAGTAAACAATACAAAATTAGCGCTACGTATAGCTTATTTATATGTTTAATGGAACGTGATAAACGGCAAAAGCTATAATGGCTCTTAAACCATAACTTCTGCCAGTCCGATTTAGGGCTGCACGCACGATACACGCATGCTGTAGCGATCGTTCTATACAATGTTCTTATTTCGTGCTGTGATCCAGTTAAGCTGCGCCGGCGCTTGATAATGTCACTGGCGTCAAGGGCACCACACTAATAAGGTTAATTAATATCTTAAATGCTTGTACAGCGCCATATATTGAAGCCTGTTGCGAAAGTATTGAAAACGAGAAAGTGCAAAATGGGCAGTTGTTCTCAGCCACCGTGTCAATAGTCGAGGTAATTGTCGAAATTTATATATTTTATGGAGCATAAGAAATAATAAATTGAGACCTTAAACTTTCAAAAGTTTTGCAAATATGTGTAAATTAAAATCTTGTACCGAATATAGTAGTAAAATAAATTTATGATAAAAATAACATGCTTGTAACGGAAACACGTTCTTCTCTTAAAAAATACAAACAAATTGTATGGCTTTTTGCCGTGATAAGAAAAAACTATTGATAATTGAATTTAAAACGGTAATATGGAGTAGGTATAGTTCTAAAACCATAATATGACTGACTTTTATACATAATATGATTGCTTTTTATTTTTATCTTTTTGCGCTGACTGTACCCAAGTCTACTTGGGTACAGTCAGCGCCAAAAGTTATAACTGCGCAAAATTTTTAGTTACAAAGATTTATAGTACCTCGGTTGTGACCCCTAAAAATGCCGCTTTGTCACCTACTCTTTCATAAGTTCATGATTACAAATCAATGACCATTGTAGATGCAATTTACCACTAAAGAAAAGGGAGAACTAAAAAATGTACATCTGACACCAGTGTTTACGCACGTACTATATAATCAATTATGTTTATTTATGTAGGTAATTTACGTCATCGGCAAGAAAGTGAAAATCGTAGCGAAAGTTAATGATACCGCTTGTCACACAGTTCGGACAGTCAAACATTGATAGCACATTCAATGAATTACATAAATCATGTTTTTGTTTTAAAAGTAAATATTATTGCGTGAAATGTGGTACAATGAACTGAGTCAGTCAGTGCGGTAAGATATCATCGAGCCACGCTAATTATCCTGTTGCTTAAGAATCATTCTACTTACATCAAAGAAAGACAGAAAGATGAAAATACAGTGCTGGTGCATTACCGGTACAGGCCAGCGGCGATGAGGAAATCCTAACATTTCACGTTTCACTACAACTGCTAGCAATTAAAGTTAACCTAAAAAAGTCAGGAAGCACCGAAATAACGCGTCAAATATGTACCGCGGTGAAAACCGCTGAAACGTTTGCATAACTGAATATTGTATAGAATTACATATACTTATGTTCTATGTGTTCTACGCTACATCAGTACCAAGGACTCATAACAAGTTAGGCTGTTTTGCTTGTCATCGAAAGATTTGCTAATAGCTACTATTGTGATTGATATCCGATGGAACCATTTGAATGGTATAAAAATGATGATAAGGAGAACTGTGAGTAGTGAAACTCTTGTTAGTGGGTGGAGGTACAATAGTTACTTACTCGATAATAATACTCTAAACTTTACAAATAATTTGTTAACGTACCTAGTCTTGGTAATCGGCAAGAGTTAAGCTGCGCACCAAAACGCTAGTTCTTGAAGAGGCTGAATAAGCTGCCCAAATTGAGCAGGACCCATGCTTGACACAGCACCACGAGCCCGTGACAGACTTCGAAAGATATGGCGACGACCTGGATGTCTTCCTTGAGAAGACGAAGCGTAAAATCGTAATTTTTGGAAGGTATGGACGGGACAACACGGGCTAGTAGTAATTTTTATTATAGTTTGCGAACAATACATTTACGTTATCGTCATGTAACAAGCAATACAGCGCACAGTAATTAATGAGCAGGCTCAGCCGATTGATTCTCCGTGACGTTTTATATTTACGATATACGACTATACAGCGTTAAATTTTGGTCGTTTTAATGCCGTGGAGGGTCGATTTGGTACATGTTTAACAATTTTACCAACCCTGATGACTTTTTAATTAATTCATTTTTATTTTTACTGAGAAATATATCAGGGTTGGTTACGATTTTATACAGTTTAAGTAGAAATTAAAAAAAAATGGGTAAAAACTCGGCGAAAAATTCCATCACTGAGGAATCCAAAATTATGTACCTACTTGATCCATGGTATTCGATTGTGCGTCGATTTCAGATACACTTTGTATATGTATACTATACATACAAACTATAATGGTTTGGTTTAAATCAGAAAATTATAAAAAACTGCTAGAAATAAATAGAAGTTTTGTTACGAGTATGAAATTAAACTAGATAATAATGGACTTAAATTAATTAAATAGAAACAAATCCCTGAGGACAAAAATAAGCAAGAACTGTATAATAAGAACGATTCACGTACTTGATATCATACGGGCTCCCGGGCTCCGTGACTGCTAGAATCTGAAATATCAGCGGATTTCCACTCGTTGAAATGCGCCTCGAAAAATCTTGAATTTTCGTTTGACAGCTGTCAATTAGACAACATAGACGTCGCACACGCAGCTCACGGTAATAAAAATAAGACTAGTGTTGCTTACTGCCTTTCCACACTAATTGTGTGCGATAATTGATATTACCGACTACTGCAGTTTTCAGAATTTAATTAAGCAAAGAATCGTTCGGCTGACGCGCGTCGCTTCTCTTAAATTAGTTCTGTTATAAATTAATGAGCCAATAATTAGTAATAATAATAATAAATAATAATAATAAATTTATTTGGAACAACTTAAGTTAACAAAACATTAAAAACGAAGATAGCGACAAAAGTAAAATACTGTAGCGCAGCTATCAACGCCCAACTTAAGACAAAGACACTCATAGACATTGTTCCTCGTAAAATCGTAACACAATTTGAAAAATAAATAAAACTGAGAACAGGACACTATAATACTACCAAATATTATACACTATATGCTTAGTATGTTGTATATGTGTAGAGTGGAGGTGGGGATGAGGATGGGGTGTGTATTTGTGTGTGTGTGATGTGAGGTGTGTGTTTGTATTTCAACCGCATTTATGACACCATAAGTTGCTCTGTCTCATCATAGGTCAAGCACTTAAGCCAGCCGATCACTTTTTTCTTCAGTACAGTTCTAGTCATCGGGTATATTTTAATTTTTATATTTATGGCATTATATAGTTTAGAGCTGGTGTGAGTGAAGTGACGGCTGACTAACGCTAACCTACAGCGTTCAGTCTTACAGATTCTGTCAGCACGACGAATCTTGGCGAGGGGCTGAGGGTCGTAAGGAAGAAGAAGGTGCTTCCTAAGGACTGTTTGCAGTACAAACAATTGTCGCACTGAGAGGACCTCACAAAGTGCATATAGCTCTGTAGTTGGAAATCTAATAGGTTTCCTAGCGAGTACCTTTAGAACTGCTCTCTGAGCCCTCTCTAGCCGCAGCATGGTTGTCTTGTGCGTTCCCCCCCACGTGGTTATGCAGTAACCGAGAACTGACTGAGCAAGGGCAAAGTAGACCATTCTAAGGCATTGGAAATCAGCAGCCGCCCGAAGTTTTTTAAATAAGTATATCAATCTTCTGACTCGAACCACAACTGAGTTAACCTGTTTTTTCCATGTCAAGAGATTGTCTAATATTACTCCAAGGTATTTTATGCTATCAGCCCGTTCGATTTGGGCACAGTTACAATTTCCACTTGGATTCACTGGGTTAATACACACATGGGTCTTTATGTCAAAAGACAAAGGCGGTTGGCTAAGAATACTCGGGGTGAAGGGGATGAACTTAGTCTTGGAGATGTTGAGCGTGAGCAGATTCAAGGTTAACCACCTCATAACCATCCTCAGTGCCAATTCTGCTCTTTCTCGAGTCTCAGCCCAATCCTTGCCGTGGATTATAAGAGCTGTGTCATCCGCATAAGTGATAATTTTTGTATTCGGAAGAGATAATTGACACAGCTCATTTACATAAATGAGGAAGAGGGTTGGACCCAGGACACTGCCCTGGGGGACCCCATAAAACAAGTTTTCTTCATCACTTATATATGATCCAACCTTGACCACCTGTTTACGTCCCGATAAATAGCTACGAAAAATGTCGAGGGCAATGCCACGAATGCCAATTTGTTCCAGCTTTTTAATCAATTTGGGGACAGAAACAGTGTCGAATGCCTTCGAGAGGTCCAGGAAGACACCAAGCGTCTTCTGCTTGTTATTAAGGTGTGCAACTATTGTATTTGTGAGCTCCAAGGTAGCGTCCTCTGTTGATTTTCCCGCTCTGAAACCATATTGGTTTTCGGCTAAAATGTTAAACTTAGCCAAGAACTTCACAAGTCTCGCATTGACAACTTTCTCAAAAACTTTCGAGATGGTTGAAAGAACGGATATAGGCCTATAATTAGTAACAAGATCCTTATCTCCTTCCTTGTAAATAGGATGGACTATGGCAGTTTTGAAAACATCTGGAAAAATACCAGAGGATAGAGAGAGATTGAAAATGTGTACAAGGATAGGGACAATTGTATTTTTCGTGGCCTTAATAACTGTGGATGAGATCCCATCATAACCGACAGCAGATTCATCTTTGAGGTTCAAAATAATAGTTTCAAGTTCAGCGTCATCAACATCGTACATGACCATTGATTCCAAAGGGGTCGTCATGGAAGAATTCGCTACCTGGTGCGAAACTTCAGGATCAGAGCTGCTACTTTGTAGTGGAGAAAGTGAGAACTTGGATGCGAGAGTACTGCCCACATTCGCAAAGTAATGGTTTACCTTATTGACAGCGAGAAGCGGATCATCCTCACATTTCAGTAACTCTGAAGAAGAAGTTCTATCATTGAGCGTGTGGGTTATTTCCTTAATAACTTTCCAGTTTGCCCTTGGGTTTCTTCCGGCCTTCTCAAATTCTGACCTTTCATATACGCGTTTGAGCCTCTTGAGTAAATTATTGCAGAAAGTTCGATAGCGAAGATAAATAATTTTATGAGTTTCATTTTCAGGGTGTTTCTTAGAGGTTTTTTGTAATTTATCTCTTTGTCGAATACACCTGAGGAGGCCAGGAGTAATCCAGGGCTTGATGATGCGCCTTCTACTAGGAATGATTAAAGAAGTAGTGTGGAGATTTACTGAAGAGGAAAGTAGTGATACGATAGCTTTAGCAGCAAAATTTGGGTTGTTAGAGTTTAGTATTTTAGTGAAATCCGCCTTTTCGATATCAGACTTTACCCCTGCTATATTAATTTTTGTGACTGAAAGTTTTCGTTTATTCAAAGTGAAATCAGAATTACAAAACAATACAACAGGAAAATGATCAGTTATGTCGCATTCAAGTACCAAAGTTGTGGCAGTCTGTGTCGATTTTAGAAATACATGGTCTAAACAATTAGCTAACCTGGTGGGAAAAGAATGTGCGGGAAGCATTGCATGTGATGCAGTAATGTTCAGGTAATCATCGCAATTTGGATCAACACTCATAGGAGCAATATTAATATTTAAATCTCCGATAAGTGTAACAGTTTTGAAGTTTCCTAAGTGCTGGAGCAACATATCTAGACTGCAAAAAAATGGGTTGAGGTCTCTAATCGAGGGTGATCTATATATTGCGACAATTGCAACCTTGTCAGAGAATTTCAGTATCAAACAATTTGCGTCATTAATTGAGGGAGTTTCAATAGAGTATTGTAAATCTTTTCTGACGTAGGCAACTACTCCATCATTCTGGTTTGTAAAGGATGTGGCACAAGTATTGTATCCTGACAAGGGTGGAATATTTGGACATTTGCTCAACCAACATTCAGATAACAAAATAACATCCAGTTTATACCTCAATCTACCTAATAACAATGATAGTTTGTCAAAGTTACAGTTGATACTTCGAATATTGAGATGTAAGATTTTAAGTGTACATTCTGGTTTTCTCAAGTATACGACACTTGTCTCCGGAGAGCAGACAAAACACTCTGACACAGAAAACTTTTCGATCTCGGAATTAATTATATTTAGATCATCCATAATGAATATTTGAACATAAAAAGGAAATTCTTTGTAGGGTCGGCCTCAGGCTTATATTTGTGCCAGGTATCGATTTAAATTTATTGAGAATAAGACTAAGTGTCGTGTAGTTGTAAAACTTGCGGTTCTTGTATATGTACTGTAGTGTTAATTTTAGAGTGGAGTAAGTGAGTTGTGTGTAGTGTAATGAAATAGTGTATAATTGAATGTTACTTAAAATAACGTTATCGAGTACTATTATTAAAAAGAAATACAGGTAATTAAAATAGACTAAAAATGTATGGAACAGAAACCAACAATAAACATTAAATGACAAAGCAGGTAATTTGTTTAGGTAACACGAAATCGGTAATAGTCATGCGGTCTTCAGAATGGTGGAGAGGTCAGCATCAGTCTTAACTTCGAAGTGTTTGTATCCCTCCTTCTCTCGGACGAAGATTTTACCATGTTTAATCCAGCAGAATTTGTAGTCATTTCTTCTAGCTGCTTCTCGTGCCAGGAAGTATAGTCTCTTTTTCCTAGATATTAAATTTTCAGAGACAAATATGGGTTTTGTAGGGCCACAGATTTTAAGGTGCTCCGTTGTCAACTTGAAAGAGTTCCTATTGTGTTTACGGAAGTTTTCCAAAAATTCGTTTTTACGAAGGACTGACGTAAAATCGACTATAATGGTTTTATTAGCCGGATCTTTTGTTTGTATACGGAAAATATCTTTAATTTCATGAGGTTTAATTAGCAAGTTGATAAGATTTCCCGTATCAGTGACAGTTTTTAGTAAGGTTGCCTTTGTCTCAGATTTAGCTACTGGGATATTGCGTATCTCTATACAAGTGGACCTGGAACTTTGCTCTAAATTTTCGAGTTTTTCCTCTAACTTGTGGATGTAAGATAAGTTTTCCTTACGTTCGGTTTCCAATAACTCAACACGTGAAGTTATTTCGTTGAAGTTGGCAGCCATGACGTCAACTGTGATCCTGATGTCGTTCATCATAGAGTACAGTTTATTATACTTATCGTCTTGTTGTTGTTTGAACTCTTGAAACATCTCTTTTAGTTCTAACATAGTCGCGGATAGGTCACATTCCTCGTCACCCTCAAAACGTCGTTTCGCATTACGTGAGGTTATGGCTCGTGAAATATTATTATCTGGCGTATCCAGGGCATTCAGGCTAGGCTCTGATGAGCTATGAGGCGTAAACAGAGCAGGCTGAGGTGTGCTGAAGAGCGGCGTTATCGGCGGCTGACCTTTTGGAGTAGGTGGTGGTGGCGAGCGTTGTAAAGGCATATTAACAGAGTATGTATATTTGTTTCTCAAAAATACCAGGCGTTCAACCGTTGCAAAGAGTTAAAAACACGTAGATGTTCTGAGTAATGGCGGCTCAGGTAAGAGTGGGTGCAATCGAAAGATTCGAAGAAAACAGCTTTCCGTCTAATATAACTTGACCTCTGCCTATCTATCCGCCTCACGCAGATATATCCGTCACTGTCTGCGTGTCAATAATAGACGCCCAATGACCTTGTAAGTGCAGAGTTCATTAATTAAGTAGTAGTGGTTTACGCACGAGGGCGGGGTCACTAATAGTAGCTCGGATTGTTTTTGTGACTCACGCGCACCGTTGGCGACCGTTGCCGTGCCGTCCGATGATCTCCACTATGTTTATGCACTCCTATTTTTGTACACTGATTAATTATATTTGATTTTTGAGTTAAATGATTTTAAAATTAATATAAGGTCTTTTAGAAACACGTCTGAACTGCTCAGAGGTCCGGGGGAAGGGGGAAGTAAATTGCCTATTTTACATAATAAATAGGTTAGTAATCAATAACAAATTTATTGCTCAGTAGTTTAATTGATTACTTGTCAATGTTAATCATTATTAGTCAATCGGAATAGGTAATTAATTAATTATTACTAATGAAATAGTTTCTGATTTAACAGAAAAAAAAATGTGATTTATTAAGCCGTGCTTAATACTCATTAGATATGACGTAAGCTGTGCGTTTGACGCTGTAAATTGATACGCTAAACGCTCTACTTAAGAAAATTCCTTGACTAGATTTAAAATCTCTCAAAATCTGCCAGAGTTTACCCAAAGAAATATCCAATTAAAATATCTAAGTAACAATTATGTGGTGGTTACTCAACGAGAATGAGCAGCCGTGACGTCACCACCGGCTGCTTTCTTCTCGTTACTCTGCCACACTTCATGCTCTATGCCCACAATTTCTACGTCTGCGCAGTGCGCGGCCGTTCAAGTTTTTGTGCGGTGTTGATAAACAAAGGTGGTGGGCGGTGAAATTTTACTTGAAATTAACTGGTTATCGACCAAAAACAAATAGAGCATGGGAAATTATTTAGGTAAATTCAAAACTTTTACGTCGGCGCTTCTTTATATAATTTTCTGTCTCTGATTTAACGAAACTAATATTTAAAGTGAAATTAGGTATTCGTCTGTTTCTGATTGTGAAAGAAATTCTCTGCAGGTTTCAGACTATTATTTTACTGATAGGATGGTACAGTACTGCTGAGGATCATAAGGCCCCAGTTGTTATCCCGGAAAATGTCCCAAGGCTCCTGCGGCAGAAACCGGAGCACAACAAAACGATTTAATTGTAAGTAATGATAAAAATAAATTGAATAGAATAGAATAGAATAGAATCTTTATTTGCACAGAAAGTAGGTACAGGTTACAGGTGTTTGTCAAATTTGATGATCCATACTAACTGCCTTAACTAGGGCATGCAAAACATTGTAACATTAGATAATAATAATATTAGATAATAATATTCCAAAGACAGACACATTCAAATTCTATTTACGAAACAAACATGAAAAAGTACCTGAGTACCTACCTCATATATCCGTTTCTAATTGGATTTCGGAAAGAAATCAGGACTAATGAAAATACACGTGAAGAGGAAAGCCAAAGAAAATATGGATGTATTGCGAGGAGGATTGATATGAAAGAAAAGGGAGTTAGTAATAGTGTGACGGCTGACTCCAATCTGTCCTGATTGGAAGAAAAAAGATGTTGCGTCGACCCCAAAAAACGCAGAACAAGAGCAGGAAAATGATGTTTTCGGGGGAAAACCTTCAAAAGGCGCCTACGCATTTAGGAAAATATCCAAAGAGTATGCCATTCTTATCTCACCAAAACCACCCCAGTGATCACCGTCAGCACATAGAAGAGTCAATGTCCCTGTTACCTCTTAAAAGACCACTCCAGAACTCCCTCTGTATAACGCTTATAACGCATCCTAGGGGTCTCCCCTAAGCTTCATAGTGCTTGTGCATCAACAACACAGTGCCGCCATCTTCCCTATATAGAATCACTCGGCAGACGTTCAGAGTCCACACTGTGAGCGCCTGTGATTTCTTAATCCCGCCTGCAATAAATGATGCAGGTTGAGTTGGTGTTAAGCACGGCATGCTGGTTGCCGGTTGTTTCCCCGACGCCTAGTTCTCTGAGGAGGATCGGCTTCCTGACGATCCAGTTCGACCTCCTTCCGGATTATCACGGTCTCACAAAAGGAGCCAATTTCCCTCCAGTTTTCTGTGTTTAACTAAATATAAATACCCTATCAAATTCAAATACTACAAAATTAACAATAGGATGACAGTGACATCGTGGGAACAGATATGCGAACTGACAATAACATAACATCGTGTGGCCGTTTAATTAGTCTCACGAACGGTTCAGAGCGAGCTGGCCGGTATAACGAGCCCACATCACAGAGAATGGCCTGGTATCGCCTGTCGATATGAATCGAGTTAGTATCCGATACGCGTGGCCAATCATATTGCCCTGAGAACAAAACGGTGAAACTGTATGGAAATTATATGTCGTTGAGGTCAGAGCAGGGCTGAACGTTGTTAGATCATATTGTCAACCCTTCAATTTGCCCGTAGCTCACATATCGCCACATAGCTTAATCCCGTGGCTTGGCTTCTTTGGTCAGTGTCACAGTAATTGTGCATATTTGTTAAGAAAAAATTAAAAATACAGTTAATTTAGATTCGTAGCCTAGTCTTTTATCGTCCAACTGAGTTCGAATCCTCATTGTTTTATTTCGCAACACACATAATTGTTTCTGATGCAATTAAATTACTTAATCAAATAAAAAAACAATATTTTTAGTGCATCAATTTGGTATGCTCAGTACCAAGATGTAGCGTTGTGTAAACCTGCGTACGAGGTCTAGCAGGCGCATGCTCCGCCTCACCTCGAGGCAGCCCTGGCCGGCCCGTTCAATTGCAGCCTCGTTACCTTCCCCGATGGTCTCGCTATCGACATTCGATGTGATCGGATCCATCTCGCTCGCCGTCTCTGCTCGCCGATATCCTCGTCGGTGGCTGGCGTCCGCGTTGAGAAACGCTAATTAACCTTAATGTACGTGTCGTGGGTGTTGCACATTAACTAAAATATTAGTGATAGGTTTTTTATTTGTTAACACAAACGAAATTACGATGTTTTGAAATCGATTAAAATTTAAATCGTTCGAGCAGTGGCGGATTAAGACAATGTGGGGCCTGTAGCAATAGGTAGACCTTTTTTTATTAAGATAGATTAAATAAAATATTTTATGTGTAATCAGCTGTATTAAAATTTAATGTAATGTAGATACTTTAACTAATTTTTGTTAAGATCAGGTGGCGCGGGGCCCGTAGCATATGCTACATTTGCTATATAGCTAATCCGCCACTGCGTTCGAGTACAATGCGGTGCGCGGGCGCACTAATTAAGTTTTGAGGGGGTTTTGGTTGGGAAAATTATACAGATCGGGGAATTAATCGAGGTCTATTCACTAAAATCGATGATTGTTCGTTTGGTTGGGAAAATTCATATCGGGGAATCAATCGAGGTCTATTCACTAAAATGGATGATTGTTCGTTAGTTTATTCTACAACTACGAAGAATTTTGGAATGTTTATTATTATACGTACAGCCGAGATAAAAGTTAGTATTTGCGTCTCCAACATTTCTATTATCATTATATTTATTTTATGATAAGGGTTATCTTTGTATTTGTTTTCGGAAGATGTATTATTAATAGATGCACGAGACAAGACACGTTTTACCACAATGCAGTAAATCAAAATATTTGTTAATTAATTTGGTAAAGTTATTACTTATTACTTAACAACCAAAAACCAACCGTGTAACAATGTGTAGGTACTCGTGTGATATAAGAACCAAAAACAACGCCAATAATGACAGCATTGTTCTTGTTCAATACATAACTGTGATTGGAATAACCGTTTGTGATAAATACAATGCGGCGGCGGCGGACACAATAGTTTAATTATTTGTTGAGGACGACGCTCGCCTCCGCTCCAGCTCCACTGCTCTCACAAGTTACAAGCAACTTACTTGCGGCTGTATGTGCCACTGCTTGCATTGGTTTTTTTTATGGAGCCACTTATACGGAGTTATAACCAAAAAGTTATTTTGTTATTAAAAATCTGCGCTCGCTCTGAAACTCGTTGATTACTTGAAAATGTTAATTTATGCGTAACACGGATGCACAAAATTATTCAAATGCATTATGTACCAGGCGACCAGAAACATCAGAAGCTGTATCTCATCAAATGCATCGGTGAAACTTTCTTGATTCTCAAATTAACGTTACCTCATAATTTCGATAATATGTATAAGCATCTACATCCACTGCTAACGCATCAGTAAATAATGTTTTGAAGACAGTCCGTCCATAAATAAATTTTAATTATTCTAGCTCTTATTATTGGATTATTTATAGTGTGTCAATTAATAACTTGTAATAAAAATAAATCACAGAGGCGTCATAGTAAACGCTTTGTTAATGTTCAGCGACATTCATTATTGAGAAATAACCGAGATAGCTGTGATGGACTACTTGATCTTGTAAAATACGGTTATTCTGTGTATGTAAGGTAGTGAGTAAAGTTAAATGCTTGGAGTAATGCAAGTGAACTACGAACGCCGATACTCTTCTCGTAACTGTAAGACATTTGAACCTTCGTCGTTAACACAAGACCGTGCGTTGTTACTCAATGGCTGTAACACGAGCGCTGCTTGTTTAATACATTTCGACAGTAAATCTATCAAATTTTATAGGCGGCCATTGTTTCCATATATTATTTACTGGCGCGACTTGCGCCGCGAACACGCTCAGCGCTGACCTTCAAAACTTAACATACAATCAACATTTCTCCCAGTGCGCCTTGGTTTAGCATAAGCTCTCTTATTTTATAAACATTACTTATACAGCCAAGGTAAATCCTTAAACAAGGCAAGCATTAATAACATCACCATCCACGCTCTCTTCTGCCGTTGCTGCCGTCCTGGTAAGGTGGACTAAGATTTGAAGGTTCAATTTTAATATACTGTTTATGTTATCAATAAGATCTCGGCACATTATGCTAACTGGCGTCAAGCGCGGCAGGTTTATTGTTATTAACTCATATATCTGCTGTTTACTAGTTGATTTATGTAATGTTTTGAGATTTGCTAACAATTTCGTCTAGACTCTACCGAGATTGTGGCTATGATTCACTAATCCAATGAAACAACAAATTAAATGTGGAATTCAAGGACGAGAAAAGGTCTAAAGTTTGCTTACTGGCAACGTAAATTCTCTTAAACTCTAAAGATAGAGAACATCTTATTGATACTAACTTTAATGCCAATGAGAAGAAAGCTAAAAGTGAACAAGATGACGTCGGCGACACTCCGTCTGCGAGCGCACAGCATACGACGCAGCTGATGCACAGCTGTCGTCTCGTCTGCGAACTTGTGGGAACCATCGCACTGCAGCTTCCGCAGGGTTCACATACGTATACCTACTACATTCAACTATAACAGTCCAGAAATACCTAAAGCAAATGACAACAAACTATCGAAGGCTATATACTGTTAGTGGGATGTTGGGTCATCTTCACATCATAAGACGCAATTAGGTAAGCTCAAAAACAGAGAACAGATATTGGTACAAGGGGACAGTTTAGATATTGGTATATAATCAGAATTTGATTGAGAAATCAAAGAATGAGTAGAAGATTGAACCCAGAAGGCACTGATATAGTCACCGAAGAAAAAGGCAATCTTTATGTGTATTTTATGTTTTCTGTTGATGTGTATAGCGGGACAGCTCGTGAGCAAACGTTATCGGCGCGCGCGTCACTGTCCGCCACAACTGACTGGATATTAGCTCTGATAACAACCTTATCAGCTGCACTCCTAATCTACTTTCTTATATTGTTTGCTGGTATTTCTTTGACTCTCGCAGACATTAATTCCTTTAGATTCTGACGTAGCTATTTTTCTCGGTTAGCCGTGATTAGGACCCGTGGTTCTATATATTGTAGTACGTAAGTACAAACAAGACAATTAATTTTTCAGAATTTTTGAAAAAATCGTGCGTTTTGAAAAAAGTCCAAAATCTGAGTCTGATTCAAGGTTTGACAACATACGGATTCGGTCAATTTTGGAGACTAGATAGCGTATCGTTGCATTTGTAGCTTTGAACCTCTGTGGAACCTATCTGGTGCAGGCCTATCTTCAGCACTAGATCCTTCACCGTGAAACAGTAATATAACGATAACAGCTGCCTAGTTCGTCTCGTCGTCCCACGCTAACTCTACATTTTCCGGTTCGCGGTCGCTATTTGAGAACCTGTCTTCCTCACCGGATATATTGGTGAGAATACCAGGGTAACATAAGATGCCAGCAACTTAGATAAATGTAGAACACTGTCAGATGATTATACGATAGTATAATGTAGAACATAAATTATTATTTTGAAACCCGGAAAAGATCAAAGTTGAACAATATGATAACACACATAAAAGGAAAGATTATTCAGTTAACCTTTAGTATATTGATGTCTTTCCATGCACACTGATACATTTCTCAAAACTTAAGGAAAATGAAAGAATATCTTCAAAAAAAAGTCGTGCGGTCCTCGTATGATTGGTTTGCGTTTACCGTGTTAGTGCATCATGCTATTATCTTTGTAGTTATTAATGTCGTTATTAAAGTATTATGATATCTGTTTATGATAACTAGCTATTTTTTTCCTCATCAAATCCCTAAATGGCGAAGACTGAATAAAACTACAGCAGTTTGGTTCTTGCACCACCTTTCATTTAGCACCTAATGGACTATTTTTTACAGAGAAATATAGATACAAATTATTTAAAAAAAATTTTTTTTTGTGCGATCATACCTTTATACACATATTAAAAAAAAACACCTCGATGGTGTAAATATATAATAGGTAATAATAAAAAAAAATGAAAATTCTCAAGAACTGACTAAAAGTAATCTAAAATATGACGTCAAAAATTCCTCCGCGTCCCTGACCTGTCAACTGGAAGTCTGGCAGCATTGGTATTGCCACATTGTATGGAAGTGCTATCTCTGGACGAGGTAAAAGCCTTCCTTGTGTCACTCAGTGTCAACCACGCGTTTGATTGTCAAAATCATTTGGACCCCATGACCTGAGAGTTTCAAACCAAACGGGTAAAAATATTACTGTCGATGAGGTGGTTACCTTTCCACCGCTTGTGGTTTTCCACAGCCTCAGCAGTAGCACCAGCACCACACGAGTTAGGAAGATGAGATAACGCAAAAGTTTTGTCTCAAGTAGCTTCCCACACTAAAGGCCTACCAGTCTTCCATGGATCTAAAAACTCGACGTCCGGGGCGTTACCATCGTCGCGTTTCTAAAACAAGCTAAACGCAGGCGACGGGGATATTCGCGTGCCGAGCTTCGCTTCGACTGCATGACAGGCCATGGTGACCGAAGCTGTTGACAACTTCCCAACAATGGCAGCGTTGAGGAGAACAATAAGTAGTGCCTGGACCTAGCTAAGCAGCGAGGTGGACAGTGGTATTGCCGAACCAGGTGCCATTTCCGACGATGGTGGTACGTGAAGAAAGAGACCCAAATCCCACTCTCCCTGTATTATAAAACGAGCACTTTGCCAGCGACTTCGTTCGCGAGCATGTTTTCATAACAACTTTAACACTCTTTAAGCAGTATTCAGTTATTTCATTAACCGTATTCATGTCATTTTGAATAGAATGTAAGTATCTACGCTAAGTTTCAAGTTTATTAACCCAAGAAAAAAAATCCTATATTCTTCTATTGGGAACAGTTTTTGAAACAAATAATCAATAATCAATATAATAGTACCTTTCAAGTACACGGAATGGGATTTTGATTACAAACGAGTTTGGCCCTTTTCACCCCTATAAAAGTTGAATTTTCATAAACCAGTTAGTGTTCGTGTGCAATTTCACGCTCCTAGTCGATTGTGCGTTAATGTGTCAGTCAGTCAGTAAATATTATAGAATGTTTAGAAGCACCTCGGATCATTTATCTTTGATTTTAATTGCTTCTGTTTGTTTTTACATCCTTATCTTAAACTTGATCTTAATTTTTGCGGGATCTTCAATTGTAATCAGCAATAAAGAATCAATATCAAAGTAGGGTGTCCAGCTAATAGGTTTACTATTGTTTACTGTGTACTACATATTAGAATTAACGTGGGACAACAATAAACATGATTTGCTATCAATCACATTATAATATTATGCAAAGCAGGACATGACACATGTGCGCTGTTATCAAACTTCATGCTCAGAATTTTCCTACGATTATATTGTTCTTAGTGGCATAATGACCGATTCCTATCTAAGTAGGTATACCTACTGAAGAAAGTCAGCTGGCTAATGCCCCGAACCCAGTTACATTAATTTTCTACCTACTAATACTCACGAAAAGGGGTTTTTCTTCGCATCTACTTAGTTCCTTGAACCTTGTGCACGGTTATTGTAAAAATAAAAGAAAAGAAATAAATTCTAGATTTAGTCATAAAAATAAAAAAAGTCTACTTCGTTGTTAGTTAAAAACCACTTTTATGAACAAAAATACTCACCGTCGATAAATTACGATGTAAGCTTACAAGTTACAGGTGTATGATAAAATTCGTTGTACTAAATAAATCTTAGAACACATCACTAACCACATAACAGCCGTGTTAATTTAAGGCGAGTTCACACTTACATTCTATTTGTGAGCATCATCCCTCGAGAGGATATAAATATGGCGGAGGACGCGCGGTACGGAGCCGGCGGCGGCGCGGCGCGCACTGTGCCGAGTGCTGCCGTGCCGTACCGACACTACACGCCACATCTGGGAAAGTGGCCGCCGCCATGCAGGAGCTAACCAGCGGAAGGTCAAGTTCAGTTATTCTGCGTTCAGATACAATTTTAAGGCCAGACATTCAGGTTACGACGCAGGCTGCATACTCGTATCAATCGCCGCGCCCTTTATGCTGCCCTGGTCATTTACTTACAACTTTGGTTGTGAAGCATTTAAATTGCCTTCGTTAGTATTGACAACTACATTGGCCTGCTTTACGCCTTCCAAAGTCGTCACGATATCGTGATGACTGTAGAGTTATAGCTGCACGCAGTTAGCTAGCTACCGTGCAAGTAATACATTATAAATCTGGATCATAGTTGAAGTTTCTAGTTTCTGCTGATCCTTATTAAACAGCTAAATCACTACCTAATCAATATTCAGCCATTAGCTTGAGGCATCTTTTACGATGTGATAAAAATGTGCTTGGAGTAAGTAAATCGATAAGCATTCGATTTCAACACTCTTTCCCTCAATGTGTTAAATATCTAATAAGATTAAAAAAAGATACTCATTTGAGAAACGAGCAAGCGTTTTATGTAACAATACTACTTATACTTATTTAACTGCACCAAAATTGGTTCCGTTCAACATTTGTCATTCACAGCATCTGCAGCATGTGAATCAGTCTCGCTATTTCTCCTCTCACTCGTACTTTTAACTTTTTCAATTCAAAGGAGAGAGACAAAACACATCCGCAGCGCGCAAGTCCTCACCCCTAGAGTTGGCAGACGAATTATTGCCAGGTTTGGACAATCAATATGGTGTAATGGCGGGATGAATGGAATCATGGCGGACTTACCGCGCCATAAACATTTAAAATTATGTGCATTTCATATGGCGGCGCTATTCGCAAGGGCTGTGAATGTTTTATTGTGTTTTATTGTAGGATACTGTAGTATTTTTTTATGCTATTATTTTGTTTTCGTGCCTGTGCGCCATTATTCGTGACTCCGACGTCTATAACTATCTACTATATCTATTTTCAAATTGATTGCCTTAATATTGCATAATATCTTTCTCTTTTCAAGGGAACGCCTTATTGAAATTGCATGAAGGTTAAGTCGATTTTTACTTTCCCATAAAACCCTTCATTGTATGCTGCATACACAAACTATAAATCTTTCAATATCGCTTGCCGCCCTAGTAACTCGACAACATCAAACTATCGACCCTTGCTCTCACAAGACAAAATACCGATGTAATGAGACAAGCGTGGGTTACACCCAACTATAATTTCATTAGAGACATCCCCTAGGAAGTATAAATAGCTGTAAGTTGATAACGAGTGACCCCCGGGCGTCGCGCACTCGACTGCTGTTCCCACGAGGCTGAACAACGCTAGACAAAGTTATCGTTCGAACTTCAAGTGGTTGTACTCGTATTTGTTAGTGATCGATAAATCAAAGCTGTTAATTACATTAGCTGATACTAAACTAACATTTTACTCTGGAACGCTCAAGTGCTTTTCTATCTTGAGATTCCACTATTTCCAAAGGTTTCCTAAAAAATTACAGAAATTCTTTTTTTTATAATTTCTCCTACACCTACATATAATTTATTATTTTATTTTATAACATTTTGTAAAAAAGCAGGATAAAGAAAATTCTAACAATAAAAAGTTTGAAGTCAGCAAAGTTTATGTAAATGTATTTTCAATTAAGTATAATATGGATGTATATTTAAACCTAGCTCAAACACAGCAAACGATCAAAGTTTATGTTATAAAGATACTGTTATGAGAGAATGACAGAACAATGTGGTACATTCTAATTGTCTCAGATTATCTTAATAATGGACACCGCCGCGAATGTGAACACTGCACACAACTCAGACTCAACAGTGATATCATATCTGTAGAAATTGTTATTATATTTTACAGGAGTATGAAACCATTTCAAAACACTCATGGTAAAATACACATAATATTTGTAATAGTACAGGATACGCTGTTGAACGCGCAGGGAAGTTTCGTTTTCATAACATACATCTCAAATACACAACACTTGCAGATATTTCATCAAACAATTGACGCTTTTTTACTTCGATATACTTACACTACTACATACTTAATGATCAGTTGATATATGTACAATAGAGCAAAGGTATTAACGACTTTGTGGATACAATTGAACACATTGAAGACAATCAGAAAACAACATACGTAGGTTATAGAAATAAATTGAATCGAGCAGCGAGTGCACATGTGTTGTTTAGTACAATAGCCTGTCCTGACGCACGTGCTATGCAAATACCATATATCACTTGATTGTGTAAGAATCTACTAATGCCTGAACACAGAACCAGAGCTTTCTGTTTTATTAATTTAAAAAATGAGCACATATTAGACTACTACATATAAATGAGGGCTAATATTTTAACTCTATAATTTAGTCATACATTTTATACGAGTTATCTTCAAGGTACAGTTAGTATAGAAGATGTAGAAATACCATCGGTGAAAATGTATTTGATTTCTCTGGACACCTGGCATCTGATTCGAAGCCATAGTGATAATTATGATGAATTGTCCCTAATCTATAGGATATAGACAGAAAAAGACAACACTTTGAGGATACTGTTTCCAACCAGATGGATTGCCTATTAAGAACTATATCCTAAGACACAGACTGCTAACCGCAGACAGTACAGCTCATCAAGGACAATTGTGGCGTTAGATGGTAGTAACAATTACTGATCATGTGCGACCGTTTAATTAGTCGCCACCAGGCGCACATGATATCACAGATATTTCCATAACTCCCATATTTACTAAGCCAACACACATGTTCCTTGATAACCAAGTCGTGGTGATTCATTCGTCAAAAGGAACAATACGGTGGCAACGACATCAAATTGTTGATCAAACACGAGACAAAAATGGTATTGTCATTAAAATCTGATAATTAGCATGATAATGGTCGCTTTGAAAAATATGGAAATAATTTTCATAACATGTTGACTAAAATGAAAATTATTTCCATGTTTTTGTGATGACACATTAGTAGCGGTACCTACTTAGGCCTTCAACGTAATATTTTTGGATTTTCCGTCTCTCCTTGACTTATAAGACGTCACTTGATTGTTTCTTTATAGACCTACCCATAATGTTATTACCCCAAAACATTTACTTCACGAGTAAGTAACCCCACAACATCTTAAAAACGTCGCACTACGTCAGTCTAAAGTAAAAGCTTAGGCTCGGCGAGGCAGACACGAGGGTGGGACTAGCTCGAGAGCTCCTCGACACAGGTGCGACGCCTTGGCACGCCGCCAGACGCCGCGGCTACAGGAAATAATGCTTCGGAGAATACCTAGACGTACTCGACGCATTCGATAAGCCATCCGAAGCTTTCTACATTGTGCTTAATAATAATATTTATTTGCAAAAAACACGGTACTAAAAGGTGTTACAATTCAAAATGAGTCCAAACATGTTTTGCTTAATGTTAAAGCATGCAAAATTAACAGTACTTATCAATTTTTCAGTTTATGTTTTTTTTTTCGTTTATGGGTTTGTGGTGCTTTATGTATAATAACTTTCAGTTGGTTTAGTGCACCTGCGGCAGTTATTTCCACCACAAGTTACAAGTTTGGACGAAAATTAGCAGCTACGTTCTGGTTTTTTATTTTGTGAATGGTGTACCCTAAGGAGCAATAGTAGGTCCTATTTCGTATAGACTCATGAGCTAGCCCAATTCATAAAACCATAACAATTAAGAGGCGAAATACGGGGACGGGGAGGCGGTCAAGTATGGTATTAACTTGTCTACCTGTGTCAAACTTAATTTTCAGTCAGTTATTAATAGCTCAGGAGTATTTTAGTTTCTACGTGGGCGGTGTCAACACCACGTGTTCGGTGACAAAACAAACGAATGTGATTAATATGGTGAAAGCTATCGGTGATTCGGTCTCTCTTTAAACATACAAATATTTGTAAATAATCTAATGTGAGAACACACTTTCCTTCACAACAAGTGATTTAGCGGGTACAGACAAATATTAGTCAGCCGAGTATAACTCAACTTTTAAATAATGATAGATAACAGGTTTACTGTTCAAATAACATTGTTAAACTAAATGGTTGAGAAACACAGAGCCGTACCTACATCAAAAATCTTACGGGGCTTTTATGCCCACAGAACCACAAACACTTCACCGGAACTATTTTCTTGCACAGTGGTTTCCTGGGTTTAAATCAACATTCTCCATTACCACGAAAAACTAGACGGAACCGCGACAATTTCCGCGAAATGTTGTACCAGGCTTCCAGTTTGCGGTGGAGGTACAGTCAAAAGGTAATAATATGCAGGAGGCAGTAAAACCCGGTCCACACGATACTATGTATTGCATAGAGTAAGATTGTCTAGACATGCGTGAATAGTAGCGTAACTACAGCATTGCCAATGCGCCAACCGCGCCGCGTTGTGCTGGCTGCATTTTCCCGGAATTCTTTAAAGTGCAAGTTTACCAAATCGAACTACGTTTTACGCTACACTTCTCATTATTAGTTTGTTTCTAGTTGTTAGTTAGCTTCATGAGAAATTCATCATTGCAGCTGGCTAAATGTTTACTTTTTGATGGATTTTCCAAGAATTTTCTAGTCAATATTGTTTTAGTTATATTATCGTAGAAAAACTCCACTCCACTGTAAAACGGTTTTAATCTAAACTTTAGAAGCATATCTGATATGAAAAAGACAGTGACGCTATGAAAAATGTGCGCTACTTTACCGCATTGGTTTCATCAACACCAAAGTAGTCATAAAAGTAAAAACGTTTTGTAGTCAAACTACTCGGAAGCCACATCCCCGAGCGTCCATCTTTGATCTCACTGATGCATTTGACGTGTTGACTGATGTTTGCGTGTATAAGCTCCGGTTCTCGTACGCCTTATAAATCCGTTTGCTGGCACGTAGTTCTATTTCTGTTGTTATGTTTATCAATTTTTCTAACGCCATATGCGTTGCCGATGCTTTCATGTTACGCAATTGAAAGTAAGTAGTGTCTTTTAAGTTTTGTGTACGCATGGAGAATAGATCCCTCTCGCCGACAAAGTGGATGGCGAGGACGATAAACAGAAGCCCGTTTTAATATCACTCTTTGTGGAGGAGCTGCCACGGTTACCACTGGTATTAGAAGCAAACGTGCCGAATATTATGAGCCTTATTGCTTTGAACAAGGGCTTAGAGGGACGATTATCTAGAAAGATTCGCCTCGATGTGTAATCGTAGCCTTCTTTCTAGGAGAGGGAATGCGCGGCTTGGTGGATGTCACATGTCTTCGAATTTTTAGTTCTAGGACATCCCGGTTTCCTCGCGATGTGTTCCTTCACCGTTTTGAGAACAGTGATAATGAAATGAATTACACAAAGTTAAGCGAATTAGGAATTACTTATGATCGATCGATACAATAATTATGACAGAAGACTAAGTTTGAGAGGTCGATACGTAGAAGTTCCGAATTTAACGCTTGAAACAAAATATTATTCCCAATTTTTTTTTAAGGGAAACAGCATTCCTGAGTTTTATTGAATCGTTCGCAAATCCAGACAAGATGCTAAGCTGACAACTGAAGCATGAAAATAAACTGAAGAACATTTGTGTTTCGTAGAAAATGTTCAATTGTGTACACAGTGTTGCCTAGCTGTTTAGTTTTCTGAAGTACAATTTTGGAAGAATGTTTGCAGAAGAATAACTAAGCGTGTAGGCTCCTTGACTCACGCTTGCACAGCTGTGCCTGATCAGTTTTTCAGCCTCCACGAGTTCAGGCATTCGCTTGTCAGTGTTATAATCTGTAATTTATTCGCAGTACGCCATTGTGATGTTACTTAGCGATGTTTTTTCGTGTCAAGAGCGAACGTAGCACTTGATCAAACACATACGTGAGTGTATGAGTATGTATGGAATGACAGCTTGTGTCTGTGCGGTGGAGGATGTTGCGAGGAACAATTGAATTGTTAGGAAACATGTTGAACCATTAGCAAGGTTGTATTGAACATGGCGAGTGACTCTTCTGATACATTTTGTGTCTTGAATAACAGGATTAACTGTGGTATAGGGGTAAAAACAGATTGCTTGACTGAGCACGAGGACATTGGGCATATTATTATTGGTAATGTAGTATCGTAGGGACCCGAAAACTTATTAGACATATAGGTTATCGGATTATTTTGTTAGATATGTACAGTATGTTTACCTCCACAAAGCTACTAGCCCTTCGATATTTTCTCCAGACGTCATAACAAAAGCCGGTGCGCCACAACAAAGATTATCAAGCATCGTCCTACGTAACCCTGGGATTACGCCACGCATACAAAGGGCTGACCGAGCAATAGCGCTCTGATTGCTATGCGGCGTGGGCGACGGTGCGTGCTCGTCCGAACGACGGCGCAGACCTAGTGGCCACACACCCAACGACACGATATGAGAGCTTCGGGATTTAGTGGACACTTCCGCCAATTGTGTGCTAAGGATGTTGAGCATTTTGAGTAAATTGATCTCTTAACAAAGCTGATGTCCTAGTCTTATCTCCCTCATTATCCGCTACAATGACTGGCGTATTTGATGAGTTATTTCTTTAAGCTAAAAACATTGCGGTAAGAAAATTCTGTTTGAAAATGTCGCTGTACCATTAATTCCTTAATTGGGATTGAAATTAAATGTTCAAGTGCTAGTGGAATCAGCGCGATACGGAGCGATATATCACGTAAACTGTAAAACGCAGCTGGTGCTCAGCATGAGATGCACATCTGAATCCAAATATGGCAAGCCGTGACGAAGCGAGCCATTTAAAATTAGAGTAAATCAAACAGACAAAAAAGTGTTACCTTATAGATAGCGGCTAATTTAAAATACGCTTTATTCATTGAACTTCGTAGAGACGCAAGGGACAGATGGGTTACGAGGCGTCCGGGCACTCTTTCATCTTGTCTTTTTTAATAGCTGAATTCTCCCCTTTCCCCTCTTGTTCTGCCCACCGATATTGCTTTAAGAATTAACGGTGAGCCTTCTAAGCCGCAGAATAAAAAATATTCGTCGTCATCAAATGATATGATTGGAAAACAATTACATTCAAATTTTTGCTTATGCGCATTTCAGGAAACGATTCCGGTTTGATGTGTATTTTACGACACGGTCTGCATTGATCGTATCGAGTCGATATGAATCATACCGCAGCATAGGCATCGGGAATATCGGAATTGCTCTGATTTATTCGCAATTTTGCAGACGAAGCCCGCAGCTCGCGGCCAGGAGGCCACACGCGAGGTTTTATAGCCTAGCTATAAATAAACGTCAGGGTTCGACCTGTAGGTAAGTACAGCATACCATGCTTCATTGCTCACAGAATAGCGACAGGACTAAGGAGAGGAATGATCCCGTGACAGTCGTAAAATCGTCGTCTTGAAGACAGGAGTGCAGGACATACTTAAATAATTTGCGATGTTTAAAGTAAGGGCTAACCAGGGACTGTTTTGGACAAATTATGGTTTTAAAATGAGTAAAACAATAAAATTTTGTATAGGAAAGTAAAATAAAAGCTCGATTATTTCCCCTTTTTCATTAGGTGCAGTCTCAATTACCCGGAGCGCATAGACGTGGCGGTAACAATGCAATAAAATCGTTGAGTGGTGTATTGGATGACGAGGTAATTGCAGCAGGATGCGGGCCGGGCCCCATGGGTTCTCTACGTCCCGTCTGCCACCCTAGTACTCCGTCGGCCACTTCATCGCTCAACACTTGAAACTTTTGTTTATATTGTGGGTATTTTAAAACAGACAATGTAACTCGAGTGTTAAGCTCTAGTGTATGGTTACCGTCTCCTAATGGTTTAGTTGGAAAGTAATCTATTTATCACACCCTGTGTGTTTATGGAATTTTCTAAGAACTTAATAAACTGTTAAAAATATTAAGCTTCTCGCTTCCTGGTGTTTAGGTTTGGTTACAGACTTGCAGTTACTTTTAGTTACTTACAAGTAAGTAAAGGTTCAATAAATAAACACCCACTCGCATAGACATAAGGATTTATAGAATATGAACTTATAATCGCAAACGGGTGTTGTGTCGAATTTAATATCCAAAAACCGTAATGAACCATATTAATTGTCAAATAATTTTAACTAATGCTTGGGGCGTGGGCGGAAGTCACCGCGATCGCGTCCATAAACTAGCAACACGATTGTAAAGGAAACTTTAATGACAAGTCTGTTTGATATGTTTGTGTCGCTAATGTCGGCTAATGTCCGCTACTGTCAACATAATTACTTCTCCTATAGATCTGGTGGCACCACAGGATAAATCACATATTTCGGTTCTTCACTAATTCTAGTAAGTAATCTATATAGTACAAAGTCCTACCCACAGTTTTTAGGTCCATCTATACATTAGGTCAGACGCCAGACGTACGGCGTACGCGGCGATGCGCCACCGGCACATGGTGGACATCCCACCCATATGCGAAAAACGTTTTGGAAACACATTCATTGTGCGTACAGCTAAAGAGTGGAATTTCTTGCCAGAGTCTGTGTTTCCTGATAGCCGTAACCTAGGAGTCTTTAAGTCAATAGCCCAAAAGTGAATACTTCTAGAATTGTTCTCTTTCATATTCTGTGCTTTGAGGCAAGCATGTTCCACAGTCGACCACATTATGTCACCACTTACCATCAAGTTAGATACAGGTCAAGTACGATCTTGTCAATAATAAAAAAGGATTGCATTGAGATTCCGACAGACCTGAAATTATTATTATTATTTTTATATTTTGTCTCTGTTGCACAGCGGCGGCGATCGTTTATTAATACTTGAACAAGTTTATATGCAGTTCTGATGCATGTGGCGAGAGATATAGACGAGACGTGGCCATTTCATAACTCTGCTGACACCAATACCTGACCTGACCACAGCATAATGCTACACAGGTGACGAACATTTTGTTGCGTTTTTATTACAGGACATTAAAAATAACTTTAGCTGAAATTACGTCGTATTTCGTGTCCTTATTCCACTCGGTAGATATATGAGGTGATATTACGCGAATAAATTTGCGGGTGACATAATGAGAACCAAACAGAGATCACCTTAATTGATAAGGTGGTGTAAAAAAACTGGTTTTGCTTCATGAGCTCCTAATAATATTTAAATTTACAGACGAATGAGTACGGTACAGATTATTATGACATTCCAATCTGATTACCTGGTACTTATTCAAAGCAGGTATTTTACAAAAAAGAAATAATTATATAATGTATAAATCTTGAGTTAGGTACAGTGAAAACTTGAGTACCTGATCCCATTTCTAGTTACATGTAAGAAAATAAACCATCATATAGTTCTATTTATGTTCTGTCGTGCGACTAATTCACGGTCCGCCTGCAACGGGGAGGAAGTCCATACGGCGTGTAGGTAGGTAGTTGCCCCGACAAAAATATCAATATTTGAGCTCCTGCGACCGCTGCGCTCCGAGTACCACGTGAGCTATAGAAATGCTGGAAGGAGGTCGTAAACCTGAGGTATCATTAAATATTCAAACTTTCATGCAAGTTTCTTGTGCCTATCGTTTCTTACGGTCGAATAGCTACATGGTGTTTTTGATCAACTAGAAATTACAAAGCCCTCCGGCAATAAGAATTTGTTGCGACTACGACAAGGGCCCATACCGCACTTGGAGAGGGCAAGAGGATCTCATGTGGAACGAAATGATCAAGCAAACCACGTCTATGCCTGTAATACAAATATTCTAAAGAAAATAGGTAGGTACAAAACGGTGTGATTCTTAATATCATAAAAAAAATATTTCATAACGACACTCGTAACACTGATACAATCTGCAAAATATAACAAGATCAAAGGTCCTGACAATTCTTGCGGAAGTGTTGATTTAAAACGAGATCTCGTTTACTCTAAGCCGACACCAGTTGTCCCAGTCTTTCAAAACACCAGTAGCAACTAGCCAAGCAACATTAACATGTTGTAATAAAAACACGAATTATTGTCAAAAATACGATAAAGTCTATTCCAGTTAGAGATGGGAGGTGTTCGCATAGCGGTGGCCGCGTATCCGCTCCGACCGGTCCGCTCCGCTGCGGCTGCGACTCCTTTTTGTCGCAAGTCGCAGTCACGAGCACTGCACTGCACTGCCCCGCGACCACAGTCATACGCAGTCCTCTACAAGTATAGCGAAACAAGTAGGTACACGTGGATACTGCAAATGGAAGATTATCATATTTTTAATTTCGCGATCGTATCGCAATTTGGGGTGTATTCAGAAGATATTCACCAAAATCTTCTATAATTCAGTTATCTATTTTGCGTAAGTTATCATTTGTTTTGCCCTAGAAACAAAGATTCGAAGACATTTGACATCCACCAACCCGCACTGCGCCCGCGTGGTGGATTACAGCCCATTTTCCTCTTCTAGAGAGGAGGCCTGAGTGCAGTGGGCATATATGTATTAGCAATTTGATGGTCGTGAATTTAAATTCATCCGCGTTGCGATCACTGTGCGGAGTGCTCTGTACTCCGTAATTAATGTCAAACCATGTACAGAACTGCATAACGCTAGAATAAATGATTGTGCAACGAGAAAGCCTAATTAATTAGTCATATGTTCACTTAAAAAGTTAACGCAGTGGTCGGTGGGCGGCGGCGCGGTGGAGCGGCGGCGGATCGCAGAACAGCGAAAGTGAACAAATACGAACACATTAGTGATGGCACATAATGAGCGAAAATAATACCAAGTTACAGACGTTATTATACCAGTTTAATGTTTTGGAAAACTTTCCTTCTTTCATAAGAAACGATAAAGTGAGCAGAGATACCGTCGAGTGACGTGCTCAACTACCGAGGACCCACAGATTTTATATAAAATCAATGGTCGCGAGACCGTCGGAATCAAAAAGAAACTCCGATAGGCGAATCGTAAAAATTGAAATGAAACTTTTCCCATAAACCACTCGAAACAAAAACTGCAATAAAGGTAAAAGTCAGCGTGTTGTAGCCACTAACTTCTCTAATCCACTTGCCACATGAGGTGTGAACCATTTCATGTTTGAATTTATGAATATCATTATAGAGCAACTGTTCTTATTGGATCATTTGCATTTGATTGCGGCGTTTGTTCTGCGACTAGTCTGTAAAGGAAAGTAAATAAATGATACACTAAACACACAATTACACAACTATCTGTCGCAACAATATCATCACGTTGCAGCAGTCGCAAATATCGCAGCTCCTAATATAGAAGCAGTTGCTACATGAAACTACCCTAGTTATAGCGCACTCCAAAATGTTGATCAGTTAGCATTAGACAAGTTGTATTTTTGTGTAGTTTGGTGAACGTGAAAGTGAAGTGGTTGAATTTATAGAAGAGGTAGTAGGTACGGTTGGTAATGTTGTTACAACAACACTGTTTACGTTAAAATGTGATCGTGATAGGGACAATGGCTGCGCGGTGGGTGTGCGCTTACGCAGGCGTGTGGGCAGCAAAGAAGACATTACGTGGTGTTACGAGAGCAAGCCAATCGTCTGATGATTGATGATCGTAGCACTGAAGCTGATGGTTGACTTTTGTCTAATAGAATAAAGTTTGATAAATGCTCAATGAAAGGAGCAGGAAAATAATGGAAGCCCAAACCATGATGGCTGCTTTGCAAAGGGCAGCAAGAGTTGAAAAAGAAGTTTGAAGGCCACTCATAAATTCTCATACTCATAATATTCCCGACTATCTGGTGCATTCACCAGACAGGCGTGTTAATGGTTCTAATATCAAGTAACGGTCAATGATCGGATAGAGACGCTCAAATTAAACAAATATTTAAATGAGCGAATATTTTGGTCCGCTGGACGGCTGTCAATTATCTATTGTTAAAAATTTGCAATCAACCTGGCGCGCGCTGACGCAACCACAGTTACAATACAACGCGAAGCTAATCGGTAAGAAATGGTTTTTAGTATAAAAGTTGCACGTGCACACGGATCAACCAAGTGTTCGCATACTTACCAACAATTACCAATAACTATATTTAATTAATTGTTTTGTAACGCAGCCACCTCCCTATCAAATAACCAAAACAATCTTTAGTACAATCAAATGCAGTTTCTGATAATTTAGCAGATATTATAGAGAAGAAAGACAGTTTGAAGATAATTAAAAACTATAAAAGAATTTACAGAAGATAACAAACCGAGAAGAACTAGTATAACATTCACGGATGAAAGAGTTAGCGGTATGAATCGATTGTACTGTGCTAATCTAATCGATGCAACAGCGTTACAGTAAGAGCCAATCATTCTGACTACATTTCATCATGCACACGATGCAACGACGGACTGCTCGCACCTTGCACGTACCTGCATGCAATAACGGCTTCATTGTCTCGGCTAATCCATCGATGTTTGTGCCACTAGTGTCAAAATAAACGATGTTTTAAAAGTAATGTTAAAACAGTAGTTTTGTGTTACAACAATGAGTGAAACTGTGTCGATATGCCGATATCGCTTGCAACAACACTGCCTGCTACAGCAAAATAACCCGCCACAGATATAGCATCATCTTACCGTTCTCACTTATTGCCACAACTGTAAATGTAGTTACTGTAAGTAATTAGTGTGTATAATATTAATTGCATCATTGACCATCAATTTTGTGGTTTGTAGTTTCTGATTCAACGCAAATGTAATCAACTATCCCATACCGAATGGCTCAAATCTTCAAATCATATCCAGGATTGGGGAAAACAGAATTACTTTTCATGTTTTCCAAGGTTGAACTACTGAAACCATTTTCACAGTTTGTTATCTGGTACGTAAATAGTTCAATTCTTGACATTGCTGCAGTTGTAGTTATCGCCTCTAGTTAACATATAAAGGGCGTCGAAGCTATCGCCGGCGCTTTGTCCCCTACACGTACACATTCAGGCGGAGCGCCACTCATTCACTATGTTCTAATTAGGAAGGCTGCATTATTTGTTTTAATTAAAATGAAAACTGAGTCTGAGAGACTCCCTTTGTATATAAGGTGTTCATTCATTCGTGGAAATGAATTAACATTCATTCTACTCGTGTAAATTGCTCAGCTCGTAAAAGTTGCATTCATTAAATTCCTTTTTCGAGTCGAAGAGCTGCAGTGCGGCTGTCTCACTGTCTGGCCAGATATTTATGATGTCAATGTCAGTGTGTGTGTCAGTGCCGCCCTTGTATAGTCCTGTGTACACATCTAGGTAATAATTCTACAGAAGATCCCTCTAGCGTTTACGAGCGAGGGAACATAGAAATTGGACCACAAATAGTAAAGTTTAAATGTGAACGGCACAACCATAAATAAATATATTAAAAAAGGTATAATTTCAACTGTGCGCTGAGGACGAGGCAATATTTTATGTATTCAAAAGCTTTAAATCCCATGTTTGGAAAGCTTTATCAGCTAGACGTCTGTATTTGGCAATAAAATATCTGTTGAATTCGATCGCGGATCAGATCGACACAACCTTGCCAAAACTACTTTTAAATGTTATATTTGTTACCAATTATATCTAGACCACAAATGTTACATGCATGCGTGACATGTAGTTTGCTATTATTTATTACAACTAGTCTTTTATGTCTGCCGACATTCTTGCATCGTATATCGTTACTTTTTTGTCGCTACACGTTGTATTCAATAACATTAGCATAAAACAAGTGAGCGATGATTAAATCCTTATTTGTTTTGTAGTTTGTCGCTGCTGTTTTTAAAACTTTTTACTTCAATAGAAGAAACCATAGCATCGTTATTTCGGGCTCCTCCAATATGTGGTCTAGTTGTAAGCTCTAGATGGTCATGACTAACGAGTCGCCAAGTGTCACGACTCACTTCTTGCGACAGTTATCCACTTTAAAAGAGTGTGGTCGTTGTCTAATCTGCGAGGCAGTTGAGATAACCGCCGGTCCGACCTGTCCCTTTATTGTCCCTCCCACGTGCGTCTCTCCGTCGTGAGCGTCGCGACCACACCGGCGCGGGCGACTTGTTCAATTGTTCATAGGAGTTAAAGACCCCAATGTCGCATGTTATTCGTTTTAATTACAACATCATTAGCTGGGAATTTGTTACCCGTGAAAGGCATCTTGCGGATGTTATGAGAATGTGAAGAATATGTACAAACATAATAACAATGGATCAAATTCAGACGAAATTGGTGATGGCGGCCACTGGTAATTCGGGCTTTCAGAAGTTACACTTACCCTAGAGGTTCCGATATAAAAAGAATATATCAATAAGTGAAATAGTATTCCAAGTAGGAAGTTCTGAGTAAGAGTTCCCCTGTCTAACCCCCGATTTCTGCATTTGAAGTTGAGTAATACTCAAACTCTACTTTACCTTGAAAACCTGTAAAAATTTGGCATTTAAGTATGGTTTGACACATTGTTAACTCAAAATACTCAATTCAGAAACCAACCATAAGTCAGTAATTTGCCTCTGCAGTATTTTTTAGTTTGTATTTTATCAAATAACTTCTCTTGTTCTAGGGAGGAGCAAGAGGCGGAGTCAGCCCACCTGTGTTCATTCTTCATTTGCCCTTTGCGTGCGGGACACGTTAACTCTTTCAAACGTTCCCTGTGCCTGTTGCTATAAAGATGACAATAGAACATTAGAAATTGAGTATTCTTAACGATGAAAGTCACACTTTCACAACATAAAACCCTTAAAGGATTCCCTTCATTTGATTTGCTAATCCATCCTCGTACTTCGTCGCAAGTTTCACAAACAGTGAGCTTGACGGATGTGTCACGCGTCACCTACACACCAGACTGACCCAAATCTGCTAATATACTTGTGCAGTTGTGGGGCAGGGTGACATCTCGGACGATGAACCTCGCTTGTTCTTAGATAATAGTAGCTGTCCCTCTCCCACGACTAACATAGCTGTATCACCATCCTTGTCACTTCTAAATATTGAAATAGAGTACACTGTTACAGTTTGCTCAGTTATAATAATAATAATACGCGTATACACGTGAAGGGGTAATTTTTTTTTTTTTTTTTTTTTTTTTTTTTTTTTTTTTTTTTTTTTTTTTTTTTTTTTTTTACAACCATCACACAACGCCGTCTAGTCCCAAGCTAAGCAGAGCTTGTGTTATGGGTACCAGACAGCTGATATACATACTTATATATTTCTAAATACATATATATTATAGATAAATAACACCCAGACACAGAACAAATGATCATGCTCATCACACAAACTTGTCCTGGGTGGGAATCGAACCCACGACCTCTGGCATAGCAGTCAGAGCCACTAACCACTAGACCAACAGGCCAGTCAAAGTTTGCTCAGTTATCTTGCGGAAAAACAACCAAACAAATGAAGGTGTGAAACTATGCAAACGGATGCAGAAGGAGGTCCAACGTCCAACCCAAACACCGCTATCGTGGTGCGTTTTAAATATTTAAGCGTAAACTTCGGTATTAGAATATATTGACTTAATGATGTCTCAATCAACGGGCCATCTCGAAGCAAATATTAGCATAAGAAATATTCGCGCGCATTTTGCAAATTTCTAATCGCGTTTCCGTTCGTGTCAATGCAGGACCGTTCATTTGTTTATCCTTTCGTTTACTCCAAGTATTTTCATCACGTAGTCATAGTACTTCTTTCTATATTTATTCGACAAAATAGTTCGTCTGCGTGGTATTAAAATGCGCGGAACTGTCGTTCGTTCGGCGGGTTGGTTCGCTGCCGGCTGCGTAACGACTTCCGCTCCTCGCCGAGGGAGGCACGTGTCACAAATTTATTATAATACGCCTTTTTAACCACTTATATTTAGTTTATAACAAGTTTAATTCGATTAAAGGCTGGGTCAAGAGCCTGGCAGGCAGGATACAGAAAAATATTAGGATGGTCCAAGTACCTATTTTGAGGTAATTGGTCGCCATGGAATCCATGATACCTTTTAGTATGATACCTTGATCGATGCAAAAAAAAGGCTGAACAGGAAACAACAGCTACAAAGAAAATGCATTGTCATAAGATTATCTTTTGTCCGCAGCTCCCACAAAAACGGAATCTTATTTACTGAACACAGCCATGGCGTCATTAAAATTAGCAAAAACAATAAAGCAGTAAAATCCTGCTGTGTCATTTCACATTTCCATAAAATTCACATCAAAAGAACGTGATGATGGCACTCACTTTGCCATTTTTAATAAATTAATTCGAGCCTAACTTAAAGAAGTAAAATTGAATGAAAAACATTCGCAATGTAATCATTTTGAACGGTTCATCCGCCATGACAGTTTACAGTACAGATAATGAATGTATTTTTATCATCGTTCATTTTTAGGGTTCCGTACCCAAAGGCTAAAAACGGAACCCTATTAAAAAGACTTCGCTGTCTGTCCGTCTGTCGGTCGCCAGGCTGTACCTCAAGAACCGCGATATCTAGACAGTTGAAATTTTCACAAATTTTGTATTTCTGTTGCCACTATAGTAACAAACTCTAAAAACAAAATAAAATAAGTATTTAGCTCTCATACAACCAACGCGATATTTTTGCCCTTTTTTGCTCGATATCAATAATGGCAACAGGTAGGCACTTGAAATATTCACAAAATAAACCAGTTGTTTTTACTTAATAATAAAATTAAAATTATCCCATACAAAAAAACGTCACTTTTTGCCTATTTTGTTATTGTTTACCTAGTTAATGGTACGCAACCCTTCGTGCGCGAGTCCGATTCGAACTTGGCCGGTTTTTTACAATAGGTAATGTTCTGAAGTGGTTTTGTCTCCCACGGCTGAAGGTCGTGATGTCCAATGCCACATGACAATCAGCCCGTCATGGACTCATGAGAGAAACTGTTGCTTCCGAAAACTATTAGCGTACGGAAGTGCGGACGGACGCTGATCGCATTGGCTAATACACGCCAATCATTAGGTGCGCGGCCGCCCGGCCGGCGCGGGCGCATTATAATCATTTTGATAGGCAATAGAATTGTTGGATGTTTCGTTCAGTTTCATGGCAGATAACTCGCGTTCAGTTGCGAAGCTATCTTTGTCACCGGATGTTCAGTAATGAGATAACTTTTTCAGAGACTACAGTGGTTTCTCGTCACGTTTTTCTACGACGTATTTAAACCTACGCGGTGGGTCCAAAGCGAAGCTAAGAATTTAATATGTAAGTCACGAATCAACCATCACCAGTCATCTCCATTACCAATGACTCTGAACGATCAGTTCCCTCAAATAATCTAATTTTTCTAGCGATGTTGTACCCTTGTACAAAATCGATGCTATAAATGTCGTACCTAGTAATTGGCCACTACGTGTCTCGCATTCACATGACGGATTCCATAGATTTTTCTAGAGAAGTAAAAAACTACAGGAAACATGGAGTGTTCCATGTTCAAAATCACTAATTGTTTTGGGATAGTGTGGGAGTACGCTTGGACGACAGGTGGTATCGAAAACATGGCGGAATGGAATGATATCACATGTTGTGTTGCTAATGTTATGTGATAAAAACTAGTCCATTGATGAGTCCACAATAGCTTGTTTATTATGTGTCTATGTTGCGGTAGCGATTTACAAACATGACATCTGGCAATATGCTTATCAGAAATCAGGCCTTCGACAAAAATTTTGACAGTGATCTACAACGGTTTCTATTTGTTGTGTTTCCCTTTATTGGATTTAAATTTGAAGACTCTGGCTTTGCCGCAAGGGGCATGACTTCCAAGCTTGAAAATGAAAAAATTACAAGGTGAAATTCCAGAGCAGACTGAAAGATCATAACTAAAAGGAGAATTTTCGATAAGATTCGTAGGCTCCTAATTTCGGTATGTAACTGCGACATAATTTGAGCGTAGGAGTGTGTGGGTGAGGTGTTGCATATTCAACAGCGTGCGTGCCACGTGCTGGTGCTAGCTGGTGCTGCATGGCCGGCGACGGACGCCGGTGTGTACACATGGCCATGAGAGCCGAACCTTATATGTTCTCGTAAGTTAGGTAAGTAAATACTAGAGAGGGTATGAGGAACCTTCTTTTGCAAATATATTTACATAAATAAAAGGGTGTCGTGCGTGAGCTTATCCTTGAGATAATATTATATACGAAGAACCTAATTACTTAATTTAACTAAAAACGATACCTTCCTATGTCAAAAATGTGAATGATCTGAAGTCAACCTGTCTAACTATCTCAATTCAACCAACTAAGTTATAGTGGTTATATATAGCCTTCCGTAGCTGTTACTAGTACTAATAACAAAGTTGAGATTTTCATATATCAGATGTCACTTTGTGTATGTACAATTATTTATACTCAAACCCTTTTTTAAATCACAGGATCATAACTTCAACTTATCATCATACAGCCACTACACTCACGGAAAAGGCAACAAGTGCAAAAAAGGTGTGACGTTTTTTGCACTTGTTGCCTTTTCCTTTGATTTTAATTAAACTGTTTTGGATATATTTTTTTTATATAAATGCCCATAAAATGTCAGTATACTTATAAAAAACCACTCCACATTTTAACAGCGAGTGACCTCAACCAGTGCTCGACCGACGTAAGAAATCGTAACTACTCGCCATCGATATAAATCAACGTATCATTATCCAGCTCTAGTTTTTGTCACGATCCGGTAAGTGCTAATGGACAAAAAATAAAATATAATTATTTTCAAACATCTAGTAAGTACCTACATATTAAGACATTAAAGATTTTTATTTATTAAATAAATGTTGTAACATCGATCACGCTTGGAGCTCCTAAGTCGCAAGCAGTGGGCTTAGAATGACAGGTATAATACATCTATATATACTGCCACATCTTTGCCAACATAATTGGAGTAAACCTATTCCTATTAACTGACTCTGAGACTAATCAAAAGTGCAGACCGTCTCCGCCCGGTCTCCGCTAATAAGTGCTGCAGCTACGATAAATGGTACCTACGCAAGTTTCTGAACCTTTCGGAATGCCGCCAGATCTAAATGCAGTCAATCAAACCTTAGTACTAAATAGATAGGATGCAGGTAATCAGTTTTCTAAGAAATGGATTCTATTATTACCATCTTCAGTTCTTCACTATACTGAGAACGAACGTAAATCTGACTTTCAATTTGTAGTTATTACGGACTCGTGGTTCCCGCTGACTCCGCTGAGGGTACTCACAGCGAGACAATGACAATCATTTTAAATAGTGTACAATACAATTTTTTGCTAGACATGGGGTACCAGGCTCGCAGAGTTAATAAAGAGGTAGGTAATATCCGCTTGTTCAGCGGAATAAGCAGCCAACAGTGATGAATGGTCTAAAACGCTGAGGTTGACTGCCACCGGTTGTCGACATTTAATTAAAATAATTCTTACACTAACTGTTGCCTTAGTACTTATCACTGGTTATTTTTTTTTTAGGAAATTAAAAACCTTGCGTGCATAATTGAACAAGCTAATGACTGTATTACATACATACACTGACCCCCGATTACTGAGTATTTGAAGTTGAGAATTACTCAAACTCTACTTTACCCTATAAACTTGGCATTTAAGTATGGTTTGAGACGTTCTTAACTCAAAATACTCAATTCAGAAACCCGCCTTAAGTGCGTAGAACTTATTCGTTTTACAAGGAGTAAAATATTGCTTTTCCGATGAATGCTGAGCTTATTTTCATTGCAAGTGAATTTTACTAGTATTGCAAATAGTATTCAATCTTTATTGTGAAAGATGCACAATGCAAGCGATCGTGTCAATGTCTGTAGAACAAGAAATAAGTCACAAAACACATTGAGTGTCAGAAGCGCTGAAATATTTAACTCGAAATGAAATGAAAAATGAAGAGTCATAAACGACATGGTACTTACCGTGTAATTAGACTTATACAGATATATATTATGTTAAAAGATTGCAGGACAGCTAAAAACAAAACGTTCAATGCTCTTATTTTATTTTATAATATTTAATGTATCAACTATTTTAAACCGCTGAGAGGTTTAAACTACCCATCTTGAGTATTGGGTTATTTACAAGAATTTATTTAAAGACTAAAACACAATTAGGCTCTTCCCTGTAAATTTTAAGCACTAATGGGTCATAAAAGGGAACAATAAAATAAAGCGTAACACTATCGTCATTAATTACGAACTTTTATGACCGCATTAAATATCTTAAACGTCGTCAGGTCAGCCTAAATTCAAAAATACAGAACGCCGAGCTTCACCGCCTCGTTACGAACGAATTGCCTCTAAAATACTAAATCATAATTACGAAAATTACGCAAGTGTAATCGGTTCCTTAATCCTCAGTCAGTCAGAGTAAAATGTAGGCTCTTGTAAATATAATGATAACGTGTGTAAATAGTTGACGTCAGTTCGAGTCTCGTACACTATCGTTACACACACAATAGCACATAGTGACATAATAAGACACTCATTACCGTGTAATTATACTTAGAACTAGTTATTGCCCGCGCCTTCGTTTGCCTCAAACTGGTGAAACCGCACAAATTTGAAATTAATTTGAAAAAAATAATTTCAATGATTTTATTTTTTTGCTCAGTTCCTTATTTCTTTTCCTAAAATAAATGTAGCCTAAATTATTTCTAATCTAGTCAGTTACATTTAAGTTCGTGAAAATTCCGTTAATATCCATCGAGCCCGACATTCAGATAGAATTTCGATTATTTTTTTTTGTTTTTGTTAAACTTACGATGATTATATTAGTAAAAAGTTATTTATTTTAAACATTATACTTATTTTTAAATCACAAACATACACTAATTTTGTTTATTTGTAGAGATGTATAGATAAAACCTTACTTGGAGCGATGACTCGTTAAACCTGATGTCTCGTCTCAAGCAGTAATTACAGTTGAACTACACGTTACACATCGCGCGCTCAATTAATTACAGGTGATTATCACATCTATTTGCTAATCGCTGTGGTAGTGTAATCAATCAATCAGTCTCAGTCATATTGTCAAATTAAGAAAGTGTTGACGACTAGACTACGCGGTGCTCTTAAAGCGAGTGACATGATCGTTTAGATGCATAATTATGTGTTCTTATTAAAAAGCAATATTTACTGATACATATAAGTTTTAGTTAAGGGATGCGACTATGTGAGGCGAGTGACGGACATACAATACGAGTACATTAAACATTCTTCACATGCAGTGTTTTTGGTATCGAATCCTATAAATTTTGTGTCATCATCAGTATTTCTTATAATGAATACGTAGAATATTGCTCTGTTGTAATGAATTAGTGAAACTAATCACAATTCATGTTCATACGTTTAAGAATGCTAACTTTCCGAAGTTTAAAATCGATATATCATAGCTAAACGGCGACTAACACGCAGACGAGACTGCACACTGGTATGCCAACATTAATGTCCTCATTCGTCGTGCTCCTGTCGCCTGCAGGCGATTTGCAGCCTAATGGCTTGGCAAGTGACGACAGGAGGAGACCAGACTTGTTTACTACCATGGAATTTGAGGGCATACCTAGTTTAAATGAATCGTAAATTCGTAATAAACATAGATATCAGAATATTACTATGATTGTAAAGTTATAGTACTTCACTGGTATACTCGTATAAAATGATCTAAGCTTTTAGGATTTAGTATTTCCTACGAGTCAGCAATTCAACACCAGGACCAGGACGGTGTTGTAATGAACAGATTCCAGACAAACCGCAAATTAGGCATAAATTACCAGTTGAAGAAAAGATGGTAGACTTCAATTTGAAATAGTCAAATTGAAAATTAAGTTACCTATCTTATCTTGCATCATTCTTCTTAATGCTTCGTGCAATTACTTCATGATATTCTTTTATACATGTTTTTTGTTTTACTGACAGCTCAGCACTATTGCATTCCTGAAATATAATGATGGACGTTGCAAAAGTAAGTATAGTACACGGCAAATAAGTTGAACCATTTGCTATGGTTACGCACGGTTTCGATTGAGACCCGAAAATCGGTTATAATCTGACACAAGTAGTTACCGTAAACGAGAAGGAGTGGCAAGCAGTCGCCTTTTTCTGTGAAGGAGTAACGCTAGCAAAGGAAGAGGAGACCGTCCGGTAACCGTCCGAACCGAGCCCAAGTCGTTGACGGCACGTATTGTTCCACGCGCTCCTCAAGGAGATGTCATCAAATCTTATGAGCCCACCAGGGTGCAAGCCTACTGGGGCCAAGCGTCTGCTTCTGAAAAGAAGACTCGGCCCTGACATGAGAGGCAACGAAGGAACAGGAGTGAGTTTTTAGTCATCAAAAGTCTGACATAAAAAGGGCGGGAGATTTCATCGGACGATATTCCCAGTACTTTTTTTTATATAACCTAAAAAAAAGTACTTCGGACTACTAGACTGAAAATCGGTGACACAAGGTGAACCATCATGACCTTGAATGTGCAGTAACCGATTTTTGGGTCTCAATCGAAGTGTGCGTAACCTTTGCAAATAGTTCAATTTATTTGCCGCGTACTATACTTAGCATAATTTCGCACGGTCAGTGTCGTATTGTCTCCGCGTATTACGACTACAAACATAATGGTAGTATTCCAGAAATTCATTTACGATTTACTAGAAGTGCGATTACCTGCGGCCGGTAGTTTACCTGGCGCGAACACAATAACAGGTATCTAAACATTCACTAAGTAGGTGTCGTACTGGTAAAGTGCGTTTTTATTCGCTATCCGAAAGGAATTATCTTGTTCCAATTTTACATAGCTTACTAATGCTGGCCTGAAATGTTGCGCATGATGCTGTATTAACGGTTGATTTCAAAACATTTTTGTTTAAATTCTTTATAGTACACCATAGCAACTTAAAATACAACGTGTACCTACGTTACATTTTGTTAATTATAATTTTTCGGTTTTTTTTCATAAATCTCAATTCCTCTCAAACTCCGTCGGTCAGCGAATTCTCTAATAGTATAATATTGCTGTTTGTTAATTTCACTAGTCAAAATACTTCGAGTGGCTCTAATTTCAATTAGAGCCGCGTGGTATTTACGCAGGCCTTGCGAAACGTTTTCCTTCGAAGTGATTGCTAGCAATGTTAATATTTTTGTCGATAATTGATCATACTGTGGTATTATTTACCCATGTTTTTGTTTGTTACTCTAACAATTAAAATTGCGTCATTATAACTTTTTGACTTTGATTCAAAAGTCAAGTGTAAACGGACCCTAACATTAAGCATGCAAAAGAGTTTGTTTTGTAGGCATCTTCTTGCCCCATAATGCTCTATAATATCATAAGAACTTTTATTAATGGAAGCAACAAAGAGTGATAGTGAATCTTGTCGCTAAATCAGTCATTAACGAGGTATTTTCCGAGATAACGCGAGAGGCGCCGCGGCCTGACGTTATGATCGATTACCAGATTTAATAACAGAACAGCTTACGACGCCGGAACATTACACTCATTTTATTTTAATATTAATCATTAAGCACATAAAAATTAAAACCGTGTGTATATATTAATTAATTTTAAATTAATAATGGAAATGAGGAAGTCGAACTGTTTGTTATGTAAGAAATTAATGAAATTATCGGCTTGGAACAAATATTTGCGTTACAACAAACCTATTAAATTATAAAAATGCCAATTTAAATTTAATTAAAAAAGTATAAATTTTAAGTTTTCATAACAATGTAAGTAATAGGCAAGTAGGTAGTTATATAGTTTCTCAATAATTTTATGAACTTGACAGCTCAATGAACTCTGCCCTAAAGCAAACTAATTATTGAATTGAAAATAATGTCACTAGCCTCAAACAATGTCAAATCAAACAACGAAAGCAAGCACCAAATTGTAGCTAATAAAGAAAGCACCACTACATATTTACAAAATACCAACATCAAAACCTACCCTAAAAAAGTAAAACAAACTCACCGAAATGCAAGTTTCACCTCACTAGTTCATAACTGCAGCTCCACAACAATGCAACACGATATCACTCACTAATTAGTTCATTGAATTAAAAAAAAAATAACTTTTCAAAAGTCCGCGTGAAATATACCGATGTAGTCGCGACGTCGCGCATGCGCTTGACCAACGAACGTGCACACTCCTCGGCGACCGCGTGCGATATGCGATCAGCGGATTGGTTCTTGGTTCACCGACGCGACGTCCGGCGATCGGGCTTCTTGGATCTCCGTCCGATACGCCGCCGCCGGCGCGCCGGATACGGCCAAACACGCCGTACCGTAGTGACCAGTGATCCCTTCGTCCTCAGGTCCTCGGCCACTCCTCGGCTGCACTGTAAACTTTATAATCTATGGTTATAGCTACTCATTGCCGTGTGTCAGGTGGCCTTACCTTTAGTGCCTTCAGTGATGTCGGCTATAAATCCATCTGCGTGGTTGTATTTTTGCATGGAGAACATAAAATAAAGAGTTTTTAATTGATCTTCAATTTTGTACAAATAAATATGAAAACTTAATACATAGATATATTTACAAATTAAAAATAATAATTATTATGTAAAAACGGGTAGAAAAAGAACTTTTTGGGCATTTAAAAATTCAATCCCTATCAATAGCAATGGGAAAAGTGCGTAGAACGCTGGCAGCATTGCCACGATGGATGGCAATGCTGATTCGTTGACCGAAGAAAAGCCCAGCCCTCTGGTCTCGTGAAGAGTCGACCAGCTGTTTGCTGATATCACGAACAACTCGATGAGCGCTCGGACACCATGGCCCTAGTGTTTAAACCCCAACGGCTCAAACTAGGGCTTTCAATACGGGTGTTTCTAATTCCGTGATCACGGTATTACAAAAATTAGTATGTTTTATCACGATTTATGGTAATAAGAAGTACCAACTCTCATGTTTGGCTCGCCTTTTCACGCCGAGCACGCCACAATCGCGGTGATAAGTCTTCTCTTTGAAAAGTGACTGGAGAGGTGCCATGGCGTCCTCTCTTTTCACATTACACAGGGCCTCACCGGGACCGGGTATGGCGAGTTCGAGACTCTTGATTCGGATTTAGAAGAAAGAAACGCCCAAGTGTCGTAGGTGTGCTCAATTTGGGTGTAGCACCACCGTATCTTCGTGAAGTGGATCGGCAGCGGTTATCTTTCGTGCCGGGCCCTGAGTCAGGCCTTGGTCCGGAGCGAGAGGGAATGGGATACGATCGCTTCCTTCAGCAATAATGCTAGCAAAGTAGATGGCCGCAAGCGTAAATGAACGGATATCTTCATTTGCCAGCCACCGCGACAAGAGATGCCCTGAGCGTCGGGAGTAGCAGGGTAATTCCCGGCCACCTAAGACATGGGGCTTGCGAACGACAAGCGCACCATTTTCCCGTGCGGTAAAGACCAAGTCCAAGTCTTCGAGGGCGTTGGTTCCACGCATGCCTATAAGAGATGTCAGCCTAATCCGTAGGGGCCCAGCAGGGCCGATGCCTGCTAGGTCGACAGAGAATTTCCAAATAGGAAACCTGCAGCCCTAGAACGCAATGGAAGAAGCATAGGTTGGTTTTAATCAGTAAACGTTTGACACACCCTCTTGCTCTACCCTAGAGCAGGAGAAGTCCCAGTCCGAAAAGTATTGTTGCGCCTCTTAAGCCGATTCCCGAAAATAAGCCGTATTCAAAGCTAAATAACGTTTAAGTCTGGAAGTCAGTGTTTCCGGTTTTGCTATTTCGTTGTTTTACATCATATTTTCGGAAGTTATTTTACAATTTTTAGTTTTTGTTTTTTTTTTTGCAGTCGAATTATGCATTTTTTGTAAAAAGCTTTCATTTTTCACTTTTAGTTGATGTACCCCACAGCTAAAATTGAATGTGTTAACTGGTAATTATGGAACTGACAAAATACTCATAGTTACTTGAATTATCTAAAGGATTATCACGGTTTTATAACTTAAACCAGGACAAAAAGAATTATCAAAAGAATTAAAAAAAAAATAACTTATTTAATGAATTGAGGATTGAACTTTACACATCTTCAATACCCCTTCAGAGCGTGCTGGCGTGATGTTATTCGTATGTTATAAAATTGTATTATCAGGTCCGGCCCTGTGTGAGTACTGCAGCCACTTATGGGCTGGTACTGCAAAATGCCACCTAGCGGCTTTGGACTTGGTGGAAAGGCATGCGAAGAGGCTAATTGGTGATCCAGATTTGGTGAAGTCCAATCTTCAAAGGATAATTTTATGTAGATATAATAATAATATGCTAATTAAAGAAGGTTTGCCGATACTAGATTCCTCCCTTTGTTGCTTCCCTACGTCTAAGCGCTCCCCGTTGTGCTCCTCATAGCTGCCACTGTGGCGAACACGGATATCTATGATGACGACATTCGACGACGACTCTTTTTTATTTTTATTTACGACGGTTTTTATTTTTATTTTCCTTTTATTCGTAATGAAAAGCACAGTGTTTACCTCGGGCTAAAGACTTATTTAGTCCCGAGAAGGAGTTTAATATTCGAGGGAAATATTCGTCGCATCGCTGGTTTATCCTAATATGCAAGCATTATACACACACAGTATACATATTTACAAAAGTACAAAACCATTCTTAGAGTCATTTTGTTTATTGCATTGGCGAAAAGCTCATGAAAATCAATTCAGGGTTTTTGAGTTTATCACGAACTAACAGACGCGTCCCGTGACTTTGTTTTTTAACCCCGCAGCGCAAAAGGCTACATGTTATAAATGTAACCGCTATGTATGTGTGTGTGTGTGTGTCTGTCTGTGGCACCGTAGCTCATAAACGGGTGAACAGATTTGGATGCGATTTTGTTTTTAACTTGAAAACAGGTTATAAAGTGATCAGTTTAGCCATTTACAAGTTTTGGGGTTGTTATTCAAAGTAGAAATGACGAGCCACTAGCTTGCTACATATCAGTAATCTGTGCCAGCCACTGTCACCGACTGACAAGGAAGGATTGTGTTTTTCATACAAATATGTCCCTACCTATTTTTTTGTTTTGGGTACCGGTGACGTCATACCGCAGGTAATTTATGCAGCAAAATGGTCGACAACGTGATTCATGTCTATTCACGTCAGTGTTAAATAAATAAAAAATACGATTAAAATAGCTTTCATGTAGATCTCAAATAAAATAAAATATATACTTCCATTTTTATTTTTCGATATATATAACCGAACAATTTACCTTTAAACCCAAAAAAATTAACCTATTATAGGGTGTTCTCAAAAAGTCTCGGCTCTATTTGCGACCTTCACTAAGCACATTGCCAACGTAATTGCTTACCATTTTCTCTCAACTGTAACACTTGAAGATCTAACACAATGGCGTTACGCGGAGATCTTGATCCTGACACCGCATTGTTGCCGACAGCAGCGCGCCGCCGGCGCCCGCGCCGCCGCCATGGGAGCGGATATCGAGAACACACGAAAGAGAGATTTTTGTGACTTACCTTGGAACACAAATACTGTTTTGACTACGTTGTGCACTACATTGTTTACAAATGGTTTTTCTGAGAAAAGGATTCCTTTACAAAACTGATTTTTCGAGTGTTTGTGTTTGTAGTTTGGCCACTGTCCTCTTATTTGAAAATGGAGATATTGTAAAATCATTTTTTTTTTAAATAGTAGCCATTTACTTTCTTGCAGGTTTTTCTCTATAGGAAACAATTGTTACATGATGAGTTGGAACCGTGCACTAGCCACTAGCTTCTGACGTTAGTGTCAGTGTGTGTATTTGAATTATAATTTTATTTTTGTTTGTTACCGAGCAAAAATCATCAAATAAACCAACCTCTCAGTACAAGGCCTTTCTCTGTAAACAAACATTACTGGAACAATAAATCCTGCCTACATTTTGTTTCTTATTGTGGCGCCAACCTACCCATTTTTTGCATACCGCCGTATCAAGCTTGAAGATTAAATACTCCGTACCTTTATCAAGCCATCTGCATACATGTTGTCGTTGGGGCGGAGCGCCGAAGCCCGAGATTGCAGGGCGAAACTCCGCACAAAGGGGCCGCCTGCACGTCGCGCTTCGGTCGCGTCAAATCACCGTCAGATTGTAGCGAATTGTTATTCGCTACAATCTTTACGAACTTGCTCTGCGAGGCTCACGGAGCCGACGACACTTGTTTTGTTGTCTCTGGTCACGACATGATCTAGTTGTGTACCTACCTGTAAACTTGAGCTCGGGATAATATTATGCCCATTACACTACTGCTTATAGCTTGTTTCTCATCGCATATTTCAGCGACTGCTTGTCCACTGTCTAGGTGTGTAAAGACATGACGTGAGCGATAGTTAATGTGCTGTGTGTCAGTTACCTGACTAGCTGCCCGTAGTAATTCTAAAAGGGAATCACTAGTTCCCTCTTTTATAAATAACTATGTCCTGCTACCAAATTTCAAACACACACATTTAAACTTTTGCCTATATAATATTAGTGAATAAAGGACATACTCATACCCGCACCAAACAGACTTATCTTTTGTATTGTATTTTGTGAAAATGTTGTTCGTGTTACGGTAACATGAACGAAAGTTTTTCATAACTTTTATATTCATGCGTCATAGAGCTTGCATGAGTATTAAAAGCTCGGTGGGGCATAAAAAGCTGCACAGATTGAACTCCCCTCCCACTTTCACAACGACCCACCCTTACTAATGTATCTACACATGTGGCTATAGATGCACATACACATATAGCACACGTCCATGTATCAACGTGTTCGATCATTATGACACGTGTTCATTAAGGAAATTAGCCCCAGCCGGCAACAGGTGCGGTGAGTGTCCTGCAGGGTGCGTCGTGGTGCGAGTCAACCACATGCCGCTAATAAATGCAGAAGGACAACTCGGGATAGCAAGTCATGCTTAACTTGACAAGTACTTGCGTTTATTGAAAACTGATTAATAAAAACCCTAGGAAGCGGTGAAAAAAGAATAATTAAGTATTCATTTTGTGGTTCCATGTTCAAAAAACTGGGCAAGAGCGAGTTGAACTCGCACACTGAGGGTTTCGTACCACAGATATGTCAAATAGTATTCCGTACAAACTAACTTAAGTAAGTAAATAGTTAAATTCCCAAATCGAGTCTCAGATGTTTTACAAATCGATTTTTTTTTCTATGACGTATCGCGCAAGCACAAATTTACAGTTTTTAGATTTATTGCTAGACCTGTGCTATAAGACCTTAATGTCCAAGAATAATAATGTACTTAATGTACTTAATGTACAACGGGAAGTACCCTATTAAATTTTATTCCTTTGAGAGTGTCAAAATATACGTTTTTACGACATAAACAGCCGTTTATTTTTTCGTTGGGTTAGATTTTTTCACAGCTGCAACAGACCGCAGACCTGAATATATGGTTTTAATTTCAACTCGATACCTCCACGCGTTCCCGAGATAAAGGGTCTTGACAGACAGACAGACAGACAGACGGACGGTTTTTTCCTTTTGGGGTACGGAACCCTAAAAACCGAAATTCGGAGATCTCTAGCATTTTTGCTTTGAATAACAGGGTGCTAGTGAAGTGCTTTGTGCACATCACTGCTCTGTGGCATAACACACCCCGTTAGCTGTAGCCACGGTAGGGTTGGTGTTCAGTCGACTCGTTGCTTGCAATAGGACTTGTGTCATATATTACCCCGGCGGTTTGCTAGCTAATGCATTAGAGGGTGCGGCCTGCACTGTTTCTTTCATGCTTTTAGTTTTTAGCAAAGGAAACGTTATCGTAATTGTTGCGATACTTTGCAAGTTTGCACATCGCCGTACTGTAGACTCTACAAGATCCGTGTAGACAATCAGAAATTCTGAATCAAGTGATGAAATTGCACAATGATTATAAAGCTGTTAATGAAAACAAATAACGAAACCTTCGACAGGTAAGTAATAAATAAATACAAATCGCGTGTGGGTATCACCACTTTTAATAAGTACCTAATGATCGATAAATATTATGAATTGCTCCTTGATACTAGGATTTCATAGCGTCTTAGCAATATTTCCACTATTCATATTCATGCGTATCAGCAGCTATGCTATTAGCGAGGTTCTGTAGTAAACAGGCGCCTACGCCACCTCCGCGCTATGCTGGCCTCCTGGTACGCGCAGCAGGAACTGCACCTAATGACACGATAATAACAATTACAACTAATAATGCCCATAACACGTGTTCACACCTACAGCCAGATTCACCTGAGGTAATGCGTAATATTAGAAAACTGCGCAGTACTGGCTGTATAAGAAGTAACTCATTGGATGCTTCGAGGTGGTACACCTCTCTATCCAGCTCAGGTAGCTACCCTCTTTATTGCGATACTGAAATAATTCTTCGTCACACTATTCTCCAGTGACCAGTTCGCAGGCAGAACGGGTTTTCAGTTTTTCATCAGTTGAATTTTTCATCGACGCACAATTCGCCGACAAAAAAGATTGCTATTCCCGCGTTCAGGGTTTTATTATATTATAATATTATTATTATATTATATTATTATTATATATTAATGTGCTGTAATTAGATTTTAGGCGGAAATAAACGCGGGGATAGACAAATAATGATATGGATAGTGCGTTGAAGAAAAGTTCAATAATCGGCGAAAAGCTGAAAAGAGAAATGTTCAGTCGAAATATGTTTCAGAATCCTTCGCTGCAGCGTGTGCGCGAGGACGTGCCGATCTAGACGAATTGTTTAGAGAAAACGGAATGTTCAACACCATAGAGATTGAAATGAAGTTGTTGACTTTCAGCGAGCGACGAGCGTCATGAAAGTCACACGATCCTGTGTTTTCAAATCATCCATGTTATTTAATTATGTACCCGGATTATTTAGACAACGCGATAAACCAATGCATCTACTTATGTGTGTGACTACCATAGAAATTATCTATGCTTACTACTACATTACCTATAAATGTAGACTTGATACCAAACCTTAACTTTTCATGAAAACGTTAAACATCCCTACAACAAATTAGTTGTCCCATAAAAGCGTCTATTCAAAGACCTCTCGGGAGAAAATGTCGTGTGTGCAGCTAAGCGGCGACGAAGGAGGGCGGTCAAGTGAGTGTGGCTGCTGCCTGCAGGCACGAACTGCTTGTTGTGGAGAAACTGGAGCACGCCACGCCGCTCCAGCTAAACGAGGATTAACGCAAACACGGCTGTTTGTGCTGCATTCGGCGCAAAACATTTGAAGCAGAATGTAGGTGAGAGTTTGTAAAGACAGCCGCAAGTGTGGCGCGACCTCCGCCTCTATCTACTTTATTTAAAAAATGTAAGAGTGAGAAGCTAATGTTTTGTTCACTAATGTTTCACCAAGACTCCATTGACAAATTTTTAGTTTACAACCAACGTTTCGTATACTATTTATTTCACAAACGATTCGTTCTGCAATCGTTTCATTTTACAAACTCTCGCTTTCTAAACTCTTTTTTGGCAAATGCTTCTTTGGATAAATGGTTCGGATGATATTTAATCATTTTTACATTTTTCATTTAATATTTTGGTTCTTTTGGAAAACTTACGTTTATCTAAATATTATTTTATAATACATTTTCTAACTGATCGTGACGGTATTGTTTTGCATAATTTTACTAAACTGATGGTAGTTTAAGCCTGTTATTGCACTGACATACTAAGTACATAGATGTGAATTATTCTGTTATCAACGAGTACAGTGTTTTATTTAGCAATCACGCTCTCCTGGTTGGATTTATGGGAGGTGAGAAGATTTCTCCCTCCCCTTTGTTGCCTGAGGTTGGTTGCCGAGATGCAGCATGCAAAAAGGCATTCAGCATGTAAGCAAGCATGCAGCATAGGCATACAAGATGCAGCAGGCATGTAGCATGCAAGCAGGCATGCAGCATAGAAGCAGCCATGCATCACGCAGCAGGCATCCGGCATGCAGCATGCAAAACAAAGCAAATCCTGCAGCACCGGAGCCGTGACAAAAACAATTTCTGTCACGGCTCCGGCGCTGCAGGATTTGCATGCATACTTGTTCAAATTCAACACAATGCAAATTGTTTGTGAATAAATAAATGAAATGAATGAAATTTGGGCGGCCCCACGCGAGCTCATTGTCGTAAATGGTTTTAACGCTCACCACCGCAGCCTCAGCCGCGGCGGCGGACCTTCAAACCACCTGCTCCTCAGCTCGCGGAACACCCTACCACTCCGCGCCTACGCGATTTCGAATAAGACTCTAGGGGAAGGGCAGACAAGACTGTGTAAAGTCGGTTTTGCGGCGATTCGTTTCTGGCACAAATTTTTTTTCGCTTCTGTCACAACATATTGGCTTTTTATTACACTATTTTAATGTAACATTGAAAATGCTACCTAAAAAATGTTTTTAAGTAACCGTTATTATTTTATAAAATAACTTTTTGCTATTGACCGAAGCCTCTTTTGAACGTTTTTTTAAAGAAATTAATTTCGTGCATGCGTAAATTAATTCGAGTTTAAAAAATAGTACATTATGATACAAGTGTGTAATGTACATGGTTACCGGCGAGGCGGTATTAAGACCCGAGCCTTGGCGAGGGTCATAAGAGAGCCAAGAACGGTAACCATACATTACTCACGTGTATCATACGACGTTTTTCAATACACTTGTGAAGAAAAATAATTTACCTAACTATTATTACAACAGCAAAACTAGGAAAAAATTTCATAATATGGCGGTAAAATTCATAGGCACGTATCAATTTTTTTTTAATTGACCCATAGCTGAAAGCTATGGCTACATAGTCTTTTGATCAAATTGCCTAGTCGTTGTTTGTTTTCTTGCGTGAAAAGATTTCACGATTATGTCATTTTTGGTGACAAACATTTTCTAATGTTTTTATTAATTGACTGGCCTGTTGGTCTAGTGGTTAGTGGCCCTGACTGCTATGCAGGAGGTCGTGGGTTCGATTCCCACCCAGGACAAATGTTTGTGTGATGAGCACGATCATTTGTTCTGTGTCTGGGTGTTATTTATCTATAATATGTATGTATTTAGAAATATATAAGTATGTTTATCAGCTGTCTGGTACCCATAACACAAGCTCTGCTTAACTTGGGACTAGACGGTGTTGTGTGATAGTTGTGGAAAATATTATATTATTATATTATATATTATATACTATTTGATTTTATTTAATTAATATAGACAATGAACTTCACTCGAAAAAATCAAACCAAAAACCGCGAGCATTTTAAAATGGCGTAAAATGGCGCTTAAAATGGCGACCATAAAGAAAAAACAATTTTTATTTGAACGAACGATTTATACATGTTTTGTTTTGTTATTAAATAAATCATTTTTACAAATTAAAATGGCCGAAATTGCATGAAATAAGTAAGACACTAATTTACCTATACTAATGAACGAACGCAATAACCTAACATAAATATTTTTCGTATTCAAAATTTGATTTGCGAACAAAGAGGTTGAACAAAAGGGTTATAGCTACATTACAGCACTAGTGCGTAATGGTAATCAAAATGTGACAGTTTGGTAACAGGTGCCATTATGTACCTAAGTGTAATGCAATAAGAGCCACTTTCTGAGCAAGTGTATTGAAAAGTACTTATTTTTTTTATTTTCTCTTTACAAATCGACAGTATTTCATGTACCGAATCGACCCTTCGCGGGATTAAAACGAGAAAAAAAAACATTGTAAGTAAGTATATTCCAAACGTTGTTTTATGAGATAAAATTAATAAAAAATGAATCGTTTATCAAATGACACGTTATTAAACAAAAGTTTATTTGGTGAGTTTTTTGTGAAGTAAACTATTTGGAAAACTTGTTGTTGTATAATGATGAAATAGCGAACCATGTTTTTGCCAATCGTCGGTTGTCAAATGAAAATTTTAAAATTAATTTTTGGTGAACTGACAGAATATCGAAAATACATACGTATTATCAGGTGGCAGATGACCCGAAACTTTGGAAATGACTGCCTGGGCTGATTGTAACCAATATTAATGTAAAAGTAACCAAATCTACTGCGACCTGAATTAAATCAAAGCAACTACGTGTAAGTATCAACAGTTTTCAAAGTAAGAAATTTGGGTGAAACACAAAAACAATCATGCGATCGGTCTCGTCTGCATTGCACCGAAATCAGAGTGGCAGTGACAGACTGCAATGCGGGATCCGATCCGGGACACGAGAGCCCACGAATGCCCGGGATTGGTACACCACTAGTAGTTTTTAATGACTTTGGATTCCCGCCAACCAATTAGCAGATGATACAGCACTCGGATGTGGTGGTTACAAAATGTTTTTATAATAAAATCCGACTAAATTAAGATGAAATCCTTCCGGTCTCTGTCCGACGACTCAACCAAATAACTTCTTTGTAACTTATTATTTATTTCTCAACTCTTTTCATGTTTTGGAATAACATTTATTTAAATTTTCGGCGAAAATATTTTTCCACTGTGTATTGTGTAGACTATGAACTGGCTTGTGCAAGCACATTGTTGATATTACTTTTACAATGAAATGTTTTGAAGGTAGGTATTGGCCAAATTCCGAGCAGTTACTCACGCAATAACATTAATTTAATTTCATTGTTTTACAAATATAAACACTACTGTACCTGTACGTTTACATACACACTGTAAACGAGCATATAGAGGTTTATTAATATTTTATTTAGCAACATTTACAACTTCCTATTTCTATCTTATATACATTACACTAAAGGCTACTAACTAAAATATGGCATCAAAAAACTCCTCCGCATCGCTGTCGACTGGAAGTGTGCCCAAAAGGCTGGCGGAATTGCCACGTTGTATGGCAATGCTTAATCTCTGACCGAGTTAAAAGCCAGCCCTTGGGTCACGCGAAGTGTCAACTAAGCGTTTGGAATGATTTTTAAAAAGCGTATGAGCACTCGGACCCCTCGGCCCAAGAGTTTCAACCCCAAACGGCTCAAAAATATAACTGCCGACGAGTTTGTTATATTTCCGCCGCTTGAGGTTCTCCGCTACCGCAGCGGCAGCAGCGCCAGCACAGCACGTTTTAGTATAATTATGTGAAACCCGAAACACGCACGTGTGTAGTGTTTTTATGTAAAGAATCTGCGAACCGACCACTTATCCGAATTTTTTAATTCGGTCAAACGTTTTCCGAATTTATGATAGGTAACCATCTACACAAATACATGGTTACCAGGCCATCCAGGCGACTGACGGCTCCTTTGCTCCTGCACCCCTCTGTGTGCTAGCCCCCACTGCCCGCTATGACCTGCCGTGTACTTAGTGTCTGTGGTGGCTAACTAGTGACCATTTATTTAAATGTTTTTGAGAAAAATTTGTATATTAAATATTTTATGTAAAAATTATTGGAATCGTTTCACATAGTTATACTATAAATAATCTCATATACGTACACTGTACACATCATCTAACACAAGAGGACACTCCATTCCAATTTACTAACATATTTTATTATACTTTTGTTCTACTAACTCATCTCCTATAATATTCCACATTTTTATTATTCGCTACTTAAAAACGAGGGGATTTTAAGCTGATAACTGAAATACAGGCTTTGCCTAGTTCAGTTGAAGTGGCTGGATTAATTTGTTAGTCTGTAAATACACCGTGGTGGTTTTTGCGCGGCAGAACGACTTCTCATAAGGAGTACTTTCGAAGCAATGTATAAAGTAATATTACTTTTACTGTATGCTTCTTCTCCTTAATTTCGGAGAAATTGTTTTTCTCGGTATTGTTTGTTTTTTATTCAACACCGACTTCCAAAATTAAAGTTATTTTGATCCTTTTAGTGTTTTTTTTTTTAGTGAAGTCAGTTTTTTTTTGTAAATAGTTTTTTTTTTACTTTTACTGTTTGCTTCGAAAGTACTCCTTATGGCAAGTCGTTCTGCCGCGGGAGAAAAACCATTAAAATTCAGTGTATATTGCCATATGAAACATAAGATAATATATTAAGTTTTTTTTGGAGTAAATTATTATTATTATTATATAAGTACCTACTATAATATATAATATTACTGATGATTATTGAAAACTAAAAAAAAAAAAAGTACCTAAAAAAGTCGTAGTCACACGTTATTAAAGAGTTATGGTTGGTACCTATACCTATAGAAGGTGTGACTACGGTTTTTCTTTTTGTTTTTTTCTTGTTTCTCCAGTAACCTTGTTTATTTCAGTATCCTAAAATTCTTGTTTCATACTTTTTTAGCGTTCTTTTTTGTCGTAGTCGGGTTTAGTTTTTTTACTTTTTTTTTAATTTAAATTATTATGGTGTTAAAACACTGTGCTTCTACACTGTCTTTGACGTCGAATTTTTTGACCGCTTGAGGGCACCACATTGAATTTTGATGATAATAGTTTTGATGAGCACAATTAAGTGAAGCCCATTCAAATGATATCAAATACGGTGTATTTATACTAACTGTTTTTAACACATGACTTTTTATCCGCTAGAGGGCGTTAGTTTAAATTTGAATAATATTTTGGAAATCTACGAGTCAAGCCCTTTCTAATGATACCAAACACGGCATATTTATCTCATTTTTATTTTTAACACATAACTTTTGTCCGCTAGAGGGCGCCACATCGATTTTTGTTATACGATATGTAGCCTATGTTCAGCGGACGAATGAGACGGTTCTAACGATACTTCATAAGTCGAGTTCTGATAAGTAGATTAGGAGCTATGAACATACTCGCATACATACATACATAGCCGGTCAAAATCATAACCTTCCTTTGCCTTTGCCTTAGTCGGGTAAAACCACAGTAGGTACATAGTAAGTTTGAACTTTTGAACAGGGATTGAACCCGCGACTCATTATGCAAAACACCCATCGTGTCTCCTTCATTTGAAAATCACGTACGGTCTACTTTTGTAAACTATCCCACCTAATCGGATATCAATGACATTATCGTAGCAACATCGTACCTACCTGAAATGCTGAAAGCTGAAGCTATTTCAGTAATCGAAACGAATGAAGAAAGAATTCCCTGAACGATAAACACGCCAGCTACTTATTTCAGCTACAATCAATTGGTAGTGTATCGGTTGTGTGGTGTGCGTCGACCTCCACGCCTCGCACCGCCTGCCTCGGGCTCACGTGCCGACCTGCTGGCTTGTCTGCTACACGTAAACAAAGATTGATGTAAAAGTAACAAGCTGAAAACGCACGAGTATTAGCAGGCTTCGTGCACATAATACTGTGCTTTTATTGCTTTGTCGGGTCCCCACTTCCCCCTCTACACAATCTCGTCTGCTTTCGGTACCCCTTCCGCAATATTCCGCATTCCAGTCTGAATAAATGAATAGTATTCAGACAACGTCTGTAGGGTTGCATTAGTATAGTTAGATGTAGGTATGTACCTAGAATGAATAGCTGCGAATGAAGTTGACAATGTGGTTATGTATCTACTTGTGTAGGTCTACTCTCTTATGTAGGAGGTATTAGAGGAGAGGAGAGATTCGTGGTAAGTCGATAGAATATTTAGTACCCAATAACTATACAAAGGAAGAGAAGGCTCTTCCTAATTTTCTTTGTTAATACCACGCCGAATCAACTTTATAAATTAGGATGCGAATAAAGAAGACTTAGAGAGAAAGATAGAGATAGTTGTTCATTGTCCCTACTCCCTATACTCTACTGGTCGGTAGTTTGGTCCAAAGCAGGCCTCAGTTTTGGCGCAAATCAAACTTTTAATGAAAACCTAAATATAGGCCATCAAGGCTGTTTATGTCGTGGCCAGATAGTAGAATTGATCACTTCATGATGTGACCGGCCATATCATGAAATGGTGGCATTTCATCATATACAACCTCGTCCCCGTTAAATAAATAAAAAAAATATTTCAAAATCTGCTCATTTATTGGTAGAGTAGGGTAGAGTAAGGTAGAGTAGGGTAGAGTAGGGTAGAGTAGGGTAGAGTAGGGTAGAGTAGGGTAGAGTAGGGTAGAGTAGGGTATAGTAGTGTAGAGTAGGGTAGAGTAGGGTAGAGTAGGGTAGAGTAGGGTAGAGTAGGGTAGAGTAGAGTAGAGTAGGGTAGAGTAGAGTAGGGTAGAGTAAATGATAAATGATGTATATTTTGCAAATAGGTTTTAAAAAACATTTTTACTCGTCAATATTTGTTTTCGTCAGTTTAAACTAGATGAGGCCGGTGTTTCCTAGCTGACTACCCTGAGAAGAAACACCGAAATAAACTCAGGGGTCACAGTCTAATTAACATTTAATACTTTAAAGTCCATACAGTACATTTGTAATGGTCAAATCACATGAGAACTATGCAGATCTGTCTGAGATGGTCTTTTGAAGTAAGAATCATACAGATTTGAGTGGACCTGTCCAGTCAGTGCAAGCATTTGTCAGTATTCGTGTAGCTCAACTCAGGACTACTGAGGAGCTCAACAATTTGACGAACAATACCAAAGACAGGACATTTGGCTACGCCGCAGAAAATACTCAAATTGCCAGACATTAACCATTAAAATTACTGAAAAGAAAAAGAAAGAAATCTACATAGTCCTCACATTCACAACAATGAAAGGAAAATGTCATACATTAATTAAAAGGGAAGAAAAAAGATGTCAAATTGTGAAATAAAATTAACTTACAATGTCCAATTGTAAAAAATAAATAAAAAATAAACGTCAATTTCTAATTGTCAACAAAAAAATAAAAACAAAAGAAAAAAAAAATAACGAACAACAGTTTTCAACACTGGAGCAGGTCAATCCCAAGCCTTTTCGTCCTCAATATAGTCCTTAACAGTGTAAAAAGCCTTTCGGCAAAGTTTTCGTTTAACAAAAGATTTGAATTTATTAAGGCTTAGTTGTTGAATATGACGAGGAAGTTTATTATAGAAGTGTATACATTACATTTTAGTAGTTTTCGTTTCTTTATTTTCCGGAGAATGTAATTAAGTATTTTGACTAACCTATTGTAGGCACGTAATTCTGTGCCAAGTCCAGCACAATTTTTAATTCTATTTTTTGTTATTGTATAAAAAAATAAATAGGCAACATCTAGTTAAGACACTTTGATCTCCAGTTATTATTAATTTGATAGATTCTACTTTTATATCTTTATTTTTATAGTAATTTACATTTTGTAAAATTAACTGCAGTGGCAAAAGAAAATTTACTCATACCTCAACCTTGGTCCCCAAGATACAGGCTCGGCCGAGTTTGGGGACCACCGTATAGACTACACAATGAAACTTGTCAACAGTTACAGACCTACCTACATTTTAATGTAAGGCAATTTTCGAAACAATGTAGGTTCAATAATAATAATTATTATTTGTGTAAGGGATGTGTGGTTTCTTGCCGTTTTTTCCTGGCTAGCCTCTTTTTTTGTACTAGGTCCTTTACAACTCTGCTGGATATGTGCCTATGTAAGCTCACACTCAATGTACATTCTCCTTTTAATGCTGTCAGTCATGAGTTTGGTCTTTGACATGTTCATCCGAAGCCTCATCTCGAGGCTTGACTTATTCTTTGCTTGCGAGCATCTTAACCCAGTGAACTACCGAAGAAGAGAAAAGTACGATGTCATCGGCGAAGCAAAGGTTTGAGAGCCTCTGGTCACCAATGACTAATTCGTCCCTAGTGAATGAATCAAGTAAGTATTTGGAATAATATAACATAATAAACGTATATAAACTAATATAAACGATTTAACCCGAGCCAGACTCATAATTTGGTCTCAAGGTTTCCGTTGGTTGACGATTGCTGATCTGAAACTACTTAAAACAATCTTAGTGACCCGGTTTTCTGGTAAAAGTAAATGTGACTTGTTATAGCACCTAAATCTTTAAAACATGAGGAATGTTGTGTAGATTTGTGTTTAGTGATCGTGGTCGATATTTCGTTAAGTATTAAATACTTTCTAATAACTGATAAGTATTTTTGCTACAACGTATCGACAGGCGATAGATTATGTATTAAATGAATGTATAGATTTTAATAAATTTTAAATACACTATAAAGGTGAGATAAAATAATGATTGTATTAGAATTGCCTTAATTCATAATTACGATTCGAACGGTACTAATCAATTCAGAATTTCGAACGTGCCCCGTGTTGACATTGACACTGAATGTCAGATTCAAATGACAAGCTTTTGACGTAACTGTCAAATTGAACACCGTGCAAAGTAGAAAACTTATTAGATTTTTTCCATGAAATTCCATTATAGATCTTCCATTAACCACTTATAGAAAAATTCCATCATGTTCGCTAAACCGTATAAATTAAAATCTAACAATACTTTGAAGAATTCCGAGAAGTAAGACAAAGTTTAAGTGTAACAAATTCCAGACCATATTTCAGAGTATTTTACTTTAACATTACGTGTTAATTGCAGGAAACATTTAGCACAACGTATACAAGATGAGTTCCCGTCGACGACAGAAGAGAAAGTAAAGGATATAGTGTCTGTGAAGTCGAATTGTATCTGTATGAAGTTGGTGCTTCACTCCGGCGATATGGTGAACGTGTACTCTGTGGACGGTCTGCCTATGGTCATAGAGACGGGCGAGGGGCTCATACCGACCGTCTGCGCGCTATGGAAGGTGTCTAACTTGGTGCCTGTGCTGGCTATCCACACACCAGTACTGCCCAAAGTTTGTATTTTGAAGATATGTCTTGCAAACCTCCCCTCCCCAATCAACCAATCTCCCCTGAAATCGTCTATATGCTAAACAGCCAAGATCGTCAAAAATTTAACTATTGTTATAAGAATGTCTTGTTTCCATCTTCAGGTGCAAGGAGGTGCTCCTGTTTACCTGCCTGGTGTGTCAATACCAAGCGGTGGCATTGGGTTCCCCATGTTCCAGCGGGGTGCACTCATTGGGCTGTGCACGCAGGAGAATGCAGCCGTCTGCATCATTGGAAGAGCTGCCATGTCTAGTGCAGACATGCTGCTTAGAGCTGCGTCAGTTATTTATTTGTTTATGCACATTAGAAATACCTGATCCCACTTTAGTACAACTCAACTTGAGACTGATTTATTTTCTTCATATTTTACACCAAGATGTGACTTAGGAAATGCCAGGAAATAATAATATATTTTGTAAAAAATAAGTTCCCTAAACTTTTAAAGAAAGAAAAATACCTGGAAGGAATTGGGGGAGGCCTTTGCCCAGCAGTGGGAAAGTATAGGCTAATTAAAAAAAAAAAAAACTTTAAAAAAATCAGTTAATTTTAAATTTTATTTAATTTTTCATGACCGCTAAAACACCATATTTTGGTAAATAGATCTATTGTGATATGTAGCAAGAACAGTACAAAAGTGAACTGAAGAAAACTCTTCTACCCACTACTTAGTTAATAAGATTTGACAAGTACCCACATTAAGTATATAAAAATCATGCAAAAATTATTATTTTTATATTTCCAGAGGAGTATGTCTAGAAACTATCCAGGTGTTTGGTGACCAATTGTGCAAAGACAACAAGTTCAGTAAGATAGAGCGGCCCAAGCTCGGCCCTGCCGGCTACAGCCAGGGAGACATCACCATAGACTTAACTTCACAAGTCAGTCAGGTGAGACATGCTACCTCCATACCTGTAATTTCTGTTTTTCCCTATGAGGAAAACCCACAAGCTTATGTATGTATGTAATTGTACCAAAAAAAAAAATTGTTACCATTACAGATGAACATCCAACCGCCAGTTAGAGAGGAATGGCCCAGCCTGGGCAAGCGGCCGCCGCCATCGCAGCCACCGCCAGCGCAGGCGCAGCCGCCGCCGCACAACGAACCTAAAGTCATCGCCGACGAGGTACCAGGGGAGCAGCAAGAAGAAGGGGAGGCCGATGTCGACGATAGTGTACTTACAGGTACCTCGAGTGTTTGAGTTAAAGTTCAATTTAGCTATTATGTTAAATACCGAAGGATTTTTTTCTTCTTCTAAGAAAGAAATAGTAAAAAAAAATGATTCTTGTCAAATGTAAAGAAATACCAAGAGCCTTGTTATGGCTATTGCCTATAATGTAACAGTAAAATTATTTACTTTAAAATATATGTTTTATAATATTACTTACTTAATTTCAGAAGTCTCCCAAAGTGAAGAGTATGACATACCAACGGACATGGACGGTCTGCTACGCTGGTGCCTGCTGACCTACCTCAAGCTAGACGCCAAGAACGCGGAACTGCCGCTCAAAACTAATCTCTTGTACAGGTTGCTATTTACTGTCTAATAACTTACTCAGTAACTTAAATAAATAACATCTCTTAAATATATTTGATGTCATGTGTGTGTTTCAGAAATCATTTAATAGCCCTGTGCCCTCCGGACCGAACATTAGAAGTAAAGAAATCCTCATACAAGAAACTAGGGAAATTCCTCGAAGCTATGCAACAGGTAAACCTGTTAAATACTTACTAAATTATCAGCTATGAAACTTTGCAAGTACTTTTTAACTCAACTCGCTGGCGCAGAGTTGGCGACACGCGAAACCACTCGATAGAATATTTACACAACGCATATTTGTTCCTTTGAAAAAGGGAAAATAGAGATAAATATGATATAGGCGAAAAACAAGATGTCAGACTAGTGTTATGTATCAGTGCAGTCATTTCTGACTGATCACTTAAAAAATTTCGCTTGAATCCTGCGGCGCGGCGCCAAACTAAAATCTTGAAAGTTTTCGTTTCGAGTGCAAGCAAAAATGAACTTAGCGGTGGTCAGGCGGAAGTGTCTTTGATAATAATTATATTTATTTAATTAACACCTTAGCCATAGCCGACTGTACTTTAGAAGATTAAAATAAACAGGTATTAAAATACTCACCGATGGCTAATCTTTCTGATTTTAGAATAGAATGTTGCAAAATTCTATTCATAATGTTATTTTGTGTTAGTCATTAAGTTGCTAAACAAAACTATTTCTCAGTCTTGGTGGCGCGAGAGGGCGTGTCACACTTTTACTGACTACAACCACACCTGCGCCCTTTAGTTTGCATTCTAGGCCTACGGATTTCCTTCTCATAAAATCCCCGCGGAGTGCTGTTAGGCGCAGATTCTTTTATTACTGTGTTCGCTGACATTAATCTATCTATATATATAGGGTGACTCAAAAGAAAGTTTATATTTTGTGAGTCGATAAAATAAAAAATAATATGACTATAAAAAATTAATTTATTGTTATAAAATAAAAAAAAAATATAAGTATACTATTTGGGAATTTATTTCTTAAAAATAACTTTATTCAGATGTAAGCCTTCGCATTTGACGGCCGGACGGAGCGGTTTACTCAAACCACAAAATTGCAAGTGACGGGTCGGCCCTCGGCAGGTCGACTGTGCGATATTTGCGATTTCGTCGCGAATATTTTCTTATAATTGCACTAAAGAAGTTCGTTTATTTTTGTAAACCTTAGATTTAAGATAACTCCGCAGAAAAAAAGTCCATGGGGTATTTATTATTTTTTATGGTAGGTAAAATCATCCAATGACAAATCCCGCCCTTGGGCGGAGCGGGAGATAGTGTCAAACTCTTACTGACCAAAAACCTACCCCGTTCCTTCGTTGCCTATTATCCCATTACAGGGGCCGAGGCTTCTTTTCAGAAAGCGGCCCTTGGCCCTAGTACTGCCTGCAGCTTGCAGGTTGGGCCAGGGGCCTCGGATTGCTGACAGCTCCTTGAGCTGCGCGGGAACAAGGCCCTGCCTGCCTGCTAGCAGGCTGGGCCTCTACGGTTTGCTGATATCTCTTTGAGGCGCGCGTGGAATACTACGCGCCGTCGACGACTTGGGCTCAATCCGGTTGGTTATCGAACGGTCGGAGAGCGAGCTACCCATTGCTCGCCGTCCGCAAGTCCGCGCCTACGGTGGCCGGAAATCGGGATCGGAATCCCGGCGGCGGCTGGGGCCTGAGCGCCGTTGCCTTTGCCTGATGCGGTCGGCCTCCTCCTTTGTTAGCATTACTGTTTCGCAGAAGGAGGCAACCGCCTGCCATCCCTCTTCGATTCGGACCATGGCCTGTACCAAGGCCCGGCGCGAGAGATCGCTGCCGCCGATTGCCCCCACGAGAACACGGCGATGCTCTGTCCAGGCGGAGCACACCTCTACCGTGTGCTCCACCGTGTCCTCCGAGCGGTCCATACAGTAGCGTCACCCGGGCGTCTCCTTGGCACGAATCCGGTACAGGTACCTACTAAACGAACTTGCCATGTTCGGTGAGAACCTGTGTCATGCGGTAGGTGAGGACGCCGTGAGGTCTTTCCTGCCACGCCTCAAAGTGGGGACTTACCGCCTCAACCGTGGCGCGCCCAGCACTTGGTTGCGATAGTCGCTGACGCCATTGTACCATGAGATGCCACCGGAACTCTGTCCGCCATCCCTCGACTTGTCGTGGCAGCGGAATTTCGCCAAAGCGTTGCATCTCCACGTGCATATCATGCATGCGTGCAAGGACTACTGCCTCCAGATCCCATGGTGGTAGGCCCGCAAGGAGGCTCGCCGCTTCGCGGGGTATCGTGCGGTAACCTCGCACTAAAGACCATGGCGGTTAAATTAGGATTTCGTAGAGGCCAGTTTATGCCGCCTCTCCTCGAGATCAAATTGCAAGGGAAAAGTTCCCTTATTCTTGACTGAGACGTATTGGATGTGGCCGAGGTTTTAGATATTCATGAAAAATGTGGAGAAAAGATGATCTTTACACATTTACAGCACTTTCACGCTTCCGAATTGAAAGATTCGGATCCTCACGAACGGAGTGGTTTACAATGTCCACGTTTTCTGCTGTTCTCGATGACCTTGGCCGCTATGATTTTGGGTTTTTCTAGGGTTGAACTGGTCCCTTCAAATTTCTTAACTAATTTTCGAATGAGAGGAATGCTTGCCGCATCTTTTACGCGATGAAGCCTCGAATACTACAGAATCTTCTACGCGCTACAATCGCTAAATCGGCGTTTATCAGCACGCGGTCTTCTCCTGAGAAAAGCTACACAGCGATTCCCAAGAGCTACGTTATCGACTGGCATACACCCCGCGCCAACCAGATACGTTGCGTTCACGCAGTTGGCTAAGCCAATGTAAACTTTTATACTGAATGTTTAAAAAAAATTAGAGTTAAAAAAAAAAAAATATTATGTAATATAATAAGGACATAATTAATCATCTACGACTTCAAGTCTTGTATTCAATTATTCGTGAAAGTACATACATTAATTTTTATACATTCAGATGGCCTGTTAGTCTAGTGGTTAGTGGCCCTGACTGCTATGCCGGAGGTCGTGGGTTCGATTCCCAACCAGGACAAATGTTTGTGTGATGAGCACGATCATTTGTTCTGTGTCTGGGTGTTATTTATGTATAATATGTATATATTTAGAAATATACAAGTATGTTTATCAGCTGTCTGGTACCCATAACACAAGCTCTGCTTAGCTTGGGACTAGACGGTGTTGTGTGATAGTTGTGGAAATAATATAAATATACATAAATAATATATAAATATAATATAAATATATAAATATAAATATACATTCAGATTCAGTTCTTTTTTTAATTAAATTTTAGAGCTAGATTCAGTTGTAACAAATCAATAATTTCATCACTTTTCATATTTATTTAATTCCAAAATATAATTTGTTAGTACTCAAATAATCAGTAATCATGACTACTTATAGATTACAGCAATCAAATTAACAACTACTTCGTGTAGTTTGATTACTGTAGTTAAGTTACATGTAATCATAACTATTTATTTATTTATGTACACACAAACACTTAACAACAAGAAATACAAATACAGATAAAAGAGTACAAAGGTACTGCTTATTTCTAGCGAAATTTCTTCCAGCAGACCTGCGACAGGAGAGTTGGATGAGAGATGTAGACGCAGTGTGCATAAATAATTTAGAAAAACAAAAATAGACTATGATATCTAAATTAAATTAATTATAGTAAATAAGTGTACTCAAAAATAGATACTATACATACATTAAATTAAAATAATACATATATCTATAATAAATATAACTTTACGAGATAGTAGAGAGGTAATGTTCTTTGACTAGCTTTTTGAAGACAGATATATTTTTAGCGTCACGGATCTTAGCTGGAAGTGAGTTCCACAGTCGCACCGCATGAAAAGAGAAGGAGTTGGAATAGAAATGGGTATTATGGGATGGGAAATTGAGATGGTATTTAAGGTGGGATCTGCAAGGGGCATCGGCAGGGCGAGTGAACGTAAAACGATCACGCAAGTAGCCAGGATAAGCAGGGTTGAATAGAACGTTGTACAAGAGACATAATACCCGAGTGTTCCTACGAAGACGGATAGGGAGCCACTTGAGATCCTTGCGGAATTGAGAGACGTGGTCATATTTCCTTAGGCCAAAAACAAAACGAATGCACAAGTTTTGCAAGCGTTCAAGTTTATTTAATAGCTCCTAACTATGTAATCAAACTACATGTAGTTAACTACTTTCAATAGTAATTTCTAATCTGATTACAGAATAGTGGTTAACTGCGCCCAACACTGGTATCCCCTAGGCCTTCGCCTTTTTTCTTCAGTCGGTCACCCGACTACATATATAGACAAAGCAATTTCACTTGTTACGACAGTTCTGCTATGATTGTTTGACGAGTTCCGTCCTATATCTTCAAAGTCCATCATCAGATCAAAAAAATATTTTAATGGAACCAACTCGAGAGTATAATCTTTCAATCAAAACAAAAATTTCCAAAATCGGTTGACAATTTACCGAGATATCGGTGAACATACATTTAAAAACGAGAATTCTGCTATGATTTTTTGAAGAGTTTCGTTCTATATCCTCGAATTTCATCGTCAGATCAAAAAAAAATATTTTTATTGGACCAATTCGGAAGTATACTTAATTATAATCTTTCAATCAAAACAAAAAAAAATTGAAATCGGTCCACAATTGACCGAGATATCGGTGAACATCATCGAAGGTGAACATACATAAAAAAAATACATACAGCCGAAAATAGAACCTCCTCCTTTTCGAAGTCGGTTAAAAATTATATGTGCGATTAATGTAGTTTTAACCTAGCTAGAGAGCCTCAAATTATCAAAAAAAGTTGACCACCGACTTGAAGAAGCAGGAAGTTTAGCAACCCTCTTAGGCCTGAATTATACAGAAACGGCGGTCGGGTAAGGCGCGGCGCAGACGCATCGCAGGCACCTACATTTTGTATTAAAACTTTTTGAAGCGGCATCGTGCCTTACGGCTCGCCTGGTCCGCATCTTTACCACACCTTTTCTGTATAATTCAGACCATAATGAAGCTCACAAACGCTCGTCTCTTTTCAAATGGTCCGCCATCTTAGCTTGCTTGTCTGTTCAAGGAAGGCTTGCTCGAGGTGCGCGAGATCGACAAGGGCGTGGACGCCGTGACGACGGTGAGCCTGCAGCACCCGCTTGTGCGCGCGCACGCCGTGCCGCCCGCGCTGCGCGACGTGCTGCGCGCGCCCCCTCCCGCCCCCGCCGACTGCGACTACGTGCCGCCGCAAGTCAGGGAGATGTACTGCATCACTGCCAATGTGGCCGAGGTGTTCGCGCCGCTCAAGTTAGTAACTTAACATCATATGTTTTCAAAGACTTTGAAAGCCATATTCCACATTTCGTCTAAAAACTTACCCTCAGTTTCAGAAATAAAATTTAAATGGAGCGTCTGCCAAGTCTACGACCTCTTGAGTCTTCATTCTTAAAACCTGTCAAACTGTGACATAAAAGTAGGGTTTGATGTACTCTATAGATTCAGGACCTGTGTGGAAAAATAAAACTTCCATTAGAAAACTTCGTTTTGGTCACAACAAAGTCATTGTGGATTAACATGACTCCTCATTTTGATCTGAACTCCAAACATCAGTCTTAAGTTTTATGAATCCTCTCTATGTAGGAAAGGCACAGCGCTAACAGCCGGGGAAGTGCGCTCGACGCTGACGGAGTACGTGAAGTCGCGCGGCCTGGCGCAGGCGAGGGGCGCCGTCGCGGTCGACGCCGCGCTTGCCAAGCTCACCGGGAAATCTGTACAGGTACACTTCTTGAATAGCTAGATTGTATATAGTATATATTTGTTTAAAATATAGTGTTTTAAATATAACAAATAGTGGTTAACATTGCACCTACCACAGTTTGTCTCTGCATCACCAAAAGGTTAACTGGTAAAAAATACCATAAGGCATTAAGTCCACCTCTGTACTTTTGTGTGCAGAAAGAATTAAATAAATAAATTGTATGCTTAGAACGATTTAATATTTAGGCGTATACTTCATAATAGTTTAGTTGCCGGGTAGTTCTCTTTTGTGTCGTCATTCCCTAATATGTGTAATTGTGTAGGTCACATTCAAGTCTACCAGTACATACTTAAAATTTAATAGAATATGTATTCATTTTATTACTTTACCAAAAAAAAAAACCGGGTTCACAAGCCTGAAAACACCTAGCTAAACAATTTTTTTTACCTGTTCACCGGATGGTGTCGATGTTAACAAGGTGACAGCAAATAAAATAACAACTATATAACCCGTAGGACGCTGTGAAGTGGGACGTGCTGATGTCGGCCGTGCAGAGCAAGATGACGCCGAGCACTGAAATGCGCTTCGCCGACGGCAGCGTCAAGCTCAACAAGAGCAAACTCGAGCCCGTGCGCATGCAGGTCGCCACGCGCAGCGGCAACAAGAAGGTAGGCCGGCGATGACGTCACGCTCAGCAGGAGCAAACTCGAGCCCGTGCGCATGCAGGTCGCCACGCGCAGCGGCAACAAGAAGGTAGGCCGGCGATGACGTCACGCTCAGCAGGAGCAAACTCGAGCCCGTGCGCATGCAGGTCGCCACGCGCAGCGGCAACAAGAAGGTAGGCCGGCGATGACGTCACGCTCAGCAGGAGCAAACTCGAGCCCGTGCGCATGCAGGTCACCACGCGCAGCGGCAACAAGAAGGTAGGCCGGCGATGACGTCACGCTCAGCAGGAGCAAACTCGAGCCCGTGCGCATGCAGGTCACCACGCGCAGCGGCAACAAGAAGGTAGGCCGGCGATGACGTCACGCTCAGCAGGAGCAAACTCGAGCCCGTGCGCATGCAGGTCGCCACGCGCAGCGGCAACAAGAAGGTAGGCCGGCGATGACGTCACGCTCAGCAGGAGCAAGCTTGAGTAGCTAACTTTTATGTTGTCAACTATTTTGCCAGAGCTAAGTATAGCGCTGTACTTATTTATGCCCTGTAGTTAGAGGCATGGACAGTTCAGTTTGAATAAGTTCAATGAAGTGGATTGTCTGGCCTCAGAAAATTTATACCATTTCCTTGATTTAATAATGCTTCCGATAAGCTAAAAAAAATTGAGTTCAACGCCATCTAGCGAGAATATCGTCACGAAAACTGTTATTCAGTTGATTGAAATTAATAATATTTAAAAATTATAGCCATGAAACTAAAACAATTATAACTCCAATGCTTTTATGTAATTATTCTCATGTAAGTAATACCTGATCTTCATTCACCAGGTGACACTAGTATCGAACCTAGAGCAGTTCGGCTTCAGCCTGCCGGCCCTAAGCCACGTGTGCCAGACGGGCGTGGCGGCGTCGTGCGGTGTGACGCGTGCGCCCGGCGCCAAGGCCGACCAGCTCATGGTGCAGGGGGACCAGGTAACATCACCATTATTCTAGCTGAACGACGCCCAGATCCAACTGGGAGACCTACCTAGGCGTCATACTAAAACCCAAGTCTGTACTCGCATCGAGCAGGCTTCCACCAGACCATTTGCACACATTATTGGAGGCCTTCCAACACAGAGCAGGCACATGCTTGGAGGACAGGTGGTCAATGGAGCTGAAAAGGTCTGTAATGGCAACCCTGGCCCAAATCACCATATCAGTTGAATGATATACACAGCTGGACAAACAGCTGAACCCATATATACTTCCAAATAAGACCCAACCAGATTGACAAGCCAACTGATGAAAGACTCAAGTCGCCTTTGGATGTGACTAATACAGGCAATTCATCACTTTCTTGCTTATAGCTTGTAGAGGATAATTTAAATTTAAACATTGTCGTTTTTCCTCAAATAGTTTTGTTTTTATTTTTTCTGAACTTGTGTGCGACTCTTGGGTGTTGTTGTGTGAACAAAGACAGTGAGAGGTTATTGAACCATTGAAGAGTCATGTCCTTTTTAAATGTCAAAAACAACTTACACACATACTCATCACTATTGTGTTCTGTACAGTATTTACCAATCCACTGCATAATCTTTCTAAAACCTTACATAGCAATGTCTAGGAGTCCTGTACTAGAACTAAGTTCAATAATCGTAATGAGTGTTTTATCTCCCACAGACATATTTCATCGCCAAACTCCTCATAGAGAAGTATGGCTTGCCTAAGAAGTTTGTAGAGGGAGCAGACAAGGCACTCAACAAGAAGAAATGATGGAACTCCTCTGATGAACATATTGTGGCCACAAGTGATGCTGATGACAGAGAGTGCAGTGATAACCAGTGTGATTATGAAATAAAACACTACATGCGTTTCTTAAGTTTATTTATACTTATTATTTGTTATATCTACCCTACACTACCTGACCTGACTTACCTCAATAATGATATGCATACATTTTAAACTAATGTAATGAATTACATTATGGCAACCAAGATACTTTTAAACAAAACTTATAGTGCTTTTATACTCTAGAAACTTATTAATTTATAGTTATACCAACATAATACTTACATTTACAATTTAAAACTATTCGGTTACAAACTGGAAGACAAAGAGACTATTCAGTAACTCACTGAGCTGTTCATTGACTGTTGGTTTGATTTTATATCTCAAAATACTAATATATATAAATAAATTTATTGATTTTATATAATGTCTTTAGTAAATTATGGAAAAGTATAAATTTTCAATTCAATTATATTTACAAGCACACACTAAGGTAGTGATTTTAAAAACATAAACACAATAACTATACATTTGATATCATTTGAAATATAATATGTTCATATAAAAATATTCTTTCATATAATTTCACTATTCTAAGGTTAGGGTGGGTTGATGTCCGTATTTCATTTCATTTTGTACAATTAACATGTCAAATAGAAATATCTGGTCCTTACAACATAAGAGTATTCTATGAGATACTACAGATACAAGGAAGCTTATCACTTACTGCTACACTATGTTACCCTACAGATAGAAACCACAACCAATACTATGATACTACAATCAATAGGTTTGATACCTTAACACAGGCTACTAATAGAATCTAATAATTTTCCAAAGATAATTCATTAGAGATCAAATTATAATCACAACTTTATACAAATAAACTTACCTATAATCTTAAACTCTTAAACTATATCTTAGTTGCTGTCATAAACTTGAAAGGAGTCTTGAAGTTCAGCAGAGACTTGCGACTCTTAGACTTCTTAACTTCAGGAGGTGCCACAGGAGTCTGTGGCAGCCCTTGCCTCATGGAGGAGCGAGTCCTCTCAGAGATACTGCCCTCACTCAGCTTGGTGCTGCTGGACTCCATGCTCCAGTGGCTCCTGCAGGAGAACATGGACTGGCGAGAAGTGTTGGAGCCTCTAGAAGTGAGGCTTGTTTTGGAAGGAGTCTTCCTCATACTGCTATAGTTTGTGTTAGTAATGTCACCAAATATATTCTTGCTAGTCTTGGCTTGCTTTGAGGGAGATGAGTGACACCACTGCATGGAGGCTCTCTTTTCCGAGGGGGACTTCTTGAGATCTAAATACTTGAACTTGTTGATATCTTTAGCCAGAGCCTCCTGTCTCGGCACTTGATATCCTTCAGCATCCACATTGTCTAGCTCATAGAATGTCAAAGTAACACTGTCATCACTCTCTGTGAAAGGGTTACTGGCAGTAAAGTGTACCTTCTTGGTGGACACGTCAGGGAAGATGCTGCGACGTGGCATGTTGTCGGCGGTGATCTTAGCGGCCGTCACGATGATGCTGCCGTCACCAGCATCCGCCGACAGCGAGCTGTCCAGGTCCTCATATGCATAGCTCTTTCTGCGGCCGCGGCGTACGGATGAGCTGCGCGGGCGCCGCCGCCGCGACACCCATTCGCGTCTATCGTCCTTAGCCTGTGTCATCATTGGAGGCAGAGTAATACCATTACTTTGACCCTCACAAGCTAACTCCTGGGAGGCGTTGAGTGGTATAATCTTGGTACATGGGCTGTTCACTATTTCCTTAGCTATGAGGTCTCTCTCCCTCTTGTTGAGCGACTGTTCGCGGTGGCGCAGCGCCACGAGGCGCGACATCCACTGCTGACTCAAAGTTTCCTCTGACACTCGCTGGGCACAGTTCAACTTGTCCAATGTTTCAGCATAAGGCTTCCTGCTCCGAGGCACAAAGCCAGGTAGCTCCAGAGCAAGTGCAGCTAGTGTGGGGGACATTGGACTCTGAGGCGAGCTTGGCTGTTCAATCTCAATGTTTGCTTTTCTTTTCGGACTGATGTTACAGTAAATAGGACTGTCTGTAATGTTGAACAGAGTCCTGGGGAGAGGCTCAACAGCTCTGCACAGCTCCACAGCCTTCTCTGAGTCACATTTGTTCATCTCTGACATTAAGCAAGAGTGTCCAACCGAGATGAGTATGTCATTCAAACATTTAGGTCCAGTTTTGTTTTCCAAGTTCATGAGGACCGTGGGATGGTACAAGACGACATCTGGGCGTAGGTTAGCGTTCCTCTCATCCATCAGAAAGCTGATAATGTCCCTCAGGTCGTCACTATAGTGAAATTCCTTGATCTTGTCGTCTGAGGCGCCGGGGCGGTAGCACAGCGTGTGGATCACCTCTGCGATCTGCCGCATCACGTCCACGGATCCTGGCACCGCCGTCAGCTCGAAACAATTGATGCGCAACTCGCCACTTTCGTCTACAAAGATTGACCCTGGAGTTATGCATTTTTGTACAAAGACAACATGCAAATCTTCAACAGCTTTGCAGACTCGCGCCAGCTCGTGCAGCAGGTGCCAGATGAAGCTCTCCGAGATAAACTTGTCGGTAGCCTTGCACACTTCCAGCAATTCCTGCACGCTTCGCCACGAATTGTATTCAAGGACAAAATACAACGTTTTTGACGGGGTGTGGAAAATGGTGTCGTAGTACCGCAATAAGCTCTTCGATGTCACTTTGCTTATTGTTTTCACTTCGTTAGCGACGTTTTGTATTTGTTCCTTGTTGAACGCGGAGCAATCGTACGCCTTCCACGCAAATATGTTGTTGGTGACCTTGTGTCTCACTTTGTAGAACGTACCGCCGCAGAAAACGTCTATAACTTGATAGTCCTTTAATTTTTCCGCCATTTTAATAGATATTAATTTAGATTTTATTTTATTTCACATTTTGCAAACGAAACAAAGCCACTAAACGTTTGAATTTCTACGACGGTTACGAGTTTAGTGATGTCTGAAGGCAGGTTTCAAATAAGTCGATAATCAAAAAGACCGTTGACATTTCGTTCCAGAATATACATAGATTAACAGCCAAAAACATTATTCAAAGTCTGGCTTTGATGGAGCGTCATAGTCATTATAGTGACCAAGCTCCCTAATTTAGATTAAAAAAAAAAAAAAAAAAAAAACATTATTTGAAAGAAATGTGTTTTACATATGCTACTCTCCCTAAAAATATGAATTATATGGTAAATGAATAAGAGAAATTGGTTTAATAAGCATAAATGACACGAGTCATTTATGCTGATTAACTCGTTATTATTGACTCGTGTCATTTATGCTCATTAAACCAATTTCTATATAATAAGCATAATGCCATGTATTACAACAATTTTTTGTTTTTTTTTTTTATAATCAGTAAGCCCTTTGATAAGTCTGGAGACAAACAATTAACATATAAAGCTTATGTTAAAATTGTTCGTAATAAAGTTAAAAAAATATTTTTTTTTCAACTTTAGTACTTTATTAAAGTAATTTATTTATCGAATGCGAACATCACTAGTACTTTGTTCAGAAACGTAATTACACTTTCAAAACTTTCGTTCAGAAATAGTATTTGTAGCTAAAGGCGACAAAACCAAAACGCAATATTCGTAAACCCAATCGTCAATTTGGTCAATCTTATTTTTTTATCCAAAGAGATATAATTGAAGAAAAGAGTATATAATTTAATGTTTTGGTTTTTATCCAATATTCTTAGTCTAGTAGACACAGGATTTAGTTTGTGCTAGGCACAGAATAGAAAAATAAATCTTTTTCTGTTCCATGGTGCTAGGCTGAGGCAGTGTTCGACACGCTTTTGGACACGCTCGGCATTAAATAATAGGCAAGCCTTGTAAAGGAAAATTATCTTGATCATCTCTGAAATTCGAGGCACCTTGGCCTAACTTCCCAGCCCCAAGGCCCAGCCCAACATACGATCTTACTGTATTTGACTGATGTTGAACGAAACTCTGCATCCACCTCCATAAGGACGGAAATCGAGCCAAAAGTTTACAACTTTGAAATCAAACATTTCTAAGATACCTTTCGTTAATTTTAACATGTCAAGTAAGGATTGTGCATAATTGTTTACTTATACGCAATGCAGTTATAAAAATATATGAACCCTCGATTTAGAATCTTTTGATATAGTTTAATTTAAATTATCTATACAACAACTAAAAATCATTCGAAAGAGCAGTAGGTATATCGATTAATAAATTTTCGATGAATCGTTCAGTCGAAGTAGCTGTTTGACGATAAATTAAGGTTGTTTCGCAATCAATTCTATTCGATCAAACGTTCAGTCGACTTTCCGTTAATCGATTATGTGACTATCGAAATATTGTTACGGATCCTTCGTTGTGCGCGGATTATCCGAATTGAGACCATACTTGTTTCCCTGCAGCCAAGGCGGTTAAACCGAACTTCTACCGTCCCCGTCCCTCACTACCAAAGAGAGTGTAAGCAGGGAACCGATCACTTTTCCAATTTTTTTTTGGTCGAATTTCATGTGACCGAAAACTATTGACCGACGTCTTATTTGCTGTATGCATTATTTGACATATTTTTATATCATCGAAGTATCATGTGTCATAGGTATCATTTTACCGAATTGCTATTGGCCGAAGCCTCTCTTGAACTTTTTTCATTTGCTAAATGATTTATTTGCCATATTTTCCTCACACCGAAACAACAGTTTACAGAATTTTGGTTACAAATATATAGACGGTTATAGCACGCGGTAAATAACTTGAACCATTTGCTATGGTTGCGCGCAACCCTCCACTTTGATTGGGACCCGAAAATCTGTTACTGTACCTACATTCAAGGTCAACCGCCATGATGGTTCAACTTGTGTTATAGGATTATAATCGATTTCGGGTCTAAGTCGAGGGAGGGAGCAGAGCGTAGCTGTGGCGGATGGTTCAACTTATTTGCCACGTACTATAATTGGTAGCATTTTTAATATTGAATTAAAAATAGTGTCATAAAAGTCAATATTTTGTGCTACAAAATTATATGACAGAAACGACTCGCAGCAAATCCGACTTCACACAGTGTTGTCTGCCCTACCCCTAAAGTGTAATTTAGACCCACGTAGGCGCGGAGGGGTAGGGCGGCCCGCGAGCTGAGGAGCAGGTGATTTGAAGGCCCGGCGCTGCGGCTGAGCCGAAGCTGCGGTGGTAAGTGTTGAAACCATCTGCGCTGGAGCAGAGACAGAAAACCTTCCATGGTGGTATAATGAAGGTTCGGAAACATAATACTTTGAACAAATGATAGTTCTGCTAAGTGTAACATCGGTGAAAAGTTTTTCGACCAAATGAAACTTTGGTGTAACGAAAAAATTCGAATTGAGAATAGGTCAACTAATACAGTGGCAGTAACTTTTCACCCAAAGAACAAATTGGCCCATCGACTTTTCCCCAAAAGAACGGTACGTCAGTGAGTGTATAGGTAACCTATAAGCAATAATAGCTTAAGGATATGACCGTTGGACTACCAAACCAAGTCACAGTTCGTAGGTTCGAACCCCGGCACGCACCAATGTCTTTTCGAATTCATGTGCGTATTATAAATTAATTATGACTTGCTGAAACCGGTGAAGGAAAACATCGCAAGGAAACCTGAGAGATTTTTCAATGGTATGTAAAGCCATCAATATAAAGATTTGGAACATTTTATATACTGAAGATATTGTAAAGGCTTTTAGGGGAAATCGGTAATTGATATAAAAACCTGTGCGTCTGAACTGTCTCCGATCTTGACACGCCTATTTTACCTTTCGTTTGAGACTGGAAAAGTACCTACCGACTGCTTGGGCGCAAGCTAACGTCCCCATTGCAAGAACGTCGGGCTGACCCGGCTAACTACAGACCAATCTCGGTAACGTCCATCCTCTGTAAGAGTGACAGAGAGTGAGGAACGAGTACTCAATAGCAAGCTCCTGGCATACCTAGAAGCTAGAAAACGATATCTGTGATCGTCAGTACGGCTATAGTAAAAACAATCCTTCATCACGGTACTAGAGTTCTCCGCCGGTTACATCATATACCTACAGCAGCCCGAGATCAACTATCGGGTCTGCCAAATCTTAACTCCAATCTCTTGGTTACTTCATATTGGTTTCAGCGGTTAACAGCGCATGGGTTCTGGACGGCTTACTTCGGTTTCCCTAGTCTTCGCTCGCGCCTCGACGTCGACTGAGCGCAAATAAATGTTGACTTACTGTGCTACCCCTCGTACATCTAGCTACTTTCAACTTGGTCTTGATTTCGAAAAACTAGTAAGGAACATCGATTCAAAAAAACGTAGTAAGTCTCTGGGACTTGCTAGGTTTTAATTATGTTAAAGTGACTTACTAGGTTTTAAAGTGGTTACGAGGGAGTGAATGGTGCACTTTACTAGGTATAGATGTTTGTCTTTTGTTTTGTTAAAAAAAAAAAAGTTATTGATGTTTAAATATATCTGCCTAAATGAGTTTAAAAAGCTGTTGTTTTTGTATTTGGTAGGGACTAATTAGATTAGCAAGATTATGTAATAAAACGATTTATGTAAAGTGTCCCACTAGGTTTTGAAATGGGGCAGCCGAGTATACCTTTAACGACTTCGGTGAAATTGGTCAATTGGGAATCTTCTAGCGTATGCCATCCCCATCTAGAGAGAACATCTCGAAGGCTTTCGACAAGTCCTAGTACTTGCTGATTGTGTGCTTGGATTGCAGACTTCCTGAGTGATGGGTTCATCCAGGTGGTCGTCGACGGATGCTCGTCTCGATCGACGGCGATTGGGGTCCTTCAGCCCGAGTATGCCGATGAAACACCGTTGCGCGTTGCTGAGAGTTGAACTTGTACTTGCAGGTGGTATCTGAATTTGGCGATGTCAATATTTGGTTAAATTCACTGCTGCTAAGAAAATTAAAAAAAATTGCGGTAAAAGGAGCCAATTCTGCCCTGATCCAATTTTCCGAACAGAAACTGTGCCGTCATCTACTCTCAATTTTGAGTTTTACATCGAGGCAAAGGCTCAGCTGGCACTCAAAAAGTTGGCAATCCTAACAAACATGACTTTCGTCGATCACACCATCACTTACCATTAGATGGGATACGACAGTGGTTAAGCGCGAGCCTATCAATAACCAAAACAGACACAACATTGAAGCACCCTCTCGTGTGGATTAAGTTTTCATGACCCATCATTAATTAAATAGGGAATTAGATAAATTTCTAATTTATGCAGAAAAGCGCAAGAGCTACGAGAACGTTATTGCAATGAAAAACGAGCAATAAATCGACCTCAAAACATATACCTAGTGTTTTATACACAGTAGAGGAGTCAGGAGGATCTAGCATGCGAGCAGGGTCAGTAACTGAAAACTTTCGATTCTCTATGAAGCTTCTTGTGTTTTTGTTTACGCCAGTAACTCATTCCAGTGGAGTTAATGAGGTCCTGATATAGTAATACATAGGTTTTTAATAGCTTCCAGCAAGATGTCTTATACCTAGTTTTACTTGTAGGCCTAGCCTCGGCCAATCGCTTTTGTGTAGCTACTGTGTAATCGGGGAAACCTCGTTTATACTATGGCGATTGGCCGAGGCTAGGCCCACGTGTAAACTAGACATTACAATAAGGGTGTGTCGCATAAAGCTGTTGGTCTTTCGCCTCGCTCGATACAATGTATCACAAGCATTTTTTTTGTTATCAATACGCCTAAACTTTTCCTCATAGCAATCCGTAAATAGAAACACTCCGCCTGATAGTCGAATAGCTTACAATAGGCTGTTTTGTGATTGGTTAATAGCAATAAGTTGATAGGAACTCCTTCGCTATTTCATTCTGATCAATCCCGTTGCAGGTCTTCTAGATTCTAACTATAACTATAATTATAGAAAATAGTGTGGCGGGCGTCCCTTTTAAAAACGCTGAAATAAATTGAAGGGTGGAGGACTATGGGGACGCCTCACGCAGCGCATCGCGACGAATTCTTTATTTAAAACCATCCAGCTGGAGGTAGGCAGGGACCAGCTGGAGGTAGGCAGGGACCAGCTGGAGGTAGGCAGGGACCAGCTGGAGGTAGGCAGGGACCAGCTGGAGGTAGGCAGGGACCAGCTGGAGGTAGGCAGGGACCAGCTGGAGGTAGGCAGGGACCAGCTGGAGGTAGGCAGGGACCAGCTGGAGGTAGGCAGGGACCAGCTGGAGGTAGGCAGGGACCAGCTGGAGGTAGGCAGGGACCAGCTGGAGGTAGGCAGGGACCAGCTGCAGGTAGGCAGGGACCAGCTGCAGGTTACTCAAATAAAATAAGAAATAAAATTTAAAATGTTTAATTCATTAGTGAGTATAAGCGTGTATGCGGCACGACTGACTAGCAGTTACCAAATTATATATCACAATACAAATGATCCTTCCATTCATAATTTAAATTTAAATTATAAATATAAAGCCAATATAATGAAAACATTATAAATAACTTATGATCCCAAAATATACAATTATTTCACATTTGAAAAATGATTTAACAAAATTTAAAGCAAGTAAATGTGTGAGCGTATCGTGTGGGGCTGGCCATGCCGGGCCACGCCGGGCCACGCCGGGCCACTCCGCGGCCGCACACTATAATGACAATGACAGTAGTTCCCGACGGTATTCAAAAAGTATTGTGCGCTAATTAGCAACCTACTTACACTAGTTCATACTCCGTATCATGGATACTTTTTTAAATACCTAAGTTACCATTATTATTATTTACAATATTTGTATACAAGAATATAATTCATCATCATTGACTAGAAACTGTTTAGAAATTATATTAAAATATCCACGAATGAAATTTTACACATAAAGGAACAAGATCACGGCGTGGACTGCGGAGTCCCTGGGACCCCCTGGTCCGCAGGCGCGCCTGCGGACGCACGGGATGGAGCGCTCCATCTTTGGTAACACATTTGAACATACATTACTCATCACGTCGCGAGTGCCGCGGCCCGTCGCGCGCTGCACTCTATTTACATAGCAATTTCATAAATTGTATTATGTTCTGCATCACTTCACAGTAGATTTATTACATAATCGTTGTAAACTATCTAATATCACTAGCTCAAACACGTGTGTTGGTATCGAGGCACAAAACAAAATTTTACAAAAACAAAAGAGACAACAATGGTAAAATAAAATCTTATAAAACAAACAACAACCTAAATAATACGCGCGCAGTGAAGTGCCGAGCGTCGCGGGCGACGGGCGGCGCTCGCGCATGCAGTTGTAGCTACGACTTAATACATATGTAATTAAATTATACAAAAGGTTCTTTGCCTTCTAAATACTGGGAATTAAGATAAGTGAGATCATGATGACGCTCGCGTCGCCGGCGCGTCCTGGCGCCTCGCGAGTGGAATTTGTGACGGTTAGCGACAGTGCGTCGCGCCACTGTGGCGCCACTGCGCGCCGCTCGTTGTGCAGCTCGTCGTGCAGCTCGTCGCGCTGCTCGTCGTGCAGGTCGTCGTGCAGCTCGTCATGCAGCTCAACAGGACGGCGACTCGCGGCTGCAGGCCGCAAGCTTCCAGCGCTCGATCGATCGAATTGTATAAAACCTACGGGCGGCGGGCGGACTGAGCGCTCGCACTGGGAATGACAGTGTCGCGCATTCCTGTGGAGCGGCGCCGCCGGGCACGTGCACGCCACGCGCCTCCCGCACGCCGGCACGTGCACGCGCATGCGCACGCGCCTACCGCACGCCGGCCGTGCCGAGCCGCTGGTGCGCAGTGGAGGGGCGCGCGGCGCGTGCAGACTTGCGCGCCACGCTGACGGTCTCCATCTCCGGCTCTTTTTTCGTCGGAGTCGGCACGCTCTAAAATAGAATAGGAGAAAGATTTTATTTGGTAGTCCGGTTTTGAATAACTAGAAATGCCTTATAATCTAAATTATATAGAATACTAGCTAAAGCGGCTAACATTACTGTGCCATATAGATTAAGAATTAAAGAAAAAATGTGGTCGTAGAAAGGTAAAAAGTAGCCTCCGACCCATTGTCTCTTTCAGTACAAATCAAATATACAGTTTTGGAGAATATGCACTGTAATGATACGATTCCGCCATCATCTTTCTACCACCTCTCTGGTGGCGTTAACACCTGTACGGTTCAGACTAAGCGTTTCGCCTCGTCAGTTCGCGTACATTCAAGGATTGAAATAATTTGCCTGCTGCGGTCTTCGGTGCTCGGATTTAGATGCGTTTTTTTTTAATAGATAGAGTGATTTAAGAGGAAGGTTTATATGTATAATACAGGTATAATATATTTAATATTACCATTGCACCCGTGCAAAGCTGGAGCGGGTCGCTAGTTAATTATACACCGTCAAATATTGGTCGTTTTAATCCCTTGGAGGGTCGATCCGATATGAAACACTATCGATATGTAAAATTAAAAAATAAAGTACTTTTTCTACTCTGATTAATTTACGCATGTATGAAATTAATTTCTTTCCCTTTAAAGTCAGCTGGGAGAGTTCAATGAACTGTAGATAGTTACTACCAGTCTGGTGCAACTCCCTAAGAAAAAAATGAACCATCACAAATGTATGAAATTTGCGCTAATTTTAATGGTGGCCAAAATGGCGGCTATCGCTGTCTTGCTCTAACATCTACTCGACTCTGTCGCAGCTTTAAGGCCGCCATATTCATCTTTTGCTTGTCAAGAAGTGAATGTAAACAAAATTAAATTTTTCTTTTTACAACTGTTTCGTGAATTTTAAGCGGAAATTGCTATTATTTATTGTAACTACTATCTATTATTTACATTTATATATGTACCCGTGTGAATTAATCTGAAAATATGCATTATAAAATCTGTGAAATATGTGACCGGCCAATCGGATGGTGAACAACTAATATTTATGGCCAAATTTCCATTAAATGAAGAGAGGTAATCGTAACAGAAAAAGATTTGGTGATTAATGCAAATTTCTGATAAAAATCGGACAATAATCTAGAAAATGACCTATCAATAGTGCTGTGTAGTGGAATTTTTATCGACTATATCGATACTTTTACATTTAATATTATTTACAAGTTTAATTTTATATTTAAACTTTTATTTAGTTTTATTCAAATAGAATTGTCATGCTTTTCGAACAACAAATATTTTAGCTGTAAGTAAATGAAATGCTAATAATAGTAATGCAATGTAATTTTTTTTTTAGATGTAAACACTGGGTTAAAATGACAGATATAGGGGACTTGATGTACGTACCCACCCATTGAGAAGCTCCATCAGTAAAAATACATTTGTGGCAACCATTTTCACTCAAAGGATTTAAAAAAAAAGAAGACCTGATTAAACAAATCTGCAATTCCTTTTATGTGACTTACTGCAGAACCATTAGCAGATGAGCTATTAACTGGATTTCCTCTACACATTAGCAAAACTGAAACTGATTCGACTCTTAAACGCAAAGGTAAGACTTTTGATTCGAGCCTAATTCATCTAAACTTTTTAATGTTTGATTATATTTTATTAAAGTTGTCTTCTTGTCTAAATGTGACGAGAGGACGCGCCGCCAGGGGCTCCACGCCGCTGTGGGACACGAGCGTCACTGCTCACCTGCGTGTGGTGGTGGTGGCGGGGCGGCGTGTAGGTGCGCGTGGTGGAGGGCAGCGGCAGCGGCGCCAGGTCCAGCACGTTCTCTGCGCGCTGGTGGGGCAGGCGCGCCGCCAGGGGCTCCACGCCGCTGTGGGACACGAGCGTCACTGCTCACCTGCGTGTGGTGGTGGTGGCGGGGCGGCGTGTAGGTGCGCGTGGTGGAGGGCAGCGGCAGCGGCGCCAGGTCCAGGACGTTCTCTGCGCGCTGGTGGGGCAGGCGCGCCGCCAGGGGCTCCACGCCGCTGTGGGACACGAGGGTCACTGCTCACCTGCGTGTGGTGGTGGTGGCGGGGCGGCGTGTAGGTGCGCGTGGTGGAGGGCAGCGGCAGCGGCGCCAGGTCCAGCACGTTCTCTGCGCGCTGGTGGGGCAGGCGCGCCGCCAGGGGCTCCACGCCGCTGTGGGACACGAGCGTCACTGCTCACCTGCGTGTGGTGGTGGTGGCGGGGCGGCGTGTAGGTGCGCGTGGTGGAGGGCAGCGGCAGCGGCGCCAGGTCCAGCACGTTCTCTGCGCGCTGGTGGGGCAGGCGCGCCGCCAGGGGCTCCACGCCGCTGTGGGACACGAGGGTCACTGCTCACCTGCGTGTGGTGGTGGTGGCGGGGCGGCGTGTAGGTGCGCGTGGTGGAGGGCAGCGGCAGCGGCGCCAGGTCCAGCACGTTCTCTGCGCGCTGGTGGGGCAGGCGCGCCGCCAGGGGCTCCACGCCGCTGTGGGACACGAGCGTCACTGCTCACCTGCGTGTGGTGGTGGTGGCGGGGCGGCGTGTAGGTGCGCGTGGTGGAGGGCAGCGGCAGCGGCGCCAGGTCCAGCACGTTCTCTGCGCGCTGGTGGGGCAGGCGCGCCGCCAGGGGCTCCACGCCGCTGTGGGACACGAGCGTCACTGCTCACCTGCGTGTGGTGGTGGTGGCGGGGCGGCGTGTAGGTGCGCGTGGTGGAGGGCAGCGGCAGCGGCGCCAGGTCCAGCACGTTCTCTGCGCGCTGGTGGGGCAGGCGCGCCGCCAGGGGCTCCACGCCGCTGTGGGACACGAGCGTCACTGCTCACCTGCGTGTGGTGGTGGTGGCGGGGCGGCGTGTAGGTGCGCGTGGTGGAGGGCAGCGGCAGCGGCGCCAGGTCCAGCACGTTCTCTGCGCGCTGGTGGGGCAGGCGCGCCGCCAGGGGCTCCACGCCGCTGTGGGACACGAGCGTCACTGCTCACCTGCGTGTGGTGGTGGTGGCGGGGCGGCGTGTAGGTGCGCGTGGTGGAGGGCAGCGGCAGCGGCGCCAGGTCCAGCACGTTCTCTGCGCGCTGGTGGGGCAGGCGCGCCGCCAGGGGCTCCACGCCGCTGTGGGACACGAGGGTCACTGCTCACCTGCGTGTGGTGGTGGTGGCGGGGCGGCGTGTAGGTGCGCGTGGTGGAGGGCAGCGGCAGCGGCGCCAGGTCCAGCACGTTCTCTGCGCGCTGGTGGGGCAGGCGCGCCGCCAGGGGCTCCACGCCGCTGTGGGACACGAGCGTCACTGCTCACCTGCGTGTGGTGGTGGTGGCGGGGCGGCGTGTAGGTGCGCGTGGTGGAGGGCAGCGGCAGCGGCGCCAGGTCCAGCACGTTCTCTGCGCGCTGGTGGGGCAGGCGCGCCGCCAGGGGCTCCACGCCGCTGTGGGACACGAGCGTCACTGCTCACCTGCGTGTGGTGGTGGTGGCGGGGCGGCGTGTAGGTGCGCGTGGTGGAGGGCAGCGGCAGCGGCGCCAGGTCCAGCACGTTCTCTGCGCGCTGGTGGGGCAGGCGCGCCGCCAGGGGCTCCACGCCGCTGTGGGACACGAGGGTCACTGCTCACCTGCGTGTGGTGGTGGTGGCGGGGCGGCGTGTAGGTGCGCGTGGTGGAGGGCAGCGGCAGCGGCGCCAGGTCCAGCACGTTCTCTGCGCGCTGGTGGGGCAGGCGCGCCGCCAGGGGCTCCACGCCGCTGTGGGACACGAGCGTCACTGCTCACCTGCGTGTGGTGGTGGTGGCGGGGCGGCGTGTAGGTGCGCGTGGTGGAGGGCAGCGGCAGCGGCGCCAGGTCCAGCACGTTCTCTGCGCGCTGGTGGGGCAGGCGCGCCGCCAGGGGCTCCACGCCGCTGTGGGACACGAGCGTCACTGCTCACCTGCGTGTGGTGGTGGTGGCGGGGCGGCGTGTAGGTGCGCGTGGTGGAGGGCAGCGGCAGCGGCGCCAGGTCCAGCACGTTCTCTGCGCGCTGGTGGGGCAGGCGCGCCGCCAGGGGCTCCACGCCGCTGTGGGACACGAGCGTCACTGCTCACCTGCGTGTGGTGGTGGTGGCGGGGCGGCGTGTAGGTGCGCGTGGTGGAGGGCAGCGGCAGCGGCGCCAGGTCCAGCACGTTCTCTGCGCGCTGGTGGGGCAGGCGCGCCGCCAGGGGCTCCACGCCGCTGTGGGACACGAGCGTCACTGCTCACCTGCGTGTGGTGGTGGTGGCGGGGCGGCGTGTAGGTGCGCGTGGTGGAGGGCAGCGGCAGCGGCGCCAGGTCCAGCACGTTCTCTGCGCGCTGGTGGGGCAGGCGCGCCGCCAGGGGCTCCACGCCGCTGTGGGACACGAGGGTCACTGCTCACCTGCGTGTGGTGGTGGTGGCGGGGCGGCGTGTAGGTGCGCGTGGTGGAGGGCAGCGGCAGCGGCGCCAGGTCCAGCACGTTCTCTGCGCGCTGGTGGGGCAGGCGCGCCGCCAGGGGCTCCACGCCGCTGTGGGACACGAGCGTCACTGCTCACCTGCGTGTGGTGGTGGTGGCGGGGCGGCGTGTAGGTGCGCGTGGTGGAGGGCAGCGGCAGCGGCGCCAGGTCCAGCACGTTCTCTGCGCGCTGGTGGGGCAGGCGCGCCGCCAGGGGCTCCACGCCGCTGTGGGACACGAGCGTCACTGCTCACCTGCGTGTGGTGGTGGTGGCGGGGCGGCGTGTAGGTGCGCGTGGTGGAGGGCAGCGGCAGCGGCGCCAGGTCCAGCACGTTCTCTGCGCGCTGGTGGGGCAGGCGCGCCGCCAGGGGCTCCACGCCGCTGTGGGACACGAGCGTCACTGCTCACCTGCGTGTGGTGGTGGTGGCGGGGCGGCGTGTAGGTGCGCGTGGTGGAGGGCAGCGGCAGCGGCGCCAGGTCCAGCACGTTCTCTGCGCGCTGGTGGGGCAGGCGCGCCGCCAGGGGCTCCACGCCGCTGTGGGACACGAGCGTCACTGCTCACCTGCGTGTGGTGGTGGTGGCGGGGCGGCGTGTAGGTGCGCGTGGTGGAGGGCAGCGGCAGCGGCGCCAGGTCCAGCACGTTCTCTGCGCGCTGGTGGGGCAGGCGCGCCGCCAGGGGCTCCACGCCGCTGTGGGACACGAGCGTCACTGCTCACCTGCGTGTGGTGGTGGTGGCGGGGCGGCGTGTAGGTGCGCGTGGTGGAGGGCAGCGGCAGCGGCGCCAGGTCCAGCACGTTCTCTGCGCGCTGGTGGGGCAGGCGCGCCGCCAGCGCCGCCGCAGAAGTGGCGCGCCGCCGCGCCGGCGCCGCCACCGGCCTCTCCGTCAGGGGCTCCACGCCGCTGTGGGACACAAGCGTCACTGCTTACCATCAGGTGACATCGCAGCATCGAATGCGATCCACCTGATGGAAGCTATTTATAAATATTTAAAAAAAATCGCATCCAGTCTCAGTGTTGACTAACAGGTGTCCACCAATCTCACCCACCTGTGTTCGCGCAGCTCCCAGGTGTCGGTGTCCTCGTTGTAGCGCGCGCGCAGCACGGCGGGGCGGCCGGCGTCGGGCACGAAGCTGTCGGCCACCAGCAGCCGCCGCCGCAGCTCCGCTATGAGCGCCGCCTGCAGCGCCTCGTGCTCGCGCCGCTCACCGTCGTGCGCCTCGCGCTGCTCCACCATCTCCTCACGCAAACAGGCGTACTTTGACAGGCACTTCTTTAACCTGGAGATAAAATGCTCAAAGTAATATTAACACTAATGAAGGTCAAATTTTCGGAAAAGGCTTTTGAATAAGAACATTCTATATTTTGGAAGCTAACATTAGTTGTATTCTTGATATTTTTATGAGCGAGCGAAAATAATTTGGTGGGAGCAGTGGTGGCCGAGTGGTAACGGCGCCGACTTACGAGTTGCAGGTCCCGGTTTCATACCCAGCCAGGCGCATTACTTTGTGTAATTTATTTCATCACCACTGGTCTCACAAACGGTGAAGGAAAACATCGTGAGGAAACCGGCATATCCTAGAACCAAACATTCGAAGACATGGGACATCTACCCATCCGCACTGGGCCCGCGTGGTGGATTACCTGAGTCCCAGCAGTGGGAACATTATAAGGCTGATGCAATGCAAGGCAATGTATTTTTTTATTAAATGTTTAGGACGAGTTGTAACGTTTGTTTTGAAAAGGTTTGTTTTTACCCGACTGCGCCAGAAGAAGGGTTATGTTTTTCGAGAGTATTCTATTCTATTCTATTTTTTGTTAATGGCAAATGAGCCGATGTCGACTATTCTGCCAATGTCGGAAGTAAATTGGAGAAGCAAGTAGTGTATAAAAAAAAAAAAATATAATTATAATAAAAGGGCTTGTGACTGGAGATTAAAATCCTTCGAGTGGTACAGTTGCACTTGATGTGTTAGTATTGGACTGAAACAAACATAAAATAAAGATACATAAATAATATAATTGTTAAAACATTAAATACACACGTAAACCACAGTTACTTAGACAGAATATTTGGAGCTTCTGACTCATAGTTTTAAATTGTTGTGACGGATGAAGATCATCAACGCCACAAGCAGTTCTGGAGAAGGATAGGTTAGGAGGGCAGGGACATTAATTGGGAGAGGAATTTTGAGTTTCGGGAGACGACTATATAAGTCTAAAGGTGGGATGTTGTTTGTGCACTCAAAAAATATGTGATCCAGCGTACCTTCCCCCAATCCGCACTCGCATAAAGAAGAGTCACGAACACGGATCTTTTCCAGAAAAACAGGCGTGCAGCAGAATCCTAAACGGATCCTACAAAGGACGGAGATAACAGATTTAGACATCTTTTTATGAGTGTAGAACCAAGGTTTTGTTTTTATGGTTGGCTGTACTGCATAGTAAAACTTACCCTTTTTTTTACCAGAGGTATTCCACTGTTCCTGCCATGCACATTGAAGACTTGCTTTTGGTAGGTTCAGCAAGTCATACCCCTGAATAAAATTGTGCGAAAGGTCAGCTGTAGTTGAAGAACAAGCGTCTTTGGCCAAGGCATCGGCACGTTCATTGCCCTTGATACCACAATGACTAGGTATCCAAACTAACTGAACTTCTCTTTGACTAGTAGCACATGAATACAAAGATTTTTTAATTTTTAAAAGTAGTGAACTGTGTAATTTACTTTTGAAGGGATTCTGGACTAAAGCTTGAAGACAACTAAGGGAGTCAGTGAAAATTACGGCCTTATTGATATTATGGTGTGACTCTATAAAACGACATGCTTCTAGTAATGCCACACACTCGCCTGTGAACACAGAGGACTCCTTGGGACATTTAAATTGCAAAATGATACTGGAGCTTTGGTAGTATACTGCTGCTCCAGTGTAGCTAGAATCAGTGAATTTTGAAGCATCAGTGAAAAATTTTTGAAAGTCCTTCCAACGCTCGCCTACCGCCACATTGAAAGCCGAATTCGCCGAGGGGGAGTTCTTGGATATGCCGATGTTGTAAAAAATTTTAGGAGTAAAGCATAGAACGTCATAATCGAAATTAAAAAGAGGTAATTTGGGATACTGGATAAGCGGACATTCCAAGTTTTGAGTTGTGCGAAAGTTTTTTAGGATTAGGGGGATTTCTTTATTTTTCCAATAGTTTGAGGTTCTGTATACGGTGTTTAACTCGTTCAGTTTTGTAATGAGAGGATGGGAAGATCTACAAATTACTCGTGACAGGAAACGGGAAGCTAGATATTGCCGCCTCAAGGCTAGGGGGGGTTCAGCGCATTCGACCTGCAAAGCGTTGATCGGAGAAGACTTCATGCACCCAGAGATGATCCGAAGGCACTTAGACTGGATTCTATCCAGTCCAACCAAAGCACCTTTGTTGCATGGAATAAAATGGAACGTACCATAGTCTAATATACTACGGACTAGGGCATTATAAACTAGTTTCATGGTATAGGGGTGGGCACCCCACCAGACACCTGCGAGGACTTTTAAAATAGAAATGACGCGTTCGCATTTCTGGATTAATGAATTTATATGGTACTTACCTGTTAATTTTGAGTCAAGGGTAACGCCTAAAAATTTCACCTTACTTGTTAATGGGATATTTTCCCCTGAAATGGTCACTGAGATGGGAGGGAAAGTTCTTTTCCGAGAAAATATTACTGCCGAACTTTTTGGTGCAGATAGTGATAAACCGTGGTTTAAAAGCCAATGGTTCAAAGAGTCCAGAGAGAGGCATAGAGACGATGCAGCGTCAGCGATGGAGGCATCTGTCACATAGAGGGCTAAGTCATCAGCATACTGAAGGATGTGACAGTTATTATTTAGGCAGGAGCCGATATCAACAGTGTACAGGTTATAAAGTAGAGGACTGAGGACGAAGCCCTGTGGGAGGCCTCTCCAAGTCTGTCTTTTGTCGAAATCCTCACCCTGGACTCTCAGAACCAATGAGCGACAGAGCATTAGTCCACATATGCATTCGATCATCTTGGCTGGGATACTCAGCTGTTGCAGTTTCTGCCTGAGAACAGGAAGAAGAACATTATCATATGCAGAGGAAATGTCTACGAATGCTGCAACCACGGATTCGTTTTTGGAGAATGCTAGACGAATGTCTGTTACTAAGATTCCAACACTGTCCATTGTGCTGAGCCCTTTTCTAAAACCAAATTGGTAGTTCGGCAGCAAATCTCTGGATTCGACTATCCACTCTAGTCGGTTTTTAATTAGGTGTTCCATTAATTTGGCTAGGACTGAAGACAAGGCAATAGGTCTAAGGCCATTCGGATCATCTGCATGTTTTCCTGGTTTCAACAGGGGGATAATAATTTGTACTTTCCATTGGTCTGGGACCCAACCACGATTGTAGCAAAAATTAATTATGTTTAAGAAATATAATTTAGTTTTATCACCAGAATGTATTATAAAAGAGTATGGCACCCCGTCAATACCAGGTGCTGAGTCCCGGACATGACTGAGCACCGCATTTAATTCCTTTAAAGTAAATGGCAAATCAAAAGGGTCATCAGAGACAATATGTGGGGGAATGTGAAAAAATTCAGAAGAAAGGGGGACATAGGGTGGAGCAATTTTGTCAAAGAAAAATTCAGCTGTTTCCCTGGTGATTGGTGCAGATATTGATGGTGAGCAACCACGTCTAAATCTATTAATGTTCTTCCACACAACTGAAATTGGGGTGGAAGGAGATAGAGATGTACAGAACTTGACCCAACCAGCACGTTTCTTCCTACGTAGAAGACGTTTGGATCGTGCATAGACTTGCTTGTAAGCCATCAAATTTTGTGTGGTCATTTCCCTGTTATATTGTTTTTCAGCCTCGTTTCGTAACTTAACCACTGAAGTGCATTCTTGGTCCCACCATGGCGGTGAAGGGATTTTGTTCCGGGCACTGTTTTTAAGAGGGAAACAAGAATCTGCACTGGATGTAACAGCTGCAACAAATCCCTCATAGCAGCTTTTGGCATGGCAGTGATCAGAAGGGTTGAATAAACTTGAATTTAAATTTGGAAGAACATCAATTTTCTGATCCAGTAATGAAGCAAACTTTGTCCAATCTGGTTTGGACAAATTGTATTTCAAAAGTGGAGGAGAAGTTTTCTCTAAATAGGTCCTGTTGATCAAAGAAATAACAATAGGGTAATGATCACTACCATGTGACAAGGATGTGCATTCCCAATGGGTTGAAGAGGCTAATTCAGCAGAACAAAACGTTAAATCAACGCAACTTTTTTGTTGCCCGGGAAGTGACCTACGTGTTGGGCAACCATTGTTTAATATGCACAAGTCCAAGTCGTCCAACATCTCAACCAAAGCTACACCAAACACATCACAGCGCTCAGATCCCCACCTGTAATGGTGACAGTTAAAGTCACCCATGACCAGTATGGGACCCTGAACATTGGAGAGAATATTGTTTAAAATTCCTATAAAATTATGACTAGGGTGAGCAATATACATGGAGAATACAGTTATGCCTTCCATCCTTCCAGAAACAATGTTCATGTCACCTGTAAGTGAAGGCAAAGATAAGGGGGAAAGTGGGACTCGATTGTTGACAAGAAGAGCCGACCCTCCATAGCCGTCAGATCTGTCACAACGGAGAATATTGTACTGTGGAATACGGAAGCTAAGACTTGGGGTGAGCCAAGTCTCAGCTATTGAGCAAGCTAAGGGTTTAAATTTGTTAAGAAGGAATATGAGGTCGTGCTTTTTATGCCACACGCTCCTCACATTCCACTGTAAGAATGTTTGACTGGACGCCATTTTTAATGTCTAAAAGAGTTTTAATAAGTTTATCGGCAACGTTGGACGGTAATTGAGAGTTATTAGGATGAGTAGGGATAATAGATGGTAGAAGTTTAATGAGAAGTTCTATAATGGAAACTGTGTTGTTAGGGGAAGTATTGTTTTGGTTGAGAGCACAGCCATTAGGTTGTGAGGGTAGGGGGGGAGCTAATAATTTGGTGATGGGCAGTTTTATCATAGGATGGGGAAAGAGGAGCATGAGTCTTGGGCTTTAGAGTAACGGTTTTCCGGTACGACTGTGTTTTGGCAGCGTTGGCATAGTTCCGGGAAGCTACGGGGATAAGTTTGCTGGCCTCCACATAAGGAATCGATTTTTCTGCCATAACTGTTTTGATGGCCTTCTGCCTACCATGCTCGGGGCATGACCTGCTGTTGGCAAAGTGATTCCCAGAGCAGAGAACACAAAAAGCCTCGCCTTCAGCAATGTTGCAACCATCACCGGGGTGATCGTGGCCACACTTACTGCAGCGTGGTTTGGATCTACACATGTTAGCCACATGACCGAATCTACAGCACTTTCGGCACTGGATGGTTGGGTAGATGTATTGTACTACGGGAAGGGATGTGTAGCAACAAAAGACCCGTTGTGGTAGAACTTGGCCATCAAAAGTGATGACGCAAGTCTCCGTGGGTTTCCACTCATTTGCACCGTCTATTTGTGTTTTCCTATTAATGCGGCGGACTTTAAGGATTCGGCCACGATTCCAGAGGGAACTGACAAGATAGTGAGAGCTTCTTCTTCCGAAATATCAGCTGGTACACCTGTAATCACGCCCATCCTTGTGATATTAAATGTAGGAATTGTGGCTGAATAGCTGTACTTTGCAAGAAGATTTTTAGCAAGAAATGCATTAGCGTCCTGGGGGGAAGTAAACTCCACGGATACACGGTTACGGCCAACTCGTTTGACACCATCCCGGAGCACATTAGCAACATTGTTATTAATGAGGAATTTACCGAAATTTACAGGATGGAGTGTAGTGCCTGAATTCGGTGTAACTTCGATTTTAGAGACGTGAACGATGAAGGGGCCCTTGTCCACAGCTGAGTATTTTAGGCGGCCAATTTGGCTCTTGGGTTGTTTGCTAGGTGGAGAGGGATCGAGAGTTTCCACAACACTGGTGCGTTTACGTGAACCTTGGGTTACGTCCATTTCCGAAACGCTACATACAACGTCGGCAAATTGGGAAAGTGGGTTTTGGGACAAAAAGTTTGGAGAAGCTGAAATGTCGGGGGGGTCAGGATCGGGGGGCTTATTCTTATCCATCTTGTCCTTAAAACTATTTATACACAGACAATCACAGTACAAACCTGTTTACAAACACAAGGACAACACAATTATATAAAAACAATACACAAAAGTTACAACAATCACTCAAGAACGGTCAAAACTCTCAAAAACACACGTGCTATCCAAGAAACCCGTGGCGAGAATCTTTCGAGAGTATTGTGTGTATTTATTCATAGTATTGATGTTTGGAATATTATATTATGGATTATGTTTTATCTATAATGTTATTGTTGTTTTTATTTTATTGTTATTATATTTTATAAGTTTTATGGATGGATTGTGTGAGGAGTGATATGAAAGTGATAGTGTAAATGATATTTGTTTTGCAAATAGGTTTTAAAAAACACTTTTACACGTCAATATTTTTTTCCTCAGTTTAAACTAAATGAAGCCGGTAGTGTGACAGGTAACAGGACCGAGTGGAAGAAAAACTGTGCAAGGGCGACTCGCACTCGCACACGGAGAGTTCCGTATAAACTTATTAATAGTTTAATTCCCAAATTGAGTCTGAGAAATTTTTGCGAATCGAAAAATGTTTTTTTTTTGTGACGGAATCACAAAATAGTTTTAATATGTATACTATAATATTTTATGCCTTCAGGGTTCTAGTTCAACGAAAAGTACCTATGAATTTTGATTACTTTGAGAGTGTAGAAATATACGCTCAACTGGCTGCAAAAAAGCTAGGAATCCTCGCAAAGGTCAGACGGTACTTCACGTCGGATCAGCTGCTCAAACTTTATTAAGCGCAAGTTCGATCGTGTATGTAGTACTGCTCTCATCTTTGGGACGGATCTGCCCGATACCAGCTTGATGCGCTTGAGACTATTGAGAGGCGAGCCAAGAGTATCATTGGCAATGATGCACTCGTCGAGTCGAGGCTTCAAAGTCTTGAGCATCGACGCCGAGTTGCTAGCCTGTCGGTTTTCTACCGGTTACATTTCGGGGAGTGTGCGTCGGAATTGCATAGTCTAATTCCGCCTAGCCCATTCCATCATCGGACTACCAGACGTACGGCGTTGCGCCACCGGTATATTTATAAATTTATAAAAATTACGATATAAATGGCCGTATCTTTTTTTTTTGTTAATTTAAAAGTATGTTTTTTTTTTTCACAGTTTGAAAGGACTGAAGACCTATGGTTTTAATTTAAACTTGATGTGTTTCCAAGATAAAGGATCTTGACGGACAGATAACAATGTGATTTTACAAGGGTTCTGTTTTTTCTTTTGAGGCACAGAATCATAAAAAAAATGTGTTGTGCTGGCCACAAGTAATATGGGGGCAGGAAGAAGAAGGGATATTTTATAATATATTTGTTCACATTGAGAAAATAGTGGCCAAAGCATCGAGATCACTGGGTTTTGTAATGAGACTCGCAGGGTGTTTCAACAACGCTGAAACTCTTTTGTTAGGAGTCACCTTGAATACGCGTCACAAAGGAACCGTTTATGGCAAATACATTGATTGTATTTAGAATGTGCAAAAAAGATTTAATCGTTTTTTTTTTTTGGTTTCAGCTGCGTAAATGTGTGCCATATCATTCTGAAATTACATAAATCTTTGTAAGAAATTTCATTTAAAACCACTTATAAATTGACGTCGACTAGCAGATTGCACTTTCCCACTAAAAATTATATCTAATGAGATTGAGTGTCCTGACCTCTTATATAAACTGCGGTTTAATCTCCCCCAGAGATTGGTTAGATTTAATCTGCCTATCTCCATTCCTTCTTCCTCTAACTACAGGCGAAACTCTTACATGGTACGAGCAAGCAAAGACTTTAATATTCTTTGTAAAGAGTTTTCATTTGATCCATTTACTACTAAGCTCTATTCTGCACGCACTCGGCTGAATGCGGACTTTTTCAAAAGTGCTTAGTGCTGTTGGTACTAAGTGATATTTTACTATATTCTTTTTTATTGTGCTTGTTAGTAATCCTAAGTTTTCTACTAATTTTTCGGTTTTTATCCGTGAGAACCTGGAATTAGATCAATATTTATTGCTATCCTTTTGTAATATCTGTTTAAATAAAAAAATAATATTTGTGGTTTTTATGTGTGACATTGTGCGTTCAATGATTTGGTTTGTTTTTTAATAGTAGTTTGCATAGATATCCGGAGATATGCCTTCATTGCAAAGTAATAAGAAATCCTTGCGCAACCGCTTATCTCCCACCAAAATAATTACAACATTCACAAATAGTGTATTTACGACACACACTTAAAATTTGTACACGCACACTAAGAAGAAAGCAGCTACACTAAATCAATTTCTAATAGCACACATAAATAGAATGGGCGGGGCATTCGCTTGTAAGCACGGAAACATTCAATGCACACGCATGCAATTAGAGCATCGAACCGATTGTCGATAATTGTTATCGATATTTAATTTCAGCATTTTCTAGTAATATAATTACTTCGTCTAATTTTCTTTAAATAATTTCTTTTTTATATACTTATCCGAAAAGTGAGTAATGATTATAAAATAAAATAGGAATAAGTTTTTTTATATCGTATTACCGGTTAAAGGGAACGTTCTCTGTTAAATATCATGCTGTATTATTAAACAATATATTACTTAATCTTAACTATATTATTTTAATCTTATGTGACTACCTACATTCAGAGTTGGTTTAAACATTTAGGTAAATTTTATACACGTATTCAAACTCGCTAGCGTTAACATAAATTTCTATGGAATCAAAATAGCGTCATCTAGCAAATTCGTTTTAATTTTAAACAAATTGTAGGTAGTTGATGCTGACAGGATCGAATTCGTTAGGATGAAATAACTCACACTTACTACTCAAAATAAATACATCTAACAAAAAAAATACTGGTCAAGTGTGAATCCGACTCGCGCACCGAGGATTCCGTACAAATTTACCTATGTAAATGGTTCAATTCCAAAATTTCTCAAAGACTTTTCCGAATTGCAAAAAAAGATATTTTTGTCATCACAAATCTTTGCTGGAAGTGAGTTACACAGTCGTACTGCATGAAAACAGAAGGAGTTGGAATAGAAATTATATTATTATAAGTTGGAGAATTATATTCAAGATAAAAATGCTTGGATCAATGCTGGTCCAGCTCCACTACAACTAGGGCGTACGAAAACACCAAATATCCAGATTTAAAAAAATAATGATTTAATAGTTTTGCATAGCGAACATAAAATATTGTAATTTTTGACCAAAAATAAATAACTATTTAAAATTATACTTGTTTATCGTGCTACTTATCATATTGTACTATAATTTTTGATCATCTCAATCTTTAGATATAATGTCAATTTAAGTTCACAAGTATTGAAATAACAATACCTTAATTTCGTTCAAACAACATTCATTCAATAACTAATTTAACTCTTACTATACATGTAATACGACAATATTCATAGAAATGTAAAAAAATATATTGAACTGCGAATAATACGCATATCGATAAAATCAGCCTCACGCACTCGATTGCACCTCTCTAAATCTTGAACGGTCATTGCGGTCATTGCGTTCGGGAAGATTCGGGCTTGTTCGGTCTAGTTCGTGTCGTTCCGAACTTGAGTTCGTGAAATATTTAAAAATTGATTTAAAATATAAAACAGTGACTTAATTGTTTAATTACTGGTGGCAGGATACGCCATTTGTCTTCAGGTCAATGATATGTGACCTATTTTTGCATATAATTACTGCACAACTCGGCATTTTGGTTTTTTACGCATCAGTAGTACCCTGTACGCAATTGCAAAGCGAATGAATGATGCGTACAGCCGTTGTTCGATTATAAGGGTCGTTTGCCCAAATCGAGGCGCCACGTGCCACGCCCCCAAGGCATATCCCTCGATATCCGTGGTAGTTTGGATTAGTGATAACTTGGGTTATCACTAATCCAAACTACTCGGGCGCGGCGCGCGGGCTCGCGGGCCCAGCCGGCGCCCCCCCCGCCCCGCGCGCCCGCGCCGCGCCGGCTGTGCCCGCGAGCCCGCGCGCCGCGCAACTATTGTGAATGGAACTTAACTGCCTCAAATTTTTAACACAAAATAGTCTCATTGAAAATATCCTCGCAATAATAATGTAATTCAACAACAAACATTTTCATCGTTCATAGTCTAGTTACTTCAGCAATGTCTTTAAAACAACTAAAAATTTTATTCATACATTTTTATATCAAACTATCGTCATAAACAATTACTAAAAACATAAAATGAAAAACAGACAAGCCACTGCTCCAGTGAGTCCGTCAAATATACAATCTCCAATTGATTCTCATGACACCAAACAACTATACAAACAATAAATAAAATTATTCGTCAACAATTTACTTTGAAAATATAAACTTCCAAATTCTAAAACACCGTATATACTCATAGTGGACGAATGTGTTATGGAGCCCAAATATACACATATTTTTCAATACAGGATCGTGAAGATCTCGCGCGCCTGATGCGATCAACTATTTTATTACAATCAAGCTGTGTCAAAGCCGAGCACGCACACTTGCCAGCACTAGTACGGAAAACAGTCCATTGCATACCTAAAAGCATTAAAATAAAATAAAGGTGGAACTCTACTGTACCCTACTCTACTGTGCTTTACTCTACTCTACCCAACTCTACCGTGCTCTACTCTACCCGACACTACCCAACTCTACCGTGCTCTACTCTACCCGACACTACCCAACTCTACCGTGCTCTACTCTACCCGACACTACCCAACTCTACCGTGCTCTACTCTACTCTACCCTACACTACCCAACTCTACCGTGCTCTACTCTACTCTACCCTACACTACCCAACTCTACCGTGCTCTACTCTACTCTACCCTACACTACCCAACTCTACCGTGCTCTACTCTACCCGACACTACCCAACTCTACCGTGCTCTACTCTACCCGACACTACCCAACTCTACCGTGCTCTACTCTACCCGACACTACCCAACTCTACCGTGCTCTACTCTACTCTACCCTACACTACCCAACTCTACCGTGCTCTACTCTACTCTACCCTACACTACCCAACTCTACCGTGCTCTACTCTACTCTATAGTGCTCTACTCTACTCTACCCTACACTACCCAACTCTACCGTGCTCTACTCTACCCGACACTACCCAACTCTACCGTGCTCTACTCTACCCGACACTACCCAACTCTACCGTGCTCTACTCTACCCGACACTACCCAACTCTACCGTGCTCTACTCTACTCTACCCTACACTACCCAACTCTACCGTGCTCTACTCTACTCTACCCTACACTACCCAACTCTACCGTGCTCTACTCTACTCTACCCTACACTACCCAACTCTACCGTGCTCTACTCTACTCTACCCTACACTACCCAACTCTACCGTGCTCTACTCTACTCTACCCTACACTACCCAACTCTACCGTGCTCTACTCTACTCTACCCTACACTACCCAACTCTACCGTGCTCTACTCTACTCTATAGTGCTCTACTCTACTCTACCCTACACTACCCAACTCTACCGTGCTCTACTCTACTCTATAGTGCTCTACTCTACTCTACCCTATACCAATAAATGAGCAGGTTTTTAAAAAAAAATTAACGGTATAAAAATTATCCCATGTCCTTCTCCTGGTTCTAAGTTACCTTCCCAACAATTTCCAGCCAAATCGATTCAGCCGTTCTTCAGTTATAAATAGTGTAACTAACACGACTTTCTTTTATATATAGATAAGATTTATATATTATATTATATTGATATATTGGTAATCGACAGATGAGCACACCACGAACTAAAAGTCGACGTCACCATCATACATGACAAGGATCTCATGAAAACTACAAAAGAGAAAAAATCAATTATCTCGAATAAGAAGATTATCGACACGTAAAGTGTAAACTTAGCTGTCATTGTATCGTTAGACGTGTCCGCCAAAAGCCTCAATGGCCCCCTGTCGAAACTGTTGTTGCACGGTTGACCTACAGAAGGCAGTACTCTTCGATATGACTCGCATAATGAAGAAATAATCACTCGGGAGAATTTCCTACTTTGACGCGGGTATAAACGCTGGTGTAAACTAACATCTAGATTATTCTAGATATTATGAAAAGTGATTTTGTAGCAAAATATTTTTGGTCCGCTGGGTTACCTCTGCGTCTTGTGGTCGACCTCCTGCTGCAGCGTGGCGAAGGTGCTGGTGACGCTGGCCGTGGTCTCCTCCTCCAGCTCGATCCTCTGCTGCATCTCGACCTCGCGCTGCTTGCGCTGCGTGATCTCGTGGCGGCGCTGCTGCAGGATGAGCTGCGACTCGTTGAGGTTGTTGAGCAGCTCCTTGCCGCCGCCGCCGCCCTGCACGAGGCGCTCCTCCAGCGCCAGGATCTGCTGCTCCAGCTCCTCCGTCTGCTTCTTCTCTTGCTCTATCGTAGACTCCGCCAGTATGTTCTCGTTTTCTATACTGACTGTCTCTTCTTCGGCTGTAATGGTGATGGGGAAAAATGTATTAGAAATGACCTTATTATAATCACTTTTGACTTACTGATTGTATAGAAGGAACACAATGTTCTTGTTAATGATGTCCTCTTCCGAAGATCTTAGGTTTGATGTAGTTATTTTAGGGGCCATTCAAGTATTAAGTAAGCAGATTTTTTTGCAAATATTAACCCTATGACAGCAAAAGTAAGCAAAGCTTTTTCCTCCCCATACTTTTTTTTTCGGTGGGAAAATCATCCAATGACATCTCCGCGCCCTTGGGCGGGGCGAGAGATAGTGTTAGCCTTTTACTGACTAAAAACCCACCCCTGTTCCTTTGTTGCCTTTCATACCGGGGCCAGACCTTCCTTTCAGAAATCGATCCTTGGCCCCAGTAGGCCCCAGTAGGCGCGCATGGAACTATACGCGCTGTCGACGACTCGGGCCTCCCTATACCTACGTAAACATTGGTCAACGTGTTCTGGTTTCGTAATTAATTTATGAGTAGTTATAAATCTAGAAATAAAGAATAGGCTTGAAATAAAGGAACAAAACTATTCATCTAAAATTTTTGACAATTTCAAACAATCCTTAATCTATGACTCGAAAGTTTTAATGACATCGGATGTTTGCTGCTCAGTAACGTGTGCCCCCTTTTGTGTGATTTAAAAAAATAATAAACTGCTGACGTAATCACCATCCAGATCCCTCTGTGTCCCATGTCATCAAAAATAAAGCAAAACAAAGACCTCCCCCTCCCCCTGTTTTTTTTTTTATGGTAGGTAAAATCAAAAACCTACCCCGTTCCTTCGTTGCCTATAGTGCCGGGGCTGAGCCTTCCTCTCAGAAAACGGCCCTCCCCCTGTAGTGATTACTTACAGTTGTCCTGCGGCGCGGGCTGCGTGCGCACGCGCGGCACGCGGCGCCTGCGCTCGGGCTGGCGGCGCAGCTCGATGAGCGCGCGCAGGCGCTCGATCTCCGCCTGGTACTCGCGCAGCTTGGCGTCCTTCGGGTCCTCGTTGCGCACCGGCTTGTTCTTTATCGCTGGAACATAACACGCAATACGTAACTAACCCATATCAACAACATTTCACTTCATACTCATCATAATTTTAGTTTCACCATAACCACCGCCCCTGTGCATCTCGCATCTATCGAATTCCCGCGGCCTTCACCAGGTCATTGATCTACCTTGTGGTAGCCATCACTTCGGATGACGCTTTCATCGGCTATCTGTTCTGCGTGCAATGTGCCACGAGCAATCCCATCGAGCCAGATTTCAAATTACTTGACAATTCAGTCTATAGTCTTATTCTATTTTAATTACATTGTGTTTGTAATTTGTAACAGTGAGTTGGTTACCTTTAGCTCTGTGTGCATAGCGCAGCGTGGTGATGGTCTCGTCGTAGTTGTACGACGCCGGCCCGATGTTGGCGATCATGATGGTCTTGCTGTTGCCGCCCAGCGAGTCCTGCAGGATGCGCGTCAGCTTCGAGTCTCTGAAACAGACCACCATTTATTAAGTACAAAACATCATACGAGTACAAATTTTAATATTAAAACCTACCTCTCTGTAATCCCAATGTCATCATCATCATTTCAGCTGAAAAACGTTCACTGTTGGACATAGTAGGCCTTCCCCAAGTTTCACCAAACAACTGGTCCTGAGCGTCTCGCATCCATCAGATTTTCGCCATCCTCACCAAGTCCACATTGTAGGAGGGCTTCCCAAGCTTCATTCTCCGGTACGCGGCCGCCACTCCAGAACCTTTCGGTTCCTAAGGCCATCTATGCTGCAAGCAATGTGGTCGGCCCACTGCTACATAACTTTGGCGCCCAATGCACTAATACTTAAGAAGTCAAGCCTCAAGTTAAGGTACCTGTTAGTGAAGTTTACTCAGACTGCGTATGTGGTGTGCGCGGCCGGTGGCTCACCTGTAGGGCACGTGAGGGCTGTTCTCCGCGAGCGCCGAGATGACGTTGCCGAGCGAGGAGAGCGCCTGGTTGATGCGCGACGCCTCTCGCAGCCGCTCCGCCGACGCGCCAGTCTTGCGCTGCCGCTCGCTGCCCGCCAGGTCCACCAGGTTCAACTTGCCCACACTACAAACAAACGCTTCTTTGATATTACTTCAGGCGGTAAACTAAAACTAATAGCCGAGGAACATCATGGAATTCTGGTAATCGAAGAAGACGGGAGCAGTGGTGACCGAGTGGTAACCGCCCCAGCCTACGAGTTGTGGGTCATTCAAACGCAGGCAGGCGCATTACTTTGTGTAATTTATTTATCACCACTGCTCTCCAAACGGTGAAGAAAAACATCGCGAGGAAACCGGCTTGTCCTAGAACCAAAAATTCGAAGACATATGACATCTACCAATCCGCACTGGGCCCTCGTGGTGGATTACGGCCCATTCTCTCTCCTAGGCCTCTCTAGAGAGGAAGCCTGAGTCCCAGCAGTGTGAAAATTGTAAGGCTGATGCTATGAAGAAGACAAGACAAGGACAAGAAATTAAAAAGCCGAGGTCCTAACTCTAGCACTACGCTACGATAAGCTCAGTCACGACTCGTTTGGAATTTCCCTACAGATAAGTTCAAATCCACTTTTCCCGAGCGCTCAAAGCGATCACGATCTGACACTTATGTGTGTTATGCTATGAACCCTGGTTCAGTTATTTCCGTTAATCTTTTGTTCTCAAATCAGCGTAAAAACATTAAACAGCTGATCAGTTGCGTGCGACGGATATTGACTTAGTCGCGCTCGTAATGATCGCGTAGTCGAATTGAATCACCGTCGGCGACACGGTCACAACACTACCATGTTTTTACTTTTATTATTAGCAAAAAAACAAAAGTCGCAGAGGCCTAGTTCTGAACATAATCGTAACCAAATGTCCGGTGGGTCCAATGGCTGATCTAAAATGCATGTGTGAACCAGCAGAATTGGTAAATGTCTCAAGGGAATACTACGTTTTGTTCGTTACTGTTTTTGCGGACAATTTACACCTCAAAGGTGTACCGATACAAATAACACTTGAGAAAAAAGTTTCGACGTGTCGCCAATTTATAACTCATGCGTACATAGGCTTTTGAATGCAGTGTGCCCATAAACTTGTGATCATAAAAATAAGGGCAAGCGTACATTGACCCCAATAATCTCTGACTGGACATTCAATAAGTCAATGAGCCCTATCATATGATACGTAGAGGAAATTAAAGTGAATAGCGCGCTAGGGTCGCCAGCCCTCGCGCAGACATTAGGGTCGGACGTGACGCGGCCGCGGGTCTATTGCCCGTTTCCGGACTACATTGTGTTCGCACGCCTATTTGTCTGCACTCGCATCGGGAAGTCGCAGAAGATATAGTGTTAGGCACGCACGATAAGAAACGATAACGGGGATGAGTCAATTTGTGGGGTGACACGAGAGATGCAAACCGAAGTCTTTTATTTACTGGCACAAAAGCAAGCACCTAGGCAAGGTCACGTCGACAGCCCAAACGTCAGGATTCTGCACCAAATGAACCAGTTACACAAAATGATGTATCTCAAGTCCCGTAACGACATTTTAAACAGGAAGATTGTTGTCGAGCCACTCTGAAATTGACCTTCTGCTTGTATCTGTTTTCTGACTCTTGTAATATTTGGTAACTTGTTGCTTCGTTTCTTTTCTTTAAGGATTGTTGTGAAAAATTGACCTCGAAGGAAAATCGATTCATTTCTTTTATTAGCTGTCTACGGTTCACCTGTTCACCTACTGTGACGATTTGATTCGCGCGGGCTAAGTTGACACTTTCTGTTTATATTCGTATTTGACTCACAGTATGACTTTGGTTTCATGAACGTGCCAATTACTGTATCTTTTTTTGGTCTCAAGATCTCTCTATCGTGGTTTCATCCAAAAATTTTTTGAGCCAATACAATCATCAGCCCAGAATATTCTTAGGATGTTTGAACACCGCTTCCGATTAATTCAGTATTAAGGTATCAATAGATACATTTTTATTCTACTAGAACTGAAATTATCGGAATGCACTCTGAGTGAGCTTCAAGGTCTTTTTTTACGCTCTCAGCGTCAGACTTTTTAAAACCCGCAGTGTGCCTTCAGTTAACCTTGTTTCCGAGGGCTGCGGGAACTCCTGCGCACTATCCGCAGTCCGAGCTTCAAGGTCTACTGCCAATTTATCTGAATTAGACCAAGAAAAATGACCCAGTAATAATAGCACTAAATCTGTAATAATGTGTAAATGTGCAACATTGCTTGAACAATAGCTGCAACACGCCAGTGTTAGAGTACTCGTAGTGATGAGTGTGAGGCGGTGGGTGCGCGCGAGCGGTGGCTCGGTGAGTCAGCGCTGATGCGCGGCCGGTGGGCATGTCTACTGCTTCTTGACTGACTACAATACCTAATGCATGGACACTGCGAAGGACAGTGAACCACCAGCTGAAAGGTCACTTCATCTTGATTATACGAATCCAACTAATGCCAATTGAGTAACTTCTTCATTACCAAATAGGGTTCGGTTTTATCGTTACTGTGCGTGACTCACTTTGTTTAACAACAAACTGTTGTGACACACAACGTTGCTTTGGTCAACAGTACATCTCTTCAAGTGGCGCCTCCCTACAGGAAATGCTTATTTTCTATTTCCTATGTCACTGTAGAAAATTGAAATCACTTTGGTAGGTATAGATATCCACTTGGACGGCTCTAACTATAAAAAACCTACATACTTGGCGATGACAATAAACATAGCCTTTACACTTGACTTTGCTCACATCTATCATATAATGAGGTAAAACCAGCTTTTGAGCGACTCATCCATAACTTAACTAACTTGAACAAGGTATTCTTTTATTGACATGCATAAGTAAAGTTAAGCATACTGAGAAAAACACTAAAGGTAAACACAGCGCGACTCATCACCGGCGCAAACATACTGACATGACATGACCGCTAGATAAAGCACGCTCTGATTTTTTTCTTTTATATTATCCATGGAAGTACCCTAAAGGCACACAATAAGCTAGGTATGGCTAAGTAGTGAAATAAGAATAGGTAGGTGATATGCAAATAAGGCATACATTACTACATAGGTTTGTAAGACAGGGTGGTATGGAGTCACTTGGAGGAGGCTTTCAATGCAACAGACGGCCCTCAAACCTAGCACAATACTAACATAGATAAGATGTGCGTTTTCCCAAATAACTAAATTCAATTCAAATTCTTTATTGCGTAAAAAAAAGTAAAAAACTAAAACCCGACTACGACAAAAAAAAAACGCTAAAAAGTATGAAACAAGATTCTTGGGATACTGAAATAAACTAGGTTACTGGAGAAACAAGAACAAAACAAAAAGAAAAGCCGTAGCCACACGTTATACAGGTATAGGTACCAACCGTAACATTTTAATAACGTGTGACTACGGCTTTTCTTTTTGTCGTAGTCGGGTTTTAGTTTTTTACTTTTTTTTTATTTAAACTATTTTGGTGTTAAAACACTGTGCTTCTACACGAATTTTATGACCGCTGGAGTTTTGATAATAATATTTTTGATAAGCACAAGTGAAGCCCTTTCAAATGATATCAAATAAGGTGTATTTATACTAACGTCTTCTTTAACACATGACTTTTTATCCGCTAGAGGGCGTCACTTTAGATTTGCATATTATATTGGAAATGTACAAGTGAAGTCCTTTCAAATGATACCAAACACGACGTGTTTATCTTAATTTTTTATTAACACAATACTTTTTGTCCACTAGAGGGCGCCACATTGAATTTTGATGATATTTTATAAGTACAAGTGAAGCCCTTTCAAATGATATCAAACACGGTGTATTTATCTTAAAAAAAAATTAACACATTACTTTTTGTCCACTAAAGGGCGTTAGTTTAAGAATAATATTTTGGTAATCTACGAGTCAAGCCCTTTCTAATAATATCAAACACGGCATATTTAACTCATTTTTATTTTTTACACATTACTTTTTATCCGCTAGAGGGCTCCACATCGATTTTTGTGACACGTTACGTAGCCTATGTTCAGCGGACGAATGAGACGGTTCTAACGATACCTCATACGTCGAGTTCCGATAAGTAGATTGGGAGCTATGAGGGAACAGATGAACATATTCAAATACATACATACATAGCCGGTCAAAGTCATAACCCTCCTTTGGCTTTGCCGTAGTCGGGTAAAAATTTCAGGCATTTGTTTTTTTTTTTTTCAACTTTTTCTAAATAAAATGTTATATGAATGCTCACATATTTTATGCAGTGCGTACTTTCCCCTGTTACCCTGTACAAGTCCAGGCAGATCTTGCGTTGCGCGGTGGTTTTGGGAAGCTATTGGTCACACAGAGCATTACACATTGGCGGAGCGGCGCGGCGGCGGCGGAGCAGGGCGCATGAGCACGTGAGCAAACAAACGTTAGTCAACTTGGTCACAACTACCCGCCTGACAAGCGAGGTGGCGCCTGTTTTAATAACTTTTGTGTGGACAAAGAATTATACATTTCTTTGTAGGTATTTGATGACTCAGCTGGTCAGAGAGAGCAGACTATCGTCTGCTCTACTCGCTCTAAATACATAGTAGAAAACTTAATTCTTGTGCATGATCCACGATCTACCTTGTGTGCGAAAACTGCCAAATGGTCTTGGAAATACTATAGGTATTGGAGACGATCATCATGATTTTAGCCGATAAACGTCCACTGTTATAAGCCTACTTCAGGCACCAGTCTTTTATAATAGTGGAATGTAGTTTTTAAGACACATTTTTGATTTAATTTTTAATGAAGAGAAAATAAATGACTTTTTTTTAAGTTTGAGGCTCCATCGATAAAGTATGAACTTATTACTTTATTGCACACAAAACACAAACACAATGCCATGCCAATGGCTATGGATGTTACGCAAAAAATAAGAGAAAATAAAGAGTTAAGAAACCCACGGTCCTAGGTGTGGTTTTAGTCACTAAAAGTCTGACACTCTACCTTAGACTTGGCTCTTTTTGGCCCAGGTCTTGGCTTCTTGACTGGTGAATTTCTCAAAAATAGTTGTCACAAACGACTTTGGAATACGAGCCTTTCACACTATCAATAACTCCTGTGTCGTGGGTGCGTTCACAAACATGTAAACCCACATACACAACTGTAGTCTGTAGACCTTACAAATATTTGTTCCGTACAGGAATCGAACCCGCGACCCGCAGCAGTGTAATTGTTCCAAGGTTGCATTGATTTACTGGACGTAGGATCCAGACGGGGCTACTATTTATTTATTTAGGTAAAACCAACACCTTCTCTGTACAGCATTTTATAGTTAGGGTTATCAATTGACCTAAGTCTTACACAGTCGCCAATTACAGGTACAACATTCTCAAAATAAAGTAATATAAAAACAAAAGAAGGTAAATAAAAAAAAATTGCAATAAAAAAAAAAAAAAAACAAATTATCAGTACTAATACATACATAAAATCGAATTATCAAATAGTCAAAATAATAGAAAATAATAACTATTAGAACCTTAGACACTAAATATGTACTTCGATATTTTTTAGTCTTTGTCTAGATTGTGTTTGTTGTCTAGCCTGCCTTGCAAGGACCTTTGACCCATGATATCTGAATTAGGAATTTGAAGATTTGATAAATTCTACTTTAGTCTGAGTAGTCATAATTTGACATCAAAGAAGAGTTTGACACGTTTGTAACTCTAACACTGGCAAAGTGTGATTTGAACTCACGCACTAAGGTTGTTTATTTATGCGGATTTCATCACGCATGCGTGTTCGTAAAAACTTTTAATAAAAGGCTCGCGCTTGACCACTATCTCACCTAAAGTTAAGCGACAATGTGGTTGATGACGGAGCACGCTTGCCTATACTCTATTCGCGACAGCATTAGACAGAAGTTAAAAAAGGTTGTTTTTAGGGCACACTGGAATAAAAGTACAATTTATGTTAATTACAGTTACGTCTGATGCTGAATTTATTAAAAACAACTTATATACCAACTGTTATACTTAAATGAATTCATTTGAACTATCCATCTTCTGAATAAAAGCCTCATAAGCTTTTAATTAAATAAATTATTTAGTTCATACTTATACTACTAGTGTCAATGTTAAAAACCTAAAAGAAATAGGGGTTGTCAGTACCTGGAAAATTTTTCATTATACTATAATGTGTAATGTTAGTTATTTCTCAAGTGAGCAACACTTTGCAGCAGCAGTACTTACCTTACAATAATATTTATTTAGGTAGGTAATGTTAAAATTTTGTATTGATGTCATTATTTATTAAAATTGTTTGAATTATCTTAAAAAATGTATGTTGTGCACACCTGCTTTTATGAACGTCTTTTGTCTAGTGCAGAAGTGAATGCAGTATAAAAGTAGCCTATTTACCGGCAGGGAATTCTACTCCTTAGCTGTCACAATGAATGTGAACAAAATCGTGAGGTAATAAGAGTATTTTTTAACAAAAATAACACATGAATATTATAATCAATGGACATATAAAAACACTAATGATATATTGCAGCAATAAAATGATAATGATCAGATGCTAATGTATAATACATTGGTTTAAATAATGATATCTGTCATTGCTATAAACAATATGTAAAATACCTGAACAAAAACTTTACTTAGCATTCTTTTATACCTAGATATGTTTTCGTTATTTTGCCGAAGTTTTTCTTAACAACGTCTAAACCCCTGGCAAAGTTCACGAAGTTCAATAGTTGAGTATTTTATTAGGTTTTTATTTATTTATAAAGGCAACGTAAACAAATGGAGTGTGATGCACACGCGCTGGCGCCGTTCTGCATGTTTGTGTGTTCAACGTAATATTAACGTAAATATTTGAGCACGAATACTACCGAATCCACTCTACTGCAGATGATCGAGATATCGGTCAAGTACGAACGCATTGAGGAGTACGATTAATGATGTTTTCATTATTGCACGCTTTGTGTGGTTTGAAAAACAATAGCTTTTATCTATATTCTGATTGTGAATCAGCTGGACTAAACTAACAGCAGTGGATGACGTTCAGTTCAGCTGTCAATGAACATTCCTCCCTGTCATTAAACTATTGTTATAACCTTAGATTAAATCAAAACAGCAGAAGATAGGTGACTCGCCTCTAGAGCGTGGACCGCTGAAATTGTGCCTATATGGCACGATTTCACATCGGTCCCGACGATCACACACATTTGGCGGCTAACGCTATTTCGCTTGCACGACAGCGCCGGCTCTTATCTCTGTCCTTGTCTATCAGTGAATATAGGCTTGCGACCGTGAATACACTGATCATAGATGTGTGAGTTTCGAGTCCAGGTTTTCTAATTGCGATGTTAGCGTAACGTATCTTTCCCTTATAATGTATCAATGGTTACAACTGTCAGTTTGGTAGATCTCATTAAAAAAAACCGACCGATTGCGAGTGGGACTCGCGCACGAAGGATTCAATACCTTCCGTAACAATAAAATGGCGACAAAATCTTGTTTTATGGGAACCCCACTTAAATATTTATTTATTCTACTTTTATTATTTTTTGTTAAAGCGGCAATAGAAATACATCATCTTCATCATCTAAAACAATTTCAAATGCCCTAGTTATCACGGTTCATGAGATACAGCCGGATGACAGACGGACAGCGAAGTGATAACAATTGGGTCCCGTTTTTACCCTTGGGATACAGAACCCTAACTATGACATAGTAACAATATTACCCATCGGAGAATATTTGGGAATTTTTTGCTGCAATATATAGGGTGACTGATAATAATTAGTGGACGATACTTAAACACGTGATTGTAGTCATGATAACAAACTACTTTTACTCAGCACACACATTTCAGTACATTTTGACCAGGCAGTTAGGCGAACATAAATGTACCTACTGAACTTGGCAGATTTTTTTGCGATTTCATATTTGGTCCCATACTAAAAGTTGTTTGTTATCATCACTACAATCACGTGTTTAAGTATCGTTCACTAATTACCAGTCATCCTATATATGGCAGTACACATATACATTTGTTGTGGAGTAAATTATGAATAGAGATCGAATTAATTTTCTCGTCAGAAATGGAACTAAGTAATCAAGTCAAGGCTACGTTTAGCGCGATGATCTAGCGGGAAACTAGTCAGTGGAAACAATCGACGATCACGATCGTGCTTTTGAACATGACCTAAGCCATCGTTTTTATTTATAGCTCTTCTTTAGTATTGACCTCTACGAGTATGACCGCCGAGGACGCCGCGAGCGACGCGCGACGCCATCACAACTTTGTTGTTGTTTTGTAGTGTTCGCGTTTTGAAGACGCGGCAGAGAGACAATAACAAATAGTACCTACTCGGATTAAGACCTATTATAGCGAGTTTAGTGCTATTAGCCTTTCATTAAATACGACGTAAAACTGTTACTACAATTAATATTATTAATGCAATATCTAAAAACGTTCGATAAGGTAGCAAATTTGTGTAATAAAAACGTAAATGATCATCACGTGCAAGATTAGTACCTATTCCATTAGGTACACTGCGCCTACGCATGTGTGCGATACAAAGTACAAAAGGCTCTATCAATAGCGTTGAACAAATTGCTAAAAGGCAAGTAGGTACCTAATTAATTTCATTATTCGTATTGTTTATCCTTTTGTGCGCATTCCATATTCACACCTCATTGTGCCTGTATGTCAGCTGTGGCTTGTCAAAATGCGCCCACCGTCAGCACAGCCGGCAGCATCAAGACACGGCTACATAGGTATGTGCGGACATCCCACACGCTATCCCACCATCCTTGATCCATTCAATGAACCGCCACCAACGTACTCTACTTACAAGCTAAGCATATCCTGATCGAACAAAAAATGGAATTAATAAGTTCAGTATCTTCGAAACAGCTAAGAACATTGAGAATCGTGATCAATGCATTAGATCACAGATGTGTCTATTACTTTATGAAGGCATTAAGTTCTTTTGTAATCATTAAACCACACGACTTGTGTTGAAATGAGATTGTTTCAATATTTGTTCGGACAATAGTTCGAGCAAATATTGAAAGAAAGGCAAGATGCCAAATTCGACAACAGCCCGGTGTTATAGCTTATCGTCATGAACCTGGCCATTTCATACAGAAAGATGTTTTTAAATCCGACTGGTGGTAGAGATTAGCGCAAAAACTCTTCCGCTTTATTATGTTAGAGCAGATGTACGTATGTAAGAACGTAAACTCCGTGTAATCGCTACCTGAATCATAATAAATAGTGCATCGAGGTCATTAACTGATAAGCGAACGTGTGCGACTACCGAGCGCTAGCTCACAGTTTGTTACTTATTAATTTGACGACGTAAACATTCAGCAACTAATAACGCTAGGAAAACTGTTGCCTGAAGAGATCGGAAACGCATTACAAGCCTGTTGATAAGGTTCCTAACAGTGCCTGAAACATTATGCCTCCTTCCTAGTTTATCATTGGAAAGCGTGGTTCCTAAATGCATTTTAAGAAGCTGAATACAAACATGAAGTAAACAGAACAGAAATGATTCTCGCCACTTTCAGCAAAAACAGCCCGTTATTATCTGTGCGCGTCAACACTTTCAGCAGCCCTTTCAGCTGGCGCGAGATGAACGCTGTAGATAACATCTTAACAGTTTCTAGGTCAGTGTGCGAACGTGCGGTCACCGCATGCTCTTAGCGTACAAACACCATCCTCCTACGACACGCTGATAGTAATTGACCTATAGATCCACTCGTGAGCGGCAACTTGTCTAGTTCTCTAGCATATAGTCCGTGTTACATAACGCGCGGCTGTTGAGGAAACATCGTACTGTTTGCACTTCTATGTACACTATTACAGAACTATGTAAATGACGAGCTCGTGTCATGTCTCAGTCGCCTACTGACACACAACTTGTCCAATTTACTAATAATGTTGTAGCGCTGTCGAGTATCGATGATACATTATTATAATTTGTGTTGCTTTTAGCACCATCGTGAGCGGTATTCAAATAAACTTATTTATGTGAATGTGTTACTTTGTGACCGCTATGACTTAATAGTTTGATATTCAAATACATAACATAGTATTATTACGCATAAGTTTAGCAAAGCAACAGCATGGAGTAAGGTTTTGCATCTAGTGATTCATCTGGTACAGCAACAAGGCTGTTTTTTGTTGGGAGGTGGTTATTTGCGGCGCTGTCAGTTGTCAATAGACCAACTGAGACTACCGGTGGGTGGCACGAGGCCGCTGTTGCTATGCTAATTAAAACGGATTGCTACGGGAGTACTATAACGAGTTTATTCACCATCTCTATCAGATAAATTGTTTTCATAATTTAATAATGCAACATAACTTTCATTATTTTATTACATTGTCGTGATTACGCTATCGCCACTGTATCCCCAGAATAGGCAGCCTATACTCTAGAGTCATTGCCTCACACTCCAGGATAGCCTATTCATGAATAGCCATGCGTGAACAGGCTAGAGAATGCCCAAGCCCACCCTTATTACATTTTATGCACATTCATAATTTAAGCAGCATTGCAGCGATTTCTGATTTAGTTAATAAACGTTAAAACTACGAATTGTTCGCGAGTATATCACCTCCACAATGACTACAAACATATGAAATCCATCCTTGGATCGTTAGCAGCTATTAAATAGCTAATTACGGTTGTAGGTAATTGTAGAACATGATCGTGTAGCGATTACTGGCGCGCTATCAGATACGGAGGGCGATACCTCACCCACGAGGAGATGGCTGCGACTCTTGTGTTATTGTCCGCTGATAACAAAGCCGCATAATCTTTATGATGGGAGATTTCAATCATTTTGAAGGTTTTAAGAGTCATTGGGTAATCTTTATTTAAGTAGATACCTATACATACAAATAAGTACTCTTATATTCATTACAAATATGGACAAATACTAAACAAACAAAAAACGTAAAATTGGTTGCGTCTCTAACAATGTACTAGGAGCTCAGGATGTAAGAGAAATCTCATAAATAAACAGCTCGCGATAATAATTAGCGAAAACATTTGATTGAACGACAAAGGCGGCCCAAATGTGCAGCGTATCGAACAGACCAAGGTTATAAATCGTAACGTGACGGCACTCGTCCACAGCGCCGTCTGCGCCCGCGCCGCGCCGCTGAAGCGGCGTGAAAAACTACCAGCCTTCACGCTAGCACGCCATCACAAGGGAACCTGCAGAATGTCTACTGCTAACGAATGACTGAAGGCAAACTTGTACAAACAGAACAAACATAAAATTACATCACGATCATGTGTGATCAACATATTATTATCGAGTTGTAGAGCATTTTGTCGCCCTCCATTGTTGGTTTAAGACTGGCCTGTTTTATATCTGTTTTTCGTTCAATTGTTTGCACAACCTGGGCCTTCTGTGCGTACATACATTGTGGTCGCCCTTCCTCTTTCCCCTACCACTATGAAATGTTACATTTACTTCATTCTCGAAAATACTCTAACATTAAAGTTATTGCAAAATCACAGTCATTGCGGTTTTTACACATCTAACATTATGTTTAAGTATGTACCTACTTTCGATTTGTAAACAATGCAATACGCATATTACAAGCGAGCATAACAATATGTTTGAGTTTCAAAAGAACAACAGAATCTCGTATGAAACCACTCGAACGATAGAACCTATTAAAATGTAATCAACACTGAACACTCGTTCAATGAACCCGCACTAGTTCCACAGCACACGTGACCACAACTTGGGTGAGGATCAGACAATGAAACACTTCACTTTACTTCCACTGTATATTATGAACTTCAGATTTGAACTAACTACGAATTGACAACATTGCGACCTTAGTCGCCACGCGGAAAATCTTAACATCGCGATCTAGGAATTGGCGCTCACTTAACAACGCCATCTGTGATCAAAAAAGTAAACAATATTTCGAACATTCCGCCCACCAAGGAGCTATTTGACATAGTCCTTCCATTAAATACATTTACATGGGCACCGCCCACCATGAGAACATTAACAAATAAATTAAAACATGAATTCACAATACCAACCAAGGGTTAAAAAATACCTATATTATCATTATAACATTGTTTAATTACATAACTACTGTGTGACCGGTAAAATACATATTTTTGAAATAGGCCTTTTTATTAAGGCTCTTTGAGTGCGTAAAGTAATGACTCGCGTAATTTTGTCCAGTCCAGGGTGTTTCTCTACAACTCTTGCCAAAAGCCATTTACAAGGAGGCAAATCATCTTCCTTTACCACGACTACATCCCCAATGTTTGGGTCAGGAGTTCGACATGTCCACTTGTAGCGATGCAGAAATTTTGTGAGATACTCTTTTGACCAACGACGCCAAAATTCCTGCATCATTCTTTGTGTCAATTGCCAACGACGTAAATTGGATACGTTAGACGTCTCAAAATTGTGATCAGGTACGGCAACCAAGGGTTCCCCAATCAGGAAATGACCTGGCGTCAAGACGTCAAAGGCATCTGACTCTGAATTTAAGGTGGACAAAGGCCTAGAATTGAGGCAACTCTCAATTTGCACTAAGACTGTGGATAGTTCCTCATAAGTCAGTGTCGAGTCCCCTATGACACGTTTTAAGTGGTACTTCACTGATTTAACGCCAGCCTCCCACAAACCTCCGAAGTTCGGTGCACGAGGTGGGATAAAATGCCACTTTGTGCCATTTGTGGCTAATGTTTCGGATATTTCTTTTAAGTAGATTGACCTTTCTGATGCAAATAAATTATGGAGTTCTTTTGAAGCACCGACAAAATTTGTTCCATTATCGCTCCAAATATCCGTACATAGTCCTCTACGTGCAACGAATCGTTTGAACGCAGCTAAAAATCCCTGTGTGGTTAAATCACTGACCACCTCAATGTGCACAGCTCGTGTGGCCATACAAACAAATAAACAAATATAACCCTTATAAGCGTGATGACCCCGTCCCTTTGTCGTCCTAATGTTTATCGGACCTGCGTAATCTACACCACTACACTTAAATGGTCTTGAAGGACTAACTCTAGCCTCTGGAAGCTGGCCCATCAATTGCTGTGATGTTTTCGCAGCTGCTTTCACACATGGAATACACCTTCGCACATAGCCTTTAATTAAAGATTTACCACCAATTATGTAATATTTTGTGCTTAAATAAGTTAGAGTTAATTGGGCTCCGCCATGAAGCGTTTTAGCATGCGCATCCGCTATCAGTAAATCGGTTAATTTAGATCCTTTTGGTATAAGTATTGGATGTTTTGTATTCAAAGAAAGCTGTGATTTTTCTAACCGACCTCCTACCCGTAAAATATCTTCTTTATCGAAATAAGGATTTAAAGTCTTGAGAGGTCCCTTCAACTTGAATAAATGCCCATGTTTTCTAATACCAGCAATCTCCTCTTTGAAACCTTCTGCTTGACAACTTCTAATAGCGCATTTGCGAGCTTCATCCAATTCTTCTGGTCGTAAATAGCTACTAAACTGTTTCTTATTTCCAATTAACTTTAAAAAACGTCTACAGTAGGCCATGACTCGTATTAATTTTGAAAATGACGAGAACCTATCCCATATGGACTCCTCAGTCATGGTAAAGTTAACCTTCGCAATTTCTAAATCGGTCTCCAATTGTCTTGGCTTACTGTAACTTATTACAGCTTCAGATAAAAATGCTGGGCCGTTGAACCAGAAAGAACACTTGTATAGTTCCGAGGGGTAGATTCCTCGTGATCCGAGGTCAGCAGGATTTTGGCTTGAAGAAACATGAGACCATTGGGATGAATCCAACGTTGTCAATATCTCTGAGACTCGGTTAGCAACGAACGTCTTCCATCGATTAGGATGACTGTTAAGCCATGCTAGAACCACGGTGGAATCCGTCCATGCATGTACGTTAGATATATCTATGCTCATGACTCTTGCTACCTCAACTAGGAGTTTAGTGACCATTACTGCTCCGCACAACTCAAGCCTGGGAATAGATACCTGCTTGATGGGCGCTACCTTTGTCTTGGCCGTTACTAATGAAACGCGTATGTTACCATCAGCCTCAATCAGACGAATATATACTGCCGCCGCATAAGCTGCCTTAGACGCATCGGAGAATCCATGCAGTTCAACAAGTGTGTCATCTGATTTTGTTCCGATCCAACGAGGTATCTTTACTTGTGAGAGCTGTGATAGCCCATCCCGGTAAGTATTCCATTCATTTAAAATCTCATTGGTTACTTCCTCATCCCAGTCCAAACCTGCTATCCATAGCTTTTGTATAATTATTTTTGCTATAATAACACTAGGTGCTACCCAACCAAGTGGATCATACAATTTAGCAATATGTGAAATTATTTTTCTTTTAGTTATCGGTCCAGGTTCTTGCTGCAGTTTCACCGAGTATTGGAAATCATCTGAACGGCGATTCCAAGTAAGTCCTAATAATTTAACTATCTCATCCTCTTTTAACTGGAAACCTTCTGCGACTTCTCCCAATCCTTCATTCATTTCCTTTATTTTATTAAGTAAATTTTCATTATTGCACATCCATTTTTGAAGTTTGAATCCTGCTTTGCTTAATAACAAGTTCATTTCTTTGTAAATAATTAACCCTTCTTCAGTATTATTACAGCCAGTTAGCAGATCATCCATATAAAAATCATTTAGTACTCTTTCAGCAGCCACCGGATAATCTCCGCCGTTATCATGCGCAACTTGTTGGAGGGCCTTCACCGCCAAGTAAGGAGCTGATGCAGTGCCGAAAGTGACTCTCAACATACGATAGTGTTCTACTACGTCTTCCGGCTCTTTCTTCCACAGTATTCTTTGGCAATCGGTGTCAACAGTCGCTACCTTTACCTGCCGATACATTTTAACGATGTCCGCTGCTAGACATATCGGATGTTTCCTCCAACGCATCAATAAGTGCCGAAGTTCCGGTTGTAAGCGGGGTCCAATCATTAATTTGTCGTTTAATGAATAACCCTTTTTACCTTTACAGGACGCGTCGAACACCACACGTACTTTGGTTGTATCTTTATCATCCCTTATAACTGCGTGGTGTGGTAAGTATATTGAGTTCTCCCTTCCTCTTTCTTTTTCAGGAACCCTTTCCATATGATCTAACTGTAAGTATTCCTGGATCACTTGTTTATACGTTTCTTTCAAATCGGTATTTTTCTTCAATTTGATATGTAATGCATTTAATCTTTTCTCAGCTATCTCTTCAAATCCACCTTCCTGGTAAATCGAAGTCTGATCGCGGAACGGAAGTCTAACCACATATCTTCCATCTCCATCTCGGGTGGTAGTTGCCGAAAATAACTCTTCACATTGTTTTTCTTCCTCCGACAACAATCTCTTTTGATTGTTGGGTTCGGCTTCTAACTCCCAAAATTTCTTTAGTTCCTCATTTGTGTCTATATGGGCATGCATCACGACCACATTCGAAGAAACCCCAGCAGATTGATCAACTATCCCAGATATTATCCATCCGAATTTGGAACATTGGGCTACGACTGCTCCATTCACATTCTTTTTCAAACCTTCTTCAATAATCTGGGTGTAAACATCAGCTCCTAATAAAACATTTATTTTATTCGGAGTATGATATTGTGGGTCTGCCAGATTTTCTTCCTGAAGATCTACCCATTCTACCGTCGTTACCTTCGTGACGGGGAGAAGCGTGGTTATCGATTTTAACACAAACGCCTGAACTTGAATATTAAAATGTGAATTTATTCTAGACCGTAGATTTAAGGTGACCACTGACCTTGATATTATTTCTTTGTTTCCGCCAACTCCTTTGATCCTATGAGTTGAAGGAATTTTCTTCAATCCCAAGAACTGCACTGTAGCTTCAGTAATCAAAGAAATTTGTGAACCTTGGTCTATTAATGCTCTAACTACTTGGTAAGTGCCTGCCTTCGACTCAGCTCTCACTAGAGCTGTGGCTAATAAAACTGTATTACGCAGTTTTCCTGTCGAAAAACAGCTAACCGATTGGTTACCTTCCCTATCTTCTTTGGACATAGGGCTATCCATACTATCATTCGTTGCTAAGTTTTCATTATGTGCCAACGATCCCGTATTTCCCTGTGTATTGGCACTATAACCCGCGGAAGAAGACCCGTTTGGGGGGTGCAGTAAAGAATGATGACGTCGTTTACAAATTCGACATTTAACTGGACTATTACACACTTTAGCAGAGTGGTTGTTACCCAAGCAATTGAAGCAAATACCCTTTTCTAGTACAAAACTACGACGAGCGTCACAATCTAATTTTTGTACAAATTGTTTGCAATAAGTAAGCCTATGTGGCTCCGAACAAAAGGAACATTGAACGTTTGCAACATGTAAACTACTTATCTTATTTGTACCTGTACCCCTGGCATTATTAAATTGATTTCTAGATCCAGAATTAGTTTTGTTATCTAAAAACTCTAAAGCTCTATAGCGATTAGTTAAAAATTCGGTAAACTGAATAAGTGTGGGCAGTTCCTCTGATGAGTTTTGTTCAGTTATATTAAATTCCCACTGCTTTCGGGATTCGGGATCTAGCTTCAAAGTTATTATATGGATAATTATAATGTCCCAGGTATCAACATTAATTCCGAGATTAGAAAGCGCCTTTAAACAATCATTGGTATTGTCAAGTAATTCCTTTAGTCCAAAAGCTGATTCTTTATCGAGATTTCTCTGACTGAGTAACCTTTTTATAATAAAATGTGACAAATATCTTTTATTATTATAACGTGAATTCAAAAGTTCCCAACATCGATCATAGTTCGCATCTGAAATGGGTATTTGTCGAAGAAGTTGTTCTGCTTCCCCGGACAGATATCCTTTCAGGTACTGCATTCGCTGCACATTATCTAAACTTTTATTATTGTGAATAAGAGATAAGAATAAATCCCTAAAGGTTACCCAATCGGTATAGTTTCCTGAAAATACTGGAATAATTATTTTTGGCAATTTTACTTGACATTGCTTGGAAGTACTACTACAGGATCTAAAAGAATCTTCTTTAACATAAAATGACTCTAACACAGTTTCAAGATCAGTTTTATATTGGACATACACTTCTTCTGCTGAATCATAAACATCATTTTTCACATATCGACTTTGTTTCAACTTATCAGGCTCAAATTGCTCATATAATTTACTATGGCCGGTTGCTAACTGATCCCACAGTTTTTCCAAATTTTCTAATCTGACTTTACAATAAGGCCGCGTAATTCGTTCCTTAGGAGATTTTTTGAAGTTCACATAAGCCTTATCTATTCTACTGTAAATGTCTTCTTGTTTATTAGTTAACGACTCCATATTGTATACTAAATCTAACAAATATCTTTGCTGAAAACTGACTAAAAGTTACAAAGTTATCTCAATAGCATAAAATAAACAATTAAGAAATCCAAATTATTTTTAAGAAGTTACATTAAAATGTAAGGAATTTTTAAAAGTCTTTAGGCAATAGTTCGACTATCGAAGAAAAATCGGGCATAGGTTCCCCGCCTCAACCAAATTTTCGCAAAATTAGGCTAAGTCTAAAATATTGATAAAATATTCTAAGTTAATGTTCATATTATTATAAAGTTTTCTAAGTTAAATTCTTCAAGTAAATAAAGTTCAAATTCTTCCAAATAATTAAGCTCGAAATTCCATTGATATTAAGTAAAGTTTCACACTCACGGTTTTAGTCTCGTACTGATACCACCTGATGACGTAATTATATCACTGAACACTGTCTTCGTAAGGACGTTGCGCTCTGCACGTCACACCTCCTCCAGTGACCCTTGCTGCTGGTCCCTGACGATGACGACACCCGGCACCGTCTGCAGTAGCCCACTGCACCACGCGCTGCTACTGCTGCTTGCTGCTGCTTCTTCCAGTGCCTTGGCTAGTTTGCGCAAGTAATCCACTTGCCCAGCCAAGAAAGTACCACAAAAAACTTAACCAGTCCGACTCCGAAGGACCAAAATGAACACTCGTTCAATGAACCCGCACTAGTTCCACAGCACACGTGACCACAACTTGGGTGAGGATCAGACAATGAAACACTTCACTTTACTTCCACTGTATATTATGAACTTCAGATTTGAACTAACTACGAATTGACAACATTGCGACCTTAGTCGCCACGCGGAAAATCTTAACATCGCGATCTAGGAATTGGCGCTCACTTAACAACGCCATCTGTGATCAAAAAAGTAAACAATATTTCGAACAAACACCTTATCGATGCGATAACATTTGGCGAAATGGAGTGTGAATATATTGTAAGGAAAACGCTTGAACAAACGGCTATAAAGATAAGTCACTGGTACTCCACGTCGATACCGCTGCAACACTTGCAGATTAGATCTCTAATGTTCCACAAACAAGGAAACTTTTATTTCCATCAGACACATTCGGATTTTGCCAGTAATAAATTACGACGAAGTGTAACCAAAAAACGTCTAAATATCTGTTCCCACGAAGGTTTTATGACAAGAACAATAAATTGAGTTTAGATCACCTCCACAGTTTAGGAGCGGGTTCAGTGAGTCAGTGCACTTTATGAGAGAGTTAGTCATCTGCAGCCAGGCCGACATCTCCATGCGCGGAGATTCTGCGGTACCAGGGCTCCATAAGTAACGAGCACATGACGCACGGCCGCCGACGCCGGCGCGCCTACCAACCATCCACACACAAATATTAGCAATTACAAGCCCGTATTGATCGTATATTGTTGGGTTATGAATGTTATGCCGTTATAGAGTCATTAAAGAGGGTAACTGTAATAGATGCTCAGCCCGCTGTCACGGCATCACGACCCGAAGATAAGGGAAGGATAATTAGAAAATAAATCGTTTCACGTTTTCGAAAGAAAAGACCCCTCCCCCCCCCTTGTAGCTTTCCAACCCTGTGGGAGGGAGCTCCTCCAGCGCGGGGTATGCAATGCTCTTGATGAATTCGAAACCATATAATAAATATCCAACATCAGTTATGTTGTTGTTTACAAGTCGGTTTGTGAATTTCATTATATTATAGTAATCAGTGAGCAGCGTTTAAGAATAACGTTTACCGTATAGCTATTTATAAACACGTGCTTGAGAATAATCAGCCTATTGAATCAAGAATTTATCGAAAACGGAGCGATAAACAACAGGAATGACGACAGGGATTAACTTTAATAAAGATACACACCATATACTGAGAAATCGTTCATTAATTCTGTCTTATCATTTAAACCGGCGATATCTTTCTAAAACTAAACAGTGAAAAGAGACAAATTCACATACACTGAAACCATCACGACACATGCTTTTAAAATCAAAATAGCTCAAGTTTCAGCTGCAAGTGTTGGCCAACTAAATTGTGTTGCAATAGGAAAGTAGTTCCGAACAATTCGACGTCCGCTTCACCCCTCAACGATTAAACAAGCTAGATTGATTTATTGATATGAACTACATAGTTCAGAAGCGCCACCTCCGCCCGCGACTGCTGTCCTGGTACCTAGAGCGGCGCACGTTTCAGCGAACGGGGTTAATCCGCGCTGCACGGACTTACGAGCCAGGCTTCGTTTCAGCAACAGCTCATGTTTGTACTGACTGACGTGCATTATTACTAAATGCATAACGTTTCACTGCAACTACGTATGTATCTATTACAAATTTTGCTTCTTTCAGCAATATAGTCAAACTACAGCTTCACGCTGGAAAATTCATGGAAAACTATTCTATTCTTGAAAAAATATCTTCTTAAGCTAATTAGCAAACTCATCTTTGATCGAATTATAATCGTTAAGTTTTGCTGCGAACGTTTCTCAGGTATACAGGTAAACGATGGAAATAAAACCTACAATCGCAATTCTACTATTTGTTAGTCACTCCAATAAATAAATCTATTAATTTCAGAAAAAGGGCTCGTTTGGATGATCGCCAATATGGAAATCCGTCGAGGGAAACTTTCAGAACCATTGGAGCTGAAAATGACAACTATTTATCAGAAGTCGTCTCGTTTCCATTGGGTGTGTTTTCCTCGCACTGTACTGAAGCTGAATGAATTCTTCTGTGAACTGGTGCAGCCTTGTATTGTTACATTGTTGGCATTGCGATGGAAACAATGATGTTACGTTATATAAGGCACGTGCCACTCGGTGCGCACTTCAGCTTCATTTGCAGAAGGTTTATGAGAAAATGCATGATTCGAACCTTCTGCTTATATCGCGAAGGCCGCGCTTGCAGCGAGCGTAGTGGCGGTGGTTGACGCTAGTAGTGGGTTCTTGCACGGCGCACGTGTCGGCTCGTGACTTCCCCGTCGTGAATATATCAGCGTTTACAACCGAACGCATTACTTCCATATTTACGAGTCGGCTAAACATCGTGCGCCCGAGACGTTTCGTGAGGAATGAATTTGAAGGAGCATGCAGGGAACGAAAGGGATCAATTGTTTTCGAATCAATTTAAGAAAATTAGCATAATTTCTGCTTCGTGCGTTCAGGGCCTGTGTGGGAGTAGCGCAGTTCATGTTTGTTATTACAACGCAATACGACACGTACAATGAGGAAATTTAAATTACTAAGTCACAAGTTATTGCGACCTTACCTGAAGCAGAGATCGTCATCGTCACTCCACGCATCCATCCAAGAATCAATCATGTCTTAAGATAAACACAAACAGCAATAAAACCACACTATATACAAGTTTTATTATCCTAGGACTTATTGTTGGCGAGTCCCGTCCAGCAGTGTTCAGTAACTGAAGGTTGAACACGTAATAGTTGGGAATTCGCATCATCAGTAAAGTGGTCCCGATGGCGACTCGAGCCTGCCCACTCGCTCGGTCGGGCGAGTTATTTGGTGACGAATACAATCTACATCATCATTATTATTTGTATATTCAGCATTGGGATTAATTTGATGAATGCCTCAACCTTGTGGCCGACAAATGGACGCCTTTACGAATAGCTCCCGCAAAGCCGGTGGTGTTACGAACCACTGCGAAAAAGGCAACGTCCTCACAAGTGCTCCCACAGCGCTCCGCAGTTATTTCAATACGCTTCAATGTTTCTCTCGAAATTCGGCGTTTTACGAGCCACGAAAAAAAAATCCCCGTATACCTACTAACATTCAAACGCTCTTACTTTAGAAATTTCGCGCAAACGATCTACGATTCCAGACTCAAATACCTATTATTATTTGTGAGCTAAATTTTTGCGAGTCTCTCTAAAATAATTCATCGATATGGTATATTTGTTTACCTAGGAGGGTTGGCCGAGCGCCCAGAAACTTACAAAATTAAAGTTTTCATTACGTTAAACGGTTTTGTTTTTCGTGTAAATTGTGCTCGGGACAAAGGGGGGTCAATGTTCCGCGAACACTGGATGAGTAAACCAATTTAGGCATAAACTGCTCTGTTCATTGTTCATACTCCGCACTTCATATAATTAGTGCGGCTGTAATTGCTGTTCAAATCAATATTCCAGTCTAGACAGGTTCGCTGAATTTTGGGCAGGTCGCGGTGTGTTATCGTTTTCAGCCAAACCGACGAACCAGCTTTATAGCTGGCTAGAGAGACGCCTGAATGTCCCGCAGGGGCCTGCTTTGGTGGGCCGCAGAGGCTGAGTTGGTTCATTGATTAGTTGACTAAATTGGAATACACAAGCCACTTCAGTACGAGTATGAAATCTCAATCATGCGATGTTGATGAATGTTGCTGTCTATACAATCGATGTGTACTGTCTCGACGCCCACGTCTTGCGGGGAGTATGATTAGACACTTGCGTATGCCCTCAGGTCTAGGTCAGCCCGATATATTAGGTGTGGTGTGACGTCACACGGTGACCCATATTGTGCGCTAATAAGGGCGCTCTGACGTCGTGCGGCGCTCCACTCGACTCATGTTTATACTGCCTTTGTTACCCCTCATATTGATTCTAACATTGATATCGGTTTGCTTTACAAGTGAAATTATTCGCAAATACCGACGTTACCCCAGTACCTAGACTAAAGCTTCTTTATTAAATTCGTATACGGCACAAATAGGACGTGGTCAATTCACTTATTATTGGAAGGTTTTTGTATTGAAGTTTTTTTAGATATTTCAATTTACGTTTGTATAAATAACTGCCATTGTGAGAGTTCTGGCAAGAGCAGGACACAGTGGTGACGTGTCCGACTGTCCGCGGACCTCCTCGCTAGGTAGAAGCCGAAATTATATCTAATACATACTATACTGATTTTTTTGTAACTCTAATTGTTTTTTTTTTTATTGAAATCCGCGAGGAAAACCTTTGATCTGTATCATTAAAAAAAACGACTATAAACAGCAAAAAATCGCAGATGCTTCTGAATTATTAGAACAGCTCATGGACGTATTCGACTGGATGATTACTGCCTAGTTAATGTTTAAGTCTCTCACCGTATCCTGTTGGTCTTGCGGTGTGCCGTCTCGATGGTGACGAGGAAGACGGCGTGGCTTCGCGACGAGTGCTCGTTCATGTCGGTGCGGCCCGATGCGCGGTTGCGGTTGCCCGCCCGCATCACCCGCACCATCTCCGCCGCGCTCTTGCACACCACCGATGTCATCTCGGGGATGTAGAACCCGTTTAGCTCCTGGAACCAAACGCTGCTTTGAAAGCTGTAGATGTCAGGCGTGAGGCCACGTAAAAGAAATGAATCTGATAAGAAGGAAAAGTGTATCTATTTTGTTAAAGGTAATCTCAAGAAACACGGATCCGATTATGATCCTTTTACTGGCGGCTGATAGAACGCTGGCGTCGCAATATGCCTCAGGGCGCGGGAACACGCTACAGATAACTGCAGAACTGAACCCGTTCCAGATTGCATGCAAAAAGGAACAAAGGATACAATGAAACGACCATTCAAGAGTCCTTGGAAGAACTCGCAGGATGTTGCAAAAGTCGGTTTCAGAACCCAACACATCAGCAACTGAGGGTACAATCGAAAGTGAAAGTGGGAGTGGAGTGGAATTGATTCCGTCAGAGATGAATACTAGGTTGCTATAACGTTACGGATGTGTCCGGTGGGACTATTGCTATCTAAGCGATAGTCCCACCGGATAGTCTGTTGACGAAAATGGACTAATTTAACATGTAAAGAAATGTGGTTTAGCTTGGAGATCTAGAGTGGATTATCAGGAAAATATAACTAGACGAGCGAACATTATATCATTATGCCAAGTCTAGGAACATACTAACGAGGCACAGACAAGTGGGCACTGCGCATAGAAAGCGAAACGTTGATGAGCACTATTGTATTTAATAACGGCTGTATAATTAAGAGCTATCCCATCGTAATTAGCTAAGCGCTAGCTTGGACGATTACCTACCAGTCGTTCGTTTTGGAAAAGAATTTCAACTTGTTAACTGCAGTGCACCTCACGAAGTATCACAATTGATTTGTACCAACAGCCGACTCAAAAATGAACCCGTGAAGTTTTAACGTCTACAGAAAATTGAGTAAGCTTTAAGGAAACTAATAAATAAACCTTAAATTTATTTTTACAATGACATTGTAGAGTTATCGTGTAGTAATGCAATTATTTTGAGTGTATATTTAATTGCAGCCTTGATCTTACGTGCGCTTGCTAGGACATTGTCGAACTGAGCTAATACCTGCCTCGCTACGCTATCCTGAACAATATGTGTTGCAAAATGTACACATTATAAAATGAGGTGTGTTACGTAAAGTGATCATTTGCACAATGCGCCGCCGAAAGCAGACATTTTTGGACGCATCCGAGTGACGCACGCCAAGGTTGTGAGTTATTGCGCTTGCCTCTTGTACTTCATACTTAAATAGAACATATTATTTCAACGAAATACTTCGCGTAGATAATCCACACTATGATATACTATGATGCGATGACTCATGCTAGTTTCAAAATATAATCATTGTCATGCATAATGTATGTAACAAACTGAATTCAGTCCATTACTACAGTAATTTTTTGCTGGTTTGTAGTACTTTCGTTTTCGCCACACGCGTGGAGTACTAGGCTATCATAACCACGTAGCCGTACATATGTACCGCATCTGCTATTGTTTGAGTGGACGTCGCCAGGCGACCGACCGCCGACCGGCGACACGTGTTATTATGCTTAGCGATATTGACTACACCACCATACCCTGCCCTGCCACGGCTGCCACGCTAGGTACTACTTTATAATTAGGCTTTCAGAACAAAGGAACTGGGAGAGAAGACCGTGGAGGAGGTGTCCGCAGCGGACTGGAAAAATATTTTACTGATTTAGTAATAAAATCGTTTGTATGATTCATAAATCTTGGTCTAATAAAAAAACTTAGTGACCTTAACTTAAGAAAGTTACTCGAAGTTTTACCATGTAACTAAGTACATATTGCGAAATGATATCTTATCTCAAAAGGAAATCTATTTCCTTCAGAAAAAGGAAATAACACAATATTCTCGCGAACGAAATCGCATGTTTCTCGGTGTTGAGTCATATCTCTACGATGTTTCAATCTGCTGAATACCTGCTCATTACTAATTGTGTAGCTCGTCCTTGTCCTGAAACTATACCAATAGTGTGTGCTATTGCCTGTTTTACGAAAGGCATCATTTATTGTACGCGTGCATACGCATGGTCTCCCCTTGACCCGCCGACGACCATAAAGCAGGTAAGTACAGAACAGAGCACAAGACAGTGCCAGCCGGGCGGACAGGCGCCGTGCGATGGTCAAGGATGTCCCGTGCTCGCTCATCAGTTAGAAGGTAGACGTGATCCACTGAGATCACCCGATTAGTCGCTTGTCTGATTGTCTCATAATTATCTAAATATGTGTCTCTCGATAATTTATCTTCGGATCTACGAAGTCATATTTTGAATAATTTTTGAAGCTGTGCTAAAAGTTCGGTGAATGCTCCAGGGGTAAAACACAATAAAACTAGCATCACATCAAAAGGAACAAAATTCAAAATCTCTGTGTATTTTTACACTAAGGCGATAGTTTGAGTGTGTTCTATATTTGTTACTTCTTCACGGTCGATCGACTGAACAGATTTCGATGAAACTTGGTACACGGGTAGACCATGTTCTGGAGAAGCACATAGATGTCTATCCCGGGAGTATGTTCCTCGGGACGATTTCTACAGTCACGTGGGCGACGCCGCTGGTAGCAGATGTGCTGTAACGTACTGGTTGCTAACTGCCATAAAGATTTGGACAGTTCGCGCTGAAACTGTCACCGTCACTGACATGACAAGATATTAAAAATCACATTCATTAAAAAAGTCTGGGCACCGCGCGCACTGAGCTCATCGCTAATTTTCTGAAAACCTTTGCCAAATTATAGAGAAAAGTTTTCAGTTACGTAATTATTTATTGAGTTCCATAATAATACTGAATCGTTTTGGCTCGCGGCCAAGTGCATCGCAGGCTCATTAACTACAAGAATGGGAGGAAGCTCCGGCCGTAGTGGAGTAGTGACGTGCACGGCGCCGCGTCACACAGCAATCAATAGCTACGGTTACTGATAGATTAGCGACTGATAGTGTGGCCGGCGCAGCTGCGAGGAACACGTGAAAATGAGGACCAAATGTTGCAGTTTGGGCTACGACGCCATACAGGAAATATTGATATAAGATCTGATAAAGCTTTGTGATTTATTTCTTCATGGACACGCTGTTTACGGCCATTAGTCGATAGTTACTAATCGATAAGTATTGTGCCAACACTTCCACAGCCGACCAACGCCTGGCGCTAAGTGTTATTATGAATAAAGATGACTAACTTTCATTGCATCGCAAACAATTCCACCTAATGTTTTCTAAATACATTCGTAAGCTCTAAAGAGTTTAGACGGACTGAAAACGTTGGACAATCCCTCATTGTGCACATTCATGAATGTCTTGTATGTGTGGAGGTGAGGGGGCACGGAGGGGGGCGGACAGGCAACATTCTGTGCTAATGTGGCGTAAAATATTGGTCGTCGAGGCATCACAGCGAGTGCTAATACCTGTTATATCACACCGTCACGGTTCTACAACTGTATTTGTCGAACAAATACTTGTCACACGACTCGACAGTGCAGAAGGTCCAGGCAACCCGAAAATAGGAATCGATACAAATAGTTTTTAATTAAGTTACATTAATAGGGGTAACCTTCGTTGAGTGCCCCCAAGAAGAACCCTAGCAACAAGTCGAGGGGAGGCAAAGGGCTATCGTGAGGAGTAACTAAGAAGTTTTGCAGAAGGGCCTATGAATTTTTTGGAGTGATCCTTATTTACCGTCACATGTCATGTGTGAAGGCTGTGTATGGAGTCACGTTGCGTCAGTCGCGCACAGCTGACGCGCGCCACTGCGACAGTCAGCCGACGAGTGGCGCCCGATGACCCGCCCCGCGCTACTGCACTGACACTCAAGTTTGTACCCACACCAGACAATGAAACCAAGGATTCAATACGATTCGTAACGCCAATCACAAAAAGAAGGAAATTGCACACCTAACGTGTATATTCATTTCCGTACAACAATTACTGCTGTTGTAGCTAAACATTGACCAATTATAATGGTAATGTTCCAAAGTTCACATGAAACATATTTACTACAAAATAACCATTGTTGAACATGCATATGGAAATCCGGATAATGATGACAAACACAACAAAGCTCAGTGTTTGAAAAACAAGTATTTAGACGACCGTGACACAGATGACGATGGCGGCAGAGGCGATAGTGGACATAGCGTGGTGATGCGGGCTCAGCGACGCACCTGTGGTTTGCCGACGCTAAATATTTGCTATACTTAAAATAACAGTGGGTCAAAAAAGGTGTTGATCAATATAAAAACGACTCAAGTATATGATGATGGCTCAGTAAGTACGCTTGAAGCTAAGAGTTTAGACTCGGGTGTGTTACAAAACATCTACGAGGATACTTTAAGCTGTTTTTATGGTCGCTAAAGCTAAAGGAAATTAAGACGTTTTAAAACGCTATGGTTGGAATACAGTTTAATAGAGGGCTGTCCGGACACTTTTTTTTTAATTATTGATAGGTTCGCGCTTGACCGCTATCTCACCTGATGGAAAGCGACGATGCGGTCGACGATCGAGCCCCTCATCGCAACAAAGCATAATACGACTTACTTACTGTAAATTATGCAGTACATACCTGTCCCCTAATTGTGAGTTTCTTGCAATCCTTGGAGAGTAGATCTCTGACATCTTCCAGATACAGCTCGATGTAAGAGCAAGAGACCAAGTGCGTGACGTCGGGCGAAGCGGAGTTCTCTATGTGGGCCCAGATGTGGCGGAAGGCGCGCGGGATGATGCCCTCGTGCTCGGCCGTTCCCTCCATGGTGTGCGTCTTGCCCGTACCCGTCTGCCCGTACGCGAACACGCAGCCGTTGAACCCGTCCAGTACCGACGCTACCAGGGGACGCACCTGCAACCACGCACCAGTTTTACACATCACCAAGATACAAGGAACCACGTCAGACACTATGACGAGTTTTGACTTGATATGGACAAGAAGACGGTAGCCCTGAAATCTTAATTCCAATGTGGCCAATTTACATTATACGAGTACATTTTAATTCCATAGAAGCGTCTTGAGTCGGCCATGACTAAGAGACATGATCTTCAGGTACAGCCCACGTCGGTAACACCCATGGGCTGAGATCGACACAGTTACCAGTAGCCCTGTTCTAGAACCCTTTTGCCAAAACCAAACAAAAAAATCAACTAAAAATCTTATGCATCAGAACATCGAAGTCCTTTTTACCTTGGAACTTAAATTTTATGAGTAGAGCTTTCTAGAGTAAGATGTATTGGCTCATTTACTTTTTTTTATGATAGGTAAAATCATCCAATGACATCCGCCGCCTTTGGGCGGAGCGAGAAATAATGTCAAGACTCTTACTGATTAAAAACCTACCCCGTTTCTTCTTTGCCTTGTTTCCAGGGCCCTGGTAAACACTCTCACAATGGGCTCATTTACTGAGAATTAGTTTCAAAAGGTAGGGAAAGCTTCATCGGTGGGATTTATTCCTTTGGGACCAGGGAGGGTAAAAGTTTTTATAGATCCCTATATGTGTCACACGCGAAGAGGCACAGTCCGCAGTCGATAAACCATATATTATGTATCTTTACATGTGACCCAAAAAAATAATTTATATTTCCTACTGATTAATTATAATCTAAGTTTTTTATCGATCCTTAACAACACACAGCGGATATTATCCGCAAATATAAAACATGTTTAATTTATTTTATATGTTGCAGATTTTTAGAATCAGCAAACGCAGTAGACTTTCATTTCCTTAATGATTACCACGTGGAAACCGTAGAACACACCACGAAGAATAATATATATCCGGCATTATTCTGTACTTTATAACGAAATGAGATTTTTTTTAAGAGTAAAAAGACGAAGCGCATACCTAATGAAAATTACAGTAATCAGTAATCGATTGCATTTGATACAGCGCAAACGTCCGTATCACGGTATGGCGCATGATTTCATTGAGATAAATATAATTGCACGGCAGCCCGGCAGGCGGCGTCGATGTCTGCAAACACATCATCGTTCTGAAAAAGGTCGATACGATGTTGTGAAGAGTTACGTCACGGTAAGCTCGGAGCACACACTGCCAGCCTTGGTCGCGCGCCGCCGCACCAATACGCACACAGAAGGCTCACACGCTATATTACATATTTTATGAAATAAAACTCACATGTGTATTAAAAATACAACAAAAATAATTTCGGTTCGCAGGTTTTTTATTTGGACATTGGCCTCACCGTGATGCGGTACCGCGGTACAATGTCACACGTGCGACCGAGAGAGAGTGATGGAGTTATACACCCTATAAATAAGGCTCCATCTCCTTACCAGTTTAGTTTAGGTCGTCAAATGAATCGCGGTAAGAGCTCGTGGTAGGAACTCTGATCTGCTAAAATAATTTTAATTAATTAAAAATAAAACAAATATTTTGATAAGCTTTTTGTATGGTTTGCTTGGGCCCGATTTTATGTGCTTGACCGACGACAGTGTAGTATAGCGCTATGTGGGGAATGGGTCTTCTATACTACTCTACTCTCGCAGCTGCATAAAACACAACATTATTATTCGAACAAGTGTCGGCGCACGCGCGGGCAATCAATTATTTACTGAACAAAAGACAATCGCTCAACAATATCTATTTTCACGGAACAATTGGTAGCACGTAGCGCAAATAATCAACAATTAGTGAAACATTGACCGTATAACTGGCGAGGCTGCAGGGGAGTACGCTTTGTCGGAGCCTGCATCTCAACTAGCTCTGTCGTACCTACTGGATGTCAGGGGCACACATTGTAATATGCACCGCAATAAAATAGCTTAAAGCAAGTCGTTTGTCATAAAAACATTTAAATTACGACGTGAATGCATTCAGAATGGAAAATATGAAGTCATGTTAGTAAACTGCGCTGAGCTATGGCAAGAACATAAAGACAAATGCGGAAAATAATGAGTCGCGAATACCGGTGCCTACTGTTCATTTTGACATGACAGCTTATGCTGCGTGTGATTGTTCTCGTCTTGATAGAGCAACTTTGAGGAGTCATCGCATCTACACGCGTTTTATTATTTCCTATTCTAGTGCTAAACAATGGATTATTAATCGCTAACACCAAACAACCGCCATGTTGACATGCCGAGGTTAGTGTTGTACACACCTACACTGCGCTTCAATCATAGCATTTTGAAGAAAACTTGTAACGTAGTATCTAGAGACCTTCGATCACAAGGCGATGCATTGAAAGTGGAACGAACGACTAGCTCGCGTAGGATGCACAGCGAGATGGTACCTTCCGCGTTGGATTACTTGCGAACGATTCAGTAGTGCGCGTTAATTGACATTGAGATTATGAACAGACATTTACATATATTAGCATCGCTACTACTCGTAACTTCAATATTAATAGTTCCCAAAATGATTATTACATTAGTACTGCTCTAAATAAGTTAAAAGCTACATGGATCTTAATAAGAAGTGCAGTCTCCCACTTTCTCTAGAAAAAAGTGCAAAAGAGGCTTCGGCCAATAGCAATTCGGTAAAATGATACCTATGACACATGATACTTCGATGATATAAAAATATATAAAATAATGCTTTAGCAAAAAAGTCGTCGGTCAATAGTTTTCGGTCAAATGCAATTCGAACAAAAACATTTCGGAAAAGTGATCGGTTCCCAAATATTAGACAACTTAGAGAGAGACTATGGAAATATAAACGAAGAGGAAGTCAATACGATAATATTTTTGAGTGTATGGGTTGACTACGACATGACATGGAGAACCCATGATGATATTACTAAAGTCGTAACTCAAAAAGCAGTCTTAGCAGCTAATAGCAATAATTTATTTTATTATTTTCTTTCCGAGAAATTACATAGACAGTCCACAATCAAAATACAATTAATTTGTGGAAGACTGGTGCCTGAACTGTTTTTACAAAACCTGTGTGTCAGGTGAATGAGTGTCTCATCCACCTTCAGGCAGCAAATCACGGGGAAATTCTACGGGGAAGCATTAAGGGCTCATAAGAACTATTTGTAGCTTGCGATTACCTGATAGCTGTAGACCTCACTTCAAGACTCGAATTATTATAACTTTGCTATCTTTCTACGTATTTGACTATAGTAGTATTTTTCAAATCGTATCCAAAGTTATTTAAAAGACTAACCAAACTAACTACAAATAAAATAGAATACTTACATAACATAGAATATTTTATTATACAAAGATCTTTGTCCTACTAATGTTTTAAATGCAAAATTTTGTACAATGCGGTCCAAATGAGAATAGGATCGAATGCCATGTTGTGACGTCACGTCGAACTGTCAAATTGAAGAATTTGGGTACGGCGAGCACAAAAAGCAATTTTTAATTCATTTACGAATCTTGAATAAAAAAGGTTTTATCAGAATTCAGTTCTTCAATTTTACTCATCTCTGCGTCATTGCGTGAAGTGTGTGATTAGTGGCAAATGGAAGAAGGCGAATTGTTCCTAACAATGAAAATAAGAAACAAAATAATTTTTATTTTTAACTAATTTTGACTTAAAACAATATATTTAGCTAATTTATAATGAACAATAACGTTTTTACTTCACCTAGACTTAACTAAGACTACGTAATAAAAAGCGAAAAAAAAAGCCTTTATTGAAACGCAAATAAGTTTTTTTTGCAAACTGTACTTTTCACTCAACATTTGACAGATTGGGGTTATTGGCTTTCCTATTCTTATTTGGAACGCATAGTATGTGGATGTTACTCTTTTACACAAAAACTAACAGTTGTAGTTGAGTTTTTTATGGGAGGAAATCCTCATGGGTGTCCTTTGGGCTTGTGCGTTGGTGCGCCTGGTACGTGGCGAGAGAGAACTCTTCTCCCTTCCCCCTGAATCTTTCTTTCTACAAGATGACATTTTCGCTACCTACTTCCGAAACGAGGGCACGGCACAGCTCCTTCCATGCGAGAGTTTGTCCTACTCAATCAAATGTCGTACCGATGGCGGCGCGTCTGTTGGATCATTCGGATCCCTACAAAATGGTTGAGCTAAGTGGTGCTGATATACGCGTCATGCCTGTAAACGAGCGCTTTCGCTTGAAACTGGTCTTCTCTTAGCTATTATTTTAATTTCTATATTTAAAATTTGTTTTTTTTTTTTACTTAACCTGACTATATTGTATAAACACCGTTAAATTTTATTCGTTTTAATCCCGCGGAGGGTCGATTCGTTACATGAAACCCTATCGATTTGTAAAGATAAAGATGAAAAATAAAGTACTTTTTTAACAACTCGAATTAATTTACGCATGTACGAAATTAATTTCTTTAGGTAAACGTCAGCTGATCGAGGCCAATAAACTGTAGGTAGTTCGTACGCAACGACCGACAACTCCCTACAAGGTCATTGACTCATTTACTATTGATGTCCGCTTGGTATTTGCCAGAATTGCGCGAAATCCACGCGCGAACGCCAGCGTTCGTTTGGTGATATATGCGTATTTACATTTTTCACACATAATAGTAGCGACAAGAAACATGTAAACGAGGTATTTGTAACACATAAATGATTGAGTGTCTTTGGAGTTTTTTTGCACATTCTATCGAGTTTCCAAAAGAACACGTTCGATAGACAGATTAGTCCTTGACTTCCAGAGGTTGTCTGTCAAGGAGTCCAGATTTTGTTTAGTCACACACCTTGGAGCACGAAATGTTCTTAAATAGTGTACAAAATGTGTTATTTACTTTCTTCTATGTAGTAATCAGACATCTACAACATACTTCAGTTTCAAGAATTTAACTTATATAGGTGAAATGAAATGAGCGCGTGTGCAAGAAACAATTATTATGCATTTCAGTGCATTTAAGGTACGAACTAGATAATAATATATTAAAAATACTAATAACCGGTTAAAATGAGTATTTTCCATATAGTAAAATTACACAAGAAGAAACAATATAGGTTATTAGCATTTAACAAATCTGTAATTGTCCTGTTTGTAATCGATATTTATACATAGAAAGGAATGTCATATTTTCTTTTTTACTTTCAGTAAGTCTATAATTATTATAAATAGGCAAGTACCTAACTACCTTATCAATAAATAACAACACAGCCATACCTGTAGTCCTCCAGTCACTAAATACAAACTTAGGGAATGTGCTTTTCGACTTCTTTTCAAAACCTGTATTAAACTCATTGAGTAGCACAGAAAAGAAATTCTCATAAAATTTATTAGCATCATCAATATTATGTATGGCCCAGAACGTTTAACTTAATTTGTAAGTTACTATTAAATTCTGTTAATTTGCCAGTTGTTATTGGCCTAAATTGAACTTGAGTTTTTTCCAAGGCTGCTTGAGACTTAGTTACCATTTGTCCACTATGATCAGACGGAAGATAATTTACACAACTGCAGAAAACGTTATCAATACAAGTTGGAAAGATTCGAGTTACTCTAGTTGGTTCAGTAATAACATTAAACAAATTAAATGGTTTAAAAAGGCTTAAAAATCTACTGCTATTTGAATTATTGTCTAAAATATTAATATTAAAATCTCCGCAAATAATTAAAGATTTGTTATCTTCCACGGTTGATTTAAAATTCAAATAGACTAAAGTTTTGAGGGTTTGGGGGTCTGTCTGTATACGTACACTATAACATGCTTATCCAGGTCTACACAGCACAGTTCAATGCAATGTTCCGTTGACAAGCTAACTATGTCATTACGTTGCTTAAATTTTACCACCACCGACACTAAGTACAAGACAGGTCACGGCAGGTCATAACGGCCATCATACGCCAGCGCACAGCTGGGTGCGGGAGCAAAACAACCCTTCATTCGGCCGGGTGGCCCGGTGACCATATATTTATGTCACTAGCCAGGTACCATAACGGCCCTATAACTTTGTGATTTTTCATAATACAATTTTGAAATTTTATACATAGATTCATTACATAAAAATACTAGACACGTGTTTCAGGTTTCGCAAACAGTAAAAATAAGGTTGTATACTGAGGCAGAACTTGTGTGCATAAACTGAATGAATTTGATCTGCGGGGCTATTGCGTAACTCTGTTGACAGCTCGAGTGAAGATCACTTGCTAGAATGTACATTATAAAACTGTCAAACCGCTAATTTCATGTTGCCTATCTTTAGTGACCAACTGATATGACGTCATTATCCACCGGTGCCTTTGATATCCACCGTGACATGTTTTGACATCTGTTATTGTATCGATCCTTTTAAAATTGTGATTGTGAGCTTTAAACTGAAGATGCGATATTTAACTTAGCTGTATAATAGTCGATAAAAACTAGAGCCGGGATAATATGCACCGTTAATTTTTGTTAGCCACCACTTATCCACCGTAATTTGTTAGCCACTTTATGTCATACGTAATACCAAAGTTATGAAATTGTTAGTTGACAACAAAGTTTAGTGTACATCAAATGCCAGTTGTCAACTGTTTTGAAAAAGTTAGCCAATAGCCCTGCTGATCTAAAACTCGGAATACAGCACGAACATAACTGCGGCAATTAGCAAACCAGCACTAACGCACGAAATAACATTAAGCACTTGTTAGCTAGTCTACACGAATACTGCTACGTGTCGTCTCGCGGCAGGATCGTAACATTTCAAAGTCAAGCTCAAGAGCGTCCGCGCTGCCAAGCGATCAGCTGGACAACATTAATAACCGACCACTCCGCGACGACCAATCACCGGCCTGAGGCGAGCCCTGCGTCCGCCGGCTCGTCACCGGGACGTATTCACTGAGCAATGAGCCAAGTGCGCATGGCCATTTACTGCCCTTTTCGTTAAAGCTCTGCTAGTTAAACCATTGGGATATGGCAGTCTGTCTGTATAATACAATATAGTATAATCAGCCATAATAATATAATGTTCCTAGTCTTGGGAACCAGGCCTGTTCTCTAGAAGGTTTCCTAGAACCTTCTTAACCTTGAACCTTGTAACTCATTGATATTGTGTAGATGTGTCTATTAACTGCTCCATCTTTGTTTTTAATATGTGACACTTATTTACTTTCTATTTTGACACATTGCTTTTGCAATATTTTTTATATTATTTAGACCATCAGATAATGTAATTGTTGTAGTGATAATTGTTATTATTTTTTTTTTTTTTGCTTTTATATAGCCTCAATATGAGAACACTGTAGACCCCGCAAATTCTTAGATTACTTCTTATCATGACTCACTTTTTTATGATTATTTTTGTTGTGCTTTCTGGTACAATATTGACTGGTCTACATTGTCCTTACATAATTTATTAATGAATACTGTAATATGAAAATATTGTAATATAAACCTTTTTTTAAAAGAGTAACCATGGAGTTTCTTGCCGATTCTTCTCCATAGGAAACGACACATTTGGAACCGTGCACTAGCTTCTGACGTTTTATAAGTGCCCATGTAGGCCTATGTAAAATAAAAATAATTTGATTTTTTGTTTTTTTTTTCTAATCTTCGGCTCAAATCCGCCAAGCGGCTCCAGTATGGATTGGTGGATGTCATATGCCTTCGAATTTTTGGTTTTTGAACATGCCGGTTTCCATTCCGATGTTTTCCTTCACCGTATTAAAAGCAGTGGTTATGTAATTAACTACACAAAGTAAAGCATTGCTTGAGTTTTAATTTGAGTCCCCGACGTTACAACTCGTGGATCCGAACCGATACCACCGGGCCAGCACTGCTCTTATCGTGGATTGGCTTTGTTTAAATCATGATTCATACAATTTCAGGTAAGTGCCTGTTTCAAGAGTTCCAGAGCGACAAGTGCTAATGTCCGCAGAGGTGAAGCTCGCCGGCGGCGGCGTCCCACGCGCGCACAGTTCGTTGTCGCGTGCCACGGTGCCACCATTGTGATGTGTCTAAGTGCTGCTCAATTTGGAGTCAAGCCACCGCACGCTATTTTATGATTACTGCCGCAAATTACTCTTTGTCTAGGACTTTTCTTATGCAAATCCAATTTTGATGATGAAATTACCAATGCTTAGTATATTGCTTTTTTTAGACGATTCCGATACTGTTTACTGATTCAATGAAGTTATTGATCTCGTTCGACGCTATAGAATTTATTTAAATAATACATTCAGAATGATGCGATGGATAACATCTCAATCACTGTCATCGTCATGCAATTACGAGTATTATCGAATAAATACATAATTCCAGCACACAGCGTGTTACAGATCAATCAACAATTTCGCGCCATGGTTCCCAAACTCCTTTGCTAACATTAGCAGAAGAGCCTGTGAACCATTCGTTTTATACATATAAAACTGCACATTCCCGGTAATGTTCCAGCTTGATAATGTTGTTTAACACTTCTAATACTTTGTATGACATCGAGCACAGCGTTCAAGCTCAGAAGCTCAATTTGATTGCTTCAATGTAAAAACTGACCGGTATGGCGCCGAACATCAGAAATCTCGCAATGCACTTCCATCAGCTGCTTTAAGCTGTCCTGTATCTGATCTAACTTGGTGAGTATTGAATGGATCTGATCCCCAGGTACAGAACGGGATGAAGCTTCTGTGCTCGTCTCCTCGGAGCCGTGTTTAGCGAATATTTTTGGCAACAATGCTTGAGCGGCGGCGCAGCGTGCGTAATAGCGCGGGGGAATGCGACGCGCGCGGACATACACAGATTTCTCCTGATATTCAACGTTTACGATATATTATTATACAACGCTCCGCTGAAACTGACACACTTCCTAAGAGAATACCAGGCTAAACATTCTGTACTACTACTATATAATTCGCTGCAGATTTTAAAACACAGCGACATGACAAAGTTAGTATACATTACCGTATTGAATTAGTATTGGTTTAAGCCAGCTCAATATAGCAACATAAATGAAAGTAAGTATATACAGCAGTATAGGAACGCAACTCTTAAACTTTTCGGGAGCAGATGCAGTGGCTATCATAAATTAAAATCATATTTATAGTGGTGAAACTTCATGAAGCCTCATAAACATACCGAGACGAAAATAAATGCGCTAAATCACTGAGTGGTCGTATTAGATGCGCACTAAATTAATAATGGACGCTATATTCTTCAATAGCTGTCCAAGTTTAATATTATGTACGTACTGAGACGGTTTACAGTTCGAAGAAAGTGTAATAAAAAGTTGGTAAATATAAAAAATAAAACATTATTTGATATCTTGTGTACCAACTTTGCGTATTAATAAAGAGCTGGTATACGACTAGGTAGATGTTTAATGTTAAAACACAAAGGTTTGGGTTAATCGCGTGTTAGTCAAAAATCCAAATAATGGTGTGGGTTCGTTAGCGCGGGAGCGTGACCCTCACCTTGGCGGTGCGCGCTGCGCCGGTATCGAGCGGTCAGCGCTTAGTTCCTGCGGCTCTCGCCCATGATGATTAAACTCTATGGTGTCTTATATTATTGATGGAATGATATTTTAAATACTAAAACTTCCTTATTTACTGTAATCGTTAATATCAATACCAGACAGCCAAAGACATTAAATATACACTACCAATAGACAGAACATAGCGAACAAAATCGTAATCCGATTTTTATTACCTAGTGGTCATAAGTGATTCAGTCTAGTATAACACCCGTACACGTCAAGTCGTGTTTGTAACCACTTGATGCACTAAAAAAAATTAACATTTTCTAAGAAAATATGACGAGTAGCGCACTTTTTTATGCGTAAATATTTTTGGTATTTAAGCAGTAATTATGTAATTAGACTTCAATAATTTTCATAATTAGTTTTACCTATTGCTGAAAAGCTGAACCTGACCAAGCACACACCGAGGCTCCACCACGAAGTCTTATTAACGTGATCCATTTTACGACCTAAACCGTAAGGTGTATAGGTCCAACACTCTTTTTCGCTCGTACGACTGACATTTTAACATAATTATGGTAAAGCCCCTGGCCACATACCGAGCAATAGTTAAATTTATAAATGTTGACAAATTTAATTCGCATGTTTGCTATTTAAAGCTGGATGGTATCACTGAGGCATTTGAATGACAGTTTTTCTAAGTAATTTCTTCTGATAGACGCGCGGCCGCAGCGCGGCAGTAACACGTGTTTATTTATTTATATGGAATAACAAAACAGCGCGACACAAGCGCTGCAGCCGCGCTGCTCTTTGCGGCTTAATTTGAAGGCGCCCTTAATCTCTTTGCAGACCGCTATCATTCGATGGCAGGGCGACTTTTCATTCGCTCTTTCCACTACAACTCTTAAATATCTATCTGCGGCTAATAAATGCTGCTCATCATAATATTATAAGTGTTCGATATATGAAGAAAAGTAAGACACAAAGTGAGTTTTCAACTCTGACTTAAAGTCTACTATCACAAGCTGAGCTGGCAAGCTTATGAAGATTAACTTGTTTCAATAAAATGTATGGAGTGCGACTTCTTCTAGATCTTCTTATGTAAAGTCAAAATAAATAAGCAAAAAATCTATTGATCAAGGAATGAGCCTTTGTTATCACCATCATGGAGATTACCTTACTTCAATAAACATGATTCATTTCCAATTTAAAATCACATTATTTCCGATTTCACACAAGTTCACCTAGTTTAGATAGGTACCGCGGGCTCTAGCTTTTGTCTAGAACTTGACAACTACTCACAGTATACATAATTATACGATCGATACAACTTCGTTGTCTGGTCAGATCATTTATTATTATATTCTTTCTTTGAAATCTACATAATATGAAGGCAACCGATTTCAATCATCTAGTCAGCATTTTTATCATTAGAATTTGGAGCTGTCCAACACACCATAAAGTAAAGGGATACCACTGAGTTCTCTAAAAGTAAATAGTTAAACAGGTGTTTTAGTAAATCAATAGTTAAACTATAAAATTACTATTAATTATTAATTAACTAATATACACTCACCATCTCGTCGTACATGGTCTGCGTGTCGGCGCTGGCGTCGTAGGCGGCATCGTACGTGAACATCTTGTCCTGCCCCTTGGGGTTGTACACCTGCACGGCGCCGCGCTCCGGCCATACCTTCACCACCTGCACAATGTCCTCACATTACACAATCAGTTGGTCGAGGGACTTCACGAAGGACGTGACAAGTGAAGGGCGCAAGACAAAACGTCATTAGCACTTTATTTGTTCCGCACTTCGTGTCATTACCATCTCCAAAGCGCAGGTAAATAACCTTAAACTACAGGGCGCGCAATTTTACGCAAACCTCTATTTGTTACGAAATAAAAAAGCCCACTTGAATTACATGACGGTTTCTACCGCATTAGCTACTCTTTTTTTTTGGCAAATAAGAAAATGTTAAAACGATTTCCGATTCAAAGATCTGATACAAAGGAGTCGTCGAACAAAAGTGACGCTCAAATAAATCTAAGAAATATACAGCTACAGTCCAGCCAGGCGAATGTTGTCGACCAGAGGACGCCTTGGAAAACTTGTAGAGAGCGATTTAGTTTACAATGAAGTTATTAAAGTAAATGATGCGTGTCTATCCGTCAGGCAGCTATCGCACCGTAGTTTCCAAGACGTGGCATAAATTGTCTTTGTCCTGCCTCCGGTACAGACGCATTACTTGTACCTTTTGTCATCGCATCAAAAATTAGAATACTTTTCTTAAAGAATATTATCCTTCTTATAGACCCTCAGTGAATCACCACGGCTGGAAGCCACCTTTGGCCAACTGAATATGGCTGATGTTTAAATTTTTTATAAGCCGGTTTTTGACAAGACCGGAGCTCTTCGTTGAAGCACACTGAGTGTATTAATGAGTGCCGCAGCGCCCGCGGCTAACATTAGTCAAGTTTTCAGCAATAACTGCCGAATACCACACATTAGTGGGTACGTTTCCTATTGCGTGTTATGTGAAAGCGCCGACGTATTGATTTGCAGCGAATGATTCCCTCAACAATGAACAAGCGTCGATATCAATCAGACCACCACCGCCTTGTTAACAACTGTCTACTGCTACTACATTGACTATACTTACGTACTTCCATGTTAATGTACTGTTCTAGATTAGACCTCCATCCAATAGCCGTTAACCAGCGATTAGTCAAGTGAAAATACTTTTGCGATCGAATCAACAGACATCCCAATCCCAGGATTGTTTCTAGATAGAAGAAATTTTAAAATGATGACAAATCAAACAAAAAATCAACTGAAACTGAATTCAGTGTACCACAACATTAAGTTGCACAATTACAAATTCTTTGATTAAAAAAAAACCGCTGACTCGTTTTTGTGCGCTACAATATTGGGTCAACGCGCGCTAGACGCGCCCACACCGAGTTAGTGCGTTGTTATCAACCGCGGTGGTTAGTGCTCGTCACCTCCTCACCAGTCACCAGTCGCCACCAGCGAGTACCTGTAAACGGGCATCAAACTTTTTATTGTCCACCGGCGTCTTTGTGGACAGCCGCTCGTACCAGGTCTGCTCCGTGCGGGCCTTCTTTACCTATAAAATTTGACACACTTGCTTGAGAAAAGCACATTCAAGTATCGAAGGTTGCTGAACTAATTTGATACCAAGTGTAGCCAAACATTGTGCCAAGTACTAAGTTCGAGCTAAACGATGACGCTTAGGCATGTTTGCAGCATTAAGTTGCCTTTGCCATTTCAATGTTGTCAAATTTACCACCCGAAATGTCGCGACTTTGAGAGATGTCTCGCGTGTGGCGGCGGAGGCAAATGGTAGTGTACTCATTTATCAGTTACATTCACTAGTATCTATCTAACCAGTCTGCTAAAAACTATGCGAACAATACTTTCTTGACAGATTCCACTTGACAATGTGCCAAGAACTTGTATCAGATACCTCCTACACCTATTAGCGTTTGGTGTGGTTCAGTGTTCCGTACCTCCTAGAATGTCGTCATAGCATTTCTCTGTTTCTAATCAACGTATACACACGACGTTGCGTTTGTGTTTTTAATACAGACAAACTACATTGGTAATACGTTTACCACCCATGTTATTTACGGAGTTAGGAAAATGACAAGAAAAAGAATGACCAAGAAAACTTAAATGCCAAGTGAGTGAAGCCCCTGAAGTGGCTAAAGGTTAAACGTTCACCATTTCAATAACAAAACAGTTTCCTTAATTCAGTACAGACCTACCGTAATGAAGCATGACAAATGTCAGTGTACACCGAGACGTTTGCCTAATGTTTCCCTCTCAACCCAAGTGTTCAAAATTTGCCTGGATTTGTGACGAAACTAAAGTGAGTGAAAGATAAAAGTAAAACATCTAAGTTTGTAAATATTCATTTAGCAGCAAATTCAAAGAACCTTGATACAAATTTTATGGCGAGCGCAACGCGGGCACAGCAGGAAATCATATAGAATGCCACTTTTCACGGGCAGTGCGCTGTTCATACGCTGTACTGTACCCGCACGCTTTCAGTGCGCTTGAAATGACATCTGTGCGATTTCGTAACATTACAACACTTCAGTGCTCGTGTAGGTATGTCATGTACGTCGCACCCCTATCGAATTAATACTAATTCGATAGGGGTTCCATTACGGGTGGATCTCGTAGGGGGTTTCAACCAGATAACTGTTGTTCCACACCACGGATATCGTTCGACACTATTTTAGAATTGTTACTGAAACTAGGTGAGGTATAACTTTTAATATGGGTGGGCACAACGGCACAATACACAATAGATTCTGTATTTGCTTAAAATTAACTTAGATAAATGTTTTTGTTTCTACTGTCAACAACAGTGTGATTTAATACGAGAATGTTAGCAACACAATGATGCGCTTCATAAAATATAATAAAGCAGCAGATTGCGATCTCTATGGCCGGCTTGCCGAAACTGCATCTTCAATAGCATGCGCCAAGCACAGTGGAAAATAACATTGTCGTAACATAATGCACCTAATTGAACGAGCAATTATTGCGCAAGTTCTAACCAAATTGATCATTAATCTCATTGCTTCCAAGGTCGATTTCAAAGCTGTAAAATTTCCGAATTGCGACCAAAATGTATTGTTAGTGCAGCAATACAGAAACCGCTAACCGCTGCTTAGGTTTCACCGCAGCAAAAACTAGTGTTTGCCACTCCGTCTGATACACAATGTTGAAAAGAGGATCGTCCAAAAAAGATATTACCTAGCAAACTTCAAACTGTAGTAGATACGTGAGATACATCTTTTTGTCGTGTTTTTATTTCGCCACTTAATTTCCCGAGTGTCGAGAGGTAAATTGTTTAGCGATTCGTCAGCGCTGTCGTTACAATTTATAGAAAAAATATTTACAAAGTACAGAGACTTTATTTCTGGCGACTGAGAAGTGCTGCCCGGGCTCGTAGTGTAGTAGTTGCACGGACACGTCACGTATAACACAACTTGAATTCAATGTAATGTGGCATTTTTTACCGAGCCTTGTCTTAAAAAACCAATTGTTCGTTTGTGGCAAGCTAATGACATCACAAAACCCCGAAATGAAGGGCAAACCAGCAAGCAGACCTTTCTACTGCTATCACTATTGTCATCTTCGTGCATTACCAGGCTACGGGAGTGGACGGAAGCGTTCCCGCGCAAAGGATAACTGAAGGAACACAGGCGGGTTTTAGTCTGTAACAGTCTGAGCCTCTCCTCAGTGGTAGGGCTATTGGAGCTACGGTGCGCGTCGCGGGAACAAGTATTCATTTGTATGGCCTACATGTCGTTGTTTCGGGTGTTTTGTGTATGTCTGCTTACATGTTTGTGAACACACCCATATTACAGGAGTCATTCGAGCGATGATTTTTTTTAATAAAAAAAAAGAAACATTATATAAATAAATAGTCCGTGTAGAATGCAGCGCGTTGTCACCACGGCCAGCGCGCACCAGATGATCTGCGCCTAATATGGCACGGCTACGTATGGACATTACCGCTCACCTACTTACGCAAGGGCCAACACATTGCGTGCCTTTTAATTCATTATAACAATATTAGGCTGAATGTATTATTGAAAAAGAATTGTCATTCTACACCACGGATAGAAGAAACATCCGATTTTGGGAGAAATACTTGTGGCTCGTGACAGTAGGCGATGATTTGCTCAACTTTGCAAATAAACACAAAATAGGCAGTCGGCTGGCCTGAATTAATATTACGGTCGTGGTGGCCTTTGAAGCTTGGGAGTGCTTGAGTGTGGAAGCCATGCTTCAAGTTAGGTAAGATCTGGCAAATTCAGTGTCCGGCTGCTGGTAAGGAATAGCAAAGTAACTTCGCGAATTTCTGAAGATTCTTATGCCTATTATCACTAATAGATAAAGTGATCCAAAAGGAAGTTTTATATGTATAATATATTTAACCCGTGCGAAGCTTGGGCGGTTAGCTAGTACATAGATGTATATTTATATAGAGAATAGAAAAAGCCGCTCGATAGTGAATCGAAGCCCAGGTCTGTCACTAATAAGACTAAGTTATATCTGAGGGACACTCGGGCCAAACATTATGGAAAACACGGCAAATTAAGTTACACACGCGCGCTGCGTGACGCAGTGCATTATCACGACGGTTCACCTGCAAGGCGCCGCGACGACATGACTTTAGTTAGCAGTCATAGAAAATACACGCATCTTAATAATATATAAGCAAACAAGACCTTATTTGTCTCGGAAGCCTTCATCAATATTTAATACCTACTTAATGACCATCGCAAACCTCGGGCACACAAGGAAACGGAGTCTATGAATGGAGTTAATTACTGACTTGACGATGCGGAGTGTAGAGGCGCAGGGAGCTCGCGTGCCGGTCGGCCTCCTTTGTCTGCGACTCGAGGCACTCCAGTTAGCAACGTGCGACAGGATCACGTTTATGTAATTAAACCTACTCATCTCAGAGGAACCTGTTCAAGATCGCCGGAGCATAATCATGACGCTCAAGTGAACACTTTATTATTTTTTATAAGTGCGATAAAAGTACTTAAGCACATGCACAGACATCTTGGAACCTAATCATTTGGTTTCTAATGGTTTGTTACTGAGAGATGACTGGTTATTTAATCTAATGTATTCTGAAGGCTTTTTAAATAGGCCCAATATAAATTTATACTTTTAAGGTTTTTTTTTTATGGTAGTTAAAATCATCCAATGACAAATCCCGCCCTTGGGTGGGGCGGGAGATAGTGTCAGACTCTTACTGACTAAAAACCGACCCTGTTCCCAGTAGGCTTCGGCCCTGCTGGGCCCCTACAGTTTGCTGACAACTCCTTAAGGCGCGCGGGAACAGTGCGCGCCGTAGACGAGCTGAGCTCGGCTTGAGCTCGGACCGGTCTGTTATCGGACGGACGGTGAGCGATCTACCCATTGCCCGCCGTCTGCGAGCCCGCGCCTACGGTGGCCGGAAATCGGGATCGGAATCACGGCGGCGGCGGCGGCGTGTGCGCAGTTGCCTGATGCGGTCGACCTCCTCCTTTGCTAGCATTACTGCTTCGCAAAATAAGGCGACCGCCTGCCACTCCTCCTCGCTCCGGAGCATGGCCTGAAGCAAGCCCCGGCGCGAGAGATCGCCGCCGCCGATCGCCCCCACAAAGACACGGCGATGCTCTTCCCAAGCGGGGCACACCTCGACTGTGTGTTCCACCGTGTCCTCCGGGCGCTCCGTACAGTGGCGACGCCCGGGCGTCGTCTCCGCACGAATCTTGTACAGGTACTTCGCGAACTTGCCGTGTTCGGTCAGCACCTGCGCCAAGCGGAAGGTGACGACACCGTGGGGCCTTTCCAGCCACGCCTCAAAGAGGGGCCTTACCGCCTCGATCGTGGCGTGCCAAGCACGGGACTCTGTCCGCCATTCCGCGATTTGTCGTGGCAGCGGAGTTTCGTTCCGGCGTTGCATCTCCACGCGTAAGTCGTGCATGTGTGCAAAGACTGTTGCCTCCAAATCCCATGGTGGCAGGCCTGCAAGGAGGCTCGCCGCTTCGCAGGACACCGTACGGTATCCCCAGATCATCCGAATGGCCATGACCCTCTGACAGGCGTCCAGCCGGGCCGCCACTCGCTTTCGCAGCGACGGCGCCCACACCGGCGCCCCGTAAAGGGCCATGGACCGAACGATGCCTGCGTAGAGCCTCCGGCAGGCGGCGTCTAGATCCCCTAGGTTCAGCAGGAGCCGCTTGAGAGCAGCCCCAGTCCGATTCAATATAGTTTTAAGGTGGGAAATCATCTAATGACTTCTCCCAGTCTAGGGTGGAGAGAGAAGGTATGTCAGACTTTTACTGACTAAAACTCTTCTTTATCCTTTGCGGCTTCGTCCCTGCTGTCCAAGCCTACTGTTTCGGCCCTGCTGGGTCCTTAAGCTCCACATGGAACACAACACCGCCGTTGACGACTCGTGCTCGGTCCGGAAGGCGAACTACACATTGCTCGTCGTCCGCAAACCCAAAACTATGATGGCAGGAAATTGGGGTCGGGATCCCGACGGTTGGGGCGTGAGGACGTCCGTTCCTTTAGCGTTCGGCCGCCACATTCGAAAACATACACCTTAGTAGAAGGCGGCGGTCGCCGCCCATTCCTGCTCGCTCCGGGTCAGTTTAAGGTTATCATAAGTTTTATGGTAGGTAAAATCATCTAATGACAAATCCCACCCTTGGGTGGGGCGGGAGATAGTGTCAGACTCTTACTGACTAAAAACCTACCCTGTTCCTTCATTGCCTTTGTCCCAGGGCCCCGGGGTTCACTTTCGCCTAACCCTAATAAATTACCCCTAATTAACCCTAAATTGGAAATAATGGAGAGCTATAAAAGGAGAAAGGGCAGGCTTGTGACCAGAAATGCTACACATAGTTTTTAAACTGCATTAAATTATGAAGCTCTTCTAAAATGTAAATAGAACTGAAAATGCTGCCGTATAGTTACATTGTTCATATAAAGAAAAAAAAAATTCTCTCAGGTAATAAACTATTTAAAAATAAGTGTGTATCACAACTTGCAATCATTCCAGAAACTTTTCATGTTTCATTATATTCCAGTGAATTTCTTTGGATATGTATATCACAGTTTATTCTAAGAACATGCATGTTTCCCCTGACTAGCCAACTCATGGCTCTTAATAAATTCAGTAATTTCCCTTAAAACAAATTATAGCTGTTCACAAGAAGTATTATTTATTTATTTCTTTATTGCACACCTTAACAAAAACAAAAGTAAGATATGTTGTGAAGCAAACTACAAATCTGATTAGCTAGCTGATTAGTTTACTATCAACATACATTATGTTGTTGGCGTGATTCACTATGCACGGAAGATGATTCAGAGCTGAACCTACCAAAGCCACTTCAAGTGTGTGAGGGTGCCTGCCTTGCCACAGGGCGGGAAATACCCTGTGAATATTTGTATCAGTGTGCTAAGTGGATGCAAGCACACTGCTGTTCTAGTTAACCTACTGAATATATTATTAACTGAAGCAACCATTTCAAACTAGACTTGGTCAGAAACAGAGGAGGCAATGTCACTATTAGTGTAAGAGAGAGCATTGGTAATACTTGACACAATCATAGATAACAACATTGTAGTGAATAAAATTTCTTTTAGGCCAATTTTTTTTTTTGTATGGATTGTTTATGATATTATAATTAAACAATTTAATAATTTACTTAATATATTATATTAAGTAAATTATTAAATTGTTTAATTACACACAATAATGGAACATATTATTTTCCATTATCAACAGAATTTCTGTTAGTGTGTCTGTGATGCAGCTTTCACCAATGGGTTTCAGACTGCATGTGGTCATCTATTAGCTCATTAGCATCTACCAAGGTTTACTATTTTATTCAAGTGTAATTTTGAAGGTAGAAGATAATTAACATAAGACTGAGAGTGGTGTACACTGCACCACGAGGTGGTCAACTGGCTATTGTCATCACTACATTGTTTTAAGTAGCTGGTAACTAATTCATTAATGAGCTGCATTGTGCAAGGGAATGTAACTGTCAAGATTTAGTAGGTACTTCATGTTTGCATAGGCGTGAATTTTGCAAGGAATGCGATCCCACGCACCTGATTCACGCCCGTCCCCTTTCTTCAACTACAAACAAATCATCGCGATCCTCAATCATTCACGAGCACACTAGCTCACGTCGATCTCGTCGCTTGCAAGTTTGTATTTTGTTAAACAGAATACTTCCCGCAGGATCTGTTGCCGAATGCAGGCGACGCAGCTCGACTGCGCAGCCTGGCGCCTGACATAAACAATCCATTACTGCTCACCTCCTCGAAGCCCTCGTTCTTCTCGCGGTCCGACAGCGGCCGACATCGCACTACCACCTTCACGCACTCGTTGAGGGCTGTCCGCGGCCGAGCCGACTTCTCCATCTTAAAACAACCCCTTTCTTCGCGTAATTCTTCGTCCAAGCTCAAAGTCACCGATATCGATCCATTCGAGGAGCCCTTATCGGCATCACCTGTTTGAGTAGATTCCGTACAAAACTAAAACTGTACAGCCAATGAACAAACGCACAATATTAAAACCAGAACAACACGATTAAATATTTAGAAACGTAACAAAATAAATAAAAATCGTAAATTTATTATTACAAGACGTCTAACAGCCGGCCGCCACAAGCGGACATTACTTTTCAACTGATTCCATTTGATTTGACTTTATTTTCCCGCTGCGCATGTCAGAGAAAACGAGTTTCTACGATCGCCCCATAAGTTGAACTTTATGAATAAAAAAGACAATTTTATTTTATACTTTAAGTCTTGGGAATAATGCTTGAAATCGTATAAGCACTTAAATCAAATTGTTCAATTTTGAAGTGAACCTGACACAAGTCTTGACAAATTCGCACAGCAGCATGAAAAAAGTTTTGACAGGCTGACCAGCCATTGCAAGTGAAAAAAATCTTTTTAACTTATGATTATTTGAGTGTAGCAAACATGTAGCAATGTACACATAGATTTATGTGTGTATTTTATAAGTTTTTTTATTTAATTTTTCGGAATAAAAATAAATTATTTACATTTTTATTTAATATATACACCAAAATTAAAACAAGATATCTTTAAATTAAAAATAATAATATGTACAAACGGGTAGAAAAAGAACTTGCCAGCTGTTTTAGAACCTATCGGCTTGGCACGTGACGATGGAAAGAGGCCAGACGGGATGACTATAATGCCTTGGAAGTTGGGTAGGCCTTTGGTGTGGGATGCAACTTGTGTCGACACCCTTGCGCCATCCCATCTTCTGAGTACGGCAGGCTGTGCTGGGGCGGCTGTTGCAGGTGCAGAAAACCTCAAACGGCGTAAATACAATAACCTTATCGGTAGTTACATGTTTGAGCCGTTTGGGGTTGAAACACTAGGGCCATGGGGTCCGAGCGCTCATCGAGTTGTTCGTGACATCAGCAAACAGCTGGTCGACTCTTCGCGTGACCAGAGGGCTGGGCTTTTCTTCGGTCAACGAATCAGCATTGCCATCCAACGAGGCAATGCTGCCAGCGTTCTGGGCACTTTTCCCATTGATATCGATGTAGATGAATTTTTTGATGCCCAATAAGTTCTTTTTCTACCCGTTTGTACATATTATTATTTTTAAAATAAATTGAATTTTTCTAATGAATTTTTCTCCGCTTTCAGTCTTAAAACTTCATAGGCGAAAGGTGACTTGGATGAGGCGAGAGGCGAGGAAGCATGCATAATGGCCTGGCTACACGACACTCTCCGTCTTACCTAAAACGTCTATTACACCACTCCTTACTCCGCACAAGTTACACAGACTGTCTAGTTCCGAGTAAGATAGTCTGACCCTTATTACACCACGCGACGTCGACAAATCTAGTCTGAATATCGAGTGGTGTAATAGATCCTTTACCTGCGAGCATACCTGGGCCTGGATAAACCAGTTTGCGCAGGTAAGCGCGTGAGTGTAGAACAAAGACCTTAGTATAATAAGGACCTGAAATACCTACAAAACAAGCGTGCATACCTACTAATAGCCGGGCACAAAAGATGGCGGCCATTGCTAGGCAAGCACTTAGATAATCAAAACCAAAATGTATCGATATCGATACCAGACTTTTTATATTTATAACATGGGAATTGGTTTTGGAATTGGACATTGTTTACAGATATTTAATAATATTAAATTTAAGTAAACGACAATAGTAAAGTATTTGATGAACCATAAGGAAAAATAAAATCGGTAGGAAAATTTAAAAAATATGCAATTAATTAATTGTTTTAACTTACTACAAGGTAGATTGATGGTACTGCATTATCACGCAGCCTAATTACATCATGGGTTTTATTGAACGATGATTCTGTAAAGTATAAAAATTCCAGGTTTGATATTTTCCATCCCAATGACTTCAAGCCACTTCTGGCGCAGCACTTCACTTTTAGGTAACCTGTGCAAATAAAAAACATGCAAAATTATTTCAGTTGAATGTAGGTAGGTAGGAGTAAAACAAATCACAGACTGAACTAAATAACCACCACCACCACTGCATGACGAATGACACTGTATTGTTTTGGTACGAGTAAGTACTAGGTCTCGCTATTTTAATTTCCTTTAGAGTTTCATTTTCAGAATCGTCTCTTCAACATATTTTACTGGACCCTAAACACAAACTAAATATTACTATGAAATACAACACAAATTTAATTTCTACGCTTAAATCGTCCTTAAACTAATTGCGATAACGAAAACGTCAAACGGCGACGATATTTAATGCCCTTTTCTGCAACTACTTTACTCAAATAGTTTTGTCTTCAAACCAGTCGCGACGAGGACCGTTTTTAACCGTTTCTGTCATCGCAAGACCGGTTACGTTTTGTCGGTCAAAATTTCGACAACGAACTACCTACTACTATTGTGCATTCGTTGACTTACCGAAGATTTAGAATGCGCAAACTTGGCTTGCACTTTACTTGAACGTGAAACTATGTATTTACTACACATAAAAAAACGAAGTTATGTAAAAAACCTCTCACGGATACGGGACTCTATTTTCTAGAAACGGAATGCGTATTTAGTTTCAAAGCAGTATATTATGTGACTTTTGGGCCCCATTCATGACTTCAGTGTTAGCGACGAGCGGCGCGGTGAGCGAGCCCATATCGGTAGGCGATTGGCTGACGCCGCCCCTAGCGGCCATAGCGTCGCTTGCTCGACTATAATAATCGCCTACCGATATAGCTACGATTACCGCGCCGCACGCCGATAGGACCGAAGTCGTGAATGCACTGTTACTTATAGTATGCACTAATAAGAGGAGGCTTGAGTCCCAGCGTCCCAGCAGTGGAACCTACCCCGCGTTCCGAATTGCACCAAAAGCGATTTTAGCGCGAATCCGACCAAATTTAATAGTAAAAAAATATATACGGGCTATTAAGTAATCATTTCGACGTTGCGCGTTGGTCGAATTCGCGCTACAATCACTTTTGGCGCAATTCGGAACGAGGGGCTAATTCCATTTCTTTATCGGTGCGTTGCTTGGTTTGGTTAATTTGTATTAATTACTTATTACGTTTTTCTTTTTTAAATACGATTTAATTACTTTAGTAATAGATAAATGTCAAGCAATAAACATATTAATGTTTTTAAATACATATACCAGATACATATTTGGTCTAATATAATTTTATTCCAGTAACCTGAAATGGGTTTTAAATGTTTCCGGGTTATATTTGGGTACGACTTTTTCAACATATCCTATGATACGGGGAATGGGTTGAATACGAGCCCTCCTGTGCCGCATTAAAATATGGGCAATTTCTTCTACATCCTCATCAGAGGACGACGATGAATCACTTTGCTCACTTTCATCATCGCTGAAAAGCATTTCTAGTAAAAATGGGGTTCCATTGCTCCTGAAGTTCAGTTAATAATAATAATAATCTTTATTGGTTCAAACATTTGTACAAGATATTGTTATACACAAGATTGGGTACATCAGTTGACTTATATACTAAATAAACAATATGTCTCTGGCCCCCACACTAGGATAACCTGTGTCGTGGAGGTCCAGTCCCTTCCGTACATTTCAAAAATTTGTAAATAAATTCAGTTTTTGTGTATATTTTGACAATAACAAGAATAAAAATAAACAAAAAGAAAAAGTTAGCTTTCAAAAATGCGTTAATGTGTGTAATGAAAACTTCACTTTGTTTTTTATCAAATTATGACATGAGTTAAACTGACTAAATTGCCAAATCACAGAATGATTGTCTACACAAACAATTATTATCCTATAGGTGAATCTTTGAAAGCAAACTCGAGTATGAGCGAGTGAACTGTCAACAACGCGAAGTGACATTCACTGTTTGCGCGCCCACAGGTCGTTCCAAATTGAAATATCGCTATCAACGCTGTGAGCACGAAAACTAAATCGGAACGACTGTTAGCGCTCTGAGCGCTCATAGCGATGTAAACGTAATTCGGAACGCGGGGTATGACATTGATAATTTGACATATGTCAAAGTCAATTTTTTTTTCTTGTTTTGTTGTGTTTAGTTGTTCTGGTGGTAGCAATACTGTTGTTTTGGGTATTCGCCTACAAAACATGCTTTGAATCTTAATGATTTCATTACGCAATTGAAAACTGCTGTGATATGTATTTTTTTTGAACAGGTCAAGCATTTCTTAGTCAGAATGTCTTCGATTTCGACAGTAATACTCCTAAAAAGAGCCAGCAAAGTTTACCATGAGGGAGTAAGTTATACATTACTTTCTAACATAAATAGGAAATAACATCATTCTTCAACTTTATTCCAGTAGGCATCTATTTCTTTTCTCCATAAATTAGGTACAGAAGACTGAGTTTTTACCCTTCCAGGAGACCATAGCGGGTGTGGTGGTGGTGGAGAGCAGCAGTGACGTGCGACACGAGGGTCTGTCGCTCAGCATGGAGGGCTCCGTCAACCTGCAGCTCAGTACCAAAAATGTTGGCATCTTTGAGGCCTTCTCTAATAGCATTAAGGTAACTACATACCATTCTCCTTGAAACCCAAGTGGACGCTGCCGTTTGTGCGTGATTTCGCGCTAATTCAGTTAAAAACCAAGTGAACGCCGGCGTCCGCGTAGATTATAAAAATATTACGCGTTCTATTTGTAGGATCCAAGAATGTAAATAAGAACTTCTTCATAAAGTATTTTTGATATATCGAAAATAAGGTCTAATGTGATGAAATAAGGTCTAATATGGCTTAGAAAGGACTCTGGTTCTCCATGGGTTAATATAATATTCGATTTATTTTGATCATTGTATCATAAATCAATCTTAAGCAATGTTGAAAGTAATTGTAATATTTTTTCATAATGTAAAATTTAATGTTTTTGCTATTTTTTACAACTTTTACACAACACCCTCTAGTCTTAAATTGTGAGGTGAGATAGTTGTCAAACGCGAGCCTATAAAAAAAAATTATATAAGCAGAGCATGTGCTATGACTCTATGAGTACCAAAGAACTGATAAACATACCTAAATATTTCTAAATACAGAACAAATGATTGTGTTCATCACACAAATGTTTGTCCTGAGTGTGAATCAAACCCACAACCTCCGGCCCAGCAGTCAGGGCCACTGACCACTTAACTAACAGGGCCTCAAGTCTGCTATTACAATAGTGTCAGAATTGTCTATCATTGATTTCATCATGGTTGATTTTGACAAGTTTGGTATTATGATTTCCAACATTCAATCACTGACACACCATTGAAAGAAATGGTAATCTCTTAGATAATGACAAATAAATTTCTGACTTATGGGGTAATCTGCTAAAATTTTGTCAGTTCCTTTGATTAGTGACTTACCATTAGATTGGTCTGAATACGACAATTTACCAAAATGACAATGGTATTGTGTTCGAATGTCGAATTTACAAAAATAGCAGACCCCAGGCCTATAGTTGATTAATCTTTAATAGTGTGACAATCTGATCACCTTCATGGGTCAAACTTGGCCAGAGATTATCTCTGATATTAATAACAACCCAAGAGGTTTGGAAGAAACAAGAGAAGGCCTTTGCTCAGCAGAGGGATACAACTTAGGGTAGGAAAAAATATAAAGTAATAGATTTTTTTCAGCCAATGAATCTATTAAATACATGCATCGAGTTAGCTCCTCCTGGCAAAATCCCAGTTGGTGTAACAGAGATACCATTTGAGCTGCCACTGCGAGCCCGGCAGGCAGTGTCTCCGGGGTACCCCGGCTTACTGGAGACCTACCATGGAGTGTTCGTCAACATCATGTACACGCTCAAGTGCAGCATGAAGAGATCATTCCTGAACAAACCAGTCAATGCTAGCTGTCAGTTTTTTGTGCAATACAGGCCGGTAAGGAAACATAATCCAGTCTCTTTAGCAATCTTAATTAATAAACTTTAGTTCATTACTGTGATAAGGTATGATTTTCAGAAATGTCAGGCTAAAAGACTTTAATATTACTTAATACATTACAGTATTAATACTTAGCAGCAAGGGTGTTGCCAGTCGATGATCAAGGGGAACTATTGGAAGCATAGAGAATAATAGTAAAGGTATATTTTCCTCCACAATATAATTCTTAATTCTACGGCAACATAAAGGATGGGCGACTGGTGCCTAAACTAGGCTCAAGGCCTGTATTTCTGGTCACCATGGGAAAAGTATGAATTGTAGTTGCAGTCGTGAGCTTTTGAAGACAAAGCAAGTGAAAACTTCAACATTTTAGTGCTAAAGTGGTTTTGTTTTATGTATTTATTTATTTAAGCATTATGAAAGACTTCCAGCTAAAAAAAAAAACAGATAAGGAGCAGTAAAACAGACTGACAGCCAATAACAAGTCCTCACTTATTATATATAATTCTTTCCAATACCTTTGCTATGATACAGAGTTTAGATATCGGCCTGTAGTTGACTATGTCTGTTTTTACCATCGATATATATGTACTACGCACGTTTTTACACTTCTTTTATGAACAGGCGTTATAAATGCTGATTTCCATACTTGTGGAACAACACCAGTATTTAAGGACTTTTAAATAAAATTAAAATGGGTTGCGCTATCGAAGGTGCACACCGCGCAAGAGGTTTCGATGATATATTGCCTTGGATGTGTCCAATGTTCGTAGTAAGTTAATTACTTCTTCAGTGTTAACTTTAATACTGGAGATATCAGATGATAGGTTCGATGATTCAGTAAAAAGAAGAGGAGAAGAGTTTGGATGACTAAAGCGTAATTTAGACGGTACGAGTTTCTCGAACGTTTTGTTCGAGAAAATCGTACGCAATAATCGTAAGCAATAATCGCCATGACATTATCGTATCAAAGTGTTTAGACACAGGTAAGAAATAAATTCGAGTCGAGAAACTCGAACCGTCTAGGTATGAATGTTTAGACGGAGATGCTTTTTTGTTCTTACGATTATCGTACGTTCGAGACGAGAAACTCGCACCACCTGGGTATGTGTTTAGACGATGACATTTTTTCTATGCTCTTACGATTCTCGTATGTTCGAGGCGAGAAACTCGTACCGTCTAAATTGCGCTTAACACTAGGATTTAGAAAAGTAGAGTGGAAGTATCCAGAAAAAGCTTGACAAATAGATTCCCCAGTTCGGAAAGTATCACTATTATAGTTCAAGGTGCGGTTGAACTGTATCTAACGTTTCTTTCCAAAAGTCTTTAATATTCGGGTTACTTTTTATAGATTCAAAAGCTTCGGTAACATTGAGATTCCAAATCTTTCACTCGTTCACGAAGAAGCTGAAATTGATATTCATCAGATTTGATGGTAAAATCATCCAATGACATCTCCCGCCCTTGGGCGGAGCAGGATATAGTGTCAGACTCTTACTGACTAAAAACCTACCCCATTTCTTCATTGCCTTGGTTCCAGGGCCCTGGTATGTATTTTCGCCATCCCAGAGCCCCAGAGTAGGCTTCGATCCAGATGGCCCCTACAGTTTGCTGACAACTCCTAGAGCGCGCGCCGTAAACGACTTGTGGTTGGAAATCGGGATCGGAATTACGGCGGCGGCTGCGGCTGGGCGCCGTTGCTTGATGCGATTGGCTTCCTCCCTTGCTAGCATTACTGCTTCGCAGAAGGAGGCGACCGCCTGCTACCCCTCCTCGCTCCGGACCATGGCCCGTACCAAGGCCCGGCGCGAGTGATCAACGCCGCCGATCGCCCCCACAAGGACACGGCGATGCTCTTCCCAAGCGGGGCATACTCTACCGTGTGCTCCACGTGTCCTCCGGGCGGTCCACACAATGGCGACACCCGGGCGTCACCACCGCACGAATCTTGTACAGATACTTCCCGAGCTTGCCATGTTCGGTTAGTACCTGCGTCATGCGGAAGGTAAGGACGCCGTGAGATCTTTCCACCCACGCCTCAAAGAGGGGACTTGCCGCCGTAGTGCTATAGTTGGTGGAATACCCACTAAAATGTCTAAGGGGACTGAATTCGCCACCAAAATTCTTATTATAATAGTCCTAAATGACTGAAAGTGCTAAGTACGCAACACCAAACGAAGCGCATGGTGCCATATTGCCTGGTATTCAAAAGATTAAAGCCATCAATACCAAAGTGGCCCCCTTGAAGGCGTGTTTTACTTGTTCAAATGTTCCTTTTAATTAATCGATTTTTGATAAATGACAAGTTTATAAGTGGTTAACAAAAAATGCTACGAATGTGACAGATTTGATAGAAAAAAAATAAAGATATTTTTTTTTCTCTGTTCTGTAGGGGGAGCCGTAGCCCACCCTGCCCCCCCCCCCCCTGGCGACGCCCTTGCTTAGTAGTAGTATAATATTACTGTAACATAAAACTTACCTTGCCTTGGTGATCTTGCACCCTTTTGACTTTCATATTTTTCTTTTATATAAGTATGATCTTTATTAGCAGTTGAATTGGTTCTGGTATTGACAGAAAGAGCCAGCCCCAATGAAGCCGGTGCGGTGCGAGATCAACCCCGCGACAATCCGCGCTTCGGCTCCTGGCGGGTCACGGGCAGCCATGCCACAGTTCCAGATCTACGCCGAGATCGACTCCACCGTGTGCCCGCTCGACAAGCCGCTCACGGGGAAGGTACTACAACCATTACCTTGCGACCTCCGAGCCCATTAAAATTAAAATCTAATGAATTAAAGCACAGGGAAGTTGTATCTTGACTGATATATTGCAGTTTGTTGAGCAACTACTTATGGAGACATACCACCAATCAAATAGGATTTCTTTTGTTTTAATACAGGAATACAGAACCTCTAAATCAAATAGAGATCTTTACAGATACGGGTTTATGATAAATATTGTAAAGTAGCCGCCTATCCTAGCTTTGTTTTCTATTAACAAACAACATACAAAATATGTATAACAGTTTTCTTTAGTTTTTTCAATTAATTCTTTCTTTTTTTGGAATTACTTATCCACGAAGGTGCAGCCTTTCTGATTTTATACGCATAATTTGTAGCCGAATGTTTGGGTAATTGATGTTTATCGATGATAATGACTAATAGATGAGTGATCCACATCCCCAGATCCGCGTGGACGAGTGCTCGGTGCCGATCCGGTCGATAGAACTGCAGCTGGTGCGCGTCGAGACCTGCGGCTGCGCTGAGGGGTACTCTAAAGATGGTCTGTGCAGTTATTTTACTGATAACTTATAAAGACAAGCGAAAGGTCAAATTAAGTGCACTGATTTGGTTCCTATAAAAGTTACGTTATTTAGTTTTCTAAATAGTCCGAAAGATGGGCCAATGATATTGTAGAGGTAGCAGCAAAACAAAAAATGGATAGATATTGCCACAAACAACAATAAATATCGAAGAATGAAGGAAGCTTATACCCTGAGGGAACACACGTAGTGAGGAACAAACCAAATAAGCATGTCATGTGTTGCAAAATAAAGCTATGATAATAATAATAAAAGTTCTTGACCTTTTGTTGTTTAAAAAAGGTGCTTATTGTTAAGAACGTAAGTAATTAAATGCCGGATTACTTGAAGAGAACTTTAATAACTACAAACAATAACAAATTGTTGCGATCAACTTGGTCCAAAACACAACGCTTCACGAATACTGACAAATGCTTGCACTGACTGGACAGGTCCACTCAAATCTGTATGGTTCTTTCTTCAAAAGACCATCTCAGACAAATCTGCATAGTACTCATGTGATTTGACCATTAAAAATTTATTGTATGGGCTTTAAAAGAGACTGTGACCCCTGAGTTTGTTTCGGTGTTTCTTCTCAGGGTAGTCAGCTAGGAAACACCGGCCTCATCTAGTTTAAACTAACGAAAAAAAATATTGACGTGTAAAAGTGTTTTTTAAAACCTATTTGCAAAATAAATATTATTTTTCCGTTTCCGTATCGCTTGGGTCGTTAAATAGAGTCACTTCACTTAGGTACTCGTAGATCGCTCTTGAATCGCAGACGAATTCAAACTGATTCGCTTCTAGTCGGGAGAAGCACAGATTCTATATATCTGGATTATGAAAAAGCATTTGATCTTGTCCCTTTGTGCCGTCTAATCCATAAAGTGGAACACTTAGGCATTCGCGGTAGTCTATTAGCCTGGATAAAAGATTTTCTTACTAAAAGAACATTCCGTGTGCGTATTGCTGACGTTCTTTCTGCAGCCCGTGCCGTGCCGAAATCCTCAGGTTATATGGCAAGATATACAAAATTACCTAAACGGAATATACGAATGGACTCCAGACTGGTTACTTACTCATAGTATCTTAAAATTAGGAAAAAGCAATTCTCGAAAAAGTTATCATCTGGGACTTTTGTCTGTCGAATAGAGGATTTAGGTGTCATTATGTATTATTATGTCTAGCGACCTAAAATAGGTAACACACATCTAATGTCGTCAAGAGCGCAAATTCGAAACATGTTATTCGCAAGACATTCATATGCTTGACATCTAAAACGTTTCTTAAACGGCACAAATTACAAATATACAACATTATTTTTAGTATATGCGAAACCTGAATACAGTTTGTTTACAATCAGTAACTGAATCGATTCCAGTAATTCCAATGACTCTAAGAAGTACAACAGAGGTCACAGCAAGTCATAGCGGACATGCGGTGCCAGCGCACAGCTGGGTGCGGGAGCAAAACAACCCCTTAGTTGCTCGGATGGCTCAGTGACCACGTATTTGTGCAAACAACCATGAAACATAACAAGTTTATAACTTTGTGAGTTTTCGTGATACAGTTATGAAATGTTTACATAGATTTTTTACATAAAAAAACTAGACACGTGTTTCGGGTTTCACATATACTATAACTAATGTTGTATAAGACCTCTCTTGGAATATGCTAATGTCATTTGGGACCCATTTATAAAAGCAACAGAGGTTCATTAAATTCTAACCATGCCAATGGTTAAACAAGAAATAGATACTCATGGAGCAAACTGTAAACTAAGACTGTCGAAGCACCCAAAGCTAGCAGGTAGCAGGGCAACTCACTATACCCGAGACCATACGTCGCCTTAAAAAGCGGCGTGATATTTTCGACGATTAGAGGGTCTGAGATAATAGTAGGTAAAGGGCTGGCTATAATGGGGGCAGCACCCTAAACGACAAAAAGCACCCACCACATCTGCTTATAGTCTGGAATGACAAACAGCAAAATCAGAAACAAAAAAATTTGGGACCCATATTTTAAGAAAGACATCACTCTACGCGACAGCATTAAGAGAAGGGCAAAAATAGCCCATACCTTTCACAATCTATCATACGAAGAGCGCCTTGAAGAACTTGATCTTATGACACTGGAACAACGTAGACAAAGGGCTAGGCTTATTGAGACTTATAAAACATTCACACAACACTACGATGTGCCCAGCCTTCATGACCTTTACACACTAAATGCCAACAAACATTGTGAGCGTAGTTCAAGCGTAAAAGTGTGGAATGTCTTAATTTCAGTTTAGCAGATATTTAGTGTATGACGTCCTGTAAATGTGTATGGTAAGTTCAGATTTGTGCATCCAGCCATTCAGCAGATATTCAACAAAAACTGTTTCCGCCAGGACTACGTATTCTCAGCGTAACTTTTTTTTTTCTATTGACATACAAGAAAACAAATACATACAATAATTAGTGTGTAACGAGATGTAAATGTGTATGTATAAATGAAATTTGTGTGTCTTATAATTACGAAGATATCCAAGTTTCCGCTGCGGTGACGTTTGCCAATTTGATGAAAATCATATAAAACGGTTTAGTAGAAAGTTATAATTTTTTATGTACGTTACTTTGGATTTGTGTGTAATGTGTGTAAAAGCAGAATTTGAAAAAAACATACCGTTCAGAAGATATAAAAGTAAACGTAAAATAAGGTTATTAGGTCAAAGCTCTTAAAATAGGAACTCTAGAGTCTAACTTTTTACATGTATCTATAACTTGTAAGGCTCTACAATGTCCTGCAAAGTTTCATGTATGTGCGCTAAGTAATTAATGAGCAATCGCATAATTACTACGACTGGACCACTATATTTTATGACATCCGATTATAGGACTTTTTAATGGAAAAAGCAAAATAAAATATATCCCAATCATTAGTGTATTAATGCAACTAATCCTATTTGAAATTTCAGCTCATTACACTAAATAATTAAAGAGATATAATAAAAAGACCAGAACAACTGCAAAACATGGATAAACCGACCAAGTTTGAATGGGTACGAAAAAGCGGCCGTGTAGTACTTAGACCTAACGTTCTAAAATTTCCAGTATAATATTGTTATTGTGTTGAATGATTTCGTACAGGTGCGTACACAATTGTTTTGCAGGAAATAAAATAACTTTCTATTAATAAAAGTATTTATTAGGTAATGATTTAACTAAAACAAATAAACGACATTAATAAAAAATAATAACATAGGAACTAACAGTAAGTATCTAAGTACGTGATTTATGATCTTACCTTGTTTATCTTCCAATCATTCTCACTACTGGCTCAATAAGTATCAATAAGTATGGCTCACAGTCACTTACACTAGCTACGTCAATATCCGAATCCAATAAGTGCCTACATAATATTACGTTGATAACAAAATAAACAGTGCATACGCACGTTGTCCTTGGCTGCTCATTTGTGACTTCTACTAAACTAAACGGAACAGGAAGCGCGCGCTCAGAAGATACTTGCCTACTATTCAAACATGAAGTCGAAGCGAATGCCGCATGCCGGTTTGCGCAGGATTCCCGCCATTCTGTCTGTCAAATTCCAAGCGAATGCTAGAATTGTTGAGTGTTCTATTTGTAGGGTACCTACTTATCCAAGAACGTAAATAAGAAGTAGTAATGTCTACAATGAAGTCTAGAAAATGTTAAGCATAAAAAACTGGGCAAGTGCGTGTCGGACTCGCACACTGAGGGTTCCGCACAAAACAAACTTACGTAAATGTGTGAGCCCGACTCGCACTTGCCCAGTTTTTGTCTATTTTTACCCGACTGCGCCAGAAGGAGGGTTATGTTTTTCGAGAGTATGTATGTATGTATGTATGTATGTATAATTGTTTGGCACGCTCTGCAGCCTGAACGGCTCGATGGATTTTAGCTTGAGAGGTGTCGTTAGATTCGTATTTACTGTGAGAGTGACACTGGGTATATCAAAATAAAAAAAAAACAAAATAGAGAATTTTTGGCGCCAAATTCAAATATTTGGCACGCTCTGTGGCCTCAACGGCTCGATGGATTTTAGTTTGCGAGGTGTCGTTAGATTTGTAATTACTGTGAAAGATATCGTAAAAAAATTAAACTAAAAAAGTAAAAAATAAAAAATGGTAATTTAAAAAACTAAAAAACCCGACTGCTTTTCTGAGTATTCATGAAAAAGCCCTAAAACAAGAAAGTCGTTGTAGCAGTCGGGACCCATTCTAGAAAGTCAGCCGTCTAGTCAGTAGATTTATAATGTAATGGGTCCCGACTGCTACAACGACTTTCTTGTTTTAGGGCTTTTTCATGAATACTCAGAAAAGCAGTCGGGTTTTTTAGTTTTTTAAATTACCATTTTTTTTGTATTTGAGTTGATTGAATGAAAGGTAAATTGCTGTTTACGATTTATGATGTATTAAAAAAAAACTAATTACTAGATCTCGTTCAACTCAATTTTCGGTGGAAGTTTGCATGGTTATGTATATCATATATTTTTTTTAGTTTTATCTTTCTCTTATTTTAGAAGTTACATTTACATGTACATTTTACCACTTTGGAAGTCTCTCGAGCAAATTATTCAGTTTAGAAAAAAAAAATATTAGAATTCATCTACTTACCAAGTTTGAACAATATAGTTCTTATAGTTTTGGAAAAAGTGGCTGTGAAATTCGGACGGACAGACAGAAAGACATGACGAATCCATAAGGGTTCCGTTTTTTGCCATTTGGTTACGGAACCCTTAAAACGCTTCATACTCGAGTAAATGATTCCATAATGTAGTGTTTTTCATTGTGTTATAATTTTTACTGTTGAACAAAAATAAAGTATACATAATTTTATTTTCAACGTATTATATATACCAGATCCGCATCATCCACATAGAAAAAAAAAACAAAAAGTAAACGTAATTGGGAACATTAATTGTGCAGGTACGTGCGGTCACAAAAAAATATTTTTTGTAACGTTTAAAAATGGAATACTTTCTTTTTTTAAATACTGTTTATTTTCCTTCTAAACCTCAATACACTTTATTTCTAGTAAAAAAAAGTTGGTAACTCTACCTTCAAGGACCATTAGCGCCTTAATTGAAATTAAAACCGCCGCGCTGGTTTTGTTTTTAACGTACTTTTAGGCGGTGTTTACGGAGACGCGGCGCGTTGGGTGTTTCATCGTACATTGCAGCAGCGGGCCGCGTTATCGCTCGCGCAAACACAAACATATGGCAATGTACGACGGACCGCCCGACGCGCCGCGTCTCCGTAATCGAGCACTTAGATAAACACAATGTGCTATACAAATACTTTATTGCCTTTTCTAGCATTTTTACAAACCACATTTTGTATTATTTACGATTTTTTAAACTAGCGGCGTTAGTAAATATGTACCTACTATATCAAATTTTTGTAAATATTACGTCTGCCAAATAATTTTCACATACCCTTTGACCCCAGTAGGCTTCGGCCCTAGTTGGGCCCCTACAGCTTGCTGACAACTCCTTGAGGCGCGCGGGAACAGTGCGCGCCGTAAACGACTTGAGCTCGGACCGGTATGTTACTGGACGGACGGACAGCGAGCTACCCATTGCCCGCCGTCAGCGAGCCCGCGCCTACGGTGGCCGGAAATCGGGATCGGAATCCCGGCGGCGGCGGCGGCGTGTACGCCGTTGCCTGATGCGGTCAGCCTCCTCCTTTGCTAGCATTACTGCTTCGCAGAAGGAGGCGACCGCCTGCCACTCCTCCTCGCTCCGGAGCATGGCTTGAACCAAACCCCGGCGCGAGAGATCGTTGCCGCCGATCGCCCCCACAAGGACAGGCGATGCTCTTCCCAAGCGGGGCACATTTGTTAATAGGTACAGATGCATTTAATAAATTGTAATAATTTCGTAAGTCAACGTCGTCAGTAAACAATACACGTAATCACTACTACAAATTTGTAGGTACTATTTTTTACCACAAATTCGTCAAGAATTGTGTACGCATCTGTACGAAGCTATTACACTATATTACACTGGAAATTTTAGAACGTTAGGTCTAAGTACTACACGGCCGCTTTTTCGTACCCATTCAAACTTGGTCGGTTTATCCATGTTTTGTAGTTGTTCTGGTCTTTTTATTATATCTCTTTAATTATTTAGTGTAATGAGCTGAAATTTCAAATAGGATTAGTTGCATTAATACACTAATGATTGGGATATATTTTATTTTGCTTTTTCCATTAAAAAGTCCTATAATCGGATGTCATAAAATATAGTGGTCCAGTCGTAGTAATTATGCGATTGCTCATTAATTACTTAGCGCACATACATGAAACTTTGCAGGACATTGTAGAGCCTTACAAGTTATAGATACATGTAAAAAGTTAGACTCTAGAGTTCCTATTTTAAGAGCTTTGACCTAATAACCTTATTTTACGTTTACTTTTATATCTTCTGAACGGTATGTTTTTTTCAAATTCTGCTTTTACACACATTACACACAAATCCAAAGTAACGTGCATAAAAAATTATAACTTTCTACTAAACCGTTTTATATGATTTTCATCAAATTGGCAAACGTCATCGCAGCGGAAACTTGGATATCTTCGTAATTATAAGACACACAAATTTCATTTATACATACACATTTACATCTCGTTACACACTAATCATTGTATGTATTTGTTTTCTTGTATGTCCATAAAAAAAAAAAGTTACGCTCAGAATACGTAGTCCTGGCGGAAACAGTTTTTGTTGAATATCTGCTGAATGGCTGGATGCACAAATCTGAACTTACCATACACATTTACAGGACGTCATACACTAAATATCTGCTAAACTGAAATTAAAACATTCCACACTTTTACGCTTGAACTACGCTCACACAAACATTTACAAGGACATTCCCTCAAGTTCTGGGGAAATGCATCCAGAAAGAAGCCTTTGAAGTAATTTCTACCTAACCGAATTGTAACAGACAGCATAGAACAGGCTCCCGGAAAGTGTTATGAAAGCTCCCACATTGAACTGCTTTAAAACTCGGTGGGACAGACTAAATATCTCCAAACTATATGAAACATGCGCATCAGCTAATAGCTGCTAGTGTGTCTTACCAAATGATAATAATAAGACCTTGTGTCCCCAGCAACAGAGATCCAGAACATCCAGATCGGCGAGGGCGACGTATGTCGCTCGCGCGACATTCCGCTCTACATGGTGCTGCCGCGCCTCTTCACCTGCCCCACGACCACCACCGTCAACTTCAAGATAGGTATCACACGACACCGAATTACTTTTTCACATATAACGAGTTTACTACAGTCTCCGGCACGAAAGACGGCAAGCGTCGTTAAATGACCAGAAGTCGATTTTTAGGTCTGCGATCAGCATGTGGGACGCGGGGAACTATGTACATTGATTCCGCGGTGATTGCCCAAGCAGCACGCGAGCGAATCATACTTCAATAAACCAGCCGATTTAAGCGTAATTTAGACGGTACGAGTTTCTCGAACGTTTTGTTCGAGAAAATCGTACGCAATAATCGTAAGCAATAATCGCCATGACATTATCGTATCAAAGTGTTTAGACACAGGTAAGAAATAAATTCTCACCTACGATTATGTCATACGAGACTCGTAAGCAATAATCACTAGGCGATAATGTCCTGCGTCTGTTTAGACAGCAAAAATATAATGAGAAGATTCTTGCTTTCGAGAATCTCGACTTGTCTATACCTACCAAAGATCTTATATATTTTGGGGACAATCTGGATTGATTACGGAGCAATAGTACACACTCTAAAGTGTACTATATTTTCATGTGTATTAGGTTCATATGTTTCATTGACAAGTAAAAGAAGAAAAAACGTTCCAAGCAAGACAACGAGAAAGAGGTTTGTTTTTAGGTATAAAGAGAGTTTTAGTAATCTTACTTGAGACGCGCCAGTTTAGAACAATTTCGTCCAATTATCATCATCATTTCAGTCCAAACACGTCCACGGTTGGACACAGGCCTTTCCCAAATGTCGCCACAATGAGCGGTTCTATGCGTTTCGCATCCATCGGATTTCCGCAACCTTTACCAGGTCATCGGTCCACCTTGTAGGCCTTCCGCGTTTCACACTGTCACCACTCCAAAACCTTTCGGCCCCAACGGCCATTTGGTCTGCGAGCAATGTGCCCAATTGGGACAATTCTATTCTAAAGAAGTTCAAGATGTTGTTATAGTTTTTTTTTTTTTTTTTTTTTGGGTAGGTAAAATCATCCAATGACAAATCCCGCCCTTGGGTGGGCCGGGAAATAGTGTCAGACTTTTACTGACTAAAAACCCTACCTTTCCGTTCCTTGCCTTTATCCTGGGGCCTTTGGTGACAGTCTCACATAACCTTTGGCCCCAGTAGGCTTCGGCCCTACTGGACCCCTACAGTTTGCTGACAACTCCTTGAGGCGCGTGGGAACGGTGCGCGCCGTAGACGACCTGAGCTCGGACCGGTCTGTTACCGGACGGACGGGCAGCGAGCTACCCATTGCCCACCGTCCGCGAGCCCGCGCCTACGGTGGCCGGAAATTGGGATCGGAAACCCGGCGGCGGCGGCGGCGTGTGCGCCTTTGCCTAATGCGGTCGGCCTCCTCCTTTACTAGCATTACTGCTTCGCAAAAGGAGGCGACCGCCTGCCACTCCTCCTCGCTCCGGAGCATGGCTTGAACCAAGCCCCGGCGCGAGAGATCGCCGCCGATCGCCCCCACGAGGACACGGCGATGCTCTTCCCAAACGGGGCACACCTCGACTGTGTGCTCCACCGTGTCCACCGGGCGGTCCGCACAGTGGCGACACCCGGGCGTCGTCTCCGCACGAATCTTGTACAGGTACGGACCGAACTTGCCGTGTTCGGTCAGCACCTGCGCCAAACGGAAGGTGACGACGCCGTGGGGCCTTTCCAGCCACAAGATGTTGTTATAGTACGTTGCAAATAAGCTCTAAACATATCAATACAATTAATAAATACCTACATGTGTTTTTTTTTTGTTTTTAACTGCATATTAATTTTGCTCCGGAATCAATCCAGTTTGTCCCTAGGATATTATATGATCCTTGTTCTCGCCAGAGTGGACGAGCGAGAGGTAAGTACCTCTCGCTCGTCCACTCTAGCGAGAATCGTATGTTCGAGTCGAGAAACTCGAACCGTCTAGGTATGAATGTTTAGACGGAGATGCTTTTTTGTTCTTACGATTATCGTACGTTCGAGACGAGAAACTCGCACCACCTAGGTATGTGTTTAGACGATGACATTTTTTCTATGCTCTTACGATTCTCGTATGTTCGAGGCGAGAAACTCGTACCGTCTAAATTGCGCTTTACAGCTTAGAGCTGTATAAGGGCTGTACAAGGATGTAAAACACAGCTTTTGGCTGCATAAAGGTATCCGCGTACGCTTATAGTTATTTATCTCAAGTATTATAACTCAATTAAATAGCTTTAAGAGTTTTTTGACACTTTAAGCTGCGTTTTACACTTAAACCTGTAAATAGGCTGTCTGTTTTTATTTGATAATTTATTTATGTATAATATGTATATACGAGTATATATATATTGTCTTTTTCTATGGTATTATTTATATAAGAAAGAAAGAAAATCGTTTATTCGTGCCTCTCACAATCGTATATAAATATTTCTATTATTTATATTGTTGTACACTGACAACCCCAAATCTTTCCTTTCTTCCAGTCCATCCAAAGGTTGTCTGGTAGAAATTGCCCTGTGCAATAAGACCGCCAATTGTACACTTTATTTCTTTCTAAATGTTTGTCCTAATAATAAGGAGTGAAATAAAGAAATAAATAAATAATAGGCTGCATAATGCAAGTCACTACCTCCTTTATACAGGTCTAAGTGTTATATTAGTGTAAAATGATACCTATTGCTGTATATTGGTGTAAACGAACTCCATTATACCTCTTATTCGTTTGGTGTAATTGTACACTCTTATAACTATTGTGGTGTTATAACTACTGACTACAACGGTGATATACAGCTATAAGAGTAAATGAGGGTTATAGTACAGCGTTAGGCTGTATTACAAATGGACTCACTCGGATTGTGTTTTTCTGAACAACAATATGGAGGAAAAAGACCAGTCAAGTGCGGGTTGAACTTGCGAACCAAGGATTCGATACAAAATTTACTCGCACCGTGTCCGTGCTATGGGCCCCCCTAAGATTAAAAAAAGAAAAATCAATTATCTCGAAAACGGTGCGTCACAGGTAAAACCAAAATTTTAACCCCCCTGTGACAACCCCGTGCAAGCACCTATAGAACAAAATGTAAAAAAAAAATATTTCGCGAATTTCGTTTCGTTGTTTTCGATCAGAGCAAGAACTTATTCCAGAATTTGGGGAAGATTTAAGAGAGACATAGTGAAGTTTAATTTATTGAGGAAGATAAAGTAACTGACGTCCAATGAACAGGGTTCTGTTATGACAACTTTTAACAGTTATTTAATACTGATCAAAATCTGCTTCTTCAATGATGATAATAATAGCCTTTTTACGCAGCATTTTGATGTAACCGCATGATGATCTGGAGGGTTAGAACTGTCACCCTTCACTAATGCATTCGACGTCTAATCACTTGCTTAGCCATTTAAAATCGCCTTTTGATTCTCGTGACTTTAATATTGGGCCAAGCCAAAGCCCTTATTGTACTTTTTCTGAAAAATAAATTAAAGATCGGTTACAAACCTTACTTACTACTTCACAATAAGTAAATAAATTGTATTCGGACATAAAACAAGGCAGCTTTTGGTTTTATAATCAGATTAAGTAATAAAAATACTCTATTATACAGCCTAAGTAGTAAAAATACTCTATTATACAGTCTAGGTCGTAAAAATACTCTATTATGCAGCTGATATACAGATAGAAGTGTTATATTACCTTCCAAAAAGAATTTAGGCTGCTTTAGCAAACCATCGCTATTTTCCAATGTATAATGATTTTATAAACATAATAAAAGGATTATTTGGCAAAAGCCTAGAGTCGTATCATGATTATCAGCTTGGATTATGATTGATTTGCATTTATACTTATTATTTCAAACATATTTTTTAATATAAGCTTAAAAAATAATAACATTACATACCGTATTTACTATTTTCCTTGGTGATAAATTTGATTATTTCGCGTTAATATTTTCACCGAAAATATACACACTTTTACAATGAAATTAAATCGGCACTATAAATTCACCATATGACTAAGGTCAACAAGTCCCATTTAACATAATTATTATACACCGTTAAATTTTAGTCGTTTTAAACCCGAGGAGGGTCGATTCGGTACATGAAATACTTACTATCGATTTGTAAAGAAAAACTTAAAAAATAAAGTACTTTTTTTCAAAAACTCGAATTAATATTACTTACGCATGTACAAAATTAATTTCGTAAGAATCAAAGATTACTTTTTATTTATTTTCCTAAATGGCGACCACGCCATAGAAATTTATTTGTAAATACACCGTTAAATTTTTGGTCGTTTTAATCCCGCGGAGGGTCGATTCGATACACGAAACACTATCGATTTATAAAGATAAAAATTAAAAATAAAGTACTTTTTTTCTAAAATTCGAATTAATAATACGCATGTACGAAATTAATTTCTTTAAGTAAACGAGTCGATGACCTTTAAGGGAGTTGTCGGTCGTTGCGTACTAACTACCTACAGTTCATTGGCCTCGATCAGCTGACGTTTACTTAAAGAAATCAATTTCGTACATGTGTAAATTAATTCGAGTTAAAAAAAATACTTAATTTTTCATTTTTTTCTTTACAAATCGATAGGGTTTCATGTACCGAATCGACCCTCCGCGGGATTAAAACGACCAAACTTTAACGGTGTATACAGCTCTGTGCAGCTCGTTGTGCTGCTTGGGATAAGTTTATGCCAACAGTGACTTGGCCCGCGTGATAGACGACAATATTGTTCCCACTATGTTCTACTTCATTAAAAGCTTCATCTCAAGTGAAAATATAATTATGGTCTGGACTAAGGTCTCCCTGTTTCACGCAAACCCTTAGACGTAAAGGCGTGACTTGATTAATTTACCAACACCCAAATATACAGACTTATTTACTTGTAGTATTAGTAGTAGGAACACTAGGAAGCAGATTGTGCGTTCAAGTTTTCTTGTTTCTTACTATTACGCATTTTATTTCAGAATTCGAGCTCAACATTGCAATCATATTTGACGACGATTATTTAGTGACCGAAAACTTTCCAATATTGCTCCTGAGAAGCAGATAAGTTTAAGATTTGTATGGAAACGTCATGTTATGTTATTACATTATATTTATACTTTTCAGATTTAAGTATTTTATTGACCAAACAAGCTGCTTAACTAAAGGTTTCTATGAAACCCTGGGTATCTCAGAAAAAACTCCCTTGTGTAGATGTATCAAAAAATACAAATGTATGTACTTAATTAATATTATAAGCTATCCCATAAAGCCTTCCAATAGTTATGTGTGTTATATCATTTGATAGGAAATTTTGAGCTGAATAAAAGTTGCTATGGCACTAAAGCGATGATTCGGCTTAGTTTCTTTTTATAGAGGTTTGCGTCAAAGGGACTAAAGCTATTTTATGTGTCGCCTATTGTCCCCCTACTCTAGATTCTTTCACCGAATTCGAATCGGTACTTGAATCTCTGGGTTCTTAGTATGCTCACCACATCATCATGGGAGATTTTAATACCAATCTCCTTGTCCCTAACTCCTCTCGGTCCCGTAAACTCCGTCATCTTGTTCAGTCAGCCAGCCTACATGTATTGCCTCTCCAACCCACTCACCATAATAAAAACGGTGATGACGCTTGACTTGATCCTCACATCTAATCCTTCCCTAGTGGCCTCACATGTTCAGCTTGATGCCCCTGGCTTTTCATCACGATCTCATTTACCTGTCCTATGTCCTTAAACCTCCTAAACCCAAACCCATGTTCCAGTTCAGGCGTGCCTTTGCACGTATAAATAGTGAGCAATTTCAAAGGGATGCATCTAATATTGACTAGTCACCCTTACAGGTAGCTACTACGGTTGACGATAAAGTTAGTGTTTTCAACAATATTGTGACCAAGTTATACGACACGCATGCTCCTGTTAGGAGAGTTAAGTTGAAGCGTCCACCAGCACCCTGGATGAACAGAGATATTCAGATGGCTATGCGACAGAGGATCCGAGCGTTTCGGAAATTCAAGAAGGATCGCTCAGAGGACAATTGGGCCTTCTTTAAGACTTCTCGGAATCGGTGTAACCAGATGATACGCAACGCAAAACGCCGACACATTCTAAATAACATCACTTCTGCTGATATTTAGAAGTTTCTCAGAAGTCTAGGTATCGGTAAATCCGCACATTCAGACCATCCTAACACAATTGGCTTGGACGAGCTTAACTGCTATTTTTCCACTGTTCCTATACTAGATAGTCAAACCAAATGTCAAACGATTCATTATCTTACTGGTCTGATGCGTCCCAACATCACCCCCTTCGTTTTCACCCCAGTCGACTCGGAAGAGATCAAAAAGATTATCCTCACCATAAATCCAAAGCAGTGGGCTGCGATAACATCAGTCGCCATATGATCGTTTCGGCTTTGGACCAACTTCTTCATGCTATTTTCCATATCGTTAAGTTTTCTCTATCCTGTTGTGTTTCCTTCCTTGTGGCGTAAAGCTTTCGTTCGGCCTCTACCTAAGGTTCCTAACCCTATCCTTTTCGGTCACTTTCGTCTTATTTCCATCCTACCGTTTCTGTCCAAGGTGCTCGAGGCCTGTGTTCATAAACAGTTCTCCTTCCAATCTGGTTTCAGGCCCAGGCACAGTACTGTGACAGCTTTTCTTAAAGTGCTTTCCTCTTATCTTCGGGGGCGTCAGCAGTCAGTTCTGGTGCATCAGGGTGGTGCGACCTTGCAGCTGACGTCCCTCAAGGCGGTATTTTATCTCCTCTCTTGTTCTCTGTTTTTATAAATTTTATAACTACTAAACTTCAGTGTGCGTATCATCTTTATGCTGATGATCTGCAGCTGTCTTGTCGGTCAAGTGTGGACACCATATCGGATGCGATCGAAGAGCTAAATCGGGATTTACAAGTAATTGAAAACTGGTCTGATAGATTCGGGGTGGCGGTTAATCCTACTAAGTGTCTGGTTATTATAGTTGCCCCCATAGTCTGAGAAAGCTGGATGGACAAATAAAAAATAACGTAGCGTTGGGGTAGATAATATTACCGTGGTTGGGAAAAGGAAAACTAAGGCCCATTACACGGTCATGCAAACGTCAATCATTGCCATCAATCATGAATGATGGTTTTTATCAATCAGTACTATGCTACGTCAATCAAGGAGAATATAAGCACTACGAAAACGTCAATCATCCCGTTACAATCCACGGTAATATTCGTCAAATTTTGACTGTGGTGGGTGGCAAAACTGACAGCCAGTGTTGCCAGACGACCGTCACGAATTTCCCCCAAACCTTTCCCAAAATCCCCCCAAAATTCAAGTTTTGAAGAAAAAATCCTCCACAAATATTTTTCGTAACTATGAATTTCATAAATAAAAAAATAAAAAAAAACTTTTTATGTAATGTTTTATAGTTTATAGTACATGTTTCATCGAAGGTTTTATAAGATAACAGAGTTTATTTTATGCGCCTCTGCGCGTCGCTGGGGGCGTGCTTAATGTTGCCAGCCTAACTAATCTATTTTCCCCTCATATAATTAAAAAAAATGTTTAGTAACTCAAATTGTATGTTAAAGAATTTATTTAGTTATAATAAATTTATGTAGGTATTTAAGGAAAGTAAACAAATAAATTGCATAAAGATTATTTTTACTAAGGTAAATATTACAGAAAAGTCATGAGAATTTAGTAAATCTTTTACTGAATTAATATCTAGAAACACTTTTAGCATCAATTAGAATCCTTGCTAGTGTTTATCAGAAGAGTCGGTTGAATCTATTCTCAATTTCGATTTATATTTGTCTTTTAGTTTGGCGACATGTAGACGACATTCAGTCATTTTTCTGATGTTACAGTGTTAAATGCCGCTTTGGTGATTGAAGTTATTTCATTAGGAGCTTTTTTATTGCCTTTTCTTCTTCCTTGTTTTTGAATTGCTTTTTGTAGGGGCTTTATTATTTATGTGCAGTGGTATACAATTCAGTTGTACATTTCACACTATTTTTTCTTTCCCCGTCGCACAAAGTTTGCAGAAAGCACTTGATAAAGATTATAGTAGCAGTCCATTTTCAACAGTCCGCTCGGTTACGAATATGTAGGGAAATTTTATTGTTATGGTCACCCTAAAAATTGTCTGTCAAATGGTCCAACTTTCGAAAATAATATCGTAGGTCCGTCCGATATTTTCTCGTTCCTTTTATGCTATAATAACGGTTTCAACCAAGTAAAATATTAGTCTGTGTAAAATATCAAAATAAATGAAAGGCAAAGACAAATGTGATGTATCAATTTCAGAATCATGAAATTTATCACCCAAATCCATATCAGCATCACTGTCAACTTTTCGCTGAACATTCAAAAAATGCACCTCTTGCTATAACTCAAAACAATTACTTTGAAGTTCTAACTACCCCTCGTCATGTAGTTTCCCCCCAACATCACGATGTCGAAGCAGTCGATGCTTCCCAGACTGTAACTCCAGCTGTTGAGAAGAAGAAGAAATTGGTGACAAACAAGAGCAGTGTTGATACTTCTACATTTAGTATAGAGGAGAGACTGGTAACCGCGGTGTGGGTGCACGAGCGGAAACATACCAAGAACAGTATGAGCCTAGTAAGTCGGCCAAGGTATTCTAAAACTATCATCATAAACATGTTGTTACAATACAGGTTCTATCTAATTATGTTCATATGAATAGCCTGATAATTTCTTTTTAAATACCATGTATGTAGGTACAAACAGTGCAAAAGATAATTCTTAACATCTTAATATTTCTTTGTGTTAGATAAAAAATGACTTCAGACAGAGATTTGGTCGAGACCCACCAGCTAAGAATACTCTGTTAGCCTGGGAACGCAAGTTATTCTCCACTGGTAGTGTACATGATGCTCCCCGGCCTGGTCGCCCCATCAACAGGTCAGCATGGATCATATATATTTTGACGCTTGTAAGGCAAAAATATCCGAGTTTGGTGTGCCTTTTGGCATAGGCCTCCTTTCAGATACTTACCGTGATGATTAATACTATATAAATCTAAATATTATATATAAATCACTCTCCTGTAAAGTTTACTCAATGTCATTTTGATATTTTTGCCTTTCAAGCATCGATTTGGAGTACCTAGATCATGTAGTACATTGCTACGAAATGATCTACCCACTCTACCAATGCTAGAATTGGAATTGGAATACCATCAATATGTCTGAAATAAACATGTTTGTATTACTAGATATACAGGAAAAGTTTTTAACCAGTGCGCAAATTTTGACATAATAAACTTGAATATATTTTAATAAACACGTATTTTTTATTTTGATATGTTTCCATAGTAAAAAATTAAGTTAACGCTTACGAGACTTGTTTACTCAGAAATTTATTTTATGGACGTCGCTTGCCAGTCCGTCGACTGGTCGCCCGATTCACGCCGCGCGTCGACCGCTCGCCTGACGCGCCAGCTGGTATCAGAAGTACTCACGCGCGCTCGCTCTATGCGACGGTACCTACTTACGCGGTGCGATTATTGACCCCAGTTTAGCGCTACAATTTTTTAAGTTTAGACTGTGTAATGTTATTTGTAAACGTAATTCCAATTTATCCTTCATACTTTCATGGGCTTAGGACCATCAAAATGCAGAAAATAAATCAGGAAAAGAAAGTAGGTAATACGTTTTAATCCATTCAAAATAAATCATTTAGGTATGATAGGTATTTAGATATGATACAATTTAGATTGAAACAATTGCATTTTGGCGTATTTAAAAAAATGTGGTGTTATTTAAAAGGCTCGACGTGGTGCTGGGTCTGGGTCATGGAGTTGTTGTACCGGCTGAAAGTGGTATGGATGGAGTCCGGCTGTATTTAGCAGCTTCCATACTGCGCTTTGGCTAACACCAAAACGTCGTTCTGCGTCGTAGGTACTGGCTCTTGGATTGCGTTCAAAAAAATCAAATATGACGTCTTCGGCTTCGACTGCCAGTCGAGGTCTGCCAGACCCTTGTGCGTGGCTCGGTGTTCTGAACTGGCCGTGATCAAGCAGCCTTTGGTTAGCTGCTAAAATTGTCCCCTCTATCCCTTGGGCTCGCATACGAGGTACGCTCTCCCTTTCGTATCTTCTTCGTGCTGCTCGTAAATTTTCATTGCTTAACAAATACACTCGCACCATTTCATAACACTCGCGGTGAGTAAAATGAGACATTGTCACTACGCTAATCTAGTACGCGGCACACGCGCAGGGACGGCGAAGGGCGCGAACGTCCGACCTCCACTTCCGCAAGTGACGTACTGCATGTGCATGCGTTTTGTTTATCAAACGCCGGCGCCGCATGCCCCCGCACCCCCGTCTCGTGCGCTGGGCGTGGTCCAGCGGCCGGCGACCTTCGCGTTTTCATTCATGCTCATTCATAGTATTACTATTAAATTATATCCATGTCTTGCTTATTTCAAATTGGGACAAAGTGGAAAAATGAGAAAAAAAAAAGTCATAAACTAAAAATGGAAATGTGTTCTATTGCTTACACTGAGCCACCAAAAAAAATTTACGCAGTGGTTAAAAAATTTTCCTGTATATTGCTTGAGAAATAAATGTCTTAAACCATAGATTTTTTTTTTATTATTGATAGGTTCGCGCTTGACCGCTATCTCACCTGATGGAAAGCGACGACACGGTCGACGATGGAGCACGCTTACCTAGAAGAAACCTATTCACTCTTGACTTAAAGATTCCCGGGTTGCAGCCATCAGGAAACACTGACTCCGGCAGGGAATTCCACTCCTTAGCTGTACGCATAATGAAAGTGTTCCCAAAACGCTTTGTGCGTATAGGTGGGATGTCCACCATGTACCGATGGCGCAACGCCGTACGTCTGGTAGTCCAATGATGGAACGGGCCAGGCCGACGCACACTCCCCGAAATGTAACCGGTAGAAAACCGACAGGTTAGCAAATCGGCGTCGATGCTCAAGATTTTGAAGCCTCGACTCGACGAGTGCATCATTGCCAATGATCCTCCTGGCTCGCTTCACAATAGTCTCACCAAGCGCATCAAGCTGGTATCGGGCAGATCCGTTCCAAAGATGAGAGCAGTACTCCATATACGATCGAACTTGCGCTTGATAAAGTTTGAGCAGCTGTTCCGGCGTGAAGTACTGTCTGACCTTTGCGAGGATTTCTAGCTTTTTTGCAGCCATTTGAGCCTTTGCTTCGATGTATGGCCCAAAGTTGAGAGTAGATGTCAACGTTACACTAAGAAGATCAAGATGGTCGGTTATCGGCACGGTTACACCCCGGAAAGTTGGAGCAGGGCTGAATTGACTCCTTTTAGCGGAAAATAGACACGCCTGGGTCTTAGCAGCATTGAACCTGACCAAACTGGCATCGCCCTATTCAACCATAGCCTCTCGAAGAGACCAGATCTGGGACCCACTAGCTCGTGCACTGGTTATGTAATTCTCAGCAACAGTGCTGTCGTCTGCATACCCAAAGGTACCGGGTTTAAGCAGATCGTGATCGTCATGTGCAGCAAGAACAATGTTGCCGAGAGCACTGACCCCTGAGGGACCCTTGCATTAATGGTCATTTGACCAGACGAGCAACCATCGATGACCACTCGGATGGACCGGTCCCTCAGGAAGTCTGCGATCCAAGCACACAATCCAGCAGGTATACCGAAAGAAGGAAGCTTACTAAGCAGGCTTTCGTGCCAGACCCTATCGAAAGCCTTCGAGATGTCGAGGGAGACGGCACGCGCTTCCCCGTGTTTCTCGATGGCCTCACTCCAGGTGTGGATGGCATAAGCTAGAAAATCACCAGTGGACCGATTTCGGCGAAATCCGTTCTCGTTCATTTAGGATGTCATTGGCTTCTAGGTATGCCAGGAGCTTAGTGTTGAGTACACGTTCCATTGTCTTGCAGAGAATGGACGTTACTGAGATTGGCCTGTAGTTAGTTAGGTCAGCCCGACTACCCTTTTTGGTCACGGGCTGTACATTAGCTAGCTTCCATGTATTCGGCACTTTTCCGGCCTCAAATGAGAGCCTAAATAGGCGTGTCAGGATTGGAGACAGTTCAGGCACACACGTTTTTCACACAATTGCCGGTAACCCGTCAGGACCACTATCCTTATTCACGTCAAGATTACGTAGCACACTACGGACGTCCTTCTGATGGATGCGAATATCCGACATACTCGTCTCGCAACCATCAGGATAAGCGGGGGGCCGAGCTTCACCAGGATCAAGACGCGAAGAGACTGGCAAACAAATTCGCTATCTCCTCAGCCGTGTGGGCCAGTGACCCGTCGGGTTTCAGCAGGCCACGGTAGTGAGGGACGGCAGAACTTCGATTCAACCGACTTAGCCAGGGACCAAAACGCTTTACTACCAGCAGGGTATGAAGCGAGTTTGTTCCCGATGCGGCTAATGTGGTCAAACCGAAACCTCCGCATCACCTTCTTGCAAGACTTGGCAGCCCTGTTGAAGGCTGCCAAAGACATTGTGACGTTGGAGAATGGAATGTAGTACTCCATTCCCCGCCGCAGCACATCTGCCACAGCATCTGCGCACGACGATGGATCATCCGAAGAAAAGCAAGTAAGCTGCCAAGGATAACATGCGAAAAAAGATTCATGCCATCCCAATCTGCTGACCTATATCGCCAAACCCGCTTGGTGCCTCTAGGGCAAGGATCGGGCGGAGGATACAGATTTCACCAGACAGTGGTCGGAACTACCTAACGGTGATGATATCGACTGAGTAGTGGTCTGGATCTGTTTTCAGCCGAAGGTCCAAGCAATTGGCCGTGTGCGAATCAACAACCGGCACCCTCGTAGCTCCCTGGACCAGCTGAGTGAGATTTAACGCTTGTGCAAGCTTTCGCGTCTTGCGACCAGCATGGTCTGTGCACTGGTAGGGGAAAAGCCACTCCTGGTGGTGGGCATTAAAATCCCCAGTAACATCAATTGTGCGGAAGGGTACCTCTGCTGAGCCGCATCCGCCGCCTCACTGAGGTACTATGTGAGCCTGGTCATCTCCTGATCTCCACTGTGCGAACGGTAGACTCAAGCATAGATAATTTTATCCATGCCTGTGTCCACCAGCGCCCAAAGCGTTTAAAACCTGGAATCCTCAAGGTTGCGGAGACGCCGATAGCAGATGTCGTCCCGGGCGTACAAACACACACCAGCGTGTGGTTTAAAATTGTGCTCCAGGATAAACCCTGGGTAAACATGTACGACACATCTGACGAACTTTTAATCTGCGTCTCCGAAAGAAAAAAGAGGGATGGTTTCTCAGTCTCCAGGTGATGATGGACTGCTGCGAGATTGGAGTGCAGACCTCGGATATTGCTGAGGTGCACTTTAAGTGAGTTGTAAAAAGTTTTTTATTCACACTTTTTTGTTGTAGGACCCCTCAGCCAAACTTAAATAGATATCTTTCGCCATTCGGTTCCATCATCAAACCATCACGACCATTCTAATAATTTCAAACACGGCTAGCAAATCTATATTGATTTATTACAGTATTCCTACCTTCTGGCTTCACCATCAGATCAATGCTATGTATCCCCTTCTCTTCTTCTTTCAGTCAGTCACCGACTACATGTATAAACAAAGCAATTTTAATTGTTACGACAGTTCTGCTATAATTTTTTGAAGAGTTCCGTTCTATATCTTCGAAGTTCATCATCAGATCAAAAAAATATTTCTATGGTACCAATTCGAGAGTGTAATCTTTCAAACAAAACAATAATTTTCAAAATCGGTTCACAACTGACCGAGATATCGGTGAACATACATAAAAAAAATACATACTGCCGAACATAGAACGTCCTCCTTTTCGAAGTCGGTTAAAATCTAGTAAGTAGGTCGATGAGATGCCTCGTTTTTTTTTGATGTTGTTCACCTTTGATTCAATGATAAATCAGATATTATTACTTGAGACACTGTCTTTTAGTGAGTTAAATCTGGTGGTTTGTGTTTTCAATGTATAATGTTGTCATGTGCAGAGTTGCGCGCATGGAGGAGGTGGCGGCGTCGGTGCGCGCGGCGCCGGCGCTGTCGCTGCGCGCGCGCGCGCTGCAGCTGCTGCTGCCGCGCGCCACGCTGCGCACCATCCTGCGTCGCGACCTGCCGCGCGCCGTCCGCTCCAAGGGAACACCGAGTCTCCGCCCTGCGGGTACTGTCAGCATTATGCGAGAGATACTAGCGACCAAAACAACACTTGTCGTCGAATCGCCGCGATAATATCCTCGTGTGTTCATATAATTGTTAGATATGTAGCGACATCTATGTCGTCACAAATGAACTAATTCTGCATCGCGCAAGTAAGATTCGCGGCGCGATTGGAACATAAAGAACAAACCCGAAATCATCTATCGGGCAGTAGCCCACCACACATAACACCTGTCTGGTCGGAGAATCCTCCCTTTTCAACGGAGGTATGTGGGACTTTACTCTCTGTTCCACTATCTCCAAACTGGTGACCCTCGACAAAGAACGTCAGCGCAGCCTTCGTGCAGCTACTACTTCGTGACGTCATCATCACTTCCTCAAGCTTTCGAGCCGCGAGCCATACAGCCAGCACCCACGGCTATATGGGTATCCTGACCACCAGCATGCCTACTTGGTCATACCTGGTCATCACTCTCAGCCTCATCAGCGACCTTGACTAAGCACTTGCACCTTCGGCCAGTCATATGAAGAGCTTTCTCCTGGTCGACGACAGCAGTCAAGCCCTACGTCGCACAGCACCGCTCCGACTCACTGGAGCCAGCCGCACTACTCCGACTTACTGGAGCCTGCAGCATCATATCCCGACTCACTGGTAGCACAACCCCGACTCACTGTGGCATCACCGCAGACAGTTCCGACTCACCGAAAACTATGCGGAATCCGGTTCCGACTCACTGGAACCAACCTCCATTGGCCTGGCACGCATCACATGACGCATCAAGAAGCATCAAGAACCATCGATCTCCGATCTCCGGAGGGGATTGATGTAGCGACATCTATGTCGTCACAAATGAACTAAACCTGCATCGCGCAAGTAAGATTTGCGGCGCGATTGGAACATAAAGAACAAACCCGAAATCATCTATCGGGCAATAGCCCACCAGACATAACACCTGTCGGGATGGAGGATCCTCCCTTTTCAACGGAGGTACGTGGGACTTTACTCTGTTCCACTACCTCTAAAGATATATAATTGTTAGGCTCAATAAATTGCTGATCAAAGATCATCATACACCTTTGAACTGGATCGACTCTCCTCTAGCGACCACCTCAATATGATCATTACTCGACTAAGTTTGAGCATGTACTTTATCTTTGCTGATTAGCTCTGTGGATATAATATGGCATATTTTCAATAGGAAAACCGCAAATAAAACGGAATGTGAAGAGACATCTGAGAAGTAAGCTGGAGCTGAGCACGGGCGCGGGCGCAGGCGCACCCCGGGTACACGTGATGTGATTATGCTATCTCTGAAAGCTAAGAATTCTGTTTGTATGCTGTGATTTAGTTTCATAAGTTAACCTTGTACTTCTGTAAATATTCTAATAAAAAATAATATATTCAGCTTGCTTATATTTTACAGATTTAAATAAAACATTTGCAATCAACAAAATACTTTATTTTATATTGTTAAATAACAGAGAGTAAAGAAAGTTATAAGAACATATATATTACACATAAAGTCGCACGACCATGATTATAAATATTGTAAATGTATCGCGTCGATGATACACTTAATTAATAACTTTAATGTTATCAAACATTGCTATTACACAACTTTTTGACCTGTGCTCACTCATTTGTCCCTACCATAATAAACAAAACAGGTTTTCCCAATTCTTTGTAATTTTATCTCTGGCAAATAAATTCTTATATACATGGTTTATTTTTCTTAAAAGGTGTGACCTTTTTATTTTGTCTCTTCTGAGTTTTGGGAATTGTGAGGCTAAGAATTTATGAAGCAATTTTGACCCGCGGTGGCGTAAACGGCTGTTTATGTCTAAACTCACGAGTCAGGAGTTTTGTGCGGTCACGCAGCCGTCGCGGTTGCGATTATAGCTCGCAAACTTAGCGGGTGATAATTGCAAGACTATTAATTCACGATGGTCTGGAGTTTAAGTTAATTATCAGTTAAACTCCAGACAACCGCGGACATACACCAGAAGCGAGCTGTAGCGTTATGCCTACTTCACTGAAGAATTAAAAAAATAATGCCTAAAAGTTCTGAGTGCATCCACTGATATTCGGATTTCGCGTCGGATTACTTGTAGCCCCCGCCGGCCACGCCGGCCACGGCGGACAAAACCGCTTCGTGAGTTCTTAACCTGAAGCAGGACCTTTAGCTCATAAGCGGAGCGTACAAACAAATATATTCATAGACGATAAAATAAAAAAAAAGACAAATTATACAATGCAAGGGTCATATGATCATATCACACTACTGTACGTTTAACACCTGACAGACGAGTGAACGGGCGCCGGTGTGACAACACTGCACTCGTGATAACAAGACGAAGACACACACAATTACACAATATCGAATAGAAGTGATCTAAGTCATAATTAAAACTTATGGCTAGTTAACACAGTGCGGGCTAGCGTGCGAGCCAGCCTGCCGAGTAGCTGCAGTAATTCGCAACGTATGGCCTATCTCTACGAGTTACTGCCACGTGAGAGTCTGATTTAGCTCGCATTCAAGTAACTTGAGCATCTTTATGTCGTTCGCTTGCTCCCCTGCCAGCACCCGCACATCGCTGGGGCGGGAGCGGCAGCACGAACTAGTATTTTCTGTGTAAGGTACTGCGCCTACGCGAGTTTATCGAATTCTGAATGTCTGCGGATAGACGGTCTTCTGAGCGTAATATTTTATACTTATAAATAAATATCTATAGAGAAAAAGAAATCCAACACACAGTTAGAGAATTGTTTCGACAAATATAGAGATATGAGCTTTGGAAAACATTGCAAGTTTTCGCAAGAGACTGGGCAGCCATTTACTGTCTTCGTAAAGACAGGTAAGGCGAGCCAAGATAATGGCATACGAGTGTACGATTCAAGTACCTAGCCGTCTACTGTCTAGACATTAGTTTCCTCTTTGTAAACGAGCCATTAAAAGAGTTGCTTAAAACTAGGAGCATAATCTTACTTATGCTTCGGTCAGTTGTCCACACCATATCAGAAGTATCCCACATTCAGCATGTAAGTGCAGGACCGTAAGTTCGTCAGTAGCCATCGCTTCACATTGACTCGCGGCGATCCATAGACGGTGCTCCCTTTGGCACAGAATCGGAAGCAAAAGGGAGTGTTAACGTAAACCTGGCACACGTTTTTACGGTGTCGTGTGTAGCGGTAAATCCATATTTTTGGCGTGAGGAGAACAAAAAAACACGAGAATACTAATAAGCACCAGATTACGTTACAACAAGTTACACCGCAAAAATGTGAGCCTGGCGCAAACATATTGGTCATGTACGAGTCGTCCACTTGGCCTCTGTTCTGTTCAGTCGTGTCCACGGCTCGGCGGGCGAGTCAGTACAGCCGCTGCGGCTCGTGCGGCTCGTACGGCTCGTGCGGCTCGTACGGCTCGAGCAGTTCGCGCACCTCGCTGGGCTCTCGCGGCTGCACGTAGTTGCGGCACAGACCAAAGAACTTGTACGGACGTAGATTGCGCTTCAACGCCTCGAACCTAGCACATTCATACACAGAATTATTCTCAAAACATAGTGATAATTTATTTACAAAACTATTCATTTCAAGGGTACATCTGGCAGTGTTATCGTTGATAGCAATTATTAGATATTAGTCAACATTCGTCGGCGACACCAACATTCGTTGGCCAGACACTTTGTCCAAGAAAATTTAATTTCACGGCTAAAATATAGGCGACGTCGGAAGGTGTTGATATGTGCAAGGATACCTCCAGCCGACGTGCGCCATGCAGTTGGCACACAGCGCCACGGTCCACGCGTAGCCGGGGAACCACGAGAACTCGCTGGACGGCGCGCCGCTCATCTCCACGTTGCGCGCCTGGCTCACCGTCACGATGTCGTGCATGTAGCCGCCTGCGGCACACGCCACACAACTACTTACTATAGCTCTCTTACTCAACACGAGGCGCATGCGATTGACAAACTGACTAGATAATGAAATATACAGATTAAGGCAACTGACTCTCTAAAATCATAAATTTTTTTGTTACTACTTAGCACATAATGTAATTATACCTAAGTTAGTATAATTGGAGTGCACGCCCTCGCTGGACATCGCGAAGATGTGTTGTTGCCGCGCGATCGTCGTGAAGCACGACATACAGCATAATATAGTTTTCTGAAAACAGAAATACTGCATTTAGTTAATACACCTTTCCTAATTCAGGTTCCGATATTTAGGCACGCCTAAATTCAGGGAAGTATAATTGCGTTTAGGTAGGAAGAATCCTACTTAGGCTCCGATTTAGGAAAAAAGTGCAGTCCTGAATCCTATCTAGGAAAGGTGTAATCGCATTTTGGACGCTCAGTCGCCGCTCGCCTACTGACGCGAGCGCACGTGTTTTCTTCGATGGTGTGGATGCACGCAAAACAAAATGACAAAAATAAAATATGTTGGTACCTATTATAAAAGAACATATGTTATTTTTGAAACAAAAGTGATTCAAACTATTTATTTTATTTATTAGTGACAAAAAACTGTTACATATCAAGGTGAAACAAAGAATAAATTATTAGATTAATAGGTAAACATAATATGTTTACCTATTTAATAATTCTAGGACAATAAATAAACGGAATACCAAATAATATTCCACAACAATCTCACAACGCCCCTTCTAGACCCGTCTAAACATACTTACTTATATATTCCTAAATACATGTATACATAATTATTAAAGACAAATTACACCCAGACACTGCAAAAATAATCGTGCTCATCACAAAAACATCTGTCCTGGGTGGGAATCGAACCCACGACCTCCGGTATAGCAGTTAGGGGGCTACTAACCACTAGATCAATAATCCCATCTCAAAAAGAATATCTCTTTTTTTTTTATTCAATAAAAATATCTCGTAATTTCTCTTGGGCCAACCGCTAAGGTTATGAATTTTTTTTTTTGTTTTACGATAGTTAATATTGGGGCCATTTTGTCATAGTTCTTTTCACTCGACACGTCCGTCACGAGTCGCTTGCCCTTGGCGACTGACATATTATTACAAAGCACTCTGTGGCGACTGATTCAGTAACCTGAATCGGTGAATGTGTAATCAAGAGCTCCGGCGACTGACTTTCTTTTTCTAAATCGGCCCCTGAATATCGAAACCTGAATTAGGAAAGGTGTAATAGCCCCTTAACAGTCGGCTGTGGCAATGTTTTTGTGCTTTTCTGGATCGCGGCAGACCAAGGTGAAGGTGGATGACAACTAGGATTGCTAACTGTACTATAATATATAGTATCTTACTATATTTTGAGTCTGTGTACTATATACTGTTGAAGAAATATATAGTACGCAAAAATACTATATTTTCAACATTTGACTGATGCGGTAGCGTGTAACCGAACGTATCTATCTTACTGCATTTTAAACTTGTTAATGTCAAACGAATATTTAATCATTAGTCTGATATGTTTGTTCTTTGATTTTGCTGATTATTATTTTTATTATTATTTTTCAGCATTCTTCTCCCTAACTGTAAATTTTTTACCTATGCTGACGATACGGCGCTCATTGTTGATGGGATGGACTGGAATCAGACAAAGCAAAATGCAGAGCATGCTCTAGGGATTGTCATGGTTTGGCTGTCTAATAATCTTTTGACGCTGAATGTTGACAAAACCCTATTTCTTCCTTTCGCAATGAGAGCTGACCTTCAGCCCCCGGGGACTTTTACAGTTGAGGCGCACACATGCTCTATGTCTGACCCGGACTGTCGCTGCATGAGTATTGCCAGATCTTCATCAGTTAGATACTTGGGTATACATATTGATCAGAGCTTTCGCTGGCACAAACAAGTCGAAACCGTCACAACTCGAACTCGTAGGCTTATATTTATTTTTTCAAGGCTTCGACAGTCAGCTGACATTAAAACGCTGAAGATGATATATTTAGCTCTATGCCAGTCTCTACTGTGTTACTGTTTGTCGGTTTGGGGTGGAGCCCCAAAGTCTACAATCTTCCAGCTTGAGGTTGCTCAGCGAGCTGTACTAAAGGTGATGACAAAGAAACCCTACAGGTTCCCTACAGTTCAGCTTTACTCTGATTGTGGAGTTCTCACTGTGAGGCAACTTTATATTTTGCAGACTATAATCCGCAAGCATAGGTCGCGACCGCTGTTGGAGCCCCAGGGCAGAATTAAACATGTAATTTTCAAGCCGGATCGAACCAGGACATCATTCGCACGTAAATCTTATTTGAACCTCAGTGTGAGGCTTTACAATAGGGTTAATAAAGAATTAAGCATATTTCACCTAACCAAAATAAAATGTAAAATGAAGGTTAAGGATTGGCTATCTTCCCTTACCTACCAGGAGACTGAAGATTTGCTAGTTGGCATATCTAAATAATGTTTAATACACTCAACTCTATAAACACACATATTCCATTTTCCTTCCATTTTCCCATTAGCCTCCCATTTGCTACATTCATACACACATGTGATATTGCAGATGATGGTACTTTAGCAGAAAACACAAACAGACTTTTACTGGCAATCTTTATGTTACTGTGGTTTGATTTTGTTAAAATTTTAATTATTATTTTATGTCTAATTTTTTATTATTAATCAATTTAATTTTTAATTTTAATTTCAATTGTAATTTTAGTATTGATCTCATAGAAACATTAATTGAAATAAATTTTAGCTGCATATTTTGTGATTAGCCGTGAAGGGACGCTGACACCTAAGATACAGGACGCATGTCCTAGTTTGGGTGTCAATAGCCTCAAGTTATATGCACTTATTTTCAATTAGCCTAATTACAATTAGGATTTAAGCTTACTTTGTTTTACTACTCCTCTAGAATGTTTCCCTCCTTTTGTATTAGGCTTTTTAATGAATGAATAAATTATTATTATTATTTCCTTTATTCATTCTAAAAGCTTATTAATTATATTTTTAAATATTTCTTAAAAAACTTACAAAAAAAAAAAAAAACATTTAAAAATATAAAAAATAGTGTCCCACCGGTATCGGGAACAGAGTCCAAGCTACCGGCGGTCAGGGCTCCAGAGAAAGGAACCTCCTAACAATACGAGCCGTGTCCAGGAGTACCGCTTTCTGAATCAAGCCCTTGATCCAGCCGCCTAACGAGAGCCTCCTAAGGTGTTGGTCGAGGCTCTTGGCTATTAAGCCATTACCCGACACGACTATCGGTACAATGATCGCCGAATCCACTTCCCACATGTCGACAACCTCGCGAGCCAAGTCAATATACTTGATTTGTTTATCTTTCTCGGCTTTCACGAGGTTCTCGTCATGCGGAACGGATATGTCAACAATCATTGCACGCCTCTCGTTTCGGTCCACCACCACTATATCAGGCTTATTGGCTACAATAGTCCTGTCAGTGATGATGGACCGATCCCAGTACAAAGTGATATGACCATTATCAAGAACTGGGTCGGGCTCATACCTGTAGTACGGCACTTCCAATCCCACAAGAGAGTATTTCAAAGCAAGTTGCTGATGGATAATCTTGGCTACAAGGTTGTGCCTATGCAAATACTCGCCGTTAGCCAGACGAGAACAACCGGAGATAATGTGACGAATTGATTCTCCCGGACGGTGACATGCCCGACAGATGTCAACCGTGCCGTCCTTCACAATAAATCTCCGGTAGTTATTCGTCATGATAACTTCGTCCATAATTGCACAGATAAAACCTTCGGTTTCCCCAAAGAGGTCACCGAAACGCAGCCAAGCTACGGACGCCAATTGGTCTACATCGGGCCCGTGAAGGGCCCGGAAAAAGCGTCCGTGAAGTTCCTTGCTCTGCCATACTTCCCTGCGATCGTTAGCGTCAAGCACTACCGGTTTGCGCCAGTTCTCATTAGCCAAGGAGAGCGGGGTGAGTCCCTTGTCCACTGCCACTACATCTCGATGCATACCCACGTCGGCAGCTAGAAAATATTCCCTGAGACTGCATACCTCGCGGTTGTGTAGGGTCTTAGCATTTAAAAAACCTCGACCGCCACACTTCCGCGGGATATACAGTCTCATCACCGACGATCGTGGGTGATGCATTCGGTATGCAGTCAGCAGTGTTCGAACCCGCCTATCCAGGGCGTCAAGTTCAGTTTGAGTCCATCTGAGTACGCCGAAAGAGTACATCAATACCGGCATGACCCAACCGTTGAAGGCGCGCACCTTGTTTCCGCCTGAAAGAAGGCTATTGAAAACCTTCTTCAGGCGTCCAAAGAAACGCTCCTTCAACGATTGCTTCATGTCAGTGATATTGATGCCTAGGGCTTCCGACATACCCAAATACTTATAGGTTTCGGTTGGAGAGAGAGATCTCAGGTTTATGGAATCCGTGAGTTGAATGCCCACAGATTCCACAACCTCCCCTCGCTTTACATGCATGACCGCACATTTGTCCACACCAAACTCCATCCTGATGGCACTACTGAAGGTTTCAGTTACCTTCAGTAGCTCCATCAGTTGCAGGTTGTTGGGGGCAAAAAGCTTCAAGTCATCCATGTAAAGAAGGTGAGATATAACCTGACCACCTCTCTTCAACCGATAGCCTAGACCTGAATTCTCCAGCAGTGTGCTTAGAGGATTCAAGGCTAGGCAAAACCTAAGCGGACTCAAACTATCACCCTGGAATATACCTCGCTCGATCCTTACAGGTTCGCTATTCCTCTGGCTATGTCGACATCCTGGATAGCGAAGGACCGTACTCCATTTCGTCATACACGACATCAGGAAGGTGCGTAGTGTTGTATCAATTTTGTACAACTCTAGCACCCTCATGAGCCATGTATGAGGAACAGAGTCATAGGCCTTCTTATAATCTATCCAACATGTCGACAGATCCTTTCGGGAACGTCGAACCTGTTGGCTAATGGTCATATCAACGAGGAGTAGCTCCTTAGTACCGCGGGACCCATTCCTACATCCATTCTGAGAAGGTGACATTATCAAATTTTTGTCAATATGGGTGTTAATTTTGCTTCTCAGTATGGATGTAAGAACTTTATAGACCGTCGGCAAACACGTGATCGGTCTATAATTTTTAGGTTCCGCAGTACTGCCTGATTTATGGAGCAGGTGGGTTATTCCTGTCGTAAAAAACTCGGGTAGCGACCCTGACTCTAGGGCAGACTGGAATTGAGATGCCAAACGAGCGTGCGATCTTGTGAACCACTTTATCCAGAAATTGTGCAGTCCATCCGGCCCTGGAGATTTCCAGTTAGGCAACGGACGGACTGCACGAGCTACATCTTGGGGGCTGATGTAAATTGCCCCCATCTGTGGTATTGGATCGCACGCGCGCTCCACCTCCCGAATCCAATCACCCTCGGAGTGACTGACAGGCACCGACCAGATGCTGCGCCAGAATGAACTCATGGCTTCATCATCCGGAAGGCGTACGTCAGTCACACCTTGGTCCGGTCGCTCCCAAGCCCTATACACCCACCTTTCGTTGCTCCGGAATGTGCGATTCTGGGTGTATCGCTCCACCCGCCGCTTATACCTGCGGATACGGTTTGCCCATGCATACACCTTTTGCTTCAGGAAGTCGATTATTATTATTATTATTATTAATTAAATATTGTTCCTTTCTTTAAGAAGTTAAAGTCTCAAATAAATTAGTTATAGAAAAGAAAATAGCAGCGATAACGAAAGTGGGTCGCTACTACCGATTTGTAAAAAAGAAAAATACAAAACAGACTTTAAAAAATATGAACCTTAACAATATTAATTTAAAAATTGAATGTGATAAAGTATTATATTATGACACTTTTATTTTAGAAAAACAATATTTATTATAGTTTTTATAAAAGTATTTAGTTAACAAAAATATCTTTGCTTTTGCTATTTTTGCTTTTTCCATAAAATACTATTTTTCTTTAAAGTGTCCCTACTGTATTTTTTATAGCTTAGTTTGAAAAATACTATATTTCGTTGAAGGAATGTTTTTATTTCTTTTTTTTTTATCGTAGGTAAAATCATCCAATGACAAATCCCGCCCTTGGGTGGGGCGGGAAATAGTGTCAGACTTTTACTGACTAAAAACCTACCTTTCCGTTCCTTACCTTTGTCCCGGGGCCCGTGGTGACACTCTCGCATAACCTTTGGCAAGTGTCTCTCTACACGCGTCTGCCCTCGGCCATCGCAGGATAGTGCGTCCGGTAGTTGTCATTAGGATTGCCAACATTCCTTCAACGGCGGCGATCTCTCGCGCCGGGGCTTGGTACAGGCCATGGTCCGAAGCGAGGAGGAGTGGTTGGTGGTCGCCACCTTCTGCGATGCAGTAATACTAGCAAAGGAGGAGATCGCACGCGTGAGGCAACTTCCAGTCACGCTCCAGCCGCGGCCAGGATTCTGATCCCGATTTCCGGTCACCGTAGGCGCGGGCGAGCAATAGGTAGATCGCCGTCCGGTAACAGTCCGGACCGAGTCGTCGAAGGTGCGTAGTGTTCCACGCGCGCCTCAAAGAGTTGCCAGCAAACCGTAGGGGCCCAGCGGGGTCGGTTACTGGGGCCATGAGTACTGTGAAAGTGAACCTCAGGGCCTTGTAACGAACACAAAGAAGGAACAGGAGTAGGGTTTTTAGTCAGTAAAAGTCGGACATATCTCCCGCCCCGCCCAAGTGCGCGAAGATGTCATTGGAGCGGAAAAAAGAAAAAAAGGTGAGGGGAGGTGTATCGCTGGTGGTTACCTTGCTGATGAGGAGGCACTCCGTTTGCAGGCGCAGCAGCGCGTTATCGATGACGAAGAGCCCGAGGCGGTCGACGGGCGTGAGCGGCAGGTTGGAGGCCACCCAGAAGGACAGCGACACCGCGTCGTCCGGCAGCCGCTCCGCCAGCGACAGCGACGCGAAGTAGTCGCGGATGGTGCGCCGCATGCTGTCCAGGTCGAAGATGTCGTACACGAAGTGCGGCCACGGCGTCGCCGCCGCGTCCAGCGCGCGCAGCCGCCGCGCCACCGCCGACCTGGCGCCACACCGTCACACGCCGCGCACCGTTAACTAATGTCGGAACGAGGGACGCCCCCTAGCGGCGTTCGGACAAACACATACACGCTCAGCTCGCTACAGTCGCTACAAGCAACTGCAAACAAACTCGGACGACCTGGATGACGCGGGATTACTACTGCATTCGTATTATAGGAAGATATATGAATTGTATGGTTTTGTTACTTTGAATGTTTTATTAAACACAGTGTATCAGACCATGCGCAATGCATTTCATAATTGTATTTATAAAAAAGCCTGACTTTCCCACAGATACCTAAATATTGCAACTGTTACGCTTAAGAAATTGGTTGTTTAACAAAAATGCTTTTGGTTATGTACATACAACATCCGCGTGTACATCGTACACGTGCCACGTCTACACGTGTACACGTGCCATGCGTTCCAAATAATAATATGAAAGTCAATAGAATAGAATAGAGTAAAACTCCTCCACCTCCAATAACCTCCAATAGCCTCCATCTGTCAAATGTTAAGTGAAAACTAACGTTTGCAAAAATAACTTATTTGCGTATCAATGAAGGGTTTTTTTTTTGCTTTTTACCTATTACTCAGTCTTAGTTAAATCTAGGTGAAGTAAAAACGTTATTGTTTATTATAAATTAAGTAGCTAAATTAGTAAAAAAAAAAAAACTATTTTCTTTCTGATTTTCATTGTTACGAACAATTCGCCTTCTTCCATTTGCCACTACTCAGACACTTGACACAGTGACGCAGAGATGAGTAAAATTAAAGAACTGGATTCTGATAAAACTTTTTTCGTTTACGATCCTCATCGTCGTTCACATCATCCTATTCTCATTTGGACCGCATTGTACATACTCGTACGTGTAACATGCAAACATTCAGGGTGACAACAAGTCTAATAAAAAATCTTTGTAACTCTTTAACAGGTACAGAGTATTCCTTGAGATAGACCCGACTAAATGCTTGTCTCACTAGTCTCTGCCTCCAGCAGACATCGCAGCAGTAGGTACGTACAGGCGGTCGCTCGTGCGCAGCGGGTCGAGCGAGGCGAGGCGCACGCCGCGCAGCGCGTCGCGCGCCGACATCTCCGGCAGCACCATCACCTCCACGAAGCGCATCCTGACGCACAACACTACACTTTCATTACTCTGCCGGGTACAATCCACCTAGCTTATTGTAAAAAAAACTTTTTGTAAATAGTTGACCGGGCGGTTGCAAGCCAACACCCCAAGCAAAGTGACTTTGCTAGTCTCAGTCTGTGTAGACAGCAGTTGTACACCATGACCTTCAACGCCCTCGGTCGAAAGACGCGTTGTTCCAACCACAGTGACTGACTTGCGAACGTGTTGGCGCGTAGTTTACATCCATGTAGCCGCAATACAAAGCAAACACACAAACCAAGCTAAATGATATTTATTCTTGCAAATAGGTTTTAAAAACACTTTTATGTTTTAATTTTAACTAAATGAGGCCGATGTTTCCTAGCAGACTACCCTGAGAAGAAACACCGAAGCAAACTCAGGGGTCAAAATCTCTTTTAAAGTCCATACTGCAAACATGTAATGGTCAAAACATATGAGAACCATGAAGATTGGAGTCAATGATGGTCTTTTGAAGAACCACAGTTCTGAGTGGACCTGTCCAGTCAATGCAAGCATTTGTCAGTATTCGTGTGGCTCAACTCAGGACTACTAAGGAGCTCAACGTCTTGACGAACAATACCAAAGAAAGGACATTTGGGTAGGCCGCAAAAAGTAATGAGTACTTTTGCTACTACTGCTGCCAAACATTAGTTCAAATTAAAGAAAAGGAAAGAGTAATCCACATAGTCCCCAAATTCACAATAATAAAATTTATAAAAATTTAATTTTACAGAGTATGCTAAAGAGAAGCAAAGAGTATGCTAAATTGCAACCGTGTGGTCCACCTTTCATACCGCCATAATGGCACTGTGTATTTTTTATTAAGCCTCAATTGGCGACTAATTAACTTAGGTACTTGCCTGTTATAAATTTGTATGGGCACTGTGTCGCGCGGCACCCCGACCAGGCGGAAGCGGTGGATCGCGCGCGCCTTGAACGCGACGGACGTGGGCGCCTCCGCCGCTTCCTCTATGCCCGCCATCATCACCTCGCACAGCACGCCGTAGCCAGACAGCATGGTACCCGAACCGCTGCCAATGTTCGTTATTTATTTATCAAGAAAAGATAAGGCTCATTGCTAAATACTCGTAAGAGTATTTAGCAATGAGCCTTAAATAAAAATAGCTTTGAGACCACCCTCGTAGGGTGGTCTCAAAAGTTCCCGACCTCAACATGAAGATTGCAGTACTTGTTAATAAAACTCAGACAATAGTTGCATTACTATAGTTAGTTGTGCTAATATAATTATTATTGTGTTAATTTCAGATATTTTGGACGCGCTTTTATTTGACAATCGTTTGAGTAAGTTAAAGTGAGTAATTTTATGAAAATGGAGAACATCGAGTGTCATAAAATCATTATTTTTTATAGGTACTTACGCAAATTAAAGATGAGTTGGACTCCGTGTACGGGGCCTCCGCACCATCATCAAATTACCTCAGTTAAATTTTAACGTAGAGTTTATCATGACTAATGATAAACAGCCATGTAGTAGCACCCACTCCTATCAAGATCGGAGACACTACACTCGAAGTTGTGGACGATTACGTCTACTTCGGTAGGCTCAAGTCACACAAAAGGCAATGAAAAGGGATTATGCTCGGAGTTTATTTGCGTGATCGAATCAGGAATGAAGATATATAGCCCGCCACAGCACGAAGAATCGCCAAACTAGTGGCAATGGGCTGGGCACATTGCTCGCAGAACAGATGGCCGTTGGGGCCGGAAGGTTCTGGAGTGGCGATCGCGTAACGGAAGGCGCAGCATTGGAAGGCCTCCTGCAACGTGGGCCGAGGACCTAGTAAAGGTTTCGGGGTTACGATGGATGTTACACGCACAGGACCATTCATTGTGGCGAATATGGGAGAGGTCTATGTCCAACAGTGGACGTCTTTCGGCCGAAATGATAAGAGCTTGGGAGATGATGAACGTTTGGGACGTCCAAAATCTGTAACGACTGACTGTAACATTGGTAAAGTTCGACAAATAGTGGTAGACGACCCTAGAATGAAAGTGACGGAGATAGCAGGGGATATGAAAATGTCCCAAGAACTTGTTTGTCACATATTAAATTAAGATTTAGGAATGAGGAAGTTTGCGCGTTGGGTGCCGCGTTTGCTGGTGTTACACCAAAAACGGGTCCAAATTAATATTTCCACAGCGCTCTGTTGGCGCAGTTTAGGCACAATAAATCCCAGTTTTGGCGCCGATTAATTACTGTAGATTACAGTAAAAACAGTGGATTGCAAAGAGGGAACCGGCTCCAAAAAAAGCAAAAGCTGTTTTTCGGCTGGGAAAGTGATGGCGACTGTCTTTTGGGATAGTCATGGAATAATCTTAATCGATAATCTTCAAAAAGGAAAAACCCAGGAGCATATTACGCATTGTTACTTGATAAGCTGAAGGCAGAAATTGCGAAAAAACAGACACAATTGCAGAAAAAAAAGTCTTGTTGCACCAAACAAAACAACGGCGCCGTGTTCTGTGCACCTCAGCGGTTGCCATTGCGAAAGTCCAAGTACGGTTTGAACTGCTTGACCAAACTCACTAGATCTAGCCCCAAGTGACTTCTTTCTATTCCCTCAGCTAAAAATTGCGCTCGGAAGACAGAACTTTTCGTCAAATGAGGAGCCAATCAACTTCGTGAACAATCATTTTGCAGAGAAGAACGCTGAGTACTATTTAGATGGGTTAGAGAGATGGGAGCACCGCTGGGAAAAGTGTGTAGGATATATTATAAGGGAAGATACGTTACGCGCTAACATTACAACCAGAAAACCTGGACTCGAAACTCACACATCTATGATCAGTGTCATCACAGTTGCATACGTACATTCACTGATAGAAAAGGACAGAGATAAGAGCCGGCGCTGCCGTGCGACGAATGTATACAAATATGAATGACATTAGCTCCATTTATATCGCTTCGTAAAATGGCGACCAAAACAATAAGCGAAATTAGAAATATCATAAGAAATTTTAAGTTTTCATGTACGAGGAAATGTGATTCCATGTGATTTGTTTTTTTTTTATTAGAATAATTTGTGGAACGCATAAGGCATTTTGATAACCTTTACCCCACTTAAAAAAAAAAATGTTTCAGTAACACTCTCGTTTATGTCACTCGCCGATTGCGACTCAATGACATCAGGACAAACTATCCTGATTTCAGGGGTCCACGCGCTAGAAGCGAGTCACCTATCTTCCGCTATTTTGATTATATTAATGGCTGAAGGAGATTTTATGTACATAGTTGATAAATGATATTTATTTAATAAATTGATTATAAATAACATTTTTATGTCAATTATCCTGAATGAGGCCAGTGATTCCTAGCTGACTACCGTGATGGTATATAGCATAATTATACAAAGCAGTTAAAGAATAACAAAAGCTGAACCACCGTGCACATGGCACAAATGCAAGTATAATGGATGTTTCACTAACTCAGGACAGAGTAGGCCGAAGAGCTTGTCGTGCCTGATGGCCTGCACGAGCAGCGCAGCATCAGGCGCGTGCGGCAGCAGCATGGGCACAGTCTCACCCGGGAACACCACGCCATGATGCGCCACCGCCGGCACGCGGCCACGCCAGCCTGCTTCCAAAACGGCGCGCCCGCCCATGCACACCAGCCCCGGGCCCAGGTACTGGACATAAACATTGTTACACTAGCACACCAGCTACTGTGACACGAACCTAGTCAGTTTTATTTATCAAGCGGTGACATATTGCCAAAAGAGTACATAATACTGGCACTACATAAATCAACGGGTTCTGTGAATATTCACAGAACTTTAATAAAAAAGGAATAAAATATAGCTACATTTGAACTCTCAATCAAGGTAATAGACATTCATGTACTTCCTGGAAGTTCAAATAAGTTTAGACTACAATTTGTGAAATAATTTGTAGCATTCTTGTCTTCAGATTATTACTAACCGAGTGTGTAGCAGCTATAGAGATATCATAGGGGTGTTCCTCGTCGGAGACTCCCCCCGTGCTAATGCTGCCATTATTGTCTTCATCATCGTCGTCATCCTCATCGTCATCATCATCGTATCCTTCTCCTCCCCCAGGCCCGCTCCCACCGCCACCATCACCCCCCGGGTCTCCAGCACTTCCCCTGTCACGCTCGTCACCATGGTTTTGATTTTGATGCTCTTCAAATCCATTATCACTACCATCACTTTCTGCATTTCAATAAAATTAAATATAAGTATACTAACTAATGCTAAAATTAATTATGTAGTAATTAAACAATAAGAAAAATATTACATATTCTGCAGTATGTTAGCAATCACTTCATGTGCATGGACATCAAGCTGAAAACTGTCACAGAGGAAATCAAGCCATATAGCCTAAATAAATCAGACTGTGTAAACACAGTAATGAACTAGCTTCGCAACTGCTAGGGCCTGGGAGTTTCACTTTCTACCAATTGATAAGGCACAGTGTCCAGGAGCTAGCGAAAAGATTTATTTTTAGATTTTGTAAGATGCATCACTGGAGATATCTACTCATCACTCCAAAGCCAGATTTCAGCCAGCACATTGGATTATTACTCCCAAAGCAGACTGCCAATTATTTATTTAATTCTTTACGGTCACAAAGTACAGAGGCGGACTTAATGCCATAAGCCATTTTCTACCAGTCAACTTTTGGGTGACGCAGAAATTAAAGCCTATGTCATGCAGGTTGTAATGGTGAATGAATTTATTAAATGGACCAGCCATAAGTTACAGTAACATCCCTCTCGGGTTGGTTGGGGGATAAAAAAAAACGCATACGCAGCACAGAGTACTTCAAAGAGAAGAGAATATAAGCACTACTTTTTTATACGCAGTGATCACTCTGGAGCGCCGAGATAATTTGATTTCACTCACCGTTGCTATCCATTAGCCTCAACAGTAATTCTTTTAATGACGAAATCTTGTCACTTTAAGCTGTCCCTGTTTAAAATAAACGCTGGGCGAAGGAGATTTTATTTTAGTTATTTTGTAAATATGAAATAGGCAAAATTAACACTTTTCTTTCTTGTTTAGATGTGTTTACGAATTAAGCTTTAAAATATTGTAAATGACAATGACAGACTTCTTTGAAATTAAGATGGGTATACCAAAGAGAATATAAGCACTACGTTTAGGTATACAAAATGTTTTTTTTAAAATATTTATTTATATTTAATTTTTTTTAAAACTACCTACTTAAAACAAATATAAATATTAAAACTTAAAAGGTACAATAGCTTAAAACTAATTAAAAATAATTATATAGTACATACAAATGGGTCTAAAAAGAACTTAATGGGCATAAAAAAAATTTACATATCGATATCAATGGGAAAAATGCATAGGACTCTGGCAGCATTGCCACGTAAAATAGCAAGGCTGATTCGTTGACCGAAGAAAAGCCCAGCTTTCTGGTCACGCGAAGAGTCGACTGCGTTTTGCAGATGTCGGGAATATCTCGATGGGCACTTGGACCCCTAGTGTTTCAACCCCAAACGGCACACATTACATTACATTTACGCCGTTTGAGGTTTTCTGCACTTGCAGCAGGCGCCCTAACACAGCCTGCCGCAGAAGATAGTATAGCGTAAGGGAGTCGATATATGTTGCATTATGGTCAACCCGTCTGGCTTCTTTCCGTCGTCACGTGCTAAGCCGTTGAGTACTAAAATAGCTGGCAACTCAGCGGTAACGAGAGCTCGGTGGATGATGACATTAATGTTGGCATGCTGTGCTATCCAACCAGCTGTTCTACTGCAAGACAGGTCAAGGTGTCCGAGGCGGTCGAATGCTTCATCGCACGGAGCATCCACACGCAGACATGTACCGTTCCGGAAGGTGGTGTCACTCAGCGTGGTATCTATGTTGGGTGACGGTAGAGCCTGTAACCAGAAACCCGACTCCCGTTCACCCACAGCCAGTAGGCGGGGACACTTAGTTTGGTAGACGTATTAATGAGATTATTCCGTACCAAGGGGCCATCATTCAACTATTACGTAAGCACTACAGAGGGCCGGGCTTTTGCTTTGCTTAATTTGATGTCAGGAGGGATGGGGTGGTCTGGATGGTGATTACTTCAGCATTAGGTACCTATATGTTAGTAGGATGGTTTTTTTTAAAAGAACCGAAATGTTTATTTTGCAAAATCATACGAAAGTGAGTATACAAATTACTATAGATGTAAAAAATCAGTCCGTCTAAAAAGAAAAAAAAAATGATTTAAAACCTAAATCACACATAAAAATGTGTGATATACCGATATTAATATACTTAGCGGGTTTATTTCTAGTTGATCCGTCCGATCATGATGCATGAGCGGGTTTAGTTCTAGTTGATCCGTCCGACCATGACATATCATAATAAGTTATAAAAACTCACATCACATCATAAGTTATAAAAACTATTGATAAGTCAAAAACTGTGTTGGTAAAGATTTTTTTTTCATTGTTTTCAGTCAATGTAAATAAACAAATTGATTTGGTTTAAAACCAAACGCACACTCTCATACTGTCGTTGGTGTGTAACGTCAGTGTGGTACTGACGTTATACGACGCAACGTACAATACTCACATACACATGCACATTTTGTAGACGAGTTTTCAACCGTATAAAACGATTTATTTGGGGTTTAAAACCGGCAACATTTTGTTTAAAACGTTTTAAATCAGTAATTTTACATCTATACACATTACACACATCACTGAGCAGCAAGCAAATAATGACATTAAAAACTTAAAGGCATGGATTCGTTTGTCATGGACTGCAGATTACTGATAATTTTAAATTAATATGCTAAAATAAAAGTTGTTTTCTTTTTAGATTCTCTATTTCAAGCCTATTCCTTAATTTTAGACTAACACGATTTCGGTCTTAGCGGGGAGCGGCGTGGTGAGAGTACGCCCCATAGCCTCAGGCCCCATTCACGACTTCGGTCTTAGCGGCGGGCGGCGCAGCGAGCGGGGCGGTATCGGTTAAAACCAAGAATCTTATAAATATACTGGTAACCCGCCCCAGCTTTGCACGGGTGCAATGGTGATATTAAATATATTATGCATATAAACCTTCCTCTTGACTCACTCTATCGATTAAAAAAATCGCATCAAAATCTGTTGCGTAGTTTTAAAGATCTAAGCATATTATAGGGACAAATAGCGGGTAGCGACTTTGTGACTTTGACTTTGAAACTCAAAACGAGCTTTAAAAATGCGCCGCTGTCTGTACTCGGTTGACCCGGGGTTGGGTACGAGGCTTTTAAGTACCGGTTTCAGTTTGATATTGCTTTGGACTTCACTATGCATGAGTTCTATGAACATAAAGCGATGCGCGCACTGGTGACTTTTGTCACGGTGACTTTTTTGTCACCCTTATCAAGTCCATGGATATGTATGGAGGTGCGCGCACGTAGCGACGTGACAACTGGGTGACATTTTTGTTCGCTGACCATGGAGCGGACAAGCCCGTGACATTTTTGTCACCGCGCTGCAATCAGTGGCGTAGCATGGGGGGGCGGTGGGGGGCATGGCCCCAGGCGCCATACGAAAGGGGGCGGCAGGAAGCGCCAATTTAATAATTTGGAAAATGTAAAAATATGAGTATTTATTTATTTATTTATATATACTTTATTGTACACCAAGATAAAAAGATTATACAATTTTGAGACTTAAATTAAAACATACAATGGGCGGCCTTATCGCTATCTGCGAACTCTTCCTGGCAACCTGGGATGGAAAGAGATTGTATGGACATAAAGTGGGGTTGCACTTGGTGCGTAACAAAACAAGTTAAACAAACGAAAAAACAAAGTACATCATCATCATCATCAAACTAAATAGATACATAAATACATACATACTAAAATATAGGCAAGAAACAAGTGACGACTACAATTGATACAGATAGAAACGAAACATAACTACAAAGACAAGTAATATTCCTTCACAAGCGTTTTGAAAATATGAAGTGATTGCGCGCGTTTAATTGAGACAGACAATGCATTCTACAGACGAGAAGCTTGGACAGCAAAGGATTTATCTAAAAACGTAGTGGAATGCATCGGCACTTTGAGCCGATTTTGAGAAGCAGTGGTATATCTTGACTTTCAATAAGTGGTACTAATTACTGATTACGTCTATTAAACCAAATGTTTAATCGATTAATAACAAAAAACAAAGGGCGGCCCCATGCAGCGAAAACCCACGCTACGCCACTAACACAAATGACGCTTCGATTTAGAGTTGTGACTGATATATTAGTATTCGCTAAGATATTAGTGATATTCAATGGATTCATGTATTACTTAGTAATCCGACTAAATATGATATGCTAATATTTAATATTCACATAATTATGTCAGGGCCATTCAACACAGGTCGAATAATATTAAATATAATGAAAAAATATTTTGTGAATATAATATCACTCGGGATTCATTCGATAACCGCGGATCATATTCACTCACTAATATGGCAACAAATGTACGAATGAAAATAAATGTATCACTCATAGGCATTAACATTAATATCTACGTAGCAATATCAAATAGTACCTAAATACTATCTCAAAAATAATATCGGTTTATTGAATACAAATACAGCAGTAATATCTATGTATTCCATCATACGCAGATATCACTAATACTCAAATATTAGTTTTAATATTACGATATTACTAGACGAATATATTCATATTAGCTAATACTGACAAATATCGGTCCCATCTTTACTTCAATTTCAAGAAAGTTTCGTCACTGTCGCTCGTCGTGCGCGCACTCCACCTTGGATACGTGACGTGACAGTGACAAACACATAAAAGTCACCGTGACTAAAGTCACCGGTGCGCGCATCGCTTAAGAGTGCATGACGCTGATATCCGAACGTAAATGTCAACCTGATATTTTATTTGTTATCTGTTGTCATTCACGATTTCGCGAACGCACGTCTCGTGAGTTGACTGCTATGATAAAAATATCGAATTGTGTATGAGAAATGTGAATAAACAGTGCTTGTTGCAATCAACAGTTGCATCGAAATGTATCGTAAAATAGTGTGGTGTTATGTATTTGTGTTGACGTTATTGGATATATCGCTGAACACGAAGCTCTCAGCCCAGGGAAAGAGCCATGGTAAAATCGATTTTAAAATACCAAATATGTGTATTTGTTTTGCTCTAAATCTTCCTAGTTTAATACTTGCCGCAAACTTCTAGGGAAAAGTAGTGAGGTAGGTCATTTAAAAAGTGATATGGAATAGCGACAATAAGTTGGCAGGTTCGTCGTGAAGCGGCAGTGTGCGGCGATGTTATTTTAGATCGGGGCCGAGGCGCGCTTGTTTGTCGTTTTTCTTCAACTATGTGCATGATATTTTAGTAAGTTGAGAGTTGCTTGTAGCCGGTGAGCACGCGGGGGGGCGCCGCGCAGCCGCACGCACTCTCACCCCCCCCATACAAATACCCACAAAAAAACTCAGGTACCTACTTGGTTACCTTCTTTGCAGCAATAGTTTTTTTTTAATGCACTTCATTTGTGAGTTATTACAAGAACATTTTTTTTTTTGTAATTTTAATACTAAATTGATGTTATTCTTGCAGGTGTCACAGTACATGATTCCCTTATAGAGGGAATAACATTTCAGGTAAGCACAAGTAATTCGTTGTAGTAATTAATATTCTATTCTAGTTATATTTTTCATTAGTTTTAAAAACTTTGTTATACACTCATCTGTTACTTTTATCCTTATAACCAATAATAAATTTCAAATAATGCTTTCTAAACATACTATGTTCATCTAGTATCTTGTAGTGTAATCATTTAAATGTGATGAATTGATAACAGCATGATACACATTAGTAATCATAGCTTATCCTGTTATCTCTCAGAACAGACTTGCCCCCTCATATAGAAATCTTTGATAAAGAACATTGATTAGATTTAATTACTTAATTGTCATTCACTTTTGCTTTCCTGCAGTACTTGAGAGGGGACCAACACTGAACTGTAACACATCAAACAACGCTGCACATAACATACAACTAGTGTTTATGAAACCCACAATGTTATAGTAAAGCTGTAGTATAAATGCAAAGCTGTGTGACACATTGCTATCAGTGATTGGTGTTGTTTCCTTGTGTCGACTATTCCCGGCCACTTCCTCTGGGCCCGGCGGGTGGACTGAGGTCACTTCCTTCCATGCGTACAGTCTGCTGTTCTATTTGTGTCTATTGGACATACTGCTACGGTTCTTGACTCAAAACAGATTGATTGTTACCAACCCCATGCAAGGGTGTGTAGGAACTGCTTGTGCACAATAAAAGCATGTTTAACTTAATAACTGAGATAAATCGTCAGCTGAGACAAGAAAATGTGTTAATTTTGGGGCATCTTCTGATAACTTACAGAACTAACATTGCTCACACACAAGCTGCAGCCTGTTTTAGTGATAGACCATATTGTAATTGACCAAATGATAAATGCTGTAACAATAGAATGGAAGTGGTTCACCACTGTGTGCATACCATCACAACAAACTATGTTTTCCTTACTTGAACCCCAACAAGGCAGTAGGTAGACAGCTCAACTAATTGCTGTTGTGTGAATTCCCCGTTGAGGAAGAACACTATACTTTATTGGAACAGGATAATTAAATCACTTGTGTTGCCATGAAAAGTATTCAAATGTTAGGTTTGTGTCAGAGCATGCAGAACCTATCAAATTGAGAATAGAATGCATGCAGAAATGTGTCTAGTTCCGCTCATCTAGTTATTATCGCATACTGTATGGCCTCTGTATGAGTGGGGCTTCATTCATGATGTCAACATGGAGCACAGATTTGTTGCTAAGCACTGGTTTCACATTGATTTAAAAAAATATTTCCTACTGTAGTTTGAGGAAAATTATGTGTTAAAAACTAAAAATTTTACTAAGCTTTTTTTTTTTTTAAAAAAAAACGGAATTTTTTAATGCTTTTATGTTTTAAGTAATATTGTTTCAGAGCTCCATATTCATAGAGATATAAGTTGCTACAAATTGTTTCAGTAACATTTGATTACCTTGCATAACTTTGTATGTTAATAACATCCATCAGTCTCTTACCAATATCTCAATTTATCATTTATTATTAGAAGATGTCTTCTGAGTCCATTGTCTCAGGAGATATCTTAGTTTCTTTGATCTACAGCACAACCTGTGGGCTTACAAGGAGCGAAGAGGACTGTAACATTTCACGCCATTAAGTATATAACCAAATATTTGTACTCAAAACTGTCTTCACGTCATTTGGCTCAATCCCCAGCACACGTATTATGACAGCCTATATCTACAACCCGGTGGCAAATTGAGATCCTATCTTCCTATAAACAGAGTCATTATACTTCAATAAGACATGAACATGTAAGCTGTTGCCGGTCGCTGGCGCTGTCGAGTGATGACGATGTGTCTGTGCACAGGAATGGGGCAAGGAGGCGGGCGCGGCGGGCGGCGCTCGCGGAGGGCGCGCCGTGGCGGCAGGCGCGCTGGCGCTGTCGCCGCCGGCGCTGGAGTTCGGGCGCGCAGCGCTGGCGGCGGCGCACGCGCTCACCGTCACGCTCACCAACACCGCGAACACCACTATGCACCTGGCCTCCGTGGCCGGCACCACGCCCGACTTCCACGCATCCTTCTTTGAGTCTAAGGTACAGCATGTGTCGCCCTCTTGTACATAGGTTGTGTTGTCGTAGTGGCCATTCGGCCCGTACCGAGGCTCCTGGCTAACATGGTCAGCCTGGCTCCCTGGGTGCTTCGACTGGATACGAACAAGATTGTGTTGAAAGGGATGTATTAAATTAATGATGCGCTGTAGATTGTAGTCGCGACTACAAATGGACTGATGTCACGGTTGGCGCAGTTGTTAAGTAATTGGGTTGCGGCACTGCTTGTCGCGGGTCCAGTTATTATTATTATATTATTATTAGAACATATGGTAGTTGTCCCGGGTCGGGGTGTCTCGTGCATGTGGGTTTAAATGATTGAGAATGCACCCACAGTACACGAGTAATTACTTACTAGAATGAGGTGACATTGGGAAAAAGTTATTTAAGATGAATAAAAAGAAAAATGAGCTCCCAAGCATTATCCAACGACGTAGCTAGCATAAGATTGTGGTGTTTCGATCAACACTGTACGGCAGATGTCAGTTTTGCGATTGCCTAGATTCAATATGATGAGTGAGTACTAGTAGGTATCGTCTCTTTTTGTGCTTGTATGGAAAAAAAATAGTATTGCGGAAATCGAACCCGCGACATTGTAGTCGTGCACAAGATAACCGCTGAGTCGCGTGCACTGTCAACAGAGCGCGTGGTGACTCACAACAGAACTTATTGTTTTGCTAGTTTGTTGATTTCTGTTATAATGGAAACGCCAGAATAAGTAAGTGTACCCTCGGCTGGCTCGGGTGTCAGCCAGTTGCGCTCGAGCGGCGCGCCGCTGCTCATGCTCGAGCTGAGCTACAGAAGCCGGCAAATAATTTGACTCAAGATTTTGTGGTGCGAGAAGCTCCCACCACTCATAGTTCCATACATTTTGTCATGCTCGAGCTACCCCCAGGGTACCACGAAAATCTCTAGGCAAGCTACTTGCCGCCTACTGAAATTCGCAGCCAGTTCGCAACTTACTGCTCATCTTATGAATGCTAGACCGGCGGTATTTCCTCTACTCAAGGGTTAAATACCCACTAGGGAGGTGTAGGGTCTAGGCAGGAGCAGGATCCTGTTCCTCCAAATCAAAATCGTTGAATCGTTGATGAATTGTTTATCCATAAACAATTAATTATTCAAGTTGTCATGGTATAAAGAAAGCCACCAGTAACTAACACACATTACGCATGGCCTTCTGTTTTTGCATATATTTGGTTAAATTTCGCTAATCTAAGCTAATAACTACTACATATATACTTAATGTTTATGTAACAGGATGTGTGAAAAAAGTGCTAGCTAGGTTATAAGTTTGAGCGGGACATGTGTTCGCTGGTCCTCGCTCGCTGCAGGCGGCGCGGTGCAGCGTGACGTGCCGCGACCGCGCTGCTGCGGCTGACAGGCGCACCCTCTCCCCGCGCGCCACCTCGCTCTCGATCACTCCGCCGCGAGCCGAGCCGAGGAACTCCTCGCCCCTCTACAAAGTAGCCATTGTTCCGTCGACACGCCCATTAAGTGCTGTGACGTCGCTAACGACTAGCCACACCAGTTTTTTTACGTCGTTTATTATTATCTTTGTCTAAATACCTATACATATTATGATATCATTGTCACAAGTCGATTACATGTGAAAACGAGAGTGAACGCCAGATTATATGTATTATGTATACATAATATTATGTAGTGCGGTAGGTCGCTGGTTCCGCATGTTTACTGGGACATGGCATTTTATAGAAAGTGATTTTATTTTTGCACATTCGATTATAGGCCATCAACATAAAGAACACTTTTGTACATGATCGTAACTGCGCGCTAAAAATTGAACGGAATATTATGATTCATATTAAATGTCTTGCAAAGCGTTCTGATTGTCGGCCAGTATTCGTAATCATCACGGAAGGAAGGAAGGCGTTTGTTCTACTTATGTGTTTCAATGAATAGCTCAGAAGCACTAGGATCGCTGTAAGCGTCGTCAGCAGCAGTAGCGATGACGTCGCACGCTGCTCACCGGCTGCACGGCCGTGCGCGCCTCTTGTCATGCTGTGCATCTGTCACAGAGCACGGCCCGGTAGCCGCCAGCCACGTAGCACTAGACAGCACGTATTTACTACATAAGTGTGGTGCAATATTACTCGCTCCAAGTAATGTTATGAACTGTACGATATATAGCTGAAATGCAGACATATTGCGATGTTCTAACACCTTCAGAAACTAATTTAGCTGCGTTGTCTGTTGTCAGGTCTCAATGACGCTTGTAAAACATGAAATTATGAAGATTTGCCGACATTTTTGCACATACATGTTCTCTCCGCAAACATTACCTTGTTATACTGAGTAATGCGTTTTGTCCAAGTGCTGTCTGCGGGAACCGATCACTTTTCCGATTTTTTTTTGTTCTAATTTCATGTGACCGAAAACTATTGACCGACGTCTTTTTTGCTATATGCATTATTTGACTTAATTTTATATCATCGAAATATCATGTGTCATAGGTATCATTTTACGTGCGGAGGATTCGCTCGGATGTCGCCACTGTGCGGAACACCCGGAGGACACGGTGGAGCATACTGTAGAGGTGTGCCCCGCCTGGGCGGAGCATCGCCGTGCCCTCGTGGGGGCGATCGGCGGCAGCGATCTCTTTCGCCGGGCCTTGGTTCAGGCCTTGGTCCGGAGTGTGGAGGGATGGCAGGCGGTCGCCTCCTTCTGCGAAACAGTAATGCTAGCAAAGGAGGAGGCCGACCGCAACAGGCAGAGGCAACGGGGCGCTCGCCCCAGCCGCCGCCGGGATTCCGATCCCGATTTCCGGCCACCGTAGGTGCGGGCTTGCGGACGGCGTGCAATGGGTAGTCGTCGACGGCGCGTTCTGTTCCCGCGCGCCTCAAGGAGCTGTCAGCAAACCGTAGAGGCCCACCCTGCTAGCTGCAGGCCGGCAGGGTCGAAGCCTGCTGGGGTCATGGGTTAGCTTCCGAAAGGAATACCCGGCCCCGGCACTATAGGCAACGAAGGAACTGGGTAGGTTTTTAATCAGTAAGAGTCTGACACTACTTCCCGCTCCGCCCAAGGGCGGGATTTGTGATAGGATGATTTTACCTACCATAAAAAAAACCGCCATGATGGTTCAACTTGTGTGACAAGGATTATAACCGATTTTGGGTCTCAGCCGAGGAAGTGAGCTGCGCGTAGCCGTGGCGGATGGTTCAACTTGTTTGCCTCGTACTATAATTGGTAGCATTTTCAATATTAAAATGAATGAGTGTCATAAAAGTCAATATTTTGTACTACAAAATTTAGTGACAGAAACGAATCGCTGCAAATCCGACTTCACACAGTCTTGGTCTGCCCTACCCCTAGAGTGTAATTTAAACCTGCGTAGGCGCGGAGAGGTACGGTGGCCCGCGTGCTGAGGAGCAGGTGATTTGAAGGCCCGCCGCCGCGGCTGAGGCTGCGGTGGTGGGCGTTGAAACCATCTGCGACGATAAGCTCGCGTGGGACCGTCCAAACCCCGCAGCGCCAGAGCAAAGACCGAAAACCTTCCATCGTGGTATAATGTAGGTTCGGAAACATAATACTTCGAACAAATGATAGTTCTGCTAAGTGTAACATCAGTGAAAAGTTTTTCGACCAAATGAAACGTTGGAGTAACGAAAAAATTCAAATTGAGAATAGATTAACTGATACAGTGGCAGACGCTACTTCGATGAAATAAAAAAAAAACGAAAGGATAATATTTGAAAAGTTTTAGGTGAAATGAAATTCGGTCAAACATTTTTCGACCTTATGATAGGTAACCGCTCTCTGCCTATACAAGAGATTTGGTTTCTTAATTATTTCCTAAACAACGGAAAGTTACGTAAAAGTTTCCATCGATGGAAATAACTGGAAATCGATGTTACATTCAAATTAAAGGGATTGTAGCACGTGTGTGTACTAATAGGATACTTTGTAATATAAATATCGAGCGAAACCTGCTGCTGTCCTGAAATAGAACGTCATTGTGGTTTCTTAACTAACACACACAAGCGTGTGTGCGCGTGTTGCCATGTAAGGTAGTGAGGTCACGAGGTTGTCGTGTTCGTTAATGTTCATTTATTTGGGCTGTTGTAAGTAGTCGTGGTGGCAGTCGATATAGGAAAGCTATCTACTCGCCCTCCTGCAATCATAAACCGAGAGCTGATCTAGAATAGAGACAAGTTGATCACGGCGTCTGCAACCCATTACAGAGGTATACCGGTATTCTAAAGTTAAACTTTCTAGATACTATTTTTCTTTCGCGTTCACGAACATTTACACAAGATACCTATACCCGGAACAACTGTCGGTAGTGTACCTGCTATACAAATATTTATTCCGTGCAGGAATCGAAATCGCGACACGCAGCACAGCAGCCAATCGCTCAGCCACCTCGCCACCGCGCCACTGAGCATTAAGTAATTGTAAGCTATCAATTTGCTTAATGACACTTTACTATTTAGGTACAATTTAGGTACAATAAAATATGAATTATGACAAGATATTACAAAGGATGTATCAACTTATTCGAGCCCATTGTGCTGTGTATTTTACCTACATTTTATAAATAAGCCCCCTGAGAACTTGGTGAGAGTGTATCCCAGATGTAATTGTTTACATCGCATTCAAACATTTTGTGTGGTTCCACGGTAATGCTATGTTTGTAGCACGTTTATTGCGTCAATCGCACAATTAAATTGAGCTATCAAAACAATTCAATGGCGCTTGTTTACTTTACCCTCGCTACGCCTACAGTGTCCGAGGTGGCCAAATTAAAATGTTTCGTTATTTATAACAACAAGGAATTTATTAATGTTATGAAATAACTCCACTTTTCGTACGAGTAAAAAACTCGATTGGCTTGGCTCGTCGCTTCGAGACGGTGCAGTCCTGCAGCCTCCAAGCGGTCCACGTTCAGGCTATGCAGGCTACGTTATGCTGGTCTCTATCGGCCACGAAACATAAAGTCAAATCGTGAACCATTTGCTATGGTTGCGCGCAACCCTTCATTTCGATTAGGACCCGAAAATCGGTTACTGTGCATTCAAGGTCGACTGCCATGAGCGTTCAACTTGTGTGACGAGGATTATAACCAATTTCGGGTCTCTGGAGAGGGGGGGAGCTGCGCGGAGCCGTGGCGGATGGTACTTATTTGCCGCGTACTGCAATTGGTAGCACTTTCAATATTAAATTAAAATAGTGCCTTAAAAATCAATATTTTGTGCTAGAAAATTTAGTGACAGAAACAAATTGCTGCAAATCCGACTTCACACAGTCTTGGTCTGCCCTACGCCTAGGGTGTAATTTAAACCCCGGAGCCGTGACAGAAGACCTTCCATGGTGGTATAATGAAGGTTCGGAAACATAAAACTTTGAACAAATGTTATTTCGGCTAAGTGTAACATCGGTGAAAAGTTTTTCGACCAAATGAAACGTTGCAGTAATGAAAAAATTCGAATTGAGAATAGGTCAACTGATACAGTAGCAGACGTGACTTCGATGAAGTAAAAAAAAAAACGAAAGGATAATAGTTAAAAGTTTTAGGTGAAATGAAATTCGGTCAAACGTTTTTCGAACTTATGATAGGTAACCACTACGGTCTCGTAAGTTAGGTAATGAATAAGGTTGCTTATTTTAAAAATACACGCCGTGACACGCTGCGGCGGCCTGCATCCGTGATGCGAGTCTTGCACTGCTGTTATCTTCACTAATTAGCAGTCGCGCCCACCACGCGTGCTCGACATCGCCACAGATCACAGATTGTAGGTACTTCATGTACACAGGGAGTGTTGCGATGCTGTGATGCGTCTAGCACTTGTAGCGCCTTCTTTTAGACGAGAGACTATTTCATATTTTTTTGCTAAAATAACATTTGATTATAAATTATAATTGATGTGACTTAGTGTGAAGATATTGGTAATTCATGTTTCACAAATAGCTTCAACAATGAACTATTTGATATAATACAACTTCGGAGAGATCGACTGTTGCTTAATGATCGCATTCGGAACATCACAAATGATAAGGAAAGTAAAGTTTGTCGTGGGCGGGTGGGGTGAGCCGAGGACGTCATGGAATTGTTTGCTGACGGGTTTCACCCAGCGATGCCGTGTCAGTCATCAATATCATGAGAATGCCTGTTTGCGTAGAGTTGACTCTGGACTCGCGTCAGACTCCGAACCACAAACATGTCGCGCAAGAATCTACATAAATAACAGATATTAATAAAAGGAATTCTATTAATAAGTGGGTCGTGACGCGGAAGTACAAGCAGGCAAGTGTTAGTGGAAGTCGGGCACGTCAGCACGTGCCAGCGGCGACGCGCATCGGGAGCACCGCGTCGTCCTTCACAGTTCGGCTGACGTGGCCACCCCCAACTCTTGAAATAAACAAATGAAAATGACAGACTTTCTGGGTCGCGCCGTTACTAAAATGCACCGCACTACATAATAATATTGTTATAAATAGATTTTACGTAACATCTTATCATGATCACCTTCTCGCCTCCAGCGATTATCAGTCGTGTAATACAATAAAAACAAAATATTTCGCTTTGTTTACTGCGCCCGCTCCGCCCGCTCGTAAACAAGCAAGTTTGCACTAGTAGAGCTGTAACAGTGGGCCACGTCCACCATCACGTCATTGTCCAGTAGTATCACTTGGACCACGAGACCCGCCCGCGCCTGCTATGTAATAACGACGCTGTCAATACCTACATAATAGTTGTAACGTGCGGGTGATTGATATGTAGCAACGCTGGCTGCAGGTTGAAATGTCTGGCAGCCGTCAGGCGCTCAGTGTGCGCTCACCTCCGATCCTAACAGATGCACGGCATGCTCGTATGTTTTGGTGTGCATCTAAACTTAATTGACAATAAAGAGTTACAATTGCAATTACGTTGACAACGTGACATATCGTCACACCGTATCAATTGTTGTTTCTCCTATTGAACCTTAAAAGCGTGGCTATGTGTATGTGTGTACAGAGCAGCAGGTAGTTTCGGAAAATTCCTGTTTGGGATACCTAATTCCTGTTTCGGATTCGGTGGGAATACACGCCCGTGTCACCATTGTGCCGATCGCCCGGAGAACAAGGTGGAGATCTGCCCCGCTTGGACGGATGCCGTGTCCTCTTCCTCGGCGGCGGCGATCCCTTGTGTCTGTCACCTCCTCCTGTGAAGCAGTAATGCGAGAGCAACGACAGCTAGGGTTGCAAACATTTCTTCGACAAAATATAGTATTTTTCAAATTAAGCTATAAAAAAATATAGTACACTTCAAAAAAATATAGTATTTTACGGAAAAAGCAAAAAATAGACAGAATCAGAATAGTTTATTTCAAATAGACCAATTACAGGCACTTTTGAATTGTCAAAATGTCGGTCAGTCCATAAAAAAGTGAAGCTAAATTGCACGTTCCAAAGCGTAGATCTCTATGGAGAAGAACGTGCAAGAAACTCCATGGACACTCTTTTTAAATCATATTATGAGTTACATAAATCTTGGTTACATTTTTCTTGTCGCTTCTATTATGTGAGCACAATGCAGATAAGTAATGAAAAAATAAAATGAACTAATTAAAAAAATAGAAATTGAATTAAGCTACTGGCAGCTAAGAGATGACCAGTCCCTACTCACGGCGCCCGTTCACGAGCATGACGCGTGCCTCAGCCCCACTCAGCTCAACCATTTTAAAGGGAACTGAATGACCCAATAAAACGTGCCACCATCAGCGAGACATTTGAGTGAGCATGACAAACTCTCAACTGCCATGCTTTTAATGTCAAAGGAAGCGTTCAAGTATTACGTAACGCAATTTTTGAAGATTTTAGACCCTCCCTCCCCCCCATGTAACGCACCGTAACGTTTTTCTGTACCCCCCCCCCTCCCCCTCCCTGAACGTTACGTAACATTTATAAGTGACCATTAAAGTCACAATTATGTTGAACAAAGTATAATACCTTTTTTATTGTATTAATTGCCTTTGCAGTAGTAATAAACAAAAGAAGAGATTTTTAAGTTATATGTTTTATTTAGTCATAAATCAAATAAGTGTAGGTACGTAAAAACACAATTCAATTGCAATTACTGTTCCTCTGTCCATGGGTTTGCCAGCTACTCGAGACTCTTTCATTACTGGTATTCGGAGAGCAGACGAAGAAGGTTCCGGTATTGTTAAAATACTTGCATCAACTTCGTCTTCATCAAGCCAATCAGCATCCTCAGACAATGCTTCACTATGGCGCACAATGCAGAGCAGCTCATTTGCCCTTTTGGCAGCAAGCCGCTGTGGCCGTACTCTACTTTGGGTATAATTTAGACGGTCACCGAAAATATTTTTATGACTCTAAGCCTAGGCACCAAATAAAATAAACAACTCCAAAAAAAATCAATTGACCTTATTAAAAGGGCCCTAAAGTATATAATATTATGATCCAAAATAAATGAAATAACATCAGAAAAATCGCAAGCCTTGCACAAATATTATTTTTGGGTCCTAAAATGGATTAACGGTCGCCAAATTCTGTCTAACTCAAATATTAATATTACTACCAAAAATTTTACTCCAAAATAGTTTGACGTCACCCAAAATACATTATTTGATCCCAGACTACTTTAATGTAAGACTAAAATTACAATTGCTTCCCTTTATTTCTTAACCCCGCAGTCCGCACCCCGCACCCTGCAGAACCGCCACCGGTGCGTGAGCCACAGGCCTATATTTAATTAACTTCATACAACGATAAGGGTTGGCGTATGCTGAGAGGAAGGCGACGCAGCGCAGACCGCACAGCGCAGAGCAGGGCAGTTACTGTGCACATCTGAGCCGCACGTGCCTGCGCTGCAGCATACGTAGCTCATGATGTTCCATGCTTTACAAAATCTGCTCTGGTCTGCGCTGCGCGTAACGTTTGTTTGGGAACCCCAGTATATATAGTGAATTTCATATAACAATAAATAAGCGACGTACGTTTGGGAACCCCAGTATATTAATTGGTATTTGAGAAATAAATCTAGAGATCGTTAGCTTTTTTAGCCTAGCAAAAATTACCAAATTAGAACTCATGGTATAACATAATTGGTAACATCTAAGTAGTGACAATATATAATATTTAGTCTAAAGTGTATTTTAAAGGCGTCCATATATTTTTATGGCAGACAATAACACAAAAAAATGGATTTATTTTATAATATTTTAGGAAACGTAATTTGGTGACCATTTATCCATTTTGGTAACCGTTTAGATTTTTTTTGGTATTAATTCATTTTCCCCGAGAGGACGCCGGCGTCCGCACACCTATTGTCTTTCTATTGTGTCTCTAATTACGGTATTCAACAGGTTAAAATAGGTACTTTATTCGGCGGTGTTTAAACACAAGCCCTCTACTTTCACGAGGGTTTTGGGCAGTCTTGCCATGCACGTAACGACTGTGCGTTTGCACACTCTTTTGGGTTGTGAAATAGATCCCACAGGTTGCACATATTCTGTTCTTGAGATCTGATTGTACTGATGGACAATAAAAATCGTAAGGCATTTGCTTAAACCCTTCTAGAGGAGGCGACAGATCAACGGACAACCTAACAAGAAGTGGTGAGAACTTGCATGATCCTTTGTCTTGCTGACTAGGTACCACGAGCTTGCTTGAGGTTTGAAGGATTGGGCAGAGTGGCGGCAAGAAAGTAACATAAACGAAAAGGGTAGGAGAGTTGGAAGATTCTAATTCACTAGCTCCGAGTTTGAAGATTCTAATTCCCTAGCTTTTTATTAAAAAAATGTTACGTAACGCGTTGTTTAAATACTCCCTCCCCGCTCTTGTAACGCACTGTAACGTTTTACAAGACCCCCCTCCCCCCAAATTGCGTTACGTAATACTTGAATGCTCCCAAACAAGTTGTAACCTAATAAAATAAAAATGCTCCATGGTACTTCACATTCACAAATTAAAAAAAAAGTGCTTCTACATTATACAATCTTATTGTTTTCAATTACAAAAACAAATAAGTAGTTGATCACAAGTTCCATTACAATCATCATCATCAGCCTTTTAATGTTCCCACTGCTGGGACACAGGCCTCCTCTCTAAGAGGGTTCCATTACAATAAACCAATAAAATAATAAAAAATAGTATATATAAAAAAAAAACACATTTCGAAAACAACAATACAAAAAGGGGCCCCCGCATTTCTTCCAAACTAATTTGTACTATGCGATCCAAATAAGAATAGGAAAGCCAATAACCTGTATCTGTCAAATTTTGAGTGAAAAGTACGGTTTGCAAAAAAAGCTTATTTGCGTATCAATAAAGGCTTTTTTTTTGCTTTCTATTACATAGTCTTAGTTAGGTCTAGGTGAAGTAAAAACATTATTGTTTATGATAAATTAGGTAAATATATTGTTTTAAGTCGCCGTACCCAATTTCTTCAAATTGACAGTTCGACGTGACGTCACAACATGGCAATCGATCCTATTCTCATTTGGACCGCATAGTAGGCAAATGTGGCTGTGGCTGTGGAGCAGGACCGGCATTTAGCCAAGCATTTTTATCAAGGATGTAATCTTCCAATTTATAATATGCTTGTCTACATAGTGTGCCCTAGCATCGAATTCAAGAGTACAAGTTAGGTACTCTTGAATTCGATGCTAGGGACAAATTGCGTGACATTTTTGTGAAACTAAGTAAAATCGGGATTGGGCTTGGCGTGTGGTCATGCCATTTCAAACCTATTTGGGCGATAGCATCGTATTCAAGAGTACCTAACGTCACAATTCGAATAACGACCGATCGGAATTAAACTCGAGAGTAAGCCCCCTGGTCGACGACGCGTTGTTTCAAGCGCATCTTAAAGAGACCCGTCGGCCCTGACGGACCCCGACAACCCTGCTGGTCAGGTATCAACCTGCCAGGGCTGCAGAATTGTTTGAAAGAGTTACCGCGGCTCTGGACCGCATAGGGTAACTGAAAGAACACAGGTGGGTTTTAGTCAGGAAAAGTCAGCCGCTCTTTCTCGCTCCATCCAGAGCGGAAGTCCACGAGACGAAGGCGGTGGATCAGCGGCGCGGCGGCACACCTCGGTCCTTTAGCACCGATCGTGATAAGATGGAAGGTGTGTTTACTGTATCTAATTAGAAGTCAAATAAAAAATATGTTTTCAGTTGTTTAACTGGCTTGTGTGGTTATCGTTTGACATTGTGTTCATTGTCAATGTGCCTCGAGTGCTCCTGAGGTGGCACGACCAGACTGAACCTTTGCACGAAATGCTCTATTGGTGGAAAACATCTTTGTGAATGTTGCAGGTTTTATTAGTTTGTTAGCTTAATAGAATCGTTAAACATTTCAGCATTACGGTAAAATACAACTCAGTAAAATGTGGAAAAACTCAGTAAAAAGTGAGTTTAAATCGAGCTACTCTGTTAAAAAATATTTACGTGTGCGTCAACATTCTGTCTGCTTCAGCAATATATTTAAACTAAAACTATTTGCATAAACTATGAATAAACATCTTACAGCGATAACTGACATTTTAATAATGTGTGCTGGTATAACTGAAAATACCTTAACTGTACAAACTTACTACTAATAGTAATTTTCTCTCAAATAAAACCTATTTAAATTTAAAAAATACATACAGCCGAACAAAAAACCCTCCTCCTTTTCGAAGTCCGTTAAAAACTATGAAAATGTTTGAAGCACGCCACGAGACGCCGCCCATAGTGGCGCGCGCCCACCTACCGATGCTGTCCCCGCTCGCCTCTAAGACCGAAATCTTGAATATTTTATCTGTTTATGGTACAAAACCTTTTGTGTGTGAGTCTGGCTCGCACTTGATGGATGGTTGTTTTGATTGCTTACCTGCTTTGTTAAGTTGTGTGCACTGTGTGCGGACACTGAGCGTGTAGATGAGGCACCGTGTCACTCGTGTGTGTGTGTGCAGACGCTGCCGCCGCAAGCCAATACGTCGTTCAGCGTGGTGTACCTGGGGCGGCGCGAGGGTCCGGTTTCGGCGCACCTCTACATCCACACCTCGCTAGGCGTTCACAAGTACCCCGTGAGTATACATACACCCTACACACACTTATTAGAGTATTTCTCAAAATAAATGTACGTAACGAAATGGTAGTAACGAAATATTGTTACGAAATAGTCCTTAGATGTAACTAAATAGTAACCATAAGGCTGGTTACACATTGGCGAAATATTGTGAATGCTCTTCATTTATTCAATACGAAATATTTGTAAGTATGTACCCAAATACTTAAGGGGTTAGAAATAAAATAAGGGAGTAATCATTCATACTATTTTAATCAAATTATTTTTTTTTCCCAATCTTTTAAAAATGAAAACCTGACGTTATTTTAAACATAAAAAAACTTAATTAGAATCACTATCCATTAGCGCTTTATAAATTTCTTCCTTATCTTTGTAATAATTGAATTCTTTCCGAAACACATTTGGTTTGACAATCCGTTTTTTAATCTTTGGATCACATCGCTTTGGCGCGTGAAGATAATTATTAAGCGATAGAGGTTTAAGTCCTTTATAAACCACTTTCTTTTTTGTGTGTATATTTTCCAGTATTTCGTCGTTAAGAATAGTCAGTCCACATGTTTCGCCTTTGACTTTGTGAGTGCCTTCAATTGGTACATTTTCATTATTTTCATATTCAGTGTTATTTTTTGTTGCATTATTATTTTGTATTATAACATCTACATTGTCCAAATCATTGAAATTAAACTCCGGTTCATTAAATGACATTGCATCACTCATATATTTTTCATCCGTAGTTACAGCTTCGTCACTTATTAAATCCTCGAGAATTATTGGCTTTGTATTGATATCAGTTGTTGATCCTTCTTCCTCATGACTTTTTATTTCTTTACTTGGTTTGTCTGTTTCACCTTTTTGTTTTAATACATTCATTATATCAATTGGATATTTGTCTTCTTCCATATCTTTTTGTTGCTTTGCTGTTTTCTTCCCTGTTCCTTTTCCTTTATTCTTAAAGTTTTCTTTGCCTTGTTGTGTTTCGTCTGCCTTGAGGCATTTTACTTCAGTATCATAGAAAGCATGGTTTGCAGACATAAATCTTGACGAAGATAACAATGTTACTTGTTCTGGGGGTTGCCGTTTAACATTTTCCTCCTTTGATGTGTCCTGAAAATTAAAAACATGACATCAAAGTGTATTTAAAAATATATTTTTTTTATGATTGATTTTGAAAGGTATTTATTAGTTTTTTATTTGTGTTTGACCCTAAAATACGTCAAAAATCATAAATAAATCTCTTTTATATTTGCTCTCAAATGGACATTCACCTCTAAGTCTTGATCACTCTCTCTGTCATCTATCCTGGGTAAATCATTGTCCTCACTCCAAAAATCCGCATCTATCAGATCTGAATCACTATGATAACTTATACTGACATCACTCTCCGTCGTAGTAGAACTATTTATTCTTTTGAATCTTTTCGCTGCTGGTTTTTGTTTTTTCAAGGCTTGCGGTTTGTTACTGCATGATGCTTTTGGTTCTGATAGGGTGTTGGATAGAAGTTCATGTTCTTTAGTGTAGTAGCAATCACAGCAGATGTTTTTCTGGCAATCAAAGCAGCTCAGCAATTTATATTTAATTGTCGTGTTGCCATCCGTTACAATCTGATGCAGCTTCATTGTTCCTTTTATGGGAATAATATTTTCAGGGATATTTTTGGTCATCTTCTGAATGTCGTTTTCATTAACATAAAACATTTTTACTTTACTGTTAACCATTAAATAGTCATATGCTTCTTTTGCGTTGGTTATGTCATTGCCATGTGAAATATGATTGTCAAGTTGGCGCTTTAATGCCCCACCAACCCCGTCAGCTGGCCCTTTGCCGTGAGAGGCTTCAAAAAAATTCCAAGTTGCATATTCAAATCCGTATTCTTTTATATTATGTTGGAACAAGAAAAAATTATGTTTTTGGCGGTACTGAGTTGTAGGGCTATCAGAAAATATATGAATCTTTTTAATGGTAAAGTGTTGGCACAGTTTCATTATTGGATCCAAATGGGCCCAGATTGCTCCAGGACCATGTTCATTATTTGGGGATATGGAGCATATCGATTGGGGTTTCACATTTTTTCTGTAAAGGACGCAAGTGTGCAATGTGACTTGATTTCTAGACCCTCCGAAGTGTATCGCCTGAATTTCTTCAGACTGCTTGCACGAAAAGTTTTCTGAAAAATCGCAAATCAATGCAGCTTCGTCTTCATCAAGGTTTTCAATACACTTTTTCCACGCCAAGTACTGATGTTGAACATTGTAGTAGTGAGTTTTAAATTTTTGAACATCATTTTGAAATTCTTTTATCAATGCATTCACTGTCCCTTTCACTACCTGTTTTGAATACTTTTTCGTCTGTTTTTCTACGCATTTCTTTTTGTCAATTTTAATATAAGTGTGTGTGCCTATTTTCCATTGAAGCCACTCCACAGGGCTGTCTTCATTTATTGTCAAATCAACAGCTAGTTTCTTATTTTTGCATTCAGAACACTCAGAGTACATGCATTTAAAACATTTACTGCAAGTGACATTTTTCATAAGTTCGTCAATGTCAGATGTCTGAAGCAAACCTAGCTTCTTCAACGATATTGCCTTGAAAGATAAATTACTATGCTTTATGCAAGCACAAGTATTCCTATCTTGAAGTCTTGGTTTCACAACGGAGAACGGTCGAAAACGATAAAAAGTTTGCAAAGACGCTTTACCACCCTCTAACCTGTATTTTCTATAGAGCTTGTATATTGGTTCCATTAAATATCTCTTTTGCACTTTTTCTTTGTTTCTCGTTATGCACTCGTTTTTTCCCGCACTAGGTCTACTTACATCTTCTCTTTCAAAGAAATCTTGTATATCTTTCATGAATTTCTTTTTCATTTCGTTTATTGATTTCGTCTTTCTTATTCTTCCTTTCAGACCAAGAACATTAGAAATAGCTGTTTTTAATTTGTATTTATTTGCAATATCGTTGGTAGCAACTTTTTTTAGTACTTTCTTCTCTTTGGTATCTGCTTTATTAAACTCTGTTTTTAAAGAATCTGTAATTGTGTTAAGCAAAATTAACTTCTTTTTTACCTTTTCTTTTTCCGTCACGGACACATTTGGTAAAGTTTCTTCTAAAAAACTATTCGATTTTGTTAACGGTGTGTCATCACACTGACGAGTTTCAATGGAAATAGCATCATTATCAGGCCTAATTTGTTGGGGTAGTCGTTTTTTCAGAATTTCCACTCGCTTTTTCATCCGATTGCAGGCCTGTCTTAAATTTTTATTTCGTCGTTTTAATTGAGTATTTTCTTCAGTAAGCTTTTGTAGTCTCTCCTTTAGGATATTTGTATTATTTTTAGCATTTTTTCTTACTTCCAATGTGTTGTTTTGTTTTGTCGTAGAGTAGGCCTTTTTTTTTCTTTCAGCTCTTATAGCATTGGCTTGTCTCCACTTTGCTCGTAGCTCTTGTTTTTCTTCTTCTGTAAGAATTTCTTTTTTCTTTTTGATATTTTCTTTAACTTTTTCCAAATGTTTGACACGGATTTCCTCATATTTATTTGGTTTATCCTTTTTGAGTCGTTCTCTGTAAGCTTTTTGCCTTTCGGCATTGGTTTTTGGCGGCATTCCTTAAAAAACAAAAGAAGTAATGCAGTTGTATATAAGCAGTTGTAAGTAATAACCAATTTGATAAGTCAAACCAACAAGTATAGTGGGCATCTCTACAGAAGTGTCATTAGCAAGAGTTAAGTATTTGTAACAATCGGTATAATTCTATTCTCAAGCGAATTGAAACAAAGCCGCGAGGTTTTTTAACCGACGAAAAGGAGGAAGTTCTCAATAGAACTTCATGTAAGTAATATCAGGGGTAAAAAGTTGTTAAATCACATAAAAACGTAATTTAAATTATTTCATTATTTTTTGCTGGTGGCACTTCTATATAGCAGATAATATCCAATCCTTTAGTTATTGACGCTCTATATATTTTTTTTTCATAAATTAAGTAGTGAATATTACTATGCTTAGTCAGGTTATAACAGTATACACTCAGCTTTATGTTGTACTTTTTCGTTACGTAACGAAATTCGTAAAAAACGTTACGAAATATTAGACAAATTGAGGTCAGAAAAAATATATTTATTGATAAAAGCTGTTACAGCAAATATAAAAGCTTATTAAATATTCGTACAACACGTATTACAAAAAATGGGTAAATGAAGACTTACCGTTCTATGAAAAATCGCTGATTTTACTTCCTGTCTCGAAAAAGTAACCCCACAAAACACACACGTTCTCACTGATTTTCACGATAGATGTAATGGCGGAGACGTCAAACCAATAGCCAATCAGAGTGAAGCTAGTGTTGTCCGTGTAAAAAAATTACGGAATCGTTCAGAAATCATGGGAAAGTAGAAATAAATCGTAACTAAAGAGTAATAACTAAATAGTAAATGAGAGCGACTCATTTTGTTTTTTTGCTTTAAATTGCCAATTCACTATGACACCCCATAGAAAATCAATTTGATACAGAAACTGCGATTACTGTAGAACGATGATACAAAGAAATTTACAATAATTTAGTTACGTATCGCATTTTATGAAACAAAAACACATGAAAAAGGTAGAGTGGCAAACAGGTTTTTGTATGAAAGGTAAAAAAAGCTATTTTTAAAATATCGAAATATTTGATAATAAGTATGATTATAGCTATAATTCTTCGTTATCTTAAAGATTAATATTCATCCTACAAAATTGAGTGTGTGTTTTTTTTGTGTGATGATTTATAAATATAAAACTTTTGAACTGTTTCAAAGCACACTTTTTTTTTCAAAGATGTACATACATGTATTTTGAGATATACTCATTATTTATTTATTTCCAAATTTCTTAAATCTTATTATAAAATGGATATTGCCACACCACGAAAATCTCTCACGGTTTATCTGTGACACGGCGAGCTGCTCATTTAGTATAATATAACATTGATTTTATAAATACATATGTATAATAATATTACCTAACTACCTGACAACCACTCATTATACTTTTGTATATAGAAACGTTTGGATTTTTTACTTGAAGATTATAATCATTTTTCCACGTTTGTGTTCCAATCCCAACAGACAGGCTGCTCTGTCAATAAACGTCAACTACGAACCAAAGTCACTAGGCTGTCCTTCGTCGGCAGAAGTACAGGCTGACTAGCGCACTGTGCTGACGGTTGGCAGTTACGGTGACTATCATGTCAACTGCACACATACTGCAACTTCCCGTCAGTTGAGAGCCCTGAGCTTGAATGTCACTTGCAGTCATACATAAAACAAGCTCTAATGCTCAATTGACAGTTCGTTTCCATGACTTTACTTGGCCTTGCAAGAACGATGCATCTGTGGTGTCATGCTAAATTGATTGTCCATAAATTGAAATCAAATCTGTAATTCTTGGTTAATCGTATGGCATGGGCAAACGCCACGAAATTAACACACGTCGGTGACCTAAGAAAAGCATCTAATACGTATAGGTGGTAGGCAGGGCTGCGGGGTTGTTCGCAGCAGTCATCGCAGGCCTAGGACTGAAGGAACTCGGGTATGTTTCGTTACTCTTCCTCTCGTTGCATCTAATGCGGCAGGATTATTTGATAATGTCCCACACTAAACAAAAACACGTATGAGTACGTAGTAGACTTGCTGAAGGTTATATATCTATCTCAAGTGATGAGTTCTCCGAGTGCTCTGGTGTTGATGTGTTGTCGGTTGTGTTGCAGGTGTCGGCGGTGGGCGTGGCCAGCGAGTGGGGCGTCTGGCCGATGGTCGGCGTGCGCGTGCCTCTCAACGCGACTGTGGAGCCGCTGCTCACCATGCACAACCCCACCGACCAGACTATACAAGTAAGTTCGGCTCACCAGGTTGTCAGTGTGCCACCACTCGGGAGGTTCACCAGGTCGCCAGTGTGCCACCACTCGGGAGGCTCACCAGGTCGTCAGTGTGCCACCACTCTGGAGGCTCACTAGGACGCCATTGTGCCACCACCCGGGAGGCTCACCGAGCGAAAGGAGGTTCCTAATAATATGTTTTGGTGCCAGGACGTGTTAATTACGTAAACCTCGTATATTCATGACCACCGCGACCCGCCCCAGCTTCACATGGGTACACGGTAGAGGTGTGCCCCGCTTGGGAAGAGCATCGCCGTGTCCTCGTGAGGGCGATCGGTAGCGACGATCTCTGGCGTCGGGCCTTGGTTCAGGCCATGGTCCGGAGGAGGAGTGGCAGGCGGTCGCCTCCTTCTGCGAAGCAGTAGCGAGCCCAAGTCGCTTACTGCGCGCATTGTTCCCGTGCGCCTCAAGGAGTTGTCAGCAAACCGTAGGGGCCCAGTAGGGTCGAGGCCTAGTCTGGGGCTCTGGGGTGGTATAAAAATCCATACCAGGGCCCTGGATCCAAGACAGGGAAGGAACAGGGTAAGTTTTTTGTCAGTAAGAGACTGACACCATTTCCCGCTCCGCCCAAGGGCGGGATTTGTCATTGGATGATTCTACCTACCATAAAAACAAAAAAAAGCTTCACATGGGTGCAATGGTGATATTAAATATATTATAAATATAAACCTTCCTTATGAATCTATTTAAATAAACCGCATTTTTTTTTTTAAAGATCTAGGCATACATAGGAACAGACAGCGTGAAGCGACTTTGTTACCCGACTGCGCCAGAAGGAGGGTTATATTTTTCGAGAGTATGTATGTATGTATATATGTATGTATGTATGTATGTATGTATAATTGTTTGGCACGCTCTGCAGCCTGAACGGCTCGATGGATTTTAGCTTGAGAGGTGTCGTTAGATTCGTATTTACTGTGAGAGTGACACTGGGTATATCAAAATAAAAAAAAATGGCGGATTTTTAGCGCCAAATTCAAATGTTTGGCACGCTCTGCGACCTTAACGGCTCGATGGATTTTAGTTTGAGAGGTGTCTTTAGATTCGTAATTACTTTGAAAGTGATATCGTAATAAAATAAAACTAAAAAAATAAAATATAAAAAAGGTAATTTAAAAAACTAAAAAACCCGACTGCTTTTCTGAGCATTCATGAAAAAGCCCTAAAACAAGAAAGTCGTTGTACTCGATTGCACTTATCTATATAATATTTAAAATACTGGCAGTCGGGACCCATTCTAGAAAGTCCGCCGTCTAGTCAATAGATTGGAGTAATCTGCAATGTAATATAGGTATGTGCTCTCAATTCTAGAATGGGTCCCGACTGCCAGTATTTAAAATATTATATAGATAAGAGCAATCGGGTACAACGACTTTCTTGTTTTAGGGCTTTTTCATGAATGCTCAGAAAAGCAGTCGGGTTTTTTAGTTTTTTAAATTACCTTTTTTTTTATACGAGTACTATGTAGTGATAAACAAAATGTTGACAAATATGAGAGACATTTGAAATGTTCGTAGCTTAACAAAGAAAATAAAATATCAATGAAATATTTTTTAAATTTATTTACATTTCAACACAATCTGTTCCAATTTCAATACAGGTAACGCTTCTTATACCACATACTACTTTAATAAATCTTCGTTAAAAAGTTAAAAAAGCTTTGACCTCTTCATTTGTGGATTTATTTGGTCTCCCAAGCAGAACTAGTTTTTTTTTATTATTCATAGGCTCGCGTTTGACCACTATCTCACCTGTTGGTAGGCGATAAAAGTCATCATCATCATCATTTCAGCCAAAAGACGTCCACTGTTGGACATAGGCATCCCCCAAGCGTCGCCACAATAGCCGGTCCTGTGCGTCTCGCATCTATCGGATTCCAGCGGCCCTGACCAGGTCATCGGTCCACCTTGTGGGAGGCCTTCCAACGCTGCGTCTTCCGCTACGCGGCCGCCACTCCAGAACCTTTCGGCCCCAACGGCCATCTGTTCTGCGTATAATGTGCCCAGCCCATTGCCACTTAAGTTTGGCAATTCTACGCGCTATGTCGGCAACCCTGGTTCTCTTGCGGATATCTTCATTTCTGATTCGATCACGCAAGGAAACTCCGAGCATAGCCCTTTCCATTGCCCTTTGGGTGACTTTGAGTCTGCTTATGAGGCCCATTGTAAGCGACCACGTTTCAGAGCCATATGTCATCACTGGCAACACGCACTGGTCATAGACTTTCGTCTTGAGACACTGTGGTATGTTGGACGAGAAGACATCGCGCAGCTTCCCGAATGCCACCCAGCCGAGTCGGATTCGACGATTGCCCTCTTTCTCGAAGTTAGACCTACCTAATTGGACCGTCTGTCCCAGGTAAATGTAGTCGTCCACAACTTCGAGTGTAGAGTCTCCGATCTTGATAGGAGTGGGCGCTATATGGATGTTCACCATGATTTTGGTTTTGTCCATGTTCATTTTAAGTCCCACTCTTTCGAAAGCTCTACTCAGGTCACCGAGCATTGTACTGAGCTCCTCCGTAGTCTCAGCCATGACTACTATGTCGTCGGCAAACCGAAGGTGATTGATGTACTCGCCATTGACATTAATGCCTAGCCCTCTCCATTCCAGAACCTTGAAGACATCCTCCATTGCGGCCGTGAATAGTTTTGGAGAAATGACGTCTCCCTGCCTCACACCTCGTTGCAAGTGCAACTGACATGGTGGCGTTTTTGTACAAACATTTCAGCACCTCGATGTACCGATAGTCAATCTGGCACCGTTGGAGAGACTGCAGTACAGCCCAGGTCTCGATCGAATCAAAGGCTTTTTCGTAATCCAGAAACGCTAAGCAGAGAGGCTGATTATACTCCTCAGTCTTCTGTATAACCTGCCGCAGCGTATGTATGTGGTCCACGGTACTAAAGCCTTTTCGGAATTCGGCTTGTTCGAGAGGCTGGAAGTCATCGAACCTGCGCGCGAGACGGTTCGTGATGACTCTGGAAAACAGCTTATAGACATGGCTCAGAAGTGAGATGGGCCTGTAATTCTTAAGCAGAGCATTGTCGCCCTTCTTAAAGAAGAGTACCACCACACCTCTGCTCCGTGCCTGTGGCGTTTTTCCCTCGAGTATGACGGAATTGAATAGCTTCTGAAGGGCCTTAAGGACCGGTTTTCCACCCGTCTTCAGGAGTTCGGCCGTGATTCCGTCTTCATCCGACGCCTTGTTGTTTTTAAGCTGCTTCAGAGTCAACCTAATCTCGTACAGGCTGACGTCCGGGATATCTTCGGTATAGTGTCGAGTCAATCTAACTCTTGGGTCATTTGCTAGATTTGCTGCGGGTTTAGTGATAGACGTGTATAACAGTATCCATAAAAGGCCTCGATCTCTCTTAGAAGTTCCAATTTGGCGGATATGACTGCCATCGTCGGTCTTCAGTTTCGTGAGCTGGCTTTGCCCAATAGACAAATCTCGTGCGATAAAATTGACGGAGCTATATCAAGTGCGCTAACAGATGAAAGCACTGATGCATCAGTTTAAACTCCTGCACACGTGGGCCACACACGCTGATCTGAGCGCGTCGGTCTCCATACATTTTGCATGGCAACTGGACTTGTAGAGCTACATTGGATGCACGCCATGCGACGCGGTCCTACGTACGACTCGGGTGTGGCCCGCGCGTGCGTCACTCTAATGTAGCTTCCGCTTTATCCTTATGAAATATATTTTTCTTGTTTAATTCTTCTCTTGAACATCGCAGCTAATTGCAATAGTATCTTATTGGAATTTATAGTTTCACGTTTTGCTACGTTAATATGTTTCGAATTCCAGAAAATTGAAGCCATTACTTTTCTGGCGGATAAGCCACTTTTGCCATTTTAGGAATAGTATATCCTTATAACTGCACAATACTCGATTTTATCAATTTTCAAAAATCGTGTACTTGTTCGAAGGAATCGCGTAACGTATTGAATAATGTAGCTTTAAATGAAGTGAGAGAATGAGTTTAAAAATATGTAACGTTCCGGTCTACGATAGGTTACAAACTTTTCAAACGCCCCTCATAGTTTTTTGCTGTCTGCCGTAGCTAGGGTAGCTGAACACGTGAAAAACATCTGAATTAACTGACATTGCAGACACCAAATGGTTTTTAAATGTGAAATCAAATACTTAGCCAATTATAGTTCTTAAAAAGCTGAATTTTATCTTAAGCCATATCTTTTTTTTTTTGTGTCCACTAAGTGCTGAGTCTGAGATGATATAGATGAACGTACCATCATTAATCTTATATTGATGCTTCGCTAGTTTTCATTATGGCTTTAGAAAATATGCCTTGTTAAAATTTTTGTTACTGTAGGTGAGCGAGGTGTACTCATCGGGCGCGTGGCTGGGGTTGGCGCTGCCGGGCGGCGAGGCGGTGGCGCCGCGCGGCGTGTGGAGCGTGCCGCCGCGCACCACGCGCCCGCTCGTGCGCCTGCGCATCGAGCCGCCGCCCGCCGCCACCGAGCACCAAGCCGACCACCCCCTCACCGCATACATCAGGTGAGCACTCGTCGGGCGCGTGGCTGCGGCTGGCGCTGCCGGGCGGCGAGGCGGTGGCGCCGCGCGGCGTGTGGAGCGTGCCGCCGCGCACCACGCGCCCGCTCGTGCGCCTGCGCATCGAGCCGCCGCCCGCCGCCACCGAGCACCAAGCCGACCACCCCCTCACCGCATACATCAGGTGAGCACTCGTCGGGCGCGTGGCTGCGGCTGGCGCTGCCGGGCGGCGAGGCGGTGGCGCCGCGCGGCGTGTGGAGCGTGCCGCCGCGCACCACGCGCCCGCTCGTGCGCCTGCGCATCGAGCCGCCGCCCGCCGCCACCGAGCACCAAGCCGACCACCCCCTCACCGCATACATCAGGTGAGCACTCGTCGGGCGCGTGGCTGCGGCTGGCGCTGCCGGGCGGCGAGGCGGTGGCGCCGCGCGGCGTGTGGAGCGTGCCGCCGCGCACCACGCGCCCGCTCGTGCGCCTGCGCATCGAGCCGCCGCCCGCCGCCACCGAGCACCAAGCCGACCACCCCCTCACCGCATACATCAGGTGAGCACTCGTCGGGCGCGTGGCTGCGGCTGGCGCTGCCGGGCGGCGAGGCGGTGGCGCCGCGCGGCGTGTGGAGCGTGCCGCCGCGCACCACGCGCCCGCTCGTGCGCCTGCGCATCGAGCCGCCGCCCGCCGCCACCGAGCACCAAGCCGACCACCCCCTCACCGCATACATCAGGTGAGCACTCGTCGGGCGCGTGGCTGCGGCTGGCGCTGCCGGGCGGCGAGGCGGTGGCGCCGCGCGGCGTGTGGAGCGTGCCGCCGCGCACCACGCGCCCGCTCGTGCGCCTGCGCATCGAGCCGCCGCCCGCCGCCACCGAGCACCAAGCCGACCACCCCCTCACCGCATACATCAGGTGAGCACTCGTCGGGCGCGTGGCTGCGGCTGGCGCTGCCGGGCGGCGAGGCGGTGGCGCCGCGCGGCGTGTGGAGCGTGCCGCCGCGCACCACGCGCCCGCTCGTGCGCCTGCGCATCGAGCCGCCGCCCGCCGCCACCGAGCACCAAGCCGACCACCCCCTCACCGCATACATCAGGTGAGCACTCGTCGGGCGGCGGACCAGCTTTTGATTCAAATTTCTGAACACAGCTGAGCCGACTACATCACCATTGACGATATGGTAAGTTGGATTGTTGCCTAGCTAAATTTTTAAGATAATATGTACTTAATAGAAAATTTAATTTCAGAATCAAAGCGAACATAACGGGCGGCGGGCTGGTGGTATGCGTGGAGGCGCGCAGCGTGCCGGCCGGCGAGTACGTGAGCCCGCTGCAGCTGCGCCTGCGCACGCGCGGCTCGCGCGACCCTCCCGACACTGTGAGTTCCATTGGACCCCTACGATGACGTGTTATGCCATCATGATTTCGCTGTGCGTACAGAGTTGGAGCTACACAATACGAACAGCCCATACAGACTTATAAGGGCAACGATCCGACATTTCTACAGTACTGTTGTTGATCTCTTTTTCACTTAATATTGTTACGCCGTAAAACTTGAACACGCCGTCGCCGTAACATCGATAATTAAAAATAATTAAAAAGCATTGCTGTGAGAAACTTCCAGAATGGAACTACGTACGTTCTAAAAAAGTACGCCATAAGTACTTACCTCTGCTTAGTATTATTATTAATAAGGTGTTAGCTAATAAGGGAATTTGTACCTTCTGCCTTATACGATAGAGTCAAAATTTGCATGAGTCATAAGTTTTATTACAAGTTTATAATAATAATGTTTTTATTGCTTCGCGCTGCGATTCTATTGTTCTGGAATGGCCTTGTAACGTCTTTATCTAGAATTTCCCTAGCTCTGAGTATAAATACGCGCCCTCCGTCCGGAAGCGGGTCAGTTTGAATTCATCTGTGATTCAAGTGCGATCTACGAGTACCCAAGTGTAGTAATTCTGTCTAACGACCCAAGCGATACGGCAACGAAACTCTAGTTTTGACAATTGTGTTTTGGACCAAGATGATCGGGAAAATTTGTTATTGTTTGTTGTTATTAAAGTTCCCTTCTAGTACACCGGTATTTAATTACTCACGTTCGTAACAATATTTTTCTTGAAAACGTCGAAAAGTACATTAATCTGCCTAGCTTTTTCACAACTACGTTGAGTTCGGCTTTGATTGTAACTGGAAGCAGCTGAGTACCGGGTTTTTATATTGAGCAGCTGCCTATCTGAGTTCCGTAACCCAGTAAATGGATAACATGGTACTCCAACGCCAAGAGTGGTCATCAGACTGTCAACTTTCTGACTTCCTGAAACGACGGTCAAACATGATTTAAGGATAAGCTGGATGCGTGTTTTATTCTCCCTATAACGTAATACGAGCGACACGAGCTGGATATGCTTCATTCGTCTACCGTATAGTGTGTGCGGTAAGACGAGCGGCATAACAGTTGAGGGCGCTGCGCTGCTGTGTATATAGTAACGTGTTGTAATGTTGACAACACTGGGACGTCACTACAGTGCGTCTGTAACATCTTGATATTTTGAAACTATGTTAGCTTCTGCCGGCGGCTTCGCCCTCGAATAATAAAAATAAAGTCTAAGTACCCATAACACAAGCTCTGCTTAGCTTGGGACTAGACGGCGTTGTGTGATAGTTGTGGAATATTATTATTATTATTAAATAAGTAATTTAAAAAAATCTAAAAACATTTTAGTTTTTTAGTAATTTTTTAAAATTACTAAATTGCAAAAAAAAAAGATTTTTGTTAAACTGTATAAATAAAAATGAAAGTAGTCACTCATTTTCTCACTGAATAAATAAGAAGTCTCGAAAACTTTTTGATCTACAAAATAACAACTTTCATCGCAGTCGGGGGACCAATCTGTAGAATGCTTTCATAAATAAAAAGTCTCCCGGCTACGATGAAAATTGTTGAAACTAGAATTAATATACGCATGTACGAAATTAATTTCTTTTAGTAAAAGAGTCAATGACCTTGTAGGTAGTTGTCGGACGTTGTGTATCAGGTCATTGAACTCGGCCAGCTGACGTTTAGTTTAGAAAAAGATTGTTTATTTTTTATTTTATCTTTAAAAAATCGATAGTGTTTAATGTATCGGATCGACCCTCCACGGGATTAAAACGATCAGAATTTAACGGTGTATAAGTGTAAAGTGTTTGTTGGTTACGACTTAGGCGACATTGAGAGCCGAGGACGGTAATCATCAATACTCACGTGTATCATATAATTATTTTTAACATACTTCTGAAGAAAAATAAATAATTTATTTAACTATTACTTCAATAGCAAAATTTTATATACGTGATTTTTTTATGACTTGGCGGTTAAAAATGGAATCTGTTTTCAGATGCGCGCGCATCGAAAAATTGTGGCCATGGCTAGACTACTTTAATAAAAATGATAATGAGATTGCTTAGCTACAAAAAAAAAAAAAAAATTGAGTGTACGATTTATTTATTTATTATATTTAAACCAGAAATTGTATGAAATAAGCAAGTAAGACACACAATTTTAATTTCATGCGCAGTATGAACGTACGTTTCATTTATATATGGTGACTGGTAATTAGTGAACGATACTAAAACACGTGATTGTAGTCACGATGATGATGATAACAAAACAACTTTTACTATTGTAAGGTTAGATTTTTGCCTTACCACCGACTTACCCAGCGGTAGTTTGCATGAGACTAAAAGGTGCTTTTCGCATGAGGTGTTGACTGGAATAAAAGATATACTTGTCTTCACAATATATATTTAATAATTTGCTACACTGGTTACAGCCCGTGACAGGAACATATATGGTAAGGTTAAACAATAAAGGAACTTACATGGAGTGGTCTAAATTAAACTTAACTATGAATATCCAGTTGTCCTCGCAGCCAGTACCGTTAACCAATGCAGTTCATCCAAGATCCAAAGCCATGCGCTGTATTAGGAAACTGTCGCCTAGCTGTCCACGTGATGATTGTTCGTCAAAAATTCATGAGCAGAGTTGTAGCTTCATATTTTGTAAATAATATTATTGGGAGACGATTTTTCTCTTTATGAAATATCCTTGAGATATGGTAGATTAAAATTTAAATAATTTCTTGGACCCTGTCAAAATAAAATTCAACATGTGAAAGAAAATTCACATGTTGAAATTCCAAATGCACATTTATTTATTATTATTATTTATTTATTAATTTAAAACATGGATGGATTATGCCAAGACAATATTCATCCATTTCGTCTAAAAATTCTTACCACGTCCTGGGTAATATTATTCTAAGTCTGACGTTGGTTCCACGCCTAGTCCTCGACATCAGTAAGTTTGTGTTTTAAATTAAAAAACTCTATATTCAGTGTGCAAGACTCGCAACGAAATCAAAAAGGAAAGACGCCATTATCGTTTTCCTATATCTGTCAATTTATGAGGCGAAGGCTTCATCCATTTTGCCTAGTCGAACATTACTATTTAGTTATATCAAATTTAGTAAATAGTTATTAATAACGTTATAATTAATGTATTTAAATAGTATAACTTAATAATCGAAACAAAAGAAAAACGAAATATATCGATTAAATCGTGGCGCCATCTGACGGGCCTCAGTCAGAACTGTTATAGTTTATGATCAGTAACATTACAAGCAACTAGAGGTCGCTACATACCTGAAACAGTGATTTTAAGTTTTTTAAATGTTACACTATGGGACCAAACCAGAAATCGCGAAAAAATTCAGCCAAGTTCAGTACATTTTGACCAGTTAGGCAAACATAATTGTACTGACCAGTGGATTTTTTTTCACGATTTCAGGTTTGGTCCCATAGTAAAAGTTGTTTGTTATCATGCCTACAATCATGTGTTTAAGTATCGTTCACTAATTACCAATCACCCTATATATACAATTGATTTTCGATTTTCCCTTCATTGTTCGCAAATATTTAACACGCCATACCACGATAACATGTCTCTCAATTAGAACTTTTCATTTTGACTCACATTTTTTTGTTATACGTTTCTAAACCAGTTCTTCAAAAGATCCTCCGAGAGAAGTGATTCTACCTCATGTCGGCACGACCTTCCTTACAGAAAAAAATAACGAATTTTCGTTACCAATGATGTTACGATTACTTTTTTGGTCTTTCTTGACGTTTTTATCCCGATGTACGCTAGATCACACGCCTTTATTGTCTAAACTTATTTTTAGGGTTCCGTACCTCAAAAAGAAAAAATGGAACCCTTATAGGTTCGCACGCTGTCCGATCGTCCGGTAACCGACCGGACCGAGCCCAAGTCGTCGACGGCGCGTACTGTTTCCGCGCGCCTCAAGGAGCTGTCAGCGAACCGTAGAGGCCCAGCCTGCTAGCTGCAGACAGGCAGGGTCGAAGCCTGCTGGGGTCAAGGGCCGTTTTCTGAGAGAAAGGCTCAGCAACGGCATGATAGGCAACGAAGGAACGGGTTAGGTTTTTAGTCAGTAAGAGTCTGACACTATTTCCCGCCCCGATTTTACCTACCATAAAAAAAACCCTTATAGGCTCATTTTCTTGTCTGTTTGTTTGTCTGTCTGTCAAGACCCTTTATCTTGGGAACGCGTGGAGGTATCGAGAGAAAAAACTATATAGGGTGACTGGTAATTACTGAACGATACTTAAACACGTGATTGTAGTCATGATAACAAACAGCGTTTACTATGGGACCAAATCCGAAATTGCAAAAAAAAAACAACCAACTTCAGTACATTTTGACCACTTAGGCGAACACAAATGTACTGGTACCGACATTTCTTTTCGCGATTTCAGGTTTAGTCCCATAGTAAAAGTTGTTTGTTATCATGACTACAATCACGTGTTTAAGTATCGTTCACTAATTACCAGTGATATATATTACACAACTATCACACAACGCCGTCTAGTCCCAAAGCTAAGCAGAGCTTGGGACTATATACTCAGATTTGTGGTTCCTTGAGCTGTGAAAAAATTAAAGTTTTAAAAAAATGTAAAACACAAATTGCAGATGTAGGATATTCAGCCGCTAAACTAAAATGGGATTGGGCAGGCCACATCTGCCGCATGTCGCAAGAGAATTGGGCGAAAGCAACCAACGACTGGATCCCGAACAGCAGGAGCCGGCGACGCGGTAGGCCCAGAAGGAGATGGCGTGACGATTTGGACTCCTTTCTAAAGGATTGGCCGGAAGTGGCAAAAGATAGAGAAGAGTGGAAGAATGGAAGGGAGGCCTTTGCCCTGCAGTGGGACACTACAGGCTCATAATAATAATAATAATAATAATAATAATCCCCATCGCTGTATCTCTACGTTGACGTCGTGATGGGGCTTGCGTGCTCCAATAAATCCTAGGTTGTAACTTGCCTAAGGTGAGGGGCCAGACTAAGAGAGATACAATCCGCAGGGCAGTTTTGTGGCGAACTGTTGGGCATTAGCGACCCCACGGACCCGATCCCCCGGGAGAATTCTCGTTCTTCATCTCCGGCTTGCCTTTATTGGCCGGCCGTAGTGAATACTGACGAGGAACAGAGCTCCCACCTCTCTCTTGCCTTGATTGGCTGGTTTGAGTGGAGATTCGCAAGAGCAATCGTGCTCGGGAGAAGGATGTATAATCCAGTAAGGTGCTGGTAGGGATCTTGACCGCACTTCCGGGATTGTCCTGATAGCCGTGGTATACCTCTCCACTCCTCAAGCACCTCAGGATATGTTGCCCTCTTGTTGCTACGTCACTTCGTGCTAGCGGCCGTTTTTGGGGGCCCATTTATTGAGTGTGCAAGTCACCCCCTGCCTGTTTACCGATGGATATTAATAACATTGTTTAGACAGGGGCCATAGTTTTCACATAGTTCTTGGTAACCAGTCCACTTATGAATCCAAAACCATAGCCCTATTTGTCTTTATTTTCCCTATGTCACAATAGTTTTCACCAACCGGGGGTTGTCCTTGGATGCACTAGCACTGCGCGTACAGGGACAATCGTCGGTTGACATCGCGTTCCATTAAAAGTACCTAAAGGGCCTCTGCGAGTTGGTTTCGGCTCCTCGTACGCCTTCCAAAGGTCCAGGACCTCAGGGTCCTGAGATAAATAAATTCAAAATAAATAATAATAATAATAATAAGAAGGCCTATGATTCCGTTCCTCATACATGGCTCATGAGGGTGCTAGAGTTGTATAAAATTGATACAACACTACGCACCTTCCTGATGTCGTGTATGAGGAAATGGAGTACGGTCCTTCGCTATCCAGGATGTCGACATATCCAGAGGAATAGCGAACCTGTAAGGATAGAGCGAGGTATATTCCAGGGTGATAGTTTGAGTCCGCTTTGGTTTTGCCTAGCCTTGAATCCTCTAAGCACACTGCTTGAGAATTCAGGTCTAGGCTATCGGTTGAAGAGAGGTGGTCAGGTTATATCTCACCTTCTTTACATGGATGACTTGAAGCTTTTTGCCCCCAACAACCTGCAACTGATGGAGCTACTGAAGGTAACTGAAACCTTCAGTAGTGCCATCAGGATGGAGTTTGGTGTGGACAAATGTGCGGTCATGCATGTAAAGCGAGGGGAGGTTGTGGAATCTGTGGGCATTCAACTCACGGATTCCATAAACCTGAGATCTCTCTCTCCAACCGAAACCTATAAGTATTTGGGTATGTCGGAAGCCCTAGGCATCAATATCACTGACATGAAGCAATCGTTGAAGGAGCGTTTCTTTGGACGCCTGAAGAAGGTTTTCAATAGCCTTCTTTCAGGCGGAAACAAGGTGCGCGCCTTCAACGGTTGGGTCATGCCGGTATTGATGTACTCTTTCGGCGTACTCAGATGGACTCAAACGGAACTTGACGCCCTGGATAGGCGGGTTCGAACACTGCTGACTGCATACCGAATGCATCACCCACGATCGTCGGTGATGAGGCTGTATATCCCGCGGAAGTGTGGCGGTCGAGGTTTTTTAAATGCTAAGACCCTACACAACCGCGAGGTATGCAGCCTCAGGGAATATTTCCTAGCTGCCGACGTGGGTATGCATCGAGATGTAGTGGCAGTGGACAAGGGACTCACCCCTCTCTCCTTGGCTAATGAGAACTGGCGCAAACCGGTAGTGCTTGACACTAACGATCGCAGGGAAGTATGGCAGAGCAAGGAACTTCACGGACGCTTTTTCCGGGCCCTTCACGGGCCCGATGTAGACCAATTGGCGTCCGTAGCTTGGCTGCGTTTCGGTGACCTCTTTGGGGAAACCGAAGGTTTTATCTGTGCAATTATGGACGAAGTTATCATGACGAATAACTATCGGAGATTTATTGTGAAGGACGGCACGGTTGACATCTGTCGGGCATGTCACCGTCCGGGAGAATCAATTCGTCACATTATCTCCGGTTGTTCTCGTCTGGCTAACGGCGAGTATTTGCATAGGCACAACCTTGTAGCCAAGATTATCCATCAGCAACTTGCTTTGAAATACTCTCTTGTGGGATCGGAAGTGCCGTACTACAGGTATGAGCCCGACCCAGTTCTTGATAATGGTCATATCACGTTGTACTGGGATCGGTCCATCATCACTGACAGGACTATTGTAGCCAATAAGCCTGATATAGTGGTGGTGGACCGAAACGAGAGGCGTGCAATGATTGTTGACATATCCGTTCCGCATGACGAGAACCTCGTGAAAGTCGAGAAAGATAAACAAATCAAGTATATTGACTTGGCTCGCGAGGTTGTCGACATGTGGGAAGTGGATTCGGCGATCATTGTACCGATAGTCGTGTCGGGTAATGGCTTAATAGCCAAGAGCCTCGACCAACACCTTAGGAGGCTCTCGTTAGGCGGCTGGATCAAGGGCTTGATTCAGAAAGCGGTACTCCTGGACACGGCTCGTATTGTTAGGAGGTTCCTTTCTCTGGAGCCCTGACCGCCGGTAGCTTGGACCCTGTTCCCGATACCGGTGGGACACTATTTTTTATATTTTTAAATGTTTTTTTTTTATGTTTTTTTTTTTAAAGAAATATTTAAAAATATAATTTATAAGTTTAATCTAATGAATAAAGAGAATAATAATAATAATAAAAAAATGTATATTTCGACACCGTCAAGGGCATCCAAATTCATAGGTTGACCTAGAATCCTGAAACTTGGCTTGAAGCAAGGTCTCATAAAAAAAATTTGAAAACAATAAATTTGTAGTAACGTCACAAAAAAAAAACAATTTTTTTGCAACTCGGAAAAATCTTCGTAACTCAATTCAGGAAGAATTCTCAAGCGAAGATATTATTTAAACGATCCAAACAGTTTTTGTGTTATTTTTGGCTTATATATCTTTGCATCGACTGCATTGACTGGCCTGTTGGTCTAGTGGTTAGTGGCCCTGACTGCTATGCAGGAGGTCGTGGGTTCGATTCCCACCCAGGACAAATGTTTTTGTGATGAGCAAGATCATTGGTTCTGTGTCTGGGTGTTATTTATCTATAATATGTATGTATTTAGAAATATATAAGTATGTATTTAGAAATATATAAGTATGTTTATCAGCTGTCTGGTACCCATAACACAAGCTCTGCTTAGCTTGGGACTAGACGGCGTTGTGTGATAGTTGTGGAAATATTATATTATTATTATATCGTAAATCGATCACGGCCTTCGTTGAATTTACGTACTATACGAGGCATGCCTTTAAAGTTTTGTCCTTTTAATCATTCGCATAAGCGGGCCAAATTACGGTTGATAGTGATGATAGCCTCAGACAAGATTATTAAGAGGTGCCTACGAGTAAATTTGAAGATCGTCTGCATACGAAGAAATTAGTTCATCGGAAATTGAGTTTATAAAAACTGTGAAAAGTAAAGGGGATAACACCCACCCTGCGGTACAATAGCAGTACTACACCAGGAAGACAAAGTCTCTCCAATGCAAATACGTTGCCGGCGACCGAGCAGGTAACTACGAAACCAGTAAATCACCGATGGAGATATATTAAGAGAGCGTAGAATACCAAGCAATACATCATAATCAACAGTATTATAGGCTTTACTGAAATCAAGCAATGCCAAGACCGTTAAATTATTTGCATGTACAGTACGGCCGACGGATCTTGGCGCGCCTGAAGTTAGGCTCTGCCAACTTTTGCTCATGTACACTCGTAAAAACGCGAATACGAATAAGTTTCCTAATACTTTTAGTAACTTTTTATATACTTCTACATGTTTACTCCTATTATTTAACCCTTAACTATAGCCGTGGGTCCATTGGACCTACAGAAATAGTTAATAATAAGGTAATAGAAGAATCTTAAAAATCAACGAAACAATTATCAACATGAACAATCAAATAAAACTTTTTTAACCGCTTGTACTCAAGAGATAGGCGACAGGAATGCTGAAGTGTGACAGAGAACACATTCATTTCACGAAGCTTTACGATATAACCAAAAAGGGATGTCCAATACGCGTGACTGAGGGTGTTGTTTAATCGATTTTTGTTCAAATCGATTGAAATTGATTTATAAAAATATATCACAGTCAGTAATAATAACAGTCGTTATTCTAGTATTTGCCTATAGGTAACTGATATTTAACTAAATCATGCATTTTAACAAAGAAAACAAATTTTTATTGGTTTTTTTATTATTAATGTTACAATTTCGTTTACTTACTATGTTTGTATATCTATTTCATTCTTAATTCTTTACTATACACAAAACTTAATATAAATACAATTATTAGACAATTGATGTACAAAGGCGAGCTTAACTCAACAGTGAGTTTTCTGCCAGCAAACCTTTGAGTGACAGAGAGAGATCACATTCGAGGGTAGAATCCAGTGTACAATATAATCCTACATAAATAAGTCATACTTACACATATATATATAGATATATAATACATACGAATAAATTCTAATATATACTAATATTACGTCAGTTGTGAAATAAAGTGCTCTTTTTAATTTTCCTCTTAAATACATCCAGAGACGGACTGTTGCGAAGGGAAAGTGGGAGAGAGTTCCAGAAACGTACTGCAGTTATAGAAAAGGAGCCATCATAGCGGCTGGAAGTGTGACGTGGAGTACGAAGAAGAAGAGGAGTAGTAGTGCGACAGGGTTTACCCTTCGTGAACGCTTTGAGTACTTTGTGTACTCAAAGCGTTCACGAAGGTATTGAGGAGCATTGGGATTGTGCAGGATAGTATAGAGAAGCGATAAAATATGGGTATCTCGCCGACGCCGAATTGGCACTTTAATCTGTTCCGAAACCCCGACACGTGAACATATTTGCGGAGGCCAAAAATAAAGCGGATGCTTCGGCAGTCGTTCGAGTTTGTTTAGGAGTACCTCCGTAGCATCTAGAAAACAGACATCCGCATAGTCTATGAGCGGTAGAAGAGGTTTTTTTTATTGTTTATAAACTAGAGCTTGATTGCAATCCCACCTGAGATTGAGCAAAAGCAACCTTTGTGTGAAATGGTAAGAATTTTTGGAGACGTTTAAGAGACTGAAAAGAGTAAAAGACCGTCCTACTTACGTCAGCAATATGAACTTCCTATGCGAGTTTATTATCTATATGGATGCCAAGGTTTTTCGCACTTTTGGAGTATAATATGGGCACCGAATCATATACTACAGGTGGCAGCGACTGATGATCTAAGACATTGAGCTTGTATCTGCCACCATATTTCATTCAATATCTCCTAAAAACAAAAATCAATAAATTCCAAATCGATAAAAACCACTTACGATATTTGATTCGATAAACGGTCGATTGTATTTTCATAGTGTCAATCTCTAGCCTAAATCTCCGCCTCGCGGACGTCGCCTCATGCCGACATTTTGTTCCTAAAAAAAGTTTGTGCGCAGTCTTCTGTGCAAAGTTCGGGCGCGCCAAGATCCGTCGGCCGTACTGTACTGCAGCATAGGCTTCACAGGTCTTAAGAAGCTTCCCAATCGCCTCCGCAGATGAACCCAGCAGCACCATATCATCTGCATAACTGATGTTGTTAATGCTAACACCACTGACATTGCATCCGATATGCATGCTACTAAGTCCCGTCGTTTTAGGGTTCTGTACCTCAAAAGGAAATAATGGAACCCTTATAGGATCACTTTGTTGTCCGTCTGTCTGTCTGACAAGAACCTTTATGACATGAACGCGTGGAGGTATCATGTTGAAACTACAACCATATACTCGTACATATATACTGAAGTCTGTGGTCCTTTGAAGCTGTGAAAAAATCAAACTTCTAAGTTACCGAGAAAAAAAGATACGTCCATTTTTGTCGCAAAAAACGTATATTTCGACACTCAAAAGATCAAAATTCATAGGGTACTTCTCGTTTACCTAAAATCCTGAAATTTGGCATGAAGCAAATCTCACAGCACAAGTATAGGAAATAATCTGAACAAAATTGTGATTGGAATTGGAAATTTGGAAAATCTTCCGAACTGAATTCGGGAATTGAACTGTTTTAATAGGTAAGTTTGTACGGAACCCTCAGTGACTCGCACTTGCCCGGTATTTATTCAATATTGATTTTTTGTATGTTGTTAGGTCCCTTGAGAGTGGTTTACAGCCAAGTTTGCAACTCTGAAAACCCTGTGCTACCTCCATACTTAGTGCTCGAAAAATTGCGAAATTTTGGCACTTGTTTCAGTTTTCTCGAAAAAGCTTCCCTAAGGAAGCGTTTTCCAAGTATGTTCGCTTTATAATTTAATTAAGTTAATTAAATTTACTACAATTTGAGCTTAACTCCAGCATTCTAGGTCCATTAATTGCAGAGATACAGCTGTTCAAAGGCAGGCATTTTTTTGCAGAAGTTATAATTTTGGTGCTTGGTCGTAGAGCAAGAATTTGTAGAAAATTTAATTAGCTTAAAGGAGATCATTCAGTTTGGTCCAAATTCAAAAGCCAAGAAAAAAATATGGTAATCTGTTACGAGTTTGACCCCTTGAGCATTTTTTTATTATCGCGCCAAAACTGTAGCAACATTACCCTTGGTTTTCCATTGCCCGCAGCTTCTTCTTCGTTGGTATATGTACGGTGAACCCGCACATTCGCATAATTAAATAGGTTATGCAACTTCAGCGGTTGCACACGCGCGACCGTTTCGTATAAGTTACTAAGTAAAATAAATCAGTGATCTTTCTCCACTCAACACGTGCGGTTTTATTATCAACCGCGGTTTCTATCATTTTAACATAAAAATTAGACATCACACGTCTGCTCTGCCGTCGCGCGGCAACTTGCGGCTCATTTGAAGGCGCCTTTAGTATGCAGACTGTCGTCGTAAGTACATTATGCGTTGTGTGGGAGTGTTAACGGTGCGGTCGGTTGCAGTTCGACATCCTGGCGGGCAACAGCGGCGCGGCCGGCGTGGCGCTGGAGGCGGGCGCGTGGGCCGCGCGCTGCGCCGCCGCGCCCGCGCCGCCGCCGCCGCCGCCCGCGCCGCACAGGCCGCACGCCGCGCACAACGGCGATGCGGACAAAGGCACCGCCAATGGCAACGGTATGTCACATGCTACACACGTCGCTCCTTTTCACCCAAAACTCAACTCTACAGTTAATTGCTAACGCTACGTTAACTAACGAATATTAGGACCTTGCTTATGAAGTTGCTGTTTTATGTAACAAGTCACTTTTTTTAATAATAATAATATTCACAATTATCACACAACGTCGTCTAATCCCAAGCTAAGCAGAGCTTGTGTTATGGGTACTAGACAACTGATAAACATATTTATATATTTCTAAATACATACATAATATAGATAAATTACACCCACACATAGAACAAATGGTTGTGCTCATCACACAAACTTTTGTCCTGGGTGAATCGAACCCACGACCTGCAGCGCAGCAGCTAATCGTTCAACCACTGCGCCAACCGTGCAGTCGTGTCAAACATGTCATGTTTTCTTTTCCTTTTATCTGAGTATCGAGTGCACTATTTGACAAAGAAGTTTTACTTTCAAGTGGAGGTAGTAACAAAGGTTAATTGTAATCACCCTTATAACAGCTTACTACTGCAGTAGTAAGAAAGGAAATCAAATTAACAGTATTACAGGTTGAGCGGTGAATAAAGATCGCTCGGTAAAACTAGAAGGGGCGTGCGCAGTATTCAATCTTAAGGTCTATTTGGTTGCGTGCGGAGTGACGGCGACACGTCATTGATAGATCAGTCGCTCACGTCTTGGGTACTGTTGCGTACAGCTTGTATTATCGTATTAGTAATTTAAAATTAGTGGTAAAAAAAATGCTTAAAAATAAAATTTTAAAACAGCAAGCCAGAAAAATGGTTAACTACGTGAATTATTACGTTAAGAAAGAAACTAATGAAACAAAAAGAAAACATGATCTAAGTTTAACTTTTTTTTAGCAGGTTAAAAATTTATAAAATTTACTTTTGTTTTTAATTTTTCTAGATTTACCTACTTGCAAGATAAATTACAAGCAAAAATTAGTGTTATTATATGTTAAGTTACTAAGGTTCAAACATACGAAATAAAATCCCTTAAGAGGCGTATTACAAAAAAACACGAATTTGCAGGTTTCCTACGTTGAAATTTTAGGTTTTATGTTCGTTGTATGAAATAACGATTTCCTGATTACAATAGTTCGTTTTCTCTTCTACAATCTCCTTAGAACTGATTTTAGATAACTAATTTAATTATGGAGTAATAAGCTTTCTCCCGATGCATGTTTAGGCAAAAATTCACGGGATTCATTTCAGGGCTCTAATTTTGAGATTCTACTAAATATCAGCCAAAAACAAAAATACAATTAGCTCTCAAATATCCTATACTTCAATTATAACAGGTAATATTTTCGTTATATGCCTTTTATGTAAAGAAAAAAAAATCTACGTAATTGAATTATCTACCGAAAAGGCTTCAAAACAAGCCCCAATATCTCCAAAGTTCTACATTATTTAGACTTAAAATTTATACCAAAATAATCATCAACATTTGCTTAAACGATAGTATTATTTTTATTTTTTTAAACAGCTACTATTATTTTTTAATTAATTAAATAAAAATACTATATATATAAGATGGTTTTATCGTATTGTTTGGGACGACACATTCAATAAAACATAACTGAGTTTCTCTGTAATAAAAGATTTAAGATAATTTCCAACCAAATTACTTATGAACAAAATTTATGAAATAACAACAAAATAACTTTACCTGTAATAAAAGAAACGACATTTAATGTTCCTAATCTCAATGTGGATTCCCAAATAATAAATATAGTCTTTCTCTAGACTCAAATATTTTTACTAAAATCCTTAAGCTTTTACAAGCCCGCACTTTGACGTTCTCATTCGCCACAGATTCAATAAACATCACTATGGTAGGTACAGAACTTCAGAACTTGATACGCGGGAATTTTAGCAATAAATATCAAAGAAAATTACATTTTTCTTTACATATATTTCACTGCGCCGGCCATCTGCGATTAGTACCGCGCGAGCGCTTGTCGAGGTACGACCTATGTCAGTTTGTTTCCCGCGCGCCTTTGTTCCGATACTACCGTCGTGTGCGCCGACTGTCACATAGACACTACCGCATTGCTATTGTGTGCGTGTGAACTACGAACGCAGTTTTTGATCTTTGTAAATATTTATTTTCGAACGGTATATTTCGATGAATATAAAGTTCACTCTTTGTTAATATACCAGATACTAAACTTATTATAGTTGAAGTTATCGACTCTAGAAAAGCTCAATGAATGCCTTTGCGGAAAATATTTTTCTGATGAAAAAATGTAATGTTTGACTGTACCAAATAATAAAATAAATAATACATTTGGTAGTTTCATTTACTGGACTACATTTCAACCATACTACTATATACTAAGATCAGAGTGAACAGGCACTAAATAAACTATTTCATCAATGATTGCATCATTGCATAACATCAGGTGGGATCGCAGTCAAGCACTAGTTTGTATCACTTAAAAAAAACTACTGGTATACAACTATGCTATGAATAGTAGATATTATAATCGACTACTGCATAACAATTAAAATATTTAAATGAACACGCTTCAACAGTAAAGTTCATAAATAATAAAAAATGTTACAAATTGATTAATTAAATAAAATTAAAATAACTCGTCAAAAATTTCAACCTCTATCTGAAATATTTAATTTCGGAAGATCAAGATCGTTTAGTCGTCGTATTCGCAATATCATAGTACGAGCGTGACTGCAAGAAGCATGAATGAAAATATCGCTCACGTAGTTCGCCGCCCGCTCGATGCGTAAAATACCTAAATTTGCGTAAAGCCGAAATGTGAAAGGGCTCTTAAAAGTGCACAAAGAAATTCTGTTCGCGATTGTACACATGCGCCGATTGCCCCCACTACTTTCATCGAGCGATCTTAATTCACCGCTCGACCTGTAATACTACTGGTAGTAACATTGGTAGTAACACGGGCAAGAAACCGTAGCACTTCCTAAACGCGAATATATTATAGTAGCTACCGCTTGTAGTTTGAAAAACATCCAAATGACTACTACGTCGGAGCGCCTATCGTTAGTGTTCGGCACGTGTCTGAGCTGGTGTCGTGTTGTGTGCTCGCAGGCGTGAAGGCGGACGGCGTGCACGTGTCGCTGCTGCGGCCGCACCTCGAGCCGCACCAGGAGCTCACGCGCGCCGCTTTGTTCACGCTCGACTGTAAGGATCATCACATATCCAACTTACATGACACATCCAATTTAATGACTTTTCCTAATTTTCGGCATAAACACTCCGCAAACTGAAAATTACACCACTTAAAAAAAAAAAAGACAATTATGCGACTACCTTTTAAGACCCACCTAAAATATTCCAATGAAATCTTGAGCTTCCTTCCAGGTGTTAAAAAAAACTATTAATGAAGGTGATACCGGCTACAATTTCACAACGCCCATGTATGCAGTAAAATATGGGTTTGTGTGTGTGACATACAGACGCGGCGCTGTGGGCGGGCTACGTGGGAGGCGGGCGCGGCGGCGGCGCGTGGTGCTCGGGCTGGGTGCGCGTGGGCCGCGCCGCGCTGCCCTACTCGCTGCGCCTGCTGCCCGGCACGCTGCGCCTCACGCCGCACCAGCTGCAGTACGTACCGCATGACACTACATACAGACGCGGCGCTGTGGGCGGGCTACGTGGGAGGCGGGCGCGGCGGCGGCGCGTGGTGCTCGGGCTGGGTGCGCGTGGGCCGCGCCGCGCTGCCCTACTCGCTGCGCCTGCTGCCCGGCACGCTGCGCCTCACGCCGCACCAGCTGCAGTACGTACCGCATGACACTACATACAGACGCGGCGCTGTGGGCGGGCTACGTGGGAGGCGGGCGCGGCGGCGGCGCGTGGTGCTCGGGCTGGGTGCGCGTGGGCCGCGCCGCGCTGCCCTACTCGCTGCGCCTGCTGCCCGGCACGCTGCGCCTCACGCCGCACCAGCTGCAGTACGTACCGCATGACACTACATACAGACGCGGCGCTGTGGGCGGGCTACGTGGGAGGCGGGCGCGGCGGCGGCGCGTGGTGCTCGGGCTGGGTGCGCGTGGGCCGCGCCGCGCTGCCCTACTCGCTGCGCCTGCTGCCCGGCACGCTGCGCCTCACGCCGCACCAGCTGCAGTACGTACCGCATGACACTACATACAGACGCGGCGCTGTGGGCGGGCTACGTGGGAGGCGGGCGCGGCGGCGGCGCGTGGTGCTCGGGCTGGGTGCGCGTGGGCCGCGCCGCGCTGCCCTACTCGCTGCGCCTGCTGCCCGGCACGCTGCGCCTCACGCCGCACCAGCTGCAGTACGTACCGCATGACACTACATACAGACGCGGCGCTGTGGGCGGGCTACGTGGGAGGCGGGCGCGGCGGCGGCGCGTGGTGCTCGGGCTGGGTGCGCGTGGGCCGCGCCGCGCTGCCCTACTCGCTGCGCCTGCTGCCCGGCACGCTGCGCCTCACGCCGCACCAGCTGCAGTACGTACCGCATGACACTACATACAGACGCGGCGCTGTGGGCGGGCTACGTGGGAGGCGGGCGCGGCGGCGGCGCGTGGTGCTCGGGCTGGGTGCGCGTGGGCCGCGCCGCGCTGCCCTACTCGCTGCGCCTGCTGCCCGGCACGCTGCGCCTCACGCCGCACCAGCTGCAGTACGTACCGCATGACACTACATACAGACGCGGCGCTGTGGGCGGGCTACGTGGGAGGCGGGCGCGGCGGCGGCGCGTGGTGCTCGGGCTGGGTGCGCGTGGGCCGCGCCGCGCTGCCCTACTCGCTGCGCCTGCTGCCCGGCACGCTGCGCCTCACGCCGCACCAGCTGCAGTACGTACCGCATGACACTACATACAGACGCGGCGCTGTGGGCGGGCTACGTGGGAGGCGGGCGCGGCGGCGGCGCGTGGTGCTCGGGCTGGGTGCGCGTGGGCCGCGCCGCGCTGCCCTACTCGCTGCGCCTGCTGCCCGGCACGCTGCGCCTCACGCCGCACCAGCTGCAGTACGTACCGCATGACACTACATACAGACGCGGCGCTGTGGGCGGGCTACGTGGGAGGCGGGCGCGGCGGCGGCGCGTGGTGCTCGGGCTGGGTGCGCGTGGGCCGCGCCGCGCTGCCCTACTCGCTGCGCCTGCTGCCCGGCACGCTGCGCCTCACGCCGCACCAGCTGCAGTACGTACCGCATGACACTACATACAGACGCGGCGCTGTGGGCGGGCTACGTGGGAGGCGGGCGCGGCGGCGGCGCGTGGTGCTCGGGCTGGGTGCGCGTGGGCCGCGCCGCGCTGCCCTACTCGCTGCGCCTGCTGCCCGGCACGCTGCGCCTCACGCCGCACCAGCTGCAGTACGTACCGCATGACACTACATACAGACGCGGCGCTGTGGGCGGGCTACGTGGGAGGCGGGCGCGGCGGCGGCGCGTGGTGCTCGGGCTGGGTGCGCGTGGGCCGCGCCGCGCTGCCCTACTCGCTGCGCCTGCTGCCCGGCACGCTGCGCCTCACGCCGCACCAGCTGCAGTACGTACCGCATGACACTACATACAGACGCGGCGCTGTGGGCGGGCTACGTGGGAGGCGGGCGCGGCGGCGGCGCGTGGTGCTCGGGCTGGGTGCGCGTGGGCCGCGCCGCGCTGCCCTACTCGCTGCGCCTGCTGCCCGGCACGCTGCGCCTCACGCCGCACCAGCTGCAGTACGTACCGCATGACACTACATACAGACGCGGCGCTGTGGGCGGGCTACGTGGGAGGCGGGCGCGGCGGCGGCGCGTGGTGCTCGGGCTGGGTGCGCGTGGGCCGCGCCGCGCTGCCCTACTCGCTGCGCCTGCTGCCCGGCACGCTGCGCCTCACGCCGCACCAGCTGCAGTACGTACCGCATGACACTACATACAGACGCGGCGCTGTGGGCGGGCTACGTGGGAGGCGGGCGCGGCGGCGGCGCGTGGTGCTCGGGCTGGGTGCGCGTGGGCCGCGCCGCGCTGCCCTACTCGCTGCGCCTGCTGCCCGGCACGCTGCAACGCATTAGGCTTAAACATTTAAAAGAACGTTATAGATTCAATTTAATAGCAGGTCTGATATGCTTGCAGCTTCGTGACAGCGAACCGAGATGACTCACTACGTATGCGCGAAGTGCGCGTGCGCAACGAGTTCCCTGTACCCGTGCACATCGCTCGCGTCGATCTCGGCCCCGACGTTGAGAAATACTTTGAGGTCAGTTGGTCCACTGACTTTATAGTATTGTCTTGATCATTGTTATAAATTGTTAAGAAAAACAATAAAGAATGAATCTTAGGTCTACAATTAAAAATGTTATTCAAGTTGGGTAATGAATCAATAAAAGCAGCGCGTGTGGTGTGTGCAGGTGGAGTCGCTGGCGCCGCTGGTGGTGGGCGGCGGCGCGGGCGCCGTGGCGGCTCGCGTGCGCCTGCGCGCGCTCACGGAGCACACGCTCAGCTCGGCGCTCACGCTGCGCACCAACCTCACGGACTACAGCCTGCCGCTGCTGCTCTACACCGGCCGCCTCGACGTCGTCAGTATACAAGCTTCAAGGAGTTGTCAGCAAACAGTAGAGGCCCAGCCTGCTAGCAAGCAGGCAGGGTCGAAGCCTACTAGGCCTTCTTTTCAGAAGCCGACCCTTGGAACCCAAGGGGCCGACCCTTGGGTTCCAAGGGTCGGCTTCTGAAAAGAAGGCCTGGCTCCGGTATGAAAGGCAACGAAGGTTGGGTTTTTTAGTCAGTAAGAGTGTGAGTGGTAAACAGCCATGTAGCACCCTCTCCTATCAAGATCGGAAACTCTGCACTCGAAGTTGTAGACGACTATGTTTACCTGGGACAGACGGTCCAGTTAGGTAGGTCTAACTTCGAGAAAGACATCAACCGTCGAATTCGACTCGGGTGGGCAGCGTTCGGGAAGCTGCGCGGTATCTTCTCGTCCAATATACCACAGTGTCTCAAGACGAAAGTCTTGTGCGTGTTGCCAGTGATGATCATGATGTGGCTGTGAAACTGAAACGTGGTGAAAAAAAGTTTAGGTTTTACAAAGTATACCATTGTAAATTCGAACACTTAAACATTCGTCCAAACAGTATTACTATTATTGGTTTACTAATATTTTAAGCCTTACTATCAGATAGAGGGAACCCCTTTGATCTAAGTAATTTGAAGACAATTGGCAGCACAACACAGTTCTCAGTAAAATTTGTGTTAATCTGGTTTATTGTCCATCGTGTGCAGGAGTGGGAGTGGCCCAATTCTGAGGACGGCGAGCTGCGACTGGGCGTGGTGGGCACGTCGAGCACGCGGCGCGTGACGGCGCTAGTGCACAACCCCGCGCCCACCACGCTGTGCGTGCCCGAGCACACGCTGGAGCTGCCCGGCGCCACGCTCGCGCTCGCGCCCTGCGCGCATCTGCGCGCGCCTCCGCCCAAGCACGCCTGCGTGAGTACATACACACGTTCACCTGATACACGGCCCTATTATCATAATCCCATTATCATAATCCCCATTTTTTGAAAAATTCTTAATTCAAAGTAATTTATAATTCAATTTATAGTTATTTTGAAAAAAAATAGTTATTTTGCAGCGATCAAAAAGGATTTCGAAAATATTCAAATATGAATATGGCATTGTTCGATCTCCTTTCTTGTATTATGACGTCTGTCGATGAAAGAACTCCGGTATGTGCTATATATACCGACATGACAAAAGCTTTCGACTATGTGGATCATAAGATTTTGCTTAAAAAAACTATATGGTTATAGAAATTCAGGAAAAATTTCGAAACTTTTGGAGTCATACCTTGATAACAGATCCCAGTGCACTGAAATCTCACAATTATGCAAAAAAAGGATTCAAGTAACTATTTACACGTCTCAACGAAGAATGATAAAATACGGGGTGCCCCAAGGTAGCGAGGTAGGTCTACTTTTTTTTTTAATATATTTAAATAATCTCCCAATATTCATATTCCAAAATATGGTTCTTTTTTCCGTTGAAAATACAGCTGTTGTAAAATGTAATAATCCTGTCAATTACAAAAGTTATATAAATGACTATCTCAATAGAATAATTAACTGGCTTAATAACAATAATCTACTAATTATTTTTAAAAAAACAAGAGTAATGCATTTTCGGCAAAGATATGGAAAACCTTAGTTCATGTTGCATATAACAAGTGCCAGATAGAAGATACAGATAAGGCTAAATTTTTAGTAGTAGTATAGTGGTTGATAGTAAACTAACATGGAAACATTGGAAACCCCATATCGAAGAAATTTGTTTTAAATTAAATAAATCTGCATATGCACTGTTTCAACTGTCGAAAAAAGTTAATACGCAAACACTTTTAATAGCGTATCATGGATTTGTTGCATCAGTTCTGAGGTTTGAAATTATTTTTTGGGGTCAATTTACTGAAAGAGAGACAGTTTTTAAAGCACAAAAACGATGTATTCTGTCCATGTGTGGCTTAAAAAGTACCGAAACTTGTAAACCTCATTTTATATCTTTAAAATTACTGACTATGCCAGCTATGTACATTTACGAAGCTGCTTTGTTTGTTAAAATTAATTTAAATCTGTTTAAAAAATTATCCGATGTTAAAAAACCCTATGCGTTCTCATGTGAACAAACTGTACGACAGAAATTGCAGAACCGCTTTAATGAAAAAGTTTTTTTTGGCATGGCTCCGAAAATCTATAATAAAATACCGGATAGCATAAAAATTTTTGCCCATATTAAAATTTAAAAAAGTCTCTATTCACTATTAATTGAAAAATTTTACTACTAGCTTTTGCTCGCGGCTTCGGTCGCGTTAAATTCGGGGTAACACGGTTCCCCTGTCCTGATTTAGAACAAAGAAGAAACTCGGAACAGTATATTATTTTAACACGCTACTGTAGACGATATTATATGTCTTTCCATTTGGGGATAGAATGTAAAGATTCTGGGCGTTGGACACACGTGAACATTCTACATACAATTGTCCATGGGAAAAGTACGGCTTTTCTAAGTTCACCCCAGCCACCTTTAATGTTTGTCCTTAAGCTTTGTTAATGGTCATATCGAAATTCAGCCTAAGAGGAAATTGTACCCTTTTAAACTGGAACGGGTCATCTGTGGGAATTATTGGGATTCATGGGATCATTACATTTTTACCCTTGTGGTGTGGCACGAAGTCTCGTCTCATTGCATAATCTCGGGGCATCCAAATTTCGCATAAACATGACTGAAAACTGCGAAAAGTCCCTTATAAAGTCTAAACTAAATGAATTAAACCAATCCGAAAAACAACAACGGTAAAATTGAATCCGAAACCGGTTTGTTTTTTTGGAAATCGGGAAACCAAACCAAGACAACAATACCAAATCGCAAAGCTAAACACGAACAGCCAAAAATCGAAAGCAGTTAAATCAATTTGAATCAATAGTCAAATAACAGAGTGTAGGTACCGTATGCACTATAAGTAGTGTGGAGGAGTGGCAGGCGGTCGCCTCCTTTTGCGAAGCAGTAATGCAAGCAAAGGAGGAGGCCGACCGCATTAGGCAAAGGCGCACACGCCGCCGCCGCCGCCGGGTTTCCGATCCCGATTTCCGGCCACCGTACGTGCGGGCTCGCGGACGGTGGGCAATGGGTAGCTCGCTGTCCGTCCGTCCGGTAACAGACCGGTCCGAGCTCAGGTCGTCTACGGCGCGCACTGTTCGCGCGCGCCTCAAGGAGTTGTCAGCAAACTGTAGGGGTCCAGCAGGGCCGAAGCCTACTGGGGCCAAAGGTTATGTGAGAATGTCACCACAGGCCCCGGGACAAAGGCAAGGAACGGAAAGGTAGGTTTTTAGTCAGTAAAAGTCTGACACTATTTCCCGCCCCACCCAAGAGCGGGATTTGTCATTGGATGATTTGACCTACCAAAAAAAAAAAACAAAACTATAAGTAGTGTGAAGCGCGGGCCGATGCCTGCGCTTACGTACAGATAGAGAGCACACAACCTTAGCGTGTTTCAGAAACCTATCAGCGCCATCTATCAGAATCCATGAGTAACACTTATTTATGTTTCGAATGTTGATTTTTTTTCTCCAAAGCTGATTGATTTATGGTTAGATATAATGTTTTAATATTGTTTTAATTCAATTATTTTATTAATCGTTTGTATAGAACCTGTACTAATTTTGCGGAGAGTCTCACACAAATTCCTATCCCCCATTTTAGGGCCTGGGGGAAGATTTCCAAAAAACTTCTGCATACCAATTTTTTAAAGTAGCATATGTCACTCTCCATCTCTTCAACTATCTCCACTCAAAAAATCACGTCAGTTCGTCGCTCCGTTTGGCCGTGAACGACGGACAAACACACACATACACTTTCCCATTTGTAATATTAGTATGGATACTGTGGAAGATTTTATAAACGATACTTTTTGATATTTTATCTGCAATAAACAATAATTACGTATTTATATAATAATGTATAATAAACTTTCGATATAGTTTTAAACATTTTAAAGACTGAGTTGCCAATTTTAATACTGTTTCACTTTATTATTTTGTTTTAATTATAAATTTATAAAGATATTTAACTATTTGTAAGATAGCTTGCTCTTATATAGTTTAATTTCGTTTTCTTTTTGTGTTAGTTTATTTTTATTTAGTTTTTAATGATTTTATGTCGTTCAATATTTGTACGCTATCACGGCAAAATATAGCGCAATTTAAGACTTTTATGTAAATACCTATGTTTTACAAATAAAATTCTGATTCTAATTCTGATCCAATTGGGCTTTAGTTTTAAGAGCTTTAAGCTACTCGGTGCGGTCGTGAAATAATGTGGTGATTGTATTAGCGCTGCATTCCGGCGGGCGGGTCGCTGAGCGCCGTGCTGACGGTGGTGGCGCCGGCGCGCGCGGGGGTGCTGCGCGGCGCGCTGGCGCTGTGGGCGCACACGCCGCGCAACCACGCGCCGCCCGCCGCCACGCGCCGCGCCGTGTCGCTGAGCGCGGCGCCGGGCCGCGTGCAGGCGCTGCCGCTGGCGCTGCCGCGCGCCGCGCCCTACGCGCCCGCCGCCGCTCCGCTGCTGCTGGAGAGCAGCATGGCGCTGCGCATGCGTGTGCTGAGTGTGGCGCTGCCGCCCGGCGAGCGCGCGCTGGCCTGGGCGGCGCCGCCCGAGCCGGCCGAGCTGGCGGCGGGCCGCACGCCCGTGGGCGAGGTGCACTACGCGCCCGAGCGCTTGTGCGAACCCGACTGCTACACCGGCCTCGACATCACCACGCCCGGTACGTAGCGTGTCTATATGTTATATAACTGTTACAGACATGGATAGTTAAATGCCAAAACGGAGAACTTTATTCCCACAAACAATAACAAAGGATGATGCCATTGTTTCTATGAAATCTGGGCCCACCTTCCATTAGCTATGTGTTATATATATATCATTGAATATGTAATTTTGAGCCGAATAAAAGTTACTATGGCACTAAGTTCCAAATCTTAGTTTATTCAGACTTATTCAAATACTTCTCTTTTTTTTTAAATGCGATTAAATGGCGTGTGTTTTACTTGTTTTTTTCTAAGGCCAGTTGTATTGTATCTTATTGTTTCCAATTACAAAAAGTAATAAGTAATTGATCACAAGCTCCATTAAAATAAACAAATAAAAAAAAAATAGTATTAAAAAAAAGAAATTTCGAAAACAACAATACAAAAAGGGCATTTCTGGATTTCTTCCAAATTAATTTGTAGGCAAATGTGGCTGTGGCTGTGGAGCAGGACCGGCATTTAGCCAAGCATTTTTATCAAGGATATAATCTTCCAATTTATAATACGCTTGTCTACATAGTGTGCGTTTAATGCAAGTTTTAAATTTCGACTCATTTAGATTTTGAATTCCAAGTGGGATTTTATTATAAAATTTTACACAGTACCCCATAAAAGAACTATGTACTTTAGCCAATCTGAATCGAGGTTGATTTAATTGGATCCTATTCCTAGTATTAAAATTGTGCCTGTCACTTATCTTAGTAAAAAGATGAATATTTTTCCGAACATACATAATGTTTTTATAAATATATTGACTAGAGAATGTCATGATGTTTATTTCCTTAAATAGTCCCCTAAGAGAATCGCGCCTACGAAGATTATATATGGCTCTGATAGCTCTTTTCTTCAGAATAAAAATAGATTCTATGTCTGCAGCTCGTCCCTAATTGTCGTAAGACACTATGCTATGGAAGTAACTAAAATAGACTAGTCTCGCGGTATCGACATCAGTAAATTGACGGATTTTTCTAACAGCATATGCTGCTAAACTAAGCCGACCTGCCAGAGATGTTAAATGAGGACCCCATTGTAGCCTCGAGTCAAGCGTGATCCCCAGGAAAACCGTGTTCTCGACGAATTCTAGTTTCTCCTTGTTCAATACTATGCCGGAGTTATTGCTTTTAACATTCGGTAACGCAAAGTGCCCCAAGGCAGTGTGCTAGGGCCTTTATTATTACTGTTATATATAAATGACTTCCCCAAAATATACCCTATCCTATGACATTGTTTGCTGACGACAGTACTATTATTGATAAACTTAACAAAAAAAAAAAAAAAAAAAATGAAGCTATGATTCAATGCATTACAACAAGCTGTTAACTGGTTAGAGCATAACAATTTAATAATTATAAATTTGAAAAAAAAAAAACAAAAATTAAGAACTTTCGTCAAAGAGTAGCTAATTTAAAAAATGTTATTACACTATTGACGAATTCCTTAATGATAAACTGTAATTTATTTGACATTGATATTTATTGAATTTTGACATTGTAATATTATAGTTATTTGAATTTTGTAATTTTTTTATATTATTATGTTAATTATTCTTGTAACAAACCGTCCTAATCGCCGTGTCGCCAGAACACCCCAACGCCTACGCGACTATGATCTACGCGTATAATGAATTACTGTTGATAGTCTGTCGCCCGGCCGGCTCACGCGACGCTCTGATTGGTTCCCGCGGTTCGCCGTCAGGAGAGACTGACACATGACAGAAGGATTCACGCGCGTTTGAGCTCTCTTGTAAAAAAAAGTTCCATGATTACCGTTTGTGATTTCGAGTCTCATAGTCTAAGTTTTTATCACACTTTATTACAATCACATCAACTAATAATAAACACTTCTAAAGTTGTCTCAGTGCCTTTAATTTGGTGTTCAATGCGAAATTCTTCTTTAAACTAGTTCAAAGTAGATTTTTGAGGAACTAATTTATTTAATATTAAGATTTCCTATAAAATGTACCAAAAATCACACTAAAAAATGAATTTAGAATTAGTGGGAAGGTAGCTTAGAACCAGGAGACGGATATACGATAATTTATATCCTGTTAAATAAAAAATAAATAAAATCCAAAACTTGCACATTTATTGGTATAGGGTAGAGTAGAAAAGAGTAGTCAGTTGACGGGAGAGAAGCCGCGGGTTAAAGCTAGTTTAGTTTAGCTAGTTTTTAGCATTGTTTGGTTACTGGCAAAACTAACATCATAAACAAAGAATAACTTTGAAGAGACTGAGATTTGAAACTTGGTGCCAAAGTAACTTTTATTCAGCTCAAAAATACCTATCCAACGATGAAACGCACATAGCTGTTGGACCGTGCGCCCAGAATTAGCATCCTTCTGTGTCCAATCAACTACCAAATCACAAGGAACACTAGAGTAACATTTCCTATCGCTAGGTCGTAGATGAAACAATGCACTTAGATCGCATTAGTTTCGCTTTCGAGATGATGAGTTAACTATGAAACATGAATGATACAACTTTGACAGTAATTAAATGCTGCCATATATAAACTTAAATAAATAATTCGTCGTCATCCTTCGTTGTCCAGATTCTATTATTATCAAAGAACACCTGAAACTTGATTTTTTATTCATATTTACGAAATCTTAAAAGGCCAGTAAACAGGTTAAATTATATTAACCTGTCTACATATACACCTGCGCTTTCTACCATTTTCTCTCGACTTTATTTTCGATATATAAATATATACTACTTGAAAAAGTTTGATAGATAGACTTAGATAAATAAATACCCTATAAATAAAACACTCAATATTTTATAAACTAGCTTGGTTTAGCCAGAATTGCGTGAAATCCACGCGCTTGGGGATCAACGGGTTAAATAGAAGATAATATTTTGTACGATACGTTATTGTAATAACGAAGGCGTGAACCAGAAAGCATGTGATGTATGTCGTCGCAGAGGGCGCGGAGTGGCTGCGGCGAGCCGACAGCGCGGGCGCGGCGCTGCGTGCGGACGCCGCGCTGCAGGCCGCGCGCCACGCCGCCTTCCGCGCCGCCGTGCCGCGCAACGTGTCGCTGTACGTGCACACCAGCCACGCCGTGCAGCTGGGCGCGCGCGGCGCCGTGGCGCCGTGGTGGCCGCGCCTGGCGCCCGCGCGCGCGCACGCCGGCCTGGCGCCCGTGGCCGGCGCCGCGCCGCTGCTGCTGCGCGCGCGCAACCCGTCCGCGTCGCACGCGCTGCTGCTGCAGGCCGTGCTGGCGGCGCCGCTGGACCTGTGGGTACCCCCCGCGCGGCGTGCGTGCTCGCGCTCGCGCGGCGGGCCCTACAGCTCGTGTGTCCGCAGCGCGGGGGCGGAGGGCGCGGGCGCGTGCGCGGGCTGCGTGTGGGCGCGCGACGCGTGGGCGCTGGCGGGCTGGCGCGCGGCGCGCGGGGCGGTGCGCAAGTGGGCGGGCGGCGAGGCGTCGGCGGCGGCGCTGCCGCTGCTGCTGCTGGCACCGGGCGCCGAGCTGGAGCTGTCGCTCAACTTCACGCCGCACCAGGCTGCGCACCTCGCCACCTACCTCTACCTCAGGTCAGTCCCGACCCATACAAAGCGAGCGACCCACTTTTATGAGATATACAACATTACTTTTAGTAAATAGTCCAAAATTAATATTGTTTTTTTACGTATAAATAATAATGAATTTTGTTAAAACTGTACAGTAATTTAGTGAATAAATTTTTTCTTAAATCTGTTACAAGTTCTCAACGTGTTGTATGCCTGGACCAGTGGTGTTATTCTCTAAGAAAAAGCTGCGTTGCCTGAACGACGAACACCCAAATAGGATACATTGGATTGTTAATTTAATGTATTCCATTTGCATGATCGTTGTTGCGGCAGCGCTGCGTTTTCTTAGAGAATAGCCCCACAGGTCAACATTCGTAAAAGAGTTGTAAACAGTAGCAGTAGCATCGGTCTAAGATATTATTGTGCAATAGTTTAGCTTGAGACTACAAAAGTCGTTTGTATATTCGTCTGTTGAATCCCACGCGCCCCTCGCACCCCACGCAATCCACGCGCCCTTCGCATCCCACGCGCTAAGGGCTGCGCAGTGACACGTCATGGAATAATTCAGTTTTTCTAAAACGTTATCGGTGTGTTGTCGCGCGAAAGTAACTCCAACCTGGAATAAGTATGTGTACTCCAACTTGGAGTTCGTCGCCATGGTGCAATTGATCGAACCAGACCACTTGGAACTTGAGCCGCGACACGTATTAAAGAATTAGTACCTATATGTATCGCTAAGTGTTAAAATGATCAATAAAGATTTGGCTCGTATTGCCGAGTGGAGTGTGGCTCATGGTTTAAAGGTTAATCCTACGAAGAGCCAGGTCTTTGTTGTCGACAGCCCTAGGTTGCGCTCAAGGATCAACTGGACGCGGCAACCACCGATAATTTTTGATGGCTCAACTATTGCATACAGTGAAAGATCTTGGTACTTTTATGGACAAAGACTTGTTGGTGTCCTCAGTTGCAGGAAGTAAGCCGCAAGTTGTTTGCGTCTGCGAGGTCGTTGCGAAAGCTGCGCAATTTTCTGTCAACTGCTACCAAAACTGCGCTCGCCCAATCTCCCTTTCTCAAAATCCTTGATTATGCCGATATCAGTTATTTAGACCTAACTGAAGCGCAGCTTGAACGACTCCAAAACTTTTGTATTAGGTTCATATTTATTTACGCAAGTATGACCATGTGTCTGAATTCCGTACAATCGGCGCTCAAGCTCAAGTGGCTGCCGATCCGCCTTCGCCAGAATGCCCATATCTTATCGCTACATTACAGTGTCCTGTTTATTGCTCATCTCAAAGAACGTTTTAAGTTCCTTCATGACACACATAATGTGACTCTTGAGATCATCGAAGAACTTGAAGCTTTTGATGCCCTCGCATTCTTGCAAAATCTGTGACAAGTCATTCACGGTCCAGGCGGTGCGAATATGGAACGCGTTGCCGATGCCAGTTAGGCAAGCCCAATCGCTAGGATCTTTTACCTTTCTCGCTTCTACCTAATTTCGTTTCTTCCATCACTACCCTTTATTCTCTTCTTGATTATTCTTTGTTTGCTTCCATTTAATTATGTCACACATAATTATATATACTCGTATATATACTTTAAGCTTATGTATTATTTTTTTGTATAGATATATTTTATCTATTTACCGTATTTTTTTATATGTTCTAAATATAAGTTTAAATAGCAAATATAAGACTTATATTTGCTAGTAGTATACCGCAGACTACCCCCTTTTTTAGTTTAAGTTCTTATAGTCCATCCTAAGTTTGTCTGGTAGATATCGCTGTCAGCGATAAGACCGCCACTGTATCCATAGATTTAAGTTCCTGTGCGTTGTTACTATTTTGGTGTACAATGAAGTTTATTCTATTCTGTTCTAAATCAATGGTGATTTAGGTATTTAACAGAACTTTTTTTAAATCATGTAATTATTACGCCATAACTAGTAGGCCTGTAGGCATTTATTTTTATATGTATATCTGCCGCTTTTAGCATAATTCTTTTAATTATATCAGGTATGTCCCGAAACTTAGGCACAAGGCAATTTTTTTTTTTTTAATTTTTATTATCTAGTGATTGACTGCAATCCCACCCGATGGTAAGCAGTGATGTAATCGTTATTATGACAGCCCTAGCCCTTAAACCTATGGAAGAAATTAATTTGTTTTAGTGAACATCAGCTGAGTGAGTCAATAACCTGTAGGTAGTTAGTACGCACGCGATGCGACCGTAGGTAACTTGTGTCATTAAAACTGATTTTATGAATTTTGAAAGAAAAAAGAAAGAAAGACGTTTATTCGTGTATTTTTCATGGTGTATTTTTATGTGCTGCATTATTTAAAACAATAAATATCGCAGCGCTGGCGTTCTGTTAGGGCCCGCGGTGATGCCAGGAACTTAGGGACATTTAATTAAAAGACTATCGAAATAAAACAATAAATATTCAAGAAATAGATAAAATTCGTGAATTTATGTTTGTGATGTAAAATAGTGCATACAAGAATAAATAAAAATCCATCGACCGCCGCCTGACGCTCCAACATACTCGTACATCATTTGTCATTATCATAAATACTTTATTGCCTTTTCTAATATAAGTACGAATCACATTTTGCATTTTGAGTCTATTTACAAGTTATGATTTGGAAAACTGGTTTACGATACGCGGCATATAAGTTGAACCATAATGTCGACCGACCCTAAATGCCGGGTAACAGATATTCGAGTCACAATCAAAGTGGGGGGTATCTGCGCGTAGCCATAGCAACGACGGCCATGTTAGTTCCATTTGTTAGTTCCATGCTTGGCTCAGTGCTGGTCCAGCTCCAATACCACTAGGGCGTACAAACTGAAGTTTGAAAAATACTTCCTTTTTTTTAAATTTGATATTTTTATAGTATTGTATAATGTAGAAGCATTTATTTTTCAAATTTTGTAAATGTGAGTACCATGGGGCAATTTATGGTTTAACGTTATTATTGGACTTGTTTGACGTAAATGAGCATGGCAGTTGAGAGTTTGCCATGCTAACTCAAATGTCTCACTGATGGTGGCGCGTGTGTTGGATCATTCGGTTCCTTTCAAAATGGTTGAGCTGAGTGGTGCTGATATACGAGTATGCGTCATGTTCGTGAACGAGCGCTGTCAGTTGAGACTGGTCATCTCTTAGCTGCCAGTGGTTTATTTTAATAAGATTTTTTTTTTTACTCTTTTTCTTATTTACATTATTCTCACATAATAGCAGCAATAAGAAACATGTAACCGAGATAACAAGTTTGAAAAGAGTGTCCATGGAATTTCTTGCACTTTCTTCTCTATAGAGATCTACGCTTTGGAATGTGCAATTAGCATCATTTTTTTTTTCTGATAGACCGACTTTGACTTTTCGAAAGTGCCTGTAAATGGTTTTTTTGAAATAAAATGTTTTGAATCTTTGATTTATTTGCTTATTTCCAAAGAGTCATCCATCCCACAAAACAACAGACCTGGGCGCTCACTTTGTCGGAAATGATATTTGTGCAAGCGTACTTGAGCAGTCTGTGGTCACTTTCAAATAACGTATGTTTGTGCAAGTATTCACTTGCGCAAGTATACTGTAAAGTGTGTGGCTACCATTAGAGTGGGATGGCATGAGTTGAACAATGAACGCGGCGGGCATTGACGTAATCACTTGTGCTGATGAATGTGTTTATGCATTGGGTAAGCAACACTTTTAATTTATTTTCGTTAGTTGTTTTTTAAAACTTATTTTTTTTTACCATAGTTTTTATTTTGATGGTCTCAATGATTTCTAAAAGTTCGTCCATCAAATGTAATAGGACCTTAAACACTGTTAAATTTTTATTGTTTTAATCCCGCAGAGGGTCGATTCGGTACATGAAACACTATCGGTTTATAAAGATAAAAATGAAAAAATAAGTATGTAAGTAAGAAATTAATTTCGTACACGCGTATATTAATTCGAGTTTTAAAAAAAAACTTAATTTTTTAATTTTATCTTTACAAATCGATAGTGTTTCATGTACATACAGAGACAGAAGTGCATGGAGAGTTCCAAACCAAAATCGTTTGGCAGGGTTTCATCGCCTTAATAATATGTCTTGGATGACATAGATGGCGCTAGTACATTAGTTGGATTGGAAAATGTACATCTCTCGTTAAAGAATATTATATTGCTTTTTGCTAGTTACAATATCACTTAATTTTAACACAAATTCTCCTACGACATTACAAACCTTATAAAGCAAAGCACGTAATAACTAGGATTCGAACTCGGTAGCATAAAATTTACCGATACCATTAGCCACTGGACCATTGCGTCATTACGCAATGAGTTGAAATTATCCTACTCTTTAATATATTGCAGTTGTTTAGCGACTTTAACCCGTATCATAAATCTCAAAAGAATTGAGGGTAGTTTAATATTGACTGTATAAAAATTAAATCTTTTTGTTCAATCATAACGTTCTTTACTACCTTTAGAGTGAGTTCAGTTACGATTGCGTTTAACAAGTTTTTAATATTTATTTTTATCATGAGTTCGCGTTCAAATATTGATATCGCTACGAGGGCCCAAATAATAGCATTGCATAATCAAGGCTTAAATTATTCTGAAATTTCGAGAGAAACTGGCTTAAACGTAAGTAATGTTTCAAAATCAGTGTTCGTTATTTATTTTATTATCCATGGTTATCAATACACGAAAATAATAAATAATATATTTCCCTTACAGGTAAAGACTGTCACTTTATGGATAAAGCGGTTTCAAGAAGAGGGTTCGTTGGAACACCGTAGTAGATCTGGCAGAAGACGCCATATTGACTCAGACCAGCGTCAACTTATGGTGCAAGGTTATGAGGAAAATGGCTTTACACCAACAAGATATTACGCTGAGTTGTTTGATACATCTTTGCGGACGGTGTATCGTGCTCTTCATAGTGAAGGTCTACATTATCGTCGACATGCCATTAAGCCATTACTAACCGAAGCTAATAAAAGAGCACGATTGGAGTTCGCTTTGAAATACAGAAATTTCGACTGGAGCAACGTCATCTTCAGTGATGAAAAGACTTTCAAGTCTAGCCAGCACGGCCGAGTTATGTTGTGGCGTAGGAATAATACGCGTTATGATAGTGATCACGTTGTGCCTAACTGTGAATCCGGTCGTATAACAGTGAACATGTGGGGATGGATGAGTGCTGCAGGACCAGGAGAACTTACTGTAATACCCAGTCGTGCAAATAGTGTAAACTACATAGATGTGCTGAATGACGTCATGTTGCCCACCGTGCGGAATGTTTTTCCTGTAGAAGACATGCCAGTGATAACGTTCGTGCAGGACAATAGGGTAGTGGACTAATTTTTTTTTACATCATATTTTTATAAAGGAGATAAAAACAAACAACTTTTCCAAAGTAAAGGTATTCCTACGATAATTATCTCCAGAGATAATACGGTCCGAAAGTAGCATTTGATCACGTGACCCAAAATCGCTCCATATAAAAGTACACCACGGCGTGACGTCACAGCGTGGAATCGACGCGTAAATGTATGGGATTTAATTTTAATATTAGCTTTATCTCCGTGGATTTAGTGTTTACATTGATACTTTCATAATGAAATATGTTTGTAAAGTGCTATAGATTCTAACATAATAGTTTTTTTCGTTATTGGAACATTTCGATTTTTTGAATTTTTTACGATTTTTAAAACCTCAAAAAACACATAAAACATGAATTTTTTAATTTTTTTTTAAATCTACGTATTAGTTTATTGCTCATCTTCATCATCATCATCATCAGTCTATGGAATTCCACTGGAGGACACAAGCCTATTGGTTGCGCCAATTTGCTATGATCCGCGACTTTGTTTTTTGTAATTTATTTTTTTGGCCTAGCAATCCTATACCATCCGTTTCCCTTCCCGCACGACCTCTAGAAAATGATTTGACATTGACGTGTGTGCATCGATTGTGAATGTGACCGCACCGCTAAAATCGCCCGCTCGAAATTACAAGAAAATTGACTATTTCGTGATCCAACCATTCAAAACTCAACAATAGTGCAGTGTAGTGCAAAACAGGACCTGGCAGTGATTTAAATGTGCGAAGTCGAGGATCGCCGGCCGGTGCCACGTGGAACCTTCGAAGTCAAAAGGTCAGTGTTCCTTCCTAGTTTCCGTCCCATCCAGGCACAGTATCTGCATATTGTTAACAAACCTTAGATCGCTTTTCAAACATACAGTCCATTAAAACATCAAGCAAATTCGCGCATCCATTACTTTATGGTCCTACGAGCAGGATCGTGAATCATTTTCTTGTAATTTCGCAATATAGTATTTGTTCCATAGGGAATAAACGCAACGCGCCTGTTTACCTAGATATAATAGTAGAAAACCCGCATCTAGGCATTTAGGCAACTATACGTTATTTCGCTCGTATAGTTAAAGAGCCATTGATAATTACGGTACCTACGCCGTCAACCGCACCGCATAATTATAGTTAGCTACGTAAATATCAGCGTAGATATAAATCGATCGCATTCTTTTTCTTGACAAAATTCATTCGGAAGTCCTACAAATTGCATGTAGGTAGACGCATTTCAAAAATACCCGTTCATTGTTGAGTGAATATTTGTAGGAAACGGATAAACCATAGATTATATACGCATATGAACGACGCCGTTCACTTTGTTGTTTACAATATTACCATATTGTTATCTGATAATTATCGCTTACTTAATAATTCGTTAAGTGTTTGTTTGAGTGTATAGTGTGAATATATCAAAACAAGATGTCTCTTAAGGGAACCAAGGTTAGTACTGATTTAAAGGTTCAGTTAAAGCTTTTATACGCTAAAAGGGACTCACAGTTTTCACGTGTTCAATCGATTTGTGATAAATCTTCGCAAACCTCGGATCTGGCGATTAGAGATGCTTTCTTGTGTTCGTTGGAAACTTTAGATAGTTTGCGCGCGGATTTTGAATCTACAATTAATAATATAAACATTTTAGAGTTGGAGTTAAATCCTGATTACTGTGTGAGTTATCAGGCATTGTCGTCCTTTGATGACTTGTATTGTCGTATCAAACGTATTGCTAGGAGTTTAGAGACTCCCCCCCCCGCGAGTGGTTTATCCAACCCTCCTCGCGAACGCCCACGATTGCCGCCAATTCAAATACCTGAATTTAATGGTGACATTCGAAATTGGAATTTATTTATAGATAGTTTCGAAAATATAATACATAGGAACACATCGCTGACAGATCACGAGAGATTGCATTATCTCGTAGAAAAATTGACCGGTAAGGCAAAGGCTGTCTGTGCTGGAATTACGTTTAGCGCTGAAAATTACACTTTAGTTTTGGACACTTTAAAAACAAAATACGAAGATAAGCGATTGGTAGCCACCGCATATTTAGATCAATTATTCGATTTGAAAAGTTTTTCCGTTTGTAACGATCATAATTTAGAGAAGTTTTTAAATATTTTCGCATCATCTGTTCGTGCAGTAAAGAACCTAAAGGTCAATGACCTCTGTGACTTTTTGTTTTTGTATATCGGTTTACAGAAATTAGATCCTGAAACTGTTCGTCTGTTTGAAACGACTCAGCGCGGTAACGAAATACCTAAGTTCAAAGATTTAGAATCTTTTATTCGCGACCATATTAAGGTATTGCAGCGCACGTCGGCACGTCATGAAGTCACGAATAGGACAGGTTCCGATCGCCGTATAGACGCGTCATCGAAGTCAGTCAAGACTGCACATACGCTAGTTAATACCGCCTCAACACCTGACTGTTCTCTGTGTAAGGGTAGCCATACACAGCTGTACAAGTGTTCGGAATTTCAGAGATTATCGCCTAGGGATCGTTACAAGTTTGTCCGCACTAATAATTTGTGTTTTAACTGTCTAAGTGACAAACATCTGGTTACGTCATGTAACAGTGGTGTTAGCTGTCGTAAATGTCTAGCTAGACATTTTGAGAGTAGTAAGCTGCCATCGCAGCCGCAGCCTGCGCAGACGCGCGACGCTTGTGACGCGCGGCCTGCTGCAAGTGCAAACGACGTAACATTGTGTTCGCTTTCCGCCGCTGGTACTCAAATCACTACCGTTTTACTTGCGACCGCGCAAGTTGTCATTGTAGATGCCTTTGGCAAACCGCACACCGTTCGAGCGCTACTAGATGGCGCTTCCCAGAGTAATTTTATTACTCGGGATTGTTGTCAACGCCTTGGTTTTAGTTTTAATAATTGGTCATCCCGCTCAGAAGTGAAAGGTTTTGGAGGTTTAAAGGCAACCATTCACGGTTCCATTAAAATAATATTTAGTTCACGTTTTAATCGTAATATTTCGTTTGAAATGGATTCGCTAGTCGCAGATAAGATTACGGAACGGTTGCCCACGGTACCGGTTGACACGTCCATGCTGACGGAGTTTAAGAACTTGCAGTTAGCCGACGGAAATTACGCTTTCCCTGGAGATATCGATCTATTGATCGGTGCTTTGATTCTCCCGCATCTCCAGTTATCACGTAAAATTCAAGGTCTTCCGATGTACCCCGCTCCGCACGCACTGGAAACAGTTCTCGGGTTTGTTATAGTTGGTTCCGCACCCGCTTGTTTAGATAGTTACTCGACTGTGTCGCACTGTTGCACCGTCGAGCCGCCGCTTGAGTCTACCATCCGCAAGTTCTGGGAGATTGAAGAGGTCAATGTCCCGCCTATTCTCAGCCCTGAGGATCAGGTCACTGAGGAGATTTATACCCGCACGACTACTCGTGATAAAGATGGTCGTTATGTTGTCGCGCTCCCTTTCAAGGGTGATATTTTTTCGCTCGGTGGCTCCCGTGCCTCCGCAGAAAAACGCTTTCTATGCTTGGAACGTAAGATTCAAGCTGAATTGTCACCGGAAAATATATTCCATGTCGCTGGAACAGAAAACCCAGCTGATTGTCTCTCACGTGGTTTGCTTCCTGCGCAAATTTTAAATCATCCGCTTTGGTTTTGTGGCCCTCCCTGGCTTCATACCACTCCTAACGAGTGGCCAAGTGCTCCGTTTAACCCCGCTACTGTTTCAGAGCCACTCGAGGAGAAGAAACATACGCTTGTAGTATCAGTTCCGCGTGAAGAGTCAGTTGTTTTGTTGTTGTCTAATCGAGTCTCGTCTTGGTCGAGACTATTACGCTGTGTAGTTTACGTCCTAAGATTTTTGAGATTATTACCATCGCGTGGTTCTATAATCGCAGCTGATTTAGATAGAGCTGAATCAGTTGTACTTCGAGAGTTGCAGAAATTTTATTTTTCAATAGAATTTCGTAGTTTAGAATCACAAAAACCTTGTAGTCGCGCACTTCAACATTTGAAACCATTTTTGCAAGACGGACTCATTCGTGTCGGTGGCCGTCTGCGAAATGCTAAGTTAGAGTTTGAACAAATGCATCCAGTAGTTCTACCACGCAAGGATCACGTTTTGGATTTGTTGGTGGATTATCACCATAAGGTGAATTGTCACGCTGGTCCCGATTTATTAATGTCCATTCTTCGACAGAAGTACTGGATACTTTCCGCTCGCAATTTGATACGCGCTAGAGTGCACAGATGTGTGCCCTGCTTTAAGCTCCGCCCGCGTTTCAACGCGCCGGAAATGGCCGACCATCGTTCTTGTCGTGTTGTACAGACGGTGAAACCTTTCATACATACTGGGACGGACTATGCTGGACCGTTTAAAGTCACTATTGCCCGTGGTCGTGGTATACGTTCCACAAAGGCATACATTTGCCTATTCGTTTGTATGACAACTCGTGCAGTTCACATAGAGTTAACCAGTGATTTGAGTACGCAGGGTTTTATGTCTGCATTTAAACGATTTTTATCTCGCCGTGGTCCCGTTAAGCGCTTATACTCTGACAACGGCACAAATTATGTTGGAGCGCGACGCAATATTTCGGAATTACATACATTCTTACGCTCCAAGTACTACCAAAGTGAATTCGCCCATGTCTTAGCTGAGAATCGCATTGATTGGTGTTTTAATACGCCAGCAGCTAGTCATTTTGGTGGCAATTGGGAGGCGAATATTAAAAGCCTTAAGTCGCACCTGTTTCGGGTCATAGGCGAACAGATTCTCTCGTACGAGGAGTTGAGCACTGTACTCGCTCAGGTAGAGGCGTTGATGAATACGCGTCCGTTGTGTCGGACTTTGTCTAGTGATCCATCGGAGCCACTAGCGTTGACGCCGGCTCACTTCTTGACGACGACTCCTCTTAAATATTTGCCCGCTTTAGATGTCGAGACTGACAAACTGCAGCTCCACCCGCGTCACGCTCTGCTAGATAGCTTAGTTCAGTCCTTTTGGAAGCGATGGAGGACAGATTATCTGCATACGCTGCAGTCGCGTCAAAAGTGGAACACTCCTTCAGATCCAGTCACAGTCGGTACTGTGGTGATACTGAAGACTGAGAGTGCGCCTCCTCTGCACTGGCCTCTTGGTGTAGTGGAAGAAGTTTTTCCGGGTTCGAACGGAATAACGCGAGTCGTAAAGGTTAAAACCGCAACTGGATCGTACCTGCGTCCGGTTATTCGCCTCTGCCCTCTGCCTAATCAGTAGTAGTGGCATAGTTAGTTATAAGTTGTTTCGCTACCTAGTATTGATAGTTTAGATTAGTAATAGGGTTTAGTTTCGCTTTTGTTTTTTTTTCTTTTCTTTGAAGGTAACCCTTCAAACCCGGGGGGAATGGTTGCGCCAATTTGCTATGATCCGCGACTTTGTTTTTTGTAATTTATTTTTTTGGCCTAGCAATCCTATACCATCCGTTTCCCTTCCCGCACGACCTCTAGAAAATGATTTGACATTGACGTGTGTGCATCGATTGTGAATGTGACCGCACCGCTAAAATCGCCCGCTCGAAATTACAAGAAAATTGACTATTTCGTGATCCAACCATTCAAAACTCAACAATAGTGCAGTGTAGTGCAAAACAGGACCTGGCAGTGATTTAAATGTGCGAAGTCGAGGATCGCCGGCCGGTGCCACGTGGAACCTTCGAAGTCAAAAGGTCAGTGTTCCTTCCTAGTTTCCGTCCCATCCAGGCACAGTATCTGCATATTGTTAACAAACCTTAGATCGCTTTTCAAACATACAGTCCATTAAAACATCAAGCAAATTCGCGCATCCACCTATTGTCCTATACACCGTTCCATAATTGTGCAAGTGTGGTTTAGCCAGCAATCGGACATACGGATAATTCCTTGGCCTGCGAGATCGCCAGATTTAAACCCCATTGAAAATGTATGGGGCGTTATGGTTCAAAAGTGGGACAATAGGAACGAAAGGACTAAGGAGGCACTGAGTACTCACTGCATGCAGGTATGGGATTCTATACGGGGTCAAAATTTATGTGAAAAATTAATAAACTCCATGGGTTCGCGCTTGCAAGCTGTAATCGATCAAAATGGTGGATACACGAGTTATTAAAAAAAATATATAAGGTGTTGACTATTGGATTGACTAATAACATAGACCGGGGTAGCTATAATTTATTTGATAAATTACAGTGTTCAAACTTGGTGTAGTGGATAAATTTATTCACTAATTTACGAGTATAACAACAAAATGTTATTACACTAATGATTTTAATTTGTTATATAATATTTTGAGGTTTAGCTTCAATTTCTTCCTCGTTCTGGAACGAATACTTAAGCTATGAACCTTAGTCATAACATAATGCACAAATCAATCAATAAAGTCAATACCCACTAACCATAATTATGCAAAACGTAATATTTTTATAATTTATGATTAAGTAAAATATTTACAGAACTGAGGTTGCATATATAGTGAAAGGTAATACAAAATTGTGTAAATAAAACTAAATAATAGAAGAATAGCACAACACAGTTTTGATTTAGAATGCTTATTAATATCTATTAAACAGTTTTACTTTGTTAATGTTTTCCATTTTGTAATCTTTAAGTTATAAATTTTATTTGTATTTCTCATAACAAGTGAATTAAATAATTGTCAATTGGGTCTAAAGCTGTTAGATTAGGTTATACACTGTATAAGAAAGAAATAAATTGTATTCTTTGAGAATTAAATGTCTTAAACTATAATATCACTAAAATAGTTTTATTTCTTATCCTTTACGAGAAACAAACTTAGTAAATCTTAATCTGTAAGAAAAATATATCTAGATCTTCTTACATGAATGTTTCTTTTACCTAATACTTACCACCAATTATGAAAGTATATATATATAGAAATTATATATATAACATTATATATAGTTATATATATATATATATTATTTATAGTAGTATAAGTATACTTGTATATTATGCCTTTATTCATTTATACATCTTATACCTCATATTTTTTATATTATTTATAACAAAAAATAAAATAAAAAACTTTTAAAAATATAAAAAAATAGAATATAAATTATAATAAATTAAATTTAAAAAAGTTGATTGAGAACTGGGTATCGAACCGGCGCCCTGTGGAACAAACTTTGTTATTCTGACATGCTTATCCATCTGAGCTACCGATCTAACTATTAGAGTATGCGAAAATGAAAGCTACTTGTGAATGTATGTATTCTTTATTATTTATGATCTACGCCATCTGTAGTCGAATTAACTTATATACCAATTAGTTTATTTGGTTTGGTTTAGATGGCGCTGTATTAAGTACTCGGAAATAAGAAAATAAAATAATTTATGTTTATTTCTTAGTAACTACTTATTTTAGGTATTATAAACCTTATTATGGGACTCTGCATAATAAGGTTTTTAAGCTTTGCAGTGTTATTTTCATTTTTGAACAGCGCCATCTAGTCGTCTCACGAAACAGAATGCAAAACCTCACAGTCAAAAGTCGACCTAAAGCTCTCCATGCACTTTTGGCTGCATTAGTACCTACCGAATCAAGCCTCCACGGGATTAAAACCAAAATTTAACGGTGTATATGTCGGCCACAGAACAGAAGAATGTAGTTAGAAATCGCATAGCACTTCATTTGTATCGGGACCAGCGTACCCAAACTCACACAATGACAGGTATATCATTATTTCATAACACTAAGAAATCTTTGACGTGGTTGAGCATTTTAATATTAATTAAAAGAAGGCAGTTTATCAATCGTTCCGTTTTAGAAAATAAACTGTATGTTAATGAGTGCAGAGTTATTTGTTCTCTACCCTTTAACATATTACCTCGCATGGAATAATTTTATGAAAAATTTCCTCTACTCGCTACTAGATGTCTCTTATAACATATGCAATCAATTTAGAGCTTTATTTTGCTGCAATTAGATTGATACTTCGTTTAAAAAATCAACGTCACGTCTTGACGTGACTTGTCACTAAACGTCATTTTCTAGAGATGTACCATTGGTGATGCCGTATTTTATCGATATTGTGTTTTATTTTCAAGTAAAATAAAGTCAACAGCTGGAGTCGATAAATTTTATTATCAAAATGAAATACTTACGTATGTTTTTAATTTATTTTTTTATTAAGGGGCTTGTAGCTATTACTTTAACCATGCAATTACATTTAATTGAAATTAAGACTTTCTTTTAATGGTGAAATAAAAAATCTAAGTGAATAACAACATAAACACTTCTATAGATCAATGTTTCCTTAATTTATACTAAATGAAGGCAGTGTTTCTTGGCTGACTACAAATTCGCTTCCATAAAGATTTGAATAGATCTGTAATATCTTGATCTTTTTTGAGACTACTAGGGTTCGGCCGGTGTAACCAGATTTTTCAGATAATGAATACAGTACAATACAGTTTTGGCACTGTTGTGTCGGTATGGTATGTCATTCAGTTTTAATTAAGCAGCTAATTAAGCTAGTTTTTTCACTAATTTTGCGTTCCAGTTACATCGATGCATTTTTCTTTGCTTATTTGATCTTTAGGAAATTTGAAGTTACAAGATAACACGAAAGAGACATTTCGAACCCATCGGATATTTAACCCTGTTTAACTTTTATTTTTGAGTGATTTAGCTAAAATAAAAAATTGTGTACATTTATAATTTTGTCGACGCATTTGGATATTTTTTTCCGATACAAAAAAGAACATTATAATTTTACAATATCGATAGCTCACTATTGATAGTGGTAATCTTTAATTGAGCAGCTGACAGTGACGTTTGCTGAATATTCTAGAGTATTTTTTGAAAGTAGACCATAAGGTCTACTTTCAAAAAATACTCCAGTGTCACAAAATAAACTTCTATTTGTTTTTTTTATTAAGATCTTGTGTTTCAAAAATAATCAAAATAAAATAAATTCGGACTAACCGATGATAGGATATACCACCATTTGAAAATTCTTGGTTCTGCTATCGTGTTTGCACTCTAAAACAACACAGTAGGGCATTTTTATATTTTTTATCTAGTTACTATCACCTTGGCGACCGTAACAAGACTGACGTGCGCGGCGCATGCGCGTAGCAAGCACGTAGCAGCATATGCGGGACTTCGCAAAGCTCGGGGTACGCGCGCCCCGCCTACATACGACTTCTAACTACATTCTTCTGTTCTGTGATGTCGGCTGACAATTGATTTGCAGACAACAAAACAACGCACGCCATCTAGTGGCAACTAGAAGAACGAGAGCTGGACGAGCCGACATATACATAATATATATAAAAAATAGGGCAACCAAAAGATTTTATTTTTATTTACGCTGAGGACACTGCTAATCTTAACGCACTGAGAACGGTCTTCTAAATAACTTTTGAAGAGTTTCATCAGAACGCCTCTTATACCCTTTGCCTCAAGCTTGCGCAACAGATTACGAATATAAACTTTCAACAAAAGTCTTTACGAGGTTTAGGAAAATGTGTACTGATGGTTACCCTTACCAAGTTCTTGCGCCAGAAAATCAGTCAGATGATGTACGGCATCGGCAGTTGAAACTTAAGATCTAAATCCGAATGATGTTGAATGTTCGTCGTCGCGGCAGCGCTGCGCTTAAGGCGGTTTTCTTAGAGAATAGCACGCCAGGGTATGTGTCAAGGCCGTCGCCAGCCGATGATCAAGGCCCCCCCCCCCCTTGATTGTATTGGATTATATTGGAAGTCTAGAGAATAATAATAATAAATTAAATACACAATAAAACTCTTAATTGCTAGCCTTATTTGTACGGTAACATATAGGATGGGCATTACATTGTAGGAGACGCATATTGTGTATTATGACCGCCATAATTGTGGCAGTAAGTCCCCTCTTTGATGCGTGGCTGGAAAGACCTCACGCCGTCCTCACTTTCCGCATGACGCAGGTTCTGTCCGAATACGGTCAGTTTAGTAAGTTCCTGCACCGGATTCGTGCGGAATTAAGCGACGCCCGGGTGTCACCACTGCTGTCTGCACAGCCCGGAGGACACGGTCGAGATGTACCCCTCTTGGGCAGAGCACCGCCGTGTCCTTGTGGGGGCGATGGCCGGCAGCGATCTCTCGCGCCGGGTCTTGGTACAGGCCACAGTCTGGAGCGAGGCGGTTGCCTCCTTCTGCGAAGCAGTAATGCTAGCAAAGGAGGAGGCTGCACGCGTGAGGCAACGGCGCTCACACCCAAGCCGCCGTCGGGATTCCGATCCCGATTTCCGACCACCGCAGGTGCGGGCTTGCGGACGGCGAACAATGGGTAGCTCGCCGTCCGACTGTCCGGTAACCGTCCGGACCGAGCCCAAGTCGTCGACGGCGCGCACTGTTCCCGCGCGCCTCAAACAGTTGTCTGCAAACCGTAGAGGCCCAGAAGGGCCGAAGCCTACTGGGGCATGGGCTGATTTCAGAAAGGAATATTCGCCCAGGCATAAAGGGCTAAGAAGGAACGGGGTGGATTTTTATGTCAGTAAAAGTCTGATACTATCTCCCGCTCCGCCCAAGGCCGGGGATGTTCTTGAATGATTACCCATCTATATAAAAAGGCCACTTTTTAAAAGGTTGTTGCTAAAATTGGTGGAATACCCACTCAAATGTCCATGGAGACTGTAGTATCATAATTCTTACCATAATAGTGCTAAATCTAGCACGTTATTTACGTTACTCTTTGACTGAAAGTGCTGAAATTCGCAACACCAAACGAAGTGCGTGGCGCCATATTGCCTGCCCCCACCTTGCTTCGTTGCGGCCAGTGTTAAAGCCACCAAATTCAAGGGAGCCACCCTTGAAGGCGCGTTTTACTTGCTCTTTAATATTCCTTTTAATTAATCGAGTTTTTATAAATGACAACTTTACAAGTGGTTATCAAATGTTACGAATGTGACAGATAAGATAAAAAAAATAATTTAAACTATTTTTTCTCTCTATTCTCTGGCAGCCCCCCGCCTCCCCTTGGCGACGCCCTTGATATGTATGGTTGTTGACCACAACGTACCAGAAATACGGTTCAAATATATACATTTGAAATAATGAATGAATTGTCTGAGCAGAAATAACCTGACGATACTGGAGGGAGTGCTACTGAGCGGGCGTGGCGCTTACCCGAGCTTCGAGCTGGGCGGCCGTCGCCCGGGGACCAACGCGCCGCTGCTGTTCGAGGTGAGTACTGTGTGCGCCGAGCGGAGCTCGTGCCGGGCGCGTACTGACGCGAGCGGTGTGCAGGTCAGCGAGTGCGGCGGCACCGTGCGGCGCACCGTGGTGGCGCGCAACACGGGGCAGGTGGGCGTGCTGCTGCGCGAGTGGCGCGTGGCCGGCCAGCCCTGCCAGGCGCGCGGCTTCCGCCTCACGCCCTGCGCGCCGCTGCAGCTGCAGCCCAACGAGTCGCGCGCGCTCACGCTGGCCTTCAGCGCCGACTACACGCTGGCGCTCGTGGCGGCCGAGCTGTCCGCGCGCACCGACACCGCGCGCGCCGCCTTCCTGCTGCACGCCGCCGCGCCCGCGCGCCTGCTGCCGCGCTGTGCCGCGCAGGCGCCGCGCCCGCCCTGGGAGCCCGCCGCGCGCGCCGCCGCCACGCTGCTGGCGCTGGCGGCGCTGGCGCTCGTGCTGGCGGCCGCCGCGCTGGACGCCGAGCGGGAGCTGCGGCGCGCGCGTGCCGCCCGCCCGCCGCCCGCGCCGCGCCAGCCGCTGGACCTGCGCGCGCTGGCGCTGCACGCGCCGCCTGCGCCACCGCCGCCGCGCCGCGCACCTCCGCGCCGCCGCCGCACGCCGCGCCGCGACGCGCCGCCGCTCGACCCGCAGGCCGAGCGCCGCGCCTTCGAGCGCTGGCGCGCCGAGGTGCTGGGCCGCAACGACGAGGATGACTCGCGCTCCAGCGAGGACGCCGACCGCGACGCGCCCGAGCCCGCGCCCGCCGACCGCGATCCGCTGCTGGCGCGTGAAGCGCCCGAGCCGCGCGACGCGCCGCCCGCCGCCTCCGACGGCTACGAGGCCGACCCCGAGACCGAGGACCGGCCGCAGGGCAGCGGCGACGACGACGCCGTCTCCACCGGCTCCGGCTCCGCATCCGCCTCCTCCTCCTCACCTACCGTCGAAGACCGCGACGACCGTGACGACAATGACTTAGCCGACTCGCAAGCTAGTCCAGCAGCGCACTCGCACACCACGCCCCCGGAGTCGGGTGGCGCGCGCTCGGACACGGGCGCGGCGCCCGCAGCGGACGCGGCGCCGCGGGCGGTGCGCGCGCGGCGCGACGCGGGCGACACGCCGCGGCGCACGGAGCGCTCGCGCACGGCCGAGCCGGGCTCGCCGCGCTCGGCGCGCGCGCGGCCTCTGGCGGGCAAGCCGCTGCGCAAAGACAAGCTGTGCAAGCGGCTGCGCGCGCGGCCGGCCGCATCGCCGCCGCGCTCGCCGCCGCCGCCGGCGGGGCTGGCGCGTGCGCCGGGCGCGCTGCGCTGGGGCGCGTCGTGGAGCTCGGTGGTGGCGGCGCGCGCGCCGGCGGGGGCGCCGCTGGCCCCCATCGGCTCGGACGTGCGGCGGCGCGCGGAGCCGTCGCTGGGCGCGGGCGACCACTCGCTGTTCTACTTCAACGGCGAGGCGGGCGTGCAGCCCGGCGTGCAGGCGGGCGTGCCGACGTGCCGCGACGCCGACTTCTCGTGGCGCCCGCCGCCGCCCGTCGAGCGCCCCGCCTTCACCCCCGCGAGAGACTTCAGAGGTCAGATTACATTTGGTTATCTGTGGCTTTATTTCTCACCAGCCTAGTTGTAAAATAGAAACGTTTTCCCCCGAAGGGAACAAAACGAATATTTAGGGTTCAGCCGTAGCTCGACCCACTGTGAGATTACCCCCTTGAACTTTGCGCGTTTGCAGTGTGTTTCTACCCTCATTTCACTCGTTTTATTTTCGAAGTGACTGTTACTCGTCTTGGTGCCATCGCCGGTTAGCTTTTGTCGTCAGTACTCTCACAACTATATGCCAACTACCACTAACCACGGTCGACCTACGGCTGAACCCTAAATATACATTTTCTTCCCTTCGGGGGGAAAACGGTTCTATTGAGGTGTTCGAGCCTACGCTCGACCGACTGTGAGATGTGTTTATATTCTGCCGGCGATGGCTAGACGTACTGTGATAATGCTGGGGAATATTGTGCACATTAAACGAGACTCTGGAAAGTTTCACTAATCAAGAAGTATAATAAAAAAAATCACAAAAATATCAGTCGCTCCTTATAATGCTAATTTCACTTAAATAGGCGTAAAAGAAGAACTTAAGCTACCTGAACACTCTTTTGATTGATTTGGGATTTCCTTAAAGTAATGTTTTAAAAAGGTATCCCTTTATCTCTAGTTCCCACGTTTGATAATCTCATCAAGATTGAGATTTCTATTGATCCAATTATTTCAATTGACGCTGCATTAATTTGTGCATCCTTGAATAACGTGCGAATCCAGCCAGCAATGATGCTTCGAGAGGCTTCCTTTACTTTACCCCTGTGGAAATGAATAGCCTAGTCAGACTACCTCTTCTTAATTTACTGATGGTGATTAGTTTATTAACCCAATGTACTAAATTTAATTTTTCAATGCCTTTTGTAATTGCCAACCAGATTGTCTGTATTTAGCAGAGTCTGTTTTAGAGCCAAATTGTGGCCAAAACACAATATGATCACTATGGGGCTCGAACATTGTCAGGTGCAACAAGGTGTGACAAGTGTCAGGTCATGAATCCTTCTTCCCGATGATAATAAAAGCAATGCAGCTATGTGGCGCGATACTTGAAAAATACTATTATTGTCAATTTCATAGGTCTTCAGAAAATCAACTAATTGCGACACATTCCAGGTTTGCGTTTTTGGTAATTGGGGTCGTGCAATGAAGACTGCTTTCTTCATTTGTTTTACGAGCGGGTGACTGTTAAGTCTATCGCTCATCTCCGGATTTGCGAAGGTGGTAACTACGGATTTGTGAACCGCTATAGTTTTTGCTGCTAGTTTCATCTCATTATGAAGGAAATTGGTATATTTTGCCACCTCTTGAGTTTCGGGTTGTCGATTTGGCTATTATTACTCTGAGCCCATGACTTCCAACGCTTCCAAGCGGAACTATAAGTTTTTAGTGTTGACTTTCGCCATGATGTTTCCAATAGCTCTTGAGTCTCGTTTGTCTTTGATTCTACTAAATGAGACCAGCCCGTACTCTCCAAACCTGCAAACGCAGGTTCTTTATGTCGGGAGGGGGGCGTCTCGTTCTCAGGTCTACTAGGTTCCGGTGCAGGGGCGGGATATTGAATTCGGGCCCTATTGCTCGTTTCTTGACCTCGGTTTCCCAAAAGGTTCGCTTCCATTGTGGCGTCACCAGAAAGTAGGTCCCTGTGCATCTCTTGAGATGCTGTAGAACGCGTGGTATGAGACCCGGTGGGGGAAATATCCATCCCAGTGTAAATTCCCATGGTCGGCTGAATGCATCCACATAAAGACAATTGGGATGTCTGGCGTCCTCGCTCACGTAGTTGTTCATTATTGCTGAGCGGGCGCTTGCAAAAAGGTCGACTGTCGGGGTGCCCCACTTTCTGAAAAGGATTCGAAGAATTGACTTCCGCAGTGTCCACTCTGGCATTGTTTTTGCTCTCGACAGGCTGTCTGAGGTCGTATTGTATCTTCCGGGAAGATAACGAGCTACCAAGTTTATTTGATAGCATTTGGCTAACTGTAGAATTGATATAGGAGACTACTGATCGGTTGTCTGATTGGATCATAACGGTTTGATTCCTCATTTGGACACCCGTCTTTCGGAGTGCCTCAAAGACAGCCCACAGCTCTTTTCTGTTGCTGTGCCAGGATCTCTGAGCCCTGTTCCACCTGCCTTGTAGTTTTCGGTTGTTGACTGTTGCGCCCCAACCGGTACCGGCAGCGTTGTGATGAATATTGTAGCCGACTTTTTAACCGACTTCAAAAAAAGGAGGTTTCTCAATTCGACCGTATATATGCTTTTTTATGTTTGTTCGCGGATAACTCGGTCGTTTATGGACCGATTTGCATTTTTTTTTCTTCTTAAAGGATATGCTTTCAGAATGGTCCCATTTTTTTACCCGACTGCGCCAGAAGGAGGGTTATGTTTTTCGAGAGTATGTATGTATGTATGTATGTATGTATATATGTATGTATGTATGTATGTATAATTGTTTGGCACGCTCTGCAGCCTGAACGGCTCGATGGATTTTAGCTGGAAAGGTGTCGTTAGATTCGTATTTACTGTGAGAGTGACACTGGGTATATCAAAATAAAAAAAAACAAAATGTCGGATTTTTGGCGCCAAATTCAAATATTTGGCACGCTCTGTGGCCTGAACGGCTCGATGGATTTTAGTTTGCGAGGTGTCGTTAGATTTGTAATTACTGTGAAAGTGATATCGTAAAAAAATAAAACTAAAAAAGTAAAAAATAAAAAATGGTAATTTAAAAAACTAAAAAACCCGACTGCTTTTCTGAGTATTCATGAAAAAGCGCTAAAACAAGAAAGTCGTTGTAGCAGTCGGGACCCATTCTAGAAAGTCTGCCGTCTAGTCAGTAGATCTATGATGTAATGGGTCTCGACTGCTACAACGACTTTCTTGTTTTAGGGCTTTTTCATGAATACTCAGAAAAGCAGTCGGGTTTTTTAGTTTTTTAAAAAGATAGGCACCGGAACTCCGTAATGAATCAATGTATTTTAGCCGTGTTTGGGCTTGTTAGAATTGTCATGGGATGCACTTTGGCTATAAAGTACTATCAAACTGATCTGATAATGGAGCCGGAAGGTGGAAGGTAGACAGGAGAACTTCATAATAAAACAATTTATTTATTTATTTATTATTTATTTATTTATTTATTCAGTACAGCAAAATAGCCATTAATACTAAATTAAATTAAACCTTTCACTCTGTCTTCTCACAGAACCTTAAACTTTCTAGTAATGTCGTCTTCCATTCATCAGCAAACAAATCCAATCCAGGGTTGGTCTCCACGAGCGCGTTGAACATCGTTAGCATACGCGGTATAGGAGAGGTGGATCGAGCTATAGTGCGACAAAATGGGACATTAAATAATTTATGCTTTCTAGAGCGATTGTAATTATTTGGAACAAATAATTGACACAACTCCGCATGTAAGTCGGATGCGTCAGTGTAACCATTGATTATTTTATAGGCTGTTGTAATTTGGTCAACAGCCCGTCTTATCTTCAATGAGTTGTAATTTAAGCATCCGAGGATAAACTTCGTAGGATACATGTATGGATAATATCCAAATAGACGCTTGTATAGGTACCTGAGAAAAGCTTTTTGAACTTTCTCCAGCATAAGTGTATATGTAACCTCATGAGGGTTCCATACACAAGCGCTGGTTTCGAGTTTACACCGAACTAAAGCATTATAGAGAAGCTTTATAACTGCTTGGTTTTTAAAACATTGACTGTTAGCAGAACAAATCCTAAACGTCTAAATGACTCTTTAGCCAGGCTTAATATGTGTGTATGGAAAGTTAGTTTTGTGTCAAATTGGACACCAAGGTCTTTCACAGTCGAAACTCTAGTTATAAGATCATTGTTTATACTGTAGTCGTACTGTATAGGACTCCGCATGCGGCCAAAGCTCATTATTTGGCATTTGGAGATGTTAAATTCCATCTTGTTGGTAGTAGCCCACTCACTCAGGGCATCTATATCATGCTGGAGAGCTTGAATCTTTAGATCGTCAGCATAAAGTAAACACTTTGCGTGTTTTATTATTTGTGGGAGATCATTAATCATAATCAAAAATAGCAGGGGACCTAAAATGGAACCCTGACTCTCGCCTGATCGTGTATGATAGACATGCGAGTTGTATAAGCCAAGACGAACAAATTGCTGGCGATCTCGAAGATAGTCAGAAATAAAAAGAAGAAGACTTGGTGAAAATCCTATGGCACTTAACTTACGTAGCAAAATGTCATTATTAATTCGTATCATAGCAGTGTTTGGGTTTATTGGAATTATCATGAGAAATAGACACTCTGGTTATAAGTGCATCGCAACTAAAAAGTGTGAAATAACAAACTTTTTACAAAACAAAATAACCGACTTCATTAAAAAAAAAACACTAAACGGATTAAAATAACTTTAATTTCGGAAGTCGGTGTTAAATAAGAAACAAACAATACCGAGAAACACCGACTACCGAAATTAAAGTTATTTTAATCCGTTTAGTGTTTTTTTTTTAATGAAGTCGGTTATTTTTTTTTTTGTACAAAGTTTTTGGCGGATTGATGATGTTTGTCGAATATTGTGGAGCCACCACTGAAGTCTCTGAGCAACTAACTTTGGAAGAGGTATTTTTTTCTGTTTTTCTTCTTTTGGAAGACTGTTGGCTGTTATCTGAATGCGACGTGAATGTAGCCTTCCCAGTGGAACAACGAAAGTTGCAAAGTTTAAATGCCCTAATAAGACTTTGGCAACCCTCCAAGACCACGTTTGATCTCGTAGGATTCCTTGAATCAGTTGTATTACTATTAAGATTTTGATGTATGGTAACCGTTTTGTGTTTAATTTTGTATCCCAGAGAATCCCGAGGTATTCCACGCTTTGACAGGGAATGAGAACTGATTTCGGAAGATTTATGCACCATCCCATTCTCTTGAGAAGTTCTTGAACTAAGTTGCTCTGTTCCAGAAGAATAGCAGGGTCGTGATGCATTATAAGGAAGTCGTCTAGGTACACTACTATTCTGATTCCTCTTTCCCTGAAAATATTTGCAATCCAGTTAGTTACTTTGGCAAATATGTAGAGGGCAGTTGCAAGACCAAAAGGTAAGCAGGTCATTTGAAAGATTGATTTATTGTACAAGCAAGGCCAGAAATCTACGGTGAGATTCAACAATCAGGATGTGAAAACAGGCCTGTGAAAGGTCTATTTTGATCATGTAATCTAATTCATCTAAACAGAGTGGAATTTTATGGTGATTCATTAAGCGAAATTTAGGAGGGTTCAAGTGTTCATTTAATAGCTTAAGATTAAGTATGGGCCGATTTGAGCCGTCAGATTTCTTTCTTAGAAACATGGGGGATAAAAATCCGGAAGGGCTTTTAAATATTTCAATTGCCCCGCATTCTAGCATTTTTTCAATCTCTAGTGACATATTAGTAGCGTATTTTGGTGTTAGGCGAGTACAAATATCAGCATTGAACACTTTTAGTGGTGGTGTACATGTAAAAGGTATTCTGTAGCCGGATAATATGGACAGGAGATGTTTTTGACGCACCAAGGTTTTTCCAGACTAATAATTTGTCTTTTACCTGTCCTGCTCTAAAATTAGTATTTTCTTCCGTCAAATTTAGTTTTCTTCGGTTTTATGGGTAAATGTTGTAGCAGGGCGCTTTCCGGAGGGTCGGCCCGTAGTTTTTTCTTGCCTAAAGTTAGGTCTTCTGGTGTCATCTCCGATCCGCGCTTTAGTCCTAATTTCCTGATGAGTAACCGGCGCCTTGAAGGGCCTGGTTTTATAAGAATTGGTTTGGTTTCGTTGTCTTGTCGGAAAAAACTTGTTAGGGCCACCTTGTTCCTTGACTAAATCTGGCAATTGAGGTTCCGAGAAAAGGTGAGTTGCTGATGGCAGGATTGAGTGTAGTAATTCATTTAAAGTTTTATTGACAGGTTTGTAGACACTACGCCTGTGCTGTATGATCTTCGCTCTTTTTCCGCATGTTTAATGAAGGAGTGCATCAGGCGTTTTACGGAAATGGTAATCTGCTGCCAGGAAGTTTTTGCTGATGTGTGATTTTACTTCTACGCATTTTTAAAAATTTCCATGAAACACTGTCTCTGTTGAAGAGGGCCGTGGGTGATTGCTGATAGGCATTGGTCCATGTTTTCCATCAACGTGATCGTTTGCCAAGGAGGCGTTGTGCTCGCAAGACTGCTATTAACTTTTAGAGAAGTAAAAACGGGAGTTGCTGTAAAGTGTTTTTGGACATCTGCATATCGAATGTTCTTCCATTCATCGCTATTTTTCATCGCACTTTTGCTTCTGATTCCTTGGTCCCGGGGTTGAAATGATTAAAATGTTCTTCTTCACCAGAGTCTGAAAAATTTGTTTGCCCACTATTGGATTCTTCTATTAATCAAGATGGTGCAGACCAACAGACTGCCATCTTCACTGTCATTAGAAGATTCTGGCTCATCCAATCTAGAGTCTTGCTGAGAGGTCTGCAAGAGTTGTTGTAATATTTTAGATCGATGCTCTATGAGTTGTTCCAGTTTATCTATTCTGGAATTTTGGTCCACCTGTGGGCTTTGATGCCGATTACGGTAGCTCTGTGCAGATGATGAGGGTGAAACAGACCTATGAGTAAAGAACTTAAGTATTTTAGATGCTTCGCTTTGGGAAATCAACTAAGATTTCATTGACGGTAAAAACTCGTAAAACCCGTTGAAAGCGTCAATCGGGCAGATAATTTTCAGGTGCGTAGATGGGGGCGCGACCTATTGGTCAGCGGAGCAGTTTTCTCGTTATGGCTTTATATTTTCGCTCACTTAGGGATACAGGGCTATTTTCGCTAAAAATGTGGGCCAGGTCAACTGTGGGCATCGTAAAGTGATGTCGACATTCATCGTCTAACGATATCTTGCTGCCGAAGGGGTCTTCGTAATTGACGGAGCTTACGACCCAGGATTTCCAGTCGTCCGGATATAACTCTTCAATCTTTCTGACGAATCGGTTGTATGCAATCTCCTCATCAGGAGGGGCGGATCCCAGTTGGCGAGGTCGTCCATGGTAGTACGTTCCAGATTTATAACACAGCCAGGAGAATAATGTATGTTACACCAACTACGTAGCTGTTATATTTTTAGCCGACGCCACGTTAGCTACTCAGCCGACACTTTGTCGCCTGCATAGCCGACGCGTGCAAATGTTTTGCAGCCGCCATAAAACCCCAATAAAATTAATCGAAGCTAGGTGGTATGCAATAGCAATATTTTGCAAGGATGTATGTACCAGCGGGCTTACCCCATTGCACTTGTAATAGAGAGTCTGCCGTCCTGAGAGCGGGCATTAGCAATAAGTGCACATCCTATCGATGACATTAAACACTTTTATCACTTTCACTTACTAAATAGGATACTCTTACCTCATTTATTTCAAGAATAGCCATTTTCGTAGTGCACTAAAATATTTTTTCTCAAACACACTGCTCACTGCAAATTCAAAGACGTACTGACGACAAAAGCTAACCGGCGATGGCACCAAGACGAGTAACAGTCACTTCGAACGCTTAAGTACCGCACGATACAAGTGTTCCGCCTAAAGACATGTGAGGAACACGTATTGTATTGTATTTCGGGCTGGTATCCGCAACTCCACGACTAAAGCGCGTATTTTGCTTACGGGTGGGACAAATGTGTCATACGATCCACCCCAGCTCCTCGAGGGAGGCCAGCAGCACCTTGGTGTTACTGACCATTTCGCAGAGGTTACCTGGGTTTCCGAAGTACTTTGCCCTGTATCCGGCGACAACAGGGCAGCTCAGAAGCAGATGTGCTGCAGTCTCTTCCTCCTCCATGCAGGCTCTGCACAGTGGGCTGTCTGTAACTCCTATGACAGAGAGGTGCTTATTAAAGGTCCCGTGGCCAGTTGTATCAGCCGTCACTTTCCGTAACTGAGGTTTAGTCAGTTGTAGGGCCTTTTTCGTAAAGCGGCTATCAATGGAGGGAAGTGCCTCCTTGGCCTGCCTGCACTCACTATGATCTACCCATAGTTTGTGGTGTAATTCTCTAGTTCGTTTCTTTACCAGATTGCGTAGGTGTCCAAAGGGGAGCGGCACAATGGGCTCAGGCCTTATCGCCGCCATACTCGATCCCCTTCTGGCGAGTTCGTCCGCAGCATCATTGCCTCGGGAATCGCTGTGTCCTTTAATCCATTGAATGGTTACTTGGTTGTGTTCACCCACCTGGTTGATGCGTTGGTGACACTCATAAATCAGCCCGGCGTTAACCGTTTGGCTGTTTAGCGCTTGCAGTACAGCCATGCTGTCCGAAAGTATGCGTATAGAGTGGTCCTTAACTTTCCTGGTTGCGACGGCTAAGGCTGCCAGGGAAATGCCCAAGCACTCAGCCTGGAACACAGTGTTATGAACCCCCAATGGTGTGCCTATGTGAATGTTGAGATCCTCCGAGAAGACTCCAGCACCCGTGCCATTACCTGTTTTGGATCCATCAGTGAAGATCCGCAGCTCTGTAGGGCACAGCCCTTCGCAGCGGTGGTCCTCATGCAGTTGGATTTTGTATTTTTTTTTATCAAAGATAAATTGCTTAGGTATCCGGTCGTTGATTGCTTGCGTTATGGGAAGCTCATCGTTGAGTGCCGCAAGCAGAGCGGTGTGTTGTGTTTTTCTCTTACGCCAGAGATCCAGTGTTTTAAGACGTACGGCCGCCATCGTCGCTTCCTGCTGTATAAACAGGTGGAGTGGGGCTTCCCCAGCATAGCTTCGAGCGCTGCAGTCGGAGTGGTCCTCATGCAGCCCGTAGTAGCCACGCAGGCCAGCCTTTGCATGTGTTGTAGTTTGTTTACAGCTGTGGCTAACTTGGTGCGAGGCCACCACACCACAGCGCCGTAAGTAATCATGGGCCGAATTACTGCGGTATACAACCAGAGTATAATTTTCGGGGATAGGCCCCACCTCTTATCTATCATTTTCCTGCATTGCCAGAAGGTGATGCAAGCCCTGTTTAATTTATTGTCTAGATGAGTGCTCCAGTTTAACTTACTGTCAAGGGTAACCCCTAGATATTTAACCTCGTTCGACAACTGGAGTTCTGTATTGAACAGTTTAGGCAGATTGAAGCGCCCTAGTGCTTGTTTTTGCGTGAACATGACCAATTCAGTTTTAGAGGGATTCACTGAGAGATCATATTCTTTGCACCACCGTTCCACGATGCGCAGTGTTTGTTGCATAAGGTTACGAGGAACACGTAAGGGTGGATTACAACGAAATGTTTTGTTTGGCACATTCAAATAAAATTTGGACAAAATGTCGCTATCGTACAATATCGACATAAAGGTTATCAATATTGTTATTGAGGATTTTCTGCAAGAATACAGCGGCAACAGATGATTCTTATTACGGAGTCCGAGATAATCAGATGACTGATATGGAATCTTTTGATGGAAGCAAAAATATTTAATAAAACGTCTTTGGATTTTCAATGCGGTCTATGTATTTATGATAACGTGGATTCCATATCTGAGACGCGTATACTCTAGACGACTTGTTACAAAAGTGCACGACAATACTTTTAGTGTTTTAGCATCAGTGAAACATTTAGAGAGACATAATAAACCCAAGCAGTTTAGAAGCTTTTTTTTTGCAGCAATTGCAAATGTCACATTTAGCAATTGTCAAAAATTAGCTTACTGTCAAAAATTAACTTACTGTCATGATGGACGCCTAAGTCACGTATAGTATTGCACCTTGGCAAGATCTAGTTATGAACAACTAGCTTTTGCCCGCAACTTCGTCCACATTAAGATTGGAAAATGTATATCGAATCGGTCGTAGTCAGTCAAATGGCAATTTTAATCAAGAACGTGAGTATTATGTGGTTACAGACGAGCCAAGCCCGGTGGGCAGCGTAGGTGCAGTGGGCGCAGTGGGACCAGTCGGCGCAGTGGGAGCTGTGGGCAGCGGCTCATTCCGCTCCCTGAACTCAGTGTGGGGCTCCACGTTGGAGCCGCGGCCTGCTGCGGCGGCGTGGCTCTGGGGCAGCTACGCCGAGCCCGCCGCGCCCGCCGGCCCCGTGCGCCCGCCGCCCGGCTTCGGCGCGCCACCGCGTCCCGTGCGGCCCTACGACCCCTTCCGCTCGCTGGCGTCCATCTGGGCGCCGGGCGCGCTGGACTGGCGCAGCGAGGCGGCCGAGGGCGGCGCGCCCGAGCCCGACGCCTAGCTCGCCGGCGCCCGCTCGAGGTGCCTAGCCCTGGCGGCGCCCGCTCGAGGCGCCTAGCCCTGGCGGCGCCTAGCTCGGGCGGCGCCGACCCGCCGCGGCCGCCGCACTAGTCACGCCCCGCGCCGGCCGCCGACTCCGCCGCATCTCTACTTACGTGTTACAGTGTTCCCTACTTGATTGTCTGTTCGAGACTGAAAATTAAACTTACACTATCTCAAATGATGATGAAAAATTCGTTTTATTTTGAGACTCAACTCCAAAATCCCACAATGATTTATTTTAATTGAAACAGTTTATAATTACATTAGGGCAGAAACTGCATAAGAGAACGCCCGCGACGGGCACCAAAAGTGCGACGTCGCGTGTGTTCGCGAGGACGATTCTGTGTAGCTATTTCAACTTTAACGTGTGCATGCAGTCGTTTCGATGGAGAACTTGATATATTATAACGTAGCAAAACATGAACGGAGCCAGACTCCCCGCGACGGTTCCCGCGCGACAAAAGCCGCAACGATGCACTTTTGTGTGGGACTGCTGGGCGTCCGCTTTACGCAGTTTCAGCCCTTACAGATTACAGATGTTGATTACACTGAGAGCTGTATCAAGTTTTTGTGTATGCCATGTCATTTTTAGGATTCCGTACCTCAAAAGGATAAAACGGAACCCTTATAGGATCACCAACTTTGTTGTCGGTCTGTATCTCTGTCTGTCAAAACCCTTTATTTCGGGAACGCGACGAGGTATGCCGTTGAAGTTAAAACCATACACTTAAGTCTCCGGTTCCTTGAAGCTGTGAAAAAAAACAATCTAGAAAAAAAAAAGATACGGTCGTTTATGCCGCAAGAAAACGTATATTTCAACACTCAAGGGAATCAAAATTCTTAGGATATTTCTTCCCTTGACCTAGAATCCTGTTTCGTCCGATCTCATTCCACATTTGGTTTTTATACTTGTAATCAATATATTTCGGGTTAGCATAACAAAGCATAGCATCAACCTTATAATGTTCCCACTGCTGGGACTCAGGCCTTCTCTCTCGTTCCCTGTGAACGGCCCATAATCCACAAAAAATAAAGTCGACATACTGCAAGCACAGAATATATAATAGTACCTTACCGGTACAGAAGTTTCACTCCCGAGTTTAGGTATGATAAACGCAAGCGTCCGGTCACCGGACTAGTCTCAATAGGCTGGCACTCGCTCGACTTGTCGCACACGCAGCGCACGCATCCGCGAAACAAATTTTAAAGTAAACTGTTAATACCGTAAGGTACTAGGTATTGTATATTCTGTTGGAAATCTAATCAGTTCTGTGTCGTGAGTGATGGAGGCACATAAAACAAAAAAGACAAAAAGATATTGTATTGCAAATGGATGTTTGAACTCCACAATTAAAATACCCAGTTTGTCACTGTTTGCTCTTCCCAAGGACCCTGAAAGGTACTTCATTTATATAACAGGTCATACACTTACTTAAATAAACGCTATGATATAAACAAAATTATCGTGAATGAATTGGTCTCTAACTGCATTGGTTGTAATATGGCGGTGAGTGTCTGTTTATACTGAACGAACCTATCATATGTCAATGGCTAAGCGACTCGCGCGCTCGCCGGCGCCGCCCGGCCCGCGCCGCCGCTCGCTTGAATAATAGTCGAGGAGCCAGAACAACAGATTACTTCTTGAAGCTTTTTGTAAGATTACGCATTTATGCTACATTAAAATTTAACAATCGTTGCTTTAAATCAGGAAGAAAATCAATAAAACAGTATTTAAAAGTAAAACAACTATAAAATTAAAAAAATAAGAAAACGTATTGTCTGTTGTTATATATTTTAGTACCTACCTACTTAATTAAACATAATTACTGCATAATTTGGTCTTTGTTTATCATTATATCCCTATTTTTATTATTATTTTACAGGTAGGCATTTCATATTATTTAAGTACCAATCTCGGTTGTCTAGGTCCTAGACTATTGCCCGTTTGGTATCAATCGTATCAACATGTGTCGCCATCTGTCTCGCTTCGCGTGTATTACTTTCACAGATAAAGTAGTACCTCTGACAGCCCTGGCAGATTGAAGCGAGACGGCACACAGTTATTGTACTATGAACGCTATACGCAATGCAAAAGGTTGAAATTAGGTTGTTTTCCAGAACAGTAGGTAAATATCTCGACGATTTTGCGCCGCTTGTATGGAAGTGAGACAGGCCTGCTGCAAGGAAAAATTTATCAACCTGGGTACGCTACGGCGTGGAATCGAAACCCTTGCATACGTCAACACACAGAACAGAAGAATGTAGTTAGAAATCGCATAGCACTTCATTTCTATCGGGACCAGCGTACCCAAACTCACACAATGACAGGTATATCATTATTTCATAAGACTAACCCCCGATTTCTGATTTAAGCATTTGAAGTTGAGACTTACTCAAACTCTACTTTAGCCTGCCTGTAAACCTGTCAAAATTTGGCATTTAAGTATGGTTTGAGACGTTCTTAACTCAAAATACTCAATTCTAAGAAATCTTTGACGTGATTGAGCAATTTAATATTAACTAAAAGAAGGCAATTTATCAATCGTTCCGTTTTAGAAAATAAACCATATGTTAATGAGTGCAGAGTTATTTGTTCTCTACCCTTTAAATATTAGGTACCTCGCATGGAATAATATTATGTACAATTTTCTCTACTCGCTGCTAGATGTGTCCATAATATATGCAATAAATTTAGAGCTTTATTTTGCTGCAGTTAGTTTGATATTTCCTATAAAAAGTCAACGTCACGTCAAGTCACTAAACGTCATTTTTTAGGGATGTACCATTGGCGATGCCCAGTGGCGTGCGCTTCATAGAGACAGAAAGACACTGCCTACCCTACCTAACTCAGATAAATCGGTAGGTACCTAAATCATCAAATAACTAATATTATTTTAACTACGAGTAGGTACCTACTATTACTATCAATAAACGTAAATTATAATTCAGTTCCACTTTTCGAGATTCGAGCAACATCGATACCTAAAAGCTACCAGCTGTTGTTCGTGGGTAAAATTTTTCGACTCGTAACTTCGCATTGCGCCGCTTTAGCCGCCGACGCCGCCGTCGTGCCGCCGCCGTGCATCGGGAAAGACACTAAACACACGAACTAATCGCGACTTAGTATTTAGGTATTTGTGTGCTCTCGTGATCCTGCGGATTTCATGCGTGTGCGTTCGTGTAAACATGTGGCACACAATATCATAAACACAGAACACAGAAAGACACTAGAAGTAGCATGAGAAAATGTTTGTACCAGAACCGGTGTCGCCAAACTCACACATTTACGATTTACTCTTACTGCAAACCGGAAGATACGATTGGCTAAAACAAAAATTGGGCGTAAACAAATTTAAAAAAAAAATGTTATACGAAATGCAACTTTAATGTCAACGATCTATAAATCAAATTGACAAAAACAAGAAAGAAATACATCTTGGACTACCAAGTACCGCCACTCGTCGCTAGATGGCGTTGTACAGTATGAACTGTAATGTTATAAAAATAAGGGTGGTATTTGAATGGCGTATCACTGACACAAATGCAGGTCGCTACTCAAATAGTGACGTACCCTAATTCGATCGTAATAATATCGATAGTATGAAAACAAACATAAAATATAAAGCGAAAAAATATCATATGCGATAGTATTAAAGTAATGAAATTAATGTGTAGTAGGGAAATTTCTAAACGTAGTAAAAAGGGTATTTATTTGCATGTAAATCAAATACCTTTTTGTTTGTATTTGTTCATTTTATACTGGGTAAATGAAAAAAAATGCTGAAAACCTCGCAATGTTTTATTATTACATTGCTATTTGAGTTTAAGACAATATAAAACAGTGAAAAGATTATTATATTTGTATAATAATCTTTTCACTGTTTTATATTTATTTGATTTTGAACAAAGAATTTAATTAAAATATTAACGAGCACTTTTAAATGATCAAGTTAGTTGCCCGTTTTAAAATTTAGGTTATGTTATTTATGTTGAATATTACGGACATATAGGTGTAACAATGTAACAAGTATTGCTATTTCACAAATAAGAACTTAGTATAAATACGTAGTGAAAAAGGTAATTTATATTCATTGTGTGTTTAATATTGAAAATACAAAAAAAAAAACTCTTTTACAAAAAAATACAACTGACTTCAAAAAAACTAAATAATGTAAAATAACTTTGATTGCGGAAGTCGGTGTTTACGGTTTGGTTTCTTCATTTCTTGACATTGACTTCCGAAATTAAAGTTATTATGCATTCTTTACGAAAAGTGTGATCGGACGAAGCCGGCGACGACTAAACATAAAGTATAATTCAAACGCCCTATGTTGTTCCAAGCTCTTTAGCTTTTTTTTTTTTACGGTAGGTAAAATCATCCAATGACAAATCCCGCCCTTGGGCGGAGCGGGAAATAGTGTCAGACTTTTACTGACTAAAATCCTACCCTGTTCCTTCCCTGCCTTGGTTCCAGGGCCCTGGTATGCATTTTCATACCTTCCCAGAGCCCCAGACTAAGCCTCGACCCTACTGGGCCCCTACGGTTTGCTGACAACTCCTTGAGGCGCACGGGAACAGTGCGCGCCGTAAACGACTTGGGCTCGGTCCGGTCTGTTACCGGACAAACGGACAGCGAGCTACCCATTGCCCGCCGTCCGCAAGCCCGCGTCTACGGTGGCCGGAAATTTGGATCGGAGTTACGGCGGCGGCTGCGGCGTGAGCGCCGTTGCCTGATACGGTCAGCCTCCTCCTTTGCTAGCATTACTGCTTCGCAGAAGGAGGCGACCGCCTGCCACTCCTCCTCGCTCCGGAGCATGGCTTGAACCAAGCCCCGGCGCGAGAGATCGCCTCCGATTGCCCCCACGAGGACACGGCGATGCTCTTCCCAAGCGGGGCACACCTCTACCGTGTGCTCCACCGTGTCCACCGGGCGTTCCGCACAGTGACGACACCCGGGCGTCACCTCCGCACGGATCTTGTACAGGTACGGCCCGAAAGCTCTTTAGCTAGATTTATTTAAAATTGCATCACGAATATCATCCTATAATATTTATTTTATTAACTTTATTAATTTAATAATTATCTGTATTTTAATACTCATACTCTCAAGTATAAATACTTTTATTTTAAAAAGGCAATGCAATACATGTCGATTGATTTTATCGATAAAGTCACGCACTATTTGGATAGCGTCAAAAGTATAGGTAGAAATGCGAATATTCCAGAAAGGCTAATAACCGGGAACAGAAAATCAACTTTGTTTGCATGAAGTTAAGGACAATTTTTGTTTGTATGTCTTGTGCAATGTTTGACGAAATTTTATTTTTTCATTTTATTAAAATAAATTCGAAAATAATACTTACCGGTGGTATGATACACCTCCATGAGTTAGATTTTTAGTCCGACTATGGTTTTTACAGTCCAGAATGGCACAATAAGGCATTTTAATATTTTTTTATGTAAATTGTATGTTGACGTAGTCTAGTTTGCGAATGAGAGCGCTTGAACAGCAAGTGCGTATTGCAGTACTCACTAGCGGCGACAGTGCCACGCCTACTTACTATTTCCAGGTTCTTTCTGTGTTCCGTGATCATAAATAACGCACACAATCACACAGAGTAGACACTGGCTAACACGGCGATTTCCGACGCTTGCCGAAGTTTACCGAACCGAAGTTCGCTATGCAACTATTTTAAAAAGTAGAATTGATTTGTTTAACTTTCTCTAAATTATGCACCATTTCTATTTTGACGTATTATTTTATACTGAATCGAGCGCCTTATTATTGTTTTCGTTTTGGTTGTGAGCTGTTATCAGATATTTAAGATTTTAACATTGATAAAAGTTTGAAGAATGAATAGTATTCACTGTGTAGAATGTTCAGGTGGTGTGTGTGTAGATAAATTAAAAAATGATGCGTTTACGAAACTAGCTTTCTGTAACAAAAACAAGTGATAGTGAAAGGTCGTTGTACATAGAGATGGGCGGTGGGTAAATACCCATCGGGTATTTACCGGGTAAATACCCAATTTGGGTATAAACAGGGTTTTTACCCGGTAAATACCCAAAAGCATGGGTATAAACTATAAACACTTTATGGAACGTTTTATTTAATAAAGTTTAGGTGAATTTTAGCCCGTTTAGATATTTTTAACACATCCATGTTATAAGTTCGGCTACTTTCATATGTTTTTCGTTTCATAGCCTGATTAAATTGCTTTATTAACTGATAATAACTGTAATTTTAGCATAAATGTAAAATTTCTTAACTGATTTGATGAAGTTTCTATATAGTAAATGACATAATATAGGGTGACTGGTAATTAGTGAACGACACTTAAACACGTGATTGTAGTCATGAAAAGCAAACAACTTTTACTATGGGACCAAACCTGAAATCGCGAAAAAAAATCTGCTGGTCAGTACATTTGTGTTCGCGTAACTGGTCAAAATGTACTAAACTTGGCTGATTTTCCTCCTTATACAGGAAAAGTTTTTAACCAGTGCGCAAATTTTGACATAATAAACTTGAATATATTTTAATAAACACGTATTTTTTATTTTGGTATGTTTCAGTAGTAAAAAATTAAGTTAACGCTTACGAGACTTGTTTACTCAGAAATTTATTTTATGGACGTCGCTTGCCAGTCCGTCGACTGGTCGCCCGATTCACGCCGCGCGTCGACCGCTCGCCTGACGCGCCAGCTGGTATCAGAAGTACTCACGCGCGCTCGCTCTATGCGACGGTACCTACTTACGCGGTGCGATTATTGACCCCAGTTTAGCGCTACAATTTTTTAAGTTTAGACTGAGTAAAGTTATTTGTAAACGTAATTCCAATTTATCCTTCATACTTTCATGGGCTTAGGACCATCAAAATGTAGAAAATGAATCATAATAAGTAAGAAAGTAGGTAATACGTTTTAATCCATTCAAAATAAAACATTTAGGCATGATAGGTATTTAGACATGATACAATTTAGATTGAAACAATTGCATTTTGGCGTATTTAAAAAATTGTGGTGTGATTTAAAAGGCTCGACGTGGTGCTGGGTCTGGGTCATGGAGTTGTTGTACCGGCTGAAAGTGGTATGGATGGAGTCCGACTGCGCTTTGGCTAACACCAAAACGTCGTTCTGCGTCGTAGGTACTGGCTCTTGGATTGCGTTCAAAAAATCAAATATGACGTCTTCGGTTTCGACTGCCAGTCGAGGTCTGCCAGACCCTTGTGCGTGGCTCGGTGTTCTGAACTGGCCGTGATCAAGCAGCCTTTGGTTAGCTGCTGAAATTGTCCTCTCATTAGGGACCGTGGGATTGAGGATCCCTTGGGCTCGCATACGAGGTACGCTCTCCCTTTCGTATCTTCTTCGTGCTGCTCGTAAATTTTCATTGCTTAACAAATACACTCGCACCATTTCATAACACTCGCGGTGAGTAAAATGAGACATTGTCACTACGCTAGTCTAGTACGCGGCACACGCGCAGGGACGGCGAAGGGCGCGAACGTCCAACCTCCGCTTCCGTAGGTGACTTACTGCATGTGCATGCGTTTTATTTAACAAAAGCCGGCGCCGCATGCCCCCGCACCCCCGTCTGGTGCGCTGGGCGTGGTCCAGCGGCCGGCGGCCTTCGCGTTGTCATTCATGCTCATTCATAGTATTACTATTAAATTATATCCATGTCTTGCTTATTTCAAATTGGGACAAAGTGGAAAAATGAGAAAAAAAAAGTCATAAACTAAAAATGGAAATGTGTTCTATTGCTTACACTGAGCCACCAAAAAAAATTTACGCAGTGGTTAAAAATTTTTCCTGTATAATGTCCTTTCATTTAATTTGGAATCGGAACTCCCTTTTTAGGGTTCCATAGCAAAATGGCCAAAAAACGGAACCCTTATGGATTCGTCATGTCGGTCTGTCCGTTCGTCCGTATGTCACAGCCAGTTTTTTCCGAAACTATAAGAACTATACTGTTGAAACTTGGTAAGTAGATGTATTCTGTAAACAGCATTAGGATTTTAACACAAAAATAGAAAAAAAAAAAACAATATATTTTGGGGGTTCCTCATACTTAGAACTTCAGTTTTTTTTTTTTTTTTTATGGTTTAAAAAATAACAGGTAAAGAGGTATCAGAGTAATCAATGTTGTTATATCAATTTATAAACACGCATTTTAATACTCAAAAATGAATAATATGAATTTGCTTAATTTTTTAACACTATTAAACGAAGATGATTTTTATCGCTGGCTATTTGTTTTTTGATTTTGCGCAATTTACACGGTTCTATATTTTTTTGTCTTGATTAGGTACATCTAAGAAATATTCAGTGTTTTTATTGTTTTATATGACATAAAATATATATTTCTATATTTTTTCATCATGATTACAGAATGAGACCCTGAGAAAAAAAAAGCTTCAAAGTGTTAATGACGTACTTCTATTACAAAATACTTAAATTACTTTCTTTGGTATATCTACTGTAGTTTAGTACGAGTATATTTTCTAAGGTTTAACGTAAATTGTATTGCATTCAATTAAATATACATATATGAATACAATATATTAATATTTCCAAAACCAGTTTTAGTCGTTAGCACCAGCAAAATTTTGAATCCTGATCCAAAATGAAACAGTATGAGATATCACTTCTACGTGCGCACTCTTTAGTAATTCAAAAACAAGTGGAAGTAGTAAGCATAATACGTATACGCGGAGAGAAGGCGAAGAAGCGGGAACGGTTGATGTGCATATTTGTAAGGATTGAGGGACCGCTGGCCAGCTAAATGCGCCTACTGACGGACTTATTTTATCAATTGAAAGTCAACTTTAGAAACTTTAACGTTAGGTTGAAACGCCGTGAGCTGCACCACTTCAGCATTTTTTTAATATTAATTTCAATCTCATACGCTAATGTAGTAGATTTTTACTTAATAACAAAGTATCTTCATCGTCACTAGTTCTGAGAATATACGCGAGTTTGCCAGATTTTAGTTATTCATCTTATATACTCAAGAGTTTGATGTTTCACGTTTATTTAATGTATTTTATCAATAAATATTTGTTACGACATGCTGTGATATTCAAATAGTCTTTCATTTAAAACTACTATAATCAAATGTAATATAAACCACCTAATATAATACGTAAAAATACAGACGTACAATTTTTATATGATTTGTTAGTAGAAAACTATTATTTGCTGACACCATTTACACTTCATGCATAAAACACATTTGATAAACATTTTTTATTGCTTAAAGTGTATAAAAGACTTAAAACTTTTCATTATGAAAAGGAAAATACCCACCATTTGGGTATTTACCCGGGTAAAAACCCTGCATTTGGGTATTTACCCGGTATTTACCGGGTAGAAACCCATCTCTAGTTGTACACCGGATTTGCAATTAATACAAACCAAACGTAAAGTACATCGTAGATTCAATATAATATAACAGTATGATGCATATAATTGGCTCACAGGTTGAATTCACAGCAATCGGTTGTTTTGTTTACTATGTTTATTATTTTCGAACTATAAAACCGTTTGGAACGATACCGGTTACGCCGATATTCATAATTTTCCTACGGCAGCAAAAAAGCACGGTCAAGCTGAAAAACACTTAGAAGCATCCCTTAAATATCACACTTTTGGAAAAAATCGTATTGAGACTCGTTTAAATTCTCAAATACAAATCGACATTGATAGGCATAACACAAAAGTCGATCGGAATCGAAATATTTTTCAGCGACTTACTGACTTTTTTGCTTTAGAGCTCGCTTTTCGTGGGCATGACGATGTTGTCAGTGAATTCCGGAAATTATTTAGAGATGGTTGACTTGATTTCGAAGTACGACGGTTTTGGAAAACCATTTACAATATTCCCCTAGCTCATTTACGGGTTTATAAAATAGGATTCAAAATGATTTAATCTCCAGTGTAGCGTCTGTAATGATAGAAAGAATAAAAAAACAAATTGCTTCCACTGATTTTGTTGCTGTGATGGTCGATGAAACACCAGACGTAAGTGGAAAAGAGCAACTGGTACTGGTTTTATGATATTTTCATGAGTCTGAAGTGTTTGATCGTTTTATAAAATTTTAATTACCTACATCATTATTTAATCACCTAGAAGATGAACCAAAACCAACGTTCAGTAAGTATTTTTGGTAAGATAAGATTTTTAAAGTTTTCTGCCTACCCTGGCTAAAAACTCTGAGCACGCCACTGGCGATGCCTTATTTTATCGATATTGTGTTTTATTTTCAAGTACAATAAAGTCAACAGCTGGAGTCGATGAATTATTATCCAAAACGAAATACTTACGTATAATTTTAATTATATTTATTAAGGGGCTTGTAGCTATTACTTTAACCATGCAATTACATTTAATTGAAATTAAGACTTTCTTTTAATGCTGAAATAAAAAAATTAAGTGAATAACAACATAAACACTTCTATAGATCAATGTTTTCCTTAATTTATACTAAATGAAGGCAGTGTTTCTTGGCTGACTACAAATTCGCTTCCATAAAGATTTGAATAGATCTGTAATATCTTGATCTTTTTTGAGACTACTAGGGTTCGGCCGGTGTAACCAGATTTTTCAGATAATGAATACAGTACAATACAGTTTTGGCACTGTTGTGTCGGTATGGTATGTCATTCAGTTTTAATTAAGCAGCTAATTAAGCTAGTTTTTTCACTAATTTTGCCTTCCAGTTACATCGATGCATTTTTCTTTGCTTATTTGATCTTTAGGAAATTTGAAGTTACAAGATAACACGAAAGAGACATTTCGAACCCATCGGATATTTAACCCTGTTTAACTTTTATTTTTGAGTGATTTAGCTAAAATAAAAAATTGTGTACATTTATAATTTTGTCGACGCATTTGGATATTTTTTTCCGATACAAAAAAGAACATTATAATTTTACAATATTGATAGCTCACTATTGATAGTAAGTAGTAATCTTTAATTGAGCAGCTGACAGTGACGTTTGTTGAATATTCTAGAGTATTTTTTGAAAGTAGACCATAAGGTCTACTTTCAAAAAATACTCCAGTGTCACAAAATAAACTTCTATTTGTTTTTTTTATTAAGATCTTGTTTTTCAAAAATAATCAAAATAAAATAAGTCCGGACTAACTGATGATAGGATATAACACCATTTGATAAATTCTTGGTTCTGCTATCGTGTTTGCACTCTAAAACAACACAGTAGGGTAGTATTTTTTTTTTATCTAGTTACTATCACCTTGGCGACCGTAACAAGACTGACGTGCGCGGCGCATGCGCGTAGCAAGCACGTAGCGGCATACGCGGGACATCGCAAAGCTCGGGGTGTACGTGCGTCCCGCCTACTTACGCCTTCTAACTACGTTCTTCTGTTCTGTGCGTCAAATTGTCGTCCCTGACACTGAGGCTCCGTTGCCAGCTCGGGCACGGATATGAATGATCATAGACATAGAAATTTAATTGAATAATAGCCCATCCGAATCGTGTCAGTTTAATTTTTTTTTCTTAACGTTTTATGAATCCAACTAAGTGTGTGCTCGTAATTATCTACCTGAAAGAATGTACGAATGATTGTTTATATGATTGTATCCGAACGCTGTAATAAAACTACAATACTATAAGCTGATTTGGATGAAACTTAAAAGCTTGGAACCTGATATTGGCTGCTTTTAATTTTTTTTATTCAACTTAAAGCGAGTAAAGCCGTGGGACACAGCCAGTGCATTGTTAATTAATTTTATTCTGTTAAATACATATATTTTCTATACCATACTGATGATTAGTAGTAAATTCACATCATAAATAATTTTGTCCGTGTCTTTCTATGAAGCGGCCACACTGCGACGGGTGCTCGTCGTGCGGCACTTAGCTCGCATAGCTAGTATCAACGCAGCACTTCAAGCTTATCATGATTATGTACAAAAAACAATTAAAAAAGACCGGCCAAGAGCGTGTCTGGCCCCGCTCAGTGTAGAGTTCCGTAGTTTCCCGTCCGTCACAATAAGTGTCCCCACTTAAAGAGTTAAATACCGGACAATAAGTAATTATACACAAGGGTTCAATGTAACTATATACTGTACAGGCAACACTATGTATTCTAACAAACTTGCCTACTTCAAATCGTTATTAGCTAGTAGTTGTACGGGCACAAAAACGATTTTATTTTGTTCGAATTTCATTTGACCGAAAACTATTGACCGACGTCTTTTTTGCTATATGCATTATTTGACATATTTATATATCATCGAAGTACGAGTATCATGTGTCTGCGGTCCCCTGAAACTGTGAAAATATCAAACTTTTAAGTTAACGGGAAAAAAGATACGGCCGTTTACGTTGCAAAAAATATATATTTCGAGACTCTCAAGAGAATCAAAATTCATAAGGTGATTCCCGTTGACCTAGAACCCTGACATTTGGCATGAAGCAAAGTCTTATAGCATAAGTATAGGAATAAATGTAAAAACTGTTTAACGAAAAAAGAAATACTTTTTTCGATTTGGAAAAAAACTTCAAAATTCGATTCGGGAATTGAACTATTTACATAAGTTAGTTTTTTTTAAAGCTATCTATATCTATAGCTTAGCTTTTTTCAAAAGGTACTAAAGTCTGAAGATGAAGTAACAAAATGCCAAAATTGTTCACAAGCCTGAAGTTTTTCAGGGTACCGTACCCAAAAAAAGACCCCTATTGCCACAGGTGGTCGTCTCCTTCTGCGAAGCAGTAATGCTAGCAAAGATGGAGGTCGACCGCATCAGGCAAAGGCAACGGGGCTCACGTGCCAGCCGCCGCTGGGATTCCGATCTCGATTTCCGGCCACCGTAGGCGCGGGCTTGCGGACGGCGAGCAATGGGTAGCTTGCTGTCCAACCGTCCGGTAACCGACCGGACCGAGCCCAAGTCGTCGACGGCGCGTACTGTTCATGCGCGCCTGAAGGAGCTGTCAGCAAACCGTAGAGGCCCAGCCGGCCAGCTGCAGGCAGGCAGGGTCGATGCCTACTGGGGTCAAGGGTCGGCTTCTAAAAGGAAGACTCGGCCCCGGTATGATAGGCAAAGAAGGAACGGGGTAGGTTTTTATTCAGTAAGAATCTGCCACTAGCCTCCGCTCCGCCCAAGGGCGGGATTTGTTATTGGATGATTTTACCTACCAAAAAAACCCCTATTGCCAATATTCTGCTGTAGCTAGACGATTGTCACAGGTGATGTATTTCTATTGCCGCTATAACAACAAATAAAAATGAATAAAAATAAATATATAAATACCCCATAAAACAAACCTGATTTTTTGTCGTTTTTTCTACGGATGGTATTACGACTCAGGCGCGCACTTGAAATGTTTTTTTACTCCATGTTGCCTATCAAGTTGTTTATTAGTTTAGTGTTTGTAGTACATAATAATTACTCAGTTGCTAAGTATTTATAAGTATGTATGTATTTACAATTTTAGCTTACAGTTAAATATATTTACATGTTTACAAAAATCGCTCATGGTCCCCAGATCCCCTCCCAGCCTCTCTTGGATTCGTGTCTCCTTTTCCCTGGGCAATCCCATGGCAGGTTCATAAGCCACACAATACATGTGATATTCATGTGACAATAAATAATTGTAATTAAACATCACTTGGAGTGGGTCAGCAGACGCGTCGCTGCCAGTTCGGATCTCTGTGGCGCGCTGTCGCAGCACTTAGTATCTGTATTTGGTGGAGTAGTCCTTGGGCGAGACCACGAGACCGCGGCCCTTGCGCGCGCCGCGGTACACGGTCTCGATGATGTCGATCATCTCCTGCTTGTCCTCGAGCGGCCAGTTGATCTTGTTGTTGTTGCCGGTGCCCAGGTCGATCATGATGTGCTTGTTGCGGAAGAAGAACATCACGGTGCACGGGTCGTACAGCTCGTACCTGCGGTAAACAACTACTGTCACTGATGCTATGGGCTAGTTAGTATATCACAATGATTGTTCATTTGAGGCGCTCTAGACAGCAAACGGTGGGCGATGTTGATGATTGGTCTTAATCTTGCGTGTGACTACAGACATGACAGTAACAGAAGAAAGAAAGACAAATATTTTATTTGGCACACATAGATACACACAACATGTAGGCACTTAAGATTAAAAAATAAATATATATATTAACAGTGTGCGTCTCGCGGCTGCGCTAAATAGGTCTATTTCAGCAAGTGTCAAACAACGCGGTAGTTGCCTGAAGCTGGTTTTCAATGGAACCTTATTGAGCGTATATGGTTGAAAAATACTCCGAAATATCTTATTCCGAATTTCAATGTTCCGATTTTCAAAAGTCCGAATTTCATAATACCTAAGAATTATAATGTCTATTATTAAAAATCAAGAAATTTATTTTACCGAAAGTCGTAAAAGCGATTTATTTGTTTTCCGATTTTCATACGTTCGAAGAATCAAAAGCTCGAAGGGTTTTCGGTCCGAAAAACGATAATCCGATTTTCAATACTTCGAATAAACTAGAAATCAACATGTGCTACAAAATTTAGTGACAGAAACGAATAGCTGCAAAACCGACTTCACGCAGTCTTGTCTGCCCTACCCCTAGAGTGTAATTTAAGTCTGCGTAGGCGCGGATGGGTGGGACAGCCCGCGAGCTGAGGAGCAGGTGGTTTGAAGGCCTGCCGCTGCGGTTGAGGCTGGCCAGCGAAGCCGGCCAGCAAGCCGAAGCGGCGGTGGTGAGCGTTAAAACCATCTGCGACAATAAGCTCACGTGGGGCCGCCCAAACCCTGCAGCGCCGGAGCCGTGACAGAAACAGTGCTTGCTGCATATTACATGCCTGCTTGCTTGCTTGCTGCTTGTTTGCTGCATGCCTGCTTACACGTTGCATGCCTGATTGCATGTTGCATGCTTGCTTGCTTGCTTGCACGTTGCATGCCTGATTGCATGTTGCAAGTTTGCTTACATGCTGCATGTATGCTTGCACACTTATGTGTTTGTGTTGCTATTCAGATTTACAAGGAATATTTATTTCGGATTATTAATCGGTATTTTAATAATCGGAATTCGTATTTTCGATATTTAGAATTATCATTAAGTCGAACTTTTTGTTATTAGATCTATTGAAACTCGGTATTTTGAGAATAGTAATTATAAACGTCATCAGCAGAGTTAGAGTAGATAGGAGTGGAGCTGACAAAAATTAACCGCGGAGTAAGACAAGGGGGGCGACCACAAGCTCTTAAAGCAGTATTGTTTTAATCTTACTTATGTTTTTCGTACCATGTGGCCTTCAAAACAATCTTGTTACAATATTAAAACAAGAATGTTTTCTTAGCGATTTTGTGACGTCAATGTCATAAAACTTCACTCATTGTGTACTATAAGGCGATTTTTGACCGCTAGCAGTATTGTTTTTACGTCAAATTAGCAGGCTTAAAAAAGTTGCTCGGACGCAGCGGATTTATTATTGTTTTCCAAATATAATTATACTATTTAAAGTGTTTTTCGTGACATACAAAGTGTATATAACTTATTTCGATGCCTAAACGTGTCAAGTTAATTGTTTTTAGCACTTATGTGGGTTATTAATTTATTATTGTATTCTAGATGGGGAACATATATGAATTTTTTGAGTTTTTGGAAGCAGATAACACTGAATTCAATAGTGCACGAAAAACAATACGAACAACCAGTTACGTATTTCACTGGAATACACTGTTTAACTTTACCTTAATTCCATGATGTCAATTTACAATAAGTTTCAAGCATAGTTCATTATCCGCTTCGAACACCAAACACTTAAAGACAGCTAGATTACTCTAAATTTAAGCACTTGAAAACTATTTTAATTCAAAAAATCAAACTTCGTTCGCACTAAGTATACAAATAAACACTGATAAGAATTTTGTTAATGTAAACGAACGTTCCGAATTCCGAATGTTGTAATTCACACTAACGTGCAACTAAATGTCGACGTTGTCGCTCGCAGCTTTTTTGGTTTTTCTACTTTATTAATGTAAAATCTTGAAAGTTATTACGTCCTTTTTTTAAAAAGTTACATAGATCCTTTTAAAAGTATATTTTAACAAGGCATCTTTTGAGTTAAATGTATTCTATTAGTTCACGATCAACTTTAATGTAGCGATTCGAACAACAAACATCTGAAAGAGACAACGCAATACAGATCAGTATAGCGCGTATCTTTTCTGTCTTAGCAGGGAATAGATAAAATCTTTAGAATCGTTCATTCTTTCCCAGCCCTTAGCAGGAATACAATCATACTGAGCGATTAAGCTTATGGTACAAAATAAAGTAATATTACTTTATGATTGAAACAAAACTCTCCTGCAATAAGATTGTTTTCTCAAAGTTTATGGTCGGCCCCAAGGAGAACCCTTGTCCCCAAGAATATTTATTTTAGTGTTCCAGTACGTAATGAAAGAATTGGATTGGTGTAGGAAAAGGATATTCATAAATGGCTCTTACTTGAACAATTTAAGCTTTGCAGACGACATCGTGTTGTTTTCTGAGTCTGCCAAACAACTTGAAATTATGATAAATGAGCTTAACAACAAAAATCTAGCAATAGGTCTGGAAAAAAAAAGGTCTGGGAGGTAGGTCTGGAACTGAACACAACAAATGCTATGACAAACCATATGAAAGAAGCCATTACAGTTCAAAGCAAGGCAATAGAGTATGTAGAGAGCTATATATACCTCAAACAAATATCATTAAAAAAAAACTAAGCATCGTGATGAAGTCGATAGGAGTCCAAATGACATGGAAAAAATTCTGGTCTTATAAAGAAATATTGAAATCTAATACAAAAACATATTTAAAGAAAAAAATCATGGATTCATGCCTCTTGCCCTGCCTATCTTACGGTAGCCAAACATGGATTTTCAATAAACATACCTCAAATAAAATAAACACCACATAAAGAGCGATGGAAAGGAGTATGCTCAATATAAAAAGAAGGGACAGAAGAAAAAACACAGCAATAAGGAAAAAGTCCAATGCTATTGATGCTTTACAACACTGCAAAAGGTTAAAATGGAACTAGGCCGGGCATATTGCACGAATGACGGCCCAAAGATGGACAAACACTGTCACAGCATGGAGTGGACCTAAAGAAAAAAGGCAAAAAGGTAGAGCACTGGAGAGATGGGAAGACGACATAAAAAGAATTGCAGGAAGTGGCTGGATGACTACAGCAACAAATAGAGATGACTGGAAAATATTGGAGGAGGCCTTTACTCACAATTGAGATCCATGAATAAAAAAATAATAACTTCAGATGAAACTCTTGAAAGCATGTTACATAGTAAGTTATATATAAAAAAAAAAATGTATATTCATTGATAAATAAAAGGCTATAATAATAATAATAAAATTATAAACGTTAGGAATATTGAAATTTAGGAATTATAAATATAGGAGTAATGATAAGTCGGAGTTGTTATATTCGGAATTATGAAAATCGATATTTTGAAATTCGTATTTGTGACTGTCAAATAAAGTTTTTCGTATTTATGTAGTGTACCCTTATTAAAGTTAATAAGTAACGTAAGGTAAATCACTACATATTATATATGTTAATAATAAAAACTCAAAAGCATTTATTCCAAGTAGATCATTTACAGGCACTTTTGAATAGTCAAAATGTCGGTCAGTCAAAAAAAAGTGAAGCTGAATTGCATGTTCCAAAGCTTAGATCTCTATGGGGAAGAACGTGTAAGAAACTCGATGGACACTTTTTTAAATCATACTAAGAGTTACATAATGTATAATCTTGGTTACATATTTCATGTAATGAAAAAAAAAATTGAATTAACCCACTGGCAGCTAAGAGATGACCCTTCTCAATGGGCGGCACCCGTTCACGAGCAAGACGCGTGCATCAGCCCCACTCAGCTCAAACATTTTGAAGGGAATAACACGTGCCACCATCAGCGGTACATTTGAGTGAGCATCATGACAAACTCGACTGCCATGCTGGTTTATGTCATACAAGTTGCAACCTAGTAAAATACTCCATAGTACCAAGGAGTATTTTAATTTTATTTATTTTTCACAAAAGTAAGCATCAAAGTGATGAATGTGTGACAATATTTGGCAACAATACACGATGCTGATTTCAACCACATTGTCGCTTGGCATGAGGACCGGTACAACTAAGGGTACAACATAAAAAAATCCTTACATCTTGTTAAAATCGGGAACTTCCGTGATGTCTACCAGGTAGATGACTGCAAAATTCTTCACTTTCTCTGCAATACTGTACAGCACCTCGTCCATCTTCATGCAGGTGGGGTCCCAGTCGTGGCCGAACCTGATCACCTGTAGTATAACATCATGACAAAATTTTACCCTTGTATGTTGTACTTTGGAATGTGTGAACGTGAACGCTTGGAGATGACGTCAGAACAAAGGATTTGGGGGCGAGGCCAACTGCAAGCGTTCACGCTGGCGGGGCAGGCCCCTTTATAGTCTGCGACTATTGGCAAGAAGACCTGACTGTTCTGCTTCTTATCCTGGTTTGTATTTCTCAATAAAATCTATCTGTTTGTAATGTATAGTATATATTCATGATCAAAGAACCTAACTGAGGTATCAGGGTTGGATTTCGATATTCGATATGGTTACTCGTAGTGTTTTTTATTATTATTATCATCTAATTTTTATTTTACGAGAATCATAGTTTAATAGGTAAATAAAAATCCATACACGAGACTTTATTTTAGACATGATGAAATTTTCATTGAACTCTTTCACTTTAATTAATAACAACAGATTTTTACACCAAAACACAGCTCCGACATATTCAAAAGTAAAAATCATGAAACAATGCAAACTAAACAAAACATGAACCGACGACATGCTCGCGGCGGGGATTGCCATTTGCGCGAATCAGCAGTAAACAAAGACTCCGGAATACTCCCGACAACACCGACCACTACCGACAGTCACGTACGATACTCTTATCTATACCTTCCTATCTTATGGTTTCTTCCGAGGCGTTGGAATTTTCACGTTGATGAGCGCTCGTCGAGTTGGTGTGATGTAGATAAGGCGATATTCTTTCTCCATTGTTATTCTCCATCTTCATACATTTTGAAAACACACTGTGTTCGGTGTTCGTATAATTTTTATGCCGATGATCTTTAATTATATACAGCTGCGCAGGTAGAAACTATATCAGACGCTATAGTAGGATTTAAACAGAGATTTGAGGTATCAACGAATGGTCTGATAGATTTGCGGTGTCCATGTACACCTCAAATTGTAGGCTATAGTTATTGGTGGCTCGCGTATGATGAGTAGAGAGGCAGTTAGTTCTCTACCTCCTATTATTCTCATTGGTGCCGTCATCCCCATAAGCCCTAGTGAAGGATCTCGGTCTTGATAGGATGCTTAACCCTATTATTTTAAGTTCTTAATGTAATTTTACTTTTGGTGTACAATAAAGAATACATCTATCTATCCATCTTAACTGGCAATGTTTTTTATCAACAAAGTTTTCGGCGAAACGTGCTGTCTTGGCATAGGGATTTCTATTAACTTTGCTTTCTGTATGTAGTCGTATCGTATAAGCGTGTTTCATCTTAGGTTGCACGCTCGGCAAAGTCAGAGTTTTTCCTTGAATCGACTATGGTGACGTGTGGTACTTTTGACCTGAACGCAGACCTGAATTCCTGATGGATAGGGTTGATGGGCTCCTCAACGACTGTATCTGGTTCTTATTTAACCGGAAGAAATAAGACCAAGTTTTGAGCTTCTGATCTGAACTCAAATAGATGCCAGACATATAGTTTGCACTATTTGACCAATCATTTTTTTTTTTAATGCCAGGAAATTGCATTTTTCTAACAATGTCCTACTACTGCTTTGTCCTTCTCATACCTCTGAACTTCCTATCGATATCGGAATGGGCACGAGCCAGTATGCATTTAAGCAGATGTTACAGTGTGTTTCCTGCACAACCATAACAGTGGGCGGGAACCCTGTGGCAACAAGTCTGGTGCCTCTAATGAGAGCGTGGCTGGCCTTTAGATACGTTTTCAAAGGATGGAGGGAAGTGAAAGTAATACTCAGCGAGTAGTTCTGGGCACGCAATAATCACGGCGGTAAGTCTCCTCTTTGAGGAACGGTTGGAGCGGCAACAGGGCGTCCTCATCTTCCGCATGACGAAGGTCCTCACCGAATATGGAATAAGTTCGGGAGGTTCTTGCACCGGAGTCGTGCAGAAGAAATGCCCAGGTGTCACCACTGCGTGAAACGCCCGGAGGATACGGAGGAGCACACGATTGAGGTGTGCCCCCTTGGAAAAAGCAACGCCCCATCTCCTCGTGAGGGCGATCGGCAGCAGCGATCTCTCGCGCCGGGCATTGGTATACGCCATGGGCCGAAGCGAGTAGGAGCGGCAGGCGGTCGCCTCCTTCTGCGAAGCAGTAATGCTAGCAAAGGAGGAGGCTGCACGCGTGAGGCAACGGCCTCACGCTTCAGCCGCCGCAGGGCCAATCTCCGGTCACCGCAGGCGCGGGCTTGCGGACGGCGAGCAATGGGTAGCTCGCCGTTCACATACTGATTATCTCAATGGACAGATTAAGTTCTCGATTTGGTCATACGTTAGGTCTTATAAAAATCTCTTTAACACTTTCTTGGCTTCTAACGTATTCCCGAGTACCTGTATTGAGGATTTATTAATGGTATTGAAGACTCAAGTTGGGAGAAATTGTGAAAACCGAGTGGCAAGTGTTGTTCTAACTCTTGGGATTGGTAGCCAGTCAGCTCCAACCTTACCTCTTTGGGTGTAAGTGAACTGCCTTCCCAACTTGGCAACTAGTTGAAGGACACCCGCTTCCATGTAGAGTTCGTTAGTTGGAAAGCGCCGCGGTTTACCCAGGAATTTTAGGACAGCCCGTTAAGCACTTCGAGTTCAAGAAAGTGTGACTTGGCTGCGCTACCCCAGACGCCCACACAATACTGTAGTAGCGATTAACATAGAGCCAGGTAGACCTTTCTATATATATCTTTTGGGGCATTACCACGTAGTGATTTCTTAATGTAGATGAATTTTCGGATTCTTTTGGAAAGAATAGAGATATGCTCTCGAAAGGTCAAATTTTCGTCAACCATAATACCTAAGTATTTATTTGACTTGACTGGATCAATAACACAATAACACCACAATTACATTTAGAGTCATAACAGAGGACGCTGTGTATTTTTCTTTGTTCAATGTCCGGACAGCGGGAGCGACTGACATGAAAAGTGATAAAATAGGTTTTTTCGATATTTAGGTCCAAGTCAAAGTCAAAATGTTTTTATTTCATATAGGCCGACATGGACACTTATAAAACGTCAGAAGCTAGTGCACGGTTCCAAATTAGTCGTTTCCTATGGAGAAGAACCGGCAAGAAACTCCATGGTTACTCTTTAAAAAAATGGTTTGTTGTCCAATATTTCCAAATTACAGTATTAATAATTATGTAAGGACAGTGTAGACCAGTCAATATTGTGCCCAATAGCACAATAAAAATAATCATAATAATAAAAAGAAAGTGACTCGTAATAGGAATTCGAAGTCTACAGTGTTCTCACAATATATAAGTATGTTTATCAGCTGTCTGGTACCCATAACACAAGCTCTGCTTAGCTTGGGACTAGACGGCGTTGTGTGATAGTTGTGGAATATTATATTATTATTATTATTTACATTGTAAAGAAAAGCTATATAAAGGAAAAAAAACAAAACAAGAAAAAATAAATAATTACAACTATCACCAGTTACACTATGAGATGCTAGTAAAATAAATTACTAATGAATTTGTGATAGTTGAGGTCTAAATAATATAAATAATATTGCAAAAGCAAGGTGTCAAAAAAATAAAATAAAAAACAAAAAGCAATGTATGTATTGAAACAAAGATGGAGCAGTTAATAGACACAATATGAATGAGTTACCGGGTTAGGGGGCGACATGTGCAGAAGTAGTTTAGTATTGCCAAACAATCGTATTCGACATAGTCCTTAACCTTATAATATGCTTTTTTGGTTAGGACATGCTTAATATGAGTTTTGAACTTTCCCTCACTAAGTTCAGTTACTGCTTTTGGCAGCTTGTTATAGAAGCGTATACTGTTTACTAAAAATGAGTTGCTGGTCTTAGCTAATCTCCATTTGGGTAAAACAATTTCGTGTTTACTGCGCGTATTTTTGTTATGAAGATCGCTTTTAATTTTAAGATATAAAGAGAAGGCAGAGTCAGTATATTGATTTCTAGTTATTATATAGCCTTCTGTTTCAGGCTGGTCTGCCGCATATATAGAAAATAGTATGGGGCCAAGAACTGATCCTTGGGGCACAGAGGCAGTGATCAAGTACAGGTTTGATCAAGTACCCTTGACAAGTGTTTAATTCTACAGTTATCGTTTGACCTGCTCTGTATTGCGTAAAACGTCGTTATTATAGTAAAATATTTGTGACGCATGACATCCAAGTAGGTTGCAGCGTTCGCAAAGTAAATTTACGATTGATGAAACTTAAGAACAAGACTTATTGTACAATAAGTCTTGAAATCAATAGACATCTGGTTATGTCCCATAGATTTGACGCTGCCTTGTACAACCCCTTTAATATGGATAAACTACCTTGAATGGTTCCCTATCACTATCGCTATAGCATCTTGGGCATCTTGGAGTCACTCTGGCTGGCCCGTTGGTCTAGTGGTTAGTGGCCCTGACTGCTATGCCGGAGGTCATGGGTTCGATTCCCACCCAGGACAAATGTTTGTGTGATGAGCATGATCATTTGTCCTGTGTCTGGGTGTTATTTATTTATCTATAATATGTATGTATTTAGAAATATATAAGTATGTTTATCAGCTGTCTGGTACCCATAACACAAGCTGTGCTTAGCTTGGGACTAGACGGTGTTGTGTGATAGTTGTGGAATATATATTATATATATATATATATATATATTACTCTCAAAACTCGGCTTTGTGTAAAGATTGAATGGAATGAAATGGCAGCTTATTTCTCTTGGCGTCGACAAAGAACTCAGTTCCTTCGGGGCACTATCTGAGTTCAGGCCTGATGCGACAATCAGCAGTGTCCTGAGAATACTCTACGACGTCCACAACTAGAGGTATCCCTCCACCCCCGTCAGGGGATCTTCGGCACTCATTTCATAAGGAAATGAGTGTCAAAAAGCTAAAATTGACTTAAACTAACCTTATAACTAGGTTACCACAACAGACAATACAAAACATTTGATACAACACTAAAAAAAAGATAAAATGGATCATAAGGTTAAGAATCATGTGCTTAATCTCACCCAGACAATGGCAAAATTCCTCGTAGAACTCAATAATGAACTTCTTACAACAAAAGTAATAAATGACTGGTAAAGCAAATTAATCCAACTGCATGAGGACCACTGCTACAAAGGGCAGTGCGTTGACAAGGTGCAGATCTTCACTAACGGATCCAAGACAGGTAATAGCAGTCCAACAAGCACTGAACAGCTGGACAGTTAACTTTGGGCTGATTAATGAGTGCCACCAATGCCTTAATCAGATGAGTAAACACCACAAAATGACCATTCAATAGATCAAAGGACACAACGATTCCCAAGGCAACCATGTAGCAGACAAATTCATCAGAAAGGGTTTGACTGTGGTAGTGATATGGCCTGAACCCATTATGCCACTCCCCTTTGGAGACTTACACAATCTGGTATAGAAATGCACCAAAGATCTACACTACAAACTACATATAGGTAGACGATAATGAGTGCAAGCAGGCCAAGGAGGCGCTTCCCTCCATCGATGGTTGCTTGACAAAACAAGCCCTACAACTGACTAACCCTCAGTTGTGGAAAGTGACGGCTGTTATAACTGGCCACGGGACCTATAATGAGAACCTCTCTGACATAGGAGTTACTATGTCCGGTGAGGACTTGCATAGTATATACAGAATTAATTGACTTTGGCTCCTCATACACCTTCCAAAGGTCCAGGACCCCAGGGTTTTGAGATAATCCAAAAAGCATTCATAATAATCACCTTAATGGGGATTGACCGCTCCACTCCAATGAACCTAAAGTCTGTGCCAGTTGTGTTTGCTTTAATTAAACACAACATCTAGGGAGAAGGGCCGGGCTAAGAGAGATAAAATCCGAAATGCAGTTTTGTGGCGACCCCACAGACCTGATCTCTAAGAAGAGTCTAGTTTCTCATCTCCAGATTACTTTTAATTGCCGGTTTGAGAGAGTATTGACGGAGAACAAAGCTCCCATCTTGAGAGAGCTTCACAATCCAGTAAGTAGCTAGTAGGAATCTTAACTGTTCTTCCAGAACTGTCCTGATAGCCATGGTACTTTTTCACTCCTACAGCTATTTATTTTGGATGTTAGGGTCCTGATTTTATTATAATTTCTTTGTCTAGAACATTCCTAACCTTAACAAAATGGAACTTACCACAACTCTGTCTTCCTCTGATAGTATGGCCTGGTCTACTTGCCAGCCGTTGTGTAGGTGTCCCAGCATGTAACTCATCGTAAGGGTTTATTTGTTTATCTTCCTGGCAAAGAGATGAGAATATAAGCACTACATAAAACACAAACAAAACAACGTTATGGCGCTTCGTTGAATACTTTGATCAGTGTTGTCAACTCCAAAAGTTCAAGTCGCTAGACTTACTGAATTTCAAAAGTCGCTAGAAATTCGCTAACTGATTCTATCAGAGGCAGAACTAACAAGAGGTCTGAAAAAATTATTTGCAAATATGTAGATAATTTATAATTAAATATTGCAATAAATATTGGTACATTACATTATCATAGACTGACAACAACAGTATACTAGTAGGTACTTAAGCGCCTTTTACACTACGTGTTGTTCACCACTCGATAGACAGACTGTCATAAGGGTCTATTTCACCAGGTTTTGTCGACGTCGCGTAGTGTAATAAGGGTCAGACTTTCTTACTCGGGAGTAAATTTTAAGACAATCTGTGTAACTTGTGTAGAATATCGAGTGTTGTAATGCGACGCCGACAAAACCAGTCTGAATATCAATTGGTGTAATAGATCCTGAAGTAAACTTTAAGACAGTCTTTGTAACTTGTGCGGAATATCAAGTCATGTAATAGATGCTTTATTACACTACTTGATACAAAGACAGTAAGCCTCGCCGAGTCCGATCTTGCTGTCTGAATTCGGAGTAACATATTCTATCTCTTATTAAACTACGCGACGTAACTAAGCCTGTCTGAATATTGAGTGCTGTAATAGGCGCTTTAATGAGCCATAAAAACGATTTTTACTGGTTTTGTACCCCCCTACCTCCCTAAATAAGAAAAGTATGAGAATAGGCTAACCCCTCCTCCCAGTGTAATATTTATTTAAAATCTAAAGGAAAAAATTAACATACAAACGTATATTAATATTGGTGATGGGTTGGTTTTGATGTTGATTTTTAAAAGTAACAAAGGAGACGTTTAATGAATGCTTGCTGGGCTAAAAATAAGTAATTTTAGGAACGTTTCTAAGTGTGTCGTTTACGTAAACAATTAACGTGTTTAGTTCATAAGCGGGAAGGCGCAGTGGGTACGGAAATTGTCATGGAAATAGTTTACCTATGTGTACACAGCCAAGCGCACTTCGTAAGAAAATATTAGAAAGAGCCCCCTCTCTTCTGAATTACCTTATGTACGTAATGAATGAATGGCCCCTAACGCGTTAATTTATAATCAGTATATTATTGCTTTAGACTCCTCTAGAGATAGGGGTAGCATTAAGGTTTCAAATCCTGTCATCATCTTCCTGCCCCTTCCGTATTTTATGGGTCGGCACAACACCTTGTTTTTTCAGACGATTCCCTTTCAATTTCTCAGTCGCTGGTGCCACTTTCAAACTTCATATAAAATGCCCATTTCTCACTTTATCCATTCTCGTCACACCACATAACCATCTTAACATTCTCATTTCCGCTACGTGCTATCTTTCATCCTGTGTAGTAGTAACTAAGTAAACTTATTTTCTTATAGTTAGAGCTCTTAATTATTAACTAATAAAACTGCCATTGAGGATCCAATAATTTATAAGAATGAACATGAACACTGAAGACTTATGGGGTATATCAGTTAACGTTCTTGAAAATATCATTAACACAATTGCTCCTGTTCTAACTGGTATATTTAATCAATGTTTAGACAGCAGCACATTCCCTGATTTAATGAAAGTTAGTAAAGTAGTCCCAATTTTCAAATCGGGTAAGAGTGATCCCTCTAATTATAGACAAATATCTGTGCTTCCAGCGTTGAGTAAAATCTATGAAATAATCATGCTCGACCAGATGTTGACTCATTTTAATTCTAATAAAATTTTACATAGTCGTCAGTTTGGCTTCACGAAAGGAAGGTCAACGACGGATGCAGGAGTGAAATTCATCAGTCACATTTTGGAATCCTGGGAGAAATCCCAGGATGCAATTGGCATATTTTGTGACCTCTCAAAAGCATTTGACTGCGTTGACGATAATACTCTCATCCGTAAATTACATCATTACGGAATTCGTGGACGAGCTGCTGACCTTGTTTTTTCTTATTTATCTTACAGGCAGCAAAAAGTAACCGTGAATGGGGCGACGTCTTCGGGATCTCTAGTAAAAATGGGCATGCCTCAGGGTTCAATTCTTGCTCCTTTCCTTTTTCTGGTTTATATTAAAGACCTTCCTTACATGATGGCTAACTTATCTGATATAATTCTATTCGTTGATGACACTTCCCTTATTTTTAAAATAGACAGAAAAGATGCGGATTTTTGCAGGTTAACGAAAGTTTGGCTGTTCTTTCGAAATGGTTCGCAGCTAATATCCTCTTACTAAATGCGAACAAAACTAAATGTCTAAAGTTTTCATTACCAAATGTCCCACAAGTTGGCCTCAATATAATCCCTGACGGCAAAAAACTTGACGTTATTGCAGAAACTGTATTTTTAGGTATAACTATAGATTCAAAATTGCAATGGGGCCCTCATATTAGAACTCTCTCAGGTAGATTAAGCTCAGCTGCGTATGTAGTAAGAAAAATAAGGCAATTGACAGATGTAGCCACAGCTAGGTTAGTTTATTATGCCTATTTCCACAGTATTATGTCTTATGGCATTTTGTTGTGGGGATCTGCGGCTGATGTGGAATCAATTTTCATTTTGCAAAAGAGAGCTATTCGAGCTATTTACAAAATGGGCCCTCGCGAGTCTCTTAGAAAAATATTCAAAGAAATCGATATATTGACTCTGCCTTCACTTTATATCTTAGAAAGTATTTTGAATGTTCGTAAAAACTTAGGACTTTTTAAAATTAGAAGCGATTTACATAATATTAATATGCGTAATAAACACGAAATTAACGAAATTAATAGTACCCAAATGGAGGTTAACTAAGACAAGCAAGTCTTTTCTTATTGATAGCGTACGTTTCTATAATAAGTTGCTTAAGTCGGTTACGGAACTTAGTGAGGGAAAGTTCAAGACCCATATTAAGCGTGTCCTTGTCAAGTAGGCGTATTACAAGGTTAAAAACTACGTCGAAGACACGCTGGTTTGGCAATGACTACTTCTGCACGTGTGGCTTGCCTGGCAGCTCTTTAATTGCATTATTGTATACCTTGTCTATTAACTGCTCTATCTTTGTTTTAACTACATAATTTATATTGATAATTTTTTCCCCTATTACTCTCCTGTGACATTGTTTTTGCAATGTTTTTATATTATATAAAACATAGCCTACCTATTTTACTAGTAATTTATTATTGTATACATGTTTAATTTATTGACAGGTTTATTTTTATTTTTGTATAGCTTCTTTTATAATGTGAATGTGAGAACACTGTAGACTCTGTAGATTCAAGTATTACAATTTTTATCGTAGTTTTGGGTACAAACCTGACTGGTCTACATTGTCCTCTCATATCTATTAATATTTTAGTATGAAAATATTGTAGACAATCACTTTTTTAAAAGAGTAACCATTGAGTTTCTTGCCGGTTCTTCTCCATAGGAAACGACCAATTGGAACCGTGCGCTAGCTTTTGACGTTTTATAAATGCCCATGGAGGCTGTAAAATAAACGATTTTGAGTTTGAGTTTGACTTTGAACATACCTTATCCACATTTAAACATTTATCGACTTAAAAATTTTGAGTTTGATAACTTTTTTATATTGACAAAAACACATACATCACTACTTAAAATTATTTCGATTGTATGTACCTACTTCAAAACTCGTTAGATAAGTTGCTAAATCATTTTTGTCACTAAAATGTTTTTTATTGCTAATGTCGTTGTAGGATATAGCTACGGTACATACCTAACATTTATACACATAAATACATATATACAAATAACTCATATACAATAAATCTATATACCACGTAGATACATACCACATAAATACACGCATAAGAAAATTAACCAAAATATTTTACTTTACATCTGTACACAGCCTTATGCGTCCGCACGTTTGTACACACCCTTAGCTATACCTACAGTCCAGCCGCTAGCGAAGCCCCGGCGACCGCTCTGCCAACGTTCTACAAGAACCGCGCGGCACACGGCGCACTGTCGCGAAGAATAGAATATATATATTCTAATGTCTTTGCGCCGCCTCCACCCCGCGCTCTCGAGCCGCGCCCCCTCGCTTGCCCTCGGTAGTTCGCGTCCAACATTGATCGCGCGCGCATCGCGTTATATTATGTACTCGCGCAGCTCATTGCAATTATATAAAAATACGGTGATCTCGTTATTGTTATGTACATAGATATATCACCTATATAATAAACTTTTTACGAACGTTAGTGCGTGTGTTTAACACGTTAAGTGCGAAGCGAGGCCTAAATCACCCCTGATGCAACTTCCCTGTGGTGCGGCAAGCAAAAAAGTGAATTTCTCTGTCGTGCGAATGGCATAGCTTTGGTTTGGTCCAGTGTAGGAAAGAGATAAATATATATTTGAGATCACTAATGGTTCCGGACTCGGTGGTGTACCTACCTTGGTACCGGATGTCTTAGGCCTCGTGCCGCACTGAATTAATATAATTTTAATGCAGTGCGGAACGAGGCTAAAACGTCCCATATCCCCCCTGACCTCGTACCGCACTCAACGCGAGCTTCCCGCGACCAGTGTTGTGCATCACGTCGATTGGAGAGCACGTCCTTTTACAGCGCCGAACATGTCTAAACGATGTCGGAAGAAGTTAATTTTAAAAAACCCAGAAACAGAGCCAAAACAGGTAAGTTTTTAATGAAAAAATCTTCAGTAAGTACCTAGTTTTTTCTTATCTTGGTAGCTATGTACCTAAAGTAAGTGTAAGATATTATTACTTAAGTATATTATACCTAAAGATATTATTGGTAATAACGATTATTGACGTACCTAATACTTTGCAACATATCTAGAATTACCTATTATTCTATATCGTGATAATAATGTTATTATTATTAGGACTTAACACTTAATTGATATTTTTGTAGGTAGTGAAAAACTCCACAAGAAACGCAAAGCAGCCGTTGACAAAACAGGTAAGTAATATAATTAATATTTCAGTAGTTCTTTGTCTAGGTTTTGAAAGTAGGTATATAAATATTAAAGATTTTTAGGGTTCCGTATCAAAAGGATAAAAACAGGACCCTCTATTACTAAGACTTCGCTGTCTGTCCGTTTGTCGCGATAGATAGATAGTTGAAGTTTTCTCAAATTATGTAGGCCGCTATTACAATAATACTAAAAAGTTAAAAACAACAAAATACCTATGTAAAGGGATATTTTTAATCACCAAGTTTGTTAAGTGTGTTAGATTCGACTTATGTAAATTTTACGATATATGTCACGTGGTCGGAAGAGAGCACCAGGCGGAGTATATTATTGTACGATGGTAAAAGTACAGAAATTATTGTGTTAGTAATTTAAGAAACTCAATATTTTAATATGAAATGTTTTGTTTTTAGCCATCTTAAATAAAGGATTACAGTGTTTGTAAGTACGTTTTGTATAAGCATGCGTGGATATGATATTTCTAACATTTATCTATAAGATTACTTGTGTGAAAAGCTTGATACGAGAATTAATTTTGCACTAACTAATACACCGTTTTTATATTAAACCTTTAACATAATATTCAACAACATAAGGTGCTGCCAAATGTAATCGCATGTAAATAATCTGGACCATAATAAAGCTTGAGAAGAAAGATGTAGCATACAGACTATTTGGTATAAAATGACAGTATATTATATATAATATACCGCAGCTTCACTCGCTTCAGTCTTCACTCGAAATCTAGGCTTAATGCGTCTCGATTAAATCTGCTATCGGTTCATGAATAAAGCGTTTACGGAGTGGGACTGGGATTCTAAGTATTTATTGTAAAACAAATCTTAAAAACTTGTTAAAAGTGTGTGGTGTGTGTGTGTGTGTAAGTTTGTTTTTTGTAATGAATAAGCATGCCAAATTCATCTCTATTTTTAAACTGCTGTTTATATTTTGCACCACTTACATGAATAATAATATAACATCTAATGAAGCGAACCCTCCTAGGTTGTAACCACTCGCGAAATAGAACAACTTTCATAAGAAAACGATAAAAATACTTTTTTATCGTTTGTAAAAATACTTTTTTAAGAAAATTTGTATACAGGTAATATCAGTTGTTCCAACTGGTTGCCTTAATTATGATACCTATACTTATTGGTAATAAAATTAACTTGTCACACAAAACTTACTCTTGGGACTTTGTATAGGAAGTATTATATTTTTTCTTTCTTTTATTTTGATGAAACTTGTTTACTTTCACGAGTTGTATCACCACCTAAAGAGGGTTTTCATTTAAGAATAACACTTTGTTTAAACTATCACCAAGCAAAGGCTTTCTCTAGCAGCTTATTAATTAATTCTATTTTCAAGTGTACCGGTCATACAAAGCCAATATTTTTAATTAGGTACTGAATTGTCACTATGACGAAGACATTTTGATATTTTACAAACCTAGTTACTTATATGAAAATGATTGAACTTAGAGACATTTTTGGCGATCTATTAAATAGTCTATAAAGAAAAGTACCTACTTTGAATATCATAATACCTAAACTAGTCGGTGAGCCCGCTTTTTTTTTTTTTTTTTTAGTAGCCCGTAGGGATCCCACTGCTGGGCAAGGGCCTCTCCCAAACATTTGGGAGGAATTGCCATAATCGCCACGCTTGGCAGGCGGGTTGGCGATCGCAGTAAGATGTCAAACGGTTCAGAGACGCTGCTGCCCGTCTTCTGTGTTCCTTTATTCCCTTAGTCGCCTTTTACGACACCCACGGGATGAAATGGGTTGGTACTATTCGCCGCCGGCACCACACAGCTTTATTTGCGTATCGTTTTTTTTTCTTGTCATTTCTATTCTATTTTTTTACCGTGTTTTGATCAGTACACTCAATAAATAGCTACTGGTGGCTGAGAACTGCCTGTTTATGCAAAATACAATATGTGAGTCATTTTTTTCAGAGTCCACCGAGAAGTGATGTCCAACCAACCAATCGGCCAACATTGCCAATTGAAAATGTGTTTGACGATGAGAGTGATGAAGAGATTTTTCCAACAAATAAACGTCAAAAAACATATTTTTCTACTGAACCAAACATAACTGAAAAAGTCGTACCTTTACATGAATTTAGCTCACAACAAGAATGTGTCATTGATAAACAACAGTATGACAATACAAAACAATATACTTTCTTACATGGGCACCCAAGCTCTATAATTATTGCAAATACAAGAACATTACAACACAAAGCAAAAACACGTGCTCAGACTGCCACTAAAAAAAAATCACAAACCGTTAACCTCAGTCCAAACATCCGAAAAACTATTCAACTCAAAACACAAGAAGAAACAGTGTATCTCAGTCCTAGTACCGGAAAAACTTGTCAAATATTGCAGAATGTTCGCTTGTCCGCTTCTAGTGCTTCAACCTCACCAATAAAAAAACAAAATCCTATAGGTTCCCCTTCAAAAGATTTTCCTCATATAACTCCGGAGAGCAGAGCTGGATCTTTGTCAGAAATCTCACGCTCCAATTTACTGGATTGTAATATATCACTTAGTGAGGACAACATTCAACAATTACTTCGTACTCCGACACAAAAAAGACCGAGAGAAAATGTTACATCCGAATGTACATATTCAGAAGACTTTAATCCGTCCAAATCCAAAAAAAGTCATGAAATAGAGGTCTCTGTAATTATAGAAAATATTCCTGATGACAATGTTAAAGGAAAACGAGACATGAATAACAAATTGCCAACTGTTCTAAAATCACCTGATATTGTCGAATATGATATTATTGAACATATAGACTGCGAAAACAATAATATAATACAAACAAACAAAATATGTCACAGTGTGCAGAATATTCGAAAATCACCTGAGTTGGATGAGAGTAATAATATGGAAGATGATAATTTTAGCGGTACTGACAATGATTATAGTCCTTCGGAGGAAGAGTGTAGTGATTCGGAAGAGTATGCTTCAATGGAAAATTGCGTTCATTCAGATCAGGATTTATCTCCAGATAGTGAATATGAAGAAGCTACAGAAGATGACATTTTAGTCACGGACGAAACATTACCCGGCACGCAAGCTAAAGATCACGATGAGTGGGAAAATATATCGGAAAGTCCCATAACTTTTAATGAATTCGCTGGAGAATGTACGTTTAATTTACCCCCGTTTGTGGGAGTTACACCTGAAGATATATACAAGATGTTTGTTACAGATGAGATGATTGATATAATGGTATCTGAAACAAATGCTTACGCACAAAAGTATATACAAATAAATCAACAAAATATGAAACATAATTCACGCATGACAAAATGGAGTGACACCAGTTCTCAGGAAATGAGAACATTTTTGGCTGTTTTAATGGCAATGGGTTTGTGTAGAGTTCCTAATTTAAATTTATACTGGAGCAGAAACAAATTGTATCGAAACGAATTTATTTCTTCAGTAATGACAAGAGACAGATTTTTATTGCTACTTAAATGCTGGCATGTCAGTGATGTAAGTAATGAAGACCAAACTGACAAACTATATAAAATTAGAAATATGTTCACAAAGATTACAGAAAACTTTCGACGTATTGCAAATCCTGGAAAGTATGTGGTAATCGATGAAACCATGATACCATGGAGAGGAAGACTAGGTTTTCGCCAATACATAAAAAACAAATCACACCGGTACGGCGTAAAGCTTTATAAGCTTTGCACTCCCGAAGGTTATACTTCTGAGTTAGAGGTTTATACAGGGAAAAAAAATCAGAAAAAAGAATTAGAACACAGTAAAAAAGTAGTGTTAAGATTGATGACAAATCTGACAGAAATGGGTAGAATCGTAATAGTAGACAATTACTACACTTCGTTGGGCCTGGCAGAAGATCTTCTATCACAAAAAACATTTTTATGTGGAACACTTAATAAAATACGGAAATATCTGCCAAAGCAAGTTACTAGTTACAAATTGCAGAAAGGCGAAATTATTGGAAAAATGAACAAAAAGGGCGTAAAGGTAATGAAATGGATGGATAAACGGAATGTTTTGATGTTGACTACGTGCAAAGATCACGATGATAACCTGATAGATACTGGAAAAAAGAAGAGAGGAACCGACGAATGCATAAAAAAACCGGGATGTGTTTTGCTGTACAATAAAACAAAAAAAGGTATTGACTTTTCTGACCAGATGTCTTCTTATTATACAACTTTGAAGAGAGGAATCAAATGGTGGAGAAAAGTTGTAATGGAGCTAATATTTGGTACGGCGCTAATTAATGCCTGGATTGTGTTTAATTCAATCCAAACTGATGGAAAAAAGTTACCAAAAAGACTCTTTGTGGAGAAACTTATAGAATCTTTAATAAAAAAGGAAATCGATGAGACCCCGGGTAATGTAATGCTTAGATATATTTCTTGACAGTCAACGTGTTGAAGCTTTCATAAACTAAGCTTGACATTTGGTCATTATTAAGTTATTTATTATTGTTTCCTTTTAATTATTCTGAATTTAAGCTACCTTACCTACCTACTCTTTCAACATTTTAAGTATAAAACAAACACATTCATTTGATGCAGTTATACCTACATTATCATTGTTATTCTCATCTACGATCTAACCTAAGTAACAATGTCAGTTTTATTACGTTATCTTTACATTTTTGTTATTTTTCAGCACCTGAAAGCGCACGCCATTGCCTCGAAAAGGGTGAAAAAAGGAGAAGATGTGTTGGTTGTTACCAAAAACTACGCACATTTTTACCATCTCGTGAAGCTGATAGAAAATCCAAAAAGATTTTGACTCAGTGCACTCAGTGCAAAAAATCTTATTGTCTACCCTGTTTCAATGAAAAACACTCATAAATAAGTACAACATATATATTGAGATTTTTATAAAAAAAGTATATTGATACTGATTTTTTAATGTTAATTCAAGTTCTAATAATTGTATTTTTAAAGCCCGAGGCAGAATAAATAGGACAGTTTCTTTTCTACTTCTGGTTGCCTTTTTTTTCTATTCTGTGAACCGCATTAAGATTTTCATATACAAATAGAAAGATAGACCTTATGCATAAACCGTAATCCATTATTTTCCAATAATACGTCTGTAATAGGTGTCTCTTAATGGTATAGAATGGAACGCTTCGTGCGCGAGTCCGACTCGCACTTGGCCGGTTTTTTTTTCTTTATGGCGCCTTCAAGCGCAATTTAGATTATTTAAAAAAAAATGTATCCTTTGATAGCTTTGTGTTGTTTTGCCAGGTTTTGCCCTTAAAACGATCTAATGAGATATAATTGATCAAAATCGGTCAAGTCGTTGCGTAGTTAAGACAGTTTAAAAACGTCGATATTATTTTTCCCATCACTAATCGCAGCGAAAATTTGCCCTATTTCAGTGCGTTACGAGGTGTATAAGATCCCATATTTTGTTTTGCTAATAATTCCTAAACTAGCCATCAGATCCCGGGGCGACGGTGGATTAGGGTTCATCAATTCACTGTCTATATCAATAAGGACCAAAATTCTCATTTATCTTTGATTTCGCGCCAGAAAATGGATTTTAGTCTGTAAAAGGAGGTGGGGTCTAATAGACCGCGTGTCGCCCTAACGTCTGGTCACGGTACGGGCCGATTATACCTCGTGCCGCAGGAACGGAAAGTATGCAAAAATTGGTGCCGCAGCTAACGTGTTAATTCATCCCAACACACCAGACACTACATCGTAATTTGCTAAGTTGGCAACACTGACTTTAACACTATTTTAAGGCAGAAACATACAAGCTTACGTGTCGTGGCGTGTCGTGTCGCGCCAGAAGCATAAATCGGTTTCATACATTTAATATGGTTAGGGACATATTTGTCTGTCGTGTCGCAACGCATTCTGTCGTGGCGCCGACTGCTCGCCACCAATTGCGCCAGAGTGATGGTGGGGTTTATGACGCGACACGACAGACAGGCAAATGTGTTTCTAAACTGGCGCGTGGCCGTGGCGCGAACATTTAGCGGGCACTTTTCAATTTATTATATTTGCAGAAAAATGACTGACGATCTTATTGAACTTGTACGTCAACGAAAAGTTATTTATGACTCAAAGTGGAAAGAGTACAAGGATCATTTGATCAGAAATGCTGCTTGGGTAGAATTTTCCCTCTGTTTATAGGGTGAACCCAGTATCTTCTTTTCTTTTTTTTGCTCTTAAGAAGTTTAATTGCTAAGAGAAATTGAAGGTCTTCATCAAAATTGATGTATGAACGCTGCAAAAGTTCGTTAAGTACTGTTCATAAATAACGCCAGAGTGCGCCACGACACGACACGTTAGTGTGCACACTCACCGTCACGACAGTAAGCATCACGACACTCCACGACACGTAAGTGTGTTTCCGCCTTTATTCTTATACTGTCACTGTCACTGTGACACTGACACCTCGTTCCGAATTGCTTCTAACTAAAGTGACTGGTGACTATATCGGAAATCCAATCAACACGCAACGTCACATTTATTACTAAACAAAAAAAATCTGGAAAAGTAGGGTAAAACTGAAAGAGATACGATATTAAATAAAATTAGTTTGTAGCGCTTATATTTTGTGACTATTAAATTTGGTCAGATTCGCGATTGTTATTAAACGGTATTTGGTATTATACGATTTTTTTACAACACTAATTCAGACGGTTTTAGGGAGAGAACTCACGAAGCGGTTTTCTCCCGCTGCCGCCACGGTAGCGGGCCCGAAGCTTCTGTAGAATGCAAATATATATGTAAAAAAAAAAAAAAAAACAATTTACATTGTGTGTGAATATTAAAGCTTGCACTACTACTAGGAGCACAATTAGCAGAAACTAATGATAATATTATATTTCTTTCAAATAAAAGTAATAGTAAAAAAAAAAAGAAAAAGTAACAATGATGTCAAAAAAAAGTTACATAAAAAAAATAAAAAAAAAAAAAAACAAACAAACAGATTAGATTTGGTTACCATGAAAAATGTCAATAATTAAAAATAAAATTTACTAACCACGTCAATAAATAAAAATAAAATTTACTACCAATGTCAATAGAAAATAAAATTTACTAAGAATGTCAATAAAAAAAAGAGCGAAAAAAGTTAATTACAATGTCAATAGAAAATAATAATAATGATAATAATAATAGCCAATAGTATTTAGCCAAAAATTTAACAGAAATTGTCTTAGGGAAACAGAACATTCCTGAATTTATTGCTACAGGAATAACCTACATGTTACCAAAAAAAAATATTCATCACAACCTTCTCAATATAGACCAATTACTTGCCTACTCATGGGCGTAGCGAGGGGGAGGCAGGGGGGGGCAGCTGCCCCCCCCCTAACAGGCGGGCGGGCTGGCGAACTGAGCGAATTTTATTTCACCTCTTTATAGAAATTTACTGAGCTAAGCTATGTCATACTCATAATTATGGTAATATTGTTATCTTTCGCCTCGCTAGCACAGTTTAGTGTTATTCTATAGTTTAGTTGAGTTTAGTAGCTCGGTAGACACTGTAGACAGACGTTCGTTCCTGCCGCGCCGCGCCATCGCCGGCCGCACGCGCCGCGCCGTCGAGCCGGAGCGGGGTGCGGGTACGGGGTGAGAGGGGAGGCAGCTGATGCACAGCGCGCGTGCGCGTAACAACAAAAAATATTTTGTACACAGATTTTGTATTCAATCTTGTCTCGGTGGTCCTCTTATAACGTCTGTTCGTAATTATCGTGCAATTCGAAGTCGTGAATCGAGATTTTTGTTGTAATTTAATTTGTTTTTTCGCTGTCGCTTCGCTGGTGTTTGGGTGGGTGTGTTGGACGACTGGTGTTTGTTTTAAAAAATGGATATAAGAAAGTTTTTCAAAGGTAAGGTATTTTTTATTATCACAGTTAATTTTAGATTAATAACGATATGATATTTATATTTATTTAAAAACGCGTGAATTTTTGTTTAAGGGACTTTAAAAAGAAAAAAAGCAGAAACTAGTAGTGAAAGTAGTGATGACGAGAAAAAGGAAGAAAGTTCGCTGGCGCTGGCTCAAGCTGGATCTTTTAGAGTTCAAAATACACCTGAAGTGGCTGCAGATGAATTCGTTTGTGATAACGATTTAGGCAAATGGGTAGGGCGAACTTCTTTGATGACCACAAGTCAAAAATTGGATATGCTTAAACGTTGTTGGGTGCCCCCTGAAAATTATGACTTTTCTAAGGATGCCAAAGCTGCTGATCTGCAGCGAAAATTCAATCATAGTTGGTTGCAAACTTATTCGCCCTGGCTTGTTTATTCGAAACATCTTAAAGGTGCGCTGTGTTTATATTGCGTACTATTCCCTCCAAAGACAGTTGTTGGAGTTTTGGGCTCATTCGTAATTCGACCTTTTTGCCGTTTCAAATATATTCATGAATACTGCGTTAAGCATGTCTCATCACAATATCATAAATCAGCAGTTACCGATGCAAAACATTTGTCGGAGAAAATGCCTGTGGATATAATGATGAATACTGCTCACCAGAAAGAAATTGAGACAAATAAAAAGATACTGGCATCTATAATTTCTTCAGTAATTTTTTGTGGCACTCACGATTTACCTTTGAGGGGTAAACAGAATCATGAAGGCATTCTTGAAGACCTTCTAAATCTAAAAATTGAATCTGGTGATCAAGATTTAAAGCAGCATTTAGAACATGGCAAAAAAAATGCTATGTATACTTCCCCACAGATACAAAACGAAATTATTGAATTGTGCGGTTTGGTCGTAAAGAATGAAATTATACAGGAAGCAAAGAAAGCTTATGCGTATAGTGTCATGGCAGATGAGTCATGTGATATAGCGGGTAAAGAACAACTATCTATCGGAATCCGCTTTTTTGACGAAGATCAAAATATAATACGTGAAGAATTTCTAGGATTTGTAGAATTAGAGGCCATGGATGCTAATACAATTGCGACAGAAATTGATAAATTCTTAGAAAGCGCCGGACTAGAATCCAATAAGTGCGTAGGCCAAGGCTACGATGGCTGTTCGACTATGGCGGGGAGTATTAGCGGGGTACAAAAAAAAATTAGAGATAAATATAAAAAAGCCTTATACTTTCATTGCGCTAGCCATAGGCTTAATTTGGTAATAAATGACTTGAACCAAGTTCCAGAAATTCGTAACACCATCGGAACAATCAAAGACATAATAAATTTTTTTCGAGAATCTGCTTTACGTAGAAAATACGTACCTAATATTCCGGCGTTATGCGAGACCCGCTGGTCTCACAAATATAAAAGTGTGGCCATGTTTTACAAGCATTTTGAGGAGATCATTCATGGACTCGAGAACATATCTAAAGACGGAAATGCTGCAGCCAGAAAAAATGCTTATCAATTACATTGTGCTGCAACGAAATCAGTATTCATCATATGTGTGACACTGATAGCCAAATATTCTGCAATACTGGAACCTGTTGCTAACGCACTTCAGTCGAAATCTATTGATATGCATACATGTACGAACCATATTAAGAGAATTATTTCTCTAGTAAAAGATCATCGTCAAAACGTAGACACAGAAAGTGAAAATATAATTGAAACTTCTCAAGGAACTGCATCTGCCCTTGGTACCGACTTACAAGTCCCACGCATTGCGTCTCGGCAACAACATCGGTCCAATCACCCGGCACAGAGCTCTTCAGACTATTGGAAAAGATCCATTATAATACCCTATTTAGATTCCTTAATTTCCGCACTCGATCAACGCTTTTTGAATGAGCATCTGCCAGCCTTCAGCCTAATGTCATTGCACCCAAACACAATGTTATCAATGACCCTCAGTGATTTCCAAGAGAATTGCAAAGCATTCACCAATTTTTACGAGCTCGCTATCGAGCCTGAAGCAGAATTGTGGTATAAATTGTGGAAAGACAAGGGGATTCCAAATGAAGAGTTAGAGAAAATGGATTTTACCGACACGCTTAAAGAGGCAAATACTTTCTTCCCCGCCACAAAGAGGGCCATACTTATTTTACTGGCGCAACCATGCACCACGGCCAATATAGAACGGTCTTTTTCCACCTTACGGCGAGTAAAAACGTGGTTGCGGTCTAAAATGTCAGAAAATCGTCTGAACGGCCTATGTATGTTAAGCGTACATAGGAAAATGGTAGAAGGAAAGAAAGGCGAAGTTATTGAAAAAGTTTTAAATAGATTTTGTGAACAACCACGCAAGTTACTGTTTAAGTAATTAAAACTATTCTGTTTCTGGTTAAAATTCGTTTTTTTATTGTTACACTTGCTGACCCGGCGGACGTCGTCCTGCCCAGTAATCAATCTTACACCTACCCTAACTAAACTAAACCTACCCTACACCTACCCTACCCCTATCTATGTATGTGTTATTCTGAGTCTTCAGCTACCTACATACCAAATTTCATCGTAATGTGTTCAGTAGCTTTTGCTTGAAAGAGGTAACAAACATGCATTCGTCCACACACACTCACAAACTTTCACCTTTATACCTAATGTATGAAAACATAAATTCAGTTTCTCTATGATTTTCTCAACCTGCCCCCCCCCCTGTACAAAATCCTGGCTACGCCCTTGTGCCTACCTACAATATATAAGATCTTAACATCAGCCATAGCTGCAAAAATCAATAAACACATAGAACACCACAATTATATTATAATAGCAGAGGAGCAAAAAGGGTGCAGACGGGGTCACATGGGATGTAAGGAACAACTAGTTATAGACTCAACAATCCACAAACATGCTGCCACCAAAAATAGAAACTTACATTGCACATACATCGACAATAAAAAAGCTTTCGATAGTATCCCACACTCCTGGCTTATCCAAATATTACAAATCTATAAAATAAACTCGAAGTTAATAGACTTCTTAAAGAATGTAATGCTCCAATGGAAAACTACACTCCATTTAAATTACCGTTACCATGATATTACAACTCGATTAATATATATTAAAAAGGGTATTTATCAGGGAGATTCTTTAAGTCCTTTATGGTTTTGTCTCGCTCTGAATCCTTTGTCCCATCTACTGCATCGTTGCCGGGCCGGATATCCCCTAAAACATACCACGGAAGAAACTATTATCTCTCATTTAATATATATGGATGACATAAAACTATACGCAAAGTCTGAAAGAGAGATGAAAAAGTTAATCGATACTACGACCAAATTCAGTAATGACATCAATATGCAATTTGGTTTAGATAAGTGCAAGACAGTCCATATTATCAGAGGTAAAATAAAACCGGGTGACTATCATATTAACAATGTAGATACAATCACAGCTATGGAAACTACAGATTTGTATAAATATTTAGGGTACAAACCACTCAAAGGAATAGATCATGCATCAATTAAACACACATTAAACACAGAATACAAGAGAAGAGTGGTCGCAGTATGTAAAACTCAACTATCGGGAAAACACTTAATAAAGGCATTGAACACCTATGCAATTCCAATATTAACATATTCGTTTGGAGTAATTAAATGGTCAAAAACTGACATCCAACAGATAGAGAGGACAACACGCGCTACACTAACTAAATACAATAACCTACACCCTAAATCTGCTGTAGAAAGACTGACAATTAAGCGACAATATGGAGGGAGAGGCCTAATTGACATCCATCACCTGTGGCAGAAACAAATAAATAGACTAAGAACATTCTTCCACTCTAAATCACACACAAGTAACATTCATAATGCCATAGTAATCAACGATATCAATTACACACCACTTAACCTTAATGATCAAATAGAAACACCACATACTAACATTGATGACCCACAGAAGCAAAAACTAGAAAATTGGAAAAGGAAAGTGCTGCACGGACGTCACCCTCATGACTTAGAACAATCTCATGTAGATATTATGGCATCAAATAAATGGCTTAAAATAGGTTCTTTATTCCCGGAAACCGAGGGATTTATCATTGCAATACAGGATCAGATTATAAACACTAAAAACTACAGAAAGTTCATCATTAAAGACCCTACGGTGACGAATGATAAATGCCGCAGGTGTCACTGTCAGCCAGAAACTATTCAACACATTACAGGGGCATGCACCACACTCACACAGACGGATTATACATATAGACATAATCAGGTAGTAAACGTCATCCATGAAAATCTAGCACTAAAATATAAGCTCATACAGGACACAAATACTCCCTATTACAAATATACACCACAGACAATTTTAGAAAATACTACTCACAAATTGTACTACGACCGCGCAATTTTGACTGACAGGACCATTCACTACAACAGACAAACTCTACAAGACAAAATTAATAAAGTCACTTACTTAATTGATATCGCAGTCCCTAATACACATAATTTACAAAAAACAATAGGAGAGAAAATCAGCAAATATGCTGAGCTAAAAGAAGAAGTGACCAGAATTTGGAGACAAGAAAAAGTGCCCATTGTTGTCTCAACTACGGGCGTCATACCTCACCACCTCCACCACAGCCTTAAAGTATTAGACCTAAAGGACTCAACGTACATCACCCTCCAAAAAGCTGCAATTTTGAACACCTGCAGAATAGTACGAAAATTCATGCAGATCGAGGAAAATGAAATTTCTCCACATAATACTCACTCTTAACCTTAAATTTACTCACAACACGCTACATTAACTTGGCTTGGCCCGTTAATGTAGCTAAAAACTAGCCTAGAGCTAAGAAAAACTACACGTTTTCCCATAATAATAATAATAATGTCGGATCAGGTGCGGGTAATCCAGCGCAGTCATAGGTTGGATGACGCCACACTTGATAGGCTGCGCTCAGAGGTACTGAGCAACCGTATCGTCCCGACTCCGACACAGACCGTGGTGCTGCCGGCCAATGACGCAATCTCACTGCGGTCCCATCATATCGAGAATGAGTTAGATAATAGGGTTGAAACAGTAAGTAGCCAGTGCAACGAAAGACTGAGGAGCGCTCTGGAGGATGCGCTTCGAGAGTTTAGATCGACTCCGAGTGAGCTTAGGCCCCGTTTACCTCGGTTGCCTATGCACAAAAAAAATAGGGCACTAGTGTGTGCTCTGGACTCGCTGCTTAAGAATGTTTTTGAGAGCAGCGAGGACCTCCTTGATACGCACGCCATCCTGTACTGCGGGGCTGTTGCAGCATGTCACCTAGCTAACGTAAAGTTCCCAAGACATGATGTAGCTATTCGACCAAAGCCTGCCGCTCCAGCCTGGCAATGCAGGATCGAGAGGCGTATTGATGAGGCCAGAGCACTCATTGGTAAACTATACTGCTTCAGGGAGGGCAATACACGACCACGCGTGATGCGTTTCGTGAGGCGGGCGTTTTCGGGGACTGGAACAAATCCCCGAGAATACATGTCACGTGTCACGGAGCGCATCGACTTCCTGAAGCAGAAAGTTTGTGCATGGGCCAATCGTATTCGGAGGTATAAGCGTCGCGTCGATCGGTACTCGCAGAATCAAATCTTCCAGAGCGATGAGAGGTGGGTGTACAGAGCTTGGGAGCGACCCGAACAAAATGTGATTGACGGACTCCGCCCGGATATTGCCACCACGAATGCATTTTGGCGCAGTATCTGGTCGGAGCCCGTATGTCACAGTGAGGATGACTGGATGCGGGATGTCGAGCGTGTGTGCGAAGCTATACCAGAAATGGAGAAAGTTTTCATCAACCCACTGGACGTAGCCAGAGCAGTTCGTCCGCTACAAAACTGGAAATCTCCAGGACCGGACGGACTGCACAACTTCTGGCTTAAATGGTATAGCAGCTCACACGCCTAGAAGAGTAAAATATGAAGCTATAAATTATGAAAAACTGTACAATACTATCGGAGAATGGAACAATACCAATGAAAATAATCTATACCAACAATTTGAAGAAAGATTACTATCGAGTATCAATAGCAGCAAAATAACAAAATCTAAAGTACTAAATCGACCAAGGCAAGATTGGATAAACAAAACAATCATAGATATAATAAATAAAAGAAATGTACTATGGGAAATGTATAAAAAATACGCAAATAATCAATCACTGCTGGAAAAATTTACCAGAGCAAGAAATGAAGTCAGTCTGGTTATACAACAAACAAAAAGCACTTACTATCAAAAAGCTTTTGACCAATGCAAGAAAAACCCAAAAAAAATGTGGAGTCTCATTAATGATCTCTCTAAGAACAAGGTCAAAGAATCATCAGCACCGAGTAAACTTGTGATACCATCAGGGGTTTTGACTGACCAGACGGACATTTGTGAATGTTTTAATGACTTTTTCTCAAATATTGGATCGGTTCTGGCTAGTCAAATCCCCAAACAATACCACAATAATTTGACATACACTAAAGGAACACAGGCAACAGAAACATTGGTCACGTTATCACAAATGAAACCATGCACTATAGATGAAATTTCAAAAATAATTGATAACTTAAAACTAAATACTAGCTCTGGATTAGATGGTATAAATACAAAATCTATCAAATGCGTAAAGAACTTAATAGTAAGCGAACTAACAAATTGTATAAATAAAAACTTAGAGTTAGGAACTTTCCCCGACAATCTCAAAATTGCCAAAGTCAGCCCTATCCACAAGAATGGAAGTAAATCGGATCCAGGAAATTATCGTCCAATTTCAGTCTTACCGGTTTTATCAAAGATTTTTGAACGTGTTTTATACAACCGCCTCGATGAACATCTAAGAGCACAAAACTTTCTCTTTAAAAAACAATACGGTTTTAGGCCAAAATCCAATACGCTTTCTGCAACAATCGATTTAATAACCAAAATTAAGTTAAGTATTGATAAAAAGCAGATAGCATTGGGAATTTTCATAGATTTAAAAAAAGCCTTTGACACAATTAGTCATAAACTGTTATTAAAGAAACTTAATGATATCGGTGTCACTGGTAGCGCGTTTGATATCTTCAAATCGTATCTGTCAAATCGTTGCCAAGTAGTTAAGATTAACGAAAACCAAAGTAGTCCTAAAAATGTAAATTTTGGTATTCCACAAGGATCAATATTAGGGCCTCTGTTATTCTTGATTTATATAAATAACATTCATGAGATTTGACTAAAAGGCGATATATCATTGTATGCAGATGATACAGCTTTATTTTACTTTGGACACTCCGTAGACGCTGTTATGTGTGACGCACAGAATGATTTACAACTTTTAAATATGTGGTTTCAGTGCAACCTACTCACCATAAATATAGCCAAAACCAATTACATAATTTTTTCCGCAAAAAATAAAAATATATTACACAACTCACAGTTAACTATAAATAATCAACCAATAAAAAAAGTTGACCACGAAAAATATCTTGGACTAATTTTAGATAACCACCTGAACTGGAAATTGCATTTAGAAAGGGTTAAGTCTAAGTTGACGTCTCTCACGGGAGCCCTACGGGGTGTTGTTCGATGCCTTCCTCGTCAAGTACGTTATAATATATATTACGCTCTTATAAAACCTCACTTGGACTACCTAATAGAAGTATGGGGAACAGCGGCCAAAACCAATATTCAAACACTACAAATATCACAAAATAAATTAATAAAAACACTTTTCCACTATGATTACAGTACACCAACTCAAAAAATATACAGTGAAACTAAGCTAATGAATATATCACAAACATACTTATATAATAATTGCATTCTAATAAGAAAAATACTTAATAAAAACATTCACACACAAATACATTTTCTGAAAAAACATCAAATACACAAAATTAGGCTTAGAAACACAAATGACATACAATTATACTCACCACGCACAAACTATGGCAAAAAAAATGTAATGTACGAAGGTGCTGCGCTGTATAATAAACTACCAAATAATATTAAAAATGCAAAGTCAATGTCAGTATTTAAAAAATACTTAAAATTACACATCTTTAACAAACCGAGCGCACCTTAGTATATGCCACTTCCAGTTGTTCGTACCCCGTGTATGTTTACGATTTAACTATGCAAGTATTTATCGACTACCCTCCACTTTCTGATTATTTCTTTTAAATCGTAATTGATTCAAAACTGTTACTGTACGCTTCCAATAATGTTTGTAAATTAATTTAAGTTTTCTCATGTAAGTGAATTGTAAATTCTTATGGGAAATAAAGATATCTCAAACCTCACGCGCTCCTGGCATCTCAATTCCAGTCAGCCTTAGAGTCTGGGTCGTTGCCTCAGGTTTTAACAACTGGTGTCACCCACCTGCTCCATAAGACAGGTAGTCCCGCGGAGCCCAAGAATTATAGACCAATTACATGTCTGTCGACGGTCTATAAACTTCTTACATCCATCCTGAGAGCGAAAATTAATATACAAATTGAGAAAAACTCTATTATGTCTGCCTCTGAGAATGGATGTAGGAACGGTTTTCGCGGTACTAAGGAGCTACTCCTCATCGACATGGCCATAAGCCAACAGGTTCGTCGATCCCACAAGGATCTGTCGATATGTTGGATAGATTATAAGAAGGCCTATGACTCTGTGCCACATACATGGCTCATGAGGGTGTTAGAGTTGTATAAAATAGATGCAACTCTACGCATCTTCCTTGAGTCATGTATGGGGCAATGGAACACAGTCCTTCGCTATCCAGGATGTCGATCAATCCAGAGGGACGATGAGCCTATATGGATTAAACGGGGAATATTTCAGGGCGACAGTCTGAATCCGCTTTGGTTCTGCTTAGCTCTGAATCCTCTAAGCACATTGCTAGAGGAATCAGGGTTGGGCTATCGGTTGAGAAGAGGTGGTCAGGTTCTATCCCACCTTCTTTACATGGATTATCTGAAACTCATTGCCCCCAACAAATTACGGCTGATGGACCTACTCAAAGTAACTGAAACTTTCAGTAGTGCCATCAGAATGGTATTTGGTGTGGATAAATTTGCAGTCATGCATGTAAAGCGAGAGAAGATTATGGAATCTGAGGGGATTCAACTCTCGGATTCCATACAACTTAGATCCCTCTCCTCGACCGAAACCTATAAGTATTTGGGTATGTCGGAAGCGTTAGGCATTAACGTCGTTGACATGAAGCAAACGTTGAAGGAGCGTTTCTTTGGCCGCCTAAAGAATGTTTTAAACAGCCTTCTGTCAGGCGGAAATAAGGTGCGCGCCTTCAACGGCTGGGTCATGCCGGTTTTAATGTACTCTTTCGGCATACTCAAATGGACTCAGACCGAGCTAGATGCCCTGGACAGGCGGGTCCGTACATTGCTGACCGCAAATCGGATGCATCACCCACGATCATCGGTGATGAGATTGTACATCCCGCGGAAGTGTGGAGGTCGAGGCTTTCTGAACGCAAAGACTCTACACAACCGCGAGGTGTGCAACCTCAGAGAATATTTTCTCAAAACTGACGTGGGTATGCACCGCGATGTGGTCGCAGTTGACAAGGGACTCACCCCGTTGTCCATGGCTAAAGAGAACTGGCGCAAACCTGTGGTAATTACTACTGATGACCGCAAGGAAGTGTGGAAAGGCAAGGAGCTCCACGGGCGCTTTTACCGAGCTCTTCATGAGCCCGATGTTGACTTCACGGCGTAGGTGGCCTGGCTACGTTTCAGCAACCTCTTTGGGGAAACTGAATGTTTTGTCTGTGCGATTATGGACGAAGTTATCCTAACGAACAACTACCGGAGACAGATTATGAAGGATGGAATGGTTGACGTGTGTCGGGCATGCCACCGTCCGGGTGAGTCCATCAGACATATTATCTCTGGTTGTTCTCGTCTGGCTAACAGCGAGTACTTGCACAGGCATAACCAAGTAGCCAGGATTATTCACCAGCAACTTGCCTTGAAGTACAACCGAGTGGATTCTGAGGTACCGTATTACAGGTATGTGCCCGACCCAGTTCTCGAAAATGACCAAGCCACGTTGTACTGGGATCGGTCTATCATCACTGACCGGACTATTGTTGCCAATAAGCCGGATATAGTGATGATAGACCGGTTAGCGCGCCGCGCAATGATAGTCGATCTCACCATCCCACATGACGAGAATCTCGTGAAAGCTGAGAAAGAGAAACAAATCAAATATCTCGACTTAGCACACGAGATTGTCGACATGTGGAATGTAGACTCAGCTATCATTGTGCCGATTGTCGTGACTGCCAACGGCCTTATAGCCAAAAGCTTCGACGACCACCTGTCGAAGCTTTCGTTGCGCGGTTGGATCAAGGGCCTGATACAGAAGGCGGTACTCCTCGATACGGCTCGCATTGTGAGGAGGTTCCTTTCTCTGGAGCCCTAACCACCGGTAGCTTGGACCCTGCTCCCGACACCGGCGGACTACTGTTTTTATATTTTTAAATGTTTTTTTTATATATAAATTTGTATTCATAAATATTTAAAAATAGAAAAATATGTAAAGAAAAAAAAATAAAGGAAATAATAATAAATCAAATAACAATATTAATTTAAGTAATTCTATAATACTTAAATTAATATTGTTACATTACAAATTAATATCTATTGAGTACTTAGAGGCATTTCTCCAACAGGAATGCCTTGAGCCTTGCTTTGAACGGGCTTGTATACAAAGTGCAATTAAATCAGTTTTTACGAAGCGGTTTACGGCGGCTGTGTGCGCAGTTGTTCGTGGTTGCCACTCAGCGGCGGCGCCGCGGTCGCCCGCCGCCGCCTCGACGGTTTGCGCCCGCTCTTTGTTATCGGTTGGCGGCGACCGCGCCCTATCAGAATGTCTTACTCGGAAGTAAACTTTAAGACAGTCTGTGTAGTGTGTGAAATATCGAGCGGTGTAATAGACGTTTTAGACAGTCTGTGTATCGTGTGCAGAACATCGAATGGTGTAATAGACGCTTTAGAGAGTGTGTATCGTGTGTGGAATATCGAGTTGTGTATTAGACACTTAAGATCCTAGAGCTGTTTGACATAACTTATTTTCACATGGATGAAGCTTCGATTGAACAAAAAACTAATAACTGTAATAAAACAAAAAAATAACGAATGAAATAATATGGTATTTTTTTTAATGTACTTTTTGCTACGATGGGATGAAGCCTTAGGTTCTCGGTAGCGTCTCATGTGCTTTGGATATCTGTGTACTTGTGGAGCTCACCCATGTGTAAGTACCTATATGTTTTGTAGAATATTAATTTAAAGTAGTATCACTTTCCATGTACCAATACTTCTGTCAGACGCCCCACAAAAATTATGTAAACTTAACTTTTTTTTTATTATTAATAGGTTCGCGCTTGACCGCTATCTCATCTGGTGGAAAGCGACGATACGGTCGAGGATGGAGCGCGATTACCTAGAAAAAAACCTATTCACTCTTGAACTGGTACGACACATCTGACGGATTTTAATCTGCGTCTCCGAAAGAAAAAACAGGGATTATTTCCCTCTCTCCAGGTGATGATGGACTGCTGCGATATTGGAAATTTTACTTATTTTTACATTCTCTGATTCACTGTCTGATTTTTAAATATGTTATTCTGGTAACTATTACAAAGTTATGTCTAACGATAGCGCGACCTGAGAAAATGAGGTCAACTTCAACTTTTCATTAATGGCCTTTGTGGAAGAGACACCACAATTTTGCCAATAACACGTACGAACTGAGGTCAAATAAAAAAATATTGAATATGGTATTACTATCATACTAGGAGAAAAACATTTTGATACTTGAGTATTTTTTTGTATTTGCGACAATCGTATAATTCTTCTTTACGTATTCCTTATTTAAGGAACACAAAATTTTTAGAAATATAAATATACTCACCAATGCGCTTTTAACAGCATCATACACTCAGCAATATTCAATTCCCTTACAAAACAACAAATAAAATCCACACAAATACACAAACTACACTACAAAATATACACGCTCATAGCTCAGCTTTCAATAAGTTAGAAAGGTTAGATCCTATGTTTAAAACTCTTAAGGGAGTCAAACAGGGCGTCCCGTATCCCCAAAGTTATTCACCAAGTCTTTCAGACATTAGCAGTGGAATGGGAAGAGAAGGGCATTGTCATCGGCGTAGCGAAGTTAACTAGTTTGTGATTCTTCTGGTTGGAATAAAGATAAATATGTCGAAGACCAATATCGTAACCAAAAGCTCCAAAAGGAACATACATGAAGGCGGGCAGAATATACAATAGTCCAAGAATATATTATTATCTTCTTGGGCCAAGAAGTCTCTTTCCGCGCCTGGTAAGACAAAGAAATAACGTGCCGAACAGAAAATACCTCAAAAATTTACTGGTTCATGATGGAACTGTTTAAGGGCATTTTTCCTATGTCACTGAAGCGTAATCTTATGGAAATGTGTATTCTCCTCATTCAAGATAAAGTGCATACAGCCTTTGTCTTTCATTAACATCCAAAAGTAAACTCAAGGTTTGCCAACCGACTTGGATGTCTTCCTTAAGAAATGGAATGTGAATAAGGAACTGGGACCATTAGAAAGAGTAGAGGGAGGCTTTTGCTCAGCAGTAGAACAATACGGGATAGCTATACTGACCATTATTACAAAAACGAGTAAAGATTTATTTATTGGTATATTACTACTCTATCAAGAAAGTTTTTAGAAAAAATTCAGGATTTTTTGGGCGGCGACATGTTTAATACGGAAGTGATTGTTTCAAACGGTACGGGTCGACTAGTGAGACACTTCTTTCAAGTTTTAAAGACTAGAGGATTTTCAGTCACTATTTTCTTCGCTTTGCCTCGGTCTGGTAGACGTCGGTCTACCAGACCGAGGCAAGTCTCTCATTATATCAATTCGACTGCTTTTGAACGTATAAAGCACGGTATTTCTTCGAGCTTAGTTTTAAGTGTAAAGATTTTTTCTTCAATATTTTTTTATTTATCTCGCAGAGTCCTTGAATATCTTAAAGATTATCTATAAACATAAGAAAAAGTATCATCATATCGTAAAATATATCTAATAGCCCGTCAAAAATGATCAAGATAATAATGTCATACTAACTTACCCGAGATCGTATAATTATAAAAATGTTGTTTTTCTTTGAAAACAACTTCTTTCTCTTCGTGTCTTTCTTTAAACTTACTGATCATACTATGTAGCAGCTTTCCTACATAATTTTTTTATTGTTTTCCCATCATAAAGCAATTATTTTCTAAAATATAATCTTTGCTACAAAATACTGACAATCGCAATCAAAGAGAATATAAGCACCAGTCTGGTAGTGTAAATAATATTTAATATTAAAGCATCGATATAGTCGATAAAAAATCCACTACATAGTACTATTGATTGGTTGGGGTGCCATGACAGAAAACCTCCACGAGTGCCCGCAGGCTATAGTTCCCTTGCGGATACGTCCGGAGCGAAGGCTAGTCTGCGGGACGGTGCACCCTGGGAGGCGGCCAACCACCCCCTTGGGCACTCCTGCCTAAGGGGCCTCGATGGCCGTCTGCGAATGTTCTGTCGGGAGTACGCTTCAACGCGTGTCCCTCTGCTCTAGCAGAGGGCTCAGTGGCGAAGCAAGAGCGGGCTCGGCGTGCACTCACCCTGCCACCGGGCAGGCAGGAGGAAGGCTTTCTCCTCCTTCTGCCACCGTTGTTCTCGTAGCCCCAGAGATTGTCCAAGGTCATGTTTCTGACTTTTGATGGGGGTCGAGGGTCTTGGCTTAACCGCCCGGGCCGCGAGGAAGACAACCTCTATAAAAAATTACCCCAAACCTCCAAGCGGCGGCGCACCGTGAGGGAGGTTGTTAGCTTGACTAATGGGTAGCTAAATTAGTCTCTAGTGCGGACCACGGATTTTGAGCAAGTACCCAAAGTTTATACTCGTGGGAACTAATATGGAATGCAAAAATAATAAAAATTTTAAACACCCACTGGAGAGTGATGCGCGGTCGGAGTCCGACGCGGCATCCGGAAGGAGCTCAGGCTCGGAGGTGGAAGAAGAGGTGGAGTCGGGAGGCGACACCGGAAGAAACGCAAGTTTCTTCCGGAAACGCTCCCTGTCGAGGGACAACTCGTCCTCCGACGGTGAAAAGGGCTCGGCCCGAAAAATCCCTACCAGTGGGCGGGGAGCGGGCCGAGCACCGGGAAGAGGACGGGGAGTCACCTCCCAGGAAGCGGCTGAGCGAGCCGAGAGGTTCGCCGCAGAAGGGCGCCACCCCGCTGCGGCCAACGCTGCGATGGACCCCTCGGGACCATCTGGCAGTGAGCGCGAAGACTCTGCCGAGGAGTCGCCCAGGACCTTCGGCGAGCTCGTGGACGCCGCGCTGCGGGATATGGGCCGCAAGCGCGAACGAACGTCGAAGGAGAGGACGGTCCTCCGCCATGCCGCCTCTATGCAGGAGGCCTTCGACGTTGCCCTGCGAAAGAGCGTGGCGAAGCTCCGGGCCGAGCTTCGAACCGGGCTCCGAGCCGAGCTTCAGGCCGAGCTCGCAGGGGTCCATGGAGCCAGCAGCCAGAAGCCTGTGGAAAGGGGGTGCGGGCAAGGGTAGGGGCAAAGTCGGCCCCAGCCCCAGCCTCAGCCCCAGCCTCGGCCCCAGCCCCAGCCCCAGGCCGAGTCGGGAAGTCAGCTGCTGACACTGGTGCAGCGGGAGCTGGCTGCTTTTCAGCAGCAGCTGCAGAAGCAGCTGCAGGAACAGCAGCAGCAGTTCCAGCTGCGGATCCAGCAGCAGCTGTCCCTGCTGGAGGGCATCGTATTGCGCCCCCCACTAGCGGCCTCCGGCCAGCGAAGGATGGCGTCCTACGCTGCCGCCGCGGCTGCGCCCATGGCGGGCCCGTCAGGGCAGACCAGGCGCGTGGCCACGGCTGCGAACCCCGCCGGAGCGGCCCCACAGGCCAAAAAACAGCAGCAGGTGAGGCCAACCCCTGCTGCTGCCCCTAAGAAGGGCAAGGCGGCACCGGCCACTAAGGCGGCGGGAGCCCCTGCCGTGGCGGCAAGCAGGCGGCCTAGGCCCCCTCCCCAACCTGTGGATTCTCTGGCCGAAGCCGGATGGCAAGTGGCCGGAGCCAAAAAGCAGGCTGGCAAGGCGGCTCGGGCTGCCAGGAGGCGTGAGCGGCAGAAGCTGAGGAAGCGGACGGCCCTCGCGGCCAGGATTCGCGCCCCGCGCTCTACGGCTGTAGTAATCACACTGCAGCCGGAGGCAGCGAAAAAGGGTGCGACCTATGGCGAGGTCCTCCGAAAGGCGAAGCAGGCGGTGAACCTCACCGACCTCGGGATCACCGGGGGCTTCCAGATGCGGCATACCGCAACTGGTGTCCTGATGTTGGAGGTCCCCGGAGCCAACAGCGGCCCCACCGCAGACGCCCTGGCTGAAAAGATCAGGGCGACCTTGGATGCGGAGGAGGCCCGGGTGTCCAGGCCCACAAGATGCGTCGACATCCGCATTATGGCCCTGGACGATTCCGTAACGGTCGAGGAGGTCGTGGCCGCTGTCGCCAGGACGGGTGGTTGCCCTGCCGATCAGGTCCGGGCAGGCACCATCCGTGTTGACGGCACTGGCATGGGGGCGGTTACTGTAAACTGCCCCGTACCAGCGGCCAGGAGTATTACCGGGGAGGGTAAACGGCTTTTGGTGGGCTGGGTCTCTGCAAGAGTAAAGCTGCTGGAGCCCAGACCGCTGCGCTGCTACCGCTGCCACGTGGGCCACCACGTGGGGGTCTGTTGCGCAGCGGAGGAAGATCGCAGCGACCGCTGCTTCCAGTGTGGTCAGTCCGGCCACAAGGCCGATACTTGCAGCGCAGCGCCGCACTGCTACGCATGTGCGGCGGCAGGCAAGTCGGCCGACCACCGGGCTGGGAGCAGGACCTGCGATCCCCCTGCCAAGGCCAAGGGCAAGGTCCCTAGGCTCATCCCCGCGAGGATGCTCACCGCCGCGGCTGCCCCGCTGGCTGCCGCCGCCATCGCCTCCGCAGACGCCGCCGCCGCTACCACCGCGGCAGGACCCTCACGGAGGGCCCGGGAGGAGACTGTAATGGACTCTCAATAACAACTCCATTACGTCTCCTCCAGGCGAATATCAACCACTGCGCCCCCGCTCAGGATCTGTTGCTCCAGAGCATGGCGCAGTGGTCGATCAACATCGCCGTCGTCTCCGAGCCGCACTTTGTCCTGCCCAGAGCCGACTGGGTTCAGGACCAGACCGGCTCGGTGATACACATTTCGTCGGCCGCCGCCGGTACCCCGGCACTCGAGGCCGTCAAGAAATGTCGGGGTTGCGTGGCAGCACGGTTCGGGGACATAGTGGTGGTAGGCGTCTACCTGTCCCCGAACAGATCTCTCGCCGAACTGGACAACTCCCTTTTGGAACTGGATGCCGTCGTTGCTGGGTTTGACTCCAGCCTCCCCGTGGTCGTCTGCGGGGACTTCAATGCCTGGAACGAGGCTTGGGGTTCCCGGTTCACGAACCAGCGAGGTCGAAGGGTGGAGGAATGGGCCCTAGGTTGGGACCTAGTCGTACAAAACCGGGGTTCTGTCCCCACGTGTGTGCGGATGCAGGGCGAGTCGGTGGTGGACGTTACGTTCGCCAGCCCTGCACCGGCACCGCGCGTCGTCGACTGGCGCGTCATAGAGGAGGTGGAGACGTTCTCCGACCACCGGTACATCCAGTTTGACGTCTCCGCCCAGACCTCGCTCGTGGAGGGTGTGGTGAGCGCTCTGTTCCCTACGCGAGGGGAGCATACTCCCCCGCCTATGGCTCCGCCACCAGCAGCGGTGTTCGATGCGGACCACGACGGCAACGACGGCAACAATGCTCCAGAGGTGACCGAGGTGGAGATGAGAGTGGCGGTGCGAAGGCTGAATGCCAAGAACACCGCCCCAGGACCCGATGGCTTGCCTGGAAAAGCCTGGGTCCTGGCCATGGAGGAACTCGGGTCTCGACTGAGAGGGCTCTTCAGCGCATGCATGGAGAGGGGCCAGTTCCCGCTTCGCTGGAAGACGGGGAAACTGGTCCTTATCGCGAAGCCGGGGCGCCCCGCGGAATCTCCGTCCGCGTATCGGCCCATTGTGCTGCTCGACGAGGTGGGCAAGCTCTTTGAAAGAGTAATTGCAGACCGCCTCGTCGTGCATCTGGCACGGAAGGGGCCGGATCTTGCGGACGGCCAGTTCGGATTTCGCAGGAGGCGCTCCACTGTGGACGCCATCATGCGCGTGCGAGCCCTCACGACGGGGGATGCGGTGTTCCAGGGCAGGTGTGTCTTGGCGGTGTCTCTGGACATCGCCAACGCCTTCAACTCCCTGCCCTGTAGTTGCATTGGTAGGGCACTCCGGTACCACCGGGTGCCCGACTACCTCTGACGGGTGATCGAGGCCTACCTGTCGGACAGGTTCATCGTCTACCCCGGTCATCAGGGGGAGTTGAAACGGCGAGAGATGTCGTGCGGTGTTCCGCAGGGATCGGTACTAGGGCCGCCCTTGTGGAACATCGGGTACGACTACGTGCTGCGCGCCGACCTCCCCGACGGGGTCAGCGTGGTCTGTTACGCAGACGACACGCTGGTCCTCGCGCGGGGACGGTCGTACCAGGCGGCGGTCGAACTAGCGAAGCGCAGGGTTGCGACAGTCGTGGAGAGGATACAGCAGTTGGGACTCGAGGTGGCATTGCACAAGTCCGAGGCCATGTGTTTTCACGGCCCTCGGAGCGCGCCACCTCCGGGCTCCCAATTAACGGTAGGAGGAGTTCACATCGGCGTCGGGTCGACGATGAAGTACCTGGGACTCGTCCTCGACAGCCGGTGGAACTTCAAGGAGCATTTCCGACGTCTGGCTCCCAGATTGAATGCGACTGGGGCTGCGCTCAAGCGGCTCCTGCCGAACCTGGGGGGTCCAGACGCCTCCTGCCGGAGGCTCTACGCAGCCATCGTTCGGTCCATGGCCCTTTACGGTGCGCCGGTGTGGGCGCCATCGCTACGAAAGCGAGTGGCGGCCCGGCTAACCGCCTGCCAGAGGGTCATGGCCATCCGTATGATTCGCGGATACCGTACGGTGTCCTGTGAAGCAGCGAGCCTCCTTGCTGGCCTACCACCGTGGGATTTGGAGGCAACAGTCCTTGCACACATGCATGATTTACGCGTGGAGATGCAACGTCGGGGCGAAACTCCGCTGCCGCGACAAGTCGCGGCATGGCGGACAGAGCTCCGGCGGGATCTCATGGTGAAATGGCGAGAGCGACTGTCGCAACCTCGTGCTGGGCACGCCACGATCGAGGCGATAAGGCCCCTCTTTGAGGCGTGGCTGGAAAGGCCCCACGGCGTCGTCACCTTCCGTTTGGCGCAGGTGCTGACCGAACACGGCAAGTTCGGTCCGTACCTGTACAAGATTCGTGCGGAGACGACGCCCGGGTGTCGCCACTATGCGGACCGCCCGGTGGACACGGTGGAGCACACAGTCGAGGTGTGCCCCGCTTGGGAAGAGCATCGCCGTGTCCTCGTGGGGGCGATCGGCGGCGATCTCTCGCGCCGGGGCTTGGTTCAAGCCATGCTCCGGAGCGAGGAGGAGTGGCAGGTGGTCGCCTCCTTTTGCGAAGCAGTAATGCTAGCAAAGGAGGAGGCCGACCGCATTAGGCAAAGGCGCACACGCCGCCGCCGCCGCCGGGTTTCCGATCCCGATTTCCGGCCACCGTAGGCGCGGGCTCGCGGACGGTGGGCAATGGGTAGCTCGCTGTCCGTCCGTCCGGTAACAGACCGGTCCGAGCTCAGGTCGTCTACGGCGCGCACCGTTCCCGCGCGCCTCAAGGAGTTGTCAGCAAACTGTAGGGGTCCAGCAGGGCCGAAGCCTACTGGGGCCAAAGGTTATGTGAGACTGTCACCACGGGCCCCGGGATAAAGGCAAGGAACGGAAAGGTAGGTTTTTAGTCAGTAAAAGTCTGACACTATTTCCCGCCCCACCCAAGGGCGGGATTTGTCATTGGATGATTTTACCTACCCAAAAAAAAAAAAAAAAAAAACTATTGATTGGTTATTTTCTAGATTTTCGACTGATTTTTATCAGAAATTTGTAAGTATCATAAAATCTTTTTCTGTAACTGAAAATGAATGTTTATTTACGCTTACCTCTCTTCATTTAATGGATATTTAGACATAAATATTCACTGTTTGTTAACCATCTGACCGGCCGGCTCTTATACCACATATTTCACAGATTTTATAATGCATATTTTCAGATTAATTCACTCGGGTACACAAATAAATAATAGATAGTAGTTACAATAAGTAATAGCCGATTAAAATTCACGAAACAGTTAAGTATAAAAACGAAAATCAAATTTTGTTTACATTCACTTCTTGACAAGCAAAAGATGAATATGGCTCTCATCTTATAATATATTAGTCTATAAATATGGCGGCCTTAAAGCTGCGACAGAGTCAAATAGATATGAGAGCAAGACAGCGATAGCCGCCATTTTGGCCGCCATTAAAATTAGCGCAAATTCCATACATTTGAGATGATTCATTTTATTCTTAGGGAGTTGCACCAGATTGGCAGTCTGGTGCAACTCCCTAAGAAAAAAAATCGAAAATCTATAAAATAAATAAATGTGAAAGCAAGACAGCGATAGCCGCCATTTTGGCCGCCATTAAAATTAGCGCAAATTCCATACATTCGAGATGGTTAAATTTTTTCTTAGGGAGTTGCACCAGACTGCCAGTCTGGTGCCACTCCCTAAGAAAATCTAGAAAATAACCAATCAATAGTTTTTTTTTTTTTATTATTATTTGTTTTATTGGTAGGTAAAATCATCCAATGACGAATCCCGCCCTTGGGTGGGGCGGGAAACAGTGTCAGACTTTTACTGACTAAAAACCTACCTTTCCATTCCTCGCCTTTGTCCCGGGGCCCGTGGTGACACTCTCGCATAACCTTTGGAACCAATCAATAGTGCTGTGTAGTGGAATTGTTATCGACTATATCGATATTTTAATATTAAATATTATTTACACTGTCATGCTTTTTCAAAAGCAAATATTTTAGCTGTAAATGAAATGCTAATAATAGTAATGAAATATATTGTTTTTTAGATGTCACTGGGTTAAAATGACTGGTACAGAGGAATGGAGGTAAGGAGTTTACTGGTAAGGAGTATTTCTTTAACCTTATTAATGAAAAAGAGAATAAACTGTAATTGTTAAAATCCTTAAAAAGCCGTTTTCCCCCCCACCTTTGGAACCTCACAATTTACCTGCGAGTTTACGTTGACGCAAATAAGGGTAAGCCTGATTTGCGCCAATGTAAATTCGCAGGTTACATTTGGTTTAATTTTTTCATATGAAATATTCCACTTATCCGTTTAACTGGTGAATAACGTTGGCTTAAATAGACCTTAATTTAGATCCAAAAAAAGAACCTACTTTTTTAAATATAAATATCGACTATCGATAAAAAATTACTATGAGCACCTAGATACACACAACTATTTCGGTTGTTATGTTGGCAGCCCTCGTCAAGTACACAGCATACATCACACAGCGCAAACTTCATACTGAGCGTTTTTTTTCTATGGGAGTCCCGTCTCAAAAAAAAAACTCCAGGTCACGCTTTCATTAGAAGCACTTATTAGTCCGACAAATACTGGTAAAGATAGTAAGAAAATCTGGCGGGTTATGAAGAGATTAACGAATTCTGTAAAGGCTAAAACCCCTTCCAGTAAATTACTGCACGCTTCATCATCCCCTGAAATCTCAATTAACCAAGTTAACGATTACTTTGTCAATGTTGAAAAGAATTATATTTTATATTTCCACAACTATCACACAACACCGTCTAGTCCCAAGCTAAGCAGAGCTTGTGTTATGAGTACCAGACAGCTGATAAACATACTTATATATTTCTAAATACATACATATTATAGATAAATAACACCCAGACAGGACAAATGATCGTGTTCATCACACAAATATTTGTCCTGGGTGGGAATCGAACCCACGACCTCCGGCATAGCAGTCAGGGCCACTAACCACTAGACCAACAGGCCAGTCAAGTTTGTTTTATCGTCCTTGTTGAAAGACCCTTTATGCGGCCGTATTAAATTTGATTTTTTCACAGCTTCAAGTCTTCAGATATCTCCTCGCGTTTCCGAGGTAAAGAGTCTTAAAAGGCAGACAGATTGACAACAAAGTGATCATATAAGGTTTCCGTTTTTCCTTTTGAGGTACGGAACCCTAAAAACGGCAATTTGGCGACCTGCTGCGGTCTTCCTATCCGATTATAATTTAGGTGTTGATCATCGAAGATCCTTTCGCCCTGTTTTGTCGACGAGTCGGGAGTTTGTTTATAGCAATAAAACCACACCACGCACTCAGAACGTAGACAGTTATTAAATATTGCCGAGGTGTCTTATAATACTATCCTCGGTAATGAAACCATAGCTTGAATTTAAATCTATAAACGCCATCTATCGAGACAAGAGGTACTAAATATATTAGTTTAGTGTTTAAATTTGGCGTATTCAATATTATAACGTGAACAGGTGTCTTCACTATCACGATTGTAGGTATCACTGCTTGCCATCAGGTGGGATCGCAGTCAAGCACTAATTTATAACAAATAAAAAAAAGACCTAATATCACAATAACATTATAATAGATACGCAGCATGGATCCTATATTCCTCGGAACTCTCGGTTAATTCTCAAAATCTGTAAACTACGTCCTGAGCATTTGGATAATATCGACCGTCACTACATAGAGGAGGTCTTTTGTCACCATTAGATTGTCAACTGTTTCTCAGATGGTGGTTTTCATTAGGCTAATAAGCGTCATTTTTATCGCCGCAGCGAATGGGTTGCATTTTGATTCGTTACGATCGCGACTCGCTGCTGTAGGCAAATAATATTCAAGATTACTTACATTCGTGCCGTGCAATATTATTATGAACATTAATCGCGTTGCTAGTAAGTTTAAATTCGCATGTGTGCTTTCGCGGAGTGAAATTTCTGTATCCTGTAATATTTCTTATTCTGTGGTGTTACTAAATGAGCTTGACAGGCTCCTCAACACGCGCTCAGACTACACTTTTCACTCTGATCAACACTCCTATCCTTGCTTCTTATCTACATCACACTTGCAATATCTATGTTTTTCACACGCTATGAATCTGCGTTCTTCTATTGCTTTGTAAATCGTACCGCAATAACTCTTAGGCTAATTAATTATAGGTACCTGAATGTACCAATCTAGGTTTACATAGTTCAAAACATAAAAAACGGAAGTCTTCCTAACCTGCCTTATCATTATCACCTATGATCCGGTAAATAGATAGGTAGTATTTATTCCATTAATCTTAATGCTAAAAGCATTCATTCAATCAAGACATTCTAAATGAATTGATTTCAAAGTCAAGAGCTTGAAGTTCTGTATGGTACGTGTACATAATGTTATTCATGGTAAATATAAATTAGGTGATTTATTTCTTGCAGCGCGAGCATTTTTTATTATGATCCGCGACAGTAGGTGGTGCATGTTGTTTGTTTACTAGCTTGCGCGCGGCGGGCGGCGCCGAGCAGCGGAGCGCGGCCGCGCGGGGGGCGCTGGCACCTCGCCACCGGAACGCGGTCACTCACCAAAACACACCGATTTCTCGGGAAAAAATATCAAGTCGCGCTCGCAGAACTCGGCAACACGTCGGGAGTACCGCACACTCGCTCTCACAACGTCGTCGGTAACTTTTTAGACCAGAACGCTAATTTCGCGTTAAATTCCGCAGTAGTGTGGAGCAGTAGGCAGCAGGCGGGTGCGGCGGCGGAAGAGCGTTGCGCTACACCGGCGCGCTTCGTAATTAGGTCACGAGTGGTCGCGTGCAGCTGTACTGGACAGCACGATCGCAGGCAGCGCGCGCGCTGACCTGCACAACCGCCGACGGCGCCACGCCGCTCGTCAACCTCGATGTGTCGCCAGCGCAGCCAACTTGTTTATTAGTAGGTAAGTGCGAGTAACGGCCGGCTGACGTGAGACGTTCACGTACGCGACCTACCATCTTGTATGATATCCGGTGAAAGGAGCATTTCTTGCTAATGATGATGTTGTTATTAGCGCTAGAGTTATCACGTGGACCTTATTGGATCACGAAAAAGTGCAATTACTCACGTTAGTCTGTACATATTCCTAGTGAAACGAGCGGTCTTGCCGAGTGTGAGGTATTTTTAATGATTACACATCGACAATGATTACACGATGTGTATCAATCAGATCCAGACCCGACGACATGTCCGTAGCGCCGATGTAATGCAATCGCGAGCACACCTAGATACATAAAACTGTAATTAATATGTTTACCTACTGCGGAATCGATAGCGACTTGCGATTGTGAAACAGCCTGCGTCAGCTGACCGAAACACCAAAATAATTGACGTTAAACAAAGTAAACCGAGAGAAGTTGTTATAAAATCATAAAGAATTGGTACGTAATGGTAAGCATTAAGTACCGCGTAAGAACATGATTCCCTTCCCGTGTTGCAGCTGAGCGATGGACGCGGTGTACCCGGCGCAGGCGTCGGCACTGGCGCGCGGCCGCCGCCTGCGCCGCGCCGAGCCGCGCCACCGCCACCGCACCACGCCCGTCACCTTCGCGGAGATCAAGGTGCGTCGTCTATAACTTCACACTATATATCACAATATAACTATAATAGTTAAAAAGTAGGTAATGAAGACCTTTCGTAAAATAGTTATTCTTAGTTCTGCCATGCTCTACTGAACGTTCTTTCTTTTTTATGTAGGATTTGTGTAAAGAGTGGACCGCAGACGGTTGCAAACTAGCGTTCCAACTGAGGTCACCTTGGTGTGTTTGGTTAGTGTTGTGTATTATATTATTTATGGACTAAGGGATAAATTGGGCATAATACATCATTATGTATTATGCCCAATGTAAGTGCCCTGTCTGTCATTAAGAAAAATGCCCAATATGAGAGTGCAATTTGATGATAATTTTTAAAATAATCAAATTGACCGGGCATTATAAACATTGTCCATCGCCTTTTGGGTAGAGTAATACAAACATATTTAATTACGATTTTTTTTTATTATAATTGTCGTTTCACTTACAATAAACTAAATGTTAAACAATTTAAATAATCCGACTCATTATTTGGATTATTTAACAAGAACTTCTACATTAAGAATCCACTAGTTTTTGCATTTAAAACTTAAGGAAAGTGATATTAAAAATATAGGTAACATAAAATTATTTAAAATTTAAAACAAAAATTTCACAACATATCTTTGTTTTATAGAAGTTGAAATATTGTTATAGATAACAATATGTCAACTATAATATTAGTGTAGATGTAGACATCTACACTAATATTATAAAGAGGAAAGATTTGTATTTTTGTGTGTATGTTTGTCTATACTAATATTATAAAGAGGTAAAATTTGTAAGTTTGTATGTAGGGGGTAATCTCTGGAACTCATGATCCAATTCTAAAAAATTTTACACTGGTAGAAAGCTACATTATTCCTGAGTGCTATAGGCTATAAATTATTTTTATAACGTGTACATTGACCGAGCTATCACAATTTTTGTCTTGCGAGTCGGAAAAAAATACCTCATAAAACAGTATTATTTGCGTGCGCTGCCTAGAGAGTTACTTAAAATTAAAAACAATGTATGGCAACCTGATTCGTCTTAATTATATCTACAAAAAGGTCCGCGATACCATATTTCTATCTTTTATATGTTATCTTTTATACTTCTTTATTTGCATTAAAAAAGTATTTTTCGGCATACTTACGTTTGGTTGATTATTTGAGCAACGAAATATTAATTCTTGTCACAATAAATTATTTCAGTATCACAAGGACATCCTACAGATAAGATTTGCCATTTACAGTATGTCAATTGGTCATATAGTTTCGGAGATAATATAAAATTACTAAAACGCAAAATGCCACTAGCACAACTTTCATTCGTAGAGCTCTAGATCTATCATGCTTTGTGCGGACGTTTTATCCATTTTCCCATAGATGGCGTTCTGCAAATACGTCATTTTTCTGAATCGCGGTGTTTTTTTTTTTATGTTAGGTTAAATCATCCAATGACAAATCCCGCCCTTGGGCGGAGCGGGAAGTAGTGTCAGACTCTTACTGACTAAAAACCTACCCTGTTCCTTCGTAAGATTTTCCGTGGATTGATGACCCGCTCGAATTATTGTGCCCACGTTGTCGTTAGTTTTTTTTTTTAAAGTTGTCGTTAGTTGGTGTTCAAATTGTTGCATGTCAGTCTGTTGCTTATTGGTTTCGGTTGTTTCATTCGTTTCGTAAAAGTTCGTGCCGTAAAAGGCGACTAAGGGATAATTTACCTTGAGCAGACAAGAGAACTTCGGTAATCTTCGAAATTACTGATCCGATTCCAAAAATTATTTAACTAATGGGAAGGTACAGTAATGTCGAGTGTAAACTTATGTTAAAACAAGAAATTTTCCGCGGACGAAGTCGCGGGCAGAAGCTAGTAATGAATAAACTCAAAAACTACTGTTCCGATTTAAAAAATCCTTTCACCATTAGAAAGCTACGTTTACCCTGAGTAACATAGGCTATATTTATTGCTAGAAAAGATTAGGGATCTTTACTAAAACTTTAGTAACTTTGAGTTACCAAGGTGTAAAAAAATGACATAAAACATCTTTCGTCGCCTGCGCTGCGAAAGCTATTGATGATAGAACAAAAGTATGTTCTACAATATTAAAGAACATATCAAATACTACAAAAAACTTCGCGATACAGATACTATAATTATGTCCAACTGTTATCGTTGTGTCAAAATAACCACGTTTTACATTTTAAAAGTTGATAGAAATACCGACCAAAATTAGACCATGATATTCATACTTCTGTTTAAATCCTTATCTAAATAAATCATATTGTTTTCAAGACTGTTTCAATTCATGTAGATTACTTTTTTGAATTGTTCAAATCGGCTATTCCATTTAATAGATTTAATTAATTTAAAAAGTCATAGAAACAGAAAAAAGGCCGCCGCGCCGTGTCGTGGCTAGCCAGGTATTGCAGCAGTGCGGGAGTGAAACTGCGTTTAAAAAAATATAGAAAAGAAACAACAAAAAAAATATAAGTAAATTTAAGGTAAAAATATTAAAAAAGAAAACATGTCCACCCGTGTGAAGCCGGGACGGGCCGCTAGTAAGAATCATTATTTGGCATAATTAGTATCTAATAGTTTTCAGCACTTTAAACTTAATTAAAGCCAAACGAAACAAATATATATGTAAAATAGAACGAAAGCAACGAAGTACCGCTACTGCTTTACTGGATGTTACTGATAGTGTGTTGTCTGCCCAAGATAAGGGAATGTGTACGTGTCTGGTTCTGCTTGATTTTTCCCGTGCATTTGACGCAATTAATATACCGTTATTATTGTCGAAGCTAAGATATTATGGTTTTGACCCTGGAGCTGTGGAATGGTTCCGGAGCTACCTCAGTGATAGGAAGCAATTTGTAGATTTGCGTTTGGGGGATGGCACCAATTTAAAATCGGCACTTAGTGCCATAGAGAGAGGAGTGCCACAAGGGTCTATCTTAGGTCCAATACTCTTTATTGCGCGGATATCATCAATTGCCTCCAGAAGTGCAAGTACCATATATACGCTGATGATGTCCAACTTTATATTTCTTTTTATCCTGACGAGTATGAAAATGCCATTAAAGACCTAAATGACGATCTTAGTAGAATTGCTGTCTGGTCCGAAGATAATTGTTTGTCGCTAAACCCAAACAAAACCAAATTCTTGGTACTTGGCTCTAAAATCACATAAAATCAATTAAACATTAATTTGTTTCGAGATCACCAATTTTATTGACGTTTGTATTTTTGTTTTAATTTGTTTTGTATAACGGGTCAAAGTTTATTTTCTATTTCTTTAATTTTAACTTTGTATTTCATTTGTAATTAACCCCTACCTGTATGAAATTGCTGTGCCCGACAGGGTCCATGTGCGCTTATATAACTACTTTTAAGATCCTATAGAACACCATGTGATATAGCAATAAATTGAATTGAATTGAATTAAACAACAACTAGCTAAACTACCTGCTATGTTTTCGCTTCAACTAATGGGCAAACCGATAGACAGAGTCTATGAAGCAAGGAACCTTGGTCTTATTTTAGACAAAGAACTACGGTTTGAAAAGCATGTCGCAGATTCAGTAAAAAACTGTTTTTATCGCCTGAAAATTCTATATAAGATGAGGCCTTATCTATCAGAATCACTTCGGGAACAACTTGTGGAAAGTCTTGTTTTGTCTAGATTGAACTATGCAGATACGGTGTACGGCCCACGCCTACTGGCTCGTACCGATCGGCTCATTCAAAGGGTTCAAAACGCGTGTGCTCGCTTTTGTTATAAACATTTTACCCTCAAAATGAAATCGAGACGCAAGCTACACTTGGCATGCCTGCTATTTGGTGTAATTAAATTAAAAAAACCAGAGTACCTATACAACAAAAAGAGTAGGATCACTGGCAAACGAGAATGCGGAAGAAGGCAATGTTCACAGCAACTCTCATCACAGCCCCATAGTACAGCGGCGTTCAGAGGCACTTTCCGTTACTCATCATCTAAGGTATGGAACAATATTCCACCCCCCATTAGAGCAATAAACACAATAAGTACTTTTAGAAGACGTTTACGGCAGTATTTGATTGATGCGCAGCGAAAAATGGACCTGACTAATATAAATGTTTCTATAATATGATATGTGAGCCAATTTTTCAATTATTATCGTCGTTTTGTGTGTGCATGGGTCATGTTGCGATATTGTAAGACTGTATACATAGCTACAATATTTTGGGTGATGGATGTTCCTTGGGCACCGGTGTCTCTAACAGCTGCCTCGTTTTCTTTTGTTCGCGACTCAGTGGTCGTACTCGCAGTTCGTGTTTGCAACTTGCAAGGCAATTTTATTGACTATGGCGTTATTTGTTTTATTTACATACTTACACAGCTAAAACACACATATTCGTCTTCAAAATTATTTGTTTTTTTTTTAAATTATTTTATGTATCATTTTATTAAATCACATTATACTCGTATTTTAAACTTATTCTCATCCGTGATTGCACCCAAGGTTCAGTTGAAAACCAGCGTCAGGCAACTGCTACGAAGTTGTCTGGCATCATGCTGAACTGAACCTATTTGGCGCAGCCGTGAGGCATATTCCTGTTGCTGTTGATTTCTTTTTTACTGTTTTTATTTTTAATTATTTTATTTTATTTAAGTTTAAGTTTTAAAACTTGTATTGTGCTTCATTGCAAGCCAAATAAACGTGTTTTCTTTCTTCTTTTTTTCTTTCTTACAACCACATCCACTATAACATTGACCTCCGCATTTAGAGGACATTCTACAACACTCTCTCAGCGAAATCTCTGTCACTGGAACATCTTCAGGCGAAATAAATCTTTCCTTGAGGCTGTACCAATTTATTATTATTTATAAATAATAAATAATAATAGTTTCTTGAATATAGTTGATTTAAAACACCTTGTCTTGTTCCCAGTTTATAAAGGTTAGAGGCTTTACTTCAATAACGGTAGCAAGCATAATTCTTCCATCGCTACGAGCGCGATCAACATAGGGAACTCGGACTCTTACAGTGTCACCAATGGCAGCCATGGGATATTTAGCGTTAGATACATCCAACATTTTATTTGCTTGTTTTTGCAAATTATTTAAAGCCAGTTTCCTAACTGTCTTAGCATTTTCTGTTTTGCTCTCCAGGTTTTCGTTTTCGTTTGTGGGTATTGGGTTTGAATCTGTAGCTGAAGTTTTTCAGACGCCTCATCTACGGTAAAAGTTGGCGAAAATTGGCTTGAGCTAGCTGAAAATAAATTCATATCATTTTGAGTAGACTCCACGCGGTCAGTTTCGATGGGCTCTAGTCATTTTTGGCGGACTCTACTTGATCATTTTTGGCGGACACTACTTGATCATTTTTTGCGGACACTACTTGATCATTTTTGGCGGACTCTACTTGATCATTTTTGGCAGACTCTTCTTGATCATTTTTGGCGGACACTACTTGATCATTTTTGGCGGACACTACTTGATCATTTTTGGCGGACTCTACTTGATCATTTTTGGCAGACTCTTCTTGATCATTTTTGGCGGACTCTACTTGATCATTCTTGGCAGACACTACTTGATCCTTTTTGGGCGGACTCTTCTTGATTATTTTCGGTGAAATCCACTAGATTCCTTTCGGTTATAGTGCTCTCAGTAGATAATACTTTCTCCAAGTCTTCTTCTGAATTAATATCAAGCAGAGCCCCATGTGGTATAGAAGAACTTTCAAGTCCTACTTTCAACTTTGTTCCGAACATGACTTCATATGGAGTACATGGAGTTAATACCTGTGTGATGGGCTCTATTTTTTATTAATTGTACAAAACGTAATCCTTCCAACCATTTCTTAGTGTTGTTATCCTCCAACCACGTACTCAGCATAATTTCTATGTCCTGGTTTGCTCTCCCTACTGACCCTTGGCTTTGAGAGTGTTTCGGTTTACCGTGTACAATTTTCAATTTGGGCCACATTTCACAAGCTTCCTGAACAATTTTATTAGCAAACTCTCTGCCATTATCGCTTTGACGAATGCTTAGTGCACCGAATATTGTAAAAATATCAAGTAGTACATATGCTACTTCTTCAGCAGTTTTGGTCTTGAGCGGACGGAGTTGCAAATTTTGTGAGATGATCTTGGTATACAAGTATAAACTGATTATCTCCTTGTGACTGCATGTCAATTAGGTCTACTTGACATCTTGCATTCATTTCGCCGCTAAGAATAGGTTTGACAACTAATCCTTTTTTTGGAACGCTGCGTTTCTTTTCGCAGCTCTCACATAGGTTTGAATAAATGGCAATATTTCCCTCGTAATATTTTTATAGCGAAAATTAAGCTCCTTCTCCATCCGGTTTCTACCGTTATGCTCTACAGTCAGGTTTTTTTTTTTTACGTAGGTAAAATCATCCAATGACAAATCCCGCCCTTGGGTGGGGCGGGAAATAGTGTCAGACTTTTACTGACTAAAAACCTACCTTTCCGTTCCTTGCCTTTATCCTGGGGCCCGTGGTGACAGTCTCACATAACCTTTGGCCCCAGTAGGCTTCGGCCCTGCTGGACCCCTACAGTTTGCTGACAACTCCTTGAGGCGCGCGGGAACGGTGCGCGCCGTAGACGACCTGAGCTCGGGCCGGTCTGTTACCGGACGGACGGACAGCGAGCTACCCATTGCCCACCGTCCGCGAGCCCGCGCCTACGGTGGCCGGAAATCGGGATCGGAAACCCGGCGGCGGCGGCGGCGTGTGCGCCTTTGCCTAATGCGGTCGGCCTCCTCCTTTGCTAGCATTACTGCTTCGCAAAAGGAGGCGACCGCCTGCCACTCCTCCTCGCTCCGGAGCATGGCTTGAACCAAGCCCCGGCGCGAGAGATCGCCGCCGATCGCCCCCACGAGGACACGGTGATGCTCTTCCCAAGCGGGGCACACCTCGACTGTGTGCTCCACCGTGTCCACCGGGCGGTCCGCACAGTGGCGACACCCGGGCGTCGTCTCCGCACGAAACTTGTACAGGTACGGACCGAACTTGCCGTGTTCCTTGGGGCCTTTCCAGCCACGCCTCAAAGAGGGGCCTTACCGCCTCGATCGTGGCGTGCCCAGCACGAGGTTGCGACAGTCGCTCTCGCCATTTAATAATAAATAATAATAATAATATATTCCACAACTATCACACAACACCGTCTAGTCCCAAGCTAAGCAGAGCTTGTGTTATGGGTACCAGACAGCTGATAAACATACTTATATATTTCTAAATACATACATATTGTAGATAAATAACACCCAGACACAGAACAAATAATCGTGCTCATCACACAATCATTTGTCCTGGGTGGGAATCGAACCCACGACCTCCGGAATAGCAGTCAGGGCCACTAACCACTAGACCAACAGGCCAGTCAAAATTTCACCATGAGATCCCGCCGGAGCTCTGTCCGCCATGCTGCGACTTGTCGCGGCAGCGGAGTTTCGCCCCGACGTTGCATCTCCACGCGTAAATCATGCATGTGTGCAAGGACTGTTGCCTCCAAATCCCACGGTGGTAGGCCAGCAAGGAGGCTCGCCGCTTCACAGGACACCGTACGGTATCCGCGAATCATACGGATGGCCATGACCCTCTGGCAAACGGTTAGCCGGGCCGCCACTCGCTTTCGTAGCGATGGCGCCCACACCGGCGCACCGTAAAGGGCCATGGACCGAACGATGCCTGCGTAGAGCCTCCGGCAGGAGGCGTCTGGACCCCCCAGGTTCGGCAGGAGCCGCTTGAGCGCAGCCCCAGTCGCATTCAATCTGGGAGCCAGACGTCGGAAATGCTCCTTGAAGTTCCACCGGCTGTCGAGGACGAGTCCCAGGTACTTCATCGTCGACCCGACGCCGATGTGAACTCCTCCTACCGTTAATTGGGAGCCCGGAGGTGGCGCGCTCCGAGGGCCGTGAAAACACATGGCCTCGGACTTGTGCAATGCCACCTCGAGTCCCAACTGCTGTATCCTCTCCACGACTGTCGCAACACCGCGCATCGCTAGTTCGACCGCCGCCTGGTACGACCGTCCCCACGCCAGGACCAGCGTGTCGTCTGCGTAACAGACCACGCTGACCCCGTCGGGGAGGTCGGCGCGCAGCACGTAGTCGTACCCGATGTTCCACAAGGGCGGCCCTAGTACCGATCCCTGCGGAACACCGCACGACATCTCTCGCCGTTTCAACTCCCCCTGATGACCGGGGTAGATGATGAACCTGTCCGACAGGTAGGCCTCGATCACCCGACAGAGGTAGTCGGGCACCCGGTGGTACCGGAGTGCCCTACCAATGCAACTCCAGGGCAGGGAGTTGAAGGCGTTGGCGATGTCCAGAGACACCGCCAAGACACACCTGCCCCGGGACACCGCATCCCCCGTCGTGAGGGCTCGCACGCGCATAATGGCGTCCACAGTGGGCCCTACACTCAGGTGGGATTCATGTAAAATCTGAAATATCTCGTTGTTTTTCACGTAGTACCTAATCATATTGTCTTTGACTGGAAAAATCAATTTCTCTGTGTCTCCAACAGCCATGACGTCGAATCTTCGCAAACGCTGATAATCTTCGGGTTTTTTATGCGACTTCTTTGATTTTGCAGATTTAACTTTTTCAATTATCTCAGTATAGCTTTCGTTGGTGAACAACTGAGTATTTTGTCCTTTAAGCTACATTAATTCACTCAATCTTTCGTCAAATTGACGATTCATGTCGTTTAATTTCGAAATATCCATGATTAATTATTAAAACACACACTAACAGCTGTTTCACTATAGTTCAACTCTGAGTGACGAAAGTAAAACCCATCCGCGTCCGTCCGTATTCGCTTACAACAGTCTGGTGCAACTCCCTAAGAAAAAAAATGAATCATCTCAAATGTATGGCGTTTGCGCTAATTAAAATGGCGGCCAAAATGGCGGCTATCGCTGTGTTGCTCTAACATCTATTCGACTCTGTCGCAGCTTTATGGCCGCCATATTCATCTTTTGCTTGTCAAGAAGTGAATGTAAACTTGATTTTCGTTTTTACAACTGTTTCGTGAATTTTAATCGGCTATTATTTATTGTAACTACTATCTATTATTTATTTGTGTACCCGTGTGAATTAATCTGAAAATATGCATTATAAAATCTGTGAAATATGTGGTCTAAGAGCCGGCTGGTCAGATGGTGAACAAGCAGCGAATATTTATGGCTACATATCCATTAAATGAAGAGAGGTAAGCGTAAATAAACATTCATTTTCAGTTACAGAAAAAGATTTTGAGATAAATACAAATTTCTGATAAAAATCGGTCGAAAATCTAGAAAATAACCAATCAATAGTGCTGTAGTGGATTTTTTTTCGCCTTTATCGATATTTTAATTTTAAATATTATTTACACTGTCATGCTTTTTCAACAACAAATATTTTAGCTGTAAATGAAATGCTAATAATAGTAATGAAATATATATTTTTTTTAGATGTAAACACTGGGTTAAAATGACTGGTACAGAGGAATGGAGATAAGGAGGTTATTGGTAAGGTGTATTTCTTTAACCTTATTAATGGAAAAGAGAATAAACTGTTATTGTTAAAATCCTCAAAAAGGCGTTTTCTTTAGTATTAAACACACCCCACCCCACCTTTGGAACCTCACAATTTACCTGTGAGTTTACGTTGACGCAAATAAGGGTAAGCCTCATTTGCGCCAACGTAAATTCGCAGGTTACATTTTGCTCTTGGCTATTAAGCTATTACCTGACACGACTATCGGTACAATGATCGCCGAATCCACTTCCCACATGTTGACAACCACGCGAGCCAAGTCAATATACTTGATTTGTTTATCTAACTCGGCTTTCACGAGGTTCTCGTCATGCGGAACAGATATGTCAGCAATCATTGCACGCCTCTCACTTCGGTCCACCACCACTATATCAGGCTTATTAGCTACAATAGTCCTGTCAGTGATGATGGGCCGAGCCCAGTGCAATATGATATGACCATTATTAAGAACTGGGTCAGGCTCATACCTGTAGTACGCCACTTCTAGTATAAAATGACAAAAAAAAGATTGACGTGTAAAAGTGTTTTTAAAAACTACTTACAAAATAAATATCATTTATCATTTACTTCCGATTCCACTAGAGAATATTTCAGAGCAAGTTGCTGATGGATAATCCTGGCTACAAGGTTGTGCCTATGCAAGTACTCGCCTTTAGCTAGACGAGAACAACCTGCGATAATGTGGCAGATTGATTCACCTGGTCGGTGACATACCCGACAAATGTTAAACGTCTTGTCCTTCAAGATAAATCTCCGGTAGTTATTCGTCATGATAACTTCGTCCATAATTGCACAGACAAAACCTTCGGTTTCCCAAAGAGGTCACCGAAACGCAGCCGAGTTACGGACGGCAATTGGTCCATATTGGAAAAAGCGTCTGTGGAGTTCCTTGCTCTGCTATACTTCCCTGCGATCGTAGGTGTCAAGCACTACAGGTTTGCGCCAGTTCTCGTTAGCCAGGGAGAGCGGGGTGAATCCCACTTCACCACTACATCTCGATACATACCCACGTCGGCAGCTGGGAAATATTCCCTGAGACTGAATACCTCGCGATTGTGTAGGGTCTTAGCATTTAAAAAACCACGACCCCCGCACTTCCGCGAGATTTACAGTCTCATCACCGACGATCGAGGGTGATGCATTGCATGCCCTGGATAGGCAGGTCCGTACACTGCTCACTGCATATCGAGTCAGCAGTGTACGGACCCGCCTATCCAGAGCGTCAAGTTCCGGTTGAGTCCATTTGAGTACGCCGAAAGAGTACATCAATACCGGCATGACCCAACCGTTGAAGGCACGCTCCTTGTTTCCGCCTGAAAGAAGATTATTAAATACTTTCTTCAAGCGTCCAAAGAAACGCTCCTTCAACGATTGCTTCATGTCAATGATATTGATGCCTAGAGCTTCCGACATACCCAATACTTATAAGTTTCGGTTGGAGAGAGGGATCTCAGATTTATGAAATCCCTTAGTTGAGGGCCCACGTATTCCACAACCTCCCCTCGCTTTACATGCATGACTGTATATTTGTACACAACAAACTCCATCCTGATGGCACTACCGAAGATTTCAGTTACCTTCAGTAGCTCCATCAGGTGCAGATTGTTGGGGGCAAAGAGTTTCTTAATAAGCTGGCAACACTGGCTCTCAACACGTCGTATTTTCTGTCTACGTAATTTTTAAATTTTTGTTTTTGGGTCTGATTACACACACATTTTACAACAATAGAAGACCCCAAGATCAAAATAAATGATGATGATGATGATGATGACGATGAAAAATAAATACCTACTCGTCAAACCCATAATATACTACAAGCAATAAAATGATGAAAAGAAAAAAACATGAACCAAGACTGGACAGGTGACGCATGTCACATATGAAAGAAAACCACTGACGATGAAACTTTGATTTTAAACAGGTATATACATAATCAAAGCAATGAAAATACAATTATTACAAGAGCAGCCGCCCGCCGCGCACGCCCTTTATTATTATTATTCTCTTTATTCGTTAGAGGGTAAACCAGTGAATGTAGGGTTAGTGAGAATGGTTAGTATGGATGAAGTCAGAATAGCAGTAAATGGTATGAAAAATGGTAAGGCCACTGGTCCCGATGGAATTCCAGTTGAAGTGTGGAAGTTATTGCGAGTGGATGGATGGATGTGGTTAGCTTTGTTCTTCAATAAGTTGTTGCGAGAAGAAGCCATACCTGATGATTGGTGCAACAGTTCTTTGGTGCCCATCTTTAAAAACAAAGGTGATGTTCTTGAGTGCAACAATTATAGAGGAATAAAGCTAATGTCACATACCATGAAAGCCTGGGAGAAAGTTATTGAAAGGAGGTTGAGAGAAGAGAGTGAAATTTCACAGAACCAATTCGGTTTTATGCCTGGTCGAGGTTCAACGGATGCCATTTTCGCTATACGTCAGCTGTGCGAGAAATACAGAGGTGCGCATAAAAACTTGCACATGGTATTCGTTGACCTCGAAAAGGCATACGACCGGGTACCTCGTGAGGTTCTGTGGTGGGCCCTTAAAGAGAAAGGTGTGCCTGGGAAGTATGTTCAGTTGATCCGAGCGATGTACAGTCAATGCCGTACCCAAGTCCGGTCTACAGTGGGCACCACTAGCAGCTTCAATGTGGCTGTCGGCTTACACCAAGGGTCGGCACTCAGCCCTTACCTCTTCCTGATGATAATGGACGCTCTGACGTCGGACATTCAGGAAGAGGCTCCCTGGTGTATGCTTTTCGCCGATGATATTGTGCTGGTTGCCGAGAGTGGCCTAGAGGTCCAGAATAGATTGGAGGTGTGGTGGCACAGACTGGAAAGTGTTGGCCTGAAATTAAGTAGAACCAAAACGGAGTACTTGTTCTGCGATTTCGGCGGTCTTTCCGGTCCTGTGCCCTTAGCTCTCGCCGGAACGCCCATACCAATCTGCTCCGACTTTCGGTACCTCGGGTCGCTCGTTCAAGGAGATGGTGAAGTAGACCGAGACGTAACACATCGGATCAACGCCGGATGGATGAAATGGCGACAGGTCACGGGAACAACTTGTGACCCACGGATGCCACTCAAGTTGAAGGGTAAAATTTACAAGTCCGTGATAAGACCTGTCATACTGTATGGATCAGAATGTTGGGCTGTGAAAAAGATGGATGAAAAAAGACTGCATGTAGCGGAGATGAGAATGTTGAGATGGATGTGTGGTGTGACGAAAATGGATAAAGTGAGAAATGAGTATATTAGAGGAAGTTTGAAAGTGGCGCCAGTGACTGAAAAGTTGAAAGGAAATCGTTTGTCTTGGTATGGTCATGTGAAGAGAAGGGATGAAACACATGTTACTAAAAGAGTTCTGAGTTTACAAGTAGATGGATGGAGAGGAAGAGGGAGGCCGAAGAAGAGATGGATGGATTGTGTGAGGAGTGATATGAAAGAAAAGGAAGTTAATGATAGTGTGACGGCTGACAGGATAGAGTGGAAGAAAAAAACGTGTTGCGCCGACCCCAAGTAATATGGGACAAGGGCAGGAAGAAGAAGAAGATTCGTTAATATACAAATATAAATTATATTTTTAAACATTTCAATACAAAATAAAAAAACATTTAAAAATATAAAAAATAGTATCCCACCGGTATCGGGAACAGGGTCCAAGCTACCGGCGGTCAGGGCTCCTAACAATACGAGCCGTGTCCAGGAGTACCGCTTTCTGAATCAAGCCCTTGATCCAGCCGCCTAACGAGAGCCTCCTAAGGTGTTGGTCGAGGCTCTTGGCTATTAAGCCATTACCCGACACGACTATCGGTAAAATGATCGCCGAATCCACTTCCCACATGTCGACAACCTCGCGAGCCAAGTCAATATACTTAATTTGTTTATCTTTCTCGGCTTTCACAAGGTTCTCGTCATGCGGAACGGATATGTCAACAATTATTGCACGCCTCTCGTTTCGGTCCACCACCACTATATCAGGCTTATTGGCTACAATAGTCCTGTCAGTGATGATGGACCGGTCCCAGTACAAAGTGATATGACCATTATCAAGAACTGGGTCGGGCTCATACCTGTAGTACGCCACTTCCGATCCTACAAGAGAGTATTTCAAAGCAAGTTGCTGGTGGATAATCTTGGTTACAAGGTTGTGCCTATGCAAATACTCGCCGTTAGCCAGACGAGAACAACCGGAGATAATGTGACGAATTGATTCTCCCGTACGGTGACATGCCCGACAGATGTCAACCGTGCCGTCCTTCACAATTTATTTATTTATTATTATTATTTTCTTTACTCATTGTATAAACATATAAATTACATTTTTACCTAGGATAGTCAATTACATTTAAACCTAGGACGTTAACGTCGTTGTGGGACTATTATTATTATTTGGTAAGACACACTAGCAGCTATTAGCTGATGCGCATGTTTCATATACTCGTAGTTTGGAGATATTTAGTCTGTCCAACTGATTTTTAAAGCAGTTCAATGTTGGAGCTTTCACAACACTTTCCGGGACCCTGTTCCATGCTGTTAGCTAGAGACGTTTAATGAGGACCCCATTGAAGCCTCGCGTCGAGCGTGATTCCCAAGAAAACTGTGTTTTCGACGAATTCATGTTTCTCGTTGTTCAATACTATTTCCAAGTTATTACTTTTATCATTCGGTAACGCAAATTTTATGCTTGGTTTTTTCCCATTTCCATTTTTCTAAATTATTAACAGTGAACCAGTTTTGGACTTGCTGTAGAGCGTTGTTTATGTCATCAATTTTTGTGAAACGTCTATTGATCTTAAAAATTAAGGACGGGTCATCAGCAAAGAATACAATAAATGGTATTTTATTAAATAAATGCGGTAAATCATTAATAAATACCAAAAAGAGGAAAGGACCCAATATTTAGGCTTGTGGTACATCCATTTTGATTTTTAAACCCCGTGAATTGACACTTATTGACATTTATTTGAACTTGCTGCTGCCTGTCATTTAAATAAGATTTTACCAAGCTTAGTGCAAGTTTTCCTAACCCGTAATGTTCTAGCTTCAAAAGCAAGGTTTTGGTGATTAACACAATCAAAAGCCTTTGAAAGGTTACAAATTTTTATCGCATCTTGGGCTTCTTCCCACGCTTCAAATATGTGTTATATTAAGGCGAAACCAGCGTCAGTCGTACAACGTCCTTTGGTGAAACCATACTGCTGACGGTGTAAGATTTTATTAGTATTAAAATGTATAAGCATTTGATCGAGCATAACTTTTTCAAACACCTTACTGAAAACCGGCAACACGGTTACAGGTCTATAATTATTGGTGTCCTTGTGGTCACCAGATTTAAAAGAGGTATTACTTTACTGAATTTCATTACATCTGGAAAAATACTTAGTCAAGTTTGGTCAAGTCAAGGTTGGTTACAAGGGTTTATATGATTAAATTGAAATTCAACTAGACAGCGTAGCAAGTTTTCTTTCAATAAAGCAATTGAGTTCTTAGCGAATGTCTACACCCTATAAGGCCAAAACCTACCTGCCAAATTTTAAGTTTGTAGGTGTTATTGTTTCTGAGATTTCGCGATTAAGTGGTATTTCATTTCAGAAGAAAGACTACACAGTGGATATTACTTAATTATAGGCTCATCACTCTCATACCCATATTTTCTAAAATTTATGAAAAAGTCATGCATCATAGACTACATGGGTTCTCAAATAAAAATAAAATAATTAAAGAAGAACAAAAAGGTTTTCAAAAAGGCAAGTCAACAGCACTTACAGCTTTTTCTCTTGTTAAGTCTATTACAAACAATATTCATAAAAAACGAACCGTAACTGTTATTTTCCTTGATATGAGTAAAGCGTTTGATTTAGTAAATTACGACAAGCTGTTAGATAAATGCGAGCGCTAGGCATCCGCGGTCCGGCTCTAGATTAGCTCCGTAGCTATCTCTGCGAACGGACACAGTGCGTAGAAGTGACTCGCTTAAATAAAAATCTGATATCAACGACAGAGCTCGCCTTGAGGGCAATCGGTCAGGTGTGCCCACGGAATAAAAAAAAGTATTCCTGTAAGTATTCTCTGTTCTGTGGGGGTGCTCAGGGCAATATTTTAGGACCTCCTCTATTCGTCCTGTACGTCAACGATTTACCAGACGCGACAAATCATAAATGCATGCTGTTTGCTGGTTTTTAGATAGTTTAGAGTTTAAATTGTATTTTTTTTTTAAAGTTAGTAAAGTATTTTTGTTATCAGATATCAGGTTTATTTAAAAAAATGTTAAGATAAATACACCGTGTTTGATATCATTTGAAAGGGCTTCACTTGTACCTATAAAAAAATTATTATCAAAATTCAATGTGGCGCCCTTAAGCGGTCAAAAAATTCGATGTTAAAAAAATCACTGTGCTTCTATATTGTATAATGACTATATTGTATAGAAGCACAGTGATTTACACCAAAATAATTTAAATAATAAAAAGTAAACAATCTAAAACCCGACTACGAACAAAAAAAACGATGCTGAAAAAGTATGAAACAAGTTTTTAGTTTTTATCCACAATGTAGGTTGGAGGAGATACGTGTGAGTTAGTGATACTAAAGAGTGGACCAGATGGTTGCAAACTTTATTCCGTGGGAAAACCTAATCGTAACATCTGCTACGAAGCGTGCGCTGCTGACTGTGGAAAATTGGGAGTCAGGCCTTTGGCTTCACGCACTGTCGTCGTCGAATATTGGCACCTTGTTCGAGGATACTACTTTTCGCTTAGCTGTTGCCCTACACCTAGGTGCTCTTTGCTGTTCTCCACTTCGCTACCACTGTGGCGACATTGTCAACAGTCTCAGTCACCACGGCCTGTCATACAGTCGAAGTACGGGACGCATATCACGTCACGCGAATATTAACGACATCATCTGATGATCAGGCCTTATCACCGTAGGCATTTCGTGCGTTTTGGAACCTCATGGCCTGGCATGCGACTATGGTAAAAGGCCGTTACGTTATATCTTTATTTCCTTGAAAGATGAATAGGACTTTAGTGTGGGACGCTACCTGTGTCGATACTCCTGCGCCATCCCATCTTCCTAGCTCATCGTGCTGAGCTGGTGCTGCCGCGGCAGCTGCGGAGAACTTTTGAGCCGTTTGGGGTTGAAACTCTTGAGCCGTGGGGTCCGAGTGCTCATATGCTTTTTAAAGAATTATTCAAACGCTTAGTTGACTCTTCGCGTGACCCAAACGCTGGCTTATACCTCGGTCAGAGATTAAGCATTACCATACAACGTGGCAATGCCGCCAACCTTTTGGGCTAACTTTCAATCGACAGCGATGCGGAGGAGTTTAATGTCGCCATGTTGAGCTAGGAATATAAATAATTGCCTTTAGTGTATGTATATATTATATAGTTTTAATTAGTTGTTTTTATTATTCTTGAACACTTTTATACAAAACACCAGAATAAAATCACTTCACGAAAGACAAAATGCACCGCTTTGCAATAGCGATGGGCGACATATATAAATCGAGTTCTTCGAATCCAATAAGAAACGAAAAAATCCAGTTGCTTATTCCTTCAATTCGAATTGATTCGCAAGTCGACGTCGACACGACACGAGTCGCGACACCCTGCGCGATTCAACTCTTTTTATTCAATTCGAATTGACTCGCAAGACGACGATAATGCGACGCGAGTCGCGACGCTCCACGCGAATCAATCAACCCTGTAGAACTCGATTTGACTGGACGATACGAATCGCGAATTCGCGACGCCAACCTTACCAAACGGGAATTATTTAGAAAAAGTTAGTAAAATAAGCTTATTACTTTTATTTATAAATTTGACGTGAATATGTAACTAAATAAATAAACCTATCATAATAAATATGCCTAAATATTAGGCAAAATAAAACGATTGAAAACAAAAATTTCATTTGGTTGTCTTTCAATTCAAAAACGTTAAGTACATAAGTTACATTAAGCTCCGTCTAAGTCAAGTTTATCTAATTCAACGAGTGCTCATTATCTGGTTATCGAACTGACTCGATGGAACCATTTAAATCGGCGAATCGAATTGATTCAGCGCAACGAGTTGAATCAGCGGTTCGAGTCGACAGAGTTGAATCGGCGGACCGAGTTGAGTCGACAGATCACGTTGGCTCAGCGGAACGAGTTGAGTCGACGAACCGAGTTGATTCGAATCGCAATTCAAATCAGCCACCATTACAATTCAATTAACGCGAGTTGTCAAAAATGCGACTTGGCCCATCGCTACTTAGCAAATAAATAAAAACGCGTTTTTTAAGTGACAAAATGGCGTCAAGGCTAGTCTAGACTTTAGACTAGTAACGTTTTTGGTAATATTTGAATATATATTTATTTACTATACGAATATTAATTTGGAAAGTGAATTCGAATAATTCGAATATTCGATTGCAACCTCTAGTCTCAGCAGTCTCAGCTTACTTTTGCCAGTAGTTCTTGGGCCAAGAGGGACTTACGTTTAGACTCTAAACCATCTCGGACCCCTCTAAACTTTAGAGGGGTCCGAGATGGTAGAATACGTCACCTACCGTATTTACAAGTGGTTCCCTTGAACCTCTGTTAATGTTATTTTGTACATCAATCAGTAATGTTGTGATCTGTGGTGTCAGGAGGTGGATGAGGAGAACTCGGAGACGGAGGTGCAGAGCGAGGAGCGCAAGCGGCGACCCGACGTGCTGGAGCCGCTGGAGGAGCGACTCGGCCGGCAGTTTGCCGAGTTCCGCCGCCGCCGCGCACGCCGCGACCTGCTGCGTGAGCGCGAGCTGGAATCGCCGCCCCCCCCGCACCTGCCCGCCCCGGCGCACGCGCCTGCGGGGCCGCACGCGTCGCACGCGCCGCTCGCGCGCGCCGGGAGCGAGCCGGCTGCGCTGCACCGCGACGCCGCCGACACGTGAGCGCGCCAAACGCGCACCGCGCGCTTCTTGGACACGATACTCTTGACCGACACGCGTGCTCGTCGCCGGAGCCGTCCATTTGCTGATGACAGGCGATTTGGCCGCCAGACAGCAGTCACGATACGATTTTTTTTTTATCGAGATCGTTTAAAATTAACGTTTTATGTTATGTATCTACAGTTCAAAAACTATTTGATTAACAGTTCTAATCAGATTATAGGTACTTTAATAAACTCATTTGTGTTGGTAGGAAGTTAGTAGGCCGCTAACAATTGTACGTAATAAACCGCCTGCCTGTGCTCGTTTGTACACATCATGTCGATGATAATGCCGCTTGGTGTACGAAATTAACAAATATCTTTGTGAATTAGAAAAAAAGTTGTTGATGGAGTGCACATGAGCACTTATCGGTACATGTCGATCTGCTTCAACAGTGGCGGTACAGGACCAAGACGTAGGTAGGTATAGGTTACCACTTGATGTCAGTAAAAAGAGGCAGATACCTAATTAACTAATTGTACATGATAAGTGTATCGCAAATATAATCTATATTATTATTATTAGTCACTTCCCGCTGTCTGTCTCTATGTATGCTTAGATCTTTAAAACTACGCAACGGATTTTGATGCGGTATTTTTATTAGATAGAATGATTAAAGAGGAAGGTTTATATGTATAATACACGCATAATATATTTAATATCAGTCGTGCGAAGCTGTGGCGGGGCGCTAGTGTTCTATAAAAGAAGAAACTGAGTGACATATCAACGCATAACCTAAAATATTGCGTCTAACATGTTTCACATAGGGCTTCCTAGGGGTTTTTAGTAAATCAACCTACGATTGTATGTATTGTACTCGTATCTCATTCCATTTGTGTCAATATACACTTGAGAATCAGCCCAAATAATAACCTGTAAGTACATTGCACGCGCACGCGCCTGCGGGGCCGCACGCGTCGCACGCGCCGCTCGCGCGCGCCGGGAGCGAGCCGGCTGCGCTGCACCGCGACGCCGCCGACACGTGAGCGCGCCAAACGCGCACCGCGCGCTTCTTGGACACGATACTCTTGACCGACACGCGTGCTCGTCGCCGGAGCCGTCCATTTGCTGATGACAGGCGATTTGGCCGCCAGACAGCAGTCACGATACGATTTTTTTTTTATCGAGATCGTTTAAAATTAACGTTTTATGTTATGTATCTACAGTTCAAAAACTATTTGATTAACAGTTCTAATCAGATTATAGGTACTTTAATAAACTCATTTGTGTTGGTAGGAAGTTAGTAGGCCGCTAACAATTGTACGTAATAAACCGCCTGCCTGTGCTCGTTTGTACACATCATGTCGATGATAATGCCGCTTGGTGTACGAAATTAACAAATATCTTTGTGAATTAGAAAAAAAGTTGTTGATGGAGTGCACATGAGCACTTATCGGTACATGTCGATCTGCTTCAACAGTGGCGGTACAGGACCAAGACGTAGGTAGGTATAGGTTACCACTTGATGTCAGTAAAAAGAGGCAGATACCTAATTAACTAATTGTACATGATAAGTGTATCGCAAATATAATCTATATTATTATTATTAGTCACTTCCCGCTGTCTGTCTCTATGTATGCTTAGATCTTTAAAACTACGCAACGGATTTTGATGCGGTATTTTTATTAGATAGAATGATTAAAGAGGAAGGTTTATATGTATAATACACGCATAATATATTTAATATCAGTCGTGCGAAGCTGTGGCGGGGCGCTAGTGTTCTATAAAAGAAGAAACTGAGTGACATATCAACGCATAACCTAAAATATTGCGTCTAACATGTTTCACATAGGGCTTCCTAGGGGTTTTTAGTAAATCAACCTACGATTGTATGTATTGTACTCGTATCTCATTCCATTTGTGTCAATATACACTTGAGAATCAGCCCAAATAATAACCTGTAAGTACATTGATATAATATATCAATATAACACTGTAAGTACCTACATATCGACGGTTGAAAGGCCAATTGATTTAAGCGACATTTAGTAAAACTTGCAGGAGGACGGATCAAAGTTTTTATTTTTGAAAAAAAAAAAAACATAATAAAACAACTAAGTATTTGATAGACTTTTATTTATTTTATACAGTAAATCTCTAATTAATTAAGGATTTCTTTTTAAGTTATTACTGTTGAAAATTGTGTATCATTTTAGAAAATTTATGTCGGTTAGCCCAAAATGCATCAAATTTAGTTCTTTTTTGAGAAAGGTAAAATGGTTTAAATGCCTTCCGTAAATAAAAAAACTAAAAGTAAATTGGCTCAAGCATCGACCTGGAATAAAATAATAAGTTTAGCGCCAAGTCAACTGATATTTGAATATACCCAATAAGCATAAGCGACATGATGGTGTTCCATCAGAGTGAAGTAATTTGATACATATATCGATTACAGGGTTTACAGGATTTTCATCCAAAATGATTCCTTACTAGATTATTTTATTTTATTTTGTTTATTTAGGGACAATTAACAACCACAATATACAATGCATACTAATAAATTAAAAATGAACGTAAGTGATTACAATATTGTGGCCCACTGCATTATCCGCATTTTAACAAAAATATTTGGTAATGAGCGCCACTAAATGAGCATTATTGATCAATTAACATATTTAATGGTATTAAAAACTTTAAAAATATAAAAAATAAAAATAAATCATTAATTAAAACATTACAGTACAAAACAAAATCAAATCATCATCAAAATCACTATAAACATTAAAATCATAACTACACCAATATAATTTATCAATTAAAATAAAACAAAACAATACAACACAAAATCAAATCATCATCAATAAAATCAAACCTATATCAACACAATTCATCAATTAATAAAACAATTAATCATACCTATATCAAATCAATTCAATTAATTAAATAATAAAACAATACAATAAGAAAACAATACAACATATATAAATTCAAATTATGCAATTATCAGACAAAAGTTTCAATACATCATGCTTAAATTTAGACTTAGAGCATACAAAAATGTCGATATCAATAAAAGCTTTGTTGTAGGTATCCACCATTCGACGCATAGGGCAGCGTAGACCAGAATTAGTGCGACAGTTATTTACAAAGAATAGGGTACCTACACGAACACTACGCTTGTTAACAGTTCGAGGGACTGTATAGCATAACCCATTAGTAAGATCAATTGAGTCAAAGCAGCCATGGACAATACCATACAGTACAGAGGCTTCTAGAAGCTTACGTCTTGACTCTAGGGTAATAAGCTTATATTTGCGTAACAATTGTGAATAAGGTAAGCGAGTCCTGTAACACCTATACTGCATGGCACGCAGAAACTTACGCTGAACTTTCTCGATCTCATCTATATACTTTCTATAGAAGGGGTTCCAAATTGCAACGGCATATTCCAGCTGTGATCGTACAAGCGTCTTATATAAATAAAGGTAAGTGGAAACCCGTTTGAACTCTGAGGACGATCTTAGAACAAATCCATACATCTTAAATGCGTTGTTAATAATTTTTTCGACATGTTGATTCAACGACAGCTTATTATCAAATAATATACCAAGGTCTTTCACGACACATACATTAGTAAGCGCGCTGTTTTGCAGTGTGTATATGAAGTTTGTGACTGATCGGTTTTTTGTAAAATTAATAACATTACACTTGGGAAGGCTGAGGTGTAACTTGTTGTCAAGACAATAATTCGCAAGTCTATCAAGGTCCTCCTGGAACATACGGCAGTCGTTAGCAGTTAGTATCGTCTTATATACCTTTAAGTCATCAGCGTATAAGAGGAATTTTGTATTTTTAAAACATTTGTTTATATCATTTATATAGATAATAAATAATAGGGGCCCTAAAATTGAACCTTGTGGAACACCGGAGGTTATGGACACAGACTCAGACTGGTATCCGTTCACTACAACCTTTTGCGTTCTATTTTCGATGTAAGATGAGAACCAGCGCAGCAGGTTTCCCCGTATGCCATTAAATGCAATCTTGTTCAAAAGAATTCTGTGGTCAACCTTGTCAAAAGCCTTTTTGAAGTCTGTATAAACAGCGTCTACTTGCAGGCGCTTGTCGATGTTTTCAAAGAGATATTCAGAAAAAATAAGTAGATTCGAGACAGTCGACCGCTGCTGAACGAACCCGTGCTGTTCTGGAATGATAGCGCTGTGCAATATTGGGTAAATTTCATTATGCACAAGTCTTTCAAAAAGTTTTGACAAGGCTGACAAAATAGAAATCGGTCTATATTGCTCTATATCATGCTTTGAACCGATTTTATGTACGGGCGTGATGTTGGCCCGTTTCCAAACATCAGGAAAAACACCCTCACGTAGACACTTGTTATATATAATGTAGAGTGGCTTGCAGACACTAACAGCAGTGAGTTTAAAAAACAAGGCCGGGTAACCATCAGGGCCCGCTCCTTTGGACGAGTCAAGTGACTTAAGCTCCTTGAGAATTTTAGATTCGTCGATGTGCAGGTTATCAACTAAACTAGCGTTAACGTTACAGTGTGTTGGCGGAGTCCACGCCGACAGTGACGGTGGCTTAGGTTCGAACACAGATAAGAAGAAATCAGAAAACATGCCGCAGATCACGTCAGGGTCGCTTGACTTAACGTTTTGATATTGCATTGTAGATGGAATACGAGACTTATTTTTGCGATTTGCTATGTATTTCCAGAAATGTTTAATATCGGATGTTAGATTATCTTCAACGGATTTGATATAAATTGAATAGCACGTCTGGCAGGCCTCTTTAAAGGATGTTCGATATTCAGCAAACTCATTATAGTCTTTAATATTCTTAAATTTCTTCCACTTAATCCAAAGGCGTTGTTTTTTCTTGAAGAGTTTAATCAAATGCGCAGAAAACCAAACTGGAAACTCAAGCGACCGGGACTTAACACGCGGGACGTTCAAACTGATAATGTCATCCATTTTATTATAAAAGATATCCACAGCCTTTTCCGATGGAAGGTGACTGAGCAGCTTTGACCACTCAATGTCATCATTATAGCAGATATTGATGCTCAAGTCATCATAATTCAGCAATATCCATAAGATCTTTTTGAGGTCGGTATACCACTTTAAACAAATTTTAGAAAATGTATTGCATAACTAAAAAAAAAACAACTTGTAGAGGAATCATTCAAGATGTTGATCCAATGTTCAATGCAAATTCGGTTCAAGCGACACGGTTCTTTAATGTTGTTGAATGCAAAGTGGGCCAAACAACATAGCTTATGGTTTTGGTTTAATGCAAAATAGGCCTAACGACAAAACCACAACCATGGCAAAAACGCCAAATGCCTTAATCAACACACATTTTAAAAGTTCGATAAATCCTGTTCGATCGTCCGGTAACCGACCGGACCGAGCCCAAGTCGTCGACGGCGCGTTCTGTTCCCGCGCGCCTCAAGGAGCTGTCAGCACACCGAAGAGGCCCAGCCTGCTAACTGCAGGCAGGCAGGGTCGAAGCCTACTGGGGTCATGGGTTAGTTCCGAAAGGAATGCTCGACCCCGGCACGATAGGCTACGAAGGAACGGGGTAGGTTTTTAGTCAGTAAGAGTCTGACACTACTTCCCGCTCCGCCCAAGGGCGGGATTTGTCATTGGGTGATTTTCCTACTATAAAAAAAAAGGCATAAGTCATCAAGTCCTCAAATTTGTCTAATTTCGTGTCGTATAGATCAAAGAGAAATGAGACCTGTTTTGCGGTGGGTGCTAAGCGCCAAAAATATAATCAAAAAAATCCGAATCAAACGATGTAGAAAAATTTATATTACAAAAAATGTCACTTAGATCAATTAGCCTTTCAACCGTCGATATAATGTTTGTTATTATTTGTTTTTCAAACAACCCACAAAGTTGTAAGCAGGATCTTATTTATTGGTTTAATAAACATGAAACTTGCCACTAATTCTAATCAAAATAAATAATAGAAACTGAAATGATTAGTTTTTTAAAGTTATCCTCAAAATACGTTTTCAAGTTTTATGAAAACATTTCTCGCGAACAGGGAAGACACGTTACGCGCTAACATCGCAACCAGAAAACCTGCACTCGACACAGATAACAGACCGAGACACAAAGAGCCGGCGCTGCCGTGCCAGTGAAACCACGTTAGCCGCCGAATGTTCGCAATTATGAATGTCGTGAGCTCCAGCCTATCTCGCTTCGCAAAATGGTGACCAAAATAAGAAGCGTAATTAGAAATATAGTTTTAAGTTTTCATGTACTTACGAGTAAAATGTGATTCCATGTGATTTGTTTTTTTATTTAAATCATTTGTAGAACGCAACGTAACGCAAACGCACACGAAGGCATTTTGATAACCATTATCCTCACAAAAAAAAAAACTATATTATCGATATCCGTGATATTATCCTACCTTACCCTATACAAAAAAATATATTTTTGCGTAACACCCTCGTATAAGTCACTCGGCGATTGTTCTGCTGTTTTGATTATATCAATACTCGCGAACCAAGTTGCGCGCAAATGCATCTTCATCATCATTTCAGCCGAAAGATGTCCACAGTTGGACATAGGCCTCCTCCAAGTGCCGCCACTAAGAACGGTTCTGTGCGTTTCACATCCATCGGATTACCGCAACCAATACCAGGTCATCGGCCCACCTTGTAGGAGGCCTTCCAACGCAGCGTCGCCACTCGAGAACCTTTTGGCCCCAACGGCCATCTGTTCTGCGAGCAGTGTGCCCTGCCCATTGCCACATAAGTTTGGCGATTCTGCGAGTTATGTCGGGTCGGTAACCTTGATGCTTCTGCGGATATCTTCTTTCGTAATTCGATCACGCAAGGAAACTCCAAGCATAGCTCTTTCCAGTGCACTTTAGGTGACTTGAAGTCTTTTGATGATGCCCATTGTGAACGACCACCAGGGCTGCCAGGTGCAAAAAAGGTATGATCGTACGCCAACTATCAAAAAATCGTACGCCAAGGAAATTTTGAAATGAAAAGATCGTGCAACCAAGAAGTACAAAGTTTTTATTAAAAATAACTAAAACTGTTTAATACTTATTAGGAAAAAAAAACTATTTATTCGGCTTCTACAAATTTTCTGGTGGTCAGATTGTTTAACATTTCTTTTGTTGGCTTAAACTTCGTACAATTTTTGTTTTTGTTATTAATTGCTTATCTAATAATGTTCTCTTCAGTGTTTAATTTGATAAACTGTTTCTAAGTTTTGTTTCCATAAAATTTATTTAAAGATTCTAAAATAAGAATACCTAGATAAGAAAGAAGAGATAATAAACAACGTACAGATCGAGACTAACGAGGAAAAAGTTTTTGACATGTCACAATTTTTACCGAAAGAAAAATAAAAAGTTTCGTAATAATTACAACATTAATGCCTAGTTCAATCCAGTCAAGAACCTTGAAGATATCCTTCTTTGCGGCCATGAACAGTTTCGGAGAAATGACTTCTCCCTGTGAGACAGGGAGACGTCACGTGCAAGAGGATAGATTTCGAGGTTTGGTCCTTTTTTTTAAGTGGGATAATTATCTAATGACATCGCCCGCCCTAGTAGACGGAGCGGGAGATAATGTCAGACTTTTACTGACTAAAAACCCTATCCTGTTACTTCTTTACCTTTCAAACCAGGGCCGGGTTTTCCTTTCAGAAGTAAACACATGGCCCCTGTAGGCTTCGACCCTGCTGAGGAACTACAACTAAAAAGTGTGAAATAAAAAAACTTTTTACAAAAAAATACAACCGACTTCAAAAATCACCAAAAACTGCAAAATCACTTTAATTTCGGCAGTCGGTATTAAATAACGAAGAGGCCAAACTATTATTATTTTTTTATTGTTAATAGGCTCGCGTTTGACCACTATCTCACCTGATGGAAAGCGAAGATGTGGGCGACGATGGAGCACGCTTGCCTAGAAGTAACCTATTCACTCTTGACTTAAAGACCCCTAGGTTATAGCTATCAGTGGTGCTATTCTCTAAGAAAACGCAGCGCTGCCTCAACGACGAACAACCAAATAGGATACATTGGATTGTCAACCTAACGTACCTATACATTGAATTGTTAATCCAATGTATCCTATTTGGATGTTCGTCGTGGCGGCAGCGCTGCGTTTTCTTAGAGAATAGCACCACAGGAAACACAGACTCTGGCAGGGAATTCCACTCCTTAGCTGTACGCATAATGAATGTGTTCCTAAAACGCTTTGTACGTATGGGAGGAATCTCCACCATATACCGGTGGTGCAACGCCGTACGTCTCGTGGTCCTATGATGGAACGAATTAGGCGGAATTAAATTGTGCAATTCTAATGCAAACTCCCCGAAATGCAAACGATAGAAAACCGACAGGCTAGCAACTCGGCGTCGATGCTCCAGACTTTGGAGTTTTGACACGACAAGTGCATCATTGCCGATGATCCTCTTGGCTCGCTTCTCAATCGACTCTGGTGCATCAAGCTGATATTTGGCAGACCCATCCCACAGATGAGAGCAGTACTCCATACACGATCGAAATTGCGCTTGATAGAGGTTGAGCAGCTGTTTCGGTGTGAAATACCGTCTCACCTTTGCCAAGATCCTCAATTTTTTGGTAGACGATAGCGCTGCCTCAAGAAGCTCAAAGTGATCGATTATCGGCACGGTCACACCTCGAAAAGATGGAGCCGGTTGGAATTGGCTTCGTTTAGCGGAAAAAAGACTCGCCTGGGTTTTAGTAGCATTAAACTTGACCAGATTGGCATCACCCCAATCTGAGACTGAGACAGAATGACAAGTTTAAGCGTTCAACCATAGCCTCACCGAGAGACCGGATCTGTGACCCACTAGCTCGCGCGCCGGACATATAACTTTCAGCAACAGTACTGTCGTCTGCATACCCAAAGGTTTAAGCAGGTCATTTATGTGCAATAAGAACAGTGTTGCTGAGAGTACCGCCCCTGAGGGACCTCGGCATTAATATCCATATAACCCAACGAGCAGTCATCAACAACTAAGCAATGGCTGGAAAGACGTCACGGAGATTCACCTTCCGCATGACGCAGTGTCCTCACTGGACGTGGTAAGATCGGGAGGTTCCTGCACCTGAATTGTGCGGAAGAAACGTTCGGGTGTCACCATTGCGTGGACCGCCGGGAGGATACGGTGGTGTGGCCCACTTATATGGAGCACCACCGTGTTCTCGCGGGGCGATTGGCGCTGGCGAGCTCTCGTGTCGTTCCCTGGTTCAGACCATGGTCGGGAGCTAGGAGGAAAGGCAGGCGGTCGCCTCATTCAATCGTCCGCGCCGAGCCTGAGTCGGCGACGGCGTGTAGTGTTCCACGCGCGCCTCAAACAGATCTCAGCGAAACCGCGGGGCCAGCAGGAACCGCCAGCGGGGCCGGATTCATATCATTAATTAACCCTATTAATTTTAAGTTCTTTATGTAATTTTATTTTTGGTGTACAATAAAGAATACATCTATCTATCTATCTATCTATCTATTAAAGAGTTGTTTGCGATTTGTGGTTTTTCTATGGTTCAAAATGAAGTCTTTTAAAAATTAAATTACATCGTTATTACAAACAAGATCAATTGCCAATAAAAAATTTACTCCCCTTGCACCCTTACTGCCCAATGTTCAAAATCCACTCTGTATATATTTCATAAAAAGTGTCCATCGATATTTTCTTTATTGCACACAAAACTTAGCATTAGATACAATTAGATATTTGACAATTGAAGTAAAAGGCGAGCTTAACAATGAGTTTTCTGACAGCAAGCTCTTGAGTGGCACAGAGAGAGATCACATTGGTATTGTAAATAAAACAAGTTGTATAGACAGTTCTCGTATAATTATTGTACAATAAAATAAATAGCACTCTCAACCACGCGTCTGTCAGACACCGCAATAAATAGATACGACTATGTCCGCACAAGGCGAGCGCTGTACGCTCGCTGGTAACCAATATATATTGTTACAAAAGTTTAACAAGTACGCTCCGACAGCAGGAGCGCAGCGCACGCGCGCGACGGCGGCGTCGCGACGCCTTTCTTGCATTTATCATACTCTGTCTGAGGAGTCCAATTAACAATCATAAACAAATAAATTATCATTATAAAATTTAACGTTAAGTAAGTTTCATAACACAGAATTGTTCGTTCATTACACATATCTAGTCAACAAATCAATTTAGTAAACTGATTTGTTTTCAATAACAAGTATGTAGTAGGACTGAAAGTTGCATCAGCTCGTGGACGTCGCTCCACACGCGGCGTCACCTGACGCACCTCATGGCGCGGCTCGCTCTCGCAGCTCACTACTCCTCTACGCTACGTAACGCGTAACAACATACAAAACCTAATTATAGTTTAACGACTCATACTTAACCGTAGTTTGTTCACTTACTACGTATTCATAATATATTATTATCATGGGTATATACTTAGTATAGTGCGGGCGGCAACAGTCTCTATGTACAAGTGGTCCTACCTAGCGCCGTACACGGTACGGTGGTATACCTCCATCAACTGTAAATATAATTGTAGCAATAATATCGACTCGTAAATACTATTATGTCAACATTTTCCTAAATAAATAATTATATTCTTATAATTAATACTTTATTTCTCAGCCTCGACACCCGTGCGGTCGCCGCGCGATGCGGCTTCCTAATACTGTACAAAATATTCATTATGTCTCGTAACAATAGCAAATATTCATTTATTTTTGTGTGTGTGTGACTGGGGGGAGTGGACGGTGCGGAGTCAGTCTTGTGCGGAGGCGCGCGCGTCCTCGTCGGGCTGCAGCTCCGCCTCCGCCGCCGACGGGATAGTGTGCAGGTGCCGCGGCGCCAGCGCGGGCGCGGGCGAGCCCGGCGGCTCGTCCACGGCCGGCTGGCGCGTGAGGCGCGGCCGCGCGCCGCCCGCGCCCGCGCCCGCGCCCGCGCCCGCGCCCGCCGCGCTGCCGCCCGAGCGCGACGTGCGCCACGTGCCCGTGGACGCCGTCGCGTTGGAGCCCGACGAGTCGTTGCGCGACGACGACAGGTTGGAGTCCTGCGACGTCTTGCGCGCCACCAGCCACGACGCGGCGCGGCGCGGCGGCGGCGGCGGGCGGCCGTACGTCCGCCATGAGTCCGAGCGCGACGACGAGAACTCCACGGACGACGAGACCGAGCCCGCGCGCGCCGGCGCCGTGCTGGCGGCGCGCGGCGCGGGCGCGGGCGCGGCCGTGCTGCGGCGGCCGCACGCGCGCAGCCAGCGCAGCAGGCGCACGCGGCGCGGCGGCTCGCGCGGCGCGTCGCGCTCGGCCGCCGCGCTGGCCGGCAGCAGGCGGCGGCACGCGCAAGCGGCGCCGTGCTGGCCGCGCGACGAGCGCTCCGCCAGGCTGTTGGTGTTGGCGGGAGTCTGGCGGTTGCTGAAATTGGACGAATGGCGGCAGCGCCCGATACCGCGTGTTACGCGCGACTCCTCAATGGCCTTGCATACGAGCGCGCAGTCCTTCTTGAACTGCTTGGTGAGGATGGCATACAGGAAAGGGTTACAGCACGAGTTGAGAGGCAGTACGAACACCGTGAACACCTTGGCTTCCTCCAACGACACCAGCTGCATGCCGAACGCAGCCGTGAGCGCGAAGAAGGCGATGGGCGACCAGCACAGGAAGTCCGTAAACACCAACAGTGCCATGCGCTTGGCGATGCGCGAGTCGTTTGAGTTCCAAGCCTGAGAGCCACGGATTGCGCAGTACATCTTAAGGTAACAGCCCAGCAGCACTAAGAAGGCCACGCCGTTGATGACCAGCAGCGCTACCACATAGCCCAGCGCTACGGGCGTGGACGTCTCGAAGGGCAGGCACACGGCGAACTTGCGGTAGTCGGACACGCCCAGCAGCGGTAACGCGGCCGCAGTCAGCGAGAAGGCCCAGCCCGCCGCCATGACGCCGGCGGCATGGCGCAGGGACAGGCGCTTGTTGAGGTGCATGGCGTGTGTGATGGCGTAGTTACGCTCCAGCGTGATAACGGCCAGCGTGAACACCGACAGCTCGGACGACAGCACGCCGAGGAAGCCCGCTAGCTTGCAGCCCCCCGACATCTGCCACGCGATGGCGTGCGCGCGGAACTCGCCCAGCGTGCCCGCGTCTACTACTGCTAAGAAACCTGCACCAGAACGCTTGTTGTACCCGACCACTCGGCCTCAGTTATTATTGACACAACTATCAACTAACGTGATACATACCCAGGTAGATGCCCATGAAAAAGTCGGCGGCGGCGAGATTGGTGACGAGGAAGCGCGGCACGTCGATGCGACTGCGGCTGAAAATGAGCACGAACACCACCGTGCCGTTGCCGAGCAGCGCCAGCAGGAACACTGCCCACACGCCGCAGCGCAGCGTCCACCAGTCGAACAGGTCCACGCACGGCAGGAACGGCCCTGCAAAGTGTGCCGGTCAACACTCATGAGACCGGTCCGTCCTTAAGCAGAGAATATACTGTAGCGGTAGTGAGGCGACTCACCCGGCAGCGGCAGGCACTGCACCTTGCGCGGCGCGTCGGCGCGCAGCTCGCGCTCGCCCAGCTCCACGGCGCCGGCGCCCGCCCAGCCCTCCAGCACGGCCGCCAGCCCCGCCGCGCCCGCGCCGCCCAGCTCCGACACGTTCACTGCGCACAAACACGAGCTATAGTGCGGCTGCCGACGCAGCGCCACAAGCGCGGCTGTACGTACAGTAGTGCGCCCAGATGTCGGTGGTGTTGGCCCAGGCGGCTGCGTCGATGTGCTGCGGCGGCAGGATCACCAGGTCGGAAGCCGCCTCCACCGCCGGCTCCTCGTCCGCCTCCTCCATCAGCGGCATGAACTCGCAGCAGTGGTACGCGTACGACAGCACCAGTGTCTGCAACCACATGCATTCCTTGTTTTCACAAAGAGTCTAGTGTAGAGTAGTCTAGAGTTTAACAAACTCTCAAAAGATATCCATTTCTCATGTGGTGGGGATAAGTAAACAAATAAGTTACTTATCGAAATTATGAAAGATTGAACTTTTGTAAAAAATCATATTACAACAATATTACAGTTCCCACGACCAAAGCCATGCAAAAGCAATGTCATCGGAGTCGATAACAATCCAGATAACATAACGATAATGAATTGGGAAGCGTGTGAACTGGATCACAGCAACAGATGTTTGTCGTGTTATAATGTCGCCGATCATGAGTGGAATTCGATACGTTGTGACTCAAGAAGTCAACAAGGATATTATGTGGTGGCGAGGGGGTCAGTGCAGCAATAACGGAAGACCTTCCTCAACGCGAAGTTGGCACTGACTCATCGCTTCCGCATGGTGCCGCAAAAGGAAAACAATTGTTTTTAATGCATGAACGTGTCTTGAATGCGTATTAATCAGCAGTGACTGCAGCAGGCGGCCTTATCTCTGCGCTCGCGCTATCACTATCGAAGCTGGCAAAGAATAAGTAACGGATCCAAGTTTTGACTGTATGTCACTTACTCCAACAAATATTATATTTATCTTTAAACAGTACGCCAGTCGCCATGGACCAAATCAACACTTATAAATTGTCCTTTTAATGAAAGGACCGACAAAATTCTATTGAAACTAGTAAATTATGCAATTTCTAATCGCAGTTCGCAGACGAGTTGTTGAGACCCAAAACGACTCAAGCCTTTTTAACCGATTTCGAAAAGTTAGAGGTTCTATGTTCGGCTGTATTGTTTTATTTTTTTATGTATGTTCACCGATATCTCGGTCAATTGTGGACCGATTTCGAAAATTTTTGTTTTGATTGAACGATTTTACTTCCGAATTGGTCCCATAGAAATATTGTTTTGATTTGATGATGAACTTCGATGATTTAGGACAGAACTTTTCAAAAAATCATAGCAGAACTATTTAACAAGTAAAATTGCTTTTTTTATACATGCAGTCGGGTGACTGACTGATGGAAAAAAGGGGAGGGGCTACATAGAACTGATGATGAAGCCAGAAAGTAGGTAAGAACCGGAATTCTGTAATAAATCAGTGTATCCTAGCCGTCTTTGCTATTATTAGAATTGTCATGATGACGGAACCGAATGGCGGAAGGTATCTATCTATTTAAGTCAATCCCATCCCATTCCCATAATGTTCCAAATCCAATCCCATTTTCATATGTTATTACCCGACTGCGCCAGAAGGAGGGTTATGTTTTTCGAGAGTATGTATGTATGTATGTATGTATATATGTATGTATGTATGTATGTATGTATGTATAATTGTTTGGCACGCTCTGCAGCCTGAACGGCTCGAAGGATTTTAGCTTGAGAGGTGTCTTTAGATTTGTATTTACTGTGAGAGTGACACTGGGTATATCAAAATAAAAAAAATAAAAAAATGGCGGATTTTTAGCGCCAAATTCAAATGTTTGGCACGCTCTGCGACCTGAACGGCTCGATGGATTTTAGTTTGAGAGGTGTCTTTAGATTCGTAATTACTTAGAAAATGATATCGTAATAAAATAAAACTAAAAAAATTAATATAAAAAACTGTAATTTAAAAAACTAAAAAACCCGACTGCTTTTCTGAGTATACATGAAAAAGCCCTAAAACAAGAAAGTCGTTGTACCCGATTGCACTTATCTATATAATATTTTAAATACTGGCAGTCGGGACCCATTCTAGAAAGTCAGCCGTCTAGTCAATAGATTGGAGTAATCTGCAATGTAATATAGGTATGTGCTCTCAATTCTAGAATGGGTCCCGACTGCCAGTATTTAAAATATTATATAGATAAGTGCAATCGGGTACAACGACTTTCTTGTTTTAGGGCTTTTTCATGTATATTCAGAAAAGCAGTCGGGTTTTTTAGTTTTTTAAATTACAGTTTTTTATATTATCTTGATATTTATAATAAAATTTCACAATTTCGGCTACTTTATTCTTTGCATTTAGGCCATCCAATTTTATAGTATAATTTTAATTGCTGAAGTACCGAATCATTTTCAGTTTCTAACATAATGAGATTTTGCACATCTTCACTGACATTGATAGTGTGTACAATTTTAGTGAGAGACTTATCCAATTCTGTCTTGTCAGCGTTACTTGAAGCTCGGCTTAAGGCATCAGCAACATGCGTCTTACAACCTGGAGTGTATTGAACATTTAAATCATTTTCATCATCATCAGCCTTTTAATGTTCCCACTGCTGGGACACAGGCCTCCTCTCTAGGAGAGGGAATGGGCCGTAATACACTACGCTGGCCCAGTGCGGGTTGGTGGATGATACATAATTATCTTTGAATTTTTAGTTCTAGGAGATGCCGGTTTCCTCACGATGTTTTCCTTCACCGTTTTGAGAGCAGTGGTGATGAAATAAATTACACAAAGTAATGCGCCTGGCTGGGTTTGAACCCGCGATCTACAACTCGTAAGTCGGGGCCGTTACCACTCGGCCACCACTGCTCTCATAAATCATAAATGCTTAATTTTGTTTTAAATTTTCTTAACCGTTGAGAACCAATAGAATTAGAGAATTATAGAATTTCTTTCTTCATAACTGACACTAATGGTTGATGATCTGTTTGCACAATTACATGCCTTCCATTAATATAGTAGTGAAACTTTCTACAAAATACACTGGCGGATGCACAAGAGTGCCAGCCATAATCTCCTATCGATGGATTGGAGAGAAAAAAAAAAAAACTTTCTACAAGCAAAAAGAATAGCTAAATCAAATCAAATCAAAAATAATTTTATTTTACATAGGCACTTATAAAACGTCAGAAGCACTGCCGGTTCGTCTCCAATAGAGAAGAACCGGCAAGAAACTCCATGGTTACCTACTCTTTTAAAAAATGATTTATATTACAATATTTCCTTATTACAGTATTCATTAACAAATTATGTAAGGACAATGTAGACCAGTCAATACAGTACCAGAGAGTGAGAGAGCACAACAAAAAAAATCATAAAAAAAATGAGTCATGATAGGAAGTAATCTAAAAATTTGCGGAGTCTACAGTGTTCTCACATTTACATTATAGGTAGAAAGAGGTTATATAAAAAAAAAAATATGAAAAAATAAATCATTACATTTATCCCTACAATAATTACACTATCCGATGGTCTAAATAATATAAAAAATATTGCAAAAGCAATGTGTCAAAAAGAAGTATATACGTGTCATATATTAAAAACAAAGATGGAGCAGTTAATATACACATCTACACAATATCAATGAGTTACAAGGGGGCCACATGTGCAGAACCAGTCATTGCCAAACAACCGTGTCTTTGACATAGTCTTTAACCTTTTAGCCTAGTCCTAGCTAATCTCCATTTGGGTAAAACAATTTAGTGTTTACTACGTGTACTTTTGTTATGAAGGTCGCTTCTAATTTTAAAAAGTCTCAAGTTTCTACGAACATACAAAATACTTTCCAAGATATAAAGAGAAGGCAGAGTCAGTATATCAATTTCTTTGAATTTATCTCTGAGGGACTCGCGAGGATCCGTTTTATAAATAGCCCGGATTGCTCTCTTTTGCAGTATAAAAATAGAGTCTACATCAGCTGCAGATCCCCACAGTAAAATGCCATAAGACATAATATTGTGGAAATAAGCATAGTAAACTAAGCTAGCCGTGGCTACATCTGTCAATTGTCTTATTTTTCTTACTGCATATGCAGCTGAGCTTAATCTTCCTGAGAGAGTTCTAATATGAGCGCCCCACTGCAGTTTAGAATCGATAGTTATCCCTAAAAATACAGTTTCCGTAATAACATCAAGTTTTTTTCCGTCAAGAATTAGACTGACGCCAACTTGAGGGACATTCGGTTATGAAAACTTTATACATTTAGTTTTATTCGCATTTAATAAGAGATTTCGACGAGCTGCGAACCATTTCGAAAAAACAGCCAGACTTTCGTTGACATGCAGGACATCTCCATCTTTTCTATCTACTTTAAAAATAAGAGAAATGTCATCAGCAAATAGAATTATATCGGAAAAATTAGCCATCATGTAAGGAAGGTCATTTATATAAACTAGAAAAAGGAAAGGGCCAAGAATTGAAGCCTGAAGCACGCCCATCTTTACTAAAGATTGCGAGGACGTCGCCCTATTAATGGTTACTTTTTGCTGCCTATAAGATAGATACGAAAAAACAAGATCAGCAGCTCGTCCACGAATTCCGAAATGATGTAATTTACAGATCAGAGTATTATGGTCAACACAGTCAAATGCTTTTGAGAGGACACAGAATATGCCAATTGCGTCCTGGGACTTCTCCCAGGATTCCAGAATGTGACTGATGAGTTTCACTCCTGCATCCGTCGTTGACCTTCCTTTCGTGAAGCCAAACTGATGACTATGCAAAATCCTGTTTGAATTAAAATGAGATAACATCTGGTCAAGCATGAATTTTTCATAGATTTTACTCAATGCTGGAAGCACAGATATTGATCTATAATTAAAGTGATCACTTTTAGTACCTGATTTGAAAATTGGTAATACTTTAGTATGTTTCATTAATTCAGGGAATGTACCGCTGTCTAAACACTGATTAAATATACTTGTTAGGACAGGAGTAATTGTATCAATAATATCTCCAAGAACCGTAACGGATATACCCCATAAGTCCTCAGTGTTTTTTTATGTTAAGACTTTTGAATGTTTTTATAATTGTATCAACAGAGATATGCTTAAATTCAAAGGTTAGTATATTCTTAGTAAATAGTTCCTTTAAAAAAGATTCAACTAACAAAGATGAAGTAGGGAGAGATTTCGTAACTTCTATTGGAATGTTGGTGAAAACGTTTTCTAACGTCTCAGCTACTTTTAATTTATCTGAGATGATTTCATTATCCATTTTTAGTGACAATTCATTCCTATCTCATTGGTTGGTCTTTCCAGTTTCCTTGTTTATCACCTTCCAGACAGTTTTTATTTTATTATTTGAATTTCCAATTTTCTTACTTATTGACATAGATTTAGCTTGGGCGCAGACTCTTTTAAATAACTTTGAATAGATTCTAACGGGGTTATGCAAGTTAAGATCAGACGACATGGATTTTTCTTGGTATAGCTGATGTAAAGCATCTCTGCTAAAAATTCTTTAACAATTTGACCGTACTCAGATTCACAAGAAGATAAACTTTTGAGGCATATGAATTCCATCTTCAGAACTAACAGTCTGAATTACAATTTGTTTTTTTCGGATTAAAATTAACAAGCACAGGTGAACTTATTAGTCTTAATATTATTGACACATTTTGTACGGGTCTAATCCCATAAAACGTTGAGTTTGTATGGGATGAGTCCCATACAAAACTCAACGTTTTTCTTCAACAGTTGTCTTAGTAGACTAGTAATTTCAGACAAATTGGGGATGTATTCCCTAAATTAATTTACAAAACCTAAAAATCTCTGAAGTCCTTGCTTATCACTTGGCATGTCAGCTTTAATCTTATCTTGGTCCGGTACTAAATTTCCATCTACAATCTCATGGCTAAAATATTTTACTACATCTCAGTCAAGTATTGAATTTTCTTTGAAATATAATTAATATTTAACTCACACGCTCTGCTAAGAACTTCCTCGAGGATCTCATCATGTTTTTCTTTGGATTCTGCACGTATTAGGAAATCATCGATGTAAATAAACAACCCTTCAATGTCACTAAAACAATTTTACAGTTTTTTTAAAAAACTTCAGCTGAGACTTCAAGTCCAAATGGTAAGACATTAAAACAATAAGATCCATAAACTGTGGAGGACATTACAATCCTCTCCCCTTAGGAATGACTGACAGTAGAATACTTTATGGCAGCCACACACGTTTCAGTATACTTGCGCAAATTAAGACTTGCACAACTATACTGAATCGTGTGTTGGAAGATACTTGCGCAAGTTTCTGCACAACACACGTTTCAGTATACTTGTGCAAGTCTTAACTTGCGCAAGTATACTGGAATATGTGTGGCTACTATTACATTGCTCTTAATATTCGCACACTTCCATGGAGAGGGGGTAGGCGTCACAAAGTTCCATAAATTACTTTGATAGTCGTTTCGACTGTATCAACTGGGATTGCTTGTGGAGAGTCCTAACCGAACTTGGAGTACCTAATCATCTCGTAGCTCTGCTTCGCACCTTATACAGCTCAAGCCTGGGAGTCGTAAGAGTCGATAAATCAGCCTCAAAACCCTTTAAATTTCGCCGAGGAGTGCGCCAAGGATGTATTTTATCGCCTATTTTATTCAACATTTATGGCGAATATATTATGAGACGTACCTGCGAGAACTTGGAGGGCGACATCACGGTCGGTGGAGTAAAAATCACCAACCTGCGCTACGCCGATGACACTACTCTTTTTGCAGCAAATGAGGCGGAAATTATTGCATTCCTGGACCGAATGGAACGGATTAACGAGGAGATGGGGCTTTCCATAAACAGGTCCAAAACCAAGATCATGGTGGTGGATAGGTCTGGGAAATTGGAGCTCACTGGCGCGTTGGACCTAGAGATAGTGGACAACTTTATTTACCTGGGCTCCAATATCAGTAATGATGGTTCGTGCGAGAAGGAAGTTCGCAGAAGAATTGGCATGGCTAAGGGCGCCATGTCTCAGTTTGACAGGATCTGGAGGGATCGCAACATCTCCATCAACACCAAAACGAAGCTGGTGCGGACCCTGGTCTTCTCCATATTTTCGTATGGCGCTGAGACTTGGTCGCTGAAAGCTGCAGACCGCAAACGCATCGACGCCTTTGAGATGTGGTGCTGGAGAAAAATGCTCCGTATCCCTTGGACAGCATTTCGGACCAACGTATCCATATTGCGAGAACTCAAAATCTCCTCGCGGTTGTCGTCCGAGTGCCTCAGAAAGATTCTGCAATACTTCGGTCACATTGCAAGGAAGGACGGTGGCAACCTCGAGAGGCTTATCGTGACCGGTAAAGTGGTCCGACCAGATCCGCACCACTCTTAACTCTACGGTATATAATGCCCTTCACACCGCCAGAGACAGAAACAGATGGAGAAACGTCGTGCGAATGAAAGTGATGAAGCAGGGAGGTCACGACCCTCAGCATTGAGGAATACGACGCAAGGAGGAGGAGTCGTTCTAAAGAACGCTTTTCAGAAAAGTTCCGCAGCTAGACGCAACTCGGAGGCGTGTGGGTTATATAATATTGTTCTCACAGGTGCAGAGTAAGGAAGTGAGATGTGTCGATTTATTGAAAATAACTTAACGATGCAACTGCAAATATGTAGTTCTGCGACCGATTGACGGTGCATCACGCTTGTTTAAGTTTTGTGTTGTCTTAGTGATGGGTGAGTTGGCCGATAGAAGGAGTTAATTGTCATAGAAAGTGTGTCTCATTCAATGGCACAGCCGCAGAGGCCTCACAACCCTTTGCCTTAGGATTGGTCAGCAGGACATGCACGAGCGAAGGGGATTAACGTAATTCCAAAATAATTTAATTTGCTAATACAAGCGTCACGTATCATATACATTTTTGTAGTCCTCTCAGTCTCATAATTTTTATAACTCAAGAGAAAAGTAGATTATAATTATGCTTCTTTATCTCCTTACCAATATCCATCGGTAAGGAATCGTCCCAATCCTATTTGATATTATTATTGTTTTTCTTCATCTCCTCCTTATCCCCTAGCTTTCTAAGTCGAGACAAGGTGACATATTTCTTGGGAATTTATGAAAAACCAAAGGTTTGGGCGGAGGTGGGGCTCGACCTTTTCCCCTTAGTGGGAAACCGACCTTCACACCTTGATGTAGGATAATTCAGGGGAAATGAAAATTTTACACACCTAAGTTCAGTTCATATTAATAAGTTTGATGAAAGAAGAAAGTTCCTAAATTGGAGGTCATTATTGCATGTTTTGTGAAGAGCGTGTTGGTTGGTGCGTCGCATGGGTGGAAGAGGGTTCACACACATGTATGAATAAGCGCGTTTCAAAAGATTGCGCGCGCGGTAGGTTATAGCGCACTATCATTGGCCATGAACGTATGAACGTTTTGTTGACATTCTACCATTGGCTTAGAGTCTCTGCACCTGGTGCTATTTTCTAAGAAAACGCAGCGCTGCGGCAACGACAAACACCCAAATAGGTTACATTGAATTAACAATCCAATTTATAGGCACATGAGGTTGACAATCCAATGTATCCTATTTGGGTGTTCGTTGTTGAGGCAGTGCTGCGTTTTCTTAGAGAATAGCACCAGCGGATGGCGGCACGCTGCATTTTGATCCGATATTGATGAATACGAAACGGTATAACTGATCTCCGGTGTGATGTGTGAGAGCCAGAGTCGGGTGGGTACCTGTATGCGCGGCAGCATCTCGGGCGGGTGGAAGTGGCGCAGGTTGGGGTTGTTGTGCGCCTTGAGGTGCAGCAGGCGCTGCAGCCCGGCGCCCGGCAGCCACGGGAACACGTTATTGCCCACGTTCCTGCACCACAAATCAAAATACTTTATTTCACGTAGGCCTACACGGGCACTTGTAAAACGTCAGAAGCTAGTGCACGATTTCAATTGGCCGTTTCCTAGATAGAAGAACCAGTAAGAAACTCTACTATTACCTATTATTCTATTTTTACGGTTGGTATAAGTGAGAATGATTGACCACGGAACGATACACAACAACATACATAGATTAAAACGTCTTTGTACATTTTCGTACTTTTCTATGTTCGTTATAAACTGAGGATAATGTGCCTCGTATTTTTTATCGTATCGGGGTATCGTATTTGTTTTTCTTTTAGAGAATATTTATTTGCAACCAGTTGGTACGGCTTCAGTATTTTTCCACACATCAACAGGTGACATGACTATAGGGCGAGTGAATGTTGTGCTGCGAGTACGTACAGGTCCTCCAGCTTGGAGATGGGCACGAAGGTCTCCGTGTCGATGTGCTCGATGAGGTTGTCCTCGAGGTTCCTGCAACAGACACATAGCGCACTCAGTACTCTGCTGCATCGCGACACCAAGCCAAGCTTCAAAGCGGTCCGTTGTCCGCGACAACAGGCTAACTGAAACCTTACTTACTTACTGTTCATGCCATTTATTTGACCACTATAATAAGAACTTTTGTGAAAGAAACATAAATATTATAACAGAGAACTGCCAAAATACCATCCACTCCACATTGTTAGTGTTCGCAGACTGTCTCTGACAGTGCCCTCGAGCAACACTTAGACGATCGAATCGTATCCGCGCCTGGACGTAATCCAGCGTCCCGACAGAGGTGATCTTGGTGGGAACTTGGTTTCCATTTACAGATCGTGTTTCGGCTGCACGGATTTCATCCACGCTCTTACACGTTCTCGAATTAGCCGTGAAAGAATGAAATCTCCTGGCGTTAAATTATGAAATCAAGTACCTACTCGTATCGTGTTGTATAAATGTCTCCAAATATCAAAAAAATTAAAAAAGCGTGCCTTGCTTGTTCATTCAAATTTTTTGGAGTAATACGAGTATCTCTCAAGCCGTTGTCTTCTGATGCTATGTATGAGTTTAATATCATAAGCATGATAAATCTCTATAGACATCGATTAACTCGCTGCAGATTTTACACTCGAATCCGTGCGCATCCCCTACCCGTCACAGCGCAACTGTTTTTGTTTGATGTTTGAATGTAATCTGTCGGCTAGTTACTCAAGCCCCAAGCAAACGCCAGCGTCCACACACCTAATGTCTTTCTATTGTGCCTCTAATTTCGGTATTCAAATGATTAAACGCATGCAATTCACGCGCTCCAACTACCTCCATCTGCGGGCGGACAGATGCGCCCGCCGACCAACCACGTTAAAGGTCTCCTCTGTTGGGACGCTTGATTACATTTGTGTGGAATGCTTAAATGTATGTGGCGTGTTAGCATAGATTTAACTAACTTAAATGATATATAAAATTAGTTATTTCCTTTTGTGTTAATTTTGGCTTTGTCAGGGACGATCGATGACATCATAAGATTACCTAAATTCATTTATCAAAAGCGGGAAAACTAAATTAATGAATAATTCAATACAGCGAGCCGCCCCACAATTATCATCAGATTTATTCATGAAAATATGTAAGCAAGCCACTCGGAGGCGGAGGTCCCGCATAACAAGCCACGCGCTCATTCCCCGAGGAGAGCCGTACCCTGAGCCGGCGGCGCGGCGCCGTGGCGATGCCGGCGCGATAGGCGGCTATCTCTAGCGGCGGCGCATAAATGGATCGACTTCCTTTTACGATCTCGTACGTAGCGCCAGATCGACTGACTCACCTGATTGTAACAGATACTCGCTTTTAGCTGTTTTATATCTCTCATAAAACATCGTGGCAACGCGCGTTAGCTTGTACGAACGTATTAAACATGAGTGTACCACGTGAGGTCGACAAATGGATGTGCGATTAAAGCTTGTGCGACAAATCTGTACTGCGACTCACCATAGTTCAATTGCGCGCTTGTCCGACACACTGAAGCTCGACATTACGGTAGTGCGACAAACTATTGTGTGACTACTACCTACTTGTGTGTTTGTGTTTTCACGGCCCTCGGAGCGCGCCACCTCCGGGTTCCCAATTAACGGTAGGAGGAGTTCACATCGGCGTCGGGTCGACGATGAAGTACCTGGGACTCGTCCTCGAGAGCCGGTGGAACTTTGAGGAGCTTTTCCGACGTTTGGCTCCCAGACTGAATCGGACTGGGGCTGCTTTCAAGCGGCTCCTGCCGAACCTAGGGGGTCCCGACGCCTCCTGCCGGAGGCTCTGCGCAGGCATCGTTCGGTCCATGGCCCTTTACGGGGCGCCGGTGTGGGCGCCGTCGCTGCGAAAGCGAGTGGCGGCCCGGCTGAACGCCTGCCAGAGGGTCATGGCCATTCAGATGATCCGGGGATACCGTACGATATCCTGCGAAGCGGCGAGCCACCTTGCTGGCCTACCACCATGGGATTTGGAGGCAACAGTCCTTGCACACATCCACGACTTACGCGTGAAGATGCAACGCCGGGGCGAATCCCCGCTGCCGCGACAAGTCGCGGCTTCGCGGACAGAGTTCCGGCGGGATCTCATGGTGAAATGGCGAGAGCGATTGTCGCAACCCCGTGCTGGGCACGCCACGATCGAGGCGGTAAGGCCCCTCTTTGAGGTGTGGCTAGAAAGGCCCCAAGGCGGCGTCACCTTCCGCTTGGCGCAGATGCTAACCGAACACGGCAAGTTCGCGAAGTACCTGTACAAGATTCGTGCGGAGACGACGCCCTGGTGTCGCCACTGTGCAGAGCGCCCGGAGGACACGGTGGAGCACACAGTCGAGGTGTGCCCCGCTTGGGAAGAGCATCGCCGTGTCCTTGTGGGGGCGATCGGCGGCAGCGATCTGTCGCGCCGGGGTTTGGTTGAGGCCTTACTTCGGAGCGAGGAGTGGCAGGCGGTCGCCTCCTTTTGCGAAGCAGTAATGTTAGCAAGGGAGGAGGGCGATCGCATCAGGCAACGGCGCACACGCCGCCGCCACCGGATTCCGATCTCGATATTCGGCCATCCGTAGGCGCGGGCTCACGGACGGCGAGCAATGGGTAGCTCGCTGTCCGTCCGTCCGGTAACAGACCGGTCCGAGCTCAAATCGTTTACGGCGCGCACTGTTCCCGCGCGCCTCAAGGAGTTGTTAGCAAAGTGTAGGGGCCCAGTAGGGCCGAAGCCTACTGGGGCCAAAGGTTATGTGAAAATGTCACCCGGGGCCCTGGGACAAAGACAATGAATGGAACAGGGTAGGTTTTTAGTCAGTAAAAGTCTGACACTATTTCTCGCCCCACCCAAGGGCGGGATTTGTCTTTGGATGATTTAACGTACCAAAAAAAAAACCTACTTGTGTGTTACAATAATTTGATACTATCCAAGTGGGACAAACGATTTTGCGATACTACCGTGTATAATTAGTAAAAAAAGGATAATCTGCGGAAATCAAATTTAAATCTAAGAATTGGCAGAACTCACGGGGGCAGAGCATTAGCATAACATAGCATAATAAGTTTTACCTATAAGGGTCCTACAGCTGGGACTTAGGCTTCCCCTTTAGGGGAGGGATTATTATTTACTATATATTATAACATTTATAACTACCTACTTTATTGTACACCTCATAACGCGGACAGGATAAACATACACACACACCACGCCACGACATAGCATCACGTCATATATTTTTTTAGTATAGGTACATAATATAAATATTAAAACACAGGAAAACAACAGTGAAATTTGTAAATAAAATAATACAGTTTCAGTCCGGAACAGATGTCAGAAGAGCATTAAGCATCATCAGCGCCCAGACGAATGGCAAGTTAGCTCATGACACTGTACGTGCTGACGGTACAGCTAATAGCCGCTGGCTGCGCGGTCTCAGCAGCGCGGCAACAGGAACCAATAGCTTAACCAACTGCGCCGCCAGTTGTTGGTGATCGGGCTCAGCCCGCATGATACCTACGGGACGACGGGCTAAAGACGAGCAAGAAGTACCTTACTTCCAAAGAAATAAAAGTTAGCACATTTGGTAAAAACTTAGGAATAGGAGAGATTTTTGGACTTTTCAAGCGTAACATTTTAAATAAGGATTCCAGATGGCTACAGCTGATTTCAGCTTCCCTGATTAATGCTATTTAAACAAGTTTAATGTCCTATGGATTGTTAGCTCACCCATATTTTGGGTAACAAATTCTTATCCCCGATATAACAGTGACAAGTGTCCTCGTATAATTGTAGAAAGTTGATCTCGGGTCAAATAGAACTTCGTTATACTTTACTGAATCAATAAACGGGCGCCGGTAACTTTTTATTTACTTATGAACACAACAATTCGAAGAATTGCGCAACCCTGCCAGGACAATATAAAGCTGCGCTGCACTTGCAATGTTCAGAAGTAACTTGTTATCAATGCTCCTTTAAATGAAAACATTGATGTCATCCTGCATAGCTGTTGAGTCGAAATCTGTTTCTCATCCAATGACATCTCCGCGCCCTTGGGCGGGGCGGAAGATAGTGTCAGACTTTTATTGATTAAAAATCCACTCCTGTTCCTTAATTTTTTGCCTTTCATGCCGGCACCGAACCTTCCTTTGAGAAATCGATCCTTGGCCCCGTAGGCTTCGACCCTGCTGAGCTCCTACCGAGGTCACCTGCGCAAACACCTTGCTTTATGCAGGGACAAGGTCACATTAACCAAGATTCCAAAAAGTAAAGGTCATAAAATAGAACCTTGATTTACACCGACCTTGTGTGGTAAGACGCGAACATTTTTTTATTTTTTTAATTAGCCTATACTTTCCCACTGCTGGGCAAAGGCCTCCCCCAATTCCTTCCAGGTATTTTTCTAGTAGTAATAGTGGTAGACTCGAACATCATTAAATTATACACCGTTAAATTTTGGTCGTTTTAATCCCGCAGAGGGTCGTACATAAAATACTATCGATTTGTAAAGAAAAAATTAATAATAAAATACTTTTTTATCAAAAACTCGAATTAATATACGCATATACGAAATTAATTTCTTTAAGTAAACGAGTCAATGACCTTGTAGGTAGTTGTTGGTCGTTGTATTAATTACCTACAGTTCAATGGCCTCGCTCAGCTGACGTTTAATTATGCAGTTTAGTGTACTATCTACACTAAACTGCATAATCTATGCTTTTCCCCTAAATAACTACGATTTTACTCAAGTTACGTAAGTTCGATATGTTTGCAATACACCGTTAAATTTGAGTCGTTTTAATCCCGCGGAGGGTCGATTTGGTACATGAAATACTATCGATTTGTAAAGAAAAAATTAAAAAATAAGATACTTTTTTCAAAAACTCGAATGAATTTACGCTTGTAAGAAATTAATTTCTTTACAATTTCTTTCCTTACAAAGGTTATGCGCGCAAAGGTATCAAACCGTATACATACAGTACGTTCGCCGTTTTTTACTTTAGGGCTCAAAATTTTTATTTTTACGGTCGACGGAGTTTTGGGGCGTCTGAAGTTAGACTTTGCGAACTTTAGCACTCAAAATAAGCGCGTCAAATAAATGATTTATAAAAATAAATGCCAATAACAATTGTTAACAGCAATAACAACTGCTATTGGCATTTATTTTTTCAAACCATTTATTTTTTTACGAGTGCACAAGCGCTAAAGTTCGCAGAGCCTAACTTCAGACGCGCCAAGATCCGTCGGCCGTACTGTACTAATATTAAAAATTCAAATATTTTTGAATTTATAACACGATAATTGTTAATTTGTTCGTATTAACAAGTTATTGCTTACGTAATCATGTCTATTTATTATATTCTGTTTTAAAACACAATTTAAATTTTCATTAAATCTTAAAACCTTAAAAACATCCGCCTCTTTGCTTTAATCACCCTTGACCGTGACGAAATAGGAATAAAAATAGCCCTTGTTTTGATAAATTAAAAAAAGCACGCGGGTGATCAACATGCATATCGAACCTAACCGTGCAATAAGAGGCAGTTTTCGAGTAAGTGTATTGAAATATATTATTTCATACTCGCACTATAATAATCTCGATATCCGTGATAATAATACTCGTGCGTTCTACAAGTACTCATAAGTACTTGCGCCTCATGTTTTTTTCTAACAAATTCCTAATTTTAATGATGAAAGGCATGTTTTTGAACTGGCTCTTTTTTGTATTGAAACGTGGAGATGAGAAAGATTCATTACAACACACCCACACACTGCTACTAATATTTTGATGATCAACATAATTTTGAGTAGCAACAAAATTAATGCGACAACAGTATTACTATCGTAACAGTTATTAAATACATAGTTTTTTATAAATGTTTGTCGTATGTTTTTATAAGATGTAAATACAATAAAGAAGATATTAAATTAATAAAATTAAAAAATATCATGAATTTCTCCGTTTTTTTGATGCGATACGAAGTTAAACTCTATATTCTTAAATTCCATTGGTTAGCCTGATTGAAATTATTAAATTACATCGGTATTTTTTTTAGTGGTGAGTCTGAGTAGTATTATTGGCTTTTTTTGCCGCATCGGAAGCCTTGTTCTGTCCGTTTGACACACAATTTTTTTTTTTGTGGTACTAGTAAAACTGTAATTGTATAATTATTTTATGTGTGTGTAATTATACTTACACTGTAAATGCAGACACAAATTACTTGTTCATGAATAAATGACTATGACTATGAAATTTGAACAGTATCCCCGTCGTCACCTTAGAAGGTGACGACTTCTCCGGTTCCTAAGTTCAAACGGTTCGTAGTTACACACGTGACAGACAAAAGTACTTAGGTACATACATCTGTAGTTAACTAAGGTTTGTAAGTTTAACACATTTGATGGGACCGTGGGGGACATAAACATAAACAATGCAGCCGGCAGTCCGGAGTCAGTCCGCGAAGGTAGATGTGGGGCGCCGCCGCCTACAGCGTGCCGGCGTCGTATCTCTACACGTCGGTCCTGCGCGCGAGCGGGTGACGTCACCCGTCCGAGGGGTCGAGTGTGGTCGCGATGGTGTGCGGAGTACTCACAACACTTGCAGGTCGGGCGTGTGCGTGAAGGCGTCGGCGGGCAGGCGGCGCAGGCGGTTGCGCGCCAACAGCAGGTCGTGCAGGCGCCGCAGCCCGCGCAGCGCGCCGCCCTCCAGCGACGAGATCTCATTGCCCGACAGGTCTCTGCGCAATACACACACATTATACTACGTGCCGACAGAAACACAAGTACACTACGTGCGCGGCAGATACTCACAGCACGCGCAGCTCGGCGCAGTCGTGCAGCTCGGGCACGCGCTGCAGCATGTTCAGCTTCACGTCCCTGCGGACAGAGTAGTTGCTTCGTGCTGACACAGTGGGCGAGGGCGTGTGTCGACGAGCCGACACACGCCGCGCACTGCTTATGATTACGTAAACAATAAACTTCGGTAATCCACACTCACATGACCAATTAGCAGATTATACATCTCAATGTAACTAAGTATCAATGTTCGGGAAGTGGGTCACCAGGTCAGTATCACGGGTGACGAGCGAGTTAACGTGCGTGCCGTCCGCCCCCTCTCGCCGGAGGGCTTTACATTTCGCAGGCAGTAAGTACTTGCCATTGACAATTTGTAACCATTATCGTTTCGTTTTCCTTTCACCTTGTTTAATGAGAGGAAATAGGCCAATCAAATCAGGACAAAGCTTTTCAATGAATGCGAGGACAGAGTGATGGACATTTATTGAGAGAAAGAAAAATTAACTCATAATGTAGGAGTGGCCATGGTGATCAGCGCGCGTCCTCTTTGTAAATGAGGCGCCGCGTCCGCATCGTCCTTGAGCGAGCTTATCCTTCTGGGCTGACCGCGCGCTCGGCAAATATAAAAGAAAACCCACTCCTCTGACCCAGTAAAAGCAGCATTACTATTGTACATTAATCTGTAGAGCATAAAATGACGCAGAACGCAGCGTCGGTGCAGAGTCAGGTCGCGCGGGGGCGGTAGGCTGGCGGCGCGGCTGGAGTGCTCCTTCTGTCTCCGCCGCCGCACAGTGCACGGCTACGTTACAGTATAAGATGACGCGGAGCGCAGCGTCGGTGCAGAGTCAGGTCGCGCGGGGGCGGTAGGCTGGCGGCGCGGCTGGAGTGCTCCTTCTGTCTCCGCCGCCGCACAGTGCACGGCTACGTTACAGTATAAGATGACGCGGAGCGCAGCGTCGGTGCAGAGTCAGGTCGCGCGGGGGCGGTAGGCTGGCGGCGCGGCTGGAGTGCTCCTTCTGTCTCCGCCGCCGCACAGTGCACGGCTACGTTACAGTATAAGATGACGCGGAGCGCAGCGTCGGTGCAGAGTCAGGTCGCGCGGGGGCGGTAGGCTGGCGGCGCGGCTGGAGTGCTCCTTCTGTCTCCGCCGCCGCACAGTGCACGGCTACGTTACAGTATAAGATGACGCGGAGCGCAGCGTCGGTGCAGAGTCAGGTCGCGCGGGGGCGGTAGGCTGGCGGCGCGGCTGGAGTGCTCCTTCTGTCTCCGCCGCCGCACAGCGCACGGCTACGTTACAGTTTCTATTTCGACAAGCTAAATCCTAATCGATATTCGATTTGCAAATCCCTGTTTCAGTGGAAGACTCGGTAAGTCGGCTCGCATATTATGTTCTCACCTGACACAATCCTGGCTAGGAAGGAATACCTACTAATCTGATTCATGTTCATTGTATTCTGATCTACATAGCATCATTGACTAAACTATCAACATTTTGCTCACGGTAGTATGACACGCATATCTCTAGACTCTAGAGTGACTATTCATTTATTAAGTAGAACGATTTTTACTAGCTTCTGACCCGCTCTCCCCACCTAAACAAGCATAAATAAGAATTGGCCGACACCTCCTCCTGTTTAATATTTATTACGTACGAATTTAAAGGGAAACAAGTATTCAATGAAAATCATTTTTTCAAAGCAAGCTTTTATTGCGCGGTATATTTATAAATAATACTTATCAGGACCATTCCAAAAAGCTCAAACACATGGTTATCTTATTACCATCAGGTTAGCCTGGTTACCATCTAGCACCAAAGTACTCTTCAAGACGAATCATACGAGCCCAAACTCGATGTGGTTGTCGTTTAACTACCGAGTTCCTATCGCCAGATGGCCGCCTTCCGGTTCCATCATCAGATCAGATCCATGTCATAATAATTTTGCATTGTCATCTAATTGAAATATGCATGCAAAATTTCAGCTCAATCGGTAACCGGGAAGTGGATCAAATTTAATTTGCAAGATTTGATGACAGACAAACATCGGTCAGGTGAAACTTAATAAAAGCTTACAAAATGAATATACGTTTGGTTGGATTTGATGTTTATTTTTAAAAGTTACAAGTTTAGGAACGTTTGCAAGAGTGTGGTTAATGCAATTAAGTAACGTCTATGTAGTTCACAAGCGTGAAGGCGCTGTGATGTTGCCTAGGAAATAAACCATGCCATGGAGGTAAACCTATCCTATACCTACGCATCAGAGCGATTGGCACTCGCGCGGTGGCCCACGCTTTTTCAAATCTTAACTTCGCGTATTTTTGTGATCTTACGTAAGAACAATCAATATTTCCTCCCGCCCCCTTATAAGACGATAGACAACCCCTTAGAAGCCGTGGACGTGATAAGACATGATCGACCCCCCCGCCGCCGACTTCACTGAATCGTCTTACGTAATAAATGAATGGCCCCAGATATGTATGTGTGTATATTATCTACAAATAATAACATTGTTCAGTACTTAAGTCCCTATAGCTAGCAAAGATAAAATAAATGAGTAAGGCCTACTGTACACGGACACGTAGCTTCATAGACGCGTACGTATTCATCAATTTACGCCTGCGTGAAGATTACATACAATGCTATGAAACTCTGTCCACGAAGCGGTGCCGCCGTGCCATTGTGTCGTTGCCGCTTCATCGACAGAGTTATCAAATATGAAACGTGGGATACTCACAGCGAGCGCAGCATGGGCACATGCGCGCACAGGTCGGCGGGTAGCGCGGGCAGGCGCGCGCGGTCCAGGCGCAGCGTGCGCAAGCGCACCGTGCCATTCAGCGACGGTAGCACGCGCAGCGAACGCGCCTCTGACAGCACCCTGCGCACACACCACATCACATAGACCCTACACACTGTACAAACAGCTGAAGCACGGCCGCACACTGCGTGCGGACTGAAGGAGGACACAGGAGTAAAAACTAAATACGTTCAAGATCGCGGTGCTCGTGTTTATTTTTCCATAATCCATAAAATTTTATAAAGAAGTGTCATTGAGACTTAAAATGAATATGGTTCATGGAGCGCTTCTTCAGATATAAAAACTTCAACTGAAAAAAAAAAACGACAAAAAATGTACAAAATCCAAGTGAACATTGGCACCTTGTTCGACGCTACTACTTTCCGCCTCGCTGCTTCCCTACGTCTAGGCGCTCCTTGTTGTTCTCCTCATCGCTGCCACTGTGGCGAAGTTGTCAACAGCCTCGGACACCACGGTCTGTCATGCAGCCGTAGTGCGGCTCGCATAGCGCGGCACGCGAATATCAACGACATCATCCGACGCGCTCTTGTCACCGTCGGCATTCCGGCCGTACCTCATGGCCTCGCGACGACGATGGCAATGGTATTTCTTTATTTCCATGGAAGATGGATGAATAGTCTTGCGCCATCTCCTGTTCCTAACTCGTCATGCTGTGCTGGTGCTCAAGAGTCGAAAATATAATAATAAGCTTGTTGGTACATTTTCGAGCCGGTTAGGGGTTGAAACACTTGGATCGTGGGGTCCGAGGCTGAGGCTTTCCAAACGGCTTGTTGACAGTTGACACTTCGCGTGACCCAAGGGCTAACTTTTACCTTGGGCAGAGGATAAGCACTGGCATACAGCGTTTCAATACTGCCAGCCTTTTGGGTAGTTTACCAGTCGACATCGATGCTGAAGAGTTTTACTGACGATTAGTTTTCACGCCTTACTTTAGATTACTTTTAGTTAGTTCATGAGAGTTTTATTTTTTTATTAGTTAAGTGTTTTTTTTTTATATGTGTACATAGATGATATTAAAAATTGACACAGATCAATGTGGACCCTGTCGGGCACAGCAAAGTTAGCAGAGAGGAAGAGGGCTAAGTAGAAAAACATGGAATTAAATATATTGTAATAGTATTGTTGATATAAGGTGACGCGTTTAATTGGGTGTATAATATGTATGTAAATCATTATGATAATTGACATATTATGTCTATGTATAAATAAATTAAGTCAGGTATTCAGATTATTTTGTGTCATCATTACTATTAGGTTATTCAAATTAAATTATGTATGCATATTATTATATTATGTGTGTCTAAGATTAGGTAAATTACATATGTCAGATATTTTTATTTATTTTCCATCGTCATTATTATTAAATTTTGTTCTTATAATTAAATTATGAATGTGTATTATTATTTTCTGTGTATATAAGAATAGGTTATTTATGTTAGTTATTTTTAATAAATACGTTATTTTATAATTATTCTAGTCTAGATAAATTATGTCAGGTATTTTTTTTTTTGTTTTTTATTGTCATTCCCTTTGGTGGTCGATAGAAATTCAGAATGTGTTGAAAGAAAAGAAAAAAAGTGTGAATATGATGTTTTGAAGAAGAAAGCTAAGAAAGCCGTGGCATTGGCAAATGCAAAGGCCCAGGACCAATTGTACGACACACTGGACAGTCCTGCAGGCCAAAAAGAGCTGTACCGGATTACTAGAACAAGAGAGAGAAACACGTTTTTTTTTGGTGGTGGGTAAAATCATCCAATGACATCTCCCGCCCTTGGGCGGAGCGGGAGATAGTGTCAGACTCTTACTGACTAAAAACCCACCCCATTCCTTCGTGGCCTTAGATCCCAGGAAGCAAACCCTTGGCCCCAGTAGGCTTCGACCCTGCCTGCCTGCAGCTAGCAGGCTGGGTCTCTACGGTTTGCTGACAACTCCTTAAGGCGCGCGGGAACAGTGCGTGCCGTTGACGACCTGGGCTTGGTCCGGATGGTTACTGGACGGTCGGACAGCGAGCTACCCATAGCTCTCCGTCCGCAAGCCCCGCGGCGGCTGGGCCGTGAGGGCCGTTGCCTCTCGCGTGCGGCCTCCTCCTTTGCTAGCATTACTGCTTCGCAGAAGGAGCCGACCGCCTGCCATCCCTCCTCGCTCCGGACCATGGCCCGTACCAGAGCCTGGCGCGAGAGATCGCCGCTGCCGATCGCCCTCACGAGAACACGGCGATGATCTGCCCAAGCGGAGCAATTCAGGAAGAGGCTCCCTGGTGTATGCTGTTTGCCGATGACATTGTGCTAGTTGCCGAGAGTGGCTTAGAGGTCCAGAACAGATTGGAGGTGCGGTGGCATAGACTGGAGAATGTTTGCCTGAAATTGAGTAAAACCAAAACGGAGTTTACAAGTCCGTGATAAGACCTGTCATACTGTATGGATCAGAATGTTGGGCTGTGAAAAAGATGGATGAAAAAAGATTGCATGTAGCGGAGATGAGAATGTTGAGATAGATGAGATAGATGTGCGGTGTGACGAGACTGGATAAAGTGAGAAATGTGTATATTAGAGGAAGTTTGAAAGTGGCGCCGGTGACTGGAAAGTTGAAAGGAAATCGATTGTCTTAGTATGGTCATATGAAGAAGAGGGATAAAACGCATGTTACTAAAAGAGTTCAGAGTTTACACGTAGATGGATGGAGAGGAAGAGGGAGGCCAAAGAAGAGATTAAGTGATATGAAAGAGTTAGTGATAGTATGACGGGTGGCAGAACGGAGTGGAGGAAAAAAACGTGTTGCGCCGACCCCAAGTAATATGGGATAAGGGCAGGAAGAAGAAGAATGTCATTCACCTCAGCAAAGCATTCGACTTTGTTGATCATTCCATTCTATTAAAAAAATTGGATAAATGCGGTGTAAGAGGTTTGGCTTCTCAGTGGTTCCAATCGTATCTCAATAACCGAAAACAATTTACAAGGGTAACTAAACTCAACAAGAAGAATCATTGCATAGAAAACTACGACTCACAACATCGTATAAACCATTTTGGCGTGCCCCAAGGAAGTATATTGGGGCCTTTGCTATTCCTTATATACATAAATGATCTTCCCCGTGAGATAGTACATAACTGTGTCTTATTTGCAGATGATACGACTGTCATTATAGAATGTAAAAATCTAAATTCTTACGAATCTGAAGTAAACCAAACTCTTTGTTCTATAGTTGAATGGTTAGAAAGTAACAAACTAAAAATAAATATTGACAAGACAAAACTTATATATTTCAAAACGCCTCACCGAAAACAATTTCAGTTTAATGTAAGCCTTGACCATAATAAAGTTGAACAAATTCAAAGTACGAAATTTCTCGGTATAACTTTAGACGCACATCTCACATGGAAGGATCACATTGACAGTATTTGCAAGAAAATTAATAAATTTGTTTTTGCTCTCCGTAAACTTAAGGATGTAACTACGAGAGAAACATGTCTAATGGTGTATCATGCTTATGTTTGTTCTCTCATTCGTTATGGTGTAGTAATCTGGGGTAACTCTTCAGAGGTAAACAGGGTTTTTGTAGCGCAGAAAAAATGTATTCGTGCTATTTATGGGATGAAATGGTTTGATTCCTGTAAACCGATTTTCAAATCAAAAAAACTATTAACTGTCCCTAGTCTCTACATCTATGAAGTCGCCAAATTTGTAAAGGCCCATCCATTCCTTTTCGAAGGTAATGATAATAAAAGTAAGCGGTTGTTAACGCGGTTACCTCTCAAAATGCCGGTCCCTAGATTAGAACTGTTTAGACGTAACTGTGTATATATGGCACCACTTATTTACAACTCCTTACCCAAACGCATTTCCGAGTTGCCATATAATAAATTCTGTCGTGTTTTACGGGACTGGTTGATAGAGGAAAGTTTTTATTCAGTAAAAGATTTTTTGAAAAAAAGTTCATGTTGTTATAACTTTTTTAAGGATGCATAAATTATTGTGTTATCGTATTTTATTTTATTTTTGACTTTTATTATGAATTGTAGTTTTATCCTTTTATTTCTTGACATTTTTAAAATTTTATTATTATTAATTGAAATTGAATGTATTTTTTTTTACTTTTATTATGAATTTTATTATTATTAATTGAAATTAATTGTATTTTTCGACGTTTATTATGAATTTTACTTAATTTTTTTTTGTATTAAGCATTTATGAACTATTTTCATTAATTTGTGTATAAAAAAAATTATTCTTAATATTTGCATACCTGTAACTTAGGTTAAATATGTCTCGGTCTATAACTGTTACTGTAACAACTCCTGTACCATATTTATAGCAAATAAATAATAAAAAAAAAAAAAAAAAAAAAAAAAAAAAATTCTCTTTAATTATTGTATAAACATATAAATTACATTTTGAAATATTTTTTTAAACAAAATTATATTTAAAAAAAAAACATTTAAAAATATAAAACATAGTCACATAACACCCACCGGCATCGGGAATAGGGTCCAAGCTAGCGGGTGTCAGGGCACCTGAGAGAGGAATCTTCGAACAATACGTACCGTGTCCAGGTGTACTGCCTTCTGGATCAAGCCCTTAATCCAACTGACCTACGAGAGCCTCCTCAGGTGTTGGTCGAGGCTCTTGGCTATTAAGTCATTGGTCGTCACGACTATTGGCTTAATGACTGCTGTGTCCACTTCTCACATGTCGAAAACCTCGCGAGCCAAGTCAAGATATTAAGTTTGTTTATCCTTCTCAGCTTTCACGAGGTTCCTGTCATGAGGGACCGCTATATTAACAATTATTGTGTGACGCTCTAGTCGATCTATCACAACTATGACAGGCTTATTGGCAAGAATAGTCCTGTCAGTGAAGATAGATCGATCCCAATACAATGTGATATTTTTAATATTTAATGTATAATAACGGACCAATTAATTTTGGACCAACGTATCCATTTTGCAAGAACTCAAAATCTCCTCACGGCTGTCGTCTGAGTGTCTTAGCAGGGTTCTACAATGCTTTGGTCACATTGCTAGGAAACACGGTAGCAACCTTGAAAGGCTTATTGTGACCGGCAGTGTTGGGCGCAGTTAACTACTATTCTGTAATCAGATTACAAATTACTATTGAAAGTAGTTAACTACATGTAGTTTGATTACACGTAGTTATTTATTTTATTTATTTATTTGGATCTCCAACAAAGGTCACACCGACGGCAACAATGCTCCAGAGGTGACCGAGGTGGAGATGAGAGTGGCGGTGCGAAGGCTGAGTGCCAAGAACACCGCCCCAGGACCCGATGGCTTGCCTGGAAAAGCCTGGGTCCTGGCCATAGAGGAACTCGGGTCTCGACTGAGAGGGCTCTTCAGCGCATGCATGGAGAGGGGCCAGTTCCCGCTTCGCTGGAAGACGGGGAAACTGGTCCTTATCGCGAAGCCGGGGCGCCCCGCGGACTCTCCGTCCGCGTATCGGCCCATTGTGCTGCTCGACGAGGTGGGCAAGCTCTTTGAAAGAGTAATTGCAGACCGCCTCGTCGTGCATCTGGCACGGAAGGGGCCGGATCTTGCGGACGGCCAGGTCGGATTTCGCAGGAGGCGCTCCACTGTGGACGCCATCATGCGCGTGCGAGCCCTCACGACGGGGGATGCGGTGTCCCGGGGCAGGTGTGTCTTGGCGGTGTCTCTGGACATCGCCAACGCCTTCAACTCCCTGCCCTGGAGTTGCATTGGTAGGGCACTCCGGTACCACCGGGTGCCCGACTACCTCTGTCGGGTGATCGAGGCCTACCTGTCGGACAGGTTCATCATCTACCCCGGTCATCAGGGGGAGTTGAAACGGCGAGAGATGTCGTGCGGTGTTCCGCAGGGATCGGTACTAGGGCCGCCCTTGTGGAACATCGGGTACGACTACGTGCTGCGCGCCGACCTCCCCGACGGGGTCAGCGTGGTCTGTTACGCAGACGACACGCTGGTCCTGGCGCGGGGACGGTCGTACCAGGCGGCGGTCGAACTAGCGACGCGCGGGGTTGCGACAGTCGTGGAGAGGATACAGCAGTTGGGACTCGAGGTGGCATTGCACAAGTCCGAGGCCATGTGTTTTCACGGCCCTCGGAGCGCGCCACCTCCGGGCTCCCAATTAACGGTAGGAGGAGTTCACATCGGCGTCGGGTCGACGATGAAGTACCTGGGACTCGTCCTCGACAGCCGGTGGAACTTCAAGGAGCACTTCCGACGTCTGGCTCCCAGGTTGAATGCGACTGGGGCTGCGCTCAAGCGGCTCCTGCCGAACCTAGGGGGTCCAGACGCCTCCTGCCGGAGGCTCTACGCAGGCATCGTTCGGTCCATGGCCCTTTACGGTGCGCCGGTGTGGGCGCCATCGCTACGGAAGCGAGTGGCGGCCCGGCTAACCGCCTGCCAGAGGGTCATGGCCATCCGGATGATCCGCGGATACCGTACGGTGTCCTGCGAAGCGGCGAGCCTCCTTGCTGGCCTACCACCGTGGGATTTGGAGGCAACAGTCCTTGCACACATGCATGAGTTACGCGTGGAGATGCAACGTCGGGGCGAAACTCCGCTGCCGCGACAAGTCGCGGCATGGCGGACAGAGCTCCGGCGGGATCTCATGGTGAAATGGCGAGAGCGATTGTCGCAACCTCGTGCTGGGCACGCCACGATCGAGGCGGTAAGGCCCCTCTTTGAGGCGTGGCTGGAAAGGCCCCACGGCGTCGTCACCTACCGTTTGGCGCAGGTGCTGACTGAACACGGCAAGTTCGGTCCGTACCTGTACAAGATTCGTGCGGAGACGACGCCCGGGTGTCGCCACTGTGCGGACCGCCCGGTGGACACGGTGGAGCACACAGTCGAGGTGTGCCCCGCTTGGGAAGAGCATCGCCGTGTCCTCGTGGGGGCGATTGGCGGCGATCTCTCGCGCCGGGGCTTGGTTCAAGCCATGCTCCGGAGCGAGGAGGAGTGGCAGGCGGTCGCCTCCTTCTGCGAAGCAGTAATGCTAGTAAAGGAGGAGGCCGACCGCCTTAGGCAAAGGCGGACACGCCGCCGCCGTCGCCGGGTTTCCGATCCCAATTTCCGGCCACCGTAGGCGCGGGCTCGCGGACGGTGGGCAATGGGTAGCTCGCTGTCCGTCCGTCCGGTAACAGACCGGTCCGAGCTCAGGTCGTCTACGGCGCGCTCCGTTCCCGCGCGCCTCAAGGAGTTGTCAGCAAACTGTAGGGGTCCAGCAGGGCCGAAGCCTACTGGGGCCAAAAGTTATGTGAGACTGTCACCAAAGGCCCCAGGATAAAGGCAAGGAATGGAAAGGTAGGTTTTTAGTCAGTAAAAGTCTGACACTGTTTCCCGCCCCACCCAAGGGCGGGATTCGTCATTGGATGATTTTACCTACCACAAAAAAAAAAAAAAAAAAAAAACAAAGGTCACACAGGAACAGTAGAAATATTTAATCATGGGGGTCCCTTAACGTGTGCTCCTTCAGTTACAGGAGATCACAGCATGCACATATAACTAGGTGTAAACTAGACAATTAAAAATTCACAAACTTAATACCAAAACGATAAGACAAAAACACATTCCATTAAGTTATGTCAAACTAAAACTAAAAATTAGGGTCAAGATACAAAGGTCAAAGGGGATACATAGTCACTGGTCAATTGGGATTAAAACTGAATTAAACAATTCGAGTAACAATAATAAAAAGGTCATTGGTTTCTTTGAAATGGTATTATGAATTAATAAATTATTGTCATTTATTAAAGTTATAACTTATAAAATAATAATTAGATTTGTAAAATTAGATTAAAAATAAAAATGATAAAATTAAAATTAAAAAAATAAATATTTTAAGAAGACTAATTAGTTAATTATGATTACATGTAACTTAACTACAGTAAGTAATCAAACTACACGAAATAGTTGTAATTTTTTGATATTATTTGAGTACTAAGAACTTATATTTTGAAATTAAATAAACATGAAAAGTGATGAAATTATCGATTTGTTACAACTGAATCTAGCTCTAAAATTTAATAAAAAAAACTGAATCTGAATGTATAAAAATTCATGTATGTTTACTTTCACGAATAATTGAATGCAGGACTTGAAGTCGTAGATGATTAATTATGTCTTTATTATAATTACATAATATTATTATTGTTTTGATTAACAAGTAATCAAAAAATCGACCTTTATGTGTAGTTATAAAAAGTAGTCTCTTAATCGTGATTGCAACTACAATTTGTAGTTAGTAAACAAAATGTTTAACTACTTTTTACGATTAATTAACGTAGTTTGTAGTTTTCAATTAATTACAATATGTAGTCGTAGTTATTAATCAGTAGTTAGATTACATATTGCCCAACACTGGTGACTGGCAAGGTAGATGGGAAAGGCCTCGTGGGCGCAGTCCAAAATGTTGGTCCGACCAAGCTTACTCTCGAGCTTAATACCGGAAGGTCTACAATGGAATTGTGACGTTAGGTACTCTTGAATTCGATGCTAGGGCCAAATTGCGTGACTTTTTAGGGAAACTAAGCAAAATGGGGATTGAGCTTGGAGTGTGGTCACGCAATTTTAAACCTAATTTGGCGCTAGCATCGAATTCAAGCCTAACGTCACAATTCCAATGTCTACAGATTGAAATTAAACTCGAGAGTAAGCCCCCAGATCCGCACCGCTCTTGACTCTGCCATATACAATGCTCTTCACACCGCCAGGTACGACTACGTGCTGCGCGCCGACCTCCCCGACGGAGTCAGCGTGGTCTGTTACGCAGACGACACGCTGGTCGTGGCGCGAGGACGGTCGTACCAGGCTGTCGCTGCGAAAGCGAGTGGCGGCCCGGCTGAACGCCTGCCAGAGGGTCATGGCCATTCGGATGATCCGCGGATACCGTATGGTGTCCTGTGAAGCGGCGAGCCTCCTTGCTGGCCTACCACCATGGGTATTCGAGGCAACAGTCCTTGCACACATGCACGACTTACGCGTGGAGATGCAACGCCGGGGCGAAACTCCGCTGCCGCGACAAATCGCGGCATGGCGGACAGAGTTCCGGCGGGATCTCATGGTGAAACGGCGAGAGCGACTGTCACAACCCCGTGCTGGTCACGCCACGATCGAGGCGGTAAGGCCCCTCTTTGATCTTGGCTGGAAAGGCCTCACGGCGTCGTCACCTTCTTCCAACATTTAGGGTGAGATTTTTTTTTTCATTTCGTGTTCATTCCGAAACCATGTTGAAACCCATTCTTGTAGACTTCACTCCACGTTTCCGCACTAAATAGTATCATCCGCGAAGGATGCAATTTTGCCTTTAGGGAGAGTGAGCACTCCTAGGTCATTCACCTGAATGACCTACCCTCTTAAAGAGGGTAGGACCCAGTACGCTGCCTTGTGGCACGCCGTAATTGATTAGGCGCTCGTCGCTGACATACTCGGCTATTCTTTACGCTTTAGCAGACGCACACTCAGGTAGCTCTCAAAGAGTTTTAACTGGAGCCCCCTAATGCCAAGACATCTTCCGAATCAGAATAGGCACAGTACCTCTACCATGAGTTTTAAGCAATAGTATTCGTCGCTACTCGATATCGACGCCGTAAATATTTTGTATGGCAAATTTTGGTTCTGCAAGTGATCGCTAGAGGCGCTGCAAAATTTGCCATACAAAATATTTACGGCGTCGATATCGAGTAGCGACGAATACTATTGCTTAAAACTCATGGTAGAGGTACAGAAATCGTTTCAAATACGTAACAATAAACACCGATAGAAAACGATAGCAATCAAATTTTTAATAAAAAATAATTTAATAAAATTTGACACGTTGTAACATCACTACTGTAGCTAAACCTTACCCCCATTTCGGGAAAAACCGTTTTAATTAACAAAAAAATAGATTCTAAGGAATTTTGACCTAAAAAGTCCCTTGAGCGCCGATTGTATAACTTGAATGACCTTGAAAAGTTCTTAATTGTCGTTTTTTACACACGTTTTTATGAAATTTATTTGTTTATTTGTTTCTATATTTTTGTTTTCCTAGAAAAAATCAGAAAAAGGTTTTATTTTTTGGTGATTTTTTTATTTATTTTAATAAAGGGGGTCTATGCCCCTTCAATTACCCCGTCCCAGGGGTTAAAGAATACTTACGTAAAAATATTTCGTTATTATTTTAATAGGACCAAACCGATTAATTTCAATGAAAACAATTTCATCTCTCAATTTGTTTCACACTTGCCTTGGCTCGCCTTACTATTTAGATGTTTGCAAAACGCCCAATTATGTCTACTTATTATAATGGACGCAGTAAAAGGAACGTTACTTAGAAATGTCACAGGTTGGGCTACATAGTCACTACTAATGTCATAGGTCGGATAAGAGTGATGTAATGAGTGCGTGACTGACAACGTGCGCTGGCGCCGGAGCCGCGTGGTGTCGATGCGCCGGATCTTCAGATCCGCTGCACTTATCAGTTGCGCGACGGATTCAGTTCCGCTCTCTCGCCAATCATTTCCGATGCGACATATAGCGAGGACACCGGACGATGTTGTCGTGTCGGAACTTCAGCTGGCCTGGCCCGGCTCTAACAACGATGCACGCACAATTCTTCACCACCGATGTGATTTGTTCGATGCTGCTGACGACAGAAGCATTCAGACAGAGAGACTCAGAGGTCTCCTGAGGCTGCAATGTCGTTCCCTAATCTGGGTAGTCGTCGATCAATACGTATACCGCTCCCGCACTATCCGTTCATTCCACTGGTCTTACTTATATTTATAGGGTGACTAGTAATTAGAAAAATCGCGAAAAAAATCTTAAAGTTCAGGACATTTTAACCAGTTAAGCAAACATTAATGTACTGACCATGCACATTTTTTTCGCGATTTTTGGTTTGGGCCCATAGTAAAAGTTGTTTGTCATCATGACTACAATCACGTGTATAAGTATCGGTCATTGTATATTACCTATGAACCACCGCGACCTGAATATGCCAATGGTGAAGCAGGAGATAACAGATAAGCTCAAATCTTACGCAAAATGTATTGAAAGCACCCAAACACACTTGCCTGTAATCTTATGCATAAGACCACCAACACATTTCATCGAATAAGAAGAAAAGTACCTCAAGACCTCATCTGACTTTTTGGCACAAGCTAATGGACTAGCCACTGGGCTAAGTTCATCCCACACAAAGTAAAAATTCGTGACCTCAAGCTAAATGTCCTGAAACAGGCAGATTGCAAGAATAAACCCTACTAAAAAAAAAGCCCCTCACAAGTCTCAAAATCACTAATTAACAGTCACCCTACATGTAGAGTAGCGTAGTGAACAGATTCGAGGAGCACTTCCGACGTCTAGTTCCCAGACTGAATCGGACTGGAGCTGCTCTCAAGCGGCTCCTGCCGAACCTAGGGGGTCCAGACGCCTCCTGCCGGAAGCTCTACGCAGGCATCGTTCGGTCCAAGGCCCTTTATAGGGCGCCGGTGTGGGTGGACCCTCTGGCAGCTGAACGCTTGCCAGAGGGTCATGGCCATACGGATGATACGAGGATACCGCACGTTGTCCCGCGAAACAGCGAGCCTCCTTGCAGGCCTGCCACCATGGGATCTGTCAGTCCTTGCACACATGTACAATCTGCGTGTGGAGATGCCGGGGCGAAACTCCACAAGGAGCATGCTCCTTGTGGGGGAGATCGGTGGCGGCGATCTCTCGCGCCGAGCCTTGGTACAGGCCATGGTTCGGAGTGGGAAGGAGTAGCAGGTGGTCGCCTCCTTCTGCGAAGTAGCAAAGGAGGAGGTCCACCGCATCAGGTAACGGTGCACACGCCGCCACTGGGATTCCGATCCCGATTTCCGGCCACCGTAGGCGCGGGCTTGCGGACGGCGAGTAATAGGTAGCTCGCTGTCCGCCTTTCCGGTAAGTCCGGACCGGGCCCAAGTCGTCAACGGTGCGCACTGTTCCCGCGCGCCTCAAGAAGTTATCAGCAAACAGTAGGCAGATTCGAAGCCTACTCTGGGGCCTAAGTAGGAGAAGTATGAAAATGCATACTAGGGCTCTGGAACCAAGACAGTGAAGGAACGGGGTAGGTTTTTAGCCAGTAAGAGTCTGACACTATTTCCCGCTCTGCCTAAGAGCGGGAGATGTCATTGGATGATTTTACCTACCATAAAAAAGCGTAGTGAACAGATACAGTGCCTACTCTTCCGAACATACCAGTATTCTCGAAGCCTAGTGACATTTGTTATCAAATTAAACCTAAGCTACATGTATTGTCTTGTAGGTGTTGGTGTCAGTAAGCTTGGGCGCAAACTCCCAGCTTACATTATACAACAGGGACGCCGACTTCTGATCTCTATTTAATATGCCATGGAGGATGTTGTGTGTTATTTTGTAACAATTTAACATTTCCCTCCTCTGGAATAATTGTAGGATTAATATAGTTATTGAAGTTTATAATATAATACAATATTAATTCATAATGTTGGCTCGTCGGAAGAACGCGGCCGCCGCACATCATAAGAGACTGTTTAAAATATACAAACTGCCCACTGCACCAACTGACTGCTGAAAGAGGCAACGAACAACTTCATTCACAGCACTGCTAAGCATACGTCAATTCTTCTGCTGAGGGTTGAGTAACATTCACTTATAAAGTGTAGTCAGAGTGGAACGTAATCATAGAAGTATTCCCGGGACGCCGGACGACGGCGATGACTTCATTAATACCTGTCCGAGTCCGAGTGCGGAACACTCTCCGGAATTTAAACGAGTTTTGTGTTGATCATAAAACTTGTTTAAATTCCGGAAAATCGAAGTAATTCAAAATGACGTCGACCCTGACCTCGGCCGAGATTTATAAAAGCAAACCAATTTAGGATTGTTTTCACAGAACACATTATAATTACCATCATAAAGGACCGGATCGTGGCATGAAGGCCAGACACCATGTACCTTTGAGGAGCCAACCAGTTTATTCTCGATCATATGTAATATCACTACAACTTAGGCGGTACCTACTCTTCTCATATTTGAATCGGAAGCGGATGTCGCGGCTAATCAACAAACCTTGATGTATTCGTTTCAGTTCAAGACTAACCGAAGTATCAACACGGGATGGCGTCAGCACAAGAGTCGCTGGCGACACGAAGACCGAGCGTACTTACAGGGTGGAGAGGTGCGGCAGGTGCGTGAGCGCGCGCGCGTGCACGTGCGAAAGCGGGTTGGCGCGCAGCTCGAGGCGCGCGAGGCGGCGGCACGCCTGCAGCACGCCCGCCTCCACCACCTCCACGCGGTTGCTCGCCACTGACCTGCACACCGTACAATCCATATTCCAAGACACAACATGTTTACAACGTTATTTTAGAGCCAGGCATTTAAGGGCTAATTTCATCATTCAATATAAAAACTTAGTTCAGCTAAACTGAGCTCAACGTAATCTAGTTTAAAGACCCGTGTCGTAAACATGAGCGACAACAAAAGAATTGAAACTGAGTTTAGCGTAAACTAGGTTCAATTCATAGCGGTGAAAGGCAAAATGAAGCTATAATCTCGATTAGGCGCTCAAACTGCGTTTTGTTATATATAATCGCGATTAGTTTATTGGTGAATTTGGCCCTAAACCATTTAAGGTCGCAAATATATTGCACTATGCTGTATCTTTGGGATGTTTTTATTCCACCGAAACCATAGTGACATTGGGAGCCAAGTTCTGTGTCACAATTCTAAATTTATTTAGAACGAAAGCGATAAAATTTTTTGGTAAGAGAGGCATGATAAGATTAGTATTAAAAACTCTTTAAAAAAAAAATGATTATACTAAAAGATAATGAGTATGGTCATTTACCGAAAGTTATTCGTTGGGAGAGAGAGAGAGAGATACTCACAGGTCCTCGAGCAGCGGCAGCAGGCGCACGGCGGCCGGCAGCGTCGCCAGCAGGTTCTCCTCCAGCCGCCTGCACACAGCGCGCGTTACTACAGCCGCACCCACGCAGACCAGACCCGCCCGCGCTTCGATTTTAACTACTCGTCAGTAGTTCAAGTTATTGAGAGTTTTTAGCAGATTTTTTTCGAGTTAAGTTCAGTGGCTGTTTTACTTATAATTCGCAAACTGGTTCCTAGTGGATATTACGATGTAGTGTAGTTTTGTATCTCTACTGACAACTGGACAAAATTTAGAATCATTGAAGCAGGCATGATCTCGGCACAGAATAAGTAATAGTACAAGTACAGTACGGCCGACGGATCTTGGCGCGTCTGAAGTTAGGCTCTGCGAACTTTAACGCTTGTGCACTCAGAAAAAAATAAATGTTTTAAAAAAATAAATGCCAATAGCAGTTGTAATTGCTGTTAACTACTGTTGTTGGCAATTATTTTTATAAATAATTTATTTGGCGCGCTTATTTTGAGTGCTAAAGTTCGCAAAGTCTAACTTCAGACGCCCCAAAACTCCGTCGACCGTAAAAATAAAAACCGACCGTAAATTACAGTACTGTAATTTCGGCAAAACGCGCTGAGTAATGAGCTGAGAGTTTATTGTAGTAGCGCCTACCTCACCGAAGCTCACGAGCAGGCTGATTCGAAATAGGTACTATTTGCGCAATAACTGCAGCTGTCGAAGCTCGTCGCTCGTGCGCTCCACACACGCGAGGAGTCGCTCAGTGACGACTACTCAGTGCTCATAATACTTTGCAGCCGTAGGGAGAGGCAATGTGCGTTACGCGCTCGGCCGCGCGGACTGAATGACGGGCGACCCTTACTTCCACGAACTTGGAAACATGTGGATTTCTTATGTTCAACACACGAGTCAGGCCCTGCTGTATGTTTGTAAGTGTCTAATGAAAAAGATCAATCTTTTTTGAGCAAGACTTTAAGATTACAACATGGCGGTCTTAATTAAGGAAAAGTAAAAAAACCAAATCAAACTTGTTTTATCTTAAAATAATTAAAACAAAAACTACAGTTGTGTATGAATAGGTAGTATTCCAAAACCCGGATACAGACTCTAGAATAGCAAACAGGACACGTCTCACCATACATACAGGCAGTCGCAGTGAGCAGTACAGGCAGTCGCGGCGGCGGCGGCGGCGTAAGTGCCGGGTTACGAAGCTCCGCTACGCGCGCTAATTAACTGCCACACTCACTTGGAGCAGTTTGCGGTGGCTGGCAGGGCGCGGCGGCGCGGGCGGGGGGTGGGGGGGGGGGCTACTCCACGTTTGAGAAGTTACCTTGTATAACGGGAGTTTTTTTAAGGGAAATCATCTACTGACTATAACAACACCTATGTTTCTTCAGTTTCCTTTTGCGTTCTAGGACCGCTAGTATCCCTTTCATACTTTTCCCCATGGCCCTTGTAGGCATTAGCGCTGCCCTTGAACTGTGATGAGGACGGGTTCGGCTTCCAGTCTGCGGCTGGTGACCAGCACTTTACAGTGAGCGACGCTGGTACCACCGACCTCCACAACCCAGTAACTGGGTATTTGAGTAACATTATCGCCCCTTGGCGCGACTGCTGTCACAAAATAAGAAATGGTACAGGTACAGGGCGTCAAGTTTTCTGCTAGGTATGCTAGAACACCTACATACACTTAATGAAACTAGTCCCCTAAGCGGCCGAGTCTTGGAGCCCAGCTGCGGGTGGTGCTAGATCGGACGGGGTCTGGATCTGGTTTAGATTAATTAGGGCGATCTTTAAAACTAAAGGGCGTCGCACAGGGCTCAGCGACCCCGCGGTGGTCTACTCACAGGACGCGGAGCGCCGGCGTGTTGCTGAAGGCGCGCTCATCGATGGACGCGATGCGGTTCCGCTTCAGCACCCTGCACACACGTATTGACACGTATATAACAAGACACAACAGGATGAAATAGTATCTGTAACGAGTAAAAAAGCGGTGAATAATATATCTGTTGTATTTAGGTATATATGTTACTGGCAATCTGTATAATTCCCCAACAGGCAAAATGGCCATAAGGATAATTCTTTACAAGTGCTTAGATCTTGTAAAATGTTTATATCTGTCTTGGCTACGATTGTATATCTTATAAAGGCAGGTTATAAGACGTTTTGTGCTAAAAGAACATTCAAACTTATAAAGAACTCTTTCAGATGAATATAAGAAATCCTTATAAAACATTTCACAGAATAAAGGTAATTGCTCTTGATCATTATTTACACTTATTAAAGCATGTTAGAAGTGTATTCGTTCTTAGTATAATCCGCAGTAAGTGTTTTATTAAACTTTTGCTCTTACTAAAGCTTTGTACACAACTGCTTTAGAGAAAACTAATCTTAAGTGTAATTTGCCTTATTTAAGTAATATTAAAGAGTAAAATATTTTAGGAGGACTTTTATAAGACCATTTGATCTTGCAAGAGACTCGTGGCATCCTTTATTAAGGGCATCGCATAACTGATTTATAACCTAAAATGGAGTTGACATAATTGTTAGAAGTAGCAAATTATACGACGGTTCCGTACTGCCAAAGAGTGACAGTAGTTCTGACGACTTTGATTATTCAAACAATAATGAAACTAATGATGAAAATAAAAATGAATTGGACATCGACAATATGGGTTATGAAAAAAATTTACAATTGCAGGAAGAAATTAAAACATGGGCAATCAGACATAATGCATCGCATATAGCGTATAATGTACTTTCCATGATCACTATATAGTATAAAACAAAGTCGCTTCCTGCTGTCTGTCCCTATGTATGCTTAAAAACTAAGCAAAGAAATTTGATGCGGTTTTTTTAATAGATAGATAATTCAAGAAGAAGTTTTATATATATAATACATCCATAATATATTTTTCAATACACTTGCTCAGAAAGTGGCTCTTATTGCACTACACTTAGGTACATAATTGCACCTGTTACCAAACTGTGACATTTTGATTACCATTACGCACTAATGCTGTAATGTAGCTATAACCTTTTTGTTCAACCTTTTTGTTCGCACAATAAATTTTGAATACAAACATAAAAATTGTTTGTGGTTTATGGCCGTCATTTTAAGATGCGCGCGGTTTTAGGCGTGATTTTTTCGAATGAAGTTTATGGGCTGTATTAATTCAAAAAAATTAAATACAACAAAAACATTATAAAATGTTACATCCATATTCTATTATCACAACGAATGACATTAACGTAAAAACTTTTCACACAAGAAAACAAACGACTAGGCAATATGATCAAAAGACCATAATATAGCCATAGCCTAGCGCGTGCATTATAAAATGTTACATCCATATTCTACTATCACAACGAATGACATTAACGTAAAAACTTTTCACACAAGAAAACAAACGACTAGGCAATATGATCAAAAGACCATATAGCCATAGCCTAGCGCGTGCATTATAAAATGTTACATCCATATTCTAATATCACAATGAATGACATTAACGTAAAAACTTTTCACACAATTAAACAAACGACTAGGCAATATGATCAAAAGACCATATAGCCATAGCCTAGTGCGTGCCTATGAATACAGATTAATTTTTTTACCGCCATGTTATGAAAAATTTAACTAGTTTTACCGATGTAATATTAGCTAAATTATTTTTCTTCACAAGTGTATTGAAAAACGTCGTATGATATACGTGAGTAATGAATGGTTACCGTTCTTGGCTCTCTTAAGACCCCGACGGTAACCTCCTACATTACACACTTATATCATAATGTACTATAATATCACCATTGCACCCACAGAAATATCAAAAACAGAGAAGCGCCAAGATGGCAAAAATGTACCGGAACACCATGTGTCCAGTTATCCCTACCATCACTGACTCTACTACATATGCAGCTATTATTACGCAGTCCCGCACACATCCGCAAATTATAAATCAGATCATACTACACAGTAAATTATAAACCTTATCTTCCTAAATACAGCGTATATTTTTAATGCACCATATAACTTACGCACACATTAACATCGATGTGCTGTGCAAAAGCAATTTATTTTACATATACGCTAGTTGTTGACTAAATAGAAAAATTATCGATTTTTTCATTTTTATAATGATATTTTTTTAGGTTCCAAAAACTAATTAAATAAAAATAAATATGTCTAGAAAATAATTTATTTATAATAGAACAGTAAAATTGTTATAATAAAAATAAAAACACTAATTATTATTTATTCCCATTTGTCCACCGACTTTTGACCTACAATTTTACCAACTTACTTTACGAAAGTTGCTTACGTATTTGTCTACTACTCCAAAATAAATAAAAATACATTATTTCACTTCGGATATCCAACCAATCGATATTGTGGTCGATAGTCTATATTGGTGGGTGTACAGGCGCAACCCTAACTCGGCTCAACTGACTGCGGCCGTAATAAGAAATACACCGCACTGATAAAGTATCGTTATGTTATTTTTACATTGCTTGTTCAGTTACTGAGCGTCAAAGTTACGTAATGGTTAAAGAGCAATGTATTTATTCTATGAATAATAAAGTCGCTTTGATATTGAAAAAAAAAAAAATAGTAAAAGCAAGGGATATTATTAGATTTGTTGTTTTTCCTAATTTTAAAGATAAATATACTATTAACATTGTACTTATTTATGGTAAGAGATTCCTTGATGACCCAGGCTTTTCTTTTCGCTTTAGTTTTTGCATAAAACCACTGAACAACGCGGTATTCAATTTATTGCTGACGGCCGTCAAACGGCTGTTTGCCGGTATGTGCCCTTGTTGAGCAAGCACCGCGGACGCAAACACGCCTCCTTGCCGCTTCTCTGTTTTTGATATTTCTGTGGTTGTGTTCCAAGGCCACCTTTTTCTTGAGCATTTGATTATTTTCTAATTAAAAAGCAGTCAATATCATCATTATTATAAAATAATTAGTAACATTTAAATTCAAAACTCTTTGTAGATATAGTTACATATCTTTGCAAACTTAATTACCTACACCTACCTGCAACATGTGATTTGTTCGTTAGTTATTTTTAAGGAATCCTAAAAGTATGAATATGGCTGCAGACAGATTGCCTTAGGCCAATTTTTAACAAGAGTGAAAGGGTTACCGATCATAAGTTCGAAAAACGTTTGACCGAATTTCATTTCACCGAAAACTTTTCAACTATTATCGTTTAGTTTTCTTTTATTTCATCTAAGTCACGTCTGCCACTGTAACAGTTGACCTATTCTTAATTCGATTTTTTTCGTTACACCAAAGTTTCATTTGGTCGAAAAACTTTTCACTGATGTTACGCTTAGCGGAACTATCATTTGGTTGAAGTATTATGTTTCTGAACATTCATTATACCACCATGGAAGGTTTTCTGTCTCTGCTGCGGCGCAGCTTCGGCTTGCTGAGGCTGAGGCTGGCCGCCTTCGCCGGCCAGCCTCAGCCACGGCGGCGTGCCTTCAAAATCAAATCATCTGCTCCTCAGCTCGCGGGCCGCTCTACCCCTCCGCGCCTACGCGGGATTAAATTACACTCTAGGGGTAGGGCAGACAAGACTGTGTGAAGTCGGATTCGCAGCGAGTCGTTTCTGTCACTCTTCACGTTTCTTGTAGCACAAAATATTGACTTTTATGACACTATTTTAATTTAATATTGAAAATGCTACCAATTATACTACGCGGCAAATAAGTTGAACCATCCAAATCGGCTACGCACAGCTCCCTCCCTCAACTGAGACCCGAAATCGGTTATAATCCTTGTCGCACAAGTTGAACCATCATGGCGGTCGACCTTGAATGCACAGTAACTGATTTTTGGGTCCCAATCAAAGTGGAGGGTTGCGCGCAACCATAGCAAATGGTTCAAGTTATTTACCGCGTACTATAATCGTCTATATATTTGTGACCAAAATTCTGTAAACTGTTGTTTCGATGTGATGAAAATATGGCAAATGAAAAAAGTTCAAGAGAAGCTTCGGCCAATAGCAATTCGGTAATATGATACCTATGTCATATGATACTTTGATGATATAAAAATATGTCAAATAATACATATACCAAAAAAACGGCCAATAGTTTACGGTCACATGAAATTCGAACAAAAAAAAATTCGGAAAAGTGATCGGTTCCCGAGTGAAAGGCTTATAGTTGACTTAACAAGTGTGAAATAAGAAATATCAGCCTTACGTTTATCTCAAAGAGAAGAAATTGGACTTTAAATTGTTCAGAAAATATGTCTTAAGCGTCTTAAGAGTCACATATATATTTTATAAATAATTTAATAAATTATCTCATCATTTTATTATTTGAAGGGGCCCGTGAAACTATTGTTATTTATATTACGTAACTATCGACGAAATGATCTCCGCATGTAGTTCATGCATATAATAGCATAACAGAACGTAAAAAACATAAAATTATCATTTATGAGAATAATAGTATAAAAATAAAAGTAAATTTATACGATTACTCAAACTTGGGCACACAGTTTCTTTGCTTTTTTGACACGCATGATAAAACACTGCCGATGGGATCATAGAGAGCAATACAAGGGCAATTACTATTATAAAGGCATTAGTGAGACCACTCAAAGCGTTTTTATTCTTATAGCAAAGGCACTGAAAGGTACTTGTAAGTGTTTTTGTACTTACAACAGCAGTATCAAGATTAATGTTAGATTAAAAATATACTTGATAAGACTATGATAAAACTACTATAAGGGCAAATAATCTAATAAGGTGCTCCCAATCCCACACTTACAAACGTAAATGTGTTATAAAAGTAAAAAAATATGGTCTTAGGATACTTGAAAAAATAGGACAGGCGATGTACACAGGCGAGCTTAACCCACAATTGGGTTTTCTTACAGCAAACTATTCTGCTATTTCTGTCCTTTTTATTGTTTTGTTAAAACGGTATGTACCATAAAGAATAAATAATACCTAAATAGTTTGCTGTAAGAAAACCCAATTGTGGGCTAAGCTCGCCTGTGTACATCGCTTGTCCTATTTTTTGCCGACTTTGTAATCTGTGTACACTAAAGAGTATGAATATATGCGTAATGTATAAAATACGGTTTAAAGTAAGGCTTTTATTTTCAGGTGGTGATAAAAAAATTACCCTAACCTAACCTGTCCGTGTCAGGGTTCAGCTTGGCTTCGAGGTACCAAGAAGCGCCTGCTCGTTTCTTTTGAGCAGAACAATGGCGCAAGGCTTTCAATAGTTTAATTAGTTATAAGGATCAATTTACGTGTACGTGACGCACTCCATCATTGTTCGCAACCTGTGCAATACACGTTGACTAGTGAGCAACATTTTTGGAGTTTCCTTTGAAGAATCCCTAAAATCTCCCAACACAGGGTGCCCTAAAATTACATCACCCCCTTCTCTGTTCGCGTCTTTTACACACATTACCGGCTGCGCATTTGGTATTATACCTGAAGGGCCCAGTAGGGTCGAAGACTAATCTGGAGCACTAGGGAGGTATGAAAATGCACACCAGGGCCCTGGAACCAAGGCGAAGAAGGAACAGGGTAAGTTTTTAGTCAGTAAGAGTCTGACACTATTTCCCGCTCCGCCCAAGGGGGGGATTTGCATTGGATGATTTTACCTACCATAAAAAACCCCCTATGGTTCTTTATTCAAAATATTAAGCTCTCCTGAATTATTTGCACCAAATATTTTGTAATGTTCAGTCATAAATTATGTTGAACGCTGGCGTGTCGCGCAGGCCCCGGGGTGCTGGGCCTGGCGGTACTGCGCCGCTCATTCTAACTGCTTCATTATACATATTTCAATAAGAAGCTGTCCCGACTGATCGAATGAAATGTGCAAGGACTACGAGGCATGAGCCGCGCAGCTGCTTTTGATGAATTACTCTTCACTCTCACTGGCATAAACATCAAAAGTCGACGAACGAGAAATATTATATACCGTTAAATTTTAGTCGTTTTAATCTCGTGGAGGGACGATTAAGTACATGAAACGCTATCGATTTCTAAAGAGAAAATTAAAAAATAAAGTACTTTTTTTTAAACTCGAATTAATTTACGCATGTACGAAATTAATTTCTTTAAGTAAACGTTGTTACCATAAATAGGGACCAATTAGGTCAACCATGTTTCGGAATTTTTTTTTATGGTAGGTAAAATCATCCAATGACAACGGTCCGGTCTGTTATCGGACAAACGGAAAGCGAGCTACCCATTGTCCGCCGTCCGCAAGCCCGCGCCTACGGTGGCCGGAAATTTGGATCGGAATTACGGCGGCGGCTGCGGCGTAAGCGCCGTAGCCTGATGCAGTCGGCCTCCTCCTTTGCTAGCATTACAGCCCCCCTAGCCAAGTTACAATAGTTTCGCTTTGCGTTAACGTTTGGAGTTTGCCACGCCCCTAATTCGTTTGTTCGAACAAAGGAGTTGGAGGCGTGGCTAACTACAAGCGTTAACGCAAAACGAAACGATTGTAACTTGGCTAGGGGGGCTGCTTCGCAGAAGGAGGCGACCGCCTGCCACTCCTCCTCGCTCCGGAGCATGGCCTGAACCAAGCCCCGGCGCGAGAGATCATTGCTACCGATCGCCTTCACGAGGACACTGCGATGCTCTTCCGAAGCGGGGCACACCTCTACTGTGTGCTCCACCGTGTCCACCGGGCGTTCCGCACAGTGTCGACACCCGGGCGTCACCTCCGCACGGATCTAGTACAGGTACTGCCCGAACTTGCCATGTTCGATTAGTACCTGCGCCATGCGGAAGGTTACGACGCCGTGAGGTCTTTCCAGCCACGCCTCAAAGAGGGGCCTTACCGCCTCAATCGGGACGTGCCCAGCACAGGGTTGCGACAGTCGTTCTCGCCATTTCACCATGAGATCCCGCCGGAACTCTGTCGGCCAAGCCGCGACTTGTCGCGACAGCGGGGATTCGCCCCGGCGTTGCATCTCCACGCGCAGAACCATGTTTCGGACTGGCTAAAGTGGCCTCTTCTTCCATGGGGTACTAACTGTTTGTAATGTTAAAATAAAATACTTCCTCACACAAATATTAGAACTCAATGAAACGAAAGTTAAATGTTGTATTAAACGCACACTATGCAAACAAGCGGTAATTTAAAAAACTAAAAAACCCAACTGCTTTTCTGAGTCGTAAAAGCCCTAAACAAGAAAGTCGTTGTACCTGATTGCACTTAACTATATAATATTTTTAATACAAGTTAAATTGTAACAGTCGGGACCCATTCTAGAAAGTCAGCCGTCTAGTCAGTAGATTGGAGTAATCTGCAATGTAATATAGGTATGTGCTCTCAATTCACTAAGCCTCCATTTCGAGAATGGGTCCCGACTGTTAGAATTTATCTTGTATTAAGTCAGTTCAGTCGCGTGCGCGTCCCTACCGTGAGGATGTATTTTTGACGAACGAAACTTGGACCTTTTGTAAAAATGTCGACAGTGGTTAAATGTGTTTCCTGTAACGTAGTTATAGATGAATTACTGTCGTATATTCAAAATAAAATATCTGTGATCGATGAAGACACTTTAGTGCAGTTATGTACTTCTACGTTTACCAGTGAAGATATCGAAAAATCTAAAACACTGCTGTACGAATCGGTTCCTGTGGAAAAAGCGAAAATAAAGAGGAAAAATAAAGGCAAGGAGCAACGAGATCTTGTGGACATAATCAATGTTTTTAAGTCAGTGGAGCCGGACCAGTTTCCAATTTTCGTAGCAAGGGACTTGGAAAAGCCAATACTGTTTGACCACCTTGATTGCACAAAACTTCTAAAAGATTTACTTCATCGACCTACGTAGTAGGTACATATATATCGATGATTTACTTCGAATACAGAATGAAGTCAAAGAAATTAAAGAAGTATATGTGACAAAGACTCAATTGAAAGAGTTAAAAACGGAGATATTGGGATTACAAAATGACTCATTAATACATCTACCTCCTTCTGTTTGTAAAGTGAAAATGAAACGAGGAGGATGGCTTATGGAAAGTGGACCTGTTGGATTATCCCACGTTAATAATTCATCAGATACAGACGACTGTACTTATAATATCGATGAATCCTCATTACAAGTTCTAGAAAATAACGAACATTTATTTAGAAAAATAAAGGAGGTAGAAGTAGAAACTTCCGACCGCGAAACTCGACTGAGCTGACTAGCTGTTTTGCCACAGCGAGTGGTCGAGCGCGGCCCGTCGGCTCGCGACGCAACCGGCGCCTTAGGCGCCTTTATCGCCTCCGCTGGGTTGGCGGCTGCGAGGCAAAAGGCCGTAACATCACCGCAGCGAAAAACGGTTGTGCAGACGGCAGCAGCCTTGACCGTGCCTAGTGTACATGAGCCAGTAAACAGCAATAATAATAATGACGGATGGGTAAAAGTATCTTACCGCAGAAAGCGTAATACTATGAGCTACAGATACCTAGGCACCGCCGATACGGCCAGGGAGAATGAAGGGAAATTCAAAGCTGTGAGAAAAACTTTACCAATCTTTATTACTAAAGTGCATAAAGACACGACAGAGAAAGATATTATTGATTATGTGTATCATAAAACGGGCGAGGTGATTACGCTTGAAAGTATATCGTTTAAATGTCCGAAAGAATATAACGCATACAAGTTCTTTGTTTCGGAAATTGTAAAATAAGAAATGCAAACAGCGGTACTGTGAAGGGCCTAAAATAAATATTTATGTATAATTTAATAAGCTACAATTGTAAGAGTGTAAAACGTTCGGTGGAGAGTGTCAGGCAACTGTGTAGCACGTCAGACATAGTAGCCTTGCAAGAAACATGGTTGCTGCCCCACGATATCTCATTTCTGAGCGAAATCGACGCCGAGTTCGGGTGCACCGGGACGTCGGCGGTTGACACTGCGGCCGGCATGTTATGAGGACGGCCCTATGGCGGAGTTGCACTGCTGTGGCGGAAAGGTGTTTTTGATAACGTTAGTGCAGTGTGATAACCCTAGAGTGTGTGCCATTAAAGTAAACATGAAGTCAAGGTCATTTCTAGTGTTCAGTGTATACATGCCGTCGGATAATAGTGCGAACTTAACGGACTTTACGAACTGCCTCAGCCTGGTGAGTGCTATAATTAATAATAGCGATATTGAAACTGCTTTTCTGCTCGGAAACTTTAATTCGCATCCCAATGAACAATTTTATAATGAATTGGTTTCTTTTTGTCGGGAGTCAAAGTTTTTATGTGCCGATGTAGAACTGTTAGGAATAAACTCTGACACTTATACTTTTATAAGTGATGCGAACGGCTCGAGGCGCTGGCTGGATCACTGTGTTGCTACGAAAGCAGCCATGTGCACTATCGTTAATGTAAATATTAAATACGATGTACTTTGGTCTGACCACTTCCCTCTTTTAATACAATGCAATTTAAATGAAATCAAGCCAAAATTATACAATTCGAATAATAATAAAAATCTGACATGTAATAAAATAAAATGGGGGATAGGGAAACTAAGCAAATTGACATTTATACTAAATTTTGTAATGATAATTTAAAATGTAATGATTTTCCAATAGAATTGAGTGCATGTTCTGACTATATATGTAATAATTGGGACCATAGAACTATTATTGATAAAATGTATAATAACATTGTTAATATTTTATGCCAGGCAGCTTCTGTAAGTTATGAAATAAATCATGTGCCAAATAGGAGGCCAGTAACGGGGTGGAATAAGCACGTGAGTGAGGCTCACAAACAGGCCAGGCTAAAGTTTGAATAGTGGGTGTTTTATGGTAGACCGCGCGAGGGGCGTATTTGGATTGAGATGCAGACGAGTCGGAAAATTTTTAAGTCGCGCTTACGATGGTGCCAAAACAATAGTGATAAAATTAAAATGGACATGCTGGCGTTGCAACATTCTAAGGGCGACTTCCGCAATTTTTGGAGGTCTACTGATAAACTCAATAGTAGGCCAGGCCTGCCGGTGAGTGTCAGCGGTGCTACTGATGTCAAGGGGATTGCAGAGTTGTTTAGGCAGCACTTCACTGTTTCGTCACCATTGGGACCATCACAGTTTACAAGCAGTGCTGATAGTAATGGTCAGGAGTCCAAAGTCCGATTTATGGCAAAGGAGGTAAGACATGTCATTATGTCTATGTTGAGGGGCAAGTCTCCAGGCCACGATGATTTAAGTATTGAACACATAAAGCACGCTGGTCATCATTTGCCCAGAGTCTTAGCAATGTTATACTCCTTTTGTACAGGACATTCGTATCTGCCTGAGCGGATGATGAAGACTGTGGTGGTGCCAATTATTAAAAATAAAACCGGTGATGTTAGTGACAAGAACAATTATAGGCCCATTTCTTTGGCTACTGTTATTTCGAAAGTGCTTGACGGTTTGCTTAACACTCAGCTGGATAAATACCTGAATATACATGACAACCAATTTGGTTTTAAAGCCGGTCTCTCTACAGAAACAGCTATATTGTGTTTAAAGCAGACTGTCAAGTACTACACTGATAGAAGTACACCTGTTGTTGCTTGCTTCCTCGACTTGTCGAAGGTATTTGACCTGGTCTGTTGTGATCTGCTGTGGCAAAAACTGCAAAAAACGTCAGTGCCGGACGAACTAATCCGGATCTTTCAATTTTGGTACAATAATCAGTTAAATGTTGTTCGATGGTCGGGGACTCACTCAGCCCCATACAGGTTGGAGTGTGGCGTGAGGCAGGGGGGGCTGACCTCACTGAAGTTCTTCAACCTGTATGTTAATGCACTGATAGAGAGGCTCAGCAGCACGCAAGTCGGTTGCCATATTGGAGGTGTGTGTCTAAACAATATCAGTTACACAGACGACATGGTGCTGCTGAGCGCCTCCGTCTGTGGGGTGGCGAAGCTGATTGGCATTTGTGAGCAATATGCTGAAGAACATGGTTTGTTTTACAACACGAATAAGAGCGAGTGCATGGTCTTTCAGCCCAAGAGGGGGTGTCTAGATTACTTACAGGCAATTAAGCTCAACGGATGCACACTTAAAAAAGTTGATACGTTTAAATATCTTGGACACTTATTAACCTCTGACTTGAAGGACAACGCAGACATTGAAAGGGAATGTAGGGCGCTGTCTGTTCGTGATAATATGATAGCCCGCAGATTTGCTCGGTGTGCGGGGGCGTCAAAATAGTTCTATTTAGGGCATATTGTACGTCCTTCTATACCGGCAGTTTTTGGATGGATTACACGCAGAAGCAGTACAGCGTTCTACGTGTCCAGTACAACAATGCGTTCAGAGTGCTCTTGGGGCTGCCTCGCTTCTGTAGCGCATCGGGGATGTTTGCGGACGCGCATGTAGACAATCATGCGCAAGCGGTGCACATCCCTGGTGCGCACAGTTGAAGGATTGATGCTTGGCGCACTAGAGCATACAAATTGATTTGAAGCGTTTCTTGACACTTATAAACTTGAGGCTTGGCGGACAGAGCTCCGGCGGGATCTCATGGTGAAATGGCGTCAGCGACTATCGCAGCCTCGTTCGGGGTGCACCACAATCGAGGCGATAAGGCCCATCCTTGAGGAGTGGCTGGAAAGACCTCACGGCGTTCTAAACTTCCGCACGACAAAGGTCCTTACCGAACACGGCAAGGTCGCTAAGTTCCTGTTCCGGATTCGTGCGGAGGATTCGCCCGGGTGTCGCCACTGTGCGGAACACCCGGAGGACATGGTGGAGCACACGGTAGAGGTGTGCCCCGCCTGGGCGGAAAATCGCCGTGTCCTCGTGGGTGCGATCGGCGGCAGCGATCTCTCTCGCCGGGCCTTGGTTCAGGCTATGGTCCGTAGTGAGGAGGGATGGCAGGCGGTCGCCTCCTTCTGCCAAGCAATAGTGTTAGCAAAGGAGGAGGCCGACCGCATCAGGCAGAGGCAACGGGGCGCTCGCCCCAGCCGCCGCCGTTATTCCGATCCCGATTTCCGGCCACCGAAGGCGCGGGCTCGCGGACGGCGTGCAATAGGTAGCACGCTGTCCAATCGTCCGGTAACCGACCGAACCGAGCCCAAGTCGTCGACGGCGCGTGCTGTTCCTGCGCGCCTCAAGGAGCTGTCAGCACACCGAAGAGGCCCAGCCTGCTAGCTGCAGCAGGCATGCAGGGTCGAAGCCTACTGGGGTCATGGGTTAACTTCCGAAAGGAATACCCGGCCCCGGCACGATAGGCTACGAAGGAACGGGGTAGGTTTTTAGTCAGTAAGAGTCTGAAACTACTTCCCGATCTGCCCAAGGGCGGGATTTGTCATTGGATGATTTTACCTACCATAAAAAAAAAAAAAACTTCAACTATAGAGCTGATGTGTTACCGTGAGAGCCTTTATGTAATGTTTACAGAATAAATCAGTGATAAAACTAGGACCTTTTTGAGGTTTTGTAAGAGTTTACAAAACCGTTATAATACTACCTAATCAGAAATACTAATTAACACATTCTAAAAATCGTTTTCAGGGCTTCTAAAGTACCAAATTTTTGTTACTTGGGGAATAGGTTACTTCTAGGCAAGCGTGCTCTATCGACGGCCACATCATCGCTTACCATCAGGTAAGATTGTGGTCAAACGCGAGCCTATCAATAATAATAAAAAAAATCGGTATTTTATAATAGTTTTTCAATACACTTCTCGAAAACTGCCTCTTATCGCACTACGATTAGGTTCTATATGGCATGTTTATCACACGCGTGTTTTTTTTTAAATTTATCAAAACAATAGTACATTGTTACCCTAGGGGTGAAAGTACATTATTCCCGAGAAGGAGTTTGGCGGCCGAGCGAAGCGAGGTCGCTAATAGTTCGAGGGACTAAATAAGTCTTTAACCTGAGGTAAACACTGTGCTTTTCATTACGAATAAAAGGAAAATAAAAACCTGAGTCGTCATCAAAGGTCGTCGTATGATAGCAGGTATTTCTTTTGATTTAGCCGGTAAAAGGTTTTCCACTACTGCTTTAGCTTCTTCTCTTAAGAATCAGGTGTTAAATTCTTAACTAAACCAGATGAACTTATAGTGTAATTACATTTTTTTTTGCTAATATTTTTGGCTTGGATACTAAGTCCTTTAAGCCATATCTTCGTGTAATAATTACTCATACGCTGAAAGTAGGTCTGAACATGCCTGAGAAGCGGGTTGAAAGTAATACTTTTCATCCCTAGGGAGAATCACTTTCAACTGACAGTTGTCAAATTTAAAAAAAAACTAGTTCTATCGTCGCATTTCTATTGATCTATGTCTCAACGTTCTATACAGCCAGTCAATTACAGCGCGATGCAAAATTGAAATTAAGAGATAAGTATCTATTTTTTTTTTAAATTACATAATTATTTATAATTTACTTTCAATTAATTATTTAATTCTTTAACACTAACATAGATATGAGAAATATTTACCATTTTTCACTGATATAGGTAAATGAAAAATGATGGGTGAAAAGCCGATTGACCACAGAAAAAAAAAATGGCGGGAGGCTCCATAACACCCTCGCGGCCTCGCCTGTACGGCTCGGGTGTATTTCACCCTCGGCTGCAATGACAAACTTTCCCCACTTTTATCAAAATGTACTATTTTTTCCCTCTTCGATATTTGAGTTATTTTAGTCGCGGGTGAAAACCGCTTTGAGAGTTCTTAGCTTCCCGCTCCGCCCAAGGGCGGGATTTGTCATTGGATGATTTTACCTAATAAAATAATAAAAAAAAAAAAATGGCAATTGAGCGTTTGTGGCGGCTCAGAACTTTGGAGGCTGGACGACGCTGGGCCAGCATGGAAACGTAGCATATAAACATATAAATGACAAATTGAATTCGCATGTTTACTATTGAAAGCTAGATGGAGTTACTGAGGCATAAGACATTTCTTCTGAGGGCCGCTCTATACTTAGAGTATCTCTGTAAATCTCTTTGCTATTGGACTCGTGTGACATAACTCAGCATGGCAGTTGAGAGTTAGTCATGCTCGCTCAAATGTCTCCCTGATGGTGGCTGGTGTTGTGGATCATTCGGTTCCCTTCCAAATGGTTTAGCCGAGTGGCTGATTTATGCGTCATGTCCGTGAACGGGCGCTGTCAGTTGAGACTGCAGGTCATCTCTTAGGTGCCAATGGCTTATTATATATATATATATATATATATATAAATATAAACTTTTATTTCTTACTTTGCTTTTTTTACTTTGTTCTCTCTCACATAAAAGTAGTGACAAGAAACATATAACTGAGATTTTTACATGAAAACACTGACCATGGAGTTTCTTACTCATTCTTCTCTATAGAGATCCACGCTTTAGAATGTCTAATCAGCATCATTTTTCTGATTAACCAACTTTTTGACATTTCAAAAGTGCCTATAAATGGTTTATTTGAAATAAAATGCTTTGAATCTTGAATCTTTGAATTCCACAATGTTTGAAGACCATGGCAGCCTTTATAATAAGTGTGTCTTGCCACATCACCATCACGGCGCTGAGACTTCGACGGCCTCGCTGCTGTGCAGGCTGTGTGCAGTTGAGAATTGCACAGAGAGCCGTGGTGCCACTAGACCGGCTGAGTCAAATGTCGAGATCCGAAAACTTAAGAAAAAGAAGGTCTTCGATATCAGAAAACGAATTAAGGAACTTAAATGCAGTTGAGCAGGACACCTGGCAAAGTGCCATATCGAGTGGAGTAAAGCAGGCACCGAGTGGCGTCCAACGACCGGAGGAAGGAATGCTGGTCGCCCGACAGTGAGATGAGCTGACGATATGTTGCAATCGCAAGCAGAACCTGGATGAACTGGCACAGGAACGTGGTGATTGACATAAAAGAGAGAACTATGCACAGCAGTGGGCGAAATCTGAAACAAACTGTGAAAAGAGGACTGACGTTGCGATCACTGCGGTGCACCCGGAGCGCTGCGTCGACGACGACCGCGAGCTGCAGCGAGCGCGCCGCGCGTGCACGCGATCGCGCACCGAACTGTCGACGGCTCCGCCGCGACTCAGCAGAGCATTTTTTTTTTTTAATCTTTGTTTAAAGAGCTTTTTCGCTGGTGCGAATATGACACTCTGTAGGTAAACATAATTATGAAATAAAATTAGCATTAGTTTAAATAAAAACAAAAAATAATAACTAGGTCCTGGGTCGGTTTTTCAGAGCAAACTTAACCATATTAATTAAGGTTCATCATCTACCCCGGTCATCAGGGGGAGTTGAAACGGCGAGAGATGTCGTGCGGTGTTCCACAGGGATCGGTACTAGGGCCACCCTTGTGGAACATCGGGTACGACTACGTGCTGCGCGCCGACCTCCCCGACAGGGTCAGCGTGGTCTGTTACGCAGACGACACGCTGGTCCTGGCGCGGGGACGGTCGTACCAGGCGGTGGTCGAACTAGCGACACGCGGGGTTGCGACAGTCGTGGAGAGGATCGAGCAGTTGGGACTCGAGGTGGCACTACACAAGTCCAAGGCCATGTGTTTTCACGGCCCTCGGAGCGCGCCACCTCCGGGCTCCCAATTAACGGTAGGAGGAGTTCACATCGGCGTCGGGTCGACGATGAAGTACCTGGGACTCGTCCTCGACAGCCGGTGGAACTTCGGAGAGCATTTCCGACGTTTGGCTCCCAGATTGAATCTGACTGGAGCTGCTCTCAAGCGGCTCCTGCCGAACCGGGGAGGTCCAGACGCCTCCTGCCGGAGGCTCTACGCAGGCATCGTTCGGTCCATGGCCCTTTACGGGGCGCCGGTCTGGGCGCCGACGCTGCGAAAGCGAGTGGCGGCCCGACTGAACGCCTGCCAGAGGGTCATGGCCATTCGGATGATCCGGGGATACCGTAAGGTGTCCTGCGAAGCGGTGAGCCTCCTTGCTGGCCTACCACCATGGGATTTGGAGGCAACAGTCCTTGCACACATGCATGACTTACGCGTGGAGATGCAACGTCGGGGCGAAACTCCGCTGCCGCGACAAATCGCGGCATGGCGGACAGAGTTCCGGCGGGATCTCATGGTGAAATGGCGAGAACACGCCACGATCGAGGCGGTAAGGCCCCTCTTTGAGGCGTGGCTGGAAAGGCCCCACGGCGTCGTCACCTTCCGTTTGGCGCAGGTGCTGACCGAACACGGCAAGTTCGGTCCGTACCTGTACAAGATTCGTGCGGAGACGACGCCCGGATGTCGCCACTGTGCGGAGCGTCCGGAGGACACGGTGGAGCACACAGTCGAGGTGTGCCCCGCTTGGGACGAGCATCGCCGTGTCCTTGTGCGGGCGATCGGCGGCAGCGATCTCTCGCGCCGGGGTTTGGTTCAGGCCATGCTCCGGAGCGAGGAGGAGTGGCAGGCGGTCGCCTCCTTTTGCGAAGCAGTAATGCTAGCAAAGGAGGAGGCCGACCGCATCAGGCAACGGCGTACACGCCGCCGCCGCCGCCGGGTTTCCGATCCCGATTTCCGGCCACCGTAGGCGCGGGCTCGCGGACGGCGGGCAATGGGTAGCTCGCTGTCCGTCCGTCCGGTAACAGACCGGTCCGAGCTCAAGTCGTTTACGGCGCGCACTGTTCCCGCGCGCCTCAAGGAGTTGTCAGCAAACTGTAGTAACAACCATATTAATTATAAGGACTATTTTATGAGTCGTATGAACAGGCTTCGTTTTACTTTATTCTTACACAATAGATTCCCGTCGTTTTGGGTTGCGAATCAATCGCATGAAAATAAATGTTTCGTTTGTGCTTTGAATATTTTGGTAGACGGATCAGTGGCTCGGATCGTCCCTCGAACACATAATATAATATCGGTCGGATGAGCGCCTCGTAAATAATGATGAGCGGGCGCTAGACGGGCGCGCGGCTCGTAAAGCGGGAACAATGCCCATTACGGGAACCGCCACCACATTATGTTAATACGGAGCCAGTGAATGAAACACAAGTAAAGTCGATGTCAACGAGCAAACAAGCGCGGCGGTGCCGTTCCGGCGCGGTCCCGTTCCGGCGCGGTCCCGACCGCAACAGGCCCGCCAGCCCGGTTACATCACGCATAACAAGATCAGGCGGCTCTTGAAACATATAACCAATCGCACGTCGCCCTCAGCAAAATAGCTTAGCCAAGGTATATAGGGTGTCTGGTTATTTTTTTTTTTTTATAAAATTTCTAATTTCTCTATTTGTTTTGTTCGCCATTTTGCGAAACGAGATAGGTGGAGCTCACGACATTCATAATCGTAAACATTCAGCGGCTAACGCTATTTCACTCTTTCGACAGCTCCGGCTCTTATCTCTGTCGTTGTCTATCAGTGAATGTATGTTTGCGACTGTGATGACGCTGATCAGAGATGTGTGAGTTTCGAGATATTCTGATAGCAATGTTAGCGCGTATTATTGTTTGCTGTGCATACTGCAACTTTCATAAAACAACTAGCACTTGTCCGACGACTTCGTTCACTAGAATGTTTTACATAAAAACTTTGACATCGCTTAGACTGTATCTTGAGGGTAGTTTTGAAAATGTAATAATGTTTATTTTTTATCTTAATTAGACTTGGTGTCAATTTTCGAGTTCAGCAACCCGAAGAACCAACCTTTAACCTAAACTGGAATAATGAACACATTTTAATTTACTTGGATTAATTATACTAAGTTTCAAGATGTGGATCCGAGCAACGACTACACAAGATCCAAGGAATCAAACTTTGCAAAAACAATGAACATCCCCTTTTCACTCCATTAAAGAATTTTCAAAAACCCTTTCTCAGTGCTCGCCTTTGCAACATTTCACGTTCCTAGAGCCAGTAGTTTCGTTGTGTAATGAATGGATATCTTATCTACATCACTACATAGTAAAAACAAAGTCGCTTCCCGCTGTCTGTCCCATGTATGATGATGTATGCTTAGATCTTTAAAGCTACGCAACGGATTTTGATGCGGTTTTTTTTAATAGTGATTCATGCTGGTCGCTAGTAATTATATAAAAGAAAGTCGTGTTAGTTACACTATTTAGGTATAACTCAAGAACGGCCCGATTTGGCGGAAAATTGATGGGAAGGTAGCTTAGAATCAAAAGATGGACATAGGATATTTTTATCCCGTTAAATAAAAAAAAAGAAATCCAAAACCGGCTCATTTATAGGGTAGATTAGGTTAGAGCGGGAGCGAAGCCGCGGGCAAAAGCTAGGTATGTTTATGTCCATTTTCTTGACTAGGTGCATGTTACGCTTACGTCCTGTGCGGTCTGGACGCGCGGTGTGCCACCAACCCTGCACATAATAATGAGATAGTCATCGGACTCATTATCCGTTATACAGCCGAAAGATTTGGAACTAAAGTTAAGTAAATCGGTTTAGCATAAAGTGAAAATAATTTGTTTGTCGAAGTGATTTAAAAGCGGCGCGGCGGCGCGGCGGCGCGGAGCGCGGGCCACTCGCAGATTAAAGGGTGCTTGAACCTCGCAACCGTCGCAACTAATTCCACAGTTTTAACTGTGCTAATATTGTAGGGAACGCTTTTAGGCAACGTAGCGGTCGCCGGTGGCAAAACAGCACAGCGCTCTTCTGTTCATTAGTTCTGGCAACGTTTTAGCAGTAAGTAGTGCAGCAGAATGTGGCATTCCGTCACGTGGCGCGCAGACCTCGGACGTGCCCAGCGTGCGGCGCCGAGCGAGCCCAGCAGTGAGAGTGGCCGCTCTCCCAGGTGCCGCGACACTGCGCGCCGACGGGCTCAGTGCGTCGTTGAGCGGTTTGCATCGCGAAACGAGATTGTTATTGAACACTTTGTGCGGGCAGCGGCCGATAAATATACATGAAGGCGGCGCGGCACGAGGCGTGCGCCTGCTGACAACACCAGCGCTGTGCCGCTTTCGCCGGCGATGTGTCACGTTCGGCTCTCTAACACTAGAGTGTACATCGATTCCTTGTGATAGAGAATTCATAGTGCGCTCGGAATTTCTTGATTCCATTATCAAGTGGGGCCCATCTGTTTTCTATCTCAGTGCTCGATTAGGGAGACGCGGCGTGTTGCGCGGCGTGTCGGGCGGTCCGTCGCTCGCTCAAATACAAACATATGGCAATATAGCCATATGTTTGTATTTGAGCGCGCGATGACGCGGCCCGCAGCTGCAATGTACGACGAAACGCCCAACGCGCCGCGTCTCCGTAAACACGGCCTCAAACATCCGAGAGCATGCCGCCGTCTGTCGAAGGTGCCAGTGTCAGAGGACACGCAGAGCCCAGGGCCACGAGGCGAGCGGGCACTGACACCTAACAGATGGCGGCGATGAGAAGGGTTCTCCGCGAGTCGAGTCACTCCCTCCCCCGGCCCCTCCGCCCCGAACCGCACCCCACACCTCGTCATATGTCAAAGTGAAATAGATTTGGTCTGGTTTGGATTGGAGTGGCCTGTTTGTTTGTTTACACAAACTACGTTGAATATTTATTTACTTTCAAAGGCGTTTTATTTGGAAGGACGAACTGCCAAAGGTGACAGCTTGACAAGTCCACAACAGTGTACAGCGGCAGCAGCACTAGCCGCCCACGCACAGGCTGCTACTTACTAAATACAGAATTAAAAATGAACAATTTTAAATTAGCTACGGTGAGAACTGACATCAGAATCAATAAACATCCCCGCGGGCGGCGCTAACGTCTCGCCGTCATCGCGCCGCGGAGCGGCAATAAATGTTTCAAATGCTCTTCCAGTCACTCTATTTCTTAAAATGAGATCTCAAATAGTGTGGGGTGAGGGCGGCGGCGGGGGTGCGCGCGAGGGGGAGGGGGCGCGGTCGACGACCTCGGAGCGCGCGGCTCGCCGGCCGGCGCGCTCAGCACGCCGCCGCGCGCTGGCGGCGAGGCCGCGCGCAGCACGCCGCTCCTCGCGGCCTTTCGCCTCTCTAGCCCGTGCGAACGCGGCGTATTTTTAATGTTATTACAGATACGCTGCTTCTTTTTACCGCGCGATGATTAATGTGAAGCGAACATATTATAATATAAAAAAGGAGAAGGAGCACTTGAACCACAGGTACCGACGCTGCCGCTCTGTGGATCTTGCATGTTTGATGCGTGCAACCCGACGTTTAACTTGTTGTTCTGTTACGGTTTTCCACATTTTAAAATATACATTAGTTTTAGTATATGCGAAATCCATATTATGTGTTTAGCATTTTTATAAAAAGAATCCATGTACAAAATTTCATAACTGTATCATGAAAAATCACAGAGTTATAAGTTTGTTATGTAACCAGGTTGTCCCCAAAAATACATGGTCTCAGTGCCATCCGGGCGACTGAGAGGTTGAGACAGGCCCCAGCGCACCCAGCTGTGCGGGTGCTGGGGCCTGTGTTGTACTTAGTGTCGGTGGTGTCCAACTTGTGACCTTTTTCACCTTCGGAAGCGATCGTTCGGAGCCGCAGCTGACTCCATTATGTAACGTTATTAAATAACACAAAGTACATCTCCCTACGTCCGTCCCCGACACGTCATTAAGTATCATATCAAGAGCAACCGACTCCACGTCGATAACATGTATAGTAAAACTATGACCTCGACTATGACCCTACTAGTGCTCTATTTTTTTCGGTGGGAAAATCATCCAATGAAATCTTGGGAGGGTGATTTTTTTTAATTTAATATAGGAAAACTAGTGATTGACTGCGATCCTACCTGATGGTAAGTAGTGATGCAATCGTGGATGGTGGCAGGCTTTTACCGAATAAAACCCACCCCAGTTCCTTCGTTGCCTTTCATACCAGGGCCGAGTCTTCCTTTAAGAAGCAGACTCTTGGTTCCTTTGCTTTGACTCCGCTGGGCCCCTATGGTTTGTTGACATCTCCTTGAGGCGCGCGTGGAACAATAGGTACGCGTCGTCGACGACTAGGGCCGGATTGTTACCGGACGGTCGTACGGCGAGCAATAGGTAGCTCGCCGGAAGTCCGCGCCTACGCTGGCCGGAAATCAGGATCGGGATCCCGGCGGCGGCTGGGGCGTGAGGGCCTCCTTTCCTGGCATTACCTACTGCTTCGCAGAAGGACGCGACCGCCTCGCTTCTGACTATGGCCTAATATATAGCAAGGCCCGGCGCATGATGTCGTTGCCACCGATCGCCCCCCCCAGGTCACGGCGGTACTGTGTTCAAGCGGGGCACTGCTCTACCGTGACCTCCGGGCGGCCCACACAGTGGTTTTTTTTTTTCCGGTAGGTAAAATCATCCAATGACAAATCCCGCCCTTGGGTGGAGCGGGAAGTAGTGTCAGACTCTTACTGACTAAAAACCTACCCCGTTCCATTCTTCGCCTTGGTCCCAGGGCCCCGGGTGCCATTTTCACATACCCTTTGACCCCAGTAGGCTTCGGCCCTGTCGGGCCCCTACAGTTTGCTGACAACTCCTTGAGGCGCGCGGGAACAGTGCGCGCCGTAAACGACTTGAGCTCGGACCGGTCTGTTACCGGACGGACGGACAGCGAGCTACCCATTGCCCGCCGGCCCACACAGTGGTAACACCCGGGCATCACCTCCGCACTATTCCGATGCAGGACCCTCCCGAACTGACCATGTCCGGTGAGAACCTGCGTCATGCTAGTGCTACAATCCAATCTCGGTACCTGGAATTCCAATATACTAAGTAGTTTGCAAAAGTATAAAAGGTCAGCTCATTCTTGTTTTGTTACCAATGACATGTGCGGCCTACCTTGCCTACGGCGACTTCTCTTTCCCTTACAAAAATAAATAAATCGCTCGTTATGTTCTTCTGTCCTCACCATTCATGCGTCGTGACTAATGTGTTTTTTATGTGTAGTGGGAGTACAGGCGCGGGCCGCGGGCCGGGGGCGGGGGGCGGGCGTGCAGGGGTTGGCGGGCGGGGGGCCGGCGGTGGTTTGATACCGAACACCCAGATATTACTGAGAACACAACACTTTATAGGAACCGGCCGCGCCGCCATCGCCCGCTCACGCCAATACGACCGATGTGGAACACATATACCTACGTAACGGAATGATAAAACCAACATCTAATGCTAATAGACGACATCCACGTTGGCATCTTTACGGATAACAATGTTTATATCGAGGATTAGTGGCATCGCGCCGAGATACTCGTCCACGCAGACATCTCGCTGTATTTATGAGCATATAAATCTAAGGGTACAACCGACGTGCTCCCCCTCCCCTTAGTGTCGCCTGCTATGTGAGGACCGCAATCATTTGTCCGACCCTCATTAGAAGCAAGTACAGCTAGATGTATACCACACTGTTCGGTGCTGTACCACACGTGTTGACGTCACGCGTGGCGGCGCGGGTGAGGGCCAGCGCGGACAGGACAAGGACAAGCTGGGTTTAGTTTAGTTGGACGACTATACTAGGCTCCGCGATCTCCGGTTAGTTAGCGCGGTGGCGGCACTCTTACGTTCAGAATATCAACAAGGCCGACACCGACCGCGGTTCGCTCGCGCACGTAGTTTTATTGGCACGGTTCAATAACCCGCATCACTTAAATCGGCGCCGCGATTGCGGAGATCCCTTTAAGCGTTCGATTCAGTTCAATTTAATACCTCGGCGCCTTCCGTTTAGTTTCAAGCGGAGCAAACAAATTAAGAATAAAGCTAGCAAACTATTGTCCATACGACTATGTAATGTTAAATTACCTAGTCGAGCTAGCACAAGCGGTAGGTCATACGACAACATAGACATGGTTTGAATTGAATGTAGTGGGAGCTCGCGCTCGGCGCCAAACATCGCTTTTACTACAAATGTTGCTCGTGAGTTGTGACACTTTGTCAAGCTGTGGCATTCTAAGAATTAAAGTTGCAGAAAGAAAGATACATACGTAGCGGTTCAAAACGTCAGTACGTAGAGTAGTACCTACTGCTCATTGAGCAGTTGTGTAAATAATGACCTGTGCGATGAGCTTGTGGTGAGGTGCGTGTACTCACAGCGTGTGCAGCGCGGGCAGCGGCGGCAGCGCCGTGTCGCTCAGCTCGCCGATGAGGTTGCCGGCCAGGCTCCTGCAACAGGCGCAAGTTACACCACCTCGGAACAGCGCTCCACTACTGAACAAACAATGCTACGTTCTACTTCTGTGAGGCTCACCACACGCGCGGCGGCACCACCGGTACTGATACGTGTTCCAAAATAGAATGAAGTAAACTGGATTATCAAATAATATTTTGGTTTAACTAAAAATAACTTTCATGTTTTTCCAGATTTAGATTATCCGTGTAGTGTTAGCGTCCTGCGGAGTGAGGAAAGTAGGTCGACAGTGTCGAGCTATAGGCAGCAGGCCTCACGCTCTGTGGCTCACATAGAGGATTGTGTGTGAAGGCAGCAGACGATGGCGACAGTACAGTGCAGAGCGCAGCCGTGAGACACATAATCTTGTTGCTTTATTTAAGTTTCTATGTACTTATTTCTTCATTGTGTGTGTCTATGTTCTTTCTTTACGGGGTGTGGGCTGCGGGGTGCGGGGGGCGTCAGAAAAACGTCATCCGGCATGAGCGGAGCACGCGACGCACGTCACTGGCTGCGCTTGTACTGCATGAACTCTAACGAACACTTAATTGCGCTGCTTTTTTTTCGTTTCGTTTAATATTTATTAAGTACCAGCTGACTCGGCAAACTTCGTACCACCTAATAGTCAATGAATACTTTTTTTCTCACCTTTTAAACCTTCCCTGGACTATTACGAATATTTCAAGACCAAAATTGGCCAAATCGGTCCAGCCGTTCTCGAGTTTTAGCGAGACTAACGAACACAGCTATTCATTTTTATATTTATGAAGATAATTAATACTTTAGGCTGAGCGCCCACTTGGGACATGACTGTCTTAGACAGACTTGTCTACGACGTCGCAGACTTGTCTGCGACATGATTTTTTCTACGACACGGCGCGGCGGCGGCGGCGCGGCGCACACCAAGACAAAACAGTCTAGCGGCGCACGGGCACGAACCTCCTCTAAAAAGTCTGCGGTGACGTAGACAAGTCTGCAGTGTCGTAGACAAGTTTGCGACGTCGTAGACAAGTCTGTCGAAGACAGTCTTGTCTCAAGTGTGCGCAGGCCCTTAGAATGTCGCGAGTGACGTATCACGTATGGCATCGTTTAGTGGCCGGTTCGAGCCACTAGAAGCGATCAGCGACGATTTGTAGCGTAGCGTGTGCGCGTGTGGCGGCAACTATCACATGTGTTTTGATAATTTGCGGATAATGCAGTGGGCTACAATATTGTTACCATTGAAATTGTTGTTATTTTTGCACGTTATTTGTATGTATTATATTGTGGCTGTTAATTGACCCTAAAAGAAAACTATGTACAAGAAAGATGCCGGTGGTGATGTTTTGTGGTTGCGGCGGGCGGCTGGCCCGTGCGCACGGTCTAGTGGCTCATCTCAGCGGGCGGCGTTACAGATTCAACACGATTCAGAGAAAAATGTAGGCAACTGTGTGCAAATCAAAGCGAAGCTTTACTTCTTTCTTAACCTGACCATCTGTCACTATTCATTATTATTCTGTAGCTCAACACTCCGATGTAACGTAATCGTTTGTCCTGCACTCTGGCTGCTCGCTACGAAATGGAATGTGAAATCGACATCAACTCGTCAGTCACTATCAAACAGTTTACAAGTCCGTGTGGGAACATGTGAATCACGTTGCGCACTAATTGTTGGTGTGACAGTTTGATGTCGACGTTCTTGGCTGACATGAAATAAATGAATTCTGTGAAGTAGTTAGTCGCTGGTAGCGCGTCCCCGCACCGACCACTCGCTATTAATTATAAATACCGCGAATTATGATGCGCTATATATAGCAGTAAGCCGGTAAGTGTGTCACGCGTGGCGCCGCTGCACTCCTCTCGCGTGTTGTTCAGTGTGCGCACGACTGGCACGATCGTCCTGTGCTTACGTTAGCTAGCAATATTTTCTCTACCTGATATTTAGTGTCAGGCGCATTTTTTTTATGATGTGAGCTCACCAAAGCATTTCTCCTGCGCAAGTGTGGAAGGTGTCCTTTACGTACCCCCTTCGCGTTCTAGAGCATGGCCACCCTTTTTGAAACGTCCCCACAGCCCTAGCAGGTACCGGCACTACTGCGCTCCTTCAGTTTAGCTGACACCTCTCTGAGGTGTGCGTGGAACACTACACGCCGTCGACTCGGACTGGACGGCGAGCTCCCCTTTGCTTCATCGTCCGCAAGCTTGCGCCTACTGTAGCCGGTAGTCGCTCTGCGATTCCAACGTCCGAGTGTCTCAGCTGCTGCTGGGGCCTGCGGGTGCCCGACAGCTTCGCTCGCATTACTGCTTTGCAGAAGGAAGCGACCGTTTCCCTTTGCCTTTTACTCCGGACCATGGCCTGAGCCAGAACCGGAAGGGAGAGGTCGCCGCCGCAGACTCCACGAGGACACGGCGGTGCTCCGCCTAAGCTGGGGAGACTTGTAGCGTATGCTCCTCCGCATCCTCCAAGCAGTCCGCATATTGGTGACACTCGGACGTTTCTTCCGCCTGTATCAGAAACTGAACTTCATCAGGCGGTAGGTGAGGACGCCGTGGCGCGCCTCGGGCACTCCTTATCGCCGTGATAGTGGTGTGCCCGCAGTATCAGTAGCTGCCTTGCTTGTGGACTACCTGTTGTTGTGGTGAGATTGTTTATTTGCGGAGAAACAAATTATAAACTCATAAAAGAAGGTTAATTTGCATAAAATAACAGCTTACAGAATGTAACTTAAACAGTAAATAAGCGAGAGTAGTGCTGGCGGGGAGGGGAGGAGATCGGATGGGCAAGACAACAGAACTCTCAAGTTAACTGCTGCACTTATTTGCTAAGTTTAGCGGCGACTGCAAGTGGGTCAGCTCCGTATGTCGGCGAACTTCGTTCCATAACGCGCTAGTGAATGTGTTCATACGCCCCGCGGGACACCACACTACACGACAATGTACCAGCGCCAGCGCGGCCGCTCCACTGTGATACACTCGTTGTAAGTAACTTCTGTTGACGTAGCAGCCGAGCTGTCGTCGCCGCAAGCTATAAGTAAGCTACGCACAGGGTCTGCAGGTGATGCAGCGGCGCGAGCGCGTGCGTGGGCACGTCGCGCAGCAGGTTGCGCGCCAGGCGCAGCGTGCGCAGCGCGCGGCAGCCCCACAGCGCGCCGCTCTCCAGCTCTGAGATGAAGTTGTCTTCCGCCGACCTGCACAGATACAGCGACACATTACGCTGTATGTCTCGAAACATAAGACTGTACTTGGATGATAATATGTGGCCCGATGGAATTAAGTTTCGTCGTTTTGTGAATATGAGAGGTAGGCTTGCCAAACATGTCAATGGATCAGCTCAATCGTAATTTCAAACTCGTGACCTTTAACTGCAAGAACATGAAACGGAGTGTGGAGTGTGCCGATGTGATAGACCTTCAGGAAACGTGGTTAGTGCCGCAGGAACTACCTTTCCTCGACAGTAGAGATGGTGACTTTAGTTTCACCGACAAATCGGCCATGGACCTATCAGCGGGTTTGAGAAGGGGCAGACTCTTTGGTGGCGTTGCAATCCTTTGGCGTAAAAGTACGTTTACTAATGTATCAATCGTGAAGTGCGAAAGTGATCGAGTCGCGGCAATCAAAGCGTGTACGAACGACCTGCGGGAGATACTGATTGTCTGAGTATACATGCCTATGGACCAGCCGAACCATCTGTCAATGTTCACAAATTGTATGGGCGAGGTTAGTGCCATTGTTCAAAATAGTAACATAGAATCAGTTTATAATATACTCCATACTCCATACGTTTATTGCATTCCACAATGTGAACTTAGGTGGTAGGTACATAAAGACTTTAACGCGCACTCGTCAGCAACTTTTTGTGATGAGTTACTGAATTTTTGTTCGGATAATAATTGGCTATCTGCTGATATAGATAACTTAGACTTGTCATCTGATACATACACATTCTTTAGTGAGGCACACAAATGTAAGCGTTGGCGTATCATTGTTTGGTGACAGAAGCTGCGTTGAAAACGATAGTTAGTGTAAAAGTTGACTATGGCGTGTACTGGCCAGACCACTTACCTATAATTATTGAATGTGATTTTGACATAATTAGGAAAAAATGTACTTATGACAATTGGATTTGTAATAATATTATTTGGGGTGAAAGGTGTAAGGACGAAATTGAAAGAGAAGAAAGAAAAAATATTTTATTTGGCACGCATGGATACACACACTGTAAATATTTTGACATTTGTAATAATACATTAAAGGACATTCATTTTACTATTGAACTGAGTACCTCTGCAGATAGGATGTGTGGTCATTTAGAGCAAAGACATGTTATTGACCAATTATATAATGATGTTATAGATATATTATGTTATGCTTCTGTACAAAGCAGACCAGTTTGAAAGCGCAGAAAAGGTAAGAGTGCGGCAGGGTGGAACGAGTATGTATGGGAAGCTCACAATGAGGCTAGGCTATCAAATCGTAGATACATGTCGTGTGGTAAACCAGACAGTGGGCCTGGAATACAACAAGTGATGCAATCGTTGATGGTGACGCGCTGGTGCCACAGAATAAGACATAGAATACAACAAGTGATGCAGTCGTTGATGGTGACGCGCTGGTGCCACAGAATAACTAATAGCTGGTAGGTACTAACATGCGATGAGAATATTGTTACTAACCTAAGGGATCTTTGTGGTTTCTAGTCTATTAAGTGCATATTCACTCTTGCATTGAAGATACCTAAATTATAATCAGACGGCAAGACCGCAGCAGGAAAATTATTCCAGTTTTTTATATACTTTTAGGTATATATATGCGGTATAAACGAAGAGGCGAAACGCTTAGTCAGAACCGTAGAGGTGTCAACAATGTAAGGGCAAGGGAATATACTTTTCCGGGATAAAAAGTACCCAGTGTGGTGCTCAGGATATTAAAGAATAATTATACCAAGTTTCATCGTAATCGAACCGGTAGTTTTTGCGTGATGCCTGAACAAACAGACAGACAGACAGACAAAAATTTTTTTAATCACGTTTTTGGGTTCGGTGTCGGTCTAGTAACACCCCCTGCCATTTATTTTTTTGATATTTTCAATGTAAAGAATTTTTACTTCTACAGATTTATTATAAGTATAGATTATAAAGACATAAAAAGAATTTCGATACTATACGACGTAGCGTACGGATGAACCAATATTCAGAGGCATGTATACGCTGTCTCTTTCGCACATTAGACAGATAGAACCGGTTTCGTTGCGCTCGCGCCGCTATCCGTGCAGTCCTTCGTTAGCTATCGTTACGATCTGTACGTTTATTCCATTTTGTTTTATCTATTATTTTTATTGACTACATTAGCGTGTTTTTTGGACACTGGTTATTTGCTTTTCGATTGGATTTTCGTTGATATGGAAAGACAAAACAGTTGTGTGTCGTGTAATCGATCTGTGTTACGTCGAAGAAAACACTGTCTTGATGCAGTGTTTTTCGAAAGGTACAGGGATGTCGTAGTGTTGTTATTATAAGAAATCATACCACGCGAGGTAAGTACTCTCTTAGTATAAAGTCTATATCTATCTACTCTAAAATAATCTCGATGTTTGATGTTTGGTGTTTTTATATATCTATATGTACAGTATGTTTAATCTTGTTTCAGATTTCATTTGACGGCACAAGATCTATATGCTACCCTTGCTGGCAGAGATATGATCGAGTATTGCAAAACCAGCAATCAGATAATGTGCCACCCCAGCCAATACAAGAAGGAACAAATCAAGAAGAAGATGGAGAGGCGGAGGCGGTTCAACAAATAGAAGTCGGGGATCAACAAGGTCCTGGTTTTGTTACTGTTACTGGATATAGACGTGTATCAAATACAGCGAGACGCTGTATATTTCTAAACTGCAGAGGTATGACTACACATCGTGTGCCAACTTATGCCAAGTTCTATCTGTTGCACAATCGCAATTTGTACATACCGGAACTTGCTCGTGTTTGCCACACTCATTTAGTTCAAAATGATTGGGAAGAGCTTGTGAATGCCCCGACATTACATTGAAGCTTTAGAGTAATGCTTATGTACTTGACATAATCAACTTGTATAAATGGGGATTAGAAAGAAAGTCGGAATTAGATTTTGAAAATATTGAAACAATTGATGACAACCACTTCCATTTTTGGACAGCTTTAACTAAAAATCAGTTAAAACTATTTTAGAACAAACACTGTCTCTTCGCAACAGGCCTGATCATCCTGCTACCACTTTAGAAATTTATTTAACTAAAGTAAGAACTGGTCAATGTGATGAGCGGTTGGCTTCGAAATTCCAAATATCTAGAAGAACATTAGAGAGGAAGTTAAAAATAGCGAGAGAATGTTTAACTGAAGATTTTGTTCCACGTTATCTGGGTTTAAATCATATAACCAGAGAAGTAGTGGCACGAAATCTTCGTATCTCATCTCATTATTTTTGGTGGTAGCCAAAACGAACCGGCAACCATTCTTGTGTTCGATGGAACATATATTTACCTTCAGAAGAGTGCGAATTTTATTTTCCAAAGAAAAACCTACAGCCTTCACAAATTCCGCAATCTGGTAAAGCCTTTTCTAATTGCATGTACAGACGGCTATATAATAGAAGTCGTAGGACCGTATTCAGCGAATACTTCAGATGCAACTATTATGTGCAGCCTGATGCGAGAAGATTCAGATTGGTATTGGTATCTTGGACCTAACGACGTGTTTCTATTGAAACAAACATCCCCACATGCCGCCAACTAGAGGAAGAGGAGAACAATTATCTACACTTGACGCAAATAAATCTCGATTATTAACAATGTGCCGTTGGGTGATTGAAACAATTAATGGACGATTTAAGAAAGATTTTAAAATATTTCGTTATACATATTTTAATGTTGCGATGCGGAATATGATGTCTGATTTTGAAATAACCGCGGCATTTATCAACGCTTCTCGGCGGCCATACGAAGATAATATATACGCCGAGCAGTTTGTGGATATGATAAATCAAAATATGAATAGAGAAAATGAGTTGGCAGAATACGTATCAGCAAATAACTTGAACAGACAAAGAGTACCATTCGTGCCTCTAGATGGAAACAGTCCAGACTTTGAGAATTTTCCACAGCTGACCTTTGAAGATTTATTCATATTCACGTTGGGCTCATACCATTTGAGAATCGCAAGGTCTTATTGCCACGAGCACATACGTCCAAACGGGGATTATATCATAGAAATGTATCGAACCCAACATTTAATCGATAATAAGATATTGATGAGAGGGCGAATCCAGTCACGTCATATCCGATCGAAACAACATATATTTTGTTAAACCCAACACAACACGGACGACAAAGTATAGAAGAGTACTACTGCTCGTGTATATGTCGTAGGTTTTTCACAAAATTAGGTTTTTGATGAAAAACCGGTAGATGACAAATTTTAAACTCTATTTCGTCATAAACCAGTAAAAGTCCAGATTTTTGATCAAAAACCTGAACTAGTTTAAGTTTATGATCAATCTGAAATACATTTGAGTTAGGACTTAGGAACTTCACAAAACACAACTCAGACGGGCAACCTACGTTCATTTTTGTGACAAACAATTTCGTAAAAACGTAGAATATCTATAATTGAGTGAATAAATCATATTAGGTAATATTGTGCTAGTGCTTACTACAAATGGCATCTACAGGAAACCAAGTGGATAAACAATTTGTATGTAAAGAAGATTTTGAAAAAGCGTTTACTACTTTGTTTAAAGGCCGAAAAAATAGAAAGAAACCTCTGTGGACACAGAAGAGAATAGAAGAAGCTATTCTATTAAAAATATTGAAAAATATAAATCTAGATCTTCATCATCAGATGGACGAGGTCTACAAAGTAAAGACTACTACTATGGACAAAAATATGATATTTTAGAGGTAGGTACTCAAAAATTTTTGATCTTGAGACGGAAATCTGAATCTGAGCCTATAGTCAAAGTAGTACCTCCAGAAGAATTTCGTGGGATCTTATGTGAAATTCATCAGTCTGTTGGCCACGGAGGGAGAGACAAATTGATGTATGCTTTAAAGTCAAGGTATGTTATTCCAGTTTCCGTGGTGAAAGAATTTGTAAAGCTATGTATGGTGTGCCAGAACAAGAAGAAATTTCCCCAAAAGTGAATTGTTGTTCACCCCATTTTGTCTAGTGATTTCAACAACCGCGGTCAGGTGGACCTTATAGACTTGCAGTCAACTCCAGATGGGCAATGGAAATGGCTGTTGCATTATCAGGACCATACAACAAAATTCAGTTTCCTTCGCCCTTTGACATCTAAAAGAGCCGCTGAAGTGGCTATAGAGTTGTTAAAGATCTTTTTAGAAGTAGGTTGTCCAGCCATACTTCAAAGTGACAATGGCCGTGAATTTACTGCTACAATTATAAAAGAATTGACTTCGATGTGGCCAACTTGCAAAATTGTAAATGGCAGACCCAGATATCCAGCAAGCCAAGGTTCTGTTGAGCGCTCAAACCAAGACGTAGAAGCTATGCTCCGTGCCTGGTTAATTGATAATAACTGTAAGCTGTAATGGTCTATGGGATGTTACTTTGTCCAATTCCAAAAAAATTCTTCATTTCATAGAACCATTCAAAGAACACCATATAAGGCTTTGTTTGGCACAGAACCTAAAATAGGACTGAAAACACACATTCCAGCAGATTTATTAGACAAACTTATTACGGAAGAGGACTTGGAGGATTTTTTGAACTCAAAAAATGATGATGAAATAATTGAACTCTCTCCGGAAATGGACTCAGATAAGGATTTAAATCCCCTAACCAGTATTGAATCAGACAAAGTAAACGCTTCAACCTTTTAGCAGGAAATGGAAACGGCTACAGAACTTCTTTTTGGAAATTGAATTATTTTTAGAAAAAACAAAGTTTGACATCATTTGTATTACTGAGCATTGGTTAAAGGACTTTGAAATGCTAATCAATTATGAGAATTATAATATGGGCAGTTGTTTTAATCGAAAATCAATGTTACGTGGAGGTTCACTAATCCTAATTAAAAGTTGTATCAAATTTAAAACTCGTAAAGACATAGTTTCACTGTCCGTTGAACATAGCATTGAACTGTCTTGTGTTGAGCTGGATAGGCATTTCATAGTGTGCGTTTACAGGCCCCCTAATTATCAAAACTACTCTGTTTTTGAGTCACTCATGGAAGATGTTATGGCAAAACTTGCAACTGGTAACAAACTAGTAGTTATCTGTGGAGACTTTAACATTAATATTTTAGAAAATAATTCAGATAGCAATAGATTTTTAAATCTTTTCAAATCATTTAATTTATCAAATGTTTTCATAGAACCAACTCGTACTATCACTACTTCTGCTACATGTATTGATAATGTTTTTTGTTGCTGTGACTATTTAGAAAAGGCCATTGTAGATTATTTGCCTTCTGATCATAGCGGCCTGTTGGTAACTTTTGAATCCATTATACCAATACAACAAGTGCAAATACAATCCAGACCAATAACATCCGGTAAACTGAATAAATTTAACAACACTTTAATTAACAAGTTAGGTGATTGGAACCTTGCAGTGAACAATGGTAATATTTTGTATAACGATTTTTTTTCAATAGTCCAAACCGAATTTAATAAGACATTTGAGAAAAAAACTAAAAGTATCTGCCCTAAGTTTAGGTTTAGTGACTGGGCGACTAAAGGAATCAGGATAAGTAGGGAAAGACTTTTTGAGCTGTATGGCCTTAAGCCTATTATTAACACTGAAACTTTTAATAAGTATTTTGCTACCTATTCAAAAATGTTTAAAAATACTTGTAAGGCAGCTAAGGCCTTATATATTAGCAACAAGGTTAAAACAGCAGATAATAAAATAAAAACGGTTTGGAAAATCATAAATAATGAAACCAACAGGAACAAAATACATAATAATGATTACATATTAGAGACTCATCATGGTCTTATTAGCGATAACAAAGTAGTTGCAGAAGAATTTGTAAATTTCTTTACCAGTGTGCCAATAAAAACTACTGAAGCCCTAAATTCATCACCATCTCATGCTTTTGGTTTATTACAGGCTAATGTTCCAGCCTGCCCCACTGAATTTAACTTTAAGCATATAAACCCCATAACAGTAGTAAAAGCATTTAAACAAATCAAGGTTAAATTAACTGAAGATCTTTGGGGTATGTCTATCAAAGTTTGTACCTCAATTATTGAGACTATAGCGCCATACTTAGCATTAATATTTAATTTGTGTACAGATCAAGGTGTCTTTCCGGATCTAATGAAATATAGTAAAGTTATACCACTTTTTAAATCCGGGGACAGTAAAGACTCTAATAATTATAGGCCAGTGTCTGAGTTGCCAGTTTTTACCAAAATATTTGAGAGGGTGATGTTGGATCAAATGCTTAATCATTTTAACACAAATAACATCTTACACGATAAACAGTATGGTTTCACCAAAGGACGTTGTACAACTGACGCTGGTGTCTCCTTATTAAAACACATTTTTAATGCGTGGGAAGAGGCACAAGATGCTATAGGCATATTCTGCGACCTGTCTAAGGCGTTTGATTGTGTGGTTCATGAAACATTACTCCTAAAACTTGAGCATTACGGACTAGGCAAAACAGCGTTAAACTTATTAAAATCTTATTTGAGTGATAGACAGCAATTAGCTCAGATAAACGGTGTCAATTCGTCGGGGTTAAATGTTAAAATGGGAGTACCCCAAGGTTCGATTTTAGGTCCTTTTTTATTTTTAGTTTACATTAATGATTTACCCCATTTGTTGCAAAATAAACTTAATATGGTGTTGTTTGCTGACGACACTTCTTTGATTTTTAAGGTAAATAGAAGGACTAATAATCTTGACGACGAAAATAACGCCCTACTGCAGGTCCAAAACTGGTTCACTGCTAATAATCTAGTTTTAAATGGGAAGAAAACTAAATGCATAAGATTTTCCTTACCGAATGTCAAAAGTAGTGAATGTGACATAGTATTGAACAACGAGAAACTAGAATTCGTCGATAAAACGGTTTTCCTGGGGATAACGCTTGACTCAAGGCTACAGTGGGGTCCTCATTTAACATCTCTTGCAGGACGGCTTAGCTCAGCTGCATATGCTGTTAGAAAAATCCGCCAATTTACGGATGTTGATACCGCTAGACTAGTCTATTTTAGTTATTTTCATAGTATCATGTCATACGGTATCTTACTATGGGGACGGGCTGCAGACATCCACTCTATTTTTATATTACAGAAAAGAGCCATCAGAGCCATCTACAATCTCCGCCGGTGCGATTCTCTAAGGGAACTGTTTAAAGATATTAACATCATGACGGTGCCTTGTCAATATATCTATGAAAACATCATGTACGTTAGAAAGAATCTTCACCTTTTTAGTAAAAGAGGCGATAGGTATAATTATGTTACAAGGAATAGGGACCTTTTAGTTCAACCAGGGTTCAGACTGGCTAAAGTAGCGTCTTCTTTCATGGGGTACTGTTTAAAATGTTACAATAAAATACCTCCTCACATATTAGAACTCAATGAAACAAAATTTAAATCTTGTATTAAACGCACACTATGTACACGGGCATATTATAGCTTGGAGGATTATATTCAAGATAAAAATGCTTGGGTTAATGCTGGTCCAGCTCCACTACCAGCAGGGCGTACAAATTGATTAGTTTGAAAAATACTTTTTTATCTTTTTATTTAATATTAAATTATTATTGTATAATGTAGAAGCATTTATTTTCAAAGTTTGTAAATGTGAGTACCATGGAGCAATTTACGGTATTTGGAAATTGGACTTGTTTGACATAAATGAGCATGGTGGTTGAGAGTTTGTCATGCTCACTCAAATGTCTCACTGATGGTGGCGCGTGTGTTGGATCATTCGGTTCCCTTCAAAATGGTTGAGCTGAGTGGTGCTGATATACGCGTCATGTTCGTGAACGGGCGCTGTCAGTTGAGACTGGTCATCTCTTAGCTGCCAGTGGTTTATTTTAATATCTTTATTTAGAAGGCCTTGTTTTTTCGTCTTTACTTTATTTTATTGACATTGTTCTCACATAATAGCAGCGACAAGAAACATGTAACAGAGATATTTGTTATACATAAAATGATTGAAAAGAGTGTCCATGGAGTTTCTTGCACATTCTTCTCCATAGAGATCTACGCTTTGGAATGTGCAATTAGCATCATTTTTTTTTCTGACAGACTGACACCTTGACCTTTCAAAAGTGCCTGTAAATGGTTTATTTGAAATAAATGCTTTTGAATCTTTGAATCTTGAATCTTTATAGATCCTCCAGCATCCATACAAGAAAATATATTAACATTAGAAACTGTTCCTACTTGTGCTACTGTTACTGAGGGTGAGGTGATCAGTGATCAATCAGGAAGTAAAATAATTGAAACAGAGGAAATGCTTATTGATGAAACACGAATATTTTGCTTTGTCTGTGGAAAGGAATCCACTGGAGCACATCGTTGTGGCGTTTGTAACAACCCAGTTCATCAAATTTGCGGGAAGACATTATCAGAAGAAAATGAAGGATATGGATCAAGGATTCTATGTGATATTTATGTCAAAAAGAACAAAACATACTTATCGAAAGGGAACATGCCATTATAAATTTAAAACAGTCAGCAAAAAAAAAATGAAAGCAGCTTCTTCAGAAAAATTTGGACAAAATTGATATTGGTGCTACAATTTTAGTTGACGTGCCGAAAATAGATAGAGGGCCACTGGATGCAAGTAACATTATAGGAAAGGTAATTGATAAGAAGAACGATTTATGCAATATTGGTACTTCAGCCGGGATTTAAAAAGACTGGCTGCCTCGAAACTCTATTCAAACATCAACTACTGCCTTTAACGAACCTGTATCCACCAATGAACTGAGTTTGCGTGAAATTGATTCAAAGATGTCTTTATTTGGAGGTCAAGGTTTTAAGAAATGCTCGTGTGAAAAATCTAAAGTACGCTGCAAGACTAAACGGTGTGCATGCAAAAAAAATAATGTTTTATGCAACTCTAGATGTCACAAGTCTAAAAACTGTCATAATAATTTATTTATAATAAGAGATTTATAAAAAAGCAAGCACGTGGTAAACTTTTCTTTATTACTTTTTTTTTTAAATTTGACTCTGTTTAGTCGTATTTAATAGTAACTAAAAATCAAAACATTGAAACATTATCATAATTAGATTGAAGAACGAGAATATTGATTGGATCATGCATGTAAAATTTTGATAAATAAAAAATTGTTTCCTTTCTACTAAGTTACAAATGATGATAGATTGTTTTATTTATTTCATTTAAATTGATTTTGTCATAAAACAAAGCAATTTTGCCCAGAACTTCATCATAAACCTAAACTAGTTCAGGTTTTTGATCAAAAATCTGAACTGTAACAGGTTTATGATGAAATTGAGTTTAAAATTTGTCATCTTCCGGTTTTTCATCAAAAACCTAGGTTTTTGATCAAAAACCTAATTTTGTGAAAAACCTGCGACATATACACGGCCGCCGAACTGTAGAGAGCTGCGCCCATATCTGTCTTATGCCAGACATCAGGAAGCAACAGACGCACCTGCTGCCTTTTTAAATGGTCTTATGATTGATTTGGATCAAATTGAATAAAAAATATTTTAATGAACTAGCATTATATTCAAATTCCGCATGTCAGTTTATAACACTTGGTTTTTCGAGATTCCCGTGGCTCACATTAATGCGACTAATGCCATAGTAAATTAGAGCCCTGCATCATTACACACTGCTATATTTCGTTTGTGTCCGCCATGAGTATGATTTCCATACTAAAGTGCCCAATGACCTTTGCTTCAGTAAAGAATGCGATTATGGTAACGTTACGTATTTGCTTTCCATTGGAGTCTTCGTTGGAGTCATCATATCAAACTGAGCACATTAATCGGGATCCCGCTGCGTTAGGAATAAGTTATTACGTGCAGCCACCGGCCACGCCACCTAGCGTGTTAAACAGCTCGCACACGAAGAGAACCGAACAAAGAAGTTTTATCACTATGTGCCATTTAAATTACTTACTTAGATTTATTTGTAATAAATATAAAAATGTACTGTAAATGGATATGAACTACACTAGATTATTACCAAATGGACGACATTATGTAGTAAATCTTGCAAGATCACTATTAAAAGAGATATTATGTTTAAATTATGATTTCCAACACTCTCAATATGAACAAATAATTCAAAATAAAAATTGTAAAAAGTCCTTTGATAACAAATGTGTCCAAGTTAACTTAGATTGTAACAAATGCGCACTAGTTAATAAATTAGACGATAAGAGTAAAACAGCTGAAGTAATAATACCTACAAATGATTTTTTTCGCGAGTAAAAATGTAAATTTAAAGCTGTCTATACGTCAACCTACCCGTCTGAAGAGCAAGACATGCATTGACAATTTTGCGCATAATTTTAATTCGTCTCGTAAAGCTATTGTTTTGGAACTGGCTTTGTCTGACCACACGGCACAAAACTCAATTGCCCAATTAGCACTGCAAGCACTAGGAATCAATGGCGAATCATGAGACGAGACTATAGTAAAGAGAATGTGGACAAATTTAGGTCCTACGTCAATAGCCTATCGTTTGCTGAGGTATATGAAGCGAAAGACCCAAACATTGCTTACAATGCCTTTTCAGAAATGTTTTCTTTTTTGTATACTCAATGCTTTCCTGAAACTCTTGTCTCTGTAAACGTGAGAAGAAGGCCTAGTTGGGTCTCCAATGGTATTAAAATATGTAGCAAAAGGAAACGCCAATTACTATGGCAATATAGACAGAAACCTACTGATATGAATAAAAATAAATTTAAAAGTTATTCAAAATTACTTAAAAAAATCATTTATTTAACTCAACGAGCACAAAATATACATAAAATTAAAACGTCAAATAATAGATCTTTTTTTTTTTTTTTTTTTTTTTTATTATTGATAGGTTCGCGCTTGACCGCTATCTCACCTGATGGAAAGTGACGATACGGTCGACGATGGATCGCGCTTACCTAGAAGAAACCTATTCACTCTTGACTTAAAGATTCCCGGGTTGTAGCCATCAGGAAACACAGACTCCGGCAGGGAATTCCACTCCTTAGCTGTACGCATAATAAAAGTGTTCCCAAAACGCTTTGTGCGTATAGGTGGGATGTCCACCATGTACCGGTGGCGCAACGCCGTACGTCTGGTAGTCCGATGATGGAACGGGCTAGGCGGAATTAGGCTATGCAATTCCGACGCACACTCCCCGAAATGTAACCGGTAGAAAACCGACAGGCTAGCAACTCGGCGTCGATGCTCAAGACTTTGAAGCCTCGACTCGACGAGTGCATCATTGCCAATGATCCTCTTGGCTCGCCTCTCAATAGTCTCAAGCGCATCAAGCTGGTATCGGGCAGATCCGTCCCAAAGATGAGAGCAGTACTCCATACACGATCGCACTTGCGCTTGATAAAGTTTAAGCAGCTGATCCGGCGTGAAGTACCGTCTGACCTTTGCGAGGATTCCAAGCTTTTTTGCAGCCAGTTGAGCCTTTGCTTCGATGTATGGCCCAAAGTTGAGAGTAGATGTCAACGTTACACCAAGAAGATCAAGATGGTCGGATATCGGCACGGTTACACCCCGGAAAGTTGGAGCAGGGCTGAATTGACTCCTTTTAGCGGAAAATAGACACGCCTGGGTTTTAGCAGCGTTGAACCTGACCAAATTGGCATCGCCCCATTCCGAGACAGCCTCCAAGGACAAGCTCAACCGCTCAACCATAGCCTCTCGAAGAGACCGGATCTGGGACCCACTAGCTCGTGCACTGGATATGTAACTCTCAGCAACAGTGCTATCGTCTGCATACCCAAAAGTACCGGGTTTAAGCAGATCGTTTATATGCAGCAAGAACAAAGTTGCCGAGAGCACTGACCCCTGAGGGACCCCGGCATTAATGGTCATTTGACCAGACGAGCAACCATCGATGACCACTCGGATGGACCGGTCCCTCAGGAAGTCTGCGATCCAAGCACACAATCCAGCAGGTATACCGAAAGAAGGAAGCTTACTAATCAGGCTTTCGTGCCAGACCCTATCGAAAGCCTTCGAGATGTCGAGGGAGACGGCAAGCGCTTCCCCGTGCCTCTCGATGGCCTCACTCCAGGTGTGGATGGCATACGCTAGAAGATCACCAGTTGACCGATTTCGGCGAAATCCGTATTGTCGGTCACTTAGGATATCATTGGCTTCTAGGTATGCCAGGAGCTTACTGTTGAGTACACGTTCCATTGTCTTGCAGAGAATGGACGTTACTGAGATTGGCCTATAGTTAGCTGGGTCAGCACGACTACCCTTTTTGGGCACGGGCTGTACATTAGCTTTCTTCCATGCAGTCGGCACTTTTCCGGTCTCAAATGAGAGCCTAAATAGGCGTGTCAGGATTGGAGTCAGTTCAGGCGCACACGTTTTCAACACAACCGCCGGTATCCCGTCAGGACCACTAGCCTTGTTCACGTCAAGATTACGTAGCACCCTACGGACTTCCTTCTGATGGATGCGAATATCGGACATACTCGTCTCGCAACTATCAGGATAAGCAGGGGGCCGCGCGTCACCAGGATCTAGACGCGAAGATTCCGCGAAGAGAGAGGCAAACAAATTCGCTTTCTCCTCAGCAGTGTGGGCCAGTGACCCGTCGGGTTTCAGCAGTGGTGGTAGTGAGGGACGGCAGAAGTTCGATTCAACCGACTTAGCCAGGGACCAAAACGCTTTACTACCAGCAGGGTATGAAGCGAGTTTGTTCCCAATGCGGCTAATGTGGTCGAACCGAGACCTCCGCATCACCTTCTTGCAAGACTTGGCAGCCCTGTTGAAGGCTCTCTTCTTCTGACTCACGTCAGTCGCCTTGTGCATACGAGCGTCGACCCAAGCCTGGTATGCCGCGTGTTTAAGCGCGTTAGCGCGATCACAATCCGCACCAAACCAAGGGCGAGCCAGGCTAGACATTGTGACGTCGGAGAATGGAATGTAGTACTCCATCCCCCGCCGCAGCACATCTGCCACAGCATCTGCGCACGACGATGGATCATCCGAAGAAAAGCAAGTAGGCTGCCAAGGATAACATGCGAAAAAAGATCGCATGCCATCCCAATCTGCTGACCTATATCGCCAAACCCGCCTGGTGCCTCTAGGGCAGGGATCGGGCGGAGAATAGACTGATACAGATTTCACCAGACAGTGGTCGGAACTCCCTAACGGTGATGATATCGACACTGAGTAGCGGTCTGGATCTGTTGTCAGCAGAAGGTCCAAGCAATTGGCCGTGTGCGAATCAACATCTGGTACCCTCGTAGCACCCTGGACCAGCTGAGTGAGATTTAACGTTAACGCAAGCTTTCGCATCTCACGACCAGCATGGTCTGTGCACTGGTATGGGAAGAGCCACTCCTGGTGGTGGGCATTAAAATCCCCCAGTAACACCAATTGTGCGGAGGGGTACCTCTGCTGAGCCGCATCCGCCGCCTCACTGAGGTACTGTGTGAGCCTGGTCGTCTCCTGATCTCCGCTGTGCGAACGGTAGACACAAGCATAGATAATTTTATCCATGCCTGTGTCCACCAGCGCCCAAAGCGTTGAGAACCTGGAATCCTCAAGGTTGCGGAGACGCCGATAGCAGATGTCGTCCCGGGCGAACAAACACACACCAGCGTGTGGTTTAAAATTGTGCTCCAGGATAAACCCTGGGTAAGACAGGTACGAAACATCTGACGGACTTTTAATTTGCGTCTCCGAAAGAAAAAAGAGGGATGGTTTCTCAGTCTCCAGGTGATGATGGACTGCTGCGAGATTGGAGTGCAGACCTCGAATATTGCTGAGGTGCACTTTAAGTGAGAGGGAGTGCAGCCGCTGTTTACCGTTCCTCTTTTTGAACCTTGGCATATTGAGAGTGAAGGTAAGAGGAGAAGGAAGTGAGATGGAATCCCATGCTGCTAACCTTCAGCCTCGCACTGGCAGGACAGCATCATTGGGGTACTAGTCTGGAGACTGCGGGGACGCCCGAGCCCCCCCGGAAATGACCATCGGGCCCTCTCATCTGGTCGCCAACCAGCACGATAGTGCATTCCGGGATTTTTCGTCAGTTGGCGGGGCAGCCTTTCATGTGTGGCTAGCACATTACTTGGGCCCCCTACTAACTGCGGTCGGCCAGCGGTGCACCGTGCCTCGGATCCCGCTACCCTCCGCGACTAGTCTCCCGATACGTCAATACCAACGCGAGGCAGGCTGGTCTGCATGCAATGGAACCGCCACTTCGACCCAACTCCTCTGAATTGGCTACACTGGGCATCGTACCGGAACACGGTTAGGCCGCTTGGCGGTACGCCTTTGTCCAGTGGGTGGTCACAAGCCAACGGTCGAAACCTACCACCAGTTAGTGTCACCTGATTAGCACCACCCGGGGACCACGTGTAGGGCCTAGCTGTGGGTATCCTCCTACGGACGAGGGTGACTCAGTCCCCAAAAGATCTAAGACTACATGGGAAATAATAAATCAAACAAAACTAAACATACCAAAAAACACTATAGATAAAATTCAATATAATAATGAAACTGTAACTGACCCCAAAATCATTGCAAATATATTTAACGATTACTTTATAGATAAAATTGAACCTATGACTATCTCGGGAACCCCAGTCAATAAACATATTTTAGCTAGAAAAGACTCAATGTTCATGACCCCATGCCACTCATATGATGTATTAAAAATTATTGCGGCCTTAAAAAATACAAACAGTGTAGGATATGACGGAATATGTACAAAAATGATTAAGTCGGTAGCACATGAAATCAGTAGCCCCATAAGTTATATTATTAATTTAAGCATCAGTGAAGGAATATTTCCCAATGCGCTAAAAAAATCTATTGTTAAACCACTGTTTAAGAAACAAGATAGGGAGCTAATAGAATTTTACAGGCCAATATCTTTAATACCAATAATTTCAAAAATTATTGAAAAGTATATCTACAAGGAACTTAACAACTACTTTGAAAAAAATCATATACTCTGTGATGAACAAAAAGGATTTAGAGAGAAAAAAACTATTAACTTGGTGTTGAGTAAGAATCGTATGTATGTGTGAAAGTGTTAAGTAAGTACGAATGCATGTGTGTGTCGCCCCAATATCAATAGAAATCTATAATTTAAAGTTAGTCGCAAATAAATCAGCATAAAGAAACCACGTATTTCTGTTACCCAGAACTTCCCACAAGCAAACTTGAACCTTAAATCTATAACATTTTGGTCGACATCGAGCCGGATATCTGTTCGACTTACGACGTTTTATGCACTGAGCGCAATACAAAAGGAAGGATCGAGCGGCGAGCGAGGAACAATAGAAAGAATTTCTTAGAAAAAATATACGTGCAAAACAAACTCATTAGTGAATAGTAAATGTGATTATAACAAGATTTTGAACTACGAAGAAACTAAGAAACGTTCGTTTTATAACGAAAAGAAGGTTTATTTCATCAAATATGGCAAATACAGTGGAACAATTGTTAAATGTGTTAGAAGATACAGCTACGTTGTTAGGAAAAACCCAATTAAATCTCAAGAAATGTCCGAAACAACGCTTAACAAAAGGATATATAGAAACCCGCATTAAGAACATTGAAGAATATTGGTCTACGTATAAGAGTGCACATATAGAACTTGTGAAATGTGTTCCGAAAGCAAATCGACAAGACATACCATATTTTGTTAATGAAGATTACTTTGTGCAGGAAGACTTATATACTTGTTTACTAGCTGATCTTAGTGATTTATTGAGTTCATACAACAAATCGTCGCCCGTTCCTATGCAAGCTGACCATAACAACAGTGGTTCTATGGAAGTACAAGTCAAGTTACCGAGGATTCAACTACCAACTTTCTCAGGTATTTACGATGAGTGGCCCGCTTATCAAGATTTATATACATCATTAGTGCACGACAATCCAACATTGAGTAAAGTACAAAAGTTGCATTACTTAAAAAGTAGTCTAACGGGAGAAGCTCTATCGCTATTGAAGCACGTGCAAGTTACAGAGGTTAATTACGACGACGCGTTTAGTATGCTCAAGTCACGTTTTGGTAAAAAGCGCATTATTGCCAACTCCATATTGAAACGATTGTTTACCCAAAAGAAGATAACTTCACAAACTGCAAATAATATCAAATCAATATTGGATACGACTACTGAATGTCTGAACGCACTGACGAACCTGAAACTGGCAACCAGCCCCTGGGATCCACTCACCCACTCACTCATTGTATTTTTAGTCGTACATAAATTAGACCCCGAGACGCATCGTGAATGGGAAGAAGTTGCTTACAATGACAATGACGACGAGTTACCTAAATGGGATGCATTGAGTAAGTTTCTACAGTCAAAGTTCCGCACGCTCGAGCTTATCACGTCTTCGACTAAAGAAAAGCTTACACCTAGAGGAAAAGAATACGCTGTTCATGTGTCTACGTCAAATACTACCCCTTCAAAACCGAGATGCTGCGCTATGTGCGAAAAGGATCATACATTATGCCATTGTGAAGAGTTCATAAAACTGAATCCTGCTGAGAGGTGTGAGTACATAAAAAAACACAAATTATGCTACAATTGCCTGGCCCCAGGACACTCCGCTTATAAATGTCGCCTGAAGATGTCGTGCCGAATATGTCACAAACGTCATCACACGCTCACGCATCAATCTACGCCGATGACGTCACCAAATCAACCAGACAACAAAACCCAACAAGACAAGGTTGAAATACATCAAGATTCTGCAAAACAAGCCGAAACCAATGTTACACTTTCATCGCACGTCGCTGCTAATTTGTCCACTGCACTACTGGCCACAGCCCTCGTACCAGTTAGGAAACCTGAATCGGGACAAGTAACAGTGCTCCGTGCTTTGATTGACCACGGCTCCCAAGCAACGTTTATGAGTGAAAGAGCGGCCCAGATGTTACGAGTGAGAAGAACGCCTGTCAATGGCACCATCACTGGCGTCGGCTCAACAAAAACAAACGTCAAATATGCTGCAGAAATCGAACTACTATCCAGACACGACGCTAGTTTCAACCTGAAGGTCAAAACGTACATCATGTCTACGCGACTCACTACCGAATTACCGTCACAAACCATCTCCACCAACACCTGGCCTCATCTACAAGGACTCGCTTTGGCGGATCCAAGCTTCAGTAAATCAGGACGAGTAGATTTACTTCTGGGTGTTGACGTGTGTGCCCAAATCATGAAAGGTGAAGTTATCAAAGGTCCCCCAGGAACACCGTGCGCTCAAAACACCACCCTGGGTTGGATTCTATTTGGGAACGTGGAACACAACTCACCAGAAAGGGAGATTATCGTCATGCACCTCAATCTTGATCTGAATGATATGCTGAAACGAATGTGGGAACAAGATCCATATGACCAAAGACAACCCACTGCTGAAGAACGAAGGTGTGAGGAAATCTATGAAACCACAACCATGAGAAATAAAGAGGGACGGTATATAGTAACCTTACCAAAGAAATCAAACATGTTATTATCTAAAGAAGGAAATACAAGACCAATAGCTTTAAAGAGATTATACCAATTAGAACAGAGATTCAAAAATAATCCAAAACTGAAAAGCGACTATATTAAAGTCATGAAAGAATACGAATCAAATTACATGGCAGAAGTACCAGAGCACGAAATTACCAATCCCTCTGTGTATCTACCTCATCACGCTGTAATTAAAGAAGAGAAAGAGACAACCAAATTGAGAACTGTTTTTAACGCATCACAAAGGGGAACCAATAATGTATCACTCAATGATGAACTGATGGTTGGACCACAGTTACAAGACGACATGAGAAGTCTGATCATGCGATGGCGGATGAAGAAAGTTTGTTTCGTGGCAGATATTCAAAAAATGTACCTGCAAATCCTTGTCAAAGAAGAAGACCGAGATCTGCAGCGAATACTGTGGAGAAACGATGATCAAGAACCTGTCAAAGACTACCGTCTTACCAGAGTCACGTTCGGAACTGCTTCTGCTCCTTATTTGGCAGTAAGGACTTTGCACCAAGTAGCCAAGGATGAAGGACGTAACTATCCTGAAGCTGCGGAAATAATAAGACGCGACTACTTCATGGATGACATGATGTCGGGTAAAGACAATGTAAGAGATGCATTGAAGGTGGCCAAGGAAATAGACGCCATACTCAAGAAAGGCGGGTTCCAACTAAAAAAGTGGTGTTCCAATGACGTTGACTTTCTCAAAGGATTCGAAGAATCTGAAAGAAGTTCGCATGTAAAGTTGAACCTAACCTTAGATGGTATAACACGAGCTTTGGGATTACACTGGAACATGGGTAATGATCGTTTTCAATACAACCCAAACTTACCTGATACGTTAAAACCCATTACGAAGAGAACGATTCTGGCCGATCTACAAAGATTATTTGATCCATTAGGCTGGCTGGCTCCATCTATCTTACCTGCTAAACTTCTCATTCAAAGATTATGGCTCCAAGGAGTACCATGGGATGAAGAAGTAGAGGAAACAATAGCCACAGAGTGGAATAATTTATTAGAATCATTTTATCAGTACTTACCTTGTATCGAAATAGACAGATGGCTACACACTACGGAAGCCACCATGAACAACACCAGTATTCACGGTTTCTGTGATGCGTCCACGAAAGCTTACGCTGCAGTAGCCTATCTAAGAGTACGGACATCCATAGGTACCGTAAGGACCTCAATCATCGCTGCTAAAACGAGGGTAGCTCCGACTAAACCCCAATCCTTACCTCGTCTAGAACTCAGTGGAGCTGTACTGCTTGCTGGACTCTTGAAACAGATAAAGGAAGCTATGAATATACCAACCTGTCAGATATTTGCATGGACTGACTCCACTATTGTACTTTCCTGGCTATTCGGTGATCCTGCTAGATGGAACACGTACGTTAGAAACAGAGTAATTGAAATACTAGACAACATTGGAAATCATAATTGGTATCATGTCAAATCACCGGAAAATCCAGCTGACACTGCTTCACGAGGACAATCCTTGCTAGACCTGAAGGATGACAAACTATGGTGGAGAGGCCCAGATTGGCTAAGAGAAGGAGAAATCCAATACAGCAGACCAAGCGCGATGATGACAGACCTAGAAAGAAAGGAAACAATACAAGTTAACTTAAAAATTGATAGTGACAAAGGTATAACTACAAAATTTGAAGAATGTGATACATTACAAGAACTACTGAAGGTTATAGTGTACTGCAAAAGATTCTTAAAGGGAAGAAAATTAGAAACCAAAGACTTACCTGTTAACACGGAGGAATTAGATGACGCGTTGAAAACTTGCTTAAAATTAGTACAGAAGAACGACTTCGAAGAAGAAATTCAGCACCTGAAATCAAACTTACAAATTAAAAGAAAGAGTAAACTAAACAATTTAAACCCTTACCTTGATGATAATGGCCTCCTCAGGGTGGGCGGAAGGCTGCGCCACTCTGACCTAAATGAAGATTGCAAACATCCGATTATTCTTGATCGTGACAACCATCTTACCACTCTCCTTGTCACCGATGCACACCGGCAAACGCTGCACGGTGGAGTCCAAGTAATGCTCTGCTTTCTACGAAGTAGATACTGGATCCTGAAGGCAAGGACAATAGTCAAAGCAAAGATCAGAAAATGTCTCATTTGTGCTAAATTAAACGCTACAGCAAGGTCACAGCTAATGGGAGACGTACCGAGAGTTAGAGTAACGCCGGCGAAGCCTTTCTGGAACGCAGGCATAGACTTTGCAGGCCCATATCAGATCTTGATGTCTCGAGGCAGAGGAGCAAAAACACACAAGGCATACATAGCTGTCTTTGTATGTATGTCGACAAAGGCAATTCATTTAGAATTGGTGGGAGATCTCACGTCAGAAGCCTTCATCGCAGCTTTCCGAAGATTTGTTGCAAGACGTGGAAGATGCGCTCAGATATGGAGCGACCAAGGACGCAACTTTGTTGGTGCAAACCGGCAGCTGGTCGCGGATTGGACTGAAGCTAAACTACAATTCAAGGGTCCAATCGCTGAGAAGTTAGCAGTGGATGGAACCAAGTGGCACTTTATTCCAGCCTATAGCCCACATATGGGCGGATTATGGGAAGCTGGTGTGAAAGCGATGAAACATCACCTAAAACGAATTATGACTGCTCACATGACATACGAAGAGATGAGCACATTGTTATGTCAAATTGAGGCTTGCCTAAACTCACGGCCGCTAACTATAATAGATGACACCGACCGAGACCATCTACAACCACTAACCCCCGGTCACTTCCTTGTTGGTGAAACACCCATCACTGTGCCGACACCAGACCTCCAAGATGTCCCAATGAGTCATATATCAAGATGGCAGCATCAGCAAAGGTTACTGACTGATTTCTGGCACAGATGGCAACAAGACTACCTGTCAAGAATGCAACAACGTTCGAAATGGCACAACAAGGTCAAAGAGCTCGACCTAGGACACATTGTTCTAATAAAATCAGATAATTTACCCCCGGGTAAATGGATGATGGGACGTATTGTTGAGAAACACCCGGGTGCTGACGGTGTCACGCGTGTATATTCTGTGAAAACTGGTGATAGTGTAGTGCAAAGGTCATTTAATAAGTTATGTTATTTACCAATAGACATTGATTCTTGATTTTGTTTGCAACCTTATAATGTAACTAACTGTTAAATTCAACTGCCTATGTTTTGTATTAGGAGTAATTGTAATTACCATTTAATTTATTATCTATCTAAAACATTGTGAAAGGGCAAATAGACCCTTTGGTGGGCGGTATGTTGAGTAAGAATCGTATGTATGTGTGAAAGTGTTAAGTAAGTACGAATGCATGTGTGTGTCGCCCCAATATCAATAGAAATCTATAATTTAAAGTTAGTCGCAAATAAATCAGCATAAAGAAACCACGTATTTCTGTTACCCAGAACTTCCCACAAGCAAACTTGAACCTTAAATCTATAACACTTGGCCATATACGACTTCTTACATACTGTTATGACAAACATGGATAAAAACACACCAGTCAGTGCTATTTTCTGCGACATGACACAAGCTTTCGACTACGTACAACATAATATATTACTAGATAAACTTGAAGCATATGGTATAAGGGGAAATATATTGAATCTGATACAATCATACCTACATGACAGGAGACAAGTAACTCAAATTAGTCGAATAAATATGAATTCTAAACGTGAAGAGTTTTTCACGTCATGTGAGCGTACCGTTCCGCATGGAGTTCCACAAGGCAGTGTACTTGGACCACCTTTGTTTACAGTCTACATAAATGACTTCCCTAAATCTATTAAATATCCCATGACGCTATTTGCAGATGACAGTACGATAACTATACCATGCCATAATAAGAATACATATGAAACGGACATAAAAAATACATTAACTGAAGCGGTTACGTGGCTCAATAACAATAATTTGAAAATTAATATAAATAAAACTTTGATTATGCATTTTAGCCAACGGTCATCATTATTCTCTAGTCTTGACATTACACATAATAATAATAATAATTGACTTGGCTCGCGAGGTTGTCGACATGTGGGAAGTGGATTCGGCGATCATTGTACCGATAGTCGTGTCGGGTAATGGCTTAATAGCCAAGAGCCTCGACCAACACCTTAGGAGGCTCTCGTTAGGCGGCTGGATCAAGGGTTTGATTCAGAAAGCGGTACTCCTGGACACGGCTCGTATTGTTAGGAGGTTCCTTTCTCTGGAGCCCTGACCGCCGGTAGCTTGGACCCTGTTCCCGATACCGGTGGGACACTATTTGTTATATTTTTAAATGTTTTTTTTTTTTAATATATTATATGTTAAAAATATTTAAAAATGTAAAAAATATGTAAAACAAGAAATAAAGGAAATAATAATACTGACAGCTAATACTACAAAATTTTTAGGTCTCTCAATCGACAGAAACTTAAATTGGAAAGCACATATTGAGATTCTAGCCAAAAGATTAAGCAGTAGTGCATATGCGCTATATAAATTATCTTGTACTCTAAATATAGAAGCACTATTAACAGCCTACTATGGTTTGGTTGAGTCTGTCATTAGATATGGTGTTATCTTCTGGGGTAACTCAACCGACAGGGATATCATTTTTAAAAGACAAAAGTACTGCTTAAGGTCCATGTTTTATCTCAAAACTACTGATAGTTGTAAAAATTATTTTATTAAATATCGTATATTAACTTTACCTTCACTTTATATATTAGAAATAACAATGTTTGTAAAAACCAATCCACAGTTGTTTTCTCGTATGGCAGACAGATTCCCAAGAAATAGACGTGATGATAGCAAACTATGTGTCCCTACGTCAAGAACTGCATTTATGCGCAAGAGTGTTTTTTGCATGGCACCAATTATTTATAATAAATTGCCCAAAAGTTGGAAAGAACAAACTTCATCTAAACTTAAACAAACACTGAAATCGTTTTTGGTACAGAAAGCATATTACAGTATTACTGAATTTTTAAACGACTCTGTGAATATTGTGAATAAATAATAGCAGTGGAGTATTTAAAGATGTCTATATTAATAATTTTACTACAATTGTATACTTATTAAAATGATGAAAATCTTCATAGTGAAAATTTTAATCTGTAATGCTTGACAAGGAAAATAATATAATTTGATAATGTAAATAATTGAATATCAGAAATTTGTTTAATTAACCAATGTTTAATATAAATGTGACATTTTAAAAATAATTAATTCATGGATACTATATAATTTATTGAACCTAACATATTTGCACGTCATGAAAAATGGCAGGCATGTCGTGAGCCATTCTTATTTAAGATCTTGCATGCATGTATTGTTTTAATTATGTATGCATACACATGTTTGAGCAAATAAAATTTCTTATTCTTATTCTTATTCTTAAATACTTTCGTAAAAAGCGATTGTGAAGGTCAATCCCTAAACGCTGACACGTTTCTCGTATGTGTTTTATGTTACAGCGGTAAAAGAAATAAGTACACAATCTGTAACTATAAGTAGTGTCATGCGTGAGACAGCAAGTGCTAGCGGGCAGCGCTCGTAGCTACGTATTTATTATGTAAATGGCACAAGGCCGGCGGAAGCAAGCTCTTCCTGGCGCAAGGCGGCCGCCGCGCCGCAGCCTCCTCACTCGTGCCGCTCGCGCCACACGCCCGCCACGCGCCACGCTGACACCGCACCAGCGCCATACGAGTCGCTGACGTTACCCCATCTGCTTCGACGCGCTTGGAATAGATTTTTTAAATATCAAAGCGAACAAAAAGAGATAGGTACGGTTCTATTAAAATAACTGACAGTATCCGGATATGTCTCTTAACTCGTGTGGTACCAATATCAGTGATGTCTAAAAACTGCCATCGCCACTGCTGACTATCTACGTAGGTGCCTATTTGTTCATCCAAGCCGATGTATTATCATAATAGTTAGGAACGCAATCAAGCACCTCCCTTCCTAACGTCCTCGAAAAGGTGCTTGAGCAAGCCTGTACGCAGACGTAATATGAATGTGATTGGCAATAAATAAATAACAAACTACTTAAGTTGATAATATACAAGCGAGTGTAATGGGCATCACTTTCTCCGCGCTACAGCTGCCGGCGACTGTTCCCTGCGCGGCGCGCAATGAGTCAGCGCAAGGCTGCGCCGGCGGCGCGGCCGACGGCGACGCTCCAAGTACTACAAGTATTGAGTACTAGGACGCAATGCGTACACACAGGCGGCGCGGTGCGCGTGCAGGTCGCGGCTTAGCGCGAGCGGGCGGTACTGAGCCGCGCGCCACGCTGCAGGCGCGCCAGTAGGCCCACTCTCGCCCGCTACCTCTACGGCGCCGGCGCGGCGCCCTCAAGCTCTCACACACTCACGAAACGAACATAATCTCTGTCTTTTGCGTAGACTTTACTCGCATTTAAGCTCACAATGCAGGATATTACATGCAGTGTGATTCTTCTCCACACCAGCACTCGTGCCAAAAAGTGCACGGGTTCATATTCATTTTAATACCTAGATGACATTTACTGGTTGCCCTACAACAAGCAAGGATAGCACACAATCAGTGAGTCAAGAAGTCATTCCGATTTTGTTTATCGGTTGAACGCGCCAGTCTTGCAAGTTCCAATTGAGCCCAAATATCGAGCATCACAAATTGATTATCTCTTTCTGCGAAGTAGTAATACGAGTAAAGAAGTCTGCCGAAACTGTGAGGGGAAGACTAACCTCACGCCCCGGCCTCGCACACTGACACACACCCCGTGCGTTAAGATGCGCAGGACGATTCCTGGCCACCGAAGGCGCGGGCTTGCGGATGGCGAGCAATGGGTAGATCACCGTCCGGTAAGAACCAAGCCCGGCTCGATGTAGCCTCGTCGATAGAGCGTTGTGTTCCACGTACACTTCAAAGAGACGACAGTAAGAGTGACGGGGCAGTTGTGCGGTGCCTGCCGCGGCTGGGAAGTGCTCGGAGAGTTGCCGTGGCTCTTGTAAAGGGCAATTGAAGGAACACTTTGTGTTTTAGTGCACTCGATTCACTACTGCAGGCCGGGGACGAATAAAATACAGCGGTTGTGATCGGTTGATGAAATGTCAGGACGAGTGACACAGTGATGCACAATTCAACTTTGTGACTATAACATCGACAAAAGCGACGTATCCATCTTTTAATTATTATTTTTTAAATTTAATTAATATATCCCTTATCTAAATTTTCAGTAACAACTAATGTAACACTTGTTATAGTTTTATTGCTGATTATCGCGATTTACTGTATAATAAAACATACGAGACGGCAACATGATAATAAATATTTTATCTATCATACCAAAACAGGGCAAAACAGTAAAGCAACACTGGGTCGGTGTAAATAAACGACGTCGGTTCTTTAAAGTTTGAAAGCAATCAATGACACAATTCCACCATTAGGTATCCAACATCCAACTAGTTGTTTCCGTAAAATATCACAAAATTAGTAATCCCGCGTTGATGTCTTTTGAAAAAGCCCTTTCTCTCACTGGAGTACGTATTTACTTTACATAATTATAAATAATCAATCAAATCCGACGTGGCTATGCACCGCGACGAGCTCGCAGTCGACAAACAACTCCCCCCGTTGTCCATGGCTAAAGAGAACTGGCGCAAACCTGTGGTACTTTACAACTGATGACCGCAAGGAAGTATGGAAAGGCAAGGTGCTCCACGGGCGCTTTTACCGGGCTCTTCATGAGCCCGATGTAGATTTCACGGCGTCCGTGGTCTGGTTACGTTTAAGGGACCTCTTCGGGGAAACCGAAGGTTTTGTCTGTGCGATCATGGACGAATATTTTATCGTAACGAACAACTACCGGAGACATATTATGGAGGACGGGACAATTGATGTGTGTCGGGCATGCCATCGTCCGGGTGAGTCCATAAAACATATTATCTCTGGTTGTTCTCGTCTGGCTAACGGCGAGCTCTTGCAGCAACGTACTTTGAAATACAACCTAGTTGATTCTGAAGTACCGTACTACAGTTTGCGCCCGACCGAGTTCTCGAAAATGACTGAGTATGAGAATGTAATGAGTTGTACTGTGATTGGTCTATCATTACTGACCGGACTATTGTAGCCAATAAGTTGTTTATAATGATGACAGAAAGATGAGAAAGAGAAACAAATCAAATTTCTCTACTTAGTACACGAGGTCATTGTCGTGACCGCCAATAGCATTATAGCCAAAAGCCTCGATGGCCATCTGTCGAAGCTGTCGTTGCGCGGTTGGATCAAGGGCTTGATACAGAAAGCAGTACTCCTCGACACGGCTCGCATTGTCAGGAGGTTCCTTTCTCTGGAGCTCTAACCACGGGTAGCTTGGATCCTGCTCGCTACACCGGCGGACTACTATTTTTTTATTTTTAAATGTATTTTTTTTTTTAACTGTAATTTAAAAAAATGTAAATTATATGTAAATAAGAGAAATAAAGAAATAATACACTATGCAACAAACTAGAAAAAAAACAAATTCACTGGGTTCACAGTACGTAATTACGATCCTCCACCCTAAGCCTAATTGAAATATATAAATATATTTTTTACATCACGTCAAGTTTAGTAGTGAAAAGCATTTAGTGATTTTACTTAAAATTATATGAAATAGGAACATAAATTTTTATTCTACATGAAAAAAACCTCATTAGTGGCAGTGTCCCTCTGAAGGATCCTACGGTAGTCCACAAGCATGACTGGCAACCATCTACCTTGATAACGCTTTTTATACCCTGAAATTTTTTTTCATCAATTATTACACCCATGTATCCGGAAAGAAACTTAAATGGGAGTGTAAAAAATGCTTGTGATACGCATTTAAAAACATGTTAAGTTTTTCATAGAAGTCTCGTAACTTGTGATTCTCAAGGATTTTTTTTGTAATGTCAACAAATTAAACTGATCATGCATTTTTTCAATGGAACTGAGGCTAGATAATAAAGTGGGATCTTTGATTAGTGCTCATATGCCAGGAGCAATGAAATTGTCATTGATTTTTGCCCCACTTAGTGTTTGAGAAACAAAAATTCAGATCCGTCTTTGGAGAGTGCTTTTACAATTATTTTTTTTATCAAACCAACTTATGTGTCTGGAGAATCTTCATTGCCACTGATGACGTATTACGAGTAGCATACTTTACTGAAAGTTTCGAGTTTTTGAAAAACCTTTCACAGTTGTTGTGTAGTTATAGACGTAAACATGATTTTTAGGTTTACAGCAATGCATTAGTCCACCAAAAAGTATCTGTTTTTTAAATATTACCTATAGGACAACTCGTCAAATATTTATACCATTTTAAACATACTATTAACCCAAAATTAGTGCTAGATTATTGCTTTACACACATTTATGATCTAATCGGACATGTACGCTCGAACAAGTGTTGCGCAAAGTAAACAAAGTGAGATTTCGGTTTTGGGATGTGATATCTAAAATTCTAAATATAAATGTGTAGTCTATCGTTTATAAGGTATACTTAATACGAATCACCATCCGGAATATCGATGATTTTTTCGGTGTTGCGTAGTGGAACATGTTTCATTGATTATAATTTTTATGACGTATAATCCAGTAAGGTGCTGGTAGGGGTCTTGACCGTACTTTCGGGATTATCCTGATAGCACCTCAGGATATGTTACCCTCTTCTTGCTGTCCCCATTTATTGAGTGTGTAAGTCACCCCCTGCCTTTTTGGGGGCGCCACAATTGAGGCCCATCCTTGAGGCGTGGCTGGAAAGACCTCACGGCGTTCTCAATTACCGCAGGACGCAGGTTTTCAAGTTTCTGTTCCGGATTCGTGCGGAGGATTCACCCGGGTGTCGCCACTGTGTGGAACTCCCGGAGGACACGATGGAGCACACTGTAGAGGTGTGCCCCGCCTGGGTAGAGCATCGCCATGTCCTCGTGGGGGCGATCGGCAGCAGCGATCTCTCTCGCCGGGCCTTGGTTCAGGTCTCTCGGTCGCCTCCTTCTGCGAAGCAGTAATGCTAGCAAAGGAGGAGGCCGACCGCATCAGGCAGAGGTGACGGGGCGCTCGCCCCAGCCGCCGCCGGGATTCCGATCCCGATTTCCGGCCACCATAGGCGCGGGCTTGCGGACGGCGTGCAATGGGTAGCACGCTGTCCGATCGTCCGGTAACCGACCGGACCAATCCCAAGTCGTCGACGGCGCGTACTGTTCCCGCGCGCCTCAAGGAGCTGTCAGCAAACCGTAGAGGCCTGGCCTACTACCTAGTACCTGCAGGCAGGCAGGGTCGAAGCCTGCTTGGGTCATAGGTCAGTTTCTGAAAGGAAGGCCCGGCCCCGGCGATAGGCAAGGAAGCAACGGGGTAGGTTTTTAGTCAGTAAGAGTCTGACACTATTTCCCGCTCCGCCCAAGGGCGGGATTTGTCATTCGATGAATTAACCTACCATAAAAAAAAGCTCCTGCCTTTTTAGCGATGGATATTAATAACATTGTTTAGGCAGAGGCTTCTTAACATAGCTCTTGTTAACCAGTCCACTTTTAAAGACATTAAAAATCATAGCCCTTTTATCTTTCTATTTCACCAACCGGGGATTGTCCTTGGGTGCACTAGCATAGCGCGTACAGGGATAATTTTTGGGTGGTATCCCGTTCCATTAAGTGTCCAAAGGGCCTCTGCGAGTTGGTTTCGGCTCCTCGTACGCCTTCCAAAGGTCCAGGATCTCAAGGTCCTAAGATAAGTAAACAAATAATAATCAATGAAAGCTGCCTCGGCTGCAATGGCAAACTGCGCACTGCGTGCACTAGAACTTCTGCAGCCAGTGGCTGTGGTGCGCCGCGCGCCGCGCGCCCGCCTCGCACGTTGGAGTGCGGTGCGCGCGAAGGCTGCGGCGAAGTGGCGGCGGCGTCCTCCAGCAGGGCGCGTTGGGCGTGTGAAAGCGAAGCGCGCGCGGGTCGCACGCCGCCCACTCGCAGCACGCGGCGCCGCCACGCCGGTAGTTGGCATTGACAGCGCACGTGTCGGCGGTTCTAGTCGACGTATTTATCCATAGAGTATTCCGATAGCAGAAACAATTTTTTAGTAGATACTTGTGCGGTTTTGTGCTAGTTGTCAAGCGGTGTGCAGTCATGTTACGCGTCAAAATCGTCTCGCCATCTCTTACCGGGCCTCGTCGTCGCTCGGTCTTTTCTGTTTACACCCACAGTGCTGCGCTCCATAACTCTGTAAAACTTCAAGGTTCTGGTGCGATTCGAATGACCAGAATGCCCAGTGCGAGATTGTTTTACGTTGACGTGGTCGACACGTTACGGTCGGCGCTCCGATGGGCGCGCTCCAAGCTCTTCACCGGCACTCGCCGCACTCAGCGCACTGGTCAGGGCTGCACGCTCCACGGCACACACGGCGACGTCGGCAGCTGCCCCTTCGCCTGCGAGGGCTGCGGGAGTATTTATAAGAATGACCGTAGCCCTAGAACGCAATGGGCAACTGAAGGGTATAGGTGGGTTTTAGTCAGTTAAAGAATGACGCGCCCTCTCGATTCATCCTAGAGCGGGAGAAGTCATTCGATAATTTTCCACCTCAAACAAAAGATGTCCCTACAACTGCAAGCATAGCACATATGTACGAGATGTAAGCAATTAAACTCTAAACGACGGAAATATTACATTGGCGCAGTTTGTGCTGCAAGCTCAGCCGCGTCGGTCGCGAACATACATACTAATATTATAGTAATATTATTAATACTAACACCCGTATTTATAAAGAAGTAATTATTTGTTTCTAAGTAATTTCTTTTTAAGTCATTTCTTGAGGTTAGAATCCTTCATTACAAACTTCATTTTTTACATTTGTTATAAACTAGAGCTTGATTACAATCCCACCTGATGGTAAGCAACTATAGTCAAAATCAAAATATTTTTATTATACATATGCCTACATGAGCACAACGTCAGAAGCTAGTGCACGGTTCCAATTTGGTCGTTTCATATAGAGAAGAACTGGCAAGAAACTCCATGGTTACTCTTTTAAAAAAATGGTTTATATTACAATATTTCCATATTACAGTATTCATCAATAAATTATGTAAGGACAATGTAGACCAGTCAATACTGTACCAGAGAGTGAGAGAGCATAACAAAAATAATCATAAAAAAGTGAGTCATGATAAGAAGTAATTTAAGAATTAGCGGAGTCATGAGATGAGTATATTAAAAATAAAGATGGAGCAGTTAATAGACACTTCTGCACAATATCAATGAGTTACAAGGGGGCTACATGTGCAGAAGCAGTCATTGCCAAACAAGCGTGTCTTCGACATAGTCTTTAACCTTATTTTTTTTTTTCTTTAACCTTTTTTGGTTAAGACACGCTTAATACGATTTTTATACTTTCCCTCGCTAAGTGCAGTTACCTCCTTTGGTAGCTTGTTATAAAAACGTATGCTGTTTACTAAAAATGACTTGCTGGTCCTAGCTAATCTCCATTTGGGCAAAACAATTTCATGCTTACTAAGCGTATTTTTGTTATGAAAATCGCTTCTAATTTTAAAAAGTCCCAAGTTTCTACGAAAATACAAAATACTTTGCAAGATATAAAGAGAAGGCAGAGTTAGTATATCGATTTCTTTGAATTTTTCTCTGAGGGACTCGCGAGGACCCATTTTATAAATAGCCCGGATAGCTCTCTTTTGCAGTATGAAAATTGAGTCTACATCAGCTGCAGATCCCCACTAACCTAGCTGTGGCTACATCTGTCAATTGTCTTATTTTTCTTACTGCATATGCAGCTGAGCTTAATCTTCCTGAGAGAATTCTAATATGAGCGCCCCACTGCAGTTTAGAATCGATAGTTATGCCTGGTTGCGCCAATTTGCTATGATCCGCGACTTTGTTTTTTGTAATTTGTTTTTTTTGGCCTAGCAATCCTATACCATCCGTTTCCCTTCCACCCGCACGACCTCTAGAAATGATTTGACATTGACGTGTGTGCATCGATTGTGAATGTGACCGCACCGCTAACACGCCCGCTCGAAATTACAAGAAAATTGACTACTTCGTGATCCAACCATTCAAAACTCAACAACAGTGCAGTGTAGTGCAAAACAGGACCTGGCAGTGATTTAAATGTGCGAAGTCGAAAATCGCCGGCCGGTGCCACGTGGAACCTTCGAAGTCAAAAGGTCAGTGTTCCTTCCTAGTTTCCGTCCCATCCAGGCACAGTATCTGCATATTGTTAACAAACCTTAGATCGCTTTTCAAACCTACAGTCCACATCAAGAAAATTCGCGCAACCATTACTTTTGGTCCTACGAGCAGGATCGTGAATCATTTTCTTGTAATTTCGCAATATAGTATTTGTTCCATAGGGAATAAACGCAACGCGCCTGTTTACCTAGATATAATAGTAGAAAACCCGCATCTAGGCATTTAGGCAACTATACGTTATTTCGCTCGTATAGTTAAAGAGTCATTGATAATTACGGTACCTACGCCGTCAACCGCACCGCATAATTATAGTTAGCTACGTAAATATCAGCGTAGATATAAATCGATCGCATTCTTTTTCTTGACAAAATTCATTCGACCATCCTACAAATTGCATGTAGGTAGACGCATTTAAAAAATACCCGTTCATTGTTGAGTGAATATTTGTAGGAAACGGATAAACCATAGATTATATAGACAGGTTATTCCGTTCGTTCGCCGTTCGCTTTGTTGTTTATGTTGTAATCTGTAATAAATATTATAATCTTGTTTTTCATGTGGCAACATTAGCACTGTTCCATAATTTAAAAAAAAAGGATATTGTCTGTCATGGTGTCACTGTCCTTTCTTCTTACAAAAATGTGAAACTGTAATTCTGTCTGTGTTCTAAACGGAAATAAACGTACTATCATTTATCAATTACCACTGGTCTAATTAATTTTGATCCACCACTCCAACATGGTAGCAGAGCGTGGTTGAGTGGTAAAATAAGCAAAAATAGTGAGTTTCATAAACCGGCCGCTTCTAAGTAAAAGTTTTAGTTCGCGCCTCGTGCAAAGTTTTGAGTCAAAAAGAAAAGACGCTGTTATCACCCATCGATTTATATATTTCATCCAAAATGGCTAAACAAGCTAAAATAGAAGACATAATGATGCCTATTTTTGATGGTGTGAACTATTCAAGTTGGAAATTAAGGTTATTAACCTTATTGGAATACAAAGAATGTAACGAGCCCGCCATTTGCATGATGCCTTCCAAGTTCAAAGATCAAGACGCCGCTTGGAAGAAAATGGATTTAAAAGCAAGGACTATAATAATGAGTACAATTTCGGATAAACAATTAGAATATATTAGCGAGTGTACGACAGCTTATGATATGATGAGAAAGTTTGACAAGATGTATTTAACGCAGTCTACTGCTATGCAAATTATATGTAGAGGAAAAATTGAAGAAATAAAACTAAACAATTACAATACAGTAGAAGATTTCTTTGTCGATTTCGAGAAAACAATAAATGATTTCAAAGCGGCAGGTGGAAATATAAATGAACCTGAGAAGATGAGATACTTGCTCAGAGCTTTACCTCCAAGTTACAGTTATATCGGAGATTTTATTGATGTTATCCCAGAAGAACAAAGAACAGTAGATTATGTGAAGTCTAAAATAAAAGAGAAAAATATGACCAGTAGTGACCCGGACAAGAAAAACAATATGAGTACATTCTCAACTAAAACTAAAACACAATGTTTTATCTGTGGAAAGACCGGCCATCTCAAAAAGGACTGTTGGCATGGTCAGAAAAACTATCCAGGAAGAAATCCAACCAGTCAACGCCAGCAAGGACAACAAAGAGGTTCCAACAGAGGTGTTTTTCATCGACGTGGCCGAGGCAGAGGTCAAAGTCATCCCAGAAGTGAGTCGTCAAGCACTCAGCAAGATGGTTCTGTGGCAGAGTCGTGGACTGCTCAAGTATATAATCCAGAAGTAAACCAGGTAATGGGGTGTAGTGAAAAGGAATATAATAACAATAGCGAAATTCATTGGTTGTTAGATAGTGGGTGTACAGATCATATTATAAAGAATGATACATGTTTTTCTAATTATATAGATTTAAAAATTCCCATTGATGTGAAACTACCAGATGGTAAAGTGTTAAAAGCTACAAAAGTAGGCACCGTTAAAGTCGCTTTCAAAAATTATTATAATGAAAAATACATTGATTTAAAAAATGTCTATTTTGTAAAAGACATTAAACAAAACTTGTTAAGCGTTTCAAAAATAACCAAACACTGCACAATAGTAGCAAAAAATGAAAATGCAAAAATCTATAATCAGTCAAGAGAATTAATAGTTGTTGCCAATAAAATAGACAATTTGTATTGGGTAAAAAGCTTTGTTTCAAAAACTGACAATGATAATATGTATGTAAATTCCATAACATTAACCAATAAAGAAAAATTGCATAGGGCACTTGGCCATGTGAATTTCCAATACTTAAACAAGTTAATTAATAATAAATTAGTAGACGGTTTGCCAGATAAGATTGAAAATAAAGAAATGAAATGTTCAAATTGTATTGAAAGCAAAATGGCTAATGTTCCTTTTGAAAATAATAGAACAAAGACTACTGAAATTTTAGAATTGATTCATACAGATCTAAATGGCCCACATAGCACAACTGGTTATGGTGGAGAAAAATATTTTTTTGACATTTATCGACGACTATAGCAAATGCACTAGAATTTTTTGTATTAAAAGCAAAGCAGAAACCGCAAGTTGTTTTATAGAGTTTGTTAATTTAGTAGAAAATAAATTCAATAAAAAAGTTAAGAAATTACAGTGCGACAATGGCAAAGAATATTTAAATCGAGATATTTATAATTTCATTAGACACAAAGGAATAGAGTTGTTACCATGTCCACCCTACGTCCATGAATTAAATGGAGTAGCGGAAAGGTATAATAGGTCTGCCATGGACATAGGTAGGTGCTTAATGAGAGAAGCTAAAATACATAGAAGGTATTGGCCTGAAGTTATAAAAACAGCAGCATATCTAAAAAACCGAACCATTGCTAATACAGTTGAAAATAAAACTCCTTATGAAATATTTTTCAGTATTAAACCAAATGTTGAACATTTAAAAATTTATGGAAGTAGAGTTTTTGTTAGAGTTCCTGAAGTTTTAAGAAAAAGTAAATGGGATGATAAAGCCCGACTAGGAGTGCTAGTAGGTTATAATGAAAATGGTTATAAAGTTTTATTAAATAATAGAATAATTAATGCTAGACATGTTCAGGTAGTTGAAGAAAATACTCAATTAATTTGCTTAGAAAAACTTGATGATGAAAAGGATAGGGATTTGGAAAATAAAGCTTCAAATATAGATGAAATAGGCACAAATGATATTGAAGAAGACTATGTAGATGCAAATGAAACTAATTCTAATAATACTGTAGAAAATATGGTTAATGATGATCTTGTGGATAATTTCAATAATAAAAAGAATGAGCTTGTAATAGAAGAAAGGTCTAAAAGAAAGAGAAATCCAGTTTCCAGATATGGTTATCCAGTATCACATTTTATATATGTAAATTACATTGATGCAAATGTACCAAATACATTTGAGGAGGCGATGAGCTCCCATGATTATAAGGAATGGCAAGTAGCGATGGACTCTGAAATAAATAGCTTAAATAAAAATAATATATGGCAAATTGTTGAACGTCCAAAAGATAAAAAAGTTATTGATGTCAAATGGGTCTTTAAAAGGAAAAGTAATAATGTTTACAAAGCTAGATTAGTTGTACGAGGATTTCAGCAAAAGGACAATCTTGACAATGTTTATTCACCAGTAGGAAAAATGCAAACATTAAAAATTTTATTATCATATAGTTGCAAAAATAATTTATTTATAGAACAAATGGATGTTGAGACAGCATTTTTAAATGGTTATGTAAAATCAGAAGTATATATAGAACAACCAAAGGGTTATGAAACTGGAGATAATAAAGTTTACAAACTGCAAAGAGCCCTCTATGGTCTCAGAGAGAGCCCAAGAGTGTGGTATGATTGTTTCAACAAATTTATTGAAAAATTGAATTTTGTTAGAAGTAACTATGATTACTGTTTATATGTCAATAATGCAAACAAAGATCCAATATATATATTAATATTTGTCGATGATCTCCTAATTTGTTGTAAAAATAAAAGTAAAATAGAAGAAGTAAAAATTAGTTTATTAAAAAAATTTGCTATGAAAGACTTGGGAAAAATAAAAAATTATATTGGCATAGATATTGACTATAATGAAGATAGGAATAAAATGACCTTAAGTCAAACAAAATATATTGAGTCTTTGGTTGTAAAATACAATTTAGAAAATTGTAAGTTATATGATACTCCTATGGAAACAAACTTAAAATTAGAACAAGCTAGAGAAGTAGATGATAGTATAAAGTATAGGAGTATAATTGGTGAATTATTGTATATCAGTACAGGCACTAGGCCTGATATAGCATACAGTGTAAATTACTTAAGTCGATTTCAAAGTTGTTATGACCGAACTCATTACAAATATGCAATGAGAATCTTAAAATATCTGTATAAAACTAAGGATTTAAAGTTAACATACTATGATAATGTAAGCTCTGAAATTTTAGATTGTATGGTAGATTCTGACTATGCAGGAGATAATGTAGACAGAAAATCTACAACAGGTTTTGTAGTTAGATTATTTGGTAACTTAATTTTTTGGAAAACTCATAAACAAAATACAGTAACTAAGTGTTCAACTTTTGCAGAATATACTGCTATGTCAGAAGCAGTGACTGAAGTACTTTTTATCAGAAACTTGTTAAGTGAGTCATTCAGTGTTAAATTTGATATACCTATAAAACTGTATGAAGATAATTCAGGTGCAAATTCGATTGCTAAGTATGGTAATTTTACTAAAAATTCAAAGCATATTGAAGTTCAATATCATTATATAAATGAAAATTATGAAAAGGGTATAATTGATATTGTAAAAATTGATACAAAGTTTAACTTAGCAGACATGTTAACTAAAAGTTTAGATAAGTCCAAGTTTGTGAAAAATAGATTAGGGTTAAAATTAATTTAAATATGTTTTCTTAGCAATAGCAAGGTAAGAGTAATACAAAACAAGATTTTAAATTTAAGGAGGCGTGTTGTAATCTGTAATAAATATTATAATCTTGTTTTTCATGTGGCAACATTAGCACTGTTCCATAATTTAAAAAAAAAGAATATTGTCTGTCATGGTGTCACTGTCCTTTCTTCTTACAAAAATGTGAAACTGTAATTCTGTCTGTGTTCTAAACGGAAATAAACGTACTATCATTTATCAATTACCACTGGTCTAATTAATTTTGATCCACCACTCCAACAGTTTACAATACTACCATATTGCTATCTGATAATTATCGCTTACTTAATAATTAGTTAAGTGTTTGTTTGAGTGTATAGTGTGAATATATCAAAACAAGATGTCTCTTAAGGGAACCAAGGTTAGTACTGATTTAAAGGTTCAGTTAAAGCTTTTGTACGCCGAAAGGGACTCACAGTTTTCACGTGTTCAATCAATTTGTGATAAATCTTTGCAAATCTCGGATCTGATGATTAGAGATGCTTTCTTGTGTTCGTTGGAAACTTTAGATAGTTTGCGCGCGGATTTTAAATCTACAATTAAGGATATAAACATTTTAGAGTTGGAGTTAAATCCTGATTACTGTGTGAGTTATCAGGCATTGTCGTCCTTTGATGACTTGTATTGTCGTATCAAACGTATTGCTAGGAGTTTAGAGACCCCCCCCCCCCCGCGAGTGGTTTATCCAACCCTCCTCGCGAACGCCCACGATTGCCGCCAATTCAAATACCTGAATTTAATGGTGACATTCGAAATTGGAATTTATTTATAGATAGTTTCGAAAATATAATACATAGGAACACATCGCTGACAGATCACGAGAGATTGCATTATCTCGTAGAAAAGTTGACCGGTAAGGCAAAGGCTGTCTGTGCTGGAATTACGTTTAGCGCTGAAAATTACAATTTAGTTTTGAACACTTTAAAAACAAAATACGAAGATAAGCGATTAGTAGCCACCGCATATTTAGATCAATTATTCGATTTGAAAAGTTTTTCCGTTTGTAACGATCATAATTTAGAGAAGTTTTTAAATATTTTCGCATCATCTGTTCGTTCAGTAAAGAACCTAAAGGTCAATGACCTCTGTGACTTTTTGTTTTTGTATATCGGTTTAAATAAATTAGATCCTGAAACTGTTCGTCTGTTTGAAACGACTCAGCGCGGCAAAGAAATACCTAAGTTCGAAGATTTAGAATCTTTTATTCGCGACCATATTAAGGTATTGCAGCGCACGTCGGCACGTCATGAAGTCACGAATAGGACAGGTTCCGATCGCCGTATAGACGCGTCATCGAAGTCAGTCAAGACTGCACATACGCTAGTTAATACCGCCTCAACACCTGACTGTTCTCTGTGTAAGGGTAGCCATACACAGCTGTACAAGTGTTCGGGATTTCAGAGATTATCGCCTAGTGATCGTTACAAGTTTGTCCGCACTAATAATTTGTGTTTTAATTGTCTAAGTGACAAACATCTGGTTACGTCATGTAACAGTGGTGTTAGCTGTCGTAGATGTCTAGCTAGACATCATACCTTCTTACATTTTGAGAGTAGTAAGCTGCCATCGCAGCCGCAGCCTGCGCAGACGCGCGACGCTTGTGACGCGCGGCCTGCTGCAAGTGCAAACGACGTAACATTGTGTTCGCTTTCCGCCGCTGGTACTCAAATCACTACCGTTTTACTTGCGACCGCGCAAGTTGTCATTGTAGATGCCTTTGGCAAACCGCACACCGTTCGAGCGCTACTAGATGGCGCTTCCCAGAGTAATTTTATTACTCGGGATTGTTGTCAACGCCTTGGTTTTAGTTTTAATAATTGGTCATCCCGCTCAGAAGTGAAAGGTTTTGGAGGTTTAAAGGCAACCATTCACGGTTCCATTAAAATAATATTTAGTTCACGTTTTAATCGTAATATTTCGTTTGAAATGGATTCGCTAGTCGCAGATAAGATTACGGAACGGTTGCCCACGGTACCGGTTGACACGTCCATGCTGACGGAGTTTAAGAACTTGCAGTTAGCCGACGGAAATTACGCTTTCCCTGGAGATATCGATCTATTGATCGGTGCTTCGATTCTCCCGCATCTCCAGTTATCACGTAAAATTCAAGGTCTTCCGATGTACCCCGCTCCGCACGCACTGGAAACAGTTCTCGGGTTTGTTATAGTTGGTTCCGCACCCGCTTATTTAAATAGTTACTCGACTGTGTCGCACTGTTGCACCGTCGAGCCGCCGCTTGAGTCTACCATCCGCAAGTTCTGGGAGATTGAAGAGGTCAATGTCCCGCCTATTCTCAGCCCTGAGGATCAGGTCACTGAGGAGATTTATACCCGCACGACTACTCGTGATAAAGATGGTCGTTATGTTGTCGCGCTCCCTTTCAAGGGTGATATTTTTTCGCTCGGTGGCTCCCGTGCCTCCGCAGAGGAAAATATTATTGGTTGAAGGTGGTGGGTGGACTATGAAGGTGGGTATAGCATCTCAGTGACCGTTCTACCAAAATCTATCGTGTTTGGGCTCATTTAAAAGGGTGAGATCTGGGTGACTATGATGACATCACCCTCCTGAAGGTGGACTCTGAAGGTGGGTATAACTCCTCTGTGACCGTTCTACCTAAATCTATCGTGTTTGGGCTCATTTAAAAGAGCTTTTTGAGATCTGGGTGACTATGATGACTTCACCCTCCTGAAGGTGGACTCTGAAGGTGGGTATAGCTCCTCTGTGACCGTTCTACCTAAATCTATCGTGTTTGGGCTCATTTAAAAGAGCTTTTTGAGATCTGGGTGACTATGATGACTTCACCCTGAAGGTGGGTATAGCATATCGGTTACGGCGCTGCCTAAATCCACCGTGTTTAGCCTCATTTGAAAGGACTCGTGAAGACCAGGGTGACTTTTATGATTCTACTTTTATATAGGTTTTTTTTTACGGTAGGTATAATCATCCAATGACAAATCCCGCCCTTGGGCGGAGCGGGAAATAGTGTCAGACTCTTACTGACTAAAAACCTACCCTGTTCCTTCCCTGCCTTGGTTCCAGGGCCCTGGTATGCATTTTCATACCTTCCCAGAGGCCCAGACTAGGCCTCGACCCTACTGGGCCCCTACGGTTTGCTGACAACTCCTTGAGGCGCACGGGAACAGTGCGCGCCGTAAACGACTTGGGCTCGGTCCGGTCTGTTACCGGAAAAACGGACAGCGAGCTACCCATTGCCCGCCGTCCGCAAGCCCGCGCCTACGGTGGCCGGAAATTTGGATCGGAATTACGGCGGCGGCTGCGGCGTGAGCGCCGTTGCCTGATACGGTCAGCCTCCTCCTTTCCTAGCATTACTGCTTCGCAGAAGGAGGCGACCGCCTGCCACTCCTCCTCGCTCCGGAGCATGGCTTGAACCAAACCCCGGCGCGAGAGATCGCCGCCGATTGCCCCCACGAGGACACGGCGATGCTCTTCCCAAGCGGGGCACACCTCTACTGTGTGCTCCACCGTGTCCACCAGGCGTTCCGCACAGTGACGACACCCGGGCGTCACCTCCGCACGGATCTTGTACAGGTACCAACGAAGACTGAAGTGCATGGAGAGTTCCAAACCAAAATCGTTTGGCAGGGTTTCATCGCCTTAATAATGTGTCTTGGATGACATAGATGGCGCTAGTACATTAGTTGGATTGGAAAATGTACATCTCTCGTTAAAGAATATTATATTGCTTTTTGCTAGTTACAATATCACTTAATTATAACACAAATTCTCCTACGACATTACAAACCTTATAAAGCAAAGCACGTAATAACTAGGATTCGAACTCGGTAGCATAAAATTTACCGATACCATTAGCCACTGGACCATTGCGTCATTACGGAATGAGTTGAAATTATCCTACTCTTTAATATATTGCAGTTGTTTAGCGGGTTTAATTCGTATCATAAATCTCAAAAGAATTGAGGGTAGTTTAATATTGACAGTATAAAAATTAAATCTTTTTGTTCAATCATAACGTTCTTTACTACCTTTAGAGTGAGTTCAGTTACGATTGCGTTTAACAAGTTTTTAATATTTATTTTTATCATGAGTTCGCGTTCAAATATTGATATCGCTACGAGGGCCCAAATAATAGCATTGCATAATCAAGGCTTAAATTATTCTGAAATTTCGAGAGAAACTGGCTTAAACGTAAGTAATGTTTCAAAATCAGTGTTCGTTATTTATTTTATTATCCATGGTTATCAATACACGAAAATAATAAACAATATATTTCCCTTACAGGTAAAGACTGTCACTTTATGGATAAAGCGGTTTCAAGAAGAGGGTTCGTTGGAACACCGTAGTAGATCTGGCAGAAGACGCCATATTGACTCAGACCAGCGTCAACTTATGGTGCAAGGTTATGAGGAAAATGGCTTTACACCAACAAGATATTACGCCGAGTTGTTTGATACATCTTTGCGGACGGTGTATCGTGCTCTTCATAGTGAAGGTCTACATTATCGTCGACATGCTATTAAGCTATTAATAACCGAAGCTAATAAAAGAGCACGATTGGAGTTCGCTTTGAAATACAGAAATTTCGACTGGAGCAACGTCATCTTCAGTGATGAAAAGACTTTCAAGTCTAGCCAGCACGGCCGAGTTATGTTGTGGCGTAGGAATAATACGCGTTATGTTTTTTTTTTTTTTTTTTTTTTTTTTAACGTAGGTAAAATCATCCAATGACAAATCCCGCCCTTGGGTGGGGCGGGAAATAGTGTCAGACTTTTACTGACTAAAAACCTACCTTTCCATTCCTTGCCTTTATCCTGGGGCCCGTGGTGACAGTCTCACATAACCTTTGGGCCCCAGTAGGCTTCGGCCCTGCTGGACCCCTACAGTTTGCTGACAACTCCTTGAGGCGCGCGGGAACGGTGCGCGCCGTAGACGACCTGAGCTCGGACCGGTCTGTTACCGGACGGACGGACAGCGAGCTACCCATTGCCCACCGTCCGCGAGCCCGCGCCTACGGTGGCCGGAAATTGGGATCGGAAACCCGGCGGCGGCGGCGGCGTGTGCGCCTTTGCCTAATGCGGTCGGCCTCCTCCTTTACTAGCATTACTGCTTCGCAAAAGGAGGCGACCGCCTGCCACTCCTCCTCGCTCCGGAGCATGGCTTGAACCAAGCCCCGGCGCGAGAGATCGCCGCCGATCGCCCCCACGAGGACACGGCGATGCTCTTCCCAAGCGGGGCACACCTCGACTGTGTGCTCCACCGTGTCCACCGGGCGGTCCGCACAGTGGCGACACCCGGGCGTCGTCTCCGCACGAATCTTGTACAGGTACGGACCGAACTTGCCGTGTTCAGTCAGCACCTGCGCCAAACGGTAGGTGACGACGCCGTGGGGCCTTTCCAGCCACGCCTCAAAGAGGGGCCTTACCGCCTCGATCGTGGCGTGCCCAGCACGAGGTTGCGACAATCGCTCTCGCCATTTCACCATGAGATCCCGCCGGAGCTCTGTCCGCCATGCCGCGACTTGTCGCGGCAGCGGAGTTTCGCCCCGACGTTGCATCTCCACGCGTAAATCATGCATGTGTGCAAGGACTGTTGCCTCCAAATCCCATGGTGGTAGGCCAGCAAGGAGGCTCGCCGCTTCACAGGACACCGTACGGTATCCGCGGATCATCCGGATGGCCATGACCCTCTGGCAGGCGGTTAGCCGGGCCGCCACTCGCTTCCGTAGCGATGGCGCCCACACCGGCGCACCGTAAAGGGCCATGGACCGAACGATGCCTGCGTAGAGCCTCCGGCAGGAGGCGTCTGGACCCCCTAGGTTCGGCAGGAGCCGCTTGAGCGCAGCCCCAGTCGCATTCAACCTGGGAGCCAGACGTCGGAAGTGCTCCTTGAAGTTCCACCGGCTGTCGAGGACGAGTCCCAGGTACTTCATCGTCGACCCGACGCCGATGTGAACTCCTCCTACCGTTAATTGGGAGCCCGGAGGTGGCGCGCTCCGAGGGCCGTGAAAACACATGGCCTCGGACTTGTGCAATGCCACCTCGAGTCCCAACTGCTGTATCCTCTCCACGACTGTCGCAACCCCGCGCGTCGCTAGTTCGACCGCCGCCTGGTACGACCGTCCCCGCGCCAGGACCAGCGTGTCGTCTGCGTAACAGACCACGCTGACCCCGTCGGGGAGGTCGGCGCGCAGCACGTAGTCGTACCCGATGTTCCACAAGGGCGGTCCTAGTACCGATCCCTGCGGAACACCGCACGACATCTCTCGCCGTTTCAACTCCCCCTGATGACCGGGGTAGATGATGAACCTGTCCGACAGGTAGGCCTCGATCACCCGACAGAGGTAGTCGGGCACCCGGTGGTACCGGAGTGCCCTACCAATGCAACTCCAGGGCAGGGAGTTGAAGGCGTTGGCGATGTCCAGAGACACCGCCAAGACACACCTGCCCCGGGACACCGCATCCCCCGTCGTGAGGGCTCGCACGCGCATGATGGCGTCCACAGTGGAGCGCCTCCTGCGAAATCCGAACTGGCCGTCCGCAAGATCCGGCCCCTTCCGTGCCAGATGCACGACGAGGCGGTCTGCAATTACTCTTTCAAAGAGCTTGCCCACCTCGTCGAGCAGCACAATGGGCCGATACGCGGACGGAGAGTCCGCGGGGCGCCCCGGCTTCGCGATAAGGACCAGTTTCCCCGTCTTCCAGCGAAGCGGGAACTGGCCCCTCTCCATGCATGCGCTGAAGAGCCCTCTCAGTCGAGACCCGAGTTCCTCCATGGCCAGGACCCAGGCTTTTCCAGGCAAGCCATCGGGTCCTGGGGCGGTGTTCTTGGCACTCAGCCTTCGCACCGCCACTCTCATCTCCACCTCGGTCACCTCTGGAGCATTGTTGCCGTCGTTGCCGTCGTGGTCCGCATCGGACACCGCTGCTGGTGGCGGAGCCATAGGCGGGGGAGTATGCTCCCCTCGCGTAGGGAACAGAGCGCTCACCACACCCTCCACGAGCTGGGGCCGGAGACTCTGAGTCAGCGGGGGAGCCCATGGGCGGAGTTTTTCCATCACCATTTTGTATGGGCGTCCCCACGGATCGACGTTCAGAGACTCCAGCCACACGTTGCGGGCCTCGAGTTTGGCCCGCTTTATCTCCGCTCGGAGGGTGCGCTTTGCCGCGCTGTATCCCTCATACAGCTCCGCCTCTATGGCCTCCGCACCCGGTGGACGGGTGCGGCGCCTGCGGTGTCTAGTATACCGGCGTCGCGCAGCATTGCACGCATCGCGCAGTGCCGCAATCTCTGGCGACCACCAGTGTACTTGGCGCCGGGCACGTCCTGGCCGGACTCGGGGCATGGCCGCGTCGCAAATTTGACCTGGAACTTATCTGCAATGATTTAGATTTTTTATTTTTGAAATTCATTATATATATCTTAGATAGGTTTATTTTACGTTCGTTTAAATTTAGCCAATTAACTATAGATGCTAACGCACAGTTTATAATATATTCGTATGTGTTAGGGTCTTCAGATACAAACATCGCTGTACTATCGTCAGCATAAAGAACCATGGGGTATTTGATGATTTAGGCAGGTCATTAATATAAATTATAAATAGCAAGGGACCTAAGATACTCCCTTGAGGTACACCCCTGGTAACTTTTATTGGTGTTGACATATATTTCTTTTCAACTTTTGTGATATGAGAAATGCTAGATATTTCAGTTTTTTGTTCTCTGTAAATATGATTTTAGAAGATCCTTAACATTTCCTCGTATGTCATATGTTTCTAATTTGTTTAATAGCGTTTCATGGTTAACGCAGTCAAAGGCCTTCGTCATGTCCATATAAAGAGCTTTTTTGCTATCCATACCCTTTAGCACCGCCTCGAGGAAAGTGTATAGCGCATTATTAATAGATTTATTTTTCCTGAAACCCATAAGTTCTTCTGCAAGGATTTTATATTTTTCCATATAGTTATACAAATAGTTAAAAATTACTTTTTCAAAAACTTTAGACAGTGTAGGTGTAAGAGATATTGGTCTATAACAATTCATATTTTCTCTATCCTGTTTTTTAAATATAGGAATTACAATAGATAATTTATATTTTGATGGGAAGACACCATCTTCAATGCATTTATTCATTATTTGGCATAGTATGCTATTATTTCTGCTACTGCCTTAAGCATTTTAGTGGATATCCCATCATATCCTTTACTATTTGTATTTCTTAGTGATTTTATTATTTGGAAAATTTCTTTAGGGCTACATGGGTTCATAAACAGTGAGTTCCAATTCGAAAGTATAATCTTTCAATCAAAACATTTTTTTTTAAATCGGTTCACAATTGACCGAGATATCCGTAAACATACATAAAAAAAACAGCTGAACATGGAACCTCCTCATTTTCGAAGTCGGTTAAAAATACACTCATGATACTTTTTACACCACTTGCTCGATAATACTCTTAATCATAACTAGAGATTGCAAAAATTCGATAGTTTTGATATTCGAATATTTTTTCAGTGCTATTCGAATATTTTCAAAAAATAAAAATAAAGCTTAAAATATAGCTTTTATTGCTTTAGGGACTATATTTTTATGCAGATAAGTAAACTTAGAACCATAATTATTTACTTATTCAACAAAACTTAAAAAAAATATAAAATTTTACTAAAAAAAACTGATATTAAAAATAAACAAAAAATTGTCAATGAAAACCTCAAAAATGTGTGCTACATAGCATAACGCAACAACACACAGGAGTGGAGCAGTAACTAAAGCTGCAAGTGAAACCGCGAAGAACAGCTAATACTCAATACTTACATAAAAACAATTCTTCTTCTTCCGCAAAATTACCAGTATTAGTTTACATTTATTTTATTCATATCTTCGGTTCACAGCACTGATAAATTAATCAGGAACACTCTAACTTCCACACTGATTCCTTTAGAAGTGCCGTGTTTCACCGAGGACGCTTGGAGACTCGCTTGCCCGAATACAAATCCACCCAACAACCCAACTTCCCAGAGACGGTGGGATGAGCCACTCTGCAAAGTAGTCAAGGAAAACCTAATAGAACATCTGCTACTACTGTGGAGCGTGTGCCTGCTGACTGTGGGAAATTGGGAGTCAGGCCTTTGGCTTCACGCACTGCCGTCTTCGAATATTGGCAGCTAGTAAAACGATACTACTTTCCGCTTAGCTGTTGCCCTACGCATCCGCTTAGCTGTAGCCATATGGTACTCTTTGCTGTTCTCCTCATCGCTGCCACTGTGGCGAAGTTATCAACAGCCTCGATCTCCACGGCCTGTCATGCAATCGAAGTGCGGGACGCATAGCGCGGCACGCGAACATTAACGACATCATTCTACATGCCTTTGTCACCGTCAACTTTCCGGGTTTTGGAACCTCATGGCCTGGCATGTGATGGTGGTAAAAGACCGGACGGTGTGTCTTTACTTCCTTGGAAGATGGGTAGGCCTTTAGTGTGGGACGCTCCCTCTGTCGGCACTCTTGCGCAATCCCATCTTCCTAGCACATTGTGCTGTGTGGGTGCTGGCAGCTGTGGAGAACCTCAAGAGGTGGAAAGATAACAATCACGTCGACAGTAATATGGTTTGTCCATTGAAAGTCTTGGGCCGAGGGGGCTCGAGTGCTTCTATACTTTTTAAAGAATTATCCAAACGCTTAGTTGACTCTTCGCTTGACCCAAAGGCTGGCTTCGACCTCGGTCAGAGAAAAAGTTTTGCCATATATAGCAACGTGGCAATTCCGCCAGCCTTTTGGGCACACTTCCAATCGACAGCAATGCGGAGAAGTTTTATGATATTAAGCTAGGAATAATTATTATAAAAAGCCTATAGTGTATTTATATATAGTTTTATTTAGTTGCATTTATTATTCTTGAACACTTCTTTATAAAACACCAGATTAAAATCACTTCACAAAAGACAAAATGCACCGCTTTGCAAAAGCGATAGACATGGACAGATTGATAAATCGAGTTCTTCTAATCAAACAACAAACGAACCATTTCGAGTAGCTTTATACTTAAATTCAAATTGATTCGCAAGCCGACGCCGACACGACGCGAGTCGCGACACCCTGCGCGAATCAACTCTTTTCCTTCAATTCGAATTGACTCGCAAGACGACGATAATGCGACGCGAGTCGCGACGCTCCGCGCGAATCAATCGACTCTGTAGAACTTGATTTAACTCGACGATACGAATCGTGACGCGTAACCTTACCAAACGGGAATTATTTAGGGAAAGTTAAATTTTAATAAAATAATCTTATTACTTGTATTTATAAATTTCACATTAATATGTAACCAAATAGCAAGCAAAGTACAGGTAGACAGTTAGTAGTAAAGTACAGTATAGTTTAATACAAAACGATTAAAAAAACAAAATATTTCTTATTTAAAACGTTAAGTACATATGTTCCATTAAGTTCCGTCTAAGTCCAGTTGATCTGATTCAACAAGTGTTTGATCGACGCTCATTATCTGGCTATCGGACTGATTCAGCGGACCGAGTTGACTCGGCAGAACAAGTTGAATCGGCGCTGCGATTCGACTTGACAGATTTGAATCGGCGGACGGAATTGATTCGACATACCGAGTTGACTCAGCGGAACGAGTTGAGTCGGCGAACCCTTGATTTGAATTGCAATTCAAATTAGCCACCATTCCAATTCGATTAACTTGAGTAGTTAAAAATGCGAGTTGGCCCGTCGCTACTTTGCAAATAAATAACAACGCGTTTTGTGTTGTTATGTAAGTGTTAAAATAACGTCAAGTCAACGCTAGACTTTAGACTACTAACTTTTTTGGCAATATTCTAATATTTATTTATTTACTATTCGAATGGAAATTTGGAAAGAGTATTCGAATATTCGATTGCAACCCCTAATCATAACCTAAAGCAAATCATTGTCCGACATTTACTTATACCACATTACTTTTAGTAGGTATATATGTGAAACTCGAAACGCTATGCAAAGAATCTATCTACAAAATTTCATAACTGTATCATGAAAAAATCACAAAGTTGTAAGCTTGTTATGTTACCTACTTGTCCACACAAAAACATGGCCACCGGGTCATACGGGCCATTGAGGGGTGGTTTTGCCCCCGCACCCAGCTGTACGTTGGTGTCTCATACCCGCTATGACCTGCCGTGACCTGTGTTGTACTTTGTGGTGTCCAACTTGTGGAAAAAATATAACATGGTGTAAAAATGATTGGAATTGATTCAGTTACCGATACTGAAAAAAAATTTTTGGTTCTAATTTTAAGCTAAAATGGGAAATTAATTTTAGTGGCCATTTACTAATTTTGTTGATCATTTACTATTTTTTTGCTTTTATATTTTACTTAATCTGGTGATCAGTTAAACATATGCCATAGGTATAGGCGATCCCTTGGGGATAGTGAAATTTGAATTTCGAACGTCAAATCATCAATCAGTTAACTCCCTCGCGATCCTCGGGAGTTAATTACATGTTTCTCGCTGGCGTTCGGGATTAAAATTTAGCAACCTTCGTTTCGTTCGGAATTCACTGTTTTACGGCGGTTTTACGGCGTCCCGCGAGCCGCAGGGCACACCGGCCCGCGCACAACTCACTCCGAGCCATTTGCTGACACTCAATGCCTGAGTCGCCTAGTCGTCACAAACAACCCGGCTGTTGTTTGCCATTACTTACCGCGGCCCCCGCCGATGGCGCGCGGCGCTTGTAAAATATTGCCGCTATATATTTACTGTTTACCAACTATTTCTTTTGCAAATGTTCCGAGGTTATTTATTGTCATGCCGGGGACGGCTGGCGGATTAATTTGAACAGGGTGATGTATCGGCGAGCGAGACAGCGCATGTCAGGCAGGCCGTGACTAGGGCTTTCAATACCGGTATTCCGGGGTCCCGTAATACCGTGCTCCCGGATATATATATATTGGGCTTTTTTTAATCACGGTATTGACGAGCCAATACCGTGATTACAGTGTTATGAACATTAGTATATTTGATTGCGGTTGGTTGTAGTCACGGATATCGAGGGATATGCCTTGGGGGCGTGGCACGTGGCGCCTCGATCTGGGCAAACGACCCTTATAATCGAACAACGGCTGTACGCTTCATTCATTCGCTTTGCAATTGCGTACAGGGTACTACTGATGCGTAAAAAACCAAAATGCCGAGTTGTGCAGTAATTATATGCAAAAATAGGTCACATATCATCAACCTGAAGACAAATGGCGTATCCTGCCACCGGTAATTAAACAATTAAGTCACTGTTTTATATTTTAAATCAATTTTTAAATATTTCACGAACTCAAGTTCGGAACGACACGAACTAGACCGAACTAGCCCGAATCTTCCCGAACGCAATGACCGCAATGACCGTTCAAGATTTAGAGAGGTGCAATCGAGTGCGTGAGGCTGATTTTATCGATATGCGTATTATTCGCAGTTCAATATATTTTTTTACATTTCTATGAATATTGTGGTATTACATGTATAAGTAGTAAGAGTTAAATTAGTTATTGAATGAATGTTGTTTGAACGAAATTAAGGTATTGTTATTTCAATACCCGTGAACTTAAATTGACATTATATCTAAAGATTGAGATGATCAAAAATTATAGTACAATATGATAAGTAGCACGATAAACAAGTATAATTTTATACAGTTATTTATTTTTGGTCAAAAGTTACAATATTTTATGTTCGCTATGCAAAACTATTAAATCATTATTTTTTTAAATCTGGGTATTTGGTGTTTTCGTACGCCCTAGTTGTAGTGGAGCTGGACCAGCATTGATCCAAGCATTTTTATCTTGAATATAATTCTCCAACTTATTATAATATAATTTCTATTCCAACTCAACAACAAAAAAATATCTTTTTTTGCGATTCGGAAAATTCTTTGAGAAATTTTGGAATTGAACCATTTACATAGGTAAATTTATACGGAATCCTTGGTGCGCGAGTCGGATTCACACTTGACCAGTATTTTTTTGTTAGATATATTTATTTTGAGTAGTTAGTGTGAGTTATTTCATCATAACGAATTCGATCCTGTCAGCATCAACTACCTACAATTTGTTTAAATTGAAAACGAGTTTGCTAGATGACGCTATTTTGATTCCATAGAAATTTATGTTAACGCTAGCGAGTTTGAATACGTTTATAAAATTTACCTAAATGTTTAAACCAACTCTCAATGTAGGTAGTCACATAAGTTTAAAATCATATAGTTAAGATTAAGTAATATATTGTTTAATAATAACAGCATGATATTTAACAGAGAACGTTCCCTTGAACCGGTAATACGATATAAAAAAACTAATTCCTATTTTATTTTATAATCATTACTCACTTTTCGGATAAGTATATAAAAAAGAAATTATTTAAAGAAAATTAGGCGAAGTAATTATATTACAAGAATATGCTGAAATTAAATATCGATAACAATTATCGACAATCGGTTCGATGCTCTCATTGCATGCGTGTGCATTGAATGTTTCCGTGCTTACAAGCGAATGCCCCGCCCATTCTATTTATGTGTGCTATTAGAAATTGATTTAGTGTAGCTGCTTTCTTCTTAGTGTGCGTGTACAAATTTTGAGTGTGTGTCGTAAATACACTATTTGTGAATGTTGTAATTATTTTGGTGGGAGATAAGCGGTTGCGCAAGGATTTCTTATTACTTTGCAATGAAGGCATATCTCCGGATATCTATGGTTGTAGTAGTAGGAAATTGAATCGTGTGTGTATTTACGATGTAATATTACTCACACATTTATTTTTGCAAACGCAAGTACCTTTTCTCATGCTCGGCACTCTTTTTCGTGGCGAGCACGCCACAACCGCGGCGATAAGTCCCCTCTTTGAAAAATGATTGCAGAGGCGCCATGACGTCGTCCCTTTTCACGTTACACAGGTCCTCACAGGGTATGGCGAGTTTAGGAGGAGAATACAATGTAGCTGCATCCCGTTTGGGTGTAGCACAACCATATCTTTATGAAGGCGATCGGCAGCGGCGATCTCTCGCGCCGGGCTCTGATTCAGGCCATGGTCCGGAGCGAGAGGGAATGGGGTGCGATCGCCTCCTTCTGTGAAGCAGTAATGCTAGCGAAGGAGATGGTCTCAAGCGCAGGAGAACTAACATCTTCATACCCCAGCTGACGCGCGCGACAAGGGATGCCCTGGGCGTCGGGAGTAGTAGAGCAATTCCCAGCTATCGAAGACATGGACTTGCGAATGACGAGCGCATCGTTCTCCCGTACGGCAAGGACCAAGCCCAAGTCTTCGAGGGCGTGTAAGGTTCCACGCATACCTCAAAATAAGTCTCCCAATCCGTAGGGGCCCATCAGAGCCGATGCCTGCTAGGGAAGCAGGGAATTTCCAAATAGGAAACCTGCGGTCCTAGAACGCAACGGAAGAAACATAGGATTTTTTTTTTTATTCAGGTTAACCAACAACTGTTTACACCAGTCCACTAGCAACTTAATAATTAGTTGGATACAATTGCGGGCGCAACAATTAATGAAAGGTTAACACCGCTAGCACAAAAACACACACACAGTGGTAAAATCATTAAATTATTAGGATACATAATATTCTTGATGCAAATGTGAATATATAATGCGACTATGAAAATTAAATTAAACTAATATTACTTAATATTAAATTAAATTAATGAACAAGGTAGAAATTAAATAATAATTAATAATTATAATAATTGATACGGAAATTAGATTACAAATATATAAAATAAATTACACTAACAATAAAAAAGAAACTAAAAACAACAACAATCTAAAATAAAAAAATACTGAAAAATACTGAATTGTGGTAATACAGAAATAAACAAACAAAATATTCTATCAAATTATACAACTATTAAATTATTAAAAAAAAAAAAACATCGAAATGTAAACAGCAATATACAAGTGTGTTGTATGATTGCTCAATAAAATGACTCTATGAACTGCACTTACACTGGCGTGGTGTGCATCTAATAGGTCACTATATCCATTGAGGATCTTGCATAATCTAGGAATTGGAGAGTTTGCACCAAGTACAGACCTTCGATATGGCGGGCACAGGGGCGTTATGCTTTTCCTAGGATATCTAGCAGGCGCACGAAATCTAAATCAGTAAATGTCTTACACGCCCTCTTGCTCTACCCTAGAGCGGCAGAAGTCCCAGCCCAAAAATATTCTTTGCACCTCTTAAGTCGCGAAATTAAGCCGTATTCAATGCTAAATTATAATAGGTACTAAAATATTTTTTGCTTCGTCGACTTTTTTTTCTATAAACTAAAATAAATAAAAAATTCAAAATAACGTTTAAGTCTGCAAGTCGGTTTTTCAGGTTTTGTTGTTTTGACATCGACTTTCGAAAGCAATTTAACAGTTGTTAGTTTATTTTTTTGAGTCGAATTTTGTATTTTTTGTAAAAAGCTTTTAATTTTTCACTTGTTGGCTGTGGTAGCCCACAGCTAAATGGCGAGCATGTTAACTGGTAAGTTAGTGGGATTGGCAAAATACCCATAGTTACTTGAATTATCTAAAGGATTGTCACGGTGTTATAGCGTAAACCGTGCTGGTTTACGCTATAACGCCGTGAAAAAGAATTATAAAAACTGGTCCTTAAAAACGTTATGCGCGAATCAAACCATTAAATTTGAACTTAATTAGTGAATTAAGGATAGATTAAAGTGAACCTTGCACATCTTCGGTACCCCTTCAGAGCGTACTGGCGTCATGTTACTCATATGTTATGAACATGCAATTTCAGCATTTGCTGAAGTATGCTATTTATTTAAGAATTTCATGGTTGATCCCAGTTTCTTCGTTACATTCACCAAAAAATGGCACACTTTAAGGGTAAAACTATTCCAAACAAAAAAAAAGCACCTCATAATCGGCTAATATTAGATTAGGATATCACTGAACATTATCCGGAGTGATGAAGATAAAAAAAAAAACAACTAACTGTAATAAAGACAGATTTGAATATTAAAAAATAAAAAAAAACATGTAATTTACTGGTTTTATAAATGTCGTAATTGAGCTTGTGTTCAATACCGTGATCACGGTATTGATACCACAGTGGACAGTGGACGCGAACTCTCATCGTCACGAAGCGGCCGCTCGATTCTACTCCCGACTCACTAGTTGCATTACAGAGGTTGGCCGTTTACAAATTAAAAAATTAAATTAAATTAAAATTTCTTTATTTCAGACCCAATATAGTCCATAGATACATTGTTAGTGTGTTAGTAACAGAAAGTGCTTATATACTATATTAGTGTTATTAGTAACCTATAGCTAATTCCACCCAGTGTCTCTGGATGGGGCAATCCGGCCTGTCAGCAATCATTTTCAGGATGCTGTTACGAGTGTTGCGCAAGCGTTGCAGTAAGGAAGCCGCTTTCTTACGCATGATGGCGTGAAAGCCATCCGTGTGAGCCGTAGCAAACATTCCCGACGCACTACAATGCCGCGGCAACCGCAACAGCATCCTGAAAGCGTTGTTATATTGTACGCGCAGGACGTTGTAAGCCCGGTTCGTATATGACACCCACAGGCCGCTCGAGTAGAAGGACTGACAGAACGCCTTAAATAAACAAATTTTGACGTCTGCCGTGCAACGAGCGAACCTACGGGCGAGCATATTACCCCGCACCGCCAACGCCCTGCGCTCGCGCTCTATGTCGCCATCACTTGTGACAACATGGCCTAGGTACTTAAAACTATCGACCACTTTGAGTACCACGCCGTTAAGACATACCGGAGGCACACGGCGAGGCTGTTGTTTAGGTGCTTTAAACACTAAAAGCTCACTCTTTTTTGAGTTGTATTTAAGACCATGTATCTCCGCATACGTCTCGCAAATCGATAGTAGCTCTCTCAGTCCGCTTATCGAAGGACTGAGCAGCACCATGTCGTCCGCATAACTTATGTTATTGACACACGTATTGTCGATGTGACAGCCGACATGTGTGCTGCTCAGTCGTTCGATAAGCTGGTTGATATATACATTAAATAACAGGGGCGAGCTTAACCCCCCCTGCCTTACACCACATTCCATTCTGTACTCATCCGACAGAGTACCGACCCACTTCACCCGATTCGTCTGGTGAGCATACCAGTATCTGAGGAGGGCTATGTACTCCACCGGCACACCCGTGCCCCTCAACTTGTCCCACAGCACATTATAGGAGACAAGATCGAAAGCTTTCGACAAATCGAGGAAACACGCATACACCGGCGTCCTCCTCGCAGTGTAGTACTTGACGGTGTGTTTCAGGCTAAGGATGGCACTCTCAGTAGACACTCCCGCCTTGAACCCGAATTGGGCATCATGCACTTCTACGTGTTCCGAGAGGCAGCCATTTAACAGACCGTCAAGCACCTTGGCGGTGGTGGTAGCGAGCGAGATGGGCCGATAGTTGTTCATGTCGGATGTGTCACCCGTTTTGTTCTTAACTACGGGGACTACTATCGTCCGCATAAGTGGTTCCGGCAAATAGGAGTGACCTAGGCACAGAGTGAAAAATAGTGACAAAACTCTTGGCAGATGGACTCCCGCATGTTTAAAGTGTTCGATACTGAGACCGTCGTGACCCGGCGACTTTCCGCGTTGCATTTTTGTAATAATTTTAGCTACTGTCTTAGCTGGTATTTTTGCATTCCGCCCAGTAACGACGGCCCCAGCACCGTCCGCTCCACCAGACCCAGTGCACGAAGGTGACCGCACAGAGAAGTGATGCCTAAAAGCGTCAGCAATATTCTTGTGATCATTAATGCCACCGACACTCACCGGGAGGCCAGGCCTCACATTCATTTTATTTGTGTTTTTCCAAAAATGCTTAAAGTTTTTAGTAGCATGGTTAGAAGCAAGGAGATCCATTTTAAGCTGCTCCTGCCTGTTCTGACACCACTTGAGTTTGGTCTTAAAATGTCTCCTCGCCTCTGACATATCAGCATATACACGACCACTTTTTGGGCGACCGGCCAATGTCCACACTCGGAACTGAAGCTGCGCCTCACGGTGAGCGTCGGCGACATATTTGTTCCATCCTGTGACATAGCCACCCTTCCTCCTACACTTTTTTCTATAAGTTTGTTTGGCTGCCATTGCCAGTACATTTACAATATTAAAATACATTTTATCGAGAACTGAGCAATGTTCTGTGTGATCACAGAATTACAAAGGCCAAAAGTAATTTTTTTGAAAAATCTCGCCGACGTCGTCGTTTTCGGAATTTTAGAATTTTGGAAGAAATCCTATCCCAAAGGATAAGCAATCTGTATTTACTACGAAAATCGTTCTAAAACTTAAATAGAGAAAATATGTGTGTCAAAGATAAATTTTTGTCCAATATAAAATAAGTCCAGAATATCAGATAGGTACTGCTTTTTATTGGTGGCGTCTTTTTTATTTAGGTACCTACTATTGCACTTAGTACATACATATGTACGAATATTGATAAATCTTGGATATACAGAGTAAACAAACACTAAAGAATCCACAGTGGAAATCACGCCGATAAAGCTAGAACTACACTGCGCACACGTGTGCCACACACGCCGACGTGGTCGCGTCGGTCTTCATACATTTTATATGGCAACTAGACCTGTAGACGACGATGACTTGTACGTACAACGACCGACGCCGCTTGACGGCGACGTACATCCTTCTACGTAGAACGACCGACGCCGCTTGACGGCGAAGTACATCCTTCTGCGCAGAACGACCGACGCCGCTTGACGGCGACGTACATCCTTCTGCGTAGAACGTCCGACGCCGCTTGACGGCGACGTACATCCTTCTGCGTAGAACGACCGACGCCGCTTGACCTCGATGTGCATCCTTCTGCGTAGAACGACCGACGCCGCTTGACGGCGACGTACATCCTTCTGCGTAGAACGACCGACGCCGCTTGACCTCGATGTGCATCCTTCTGCGTACAACGACCGACGCCGCTTGACGGCGACGTACATCCTTCTGCGTAGAACGACCGACGCCGCTTGACCTCGATGTGCATCCTTCTGCGTACAACGACCGACGCCGCTTGACCTCGATGTGCATCCTTCTGCGTAGAACGACCGACGCCGCTTGACCTCGATGTGCATCCTTCTGCGTACAACGACCGACGCCGCTTGACGGCGACGTACATCCTTCTACGTAGAACGACCGACGCCGCTTGACGGCGACGTACATCCTTCTACGTAGAACGACCGACGCCGCTTGACGGCGAAGTACATCCTTCTGCGTAGAACGACCGACACCGCTTAACGGCGACGTACATCCTTCTGCGTAGAACGACCGACGCCGCTTGACGGCGAAGTACATCCTTCTGCGTAGAACGACCGACACCGCTTAACGGCGACGTACATCCTTCTGCGTAGAACGACCGACGCCGCTTGACGGCGACGTACATCTTTCTGCGTAGAACGTCCGACGCCGCTTGACGGTGACGTACATCCTTCTGCGTAGAACGACCGACGCCGCTTGACGGCGACGTACATCCTTCTGCGTAGAACGTCCGACGCCGCTTGACGGCGACGTACATCCTTCTGCGTAGAACGACCGACGCCGCTTGACCTCGATGTGCATCCTTCTGCGTAGAACGACCGACGCCGCTTGACGGCGACGTACATCCTTCTGCGTAGAACGTCCGACGCCGCTTGACGGCGACGTACATCCTTCTGCGTAGAACGACCGACGCCGCTTGACCTCGATGTGCATCCTTCTGCGTAGAACGACCGACGCCGCTTGACCTCGATGTGCATCCTTCTCATCCTTCTGCGTAGAACGACCGACGCCGCTTGACGGCGCCGTGCACCCTTCTACGTAGAACGACCGACGCCGCTTGACCTCGATGTGCATCCTTCTCATCCTTCTACGTAGAACGACCGACGCCGCTTGACGGCGCCGTGCGCCCTTCTACGTAGAACGACCGACGCCGCTTGACTTCGATGTGCATCCTTCTCATCCTTCTACGTAGAACGACCGACGCCGCTTGACGGCGCCGTGCACCCTTCTACGTAGAACGACCGACGCCGCTTGACCTCGATGTGCATCCTTCTCATCCTTCTGCGTAGAACGACCGACGCCGCTTGACGGCGCCGTGCACCCTTCTACGTAGAACGACCGACGCCGCTCGACTTCGATGTGCATCCTTCTCATCCTTCTACGTAGAACGACCGACGCCGCTTGACGGCGCCGTGCACCCTTCTACGTAGAACGACCGACGCCGCTTGACCTCTATGTGCATCCTTCTCATCCTTCTACGTAGAACGACCGACGCCGCTTGACGGCCCCGTGCACCCTTCTACGTAGAACGACCGACGCCGCTTGACGGCGCCGTGCACCCTTCTACGTAGAACGACCGACTCCGCTTGACCTCGATGTGCATCCTTCTCATCCTTCTACGTAGAACGACCGACGCCGCTTGACGGCCCCGTGCACCCTTCTACGTAGAACGACCGACGCCGCTTGACGGCGCCGTGCACCCTTCTACGTAGAACGACCGACGCCGCTTGACCTCGATGTGCATTTTTTCTCATCCTTCTGCGTAGAACGACCGACGCCGCTTGACCTCGATGTGCATCCTTCTACGTAGAACGACCGACGCCGCTTGACCTCGATGTGCATCCTTCTACGTAGAACGACCGACGCCGCTTGACCTCGATGTGCATCCTTCTACGTAGAACGACCGACGCCGCTTGACCTCGATGTGCATCCTTCTACGTAGAACGACCGACGCCGCTTGACCTCGATGTGCATCCTTCTACGTAGAACGACCGACGCCGCTTGACCTCAATGTGCATCCTTCTCATCCTTCTACGTAGAACGACCGACGCCGCTTGACCTCAATGTGCATCCTTCTCATCCTTCTGCGTAGAACGACCGACGCCGCTTGACGGCGCCGTGCACCCTTATACGTAGAACGACCGACGGCGCTTGACCTCGATGTGCATCCTTCTACGTAGAACGACCGACGCCGCTTGACGGCCCCGTGCACCCTTCTACGTAGAACGACCGACGCCGCTTGACGGCGCCGTGCACCCTTCTACGTAGAACGACCGACTCCGCTTGACCTCGATGTGCATCCTTCTCATCCTTCTACGTAGAACGACCGACGCCGCTTGACGGCCCCGTGCACCCTTCTACGTAGAACGACCGACGCCGCTTGACGGCGCCGTGCACCCTTCTACGTAGAACGACCGACGCCGCTTGACCTCGATGTGCATTTTTTCTCATCCTTCTGCGTAGAACGACCGACGCCGCTTGACCTCGATGTGCATCCTTCTACGTAGAACGACCGACGCCGCTTGACCTCGATGTGCATCCTTCTACGTAGAACGACCGACGCCGCTTGACCTCGATGTGCATCCTTCTACGTAGAACGACCGACGCCGCTTGACCTCGATGTGCATCCTTCTACGTAGAACGACCGACGCCGCTTGACCTCAATGTGCATCCTTCTCATCCTTCTACGTAGAACGACCGACGCCGCTTGACCTCAATGTGCATCCTTCTCATCCTTCTGCGTAGAACGACCGACGCCGCTTGACGGCGTCGTGCACCCTTATACGTAGAACGACCGACGGCGCTTGACCTCGATGTGCATCCTTCTACGTAGAACGACCGACGCCGCTTGACCTCAATGTGCATCCTTCTCATCCTTCTGCGTAGAACGACCGACGCCGCTTGACGGCGCCGTGCACCCTTATACGTAGAACGACCGACGCCGCTTGACCTCGATGTGCATCCTTCTACGTAGAACGACCGACGCCGCTTGACCTCGATGTGCATCCTTCTACGTAGAACGACCGACGCCGCTTGACCTCGATGTGCATCCTTCAAAAACTGTCCAAAAACCATCCAAAACAAAAACTGTCAACTATATCACCATTTTTCAGTAAATCAGTAAGCATTATCTAAATTATATTAAACTAAATTAAAAAAAAATTGTTGTGAAAATGGAGTTACATGAAACTGAAGTCAAAAATATTTAATTTCTAATGGCGAAATTTAAATTTCGCGGGCTACCTGGGTAAAATAACATCCTATACCTAGGGTTATATTAGAATTTGCACTTTATTATTTAAAAACTAAGAAGTCTTCTGGTTTATTAGTTAGTTCGAGTTTGGTTGGTTTTGAAAGAATATGATAGGATAAGATAAAAAGTCGATAACGAAACGATCAAACCGATTACTATATAACACTATCCACGAAATAAATGCAATAAATTAAATTCCATCTAACCAAAGTTGACGAACAAGTTGTTTGTTTTGCACACGTTTGAGTAAGCGGAATGGGAGATTTAGAAATACACGTGAGTGAGTGAATATGCGGTATCGGTACGTCATTTTGTGTCACAAAATCAAAAACGACCACACGGTGAACGAAATCTTTCTTGGATGTGTTCCGTTTCACGATTATTTTTAATTTGCTGGATTCATTATATTTTTTATTAAGACCTTTAAAGTTGTGCTACATGTGTGCGTAAAATGTTTTAAAGTAATTTGAGTATCATGTACCATTCGACATCGGCCGCATGCTTCTCGCCTCATTCCTCACCTTTTTGTTAAAGGTGGGGAATGAGGCAAAATATCCCGAAATCTAAGTAGATAAACGGTATAGCCAGCGTGAACAAAGCCGCGGGAAATAGCTAGTAATTTATAGTTACTGATTTCAATTTGTTTTTAACCGACTACGAAAAGGAGAAGGTTCTATGTTCGGCTGTATGTATTTTTTTTTTATGTATGTTCACCGATATCTCGGTCAATTGTGGACCGATTTTGAAAATTTTAGTTTTCATTGAAAGACTATACTCCCGAATTGGTCCCATAGAAAAATTGTTTTGATCTGATGATGAACTTCAAAGATATATGATAAAACTCTTCAAAAAATCTTAGCAGAACTGTCGGTTTTATATGTATGTTTATCGATATCTCGGTCAGTTGTGCACCGATTTTGAAAATTTTAGTTTTGTTTGAAAGATTATACTCCCGAGTTAGTACCACAGAAATATTGTTTTGATCTGATGATGAACTTTGAAGATATAGAACGGAACTCTTCATAAAATCATAGCAGAACTGTCGTAACAAGTAAAATTGCTTTTTTTATACATGTAGTCGGTGACTGATTGAAAGACGAAGGGGAGGGAATACATAGCATTGGTCTGAGTATGAAGCCGGAAGGTAGGTTAGGAATTCTGTAATAAATCAGCATAGATTTGCTAGCAGTGTTTGATAATAATATTAGAACTGTCGTGATGGTTTAATGATGTAACCAAATGGCGGAAGGTATCTATTTCAGTTTGGCTGAGGGGTACTACAACTAAAAAGTGTGAAATAAAAAACTTTTTACAAAAAAAAAACTTCTAAAACACTAAAAAGTGCAAAATAACTTTAATTTCGGAAGTAAGTGTTTAATAACAAAGAGACCAAACTATTTTAGAAACACCAACTTTCGAAATTAAAGTTATTTTGCACTTTTTAGTGTGTTTTTGAAGTCGGTTGTATTTTTTTTTGTAAAAAGTTTTTATTTGACTGTACTTTATACGTTCGAGCGAGTTGACGACAGAAAACGTAGGTGAAATCAGAAGGTGCCAGCTCGCTCGGACGCGCGAGTTTTGCAGCAGCAAGTTGACGAACAAGTCGGCAATATCAGTAAGTGAACGATAATATTGATAATTTTATTCTATAGTATTATATTGGGCTACAGAATTTCATACGTGTGCGTGTGCACCATACAACTGGATCGGTTCAGTAGACAGAGGTAGAGAGTAGAGGTACGGACTCGCAGTAACTTGGTTGTGCCAGGTGGGAGACAGCCAGAACTTTACGGAACCCTAAAAATACCTGTGTTAGTGTTTTTTGTACGAGGGCTTTTTTCACTGTTTGGATGTATTAGTTAGTTTCAAATTGTCAGGCAACTCACCCACAGCTGTGAGTATTATAGATTTTGCTAATACTTGTATGATTCTAAATAGTTCATTTCGTGTAAATTATTGAAAATATTGTGATCGAAATGTCGCGTCATTGACCCTATGGTACAGACGCCAGCACATCAGCCTACCTCAATCTGTCAAATTTCTTTAATAGATTTTCAACCTTATCACAATAATTGAAGGTTAATGTTCGATTGGCAAAATTTGACAGATTGGGGTAGATCACAGAAATTTTAAAAACATAGAAGCGGCATGGGGGCGTGACCGAGTCCGCGGCACAAGCACTACATGGGCACATACCGGCAAACGGCCAGTCATTTATAAACTTGCGAGATCGCGAACGTTTTCGTAAATAAATTTAGAATGCAGTGGTTTCGTGCAAGAATCGAAGCGATAAAAAAAGCCTGGGTCAACAAGGAATCTCTTACCATGTGTAAGTACAAGTTTAATAGTATATTTATCTTTAAAATCAGGAAAAACAACAAATCTTGTAATATCCCTTACTTTTACTACGTTATTTTTATTTTCAAAGATCAAAGCGACTTTATTATTGTTACAGTAAATACATTGCTTTTTAACCACTACCGAATTTTGACGCTCAAAAACTGGACCAGCAATGTAAAAATAACATAACGATACTTTATCAGTGCGGTATATTTCATAATACGGCCGCTGTTTGACGCGGTGAGCTAGTGCTGTCCGTAATGTAGGTAAAAATGTAGACTAGCGATAACACTATCGATTGTTTGGATATCCGAAGTGGAATAATGTATTTTTATTTATTATTATTTTACAGAGTAGTTGAGAAATACGTAAGCAACTGTCGTAAAGTAAGTTGTTTAAATTATAAGTTAATAGTCGGTGGTCTATTTTGTTGGTTTCGGATGTAGTATGTTATGCGTTATCTTGGTGTTATTTCTTTACTTTTTCAGATTTTGATATTTTTTCTTCCTTCTGTCTTTAAAAGCTTCGAATGCGCTATAATAATGGGCTATAAATATGACTCAGAATATATTACCGACTTTTGCTTAAAATAAGACAACATTTTCTAGCTCTTTATTTGTTGTGCATGGGTGTGTGTTGTATTTTATATACTAAACAAGCTCTGTACTATTTTTTTTGTCTAACAAAAGCCTTTTACGTGGTGAGGTTTAGCAGTAGCTTAGGTAAAAATTAAAACTAAAATGTTATTTTATGTTTACAGTTTCCCGAAAGACGCAATTTTAAAAACGCAATGGATTGATGCCACTGGAAAACCACCTAATTGGTTCCCTACAAAAAACAGTACCATATGCTCAATTCACTTTCAACCAGAAATGTTTCAGCCTCTAAAGAAAAGACGCAGACTTTTTGAATGGGCAATCCCTAAATTAAGACTAGAACTTATTTTTGCAGAAGTGAGTTAAAGTTTTTTTTTAATAACTGAAAGCTTTTTCATGTAATAATTCTTAATAATATTAGTTATTAAACTTTTCAGGATTTTATAGAACCAGGACCAGGATTTTTCTGACGTTCGGCGAGTTTCAACAACACAAGGGTGGCTCTTACGTTGTTGAAATCTCTACGGTCCAAACTAAGCGTTTCGCATCGTCGTTTATACCGCTTATATCGAAGGACTAGAACAATTTACCTGCTACGGTCTTCCCGTCTGATTATAGTTTGGGTGTCTTCAAGATTAAAGTGAATAATAGGCTCAGTGCTTTTCACCATTAACGATTGCATTTCTGCTTACCATCAGTTGAGATCGCAGTCAAACACTAGTTAAGTTATATTATTTAAAAAAAAGCACAATAAACGAGCTATGAGCTTGAAATTTGGTTATAATGTTTTTTCGTCAGTTTAAATAGATGAGGCCGGTATTACGCATGTTTTTTCCTGAGAAATTAGTAAACCTGTTTTTTTTTTAATTTTTATTGTTTTATTATTAATATATAATTTTTTGAACATACCGGTTTTTATTTCATTTGTTTTTGGAACCCCAAAAAAAAATTGCATAAAAAGAAATGAAAATATCGATAACTTTTCTATTTAGTCAAAAACTAGTGTAAATGTAAAATAAATTGCTTTTGCACAGCACATTGATGTTTATGTGTGCGTAAGTTATACGGTGCATGGAAAATACACGATGTGCTTAGCACATCGTGTATTACGATAAGGTTTATAATTGACTGTGTAATATGGTCTGATTTATAATTTGCGGGAGTGTGCGCGACTGTGTAACTATTGTGGCATATGTAGTGGTGTCGGTGATGGTAGGGACAACTGGAGACATCGTGTTCCAATACATTTTTTAATTACGTAACGTATCTCTCCTTTCCGAAATCTGTGGGGTAGATTGACGTGCTGGCGTCTGTACAACATGACGGAATAAATAATAACGTCACAAAAGAACATAGATTCGGAGACTTCCTCCCGGAAGGTTACATTTTAAATTAAAATTGGGAACTCTTTGTAGGTATAGATATAGTTCGATAGCGGAACTACGGGTCACGTTTACACAACTAAGGAGATTTTCGACGAAATGAATCCGGCGCAGCGACGCCGAGAAGTGCGGGCGACGCAGACACGATGCCCAGGTATGATCTACGGCCTTGGCACCGTTTTAATAGTAGAAGTAACCGTTCTCCAATTGCCCCCAATCAAAGAAGCCATCACTACCCCGGCGTCTCCACCAATTTGTCGAGACTTCCGGGATCGTCGAATAAAGAAAAACTATTTTTGAGCTTTGAATCACTAAGTAATACCTATAATAAAACTACTTCATTACACTTCGATGGACATCATAGCACTGCCTAAAAACGATCTACTACTCTTGTCCTATAAATATTCAAATTTAATCTAGAATTGTCAACATCCTTCGAAACATCTGACTAGCCAGTCCGATAAGTCAGGAGCACGAGCTTGCATGAGATTTCATACAACCTCGCTGCCGACATCACAATACCTATAACGTAAATAAATGAAGTTTGTTTGGAAGTCTTAAGGTCAGCCGACGACGCGCTTGTGAACCCCGCGATGAAATCTGGTTGAAATATGTGGAGCAGCGCCTCTGTGAGTCTGTGACAAACAAGCCCCGAGCCTTCCAGCGGCGACGCTGAATAATGGCCGCCGCGATCGAGAGCAAACGAGGGCGCCCGCCCCGGCCCGAGCCCGCGTTATTTATTTACCGACAGTGCCGAACAGATCCTGCGACAATAACAGTAAACAGGATTTACCGCAGCGTTACATTGCCATCATGCGTACACTACGATTTCTGTAGTAAAATGTACATGTGTATGTATGTAAATGTAGGTACCTTTACCTACTTTAGCGAGTTTTCGAGTCCTGCGGCACGACGATCACGGCCCTGGATATCTATGGCCCTGAAGATAAGTTCCTCCCGCTAACGAATCCTATTAACATCAGGTCAGGTGAACTGACTGCGCTAGTGTTCAAAATACTTCACAGTGGACTAGTCCGTTTAAATTGCAACAATAGGTCCGCGGCGTCCTTGCTACTGACTAGTACTGACACACTCGCACAGTGTTTTGGCCACAGGCCCACAGCAATCAGACAAATAAGCGCTTTAACGCGCCACCCCAATAAACTTGTATTGAGGCAGCCATCACGAGTATGGCCGCTGCCAAACGAGGCGGTGACGTCATCACGCGCAAGATCGCGATCACTGCCATGATCGGCGTATCATGAGGAAATAATCAGTTACCTAACGCGCTATAATTTGTTAACGTCTTCCTAAACTTATAAGAATTTGTAATTCAAATAAAAGTCAGCCTAATAAAGTCGAAGGTATAATGTCAATATATTGGGCTTATTTTTATGATGTCCGTGAATAGAGGATCCATTAGTTCAGGAAGTTCGTTTAAATTTAAAGGTTACATAATATGCATAGGTAGGTAGAGTTTGTCTGCAGCATCAGTGCATGTACTCACAGGAAGTGCAGGTGGTGCAGGTCGGCGAGCGCGCGCGCGGGCAGGCGGCGCAGCGCGCAGCGGTCCAGCCACAGGCGCGCCAGCGCCGCGCCGCCCAGCGCGCCGCCCGACACCGACTCCAGCCGGTTCATCGACAGGTTCCTGCAACACGCACACGCCTCAGCCACGGCTCTTCTACACACTCACCGACACACCATGACGAGTTCGTCCGCCAAACAGGCGCTGCACAAAACTAAACACTACTAATGAAATCTATCTGTAAGAGTTAAAACTAATACTTCTTGACCTTTACGATTGATGTTTAGAAATGCCGATAGTCGTTTTTGATAATCGTTAAAATCATATAGTAAAATAGTTTTAAAATATTTCTTCCACTCTTTCATTCGACAGGATACGATAGCAAATGACATTTTGAGTCCGCTTTTACAAGAATGCTTCTTTATTGGTCATTCAATAGTAAATCTTCAGAGATTTCTAACAGCATTCCATAACATAATTTATGACGGCACAAGTGGTGCAGTTTTTTTTTTATGGTATGTAAAATCATCAAATCTCGCCCTTGGGTGGGGCGGGAGATAGTGTCAGACTGTTACTGACTAAAAACCTTACTTGCAGGAGCAAGTAAGGTTTTTAGTCAGTAACACTCGTAATGAAGGATCATTACGAGTGGTGCAGTGGTAGAGCGATTGATGCTACACTGCGGGTCGCGGGTTTGATCCCCGGCCCCGCACAGAACATATATTTGTAGATATGGTCTACATATCCGGGTCTGGGTGTCTTGTGTGAATTTACATGTTTGTGAGTACGGAATCCAATGCCGCAAACGCGCTATCCCGCACCTTAATTTTTTGCGGGATCAGAAATGCGGGACTAATCACGCGGGATCCCGCACGTCTACGGGATTGAATTTATTATTGAATTCAGGCGACGCGCCGTTTGACTATGTTTTTATTAGACCCAGCACAGCCTCAATAATAAGTACCTAAGTAATGTAACAACTTTACATCGAACATATGACTTTTCTATAAAAATAATGAAATAATAGTGAAGAATAATGATTATGATAATGAAGTAATGAATCTTGTTTGCAATTTTTACCTTACCGATTTTTAAATTTTGTGACTCCTGTATCGTTAGTTGAACTTTAATAGGCACTCCTAGACTTTTTTTTGAAGCGGGACAACATCTCGCTCTAGGCTGAGCAAAACGGCGTGTAGGTTTACTGAACAAAAAAACTCGTGTGTCCTTCAGTTGCACTTTGTGTTCTAGGACCACGAGTTTTCTTTTCAGAACATCACCGCGGCGTTGGCGGAAGGGTTGCGGGATGGTTTGGAAGCGACCGCGCCTCTGGAACGGGAACTGGCCTGCGGTCTAGAGGTCCGTGGCCGCCCGGGACAAATGTTTGTATGATGAGCACGATCATTTGTTCTGTGTCTGGGTGTCATTTATCTATAAACATGGCGGATCCGGCGTTGATTTGTTGACAATAAAACAAGGCGCGCCATCTAGTGGCAACTAGAAGAACTAGAGGTGGCGCGTTTGACAGAGCCAGTGGCGTTTTCGCTTTCATTGCACGATACCCACATAGTCCCACCTGGTAAATGATTAAAGCTCGAACCAGCCTGGACGAGCCGACATCAGAACTGGGATACAATCGTGCAAATGAATCGACAAGCGATGCGATGTGAGCAATAGTCACGCAACACTGAAAAATGGCGGGAGCAAAGACAATTGGCGATTATTATTATTCGAAATGCAAATATTCGAAATTGAAGACCCGGATCGAAGCGTGGACTTGAATCGTGGTTTTTTTTTGGGGTTTTCCATAATCCTGAGCAACGAATGTTAGTCCATGGTAACGTTGTATCCCCAGAGAGCAAACTAAAACGTTCTACTCAGATTGTGAATCTAACCGAATTGGATCTGGAGAGACAAGTGCAGTATATAGTGCAGATAGTAGCAGATCAAAAATCATTATGGAAAAATTGGACGTCAGAGACCACTGGCAACAAGTCAGCTAGATTGGCCTGGATTGGCCCTGGAACACAATGTCACATGGAGATCTATAGTAACAGTGGCGCCAAGGCATTAAGCAGCGAGCGACGGCTTGACGTATGGGTAGTCGATCGTTCATTAGGAAAAAGATCAGGTACTTATTCACATTCCATTTTAATTCTGGAGCTGAGTGCTCTTTCGTTAAAGAGAGGGTGTAATGTAAAGGAGAGGTCAAAACTGGGCTATTATTCCGAAGAAATTTGAACATCAATGTGGTTAATGGTTAACATCTAGTTCTTTTATAATAACACTTTTTTTTAATTTAATATACTTTAATATTTTTTATGTTTGATATTTATCATATTTTATTTTATTCTTATATTGTTTATATATTATCTTGTCCGTCTCTGTGTTCCGTGAGTGTGTCCGTGGGGAACCTAAGTATCACTATTCCGAAGTTTTTTCGTTCAAATTTAACGTGACCGAAAACTATTGACCGACGTCTATATGCATTATTTGACATATTTTTATATCATCGAAGTATCATGTGTCATAGATATCATTTTACCGAATTGCTACTGGCCGAAGCCTCTCTTGAACATTTTTCATTTGCCAAATGATTTATTTGCCATATTTTCATTACACCGAAACATTAGTTTACAGAATTTTGGTCGCAAATATATAGACGGTTATAGTACGCGGTATATAACTTGAACCATTTGCTATGGTTGCAATCAAGGTCGACCGCCATGATGGTTCAACTTGTGTGACAAGGATAATAACTGATTTCGGGTTTCAGCCGAGGAAGGGAGCTGCGCGTAGCCGTGGCGGATGGTTCAACTTATTTGCCGCATACTATAATTGGTAGCATTTTCAATATTAAATTAAAATAGTGTCATAAAAGTCAATATTTTGTGCTACAAAATTTAGTGACAGAAACGACTCGCTGCGAATCCGACTTCACACAGTCTTGTCTCACACTCTAGGGGTAGGGCAGACCCCTAGAGTATAATTTAAACCCACGAAGGCGCGGAGGGGTAGGGCGGCCCGCGAGCTGAGAAGCAGGTAATTTGAAGATCTGCCGCTGCTGCTGCAAGCTGCGGTGGTGGGCGTTGAAACCATCTGCGACGATAAGCTCGCGTGGGACCGCCCAAACACCGCAGTGCCGGAGCAGAGACAGAAAACCATCCATGGTGGTATAATGAAGGTTTAGAAACATAATACTTCGAACAAATGATAGTTCCATTAAGTGTAACATCGGTGAAAAGTTTTTCGACCAAATGAAACGTTGGAGTAACGAAAAAATTCGAATTCAGAATAGGTCAACTGATACAGTGACAGACGTGACTTCGATGAAATAAAAAAAAAAACGAAACGATAATAGTTGAAAAGTTTTAGGTGAAATGAAATCCGTTCAAACGTTTTTCAAAGTTATGATAGGTAACCGCTTCCGTGACATCGCCTATCAGAATACCAGCGCTGCGTTATATATCGCAGCGTATGCTGAGATAGGAGCCTTTTTGCCCTTGCTCAAGTCTTTAATCTTTAATATTGTTTTCTTTTATTTTTTTGTGCGAGTTTCAAATAAATGTTTTTTCTTTCTTTCTTTTCTTTCTATATGCCTTATAAGAAAGCGTATTTATTACGCTACTCGATCATGATTAAATAAGCTGAGAAGTGTTTCAGTAAAAACAAAATTATTCTTTCCTACGCAACAGAAAAAATTAAAATGTAGCTAAAATTGTCGTATCTATTAAATACCTTAAGTTTTTATGATGAGTTTAACTGCCGTTTTATGAAATAGAGACCAAACATATATCTGCTGCGCTAGTGATGTGCCTGGCAGCAATTTTGCCACTGCCGGTAAAATACCAATATTGCCAGCAACATTGGCAATATTAAACTTGGCAATATTACTGTCAAATAATAGCAATATATTTTATTATTACTGCAGGTATAATTATCATTTAGTTATATTTAGTTATATCGATAATAAAATATTTGAAATACGCTCACGCATGTCGTGTAAAAACATAGGAGACAATTATATGAATAATAAACATCAATGTATGTTCCATATTTTTCGGTGCAAATGCTCGGCACGGAGTTGGGAGAGCAGTATCAGGGCATCTCTCGGAGAATGCCGAGTGAGATAACCGACAAGAGGAGACCGCGGAGCCAAATAATGTTTTATTACCAGCACAGAAAATAACCATCGACTTGGTTATTTTATGATGTCCAAATAGATAATGAATACCTGGATCACACCGTCCTGGCCTCATCAAATGTGTGAACCATAGGGATAAACTTCACAATGAGTCTGTCAGTAAGTACCCCGGCGACAAAACAAAAAACTAATCTGCATTTGTTACACGAACTTCTTTACCAATCTGATGCATAAATTAAAACGTGAACACGATAGCAGAAAGTTAAAAGACAGCAAATCGAATTCTAAAACCTTTTGGAATGCCCATTACCGAGCAAACTAATACATAGAAGTAACAATTCCGACTTATTAAAATGTAAATCTTCATCTCAAAATTCAGTTAACAACTGTACTGAATACTTTTCTTCCGTTGGCACAAATTTACGTAGTCCAAATTCTTGTTGATATAAACGAAACTCAGGAGTCAGTGGCCTCTAGACAGAAATCAGGAGAACCGCTGGCAATTCATATCTTCATGCAACCCACTGATTTCTATGAAATTGATAAATAGATTGTTAACCTGAATAGTGACAGTACTGCTGGCGTAGATAGTTTTTCACCAAAACTTATAAAAGATATAAGAAATGTAATAATGGTTCCGCTAACGAATATTAGTCTAAGCTCAGGTGAATTTTCTAATAAATAGAAAGAAACCCGGGTCACTCCTATTCATAAGAATGGCCCGAAGCAAAATCTGGCGAGCTATAGGCTTCAAAATTTTATTTAAATAGTAGACAGCAATTAGTTCAAATAAAGGGTGTAAATTCGTCGGGGTTGGATGTTATAATGGGAGTTCGCCAAGGTTAAATTTTAGGTCCTTTTTTATTTTTAGTTTATATTAATGATTTACTTCTTTTATTGCAAAAAAAAAAACTTAAAATATATGGTGTTATTTGCCGACTACATATTGATTAATTTGATTTTGATTTTTAAGATAAATAGAAGGACTAACAATCTTGATGACGAAAATAACGCCCTACTGCAGGACCAAAACCGGTTCACTGCTAATAATCTAGTTCTAAATGGGAAAAAAACTAAATGCATAAGATTTTCTTTACCAAATGTCAAAAGTAGTGATTATGACATAGTATTGAACAACGAGAAACTAGAATTAGTCGATAAAACAGTTTACCTTGGGATTACGTTTATCTCAAGGTTACAGTGGGATCCTCATGTAACATCTCTTGCAGGACGGCTTAGTTCAGCTGCATATGCTGTTAGAAAAATCCGCTAATTTACGGATCTTGATACCGCTAGACTAGTCTATTCTAGTTATTTTCATAGTATCAACCAAATTTAAATTTTGTGTTAAACGCACACTATGTAGACAAGCATAATATATGCTTATTGTAGTGTTTGTGTACTTGTCTCGGAGTCATGGGCGTTGGGCGACCGGTGGCACGCAACAGTTGACAGTTGCTTTCGGGCGGTCGACTAAGACGGACGTCTTAAACCTAACTGCTGGTGACCTAACGAGCCAAGGTGTTTACCCCCTGTGTCAGTGCTTTCACTACACTTATGCATAAGTTGGAGAATTATATTCGAGATAAAAATACTTCCTTTTTTTAATTTGATATTTTTATAATATCGTATAACGTAGAAGTTTTTTTTTTTTTTTCAAAGTTTGTAAATCGGTTACCCCTGTCATAAGAAAGAAAGAGAAAAACGTTTGACCGAATTTCGTTTCACCTAAAACTTTTCAACTATTATCGTTTTGTTTTTATTTTTATTTCATAGAAGTCACGTCTGCCACTGTATCAGTTTACCTATTCTCAATTCGAATTTTTTCGTTACTCCAACGTTATACAACCATGGAAGGTCTTCTGTTACAGCTCCGGCGCTGCTGTTCGTGAACGGGCGCTGTCAGTTGTCGACAGCTGACAAATTATTTAAAAAAAACTAGTTCTATTTTCACATTTCTATTGAATCATGTCGTAACTTTCAATACAGCCACTTATAAAAAGCTGTCAGTATACGCCGCATGACTTCCCGCCAGTTTTGCCTGCTGGCAGTCATCCGGGCGTACTCGTTCAATGGGCTGCTAATAGCCGCTTTAGTTTGGTCAGTCTATCGGATCGGTGATCGGTCACGCGGCCTTGTTCCGTCCACCTTTCCTTATAACAAGGCGTTCAATGGAGCTACTCCCACGTCGACAAATATGATCAAAGTATTTAAAAATACGACTCCACACCAGCGTAGAAAAGCGTTCCTTGATGCCTAGTTCCTCGAGAATGGAAGCGTTTGTTCGAAACTCAGTCGAAGAGACCCCGAGCATTTTCCTCCAGCACCACATTTTTAAAGCGACAATCTTTTTGGTTTCTGTCTGTCGTAGGGTCCATGTCTCAGCGGCGTATAAAAATATGGGAAATACTAATGCTTTAACGAGCCTGGTCTTTGTAGCTTTTGTTATTTTTCGGTTTCGCCATATTTTATTGAGCTTATCCTTTGCCGCTCTGTACAGTACGATTCGTCGTTTGATGTCTTTAAACATAAAGATAAGTACATATTTTTTTAAATGACTTAATTATAATTTACTTTCAATTCTTTCTTTAAAACTGAAATGGATTTTAAAAAAAAAATTACCATTTTTCACTGATAAAAATGAAAAATGATGGTTAAATAGCTGGTTGACTACAGAAAAAAAAAACGAAATATTATATTTTGTTTATATTTACGAAATCTCTGCTATAAGAGATTTTGTAATTACACGATAAGTTCATAAGATTCAGATAAGGATTTAACGCCTGATTCTTAAGAGAAGAAAGCAGTAGTGGAAAATCTTTTACCCCTAAATCAAAAGAAACATACATAAAATCATACGACGACCTTTTGCGACGACTAAGATTTTTATTTTTATTTTCCTTTTATTCGGAATGAAAAGCACAGTGTTTATTTACCTCGCGTTAAAGACTTATTTAGTCCCAGAACTCCTTCTCGGGACTGAGTAAGTTGCTTTCACCTATAGGGTAACAATGTACTATTCATTACAATTGGCTTTTTATGAGTTCACAGACCATCTTTACACATTTTTTACCTGAATTTTGAAACTTATGTTTGTTTTCACAAGAGTAACACATAAATTAGCCAATAGTTTGTAGGTGTTGTAGTTTCGAGATTTCGTGAATAATCAGTGAGTGTTCAATCATAAGATTTATAACCCTGACTTTTGTGTTGCCAAAGTCGGGCAACAAGGATGATTGCTTGTTAAAACTATTGCGTGACAAAATTTGAAAGACCAGTGACTTATCCAACATTGTCATATGGCCTACTCAGAATGTGTCGCACGCATCCGTGGCCGCAAGAGTCCACGAAGTGTCTCCTACTTCTGTATAGTCAGTAACTAACCTAACCCTACCGCGGCGGGTACTACAATCTTCGAGCTCAATTTTGCGTTTCTTTTCAATGACAAACTTTTCGGCGTGAGTCGACAAAGTAATTGATATTGTTTACTCGACAGTGGCAAAGCCAAACGGAAAGGTTATGATTTTTGCAATGATGTATATTTAAAATTACGTACGTTTGTTCCACCTAGCGGTGAAACTGCTAAACCGATTATGGTGTATGATGAGGTCCCAATCGTTTCGTTACTATAGTCTGGCTGTCATAGGCTATATTTTATCTATACATTATGCATTGCCATTTACACATATAAAATTGAAGTCTGTCATATCAAAACGGCATTTTTTTACTAAACGCATACGGGTATATTGAAGTACCTACATAAACATAATAAGTACATAATATATCCGTGATTCGAACCCTATAATAAAAATACAATTTTAAAAATAATTGTTTGTCTGTTTGCGCGCCGGCTAATTTCTGAAACGGTTGGACTAATTCTGATGGGACTTTCATTGACGAAGGCTACTTTTCATTTTCCCGTAGGGAACGGGATTTGAAATTACAAATGTGAGAGGTGATCAAAAGAGACTTTCAATAAATGGGCTTTATTTTTTAGGTGGGAAATCATCCAATGACATCTCCAGCCCGTGAGTGGAGCGGGAGGTTGTGTCAGTCATTTACTGACTAAAACCCACTCCTGTTCCGTCTTTACCTTCGTTCCAGGGCCCCGGGGTTCTTTTTCGCACAACTCATGCCCCAGTAGGGTTACCTATAATAAGTTCGAAAAATGTTTGATCGAATTTAATTTCACCTAAAACTTTTCATCTATTTATCGATCCGTTTTTTTTTATTTCATTGAAGTCACGTCTGCTACGGTATCAGTTGGCCTATACTCAATTCGATGTTGTTTGGTTCTCGCAAGCATGGCTTCTGCCGCGGCTCCGGCGCTGCGGGGTTTGGGCGGTTTCACGCGAGCTTATCGTCGCAGATGGTTTCAACGCTCACCCGCGGCGGCGGGCCTTCAAATCACCTCGCAGGCCACCCTGCCTAGGGTTGCCAACATTTCTTAGACCAAATTTAGTATTTTTCAAATTAAGCTATAAAAAATATAGTACACTTCAAAAAAGAAAAATAGTATTTTACGGAAAAATAAAAAAATAGACATACTTGTTATCTACTTATTTTTATAAAAACTATATTTGCCTGCACATCTTGCATTTTTTATCTAAAATAAAAGTGTCTGCTTTATTGCATTCAATTTTTACACGAATACATATATATAAATAAAAAAATCTATTTTTTCCCTTCTATCGGTGGTAGCGATACACTCTCGTTATCGCTACAATTCTCTGAAACTAATTTATTTAGAAGTTTAACTTCTTAAAGAAAAGAGCAATATTTAATAGAAAATAATCAACAAAACCGCTCTCAGTTGGTCACAATAGACAACCACAAGAGCGATGAACTACCCATTGTCTATGGCGTACCCCAAGGGAGTATTTTGGGGCCTACGCTGTTTCTTGTATTCATTAATGACCTCTGCAATCTCAAAAGCCCAAATGCTTCAGTCGTTTCATTCGTGGATGACTCCGCCATCACTTTCACTGCAAACTCATGGTCGACACTCCAAGGAGCTGCACAAGTTGGCTTTAATTCTGTCCTGAAGTGGCTTTCTTCCCACAGTCTGATTGTCAGTGCCAATAAGATTAACTTCATCACTTTCTCCATCTCCAACACTTCCAACCAACTAGAAACCCCAATCTCTATAAAACCCCATTCTTGTCCCACATTATCACAACTTAATTGTAAATGTCCTACTTTAAACTCAGTTGAACAAGTTAGGTATCTTGGTATTATTCTGGACAAAAACCTACATTTCGGATCTCACACTCTCACTGGTCGTATACGTAAACTTATCTATGTCTTTAAAACCCTGCGGCACGTAACTAGCTCTTCTATTATCCGAAACGTATACTTTGCTCTTTGCCAGTCAATCCTCATTTACTGTATCCCTTGCTAGGGTGGTGCTGCAAAGACTACACTCTTGCCTCTGGAGATCGTTCACAGAGCTATTCTAAAAGTAATTACATTCAGACCGATTCCCAACTAAGTACCGAACTCTGTAACTCGTGCAACTTACTCAATGTTAACAAAAATATATCCTACATATGGTCCTACTTCAACACAAAATTACACCTTTCAAGTAAGTCTCCAAACCGTCGTAAAGACCTTATCTGCACACTCCCACCGGTACGTACAGCTTTTATAAAAAAAATGCTTTTTACCTTGGCCCATCACTTCATAATAAAGTGAATGCAATCATCCCTATTTACGGCTTAAAAACCTGTAAAAAGACTGTCCGCTCGTACCTACGGAATCTTAACTTTGACGAAACGGAAGAATTCTTGAAGAAGTAAATGTCAACACAAACATGCATCACACAAAACGTAAACACGCATTACACTTTCAACAAATACACTCTACACAATAACTGTTACACTGAACCACTTTTTTGTTTTCTTTTTTCTCATCTTTCTTTAATTTAAGTTTATTTTTTTATTTAGTTTTCCTTTTTTTTTACTTTAGTTTTTAATATTGTGATTATTTTTAAAATATTATGTACATACTTGTGACTACTGACTACTTGTGACACGTGCTAGATACAACTCAACCAACTACGTAGGACTGGGGATCGCAACTGACTCTTCCTGTTGAATACCGTAATTAGAGACACAATAGAAAGACAATAGGTGTGCGGACGCCGGCGTCCTCTCGGTGAATAATGAATTAAACACAGGCTACCTCGTAACTTATCTAGAAGAGCAGTACTGCACCCACTAACTAGTCTATGTAAATATGTCGCTGTGTAACCCAATAATTTAGGTAAGCTAGTTCCAAATTTATCAATAAATTTATTATTATTATTAAAATCAAAGAACGGAAACAGCAGACTAATGATCAAATATTCGTTTGACATTAACACGTTCGTTGCATTACGAGATATATCAGATCTCTTGCAGGACTCCTTGCGGGAGGATCTAACGTGTAACGTTCTTTAAGTATGAGTAGGACAAATATACATATATTCTTCCTACTTAAAACTGAATTCAAGGACATTAAAATGAAATTACAGATAGATAAACCAACGCACAGTACTGTAATTATTTTCATTCCTTGCGTTGAGTCATATGTCGGTACTCGTGGAATCGTACGTCTCGTAGATGCAAGAAAGTGAAGATGTGCGGCGCGGGCGCTGCGTGACTCGTTTTAGTGTTGTTCTAGCATCGACGTATGAGGTCGTTCGCGAGAACAAAAATATACATAAGACACTCGAATAACTTTTTACTATTAGAAAAACGAATAAAATTATATAATATGATATAAAATTTTTCACAACTATCACACAACGCCGTCTAGTTCCAACTAAGCAGAGCTTGTGTTATGAGTACTAGACAACTGATAAACATACATATATATTTTTAAATACATACATATTACAGATAAATTACACCCAGACACGGGACTAATGATCGTGCTCATCACACAAACATTTATCCTGAGTGGGAATCGAACCCATGACCTCCGGCATAGCAGTCAGGGTCACTAACTACTAGACCAACAGGTCAGTCGATTAGATTCCATCACATTTACTTCACTGATATAGTTGCATGTTTTTTATTTATATAATGCATTTTATAACAGAATTTCCAGAAGGAAGATATACAGATCATATTTTCTAACGTGGCGACAAAAAAAAAGACGTTGTGTGGGTTGTTACGAAAATTACGACGCACATTAAACAGCACTGAGGCTTCTAAAAAAACGAAACGAATTGTTACCATTTTCGTGCAATACAAGCAATCAACGTGCTTACCATGTTTAATGTAAAACACTTTGCATAATTAAAAAAATATTCAATCGACAACTGAGATATTATTTTATTCTCATCACTACTTAAACTATCTTCGTCGCGGTACGAGATACAATCGATACCAAATTCTTTTTTGGTATTTGTAGTTTATTCAAATGTCAGAACTGCGTGCGAACCTAGCAAAATATAAAGCAATAGGCTATCTTTCACCCAGAAAAACTTCTGTTTTTTTGGAAGATATAAATTATTTTCAGTACTGTATCTTTAGGAGACTGATTAGGTCTCCAAAGCACCAGCTGAAAGTTCTTTGTAAATGATGGCGCAGTGAACCTGTTAAAAAATTAGACGAAATGCAGTAAGATAGATACGTTCGGGTACTCGCTACCACATCAATAAAATGATGAAAATATAGTATTTCTGCGTACTATATATTTCTTTAACAGTATATAGTACACAGATTCAAAATATACTAAATACTATACATTATAGTACGGTTGGCAACTCTAGCCCTACCCCTCTGCGCCTACGCGGGTTTGAATTACACTCTAGGGGTAGGGCAGACAAGACTGTGTGAAGTCGGATTTGCAGCGATTCGTTTATGTCACTAAATTTTGTAGCACAACATAATTAACTTTTATGACACTATTTTAATTTAATATTGAAAATGCTACCAAGTATAGTACGCCGCAAATAAGTTGAACCAACCGCCACGGCTACCACGCAGCTCCCCTTCTCGACTGAGACCCGAAATCGGTTACAATCCTCGTCATACAAGTTGAACCATAATGGCGGTCGACTTTGAATGCGCAGTAACCGATTTTCGGGTCCCAATCAAAGTAGGGGTTTGCGTGCAACCACAGTAAATGGTGCAACTTATTTACCGCGTACTATATCCGTCTATAGATGTATTGGTGGCAAAAATTCTGTAAAATGTTGTTTCGGTGTGGTGAAAATATGGCAAATAAATCATTTGGCAAATGAAAAAAGTTTAAATGAGGCAATAGCGATTCGGTAAAATCAAAGATACCTATGACACATGGTACTTCAATGATCTAAAAATATGTCAAATAAAGCATATGGCAAAAAGACTTCGGTCAACCCTACGGTTTTGCCGACATCTCTTTAAGGTGTGTGTGTACTTGGGTTCGGTCCGGACGGTTTCCGGACGGTCAGAAGGCCAGATACCCTTTGCTCGCCGTCCACAAGCCCGCGCTTACGGTTGCTGGAAATTGGGATCGCGACCCCGGCGGCTGAGGCGTGAGGGCCGTTCCATCGTGCGTTCCCGCTTCCTTGGCGTGCGGCCGCCTCTTTTTGCTAAAATTACTGCTTAACAAATGGACGCGATCGCCTGCCACTCCACCTCGCCCGGACCATGGCCTGTACCACGGCCCGGCGCGAGAGATTACCGCCGCCGACCGCCCCCTTAAAGACACGGCAGTGTTCTGCCCAAGCGGTGCACACCTCTATCGAGTGCTCTACCGTGTACTCCGGGTGATCCACACAATGGTGACATTCGGGCGTTTCTTCTAAACGAATCCGGTGCAGATGGTTTTAACGCTCACTGCCGCAGCGTCGCCGCGGCGACGGGACTGCTTGAAGTCGGTTTTGCAGCGATTCGTTTCTGTCACTAAATTTTGTAGCACAACAAGTTGATTTTTAGTTTATTCAACGTATTGAAAATCGGAATGTCGTTTTTCGGACCGAGAACCCTTCGAGCATTTGATTCTTCTAACCTATAAAAATCGGAAAACTAACAAATCGCATTTATGACTTTCGGTAAAATAAATTTCGTGATTATTAATAATATAATTTATAACATTATAATTCTTAGGTATTATGAAATTCGGACTTTTGAAAATCGGAACATCGAAATTCATACCTACAATAAAAAAAAACATCGAAATTCGGAATAAAATATTTCGGAGTATTTGGGTGTTCCCGTTAATATACGTATTGTTATTTTATACACGTAATATCTAGATACTGACTTATAGTTATAAATTGTGTCGTTTGTTAAGTTTTGCTACGCGAAAATAGTGAGAAAAATTGCATTTTTATTTTCAGCGGCCTTCGAGTACCGCACGCATGATGACAATCGCAGAAAAAATCTTTTCAAATTCTCTCTTTCCTGACCTCAGAAACTTTTATGCAGCTCAAAGTTACATATCCAATTAAATAACACAGCTATTAGACGGCGAGCCCCGACTTCATAGAAACTCTCGCATCATCCTTTATTTTATTGTTCTGTTTCGTGTGATAATTTTGGGTTATAGATTCGTGCCTGTATGTATGATGAGTTATGCATGATTGTAGGCAAAATACTGAAGTATCGCTGCCTGACTGGTGTGGTCAATCATTAAATAAATTCGTTTTTCCCCTCTCTAGCACGAAATGAGCGCTTCTGTTGCGTAATTTTCCTTGTCCAATTTTTTACTTGAATAATTAAAAAATCACAGTCAATCTAAATCTAAATGCCTTATTCTTAGTTAGGAATTAACAATTATTCTTTACTTATAATCTACTTGAGATTCGGATACATCCCAACACCTCGACATTCCCGATGATGACAACTTTTGAATGGAGGCCGATGACAAACTTATAACTTCAAAACTCACCAAAGATGTCCTATCGACCCTTCATAAGGAAAAGTTGGATGATCGCTCAGTTTCTAACGATGAGAATATGTACGTGTTTAAAAAACCTCAAAATGATAAACGTACAAAAGAGTCTCACACCCCTGGTGAAGATATCACATCTTCACCAATTTTTTTTTTTTTTTTTTTTTTTTTTTTTTATGGTAGGTAAAATCATCCAATGACAAATCCCGCCCTTGGGCGGAGCGGGAAGTAGTGTCAGACTTTTACTGACTAAAAACCTACCCCGTTCCTTCGTTGCCTATAGTGCCGGGGCTGAGCCTTCCTCTCAGAAAACGGCCCTTGACCCCAGCAGGCTTCAACCCTGCCTGCCTGCAGTTAGCAGGCTGGGCCTCTTCGGTTTGCTGACAGCTCCTTGAGGCGCGCGGGAACAGAACGCGCCGTCGACGACTTGGGCTCGGTCCGGCCGGTTACCGGACGATCGGACAGCGTGCTACCCATTGCACGCCGTCCGCAAGCCCGCGCCTACGGTGGCCGGAAATCGGGATCGGAATCCCGGCGGCGGCTGGGGCGAGCGCCCCGTTGCCTCTGCCTGATGCGGTCGGCCTCCTCCTTTGCTAGCATTACTGCTTCGCAGAAGGAGGCGACCGCCTGCCATCCCTCCTCACTACGGACCATGGCCTGAACCAAGGCCCGGCGAGAGAGATCGCTGCCGCCGATTGCCCCCACGAGGACACGGCGATGCTCCGCCCAGGCGGGGCACACCTCTACAGTATGCTCCACCGTGTCCTCCGGGTGTTCCGCACAGTGGCGACACCCGGGCGAATCCTCCGCACGAATCCGGAACAGGAACTTACATCTTCACCAATGGTGGTATTTGGTATACCAAGAATGGTATTTCATCAATATGCTCAATATGCCCTCCACGTGAAATATTCATCACGAGTTATGAATAGGAATTTTGTTTTATGTATCTGTTCAACTATTATGTGTTTTACTCTTTCGTGTTTTAAAATTTAAAATTTTAGTTTTTTTCCATGTTGACTTCCAAGGCGTTTCTGTCTAACCAAGTAACTATTTTATCTAAACTAGCATTTATATCAGACTCATGTCTTTATTTTTACTATAAAGGAAAACTGTTGTGTCATCAGCAAACCAAACACAATCTTGATCTATTGTTTGCGGAAGATCTTTAACGTAAATAAGGAATAATGGTGGTCTTAAAATGCTTCCTTGTGGAACTCCTTAGAAATTACGTCAAGGCTGGAAGTCAAAGTTGAAAAAAAAAATATATTTGAACCATTCCAAAACTGGGCCCCTAATACCATTTTTACATAAATTACCGATAAGAAAGGAATGATTTACGAAGTCAAAAAACCGAGCTGAGATTATATTTTTGGAGTTGATGTTATTTATAATGGATTTTACTAAGTTAAAGGCAGCTAGTGAAGTGGATTTATTTTTCCTAAAACCGAATTGCTTTTTGGCAAGCATATTATATTTGTCTGAAAAATCTTTTGTACATGACTCTTTGGAAAACCTTGGATAGAATTGGATTTAGGGCAATAGGTCGGTAATTAATTTTTTCTGATTTAGAGCCTTTTTTATGGGTATCCTGTCAGTTCACCAAAAATTGCTTTACAAATTTTTATTCGACAACCAACAATTCGCAAAGATATGGTTCGCCATGTCATCATTATACAACAACAACTTTTCCAAATAGTTTACTTTACAAACAAATCACCAAATAAACTTTTGTTCAATAACGTGCTATTTGACAAGGATTCAATTATTATTCATTTTATCACATAAAACAACGTTTGGAATATCTATCGTTTGGTAGATTTTTAGTAGGCTACCTAGAACCCAGTGTTTTTTTTGGGAATCGATCACTATTCCGATTTATTTTGTTCGAATTTTATTCTATTGTTGTTTCAGTGTAGTAAAAATATGGCAAATGAAAAACGTTGAATAGAGGCTTCGGCCAATAGCAAAAAGTTATTTTTCATTACTCATACGCTGAAAGTAGGTCTGAAGTTGTCTGAGAAGCGGGTTGAAAGTAATACTTTTCATACCTAGGGAGAATCACTTTCAATTGACAGCTGTCAAATTTAAACAAAAAAACTAGTTCTATCTTCGCATTTCTATTGATCTATGTCGCAACTTTCTATACAACCAGTCAATTACAGCGCGATGTAAAACTGAAATTAAAAGATAAGTAGTAAGTATCTACATTTTTTTTTAATTACATAATTATTTATAATTTACTTTCAATTAATTCTTTAAAACTAACATAGATATGAGAAATATTTACCATTTTTCACTGATAAAAATAAAAAAAAATGATGGCTAAATTGCCGATTTACCACAGAAAAAGAAAACAAAATGGCGGGAAAATTGTTGTAGAATTGTTTATACTTTACTAAATCTCTTAAGGATTCAACACCTAATTCCTAAGAGAAGAGGTTAAAGCAGTAGTCGGAAACTTTTTACAGCCTAAATCAAAAGAAACATACTTAAAATCATACGCCGACCTTTGACGACGACTCAGGTTTTTATTTTTATTTTATTCGTAATGAAAAGCACAGTGTTTACCTCGGGTTAAAGGCTTATTTAGTCCCTCGAATATTAGCGACCTCGCTTCGCTCGGACGCCAAACTTTTTCTCGGGACTAAATAAGTTACTTTCACCCCTAGGGTAACAATGTACTATTTCATTACTCATACGCTGAAAGTAGGTCTGAACATGCCTGAGAAGCGGGTTGAAAGTAATACTTTTCATTCCTAGGGAGAATCACTTTCAACTGACAGTTGTCAAATCATTAAAAAAAAAACTAGTTCTATCGTCGCTTTTCATTTGATCTATGTCTCAACTTTCTATACAGCCAGTCAATTACAGCGCGATGCAAAATTGAAATTAAGAGATAAGTATCAATTTTATTTTTTAATTACATATTTATAATTTACTTTCAATTAATTATTTAATTCTTTAAAACTAACATAGATTTGAGAAATATTTACCATTTTTCATTGATATAGGTAAATGAAAAATGATGGCTGAAAAGCCGATTGACCACAGAAAAAAAAATGGCGGGAAACTTGTTGTAGAATTTTGTTTATAATTACACAATAATTTTAGTAAGAAATTTTTTAATTACACAATAATCAGATTCAGTTAAGGATTCAACGCCTGATTCTTAAGAGAAACGGTTAAAGCAGTGGTTGGAAACTTTTTACGGCCTAAATAAAAAAAAACATATCTAAAATCATACGACGACCTTTGACGACGACTCAGGTTTTTATTTTTATTTTCCTTTTATTCGTAATGAAAAGCACGGTGTTTACCTCGGGTTTTCACCCGAGCTAATATTCGAGGGAATAAATAAGCCTTTCGGCTTATTTAGTCCCTCGAATATTAGCGACCTCGCTTCGCTCGGACGCCAAACTTCTTCTCGGAATTAAATAAGTTACTTTCACCCCTAGGGTAACAATGTACTATTATAAGATAATAATGACTATATTTATTATTAAATTTATATTTATTATTCGTTAATAACGTGTCATTTGACAAACGATTCATTTTTTATTTATTTTATTTCATAAAACACCATTTAGAATATACACCATTATTTTTTAATTAGTGCAAATACTTAAAGGGCTTATTAGAAAAGGCCTTGTTATTATGTAAGTAAAGTCTCAATCTATACTAATATTATAAAGAGGAAAACTTTGTTTGTATGTTTGTTTGGTTGTAATGAATAGGCTCAAAAACTACTGGACCGATTTTAAAAATTCTTTCACCATTCGAAAGCTACATTATCCACGAGTAACATAGGCTAAATTTTATTTTGGAAAAAAATAGGGTTCCTTAAGATATTTGGGTTTTTCGGACACAAGGTGTAAAAAATCAACCAGAAAAGTTACTTATTTTGCGTACGTTGCCTAAAACTATAAAAGATAGAACTATAAAATGTTTTAATTAATTGTAGATCTCTACAAAAAAGTCCGCGACACACTATACCTATCTATGTCGAGTGAGGCACAACAACCATTTTTTATTTAAAAAAATCTTGAATTTTTTTGGGCTACATTTAAACGCATTTATTTTACTCATGCTATTAATCCTTATCAAAATTAATTATTTCGTCATTAAGTACAGTTTATGTAGATAATATTTGGTCTTTGAATGATTAATATTGAACGTTTGGTTTTGAAGTTATGGCGAAATTAAAATATTACGATTTCTGCTGCACGGCTCGTTGCGAAGTGGGTGTCACCAAGGCGGGAGTGCGCGTGCGGGAGGGGAGTTTAGATCTATGAGTAAGGTACCCGCGCCTAACCAACAGTTCTTTTCATGGCTAAACAACAGTTCTTTTCAGAGTTAGAATATTACACGCTATTAACATTTTCTTAAACATTTGAAAATGCCTAAGATAGCCAGGTCTCAACTTTCTAAACATAGTTCTCAAGCACGGGCAGCAAGAATACGTCGTATGGGAGAATCTTCACCTGAACGTTCACAACGCCTTGCTGAACAAAATCAGAGAAACTCTCAGGTACGCGCACGAGAGTCGAGTGTCGAACGTTCGCAAGGCCTTGCACAACAAAGTCTGAAAACCTCTGAGTTACGTGCACGAGGAACGAGGCTGGAGCGTTCCCTACGTCTTCATGAACCAAATGTAAGGACCTCTGACTTTCGCGAACGAGAGTCAAGTGTCGAGCGTTCGCAATGCCTTGCTAAACACAGTCTGAGAACCTCAGAGTTACGCGCTCAAGAGTCGAGGCTGGAGCCTTCCCAAGGTCTTCATGAACAAAATGCAAGGACCTCTGACTTATGCGAACAAGAGTCAAGTGTCGAGCGTTCGCAACGCCTTGCCGAACACAGTCTGAGAACCTCCGAGTTACGCACTCAAGAGTCGAGGCTGGAGCGTTCCCAACGTCTTCATGAACAAAACATAAGGACCTCTCAGTTGCGCGAAAGAGAGTCAAGTGTCGAGCGTTTGCAGCGACTTAGAGCTCAGGCAGAGTCCAAATCGGAGTGCGGGAGATATACTGCGTTTAAAAAAATATAGAAATAAAACAACGAAAAATATAAATGAAGGGCAAAAATATTAAAAAATCATGTCCAACCGTGCGAAGCCGGGGCGGGCCGCTAGTAAATAATATACATAAACAGTAAAGTTATGAACGTTTGTTTATATCCCAAAATCTCACTCAATTTATGGAAACATTGTACAGGTTATTGGGTTCACTAATGTTTCACCAAAACTCCATTGACAAATTTTTACTTCATAACCAACGTTTCGTATACTATTTATTTCACAAACGATTCGTTCTGCAATCGTTTCATTACAAACTCTCGCTTTATAAACTCTTTTTTGGCAAATGCTTCTTTTGATAAATGGTTCGGATGTTAATCATTTCTGCATTTTTCATTTAATATTTTGGTTCTTTTGGAAAACTTACGTTTATCTAAATATCATATTCTAACCGATCATGACGGTATTGTTTTGCATAATTTTACTGAACAACCTTCTTTAACTTGTTATAGCACTGACATACTTAATAGATAGAAGTGAATCATTCTGTTATCAACGAGTACAGTATTTTATTTAGTGACATGCTCTCCTGGGTGGATTTATGGGTGAAAAGACGATTTCTCCCTTCTGTTAGTTGCCTAAGGTTGGTTGCCGACATGTAGCATGCAAGCAGGTATGCCGCATAGAAGCAGCCATGCAGCGGTTACCTATCATAACTTAGAAAAACGTTTGACTCAATTTCATTTCACCTAAAACTTTTCAACTATTATCGTTTCGTTTTTTTTATTTCATCGAAGTCACGTCTGCCACTGCATTAGTTGACCTATTCTCAATTCGAATTTTTTCGTTACACAAACTTTTCACCGGTGTTACACTTAACGGTACTATAATTTGTTCGAACCTTCATTATACCATCATGGAAGGTTTTCGGTCTCTGCTCCAGCGCTGCGGGGTTTGGGCGGTCCCACGCGAGCTTATCGTCGCTGTGTAAAGTCCGTTTTACGGCGATTCGTTTCTGTCACTAAATTTTTTAGCACAACATATTGGCTTTTTATTACACTATTTTAATTTAAAATTATAAATGCTACCAAGTACCCGCCTATTTTGTGACCAAAATTTCGTAAAGTGATGTTTCTGTGTGGTGAAAATATGGCAAATAAAAAAGGTTCAAAAGAGGCTTCGGCCAATAGCTAAAAGTTATTTTATAAATAATATAATATTTAACAATAATTTATATATAATAGTTTTGTAAAATAAATTCGAACATAAAAAATCGAGATAAGTGATCGATTCCCGAAAAAACACTCAGTGAAAAATCACCCAGAACCAAATAAAAAAATAAAAAAAATGAATCGTTGTCAAATGGCACGTTATTAAACAAAAGTTTATTTGGTGATTTGTTTGTAAAGTATACTATTTGTAAAACTTGTTGTATAATGATGAAATAGCGAACCATGTTTTTACCCGACTGCGCCAGAAGGAGGGTTATGTTTTTCCAGAGTATGTATGTATGTATGTAAGTATGTATGTATGTATGTATGTATAATTGTATGGCACGCTCTGCAGCCTGAACGGCTCGATGGATTTTAGCTTGAGAGGTGTCGTTAGATTCGTATTTACTGTGAGAGTGACACTGGGTATATCAAAATAAAAAAAAAACAAAATGGCGGATTTTTAGCGCCAAATTCAAATGTTTGGCACGCTCTGCGACCTGAACGGCTCGATGGATTTTAGTTTGAGAGGTGTCTTTAGAATCGTAATTACTTTGAAAGTGATATCGTAATAAAATAAAACTAAAAAATAAAAAATAAAAAACGGTAATTTAAAAAACTAAAAAACCGAATATAAAAAAGAATTGAGAGCACATACCTATATTACACTGCAGATTACTCCAATCTATTGACTAGACGGCTGACTTTCTAGAATGGGTCCCGACTGCCAGATTTTCTTGTTTTAGGGCTTTTTCATGAATGCTCAGAAAAGCAGTCGGGTTTTTTAGTTTTTTAAATTACCGTTTTTTATTGCCAATCGTTGGTTGTCAAATGAAAATTTGTAAATCAAGTTTTGGTGAGCCGACAGGATACCAGTGGCAAGACTTCAATACAAGACCACATAAAATCAAATTCCTGTGATATTTCATCGTATATGGTCAGAGAAAACACACCAGAAGATACTTTAGTGTGTGCAGCAGAATTAACAACGGCTTACAAAGTCATTAACCACCACCAGTCTTTCAATTCGTTGGATTGCATCACTAAATTGAATTCTACCATGTATCCTGATTCAATCGCCGCGAAGAAGACAACTGCGCGAACCAAAGCTACAGCAATAATAAAAAACATATTGGCGCCACATTCTGTGCAAAAGACTAAAGAAGAACTGGTGAAAATTTCATTTTACGGAATTTTAACCGATGCAAGTAACCATAATTCTGAAAAGTTGTTTCTCTTTCTTATTCACTATTTCTCGGAAACCGATGGTATGCAGTTAAAATTGGTAAAATTGAACTCATAGGAAAACAAAACATCAGAAACAATTGTTTCTTTTTGTATTAATACACTGAATAAATTAAATATTTTATTGGAAAAGTTAACCGCTTACAGTGCTGATAATATTAACGCAAATTTTGGAGGACAAGAAAGGCACGGGACGAACAATGTTCATTTCAAACTGAAATCAAAGCTGTTGAAAGATATCGAAGGCATTATTGGGTGTCCTGCTCACATCCTACATAATACAGCGTCAACCTCTGCTGATGTACATTCTGTCGATGTGGTGGTACTCAAGATTTACAAATATTTTTCGATATTTACGGTACGCAATGAACATCTTAAATCTTCCAGCCAGACAGCTGATATCATTTACGCTAATTTACAATCCCACTCAAGAAATAGGTGGTTGTCACTATTGCCTGCAATAGAACGTATTCTGAAACTGTCGGAACCCTTGAGAATGTTTGTTTTTGCTGAAACCATACCGCCCAAAGCAATCCTTGAATTCTTTAACAACCCGTTGTCACAAGTATATTTTTTGTTTTTACATAGCCAGTCATTTTTATTTGAAAAACAAATAAAAAAATCTAATATAAACATAATTGAAGTTAAAGAACTCATAAACAGTCTTGAATAAACACTGTCAGAAAGAACGCTGAAGACAAAGTTTTTGGGTATTCAATATAAACTGAATACGATAAATTAGCAAAAAATCCTCAGCATTTGAATTTAATAAAGTCGTTTGACAAAGAAGTTGATAATTATTACCAAACAGCTTTGGAATATTTACAACAGTGGAGTCGCCCACTCACAAAATATGATACTTTTTCATGGATGAATCTTGCTACCCCACCGCAATAGCAGGATGTTGAAAAGACTGTAAATTATTTACAAGAAAAGGGAATAGTGATTTCCGGGACAGCGCCTTTGAAGAAACAGCATATCTCAAAGATTTTATGGAACAAAAAATAGATAGCGAATCTTGAAACGAAAAGGACATGCACTAAAAATGGTTAAGCTTTTTTCAAGAAACGGAAATATTCGAAAGGAAACCAACTTTAATTTTGATGTGCCAATACTTATACGCCATCCCGGGTCATAACGCCAATGTGGAAAGAATATTTTCTTTAGTAACTGCACAGTGGACTAAAGAACGCAATCGCCTTCACGTAGACACGGTGGAAAGTATAATTCAATCTAAGTTCAATTTCAAAATGACTTGTTCAGAATTTCATAAGTATGTTATGGGCAAACCAGACTTACTAAATAAGGTGAAGAAAACTGAAAAATATATTATTGTTTTAATTGAAATCTTTATTGCAGAGATAATTTTAAGCTGATTTGTTAAGACAATTAAAGTAATAAATGTAAAATGGTAAAAAAGATGTGTATTTTTTTTGGTTTACTGTTAATGTCCCGGTCAGTACATTTTTTCTCTTTTTTTTTTACCATTGTCTTTATTTTGGTGCGCTGAATGATTTCTAATAGTTTGTCTGTCTAATGTATTTTTGTTTTATGTTCACTCACAGCTCGCGCAGGTCAGTGGTTGAGGCGGGATCCACGCGGTGCAGGATGTATGGTAATGTATGGCATTATGTTCACTCACAGCTCGCGCAGGTCGACGGTTGAGGCGGGATCCACGCGGTGCAGGATGTATGGTAATGTATGGCATTATGTTCACTCACAGCTCGCGCAGGTCGACGGTTGAGGCGGGATCCACGCGGTGCAGGATGTATGGTAATGTATGGCATTATGTTCACTCACAGCTCGCGCAGGTCGACGGTTGAGGCGGGATCCACGCGGTGCAGGATGTATGGTAATGTATGGCATTATGTTCACTCACAGCTCGCGCAGGTCGACTGTTGAGGCGGGATCCACGCGGTGCAGGATGTATGGTAATGTATGGCATTATGTTCACTCACAGCTCGCGCAGGTCGACGGTTGAGGCGGGATCCACGCGGTGCAGGATGTATGGTAATGTATGGCATTATGTTCACTCACAGCTCGCGCAGGTCGACGGTTGAGGCGGGATCCACGCGGTGCAGGATGTATGGTAATGTATGGCATTATGTTCACTCACAGCTCGCGCAGGTCGGTGGTGGAGGCGGGATCTACGCTGTACAGGATGTATGGCATTATGTTTACTCACAGCTCGCGCAGGCTTGCGGTTCGGCGGGCAGCATGTGGTACAAGATGTATAGTATGTATTGCATAAGTTCACTTACAGCTCGCGCAGGCCAACAGCGGGTAGTAACGCGTCGCGCGCCAGAGTGCTGATATTGTTGTTCGATACGTCCCTGCAACAACACCACACGTTACATTACACAAGTCTAAAACTGAAGGATACATCAATGCTTGGGTAGACTGCTAACAGGCGCGGTGTGGGTAGGCGGTGTGCTCAAACATAAGAACTTCATGTCCATAGTGGGCACGAGGCGCAGGTATTGGCGCGGGCTGATCGACGCGGGACGCGCGCGTCCAACATGGTATAGATCCTTCATACAAGTGGCAGCGGTACGTAGTAAATAGTTTTTATATATTTATAATATGTATGTATAGTACTTATGTAAATAGTTCAATTCCCGAAACGAGTCCCGAAAATTTTTTCGAATAGAAAAAAACATTTTTTTGCCGTAACTATACATTTTCAGTTTTCAGATTTAATCCTATACTTGAGTAATAAGATCTTGCTTCATGCCAAACTTCATGGATTCTAGGTCAACGGAAAGTATCCTATGAATTTTGATACCTTTGAAAGTGTCAAAGTATAAATTTTTGCGACCTAAACGATCGTATTTCTTTTTCGTAAATCGTTTTCTCGAAAAGATTGTTTTTTTTTTCAGTTTCAAGGGACCGTAAACCTGAGTCTATGGAAGTCTAGATGTGGTTTTAATTTCTATTCGATACCTCTACGCGTTCTCGAGATAAAGGTTCTTGACAGAAAGACTCTTGGGCTACTTCTATGTTAGAGCTTATGGGACCATGTGACATCTCCAGTAAAAAATTCGTATTGTGTACTTTATTCCTACCAGTTTCACTATCAATAGGGTTTTTTTTTTGGTAGGTAAAATCATCCAATGACAAATCCCGCCCTTGGGTGGGGCGGGAAATAGTGTCAGACTTTTACTGACTAAAAACCTACCTTTCCGTTCCTTGCCTTTGTCCCGGGGCCCGTGGTGACACTCTCGCATAACCTTTGGCCCCAGTAGGCTTCGGCCCTGCTGGACCCCTACAGTTTGCTGACAACTCCTTGAGGCGCGCGGGAACAGTGCGCGCCGTAGACGACCTGAGCTCGGACCGGTCTGTTACCGGACGGACGGACAGCGAGCTACCCGTTGCCCACCGTCCGCGAGCCCGCGCCTACGGTGGCCGGAAATCGGGATCGGAAACCCGGCGGCGGCGGTGGCGTGTGCGCCTTTGCCTAATGCGGTCGGCCTCCTCCTTTGCTAGCATTACTGCTTCGCAAAAGGAGGCGACCGCCTGCCACTCCTCCTCGCTCCGGAGCATGGCTTGAACCAAGCCCCGGCGCGAGAGATCGCTGCCGATCGCCCCCACGAGGACACGGCGATGCTCTTCCCAAGCGGGGCACACTTGCCGTGTTCGGTCAGCACCTGCGCCAAACGGAAGGTGACGACGCCGTGGGGCCTTTCCAGCCACGCCTCAAAGAGGGGCCTTACCGCCTGGATCGTGGCGTGCCCAGCACGGGGTTGCGACAGTCGCTCTCGCCATTTCACCATGAGAACCCGCCGGAGCTCTGTCCGCCATGCCGCGACTTGTCGCGGCAGCGGAGTTTCGCCCCGACGTTGCATCTCCACGCGTAAATCATGCATGTGTGCAAGGACTGTTGCCTCCAAATCCCACGGTGGTAGGCCAGCAAGGAGGCTCGCCGCTTCACAGGACACCGTACGGTATCCGCGAATCATACGGATGGCCATGACCCTCTGGCAGGCGGTTAGCCGGGCCGCCACTCGCTTTCGTAGCGATGGCGCCCACACCGGCGCACCGTAAAGGGCCATGGACCGAACGATGCCTGCGTAGAGCCTCCGGCAGGAGGCTTCTGGACCCCCCAGATTCGGCAGGAGCCGTTTGAGCGCAGCCCCAGTCGCATTCAATCTGGGAGCCAGACGTCGGAAATGCTTGAAGTTCCACCGGCTGTCGAGGACGAGTCCCAGGTACTTCATCGTCGACCCGACGCCGATGTGAACTCCTCCTACCGTTAATTGGGAGCCCGGAGGTGGCGCGCTCCGAGGGCCGTGAAAACACATGGCCTCGGACTTGTGCAATGCAACCTCGAGTCCCAACTGCTCTATCCTCTCCACGACTGTCGCAACCCCGCGCGTCGCTAGTTCGACCGCCGCCTGGTACGACCGTCCCCGCGCCAGGACCAGCGTGTCGTCTGCGTAACAGACCACGCTGACCCCGTCGGGGAGGTCGGCGCGCAGCACGTAGTCGTACCCGATGTTCCACAAGGGCGGCCCTAGTACCGATCCCTGCGGAACACCGCACGACATCTCTCGCCGTTTCAACTCCCCCTGATGACCGGGGTAGATGATGAACCTGTCCGACAGGTAGGCCTCGATCACCCGACAGAGGTAGTCGGGCACCCGGTGGTACCGGAGTGCCCTACCAATGCAACTCCAGGGCAGGGAGTTGAAGGCGTTGGCGATGTCCAGAGACACCGCCAAGACACACCTGCCCCGGGACACCGCATCCCCCGTCGTGAGGGCTCGCACGCGCATGATGGCGTCCACAGTGGAGCGCCTCCTGCGAAATCCGAACTGGCCGTCCGCAAGATCCGGCCCCTTCCGTGCCAGATGCACGACGAGGCGGTCTGCAATTACTCTTTCAAAGAGCTTGCCCACCTCGTCGAGCAGCACAATGGGCCGATACGCGGACGGAGAGTCCGCGGCGCGCCCCGGCTTCGCGATAAGGACCAGTTTCCCCGTCTTCCAGCGAAGCGGGAACTGGCCCCTCTCCATTCATAGCAATTACAAGTGGCGGAGCCATGGGCGGGGGAGTATGCTCCCCTCGCGTAGGGAACAGAGTGCTCACCACACCCTCCACGAGCTGGGGCCGGAGACTCTGAGTCAGCGGGGGAGCCCATGGGCGGAGTTTCTCCATCACCATTTTGTATGGGCGTCCCCACGGATCGACGTTCAGAGACTCCAGCCACACGTTGCGGGCCTCGAGTTTGGCCCGCTTTATCTCCGCTCGGAGGGTGCGCTTTGCCGCTCTGTATCTCTCATACAGCTCCGCCTCCATGGCCTCCGCACCCGGTGGACGGGTGCGGCGCCTGCGGTGTCTAGTATACCGGCGTCGCGCAGCATTGCACGCATCGCGCAGTGCCGCAATCTCTGGCGACCACCAGTGTACTTGGCGCCGGGCACGTCCTGGCCGGACTCGGGGCATGGCCGCGTCGCAAATTTGCGACATGGCCACCTGGAACCAGTCCGCCTCGACGTCGATGTCGACAGGCCTGTTCGGTGCTTGCACCCAGGCCTGTACTATCGCGGCTTCCTGGAGCAGGTCCCTGTCCAGCTGCCTCAGCGCCCAACGCGGACCACACGGGGTCTGTCGGACCGGCACGGTCGAGGTCTGGGCGGAGACGTCAAACCGGATGTACCGGTGGTCGGAGAACGTCTCCACCTCCTCTATGACGCGCCAGTCGACGACGCGCGGTGCCAGTGCAGGGCTGGCGAACGTAACGTCCACCACCGACTCGCCCTGCATCCGCACACACGTGGGGACAGAACCCCGGTTTTGTACGACTAGGCCCCAAACTAGGGCCCATTCCTCCACCCTTCGACCTCGCTGGTTCGTGAACCGGGAACCCCAAGCCTCGTTCCAGGCGTTGAAGTCCCCGCAAACGACCACGGGGAGGCTGGAGTCAAACCCAGCAACGACGGCATCCAGCTCCAAAAGGGAGTTGTCCAGTTCGGCGAGAGATCTGTTCGGGGACAGGTAGACGCCTACCACCACTATGTCCCCGAACCGTGCTGCCACGCAACCCCGGCGTTTCTTGACGGCCTCAAGTGCCGGGGTACCAGCGGCGGCCGACGAAATGAGTGTCACCGAGCCGGTCAGGTCCTGAACCCAGTCGGCTCTGGGCAGGACAAAGTGCGGCTCGGAGACAACGGCGATGTTGATCGACCACTGCGCCATGCTCTGGAGCAACAGATCCTGAGCGGGGGCGCAGTGGTTGATATTCGCCTGGAGGAGACGTAATGGAGCCGTTATTGACAGTCCATTACAGTCTCCTCCCGGGCCCTCTGTGAGGGTCCTGCCGCGGTGGTAGCGGCGGCGGCGTCTGCGGAGGCGATGGCGGCGGCAGCCAGCGGGGCAGCCGCGGCGGTGAGCATCCTCGCGGGGATGGGCCTAGGGACCTTGCCCTTGGACTTGGCAGGGGGATCGCAGGTCCTGCTCTCAGCCCGGTGGTCGGCCGACCTGCCTGCCGCCGCACATGCGCTGCGCTGCAAGTATCGGCCTTGTGGCCGGACTGACCACACTGGAAGCAGCGGTCGCTGCGATCTTCCTCCGCTACGCAACAGACCCCCACGTGGTGGCCCACGTGGCAGCGGTAGCAGCGCAGCGGTCTGGGCTCTAGCAGCTTTACTCGCGCAGAGACCCAGCCCACCAAAAGTCGTTTACCCTCCCCGGTAATGCTCCTGGCCGCTGACATGGGGCAGTTTACAGTAACCGCCCCCATGCCAGTGCCGTCAGCACGGATGGTGCCTGTCCGGACCTGATCGGTAGGGCACCCACCCGTCCTGGCGACAGCGGCCACGACCTCCTCGACCGTTACGGAATCGTCCAGGCCCATGATGCGCATGTCGACGCATCTTGTGGGCCTGGACAACCGGACCTCCTCCGCATCCAAGGACGCCCTGATTTTTTCAGCCAGGGCGTCTGCGGTGGGGCCGCTGTTGGCTCCGGGGACCTCCGACATCAGGGCACCAGTTGCGGTATGCCGCATCTGGAAGCCCCCGGTGATCCCAAGGTCAGTGAGGTTCACCGCCTGCTTCGCCTTACGGAGGACCTCGCCATAGGTCGCACCCTTTTTCGCTGCCTCCGGCTGCAGTGTGATAACTACAGCCGTAGAGCGCGGGGTGCGAATCCTGGCCGCGAGGGCCATCCGCTTTCGCAGCTTTTGCCGCTCACGCCTCCTGGCAGCCCGAGCCGCCTTGCCAGCCTGCTTTTTGGCTCCGGCCACTTGCCATCCGGCTTCGGCCGGAGGATCTTCAGGCTGGGGAGGCGGCCTAGGCCGCCTGCTTGCCGCCACAGCAGGGGCTCCCACCGCCTTAGTGGCCGGTGCCGATTTGCCCTTCTTAGGGGCAGCAGCAGGGGTTGGCCTCTCCTGCTGCTGTTTTTTGGCCTGTGGGACCACGCGCCTGGTCTGCCCTGACGGGCCCGCCATGGGCGCAGCCGCCGAGGCCGCGGCGGCAGCGTAGGACGCCGTCCTTCGCTGGCCGGAGGCCGCTAGTGGGGGGCGCAATACGATGCCCTCCAGCAGGGACAGCTGCTGCTGGATCCGCCGCTGGAACTGCTGCTGCTGTTCCTGCAGCTGCTTCTGCAGCTGCTGCTGAAAAGCAGCCAGCTCCCGCTGCACCATTGACAGCAGCTGACTTCCCGACTCGGCCTGGGGCTGGGGCTGGGGCCGAGGCTGGGGCTGAGGCTGGGGCTGGGGCCGACTTTGCCCCTGCCCTTGCTTGCACCCCCCTTCCACTGGCTTCTGGCTGCTGGCTCCATGGACCCCAGCAAGCTCAGCCTGAAGCTCGGCCCGGAGCCCAGCTCGGAGCTCGGCCTGGAGCTTTGCCACGCTCTTCCGGAGGGCGACGTCGAAGGCCTCCTGCATAGAGGCGGCATGGCGGAGAACCGTCCTCTCCTTTGACGTCCTTTCTCGCTTGCGGCCCATATCCCGCAACGCGGCGACGACGAGCTCGCCGAAGGACCGTCGCGACTCCTCGGCGGAGTCTTCCTTCTCGCTGCCAGATGGCCCCGAGGGGTCCATCGCAGCAGGGTGGCGCCCTTCCGCGGCGAGCCTCTTAGCTCGCTCAGCCACCTCTTGAGAGGTGACTCCCCTCCATTTTCCTGTTCCTTGGCCCGCTCCCCGCCCACTGGTGGGGATTTTTCGGGCCGAGCCCTTTTCGGCATCGGAGGACGATTTCTCCCTAGATAGGGAGCGTTTCCGGAAGAAACTTGCATTTCTTCCGGATTCGGCTATCGCCTCCTCCACCTCTTCAACCTCCGAGCTCTCCGAGCTCCTTCCGGATGCCGCGTCGGACTCCGACCGCGCATCATTCTCCAAAGGGTTTTTGTAAAAAATTTGCTGTCTTTTTCCATATGATTCCCACGAGTAAAAACTTCGGGTACTTGCTCAAAATCTGTGGTCCGCACTAGAGACTAATTTAGCTAGCCATTAGTCAAGCTAACAACCTCCCTCACGGTGCGCCGCCGCTTGGAGGTTTGGGGTGATTTTTTATAGAGGTTGTCTTCCTCGCGGCCCGGGCGGTTAAGCCAAGACCCTCGACCCCCATCAAAAGTCAGAAACATGACCTTGGACAATCTCTGGGGCTACGAGAACAACGGTGGCAAAAGGAGGAGTAAGCCTTCCTCCTGCCTGCCCGGTGGCAGAGTGAGTGCACGCCGAGCCCGCTCTTGCTTCGCCACTGTGCCCTCTGCTAAAGCAGACGGACACGCGTTGAAGCGTACTCCCGACAGAACATTCGCAGACGGCCATCGAGGCCCCTTGGGCAGGAGTGCCCAAGGGGGTTGTTGGCCGCCTCCCAGGGTGCACCGTCCCGCAGACTAGCCTTCACTCCGGACGTATCCGCAAGGGAACTATAGCCTGCGGGCACTCGTGGAGGTTTTCTGTCGTGGCACCCCACTATCAATAGGGTGAATTTCCCAAATGACTTATTTTTTTGTCTTCGTTGAAATTAGTATTTGAAAAAAGGAATATTGTTCTGTTTTTTTTTTGTATTCATGAGGTAGTTATTGGGTTGCGGCAAAAGTATAATGCACTATACAAAGGTATGGATGGAGAGGGAGAGGGAGGCCAAAGAAGAGATGGATGGATTGTGTGAGGAGTGATATGAAAGAAAACGGAGTTAGTGATAGCGTGATAGTGACAGGAGAGAATGGAAGAAAAAAACGTGTTGCGCCGACCCCAAATAAAATGGGATAAGGGCAGGAAGATGATGACTGTTGAATTAGAAATGACGCTTGACAGTATGACGCTTTATTTTATTTTAGTCCATAATTCCAACCCCGCACATTATGGATAAAATAGCATGTCCATATTATAATATCTTGACGCAAGTATATAAAATCAATCTACCTACTCCGACCTCTGGTAATGAGTAGTTTTATTATTGTTGTTTGGTTCTAACAGAGGTAGTAAGTGAATTAGCTTCATTGACTGTTTTTAATTTATCCTAGATATTATGCATTTTTCTAATTTTCTAAAAAGTGTTTTATTTCTCATGTCGCTGTTCTCATATCACTGCAATCGGTGGTCTTTATTACCACCGATGTGATAATTTACACCGAAATCTGTCTGTCTTAAATCTAACATCGGTGTTTCGATTCATGATCAACGCAAAGTTTTGTCACATCGGTGGATTGCTTTATCATATCGGTAGATCCCGTGTCATTTCGTTAAGTATACAAAGAAACAATGGGACATACAAACATACATACATTATAGACATAAAAACATATAGACCTACATACAAACATTCACACATACATACTTACCTACATAGATTGCCAAAATCATTACCACGACACCACTGGGTAGTAGATGTGGCCTCCCCTAATGATACCAAAAAAAAACCTTTTGATATACTCATATAACAATAATATTTTTTAAACCTAGAAGGCTACAATGTTATAAGTGCACACACGACAAAATAATTAGATCGTTCACGGTAATAAATGTGTGTTGTGCTAAAAGATTTTTGTTTTTTTTTTATACTTCATTTTATTAAAACAATGATAATAAAAATAAACATTCTTTTTTTTTATTCTAAGTACCTATAGTAAATATAATAAAAAAGAAGAGAAGAAAGTAAATATGATAAAATAGGTATATAATTTCAAAAATATATTTTAACTGGATTTCTAAGAACTCAGTTCTCTTTGGATGTGATCTACTTATATAAGAGCCTCAGTTCAAGTCTTCAGTTCTAAGTCACCCTTCTAAAAATATATAGGCACCTACTAACTATTTCCTTTTTGGTGTTCAAAGGTAGATATATTATCATATCGCTGGATATGTATATCATTTCAATTTGCAATTGCCGTGGACAATCCCTCCAAACGATTTTTTGCACGGGTTGATTCAATGTTCTGGATGCACTGCTATAAAACGGTACATCTTGCCAATCATCATCATCAGCCTTTTAATGTTCCCACTGCTGGGACACAGGCCTCCTCTCTAAGAGAGCGAATGGGCCGTAATCCACCACGCGGGCCCAGTGCGGGTTGGTGAATGTCGCATGTCTTCGAATTTTTGGTTCTAGGACATGCCGGTTTCCTCAGGATCTTTCTTTCACCGTTTTGAGAGCAGTGGTGGTGAAATAAATTACACAAAGTAATGCGCCTGGCTGGGTTTGAACTCGTGGCCTACAACTCGTAAGTCAGGGCCGTTGCCACTCGGCTACCACTGCTCTCAATATCATCTTCCCAATATCGGATGTTAAAACATACTTGTACTGTCTCCATTTCAGCAAGATGCTAAGAATGTCCTTTTGTAGGTTGGGACCTGTCTCTATTAAATCATTCAGACTTTGTTTTGTACTCGTTTTTTACTGACGCATTGAACACGACTCTTAATTTTGTGGTAATAGCGCCTGGCCGCACTACTTCATGGTGGGGTAGTAAATAATGTCTGTGTTGTTTTCGACCTGCTTCATGTGGCCCATTTCTTCATATTCCGTTATGAAGTCTTTTTATTGAACCGCAAATGCAGGGTTTATCGCCATCTTACGCTCAAGTTGTTGAAATTGAGCGATAGCTTGCGATTTGGATGTTCTCAATTGTTCAGTAAAGTTATCCTTATGAGGAAGACGAACTTGATATCTCCCATCAGGCAGTCGTGTTGTTGTTTCTATATACAGTTGTTTGCACTTGTTGTTAGAGTCGATGTCTTTCTTGCTGACTTGTAGAGACTCCTGTTCCCAGAACCGGGCAAGATCCTAAATTTGGTTGACAATTACGTGACAGTTGAAGGTTTTGTGGTAGCCACACACTAGACATCCTAGCTGTTTGTTGAGCTACGTACATTGCAGCAGCGGGCAGCATCATCGCTCGCGCAAACACAATAGTACGAGATCCAATAGAAGAAGCACCTTCCCTCATAAGTTATTTGATTAGGATAAATATTATATGTTAGATACTGCATTTATTTATACATTACGATCAGGTGGCCTAGCTAAATCTGGTGCCAAAGATGTGAATCAATTAAATTTGTTAATACCTATTTTTTTTCATCAATTACCCTGATAGTTTATTTAAGAAAGTCGAGCATCAGCTGAAAGAATGCGCTCCGAGGAACTCAAAAAGTATAAGTTGCCTAATTTTCCTCGGGGCAAATATAGGAGTTGCCTCGTTTAAGGAGGTAGATAAATGGTTGTAATATACTCTCATCTGTTATTTAATCGAATTATATATCAAATGAAAGGTAATTTTATTCCTAATCCAACCGCATTAGGTTGCTTTCCCAAAAATGGTGTGAATGAATAGTTGCCTACATTTAAGATTTAAAATTTTCTGGGGTACTTCTGGTATTAAAAATATATTTCCTCATCTTTAATTAAATGATAATAAGATTATACGCCAGATAAAGCATATATCGATATATTGCGAGTAGATTGCTTAGCTAAATCACATACCAATGATGTTAACCAATAAAATTTGTTATCAATTATTTTTTATCAAATTCCCTGAGTTGTCGTTTAAGAAAGTAGAGCATCAGCTGATAGAATATGCCCTAAGGAACTGGAAAAATATAAGTTGCCTACTTTTCCTCGGTGCAACTATGGGGGTTGCCTTGTATAAACAGGTAACTAAAAGTTTACATTGCACTGTCATCTGTTATTTCATGGAATCGTGTATCAAATGAAAGGCTATTTTATTCCTAATCAAGCCCTGTTAAGTTGCCTTACCAAAAATGGTGTAAACTCATGGTTACCTAGATTTAATATGTAAAATTTTCTGGGCTAGTTCTGGTCATAGAAATATATTCCCTCATCTGTAATTAAATGACAGTAAAGATTATAAGCTAGATAATATATATATACATCGCGAGTAGATTACTTAACTAAATCACATGCCAATGATGTTAAACAGTAAAATCTGTTATTATTATTATTATTTTATCAACTTCCCTGAGTTGGTATTTAAGAAAATGGAGCATCAGCTGAAAGAATGTGCCCTAAGGAACTGGAAAAATATAAGTTGCCTACTTTTCCTCGGTGTAACTATGGGCGTTGCCTCGTATAAACAGGTAAATAAAGGTTCACATGATACTCTGATCTGTTATTTCATTGAATCGTGTATCAAATGAAAGGCTATTTTATTCTTAATCCAGCCCTATTAAGTTGCCTCACCAAAAATGGTGTGAATCCAGTAAATTAATAATTAAATTAATAATAGTTTATTTCTCACCACAATATTCATAGCAATTACAAAAATAAGACAATTACAATAAATTGATTTATACTGTGGGAGACTGGTGCCTAAGCTAGGCTTTTGGCCTGTATTTCAGGTCACCAGGTCTTCCCCTCTTTAAATAGATGTGATTACAATCTCTATTAATCATTCTAAGACATGTTCTATACCATTTTTGTAAAAATTGTGCTTTGTTTTGCTTGTGTGCATGTGTGAGAGTGTGCGATGGTATGTGTGTGTGCGTGTGCTATGGGATGTGTGAATGTGTGTGAGATGGCGTGCATGTGTGTTTTTGTTTGTTTGCGTGGTACCACTACTCCGGGATATAAAATATGTTCTCTGTCTCACTATAATTGAGCTGTAGGAGCCAATTTGTGACTTTAATTTTACAGTGTTTTCTTGTGAGGTGAAATATGTCTAAGGTGCCATTTATTTTATTGTAAAGGAAACCTCCTAAATGACCAAAGAAGCGCCTTGAGAATTTGGTTCGTTTAGAGTGTTGGAGTCGATCTACTGGATTCACGCGCCTTCGACCAACAAGTAATGAAGGATGATATTCCAGTAGTACATGTTGTTTAAGTATGGTGGCTAAGAGAAAAAGTTGACGGACTGTAAGGACCTTCGTGTCTCTGTATAACTGGTGAATGTTCATAATGTACCCTCATCTGTCATTCAATCAAATTTTAAATCAAGTCAAAGGTTATTTTATTCCTAATCAAATCTTATTAGGTTGCCTTACCAAAACCGGTCTAGAGCTTATGAAGTCGTCTTTAAATAATACGAAATAACGATGTTTTCCAATCGACTCACTCCTTCGTTTTCATTTGCAATTTCTTGTAATGGGAAGTCAGATGTCACTTCATTCCGTTCTGGAGTTGGAATGTTAGCTTGTTTTGTATCAGCTGTAACATCAATTGGATTTTGGATTGGAAGATCTAATTCCATTTCACTACTATTAGTTATGTAAGAGTTTTCTTCTTTCATGTCATCTGACAATGTTATCTCATCAAAGGTTACATGTCTTGATCTTATGAGACTGAAAGTTTCTTTGTTCTAGATACGGTAACCATCGAAACCATCATAATCAAGATCCCTTTTTGAGCTTTCTTATTAATTTTTCTACGTTTCTGTTTCGGTATATGGGCATAGCATATGCTTCCAATAATACGTAAATGTTTAATTCTTGCTAATCGGCTGTACCATAGTTCATAAGGTTATTTACCTTTCTTTTTTGTAGGTCCTGTTATGTTCAAAATGTGTACCGCAGTATTTATCAATTCTGTCCATAGCCCTTGCGGAATTTCTTCATGAGCGTGCATCATTGAACGCGCCATTTCCACAACAGTTCTGTTATCTCGTTCACAACATCCGTTTTGCTCAGGTGTATTATTTATTTATTTATACAAACTTCATGCAACACAAAGGTACACAGGCGTACAATTCCATGTTTACTAAGTAAGGATCTTACTTCATTATTGTCGAATTCTCCACCGTTATCACTCAAAACTTTTTTTGTGACATGTCCTTCAGCCTTAGTTTGAGCAATCATTAGCTTTATTTTTACGGCTACTTCAGATTTATTTTTTAGGAAAAAAATTTGTCTAAAGCTTGTGAAGTCGTCTTTAAATAATACGAAATAACGATGTTTTCCAATCGACTTCAAAAACGGTCCACATACGTCTGTGTGTATAAGCTCACCGGGCTGATTTGCTCTCTCTCGAGTTCCAAATTTAGCTCTATGTGCTTTATCGTAGATGCAGCCTTCACAAAGTTCATTGTTCAGATTAACTTTAATACCCAGTTTTCTTTCAATCACTTGCTTTACATGTCTCTTATTCTGATGTCCGAATCTTTCATGATAGAGTTGTATCTAATTGGTTAGATGTGTTTGTGATAAAGTTCAACTCACGACTTGGCATGCGTACTTTCATGTTTATCATGTACACTGTCACTTCACCATCTAGCTTTAATACGCATCTTTCTCCATAGGTCTCAAAGACACTGTTTTTCAAACGATCTTGAGCAGCTAAAACTGATAATAGGCTGGCTTTTCTTTATTTTAGGAACATACCATATATTTCGTTTCGTATTTATACATAAAATTTCGTGTTGCTTTCCATTAACAATAGTGTCAATATGGATACATCCTTTGCCAAGAGCTTGTACCCCTTGCCCATTAGCTGTCAGGACTTTAATAACAGTCTCGAAAAGTTCATAGCTTTCAAATAAGTCTCCTCTACGAGTAACATGGTTTGTAGCTCCATTGTCAATGTACCAATTTTGCGTATCGGTAGCCATGTATTCATCGTCAACTGCTAAGATTGATCGATGGGCCTCTCCCAGTTGGTAAAGCAAGCGACGAGGGTGCCTGATGTAGATGGTCATACTGCCAATTGTCTGGACCTACTGATGACCACCGATCCAGACAGATGTATCGTAACAGTTTCTTCACCACTTGGAACTTCAGATCACTGTCTGGTGAAGTCTGTGTCGTCCTTCTCCCCCCTGACTGCGACTCACGCGGTGAACGGCGGATGTGGCGTTACAAGTCAGCAGATTGGGATGAGATGCGGCACTTCTTTGCGTCTTATCCTTGGCAGCAGGTCTGCTTCTCTTCTGAAGATCCGTCGATCTGTGCAGATGCTGTACCCGATGTGATAGGTCAAGCTATGGAGTATTTCATCCCTTACAGCGATATATCCACCGGTGGCTTAGCTCACCCATGGTTCAACGCCGATTACGTTCAAGCTGAAGAGCGTAAGCATTCGGCGTTTCTCGCCTGGGTTGGCGCTCGTGACCGTAAAGCTCCGGATCTGAGCTCAAGGAAGAGAGCCTTCAACCGTGCTGCCAAGTCCAACAAAAAGGCGTTAAGGAAGGCTCGCTTCGACCGCATTATCCATTTTGGCGCAAAGCTCTCTGCACAGCCGTCTGGTAGCAGAGCGTTCTGGTCCCTTGCCAAGTCGGTCGAGGCGAACTTCTGTCTTCCCACATTGCCTACGCTGGTAAGACCTGATAGAACACTGGCTCATACAGCGAGAGAGAAAGCAGGTCTCTCTGCATCTCTTTTCGCCCATGATTCGCGCCTCGATACTAGCAGTGCTACTCCACCGACTCTTCCTCACTGCGACACTTCGATGCCCGAGGTCCGTATAAGGAACAGAGAGGTTCTGAGAGCGCTGTGTCGTCTAGACGTGAATAAAGCGGGTGGACCAGATAGTATACCAGCGATTGTTCTCAAGGCTTGTGCCAGAGTTGTCTTCTGTATTGACACGCTTGTATCACCTCTCATTTAAGAATGGGATAGTGCCCAAGTCCTGGAAGCTTGCCAACGTGCAACCCGTGCCTAAAAAGGGCAGTCGTGCCGATCCTGCCAATTATCGACCGATTTCGATAACCTCCGTACTTTGCAAGATTATGAAGCGTGTATTGAGCTCGCGCCTCATAGCATACCTGGAAGGAAACAATCTCCCCTGTTGGTATAAAAGGGGAAAATACATAAGCAAGTATATATTGCACAGTGGAATTTAATTAATATGTGAACAGAATACAACTCAGATAAAAGTTGACAACCATTGTTAGAAAAGTATTGCCTAGCAACTAACGCCATCATAGACCAAGACAGGTCACACTATGGGTATGACCTATGTGATTATCCTGACAACATCCTCAGTGACAACATCCTCTCCCCTCCGGATGCCGTGGTGTACGGTCGTGTTCTCAAGTAATCCGCGCTACTATTTTTTTTTTTTTTTTCGTATTTATTTAATTTAAATAATAAATAAATCAAAATTCCACAACGAAGTCCAACCAGCTAAGTACTAGGCGCGCATACCCAGTGAGGAGGTCAGAGACTGCAGCCCCGCCCTCCGATCAAGCGCTGCAAAGAACGAGCAGGACAACCTACTTCTCTGCGCTGCTGCCGACTCCACCTACTGATTCAGCTCACATAAACCCCGCCCTGTAACCCAATAAGAGCGGCGCGTACGCAAGTACTCGCTAATAGTGACACCTTTGCTTCTACGTCAGCGCTCCAGGTACTTATTGGCATTACTTTATTTATACTATGTCGACTCGACGCACTCCGCCGAAGACAACTAATGTTCCTTCACTGGCAAAAACTCCTGTCTTGAGTTATGGATCTGATTCTCAGTTATACGTGTCACCTCCTACTGGTCAAAGTGACTTCATTACTCGTAGATTGAAACGTAAATATGACGTACACGGGACGTCTGAATATACTGTATCCATTGACGAATTGAAGGACATTTTTTCTTCATTTGAAGCCCAGCAGAACTCTAAATTCGAGAAACTCATGGAATCTATACAAATAGTCAAAGACCAGAACACTGAGATCCAGCAAAGCATGGATTTTCTTTCTTCCAAGTATGACGAAGTATTACAGAAAATGGTTAACCTTGAACAAAAAAATAAAAGTTACGAACTTAAATTCGAGGCACTGGAGAGCAAAATAGAACAGCTAGAGCGTAACTCACGCGCATCCACAATCGAAATTAGGAACATTCCTAGACAAGACTCGGAAAATAAGAATACTCTTCATAACCTAGTCCAGAAAGTGAGCGAGGTCATTGATCAGCCAATATCTAACCCTGATGTTCAAGATGTTTATCGCCTAAAAACCAAAAAGGAATCTGGTAATCATATTGTGGTCAAATTCACAACTACTTCATGTAAAGATGGATTCCTAAAACAGTGTAGAAACTTCAATAAAATGCACAAAGACAATAAACTAAATACATCCCACCTGCAGCTACCTGGCCCTACTAAACCGGTCTTTGTTGATGAGTCACTGACAAGCTTGGGGAGACGACTAGCATACCTGGCCAGACTGTTTGTTGTGGAACATAAATACCATAGTACATGGACTTCTTATGGAAAAATTTTTATCAAAAAAACCCATGATTCACCAGCGCTGCGTGTGGACTGCGAACTAGATCTGAAAAAGATTGTAATTAAGTGACTATTCTATGTCAAATTACTATGTTTGCTTTGTACTTTTTATGTTATATTAATTTATTTCTTTAAGTCTTACAATATAAGCTATTACACAATACTCCACAGTGAAACACTCAACACATTAATAATAATAACACAAACATCTAACAATTATAACTTTCCTACACTTTTTTCACACATACATAGGGTGAACCGTACATACGCGACGCAACAACATATCCATATAATACACACGTTTCCAATTTTCCACAGTGCTACAACACCATTTTATACAATTATTACTTGTTATCCATCTGTTACATATAACTATAATACATTATATACAAATTCATCATTATATTACATTTGCTTGACTAATTTTCAATCTACTTATGAGGTATTAATCGTCAAATCTTTTCATAACTCTGCACCTTTAAATCACACTTACTTTCCACATAATTATAGTCTATTGCCATGCTCGAATTCACCTACTTACTTAATTTATCAAAATTCGATAGCACAAACCAAATTAATAGCGATCTAGATAATTTTGTTATAGCGGATTCATCCACTTGCGAAATAGAAGAGTGTCCTAATCTAATTAAAAGGCCACACTCTAGCCTAAAAATAATACACCAGAACATCCGTAGTGTTAATCGTAATTTTCCTAGCCTATTAACCCTTCTTAAAAGATCAAATACTGAATGGGATTTTATCATTCTCACGGAGTGTTGGCTACGCCACTCCCACAACATTCCTGCAATAGAAGGCTTCGACTTTGCTAAAACTGAAAATAACATCACCCAAAATGAAGGGGTCATCGTGTACTTCAAAGATAATTTAAGTCCAATAATATCGGAACCAACCATTCTTGATGCCAATTGTATTACAATAAAAGTAGACAGCAATACCCTCGTCGTTGCAATATACAGACCACCTGGTAATAAAAACATTAACCCGTTTCTCGAATCTCTCAGTAATCTTTTAAGTGGCTTAAACTTCCCTAATGTCATACTCATTGGCGATATTAACGTGGACATAACTATTAACACTAACGATGCTAACTCTTCATCCTACCTAAATCTACTAGCTTCCAGAGGTCTTTTACCTGCCCACCAGTTACCAACACATAGTAAAACTTGTTTAGATCACGTCATGCTAAAAAGTAGACTCCCTGCCTTTTGCTATGTCGCGGAGACGTCTATTACCGACCATGACAGTGTGATACTTGTGCTTGAAAACTACCACCATCCGACTATAACATCTACCATTAGGAAGGTTAACTACATAGGCCTTGACAACGATATGCAAAATATATGCCTCAACTCCATCTACGAAATAACTGATGTAAATGTAGCTACTTCATTGTTAGTCAATGACTTAAACTCTATAATACTAGCTAACACACAAACCGTTTCCATTTCCAATCGCAAGAGGATTAAAAAGCCCTGGATAACAACTGGTCTATTGCGATGTATGAAAAATCGAGACAAACTCCACATAAAATCTAAAAAAAATCCTAATGATGAAATCAGCAAGATCACCTACAAAAGGTACAGAAATTTTTGCAACTGGCTACTAAAAAAACTAAAAACGGACTATGAAAAAAACCTATTAGATAAAGCAGCTAAAACTAATAATAAAAAACTTTGGGACGCTGTAAAACAAATAACACACTCTAACAAAAAATCAAACCCAGCAATGGACCTTATATCCACCCCAAACCCCTCTACCTCTGTCAATGCAATAAACAATTTTTTTGTGTCTATTGGCAAAAACCTTGCTGAAAACATTCACGACGGAAATCAATCTATCTACATACCACACGCTAACTCTTGTCCTTCCTCTTTCGTTTTGCTTCCCACTGATGAAGATGAGGTTCGTCAGTGTATCCTAAATCTAAAAAAAGTCAATACAGTGGGACGAGACAATATCTCAGGAGCTTTTCTCAAAAGATACCTCACTATCCTAGTCCCGCCCTTAACGTACATCTTCAACTTAATGTTCCACAGTGGTGTTTTTCCGAAGCAATTTAAACTTGCTGAAGTAATCCCAATCTACAAGAGTGGTGACAGAGACTGTGTCAACAACTACCGACCCATCTCTATACTTTCTACTCTGTCTAAACTAGCTGAAAAACTTATTAACAAGCGTCTAATTAACTATCTTGAGACCAATTCCTTGCTGTCAAAATCTCAATTTGGTTTTAGAGCTGGAATCTCGACCAATAATGCGGTACACGAATTGATCGATCATGTTGTTAATAAACTAGACCACAAAAAGAAAGTGATAGCGATTTTCCTGGATTTAGCTAAAGCTTTTGACACGGTCTCTGTTCCACTCTTACTAACTAAGCTACAAAGTATGGGGATTCGTGATACACAGCTCAAACTGATTGGGGATTATCTTGCTGACAGGCAACAGAGGGTTAGAATTGGAGAATTCATTAGTGATGACTTACCTGTATGCTACGGTGTTCCTCAGGGTAGTGTAGTTGGGCCCACGCTTTTCCTCACCTTCATCAATGACCTGTGTGATCTGCTACTAAAAAATGGCAAAATTGTCACATTTGCGGATGACACTGCGTTGATCTTCCATGGTGACAGTTGGGATGAGGTTTACCGCCTCGCTCAATCTGGGTTCAATACTGTAACTTCTTGGCTCAATAACAACGGCCTTACTCTCAATGTCAGCAAAACTAAATTTGTACCATTCTCTATTAAAACCGTCTCATCTGCAGTTCACGAAAATTATTGCATCAAAGCCCATTATTGCTCATCTGCCCACTCCTGTTCCTGCAGTCGATTAGAAATAGCTTTTAGTATAAAGTACCTGGGAGTCATTATTGATAGTACTCTCAGCTTCAAACTCCACCTGGACCTACTATCTTCCAGAACTCGAAAACTAATTTTCATTTTTAAAAATTTAAGCCGCATTGCAGATAAAAATATCATTAAAATGGTTTACATGGCCCTGTGCCAATCCATTCTAACCTATTGCATTACTGTATGGGGTGGCACTTGTAAAACTAACTTAATAAAACTTGAAAGAGCTCAAAGAGTGGTATTAAAAGTAAGCCTGTCGTTACCTTTCTTCTTTCCTACCAAAGATCTGTACTTGCTCTCTGATGTTCTGACTGTAAGACAACTTTATATTCTGTGCTCGGCTCTAAAACAACATTCACTAATAGGGTATGATCCTTTACTTAATGCAAACAAGAGAGTCAAACACAGGGTTTGCCCAACACTTACTAATCGTAGCACTGCCTTCTCACGCAAATTCTTTGGATTTCTTGGTGGACATCTATATAATAAGATAAATAAGAAGCTAACAGTTTACCCTCTTACAAGAGCTAATTGTAAGAGGGTTATTACTGCCTGGCTTAAGACCCTTACCTACGATGACACTGAAAATCTGCTTATTGTACCATCCTAATCAACTGCGTATGCTGTCACCTCCTTCACCCCGCACACACGCACTCACACACTCACTCTCTCCTACACACACTCACACTGACACATACAACCTCCTGCACACTCACACTCACACTCGCGCTCACATACCTACTCACGCACACATACTCACGCACACATACTCACGCACACATACTCAATTACTCACCAATTCAATTTAGTTCCTCTCACTCACTTTTTACCCCCATAGCAGTAACAATCTCACTGCACCACCTTGTACCCCCATAACAGCAACAATCTCACTGCACCTAGCTTAATCAATCTTAATTATTACTTTGCACTGATGTTGTATACAGCTGTCACCTATTGTCCGGAGTCTGGAGAGGCTGGTAATCTGTCATACAGGTCTCCTAGTACAGAAACCAGTCTCTCACATAGATCACAACAATTATCGCTAATATTTTGTTTTGTTTTATATTGTTTGTAAAATTCTATGTGAGAGAAGAACAATAAACTTTATTATTATTATTATTATTATTATTAGTGACCGACAGTACGGATTTCGCCGCAATCGGTCTACTGGGGACCTACTGGTTAATGCCACCCACTTGTGGGGCGAGGCTCTCGAGAAGAATGGGGAAGCGATTGCCGTGTCCTTAGACGTCTCAAAGGCCTTCGACAGGGTATGGCACGCTAGCCTATTGAGTAAGCTTCCAGCGTAGCGCATTTCCCCTGGTCTGATTAACTGGGTAAAAGATTTCCTGAGTGAACGCTCTCTCCGAGTTGTTGTTGATGGATGCTCATCAAAGTCCATGACGACTAATGCCGGAGTTCCTCAGGGGTCTGTTCTCTCTGCAACTCTCTTCCTGCTGCATATCAACGATCTGCTGATGCCCGGTATCTATGGCTATGCAGATGATAGAACAGTTGTAGAGAGATACCTGCCAACTGCTCGGGCTAGTAAGGAGATAATCCGGTCAGGGACAGCTTTTATTGTTATACAAAGCACAGGTCCGATCATTTGTGGAGTACTGCAGCCACATATGGGCTGGTGCTGCAAAATGCCACCTAGCAGCTTTGGATTCGTTGGAAAGGCGTGCGAAGAGACTAACTGGTGACCGAGATTTGGTTGAGTCCAATCTTCAAAGCCTTGAGTACAGGCGTAAGGTAGCCAGCCTTTCGGTATTTTATAGGATGCATTTTGGAGTGTGCACGGGAATTGCATGACTTGATTCCGCCATCTCAATTCCGCTATCGGACAACCCGACGTACGGCGAGTATTCACCCTTACGTTGTTGAAACATCTACGGTCTGAACTAGGCGTTTCGTCTCGTCGTTCATACCGCGTACGTCGAGGGACTGGAACAATTTGCCTGCTGCGGTCTTCCCATCCGATTATAATTTGGGTGTCTTCAAAGCTAGACTGAATAGGCTCTTAATAAACTAGTGCGACTCACCATTAACGATTGCATCACTGCTTACCATCAGGTGGGATTGCAATCAGGCACTAGTTTATAACCAATAAAAAAAAAAACATATTCATGCTAATGTTTTTAGCTGTTCTAGAAGTAGTCGGTGTCGGTTTTGGGTGGCTTCCAATCAGCTATCCATTTTTTAAAACTCTTTATTCTGTGACCATTTGGTTTACAATATGGACATATCTTTTTGCGTTGATTCCACTTTCCGTCTTTCTTGCTCGTATGGAACACTTCTAAGTCTGACGGATTACCATTCTTAGTTCGTAGCGCCTTTTCATATGCGCATAGTTGTGACGAAGGTTCTCAACTGTACGGTTTTCCTTAGAGAGTAAGGTCCAGCTCGATTTAAAAGCAAAATAACTTTCTGGTAGTGTGTCCATAGTTTCTGCTTTGGCTAGATCCGTCTTAAGTTCAAACCATATATGTTTTATTTTCGCAATATGAGTGCCCATATTGTCACTACAATTAATTTTGTAGCTAAAAAATTTCATACATAAGTCATATGAGCGATCTTCTGTGGGTCCTTCATAAAGTCGGTTAAGTTCGTCCCAGACTTCTTTAGAGGAATTAAATCTCATGATTTAAAACTCATCAGTCATGTTAGTCGTAAGGACTAGGATAGCACTGTCAACTTCGTCGAATTTGGCTAGAGCTTTTTTATATGTTTCGACTTCTTGAGGTGTTGCTGTGAAGCCAGGAGCAGTAGGCCTCTGTAATCGGCCGTTTAAAGCATCTTCTGCGCCATTTGCCATGCCTCTTAAAATTAAGTTTACCTTAAACTTCCAGGTAGGCCAATTCGAAGCACCTTCTAGTTTGCCGACATTAGCGGGTTTATAATTAACTAAATTTATTGTTACTTTATAACTTTTGTCTCCAAGAAATATGAATTTACCAATTCTGGGCCACTTATGCGTTATGATTTTGTTCTTAATCCTTTATCTAGTATATGTTTCATCGAGGCAACAAACAGTAGCCGCAGTATGAATTAATGGTTCTTTTTCAGAATCTGAATACATTTTTTTTTTACAGTTTCTCTACCTTATGGTAGAGAAACTCACTAACAGCTCGGCGGTCGATCAAAAACTGAATAGTCGGAGTGACGCCAGTGAATGTGAAAATTGAGTAGGCCTAAAACCATTTGGAGCAACACCACAGTTTTACGTCTAGGGCGACGTGAAAAAATGGTCGTCAATGCCCTCGCCGAAGCGGACTGGTTCGGAGAGGCCATGGCGAAAATTTGCGACGTGGCAATCCCCGAGTCCGACCAGGACGTGCCCAGTGCACTGGTTGTCGCCGGAGATTGCAGCACTCCGTGACACATGCACTGCCGCGCGATGCCGGTATGCCAGACACCGCAGGCGCCGCATCCGTCCACCGGATGCAGAGGCCATAGAGGCGGAGCTGTATGAGGGATACAGAGCGGCAAAGCGCACACTCCGAGCGGAGATAAAGCCGACCAAATTCGAGGCCCGCAACGTGTGGCTGGGGACTCTCAACGTGGACCCGTGGGGACGCCCGTACAAGGTGGTGCGAAAAAAACTGCGCCCCTGGGCTCCCCCGCTGACGCAGAGTCTCCCAGCTTGTGGAGGGTGTGGTGAGCTCTCTGTTCGTAGCTCGCTGTCCGTCCGTCCGGTAACAGACCGGACCAAGCCCAAGTCGTTTCCGGCGCGCACTGATCACGCGCGCCTCAAGGAGTTGTCAGCAAACTGTAGGGGCCCAGTAGGGTCGAAACCTAATCTGGGACTTTGGAGAGGTATGAAAATACGGACCGAACGGAGTAGTTTTTTAATCAGTAAGAGTCTGACACTATCCCCCGCTCCGCCCAAGGGCGGGGGATGTCATTGGATGATTTTACCTACTTAAAAAAAAAGCTTAAGCTTTTAAAGCGCGACAATTCTACAGTTACGTCACTTTTTGACATTATGTGGAATTGTCAGCTTTATTAAACAGGGCCCAGGTAACATGCGGCTGAAACATTACGGGCTTAAAGTGTGTCGGACTTGGATAGCATTTATTGATGGCAGTCGGTAGGTGTGTAGGTAGGTGGAGTTGACGGCGTGGTGTGCGGTGAGCCGCGGGAGCCGATAACGACCTTCGCGGCGCTCGTTATTGGCGCCATCCATCATCGCGCGGTCGCCGACACGACCCGGCGACGTGCCACCCCCCCTCCCCCCACCCCCGCGGCCCCGCGCCGCCCGCCCTCGCCTGCTCATTCACGGCACCGCGGCTCGCTGCACCCCGAACTGATGCTGCCCGGAAAGGGTATCTAGAATAACTGTCTTCCGCGCTAACATGCAGAGATCTCAGTAGATTTGTAAAACAATCAAATCATTATTATATTTTTATCTAGCTTCGTTGGTATATTTGTTTTCTGATATATTTACCTATTTATTTCTGATACTTTAAAATGTCGAGTTCGTTGCAATTCCCGTTTACTGTTTATGCGTGCGACAAATTGTTAAACTGGTCGACAGTTAGTGATTTTTGCGGATGCAGTGCTGACGCAGCGGGCGACGGTCGCAGACAGCCCGCCAGCGCAGCCACGCGCTGCGAGTCGATAGCTGCGTGTGCCGCCGGCCGCCCGCGCAGCGCGGCGCGCCGGGGCATCGCCCGCCCCGAGCGCCTAGCACGCCATTACCTCACTCTCCCTCACAGTCGCCGCCGCCACCGCCTTGGCTCATGACATGAAGTAATAACGCCACTGGCGATAACGATAAATAACACCTCGTTATCCTTGATGTACAACTTGCCGCGTTGCGCCGAAACTCTCTCTGGCTACGTTCACCTTTGACCGGAACATGAGACTCGATGATGCCAAGCAGGCGGTTGGCGGGCGCGTATATAAGTAACATGGCACGGCAGGTTTGGGGAGCGCTGGCCGGCGCGCGGCGCGCCTGCGAGTGCGCGGCCTCGACCCACCGCGCGGAGAATGGGCTGCGCCGCCGCCGCACGCACTACACCGCCGCTCTCGCTACGCAACATAATGCATCTTTAAAATAATCCGTCATCTAACGCGGTATTGTACGCGGCAAACAAGTTGAACCCTTTGCTATGGTAACGCCAGCCCCCCCAGCTTTGATTAAAACTCTAAAATCTGTCACTACGCATTCAAGGTCGATCGCGATCATGGATCAACTTGTATGCCGCGTATTGTACCGTTTTGTTCTGACCTTCAGCCCGATTCAAGAAGCTCGTTGCTTCGCGGGTTTTGACGGGGATGTATTCTCAATACTTTAAAAATGTTGTTTAAAAAGATATGTTGTCTCATGTAGCAAGAGGGCAAGAGGGTATCGGACCAGCTCAGCTTTCGAGGACAAAGGACGCGCTCGTCGCGTCTCTAGCGTCGCTGCCAGCTAGTGCGAGGAAAGCACGTCGTGTTTGACTCAGTGGGCGCCTGCGACAAGCGCGTAGTATGCTGACTGATATTATATTGTGAAAGTCTATTCGTAATGTCGTATTTCATAAACAACTTAAGCCGAAAACCATCTACTTAGGTACCTAATAACATTCTCTGACTGACAATCCTGTGCCTACACTGCTGACTCTAAAATTTTGAAATTTTGCACTAGAGTTTCTATAACGAAGGTCACTAAGGAAGGATTTTTGAAACCTCATCACTTAAACAGGAAAGTTCATGACGAGAAGGAAAGTTTTATAAAATTGATGTTATCTGCCGATGGGACACTTCATACTTCATAGAGCACATGGCATGTGTCGTCATAACATGGGAGGTGCGGACTAGTTTTACCGTACAGAAGTTGTTTGTGCGCTGCTGAGAAGTGCGCGGGGCGCGGTGGCGGGGGCGGCTTCAAGGGACGCGAGTTCACGACGTCGACCGACAGGACCTGTGTAGCCACCGCCGGCAAGTGCAATGGACAATGGTTAGAAGCATCTTTTTCTGTAAGTGTTTGTTTGTGTCAGATTAGCATCGGCGTGCAACTCGGGCACGCGGCGCGGCGGCGGCCAGGTGCGGGCGAGGTCGCGCGCTTGCGTCACCGCGCGCCCGCGAGCGCCGGCTCTTCAATGAGTGCTCCGCCCCCTGCACCGCTTTGCTTCCACTCGCCCCAACTTCTCGCACACGAGTTGCTAACGACAGCTGCTCCACACTGCTGACTTTCTTCTCTTTCATCTAGAGTCCAGTTTCAGCCATTATTATAAACAAGCGAACCGCCACAGCCTCACACGGCAGTTAGAAATCTTTCAAATTCTTGGTCTTTCTCTACCGTAATACGCATTATGCATTATAAATAACACCTCTGAACTACTTTAGGAATCACTGGAAAAAGGAATTATAAATAGAGAGCTCAAATTGCTCTGTCTGCTTAGTAGGTATTTATTGGTAAAAATCGCATGATAATCCGTTTAGTAGTTTTTGAGCTAAGCGATCGGGCAGACAGACAGACGCGGTAGGAGACTTTGTTTTATATTAATTAAGTGTAATTAAATGTAATGATGCTCGTGAGTTACATGTATGAGACTTAAAAATATAACCGACTCCATTAAAAAAAAAAAAACACTACCTATAAGGATTGAAATAACTTTAATTTCGGAAGTTTCGGATTCCGAAACTTCCGAAATTAAAGTCGGATTTTTCGGATTTTTTTTTTTGTTTTTTTTTTTTGCTGGCAACACTTCCTAAGTGACATGTCAAATTTAAAATTTAATTTAAATAGTATTTAAGAGTTATTAATGTATATTTATTAGTGTAATTGATATATATTTGCATAAATCGTCAGGATTATTGTTTTCCTGGAGAAATACTTGGTAAAATACGAGTTCTCTGTGCCAACCGGTTGTTACCGGTAACCTAAAACGAACGGCTGACGTTTAAACTACGGAATTTCACGGGGAGTATTTCTTACTTATTTCTTATTTAATTATAGCACACTCGTCAAATTAAGTCAACACGGTGTTGACTTAATTTGACGAGTGTGCTATAATTATATTAATTATATTATGGTTTGTTTCCTATTGAACACCGACTTCCGAAATTAAAGTAATTTTAATCCGTTTAGTGTTTTTTTTTTTTTTAATGAAGTCGGTTATTTTTTTTTGTATTTTTTTATTTCACACTTTTTAGTTGCGATGCACTTATAATCAGAGTGTCTATTTCTCATGATAATACCAATAAACCCAAACACTGCTAGGATATATTGTTTTATTATGAAGTTCACTGTGATGATACATTTTTCAACATAACTATGTATTCAGAACCATTTATTTATTTGTACTGTCATAGTCGCTTAACTATCTTCATTGTGATATCTATGCGAGTAGGTATGAAGTTCCGTTGGCTATTTCTGATCTTCTTCATCAGTTCCACTTCTTCAAATTTTTAATTAATTAATTACAATTACAATCGAGATAAAATTTAACTCTAAATGTAATGTAGGCCTGCCTGATCTAGGTTAATGAAAACCTGTGTTTCAGGCCATCCATTAGCAAACATTTACAAAAGAAACAATAATAAAAATACAAGCTAAATTAAAAAAAAGACAATATTTCAATGACTACCTGTTGAATACCGTAATTAGATACACATAGAAAGACAATAGGTGTGCGGACGCCGGCGTCCTCTCGGGGAATAATGAATTAAAAAGGGACTATTAGAGTAATTTTTTTTTTAATTAGTTATTGTACGATATATTATGTTTAAATAAATTAACGAACAAAAATAAAGTAAGCAAAGTGGTGACTATTAATTATGTTAAAAAAGAGACTTATATTAGAGAAGATACCTATGAACTTTATTTTACAATTTCTAGAAGTTTTTCCGTGTCTGCATATGTAATTGTGTTTTGCCAAATATTCCTGAACCAATAAATTACACCTATTGTAAATTAAACTATAAATCTTTAGCACTTTGTTAAACTGGTTATATGTATAAGGTGTGGTCCTAAAAATAAATACAATCGTTTAGCAAAAGCATGATTAGTCCGAGAGTTAGCACAAACCAAACCTTTTGACTGTATTTATGCTTAATTCCTCGATAAAAATACCAAAATCACTATAATCGAGGGAACTCCTCAAATATTATAGGCAATCATATTATGATTGCCTATAATATTTGAGGAGTTCCCTCGATTCCTCTTGGATCCGATCCAGTTCTGATGGAACCGGATTTTGAAAAAAATGGGACCATTCTGAAAGCATACCCTTTAAGAAGAAAAAAAAAAATGCAAGTCGGTCCATAAACGACCGAGTTATCCGTGAACAAACATAAAAAAAAACGGTAATTTAAAAAACTAAAAAACCCGACTGCTTTTCTGAGTATTCATGAAAAAGCTCTAAAACAAGAAAGTCGTTGTACCCGATTGCACTTAGCTATATAATATTTTAAATACAAGATAAATTGTAGGCCGCAGCGCGTGCCAAACATTTGAATATGGTGCCAAAAATACGCCATTTTGTTTTTTGTATTTTGATATACCCAGTGTCACTCTCACAGTAAATACGAATCTAACGACACCTCTCAAGCTAAAATCCATCGAGCCGTTTAGGCTCCAGAGCGTGCCAAACAATTATACATACATACATACATACATACTCTCGAAAAACATAACCCTCCTTCTGGCGCAGTCGGGTAAAAAGCATATATACGGTCGAATTGAGAAACCTCCTTTTTTTTGAAGTCGGTTAAAAAAAACATAACCCTCCTTCTGGCGTAGTCAGGTAAAAATAAACCGGCGCGCCGCGCTGAAACGCGTGGCGTGTGGCGCGGTTTTGTTTACAACACAATCAAACAAAAGTGTATTAGGTCATTGATGTTCACACAGCGTGAGTGTTGCTGCGCTGCGTATAAGGAATTTATACCTTCACACAACGCTCCATAGTGTTGAGTTCGTATATACATTAAAATTGTATATAGCTCGTATTAAAATTTCAAAGTATACCCGACTACAACATTTTTTTGGGGTATACTTTCAAGGAGGACATTTCATTTTGCTACACTATAATCTATATTTTATGCGTTTTATTAAGTTTTTTTTTTTTTTTGTGGTAGGTAAAATCATCCAATGACGAATCCCGCCCTTGGGTGGGGCGGGAAATAGTGTCAGACTTTTACTGACTAAAAACCTACCTTTCCATTCCTCGCCTTTGTCCCGGGGCCCGTGGTGACACTCTCGCATAACCTTTGGCCCCAGTAGGCTTCGGCCCTGCTGGACCCCTACAGTTTGCTGACAACTCCTTGAGGCGCGCGGGAACGGTGCGCGCCGTAGACGACCTGAGCTCGGACCGGTCTGTTACCGGACGGACGGACAGGGAGCTACCCATTGCCCACCGTCCGCGAGCCCGCGCCTACGGTGGCCGGAAATTGGGATCGGAAACCCGGCGGCGGCGGCGGCGTGTCCGCCTTTGCCTAATGCGGTCGGCCTCCTCCTTTACTAGCATTACTGCTTCGCAAAAGGAGGCGACCGCCTGCCACTCCTCCTCGCTCCGGAGCATGGCTTGAACCAAGCCCCGGCGCGAGAGATCGCCGCCGATCGCCCCCACGAGGACACGGCGATGCTCTTCCCAAGCGGGGCACACCTCGACTGTGTGCTCCACCGTGTCCACCGGGCGGTCCGCACAGTGGCGACACCCGGGCGTCGTCTCCGCACGGATCTTGTACAGGTACGGGCCGAACTTGCCGTGTTCGGTCAGCACCTGCGCCAAACGGAAGGTGACGACGCCGTGGGGCCTTTCCAGCCACGCCTCAAAGAGGGGCCTTACCGCCTCGATCGTGGCGTGCCCAGCACGAGGTTGCGACAGTCGCTCTCGCCATTTCACCATGAGATCCCGCCGGAGCTCTGACCGCGACAAGTCGCGGCAGCGGAGATTCGCCCCGACGTTGCATCTCCACGCGTAAGTCATGCATGTGTGCAAGGACTGTTGCCTCCAAATCCCACGGTGGTAGGCCAGCAAGGAGGCTCGCCGCTTCGCAGGACACCGTACGGTATCCGCGGATCATCCGGATGGCCATGACCCTCTGGCAGGCGGTTAGCCGGGCCGCCACTCGCTTCCGTAGCGATGGCGCCCACACCGGCGCACCGTAAAGGGCCATGGACCGAACGATGCCTGCGTAGAGCCTCCGGCAGGAGGCGTCTGGACCCCCTAGGTTCGGCAGGAGCCGCTTGAGCGCAGCCCCAGTCGCATTCAACCTGGGAGCCAGACGTCGGAAGTGCTCCTTGAAGTTCCACCGGCTGTCGAGGACGAGTCCCAGGTACTTCATCGTCGACCCGACGCCGATGTGAACTCCTCCTACCGTTAATTGGGAGCCCGGAGGTGGCGCGCTCCGAGGGCCGTGAAAACACATGGCCTCGGACTTGTGCAATGCCACCTCGAGTCCCAACTGCTGTATCCTCTCCACGACTGTCGCAACCCCGCGCGTCGCTAGTTCGACCGCCGCCTGGTACGACCGTCCCCGCGCCAGGACCAGCGTGTCGTCTGCGTAACAGACCACGCTGACCCCGTCGGGGAGGTCGGCGCGCAGCACGTAGTCGTACCCGATGTTCCACAAGGGCGGCCCTAGTACCGATCCCTGCGGAACACCGCACGACATCTCTCGCCGTTTCAACTCCCCCTGATGACCGGGGTAGATGATGAACCTGTCCGACAGGTAGGCCTCGATCACCCGACAGAGGTAGTCGGGCACCCGGTGGTACCGGAGTGCCCTACCAATGCAACTCCAGGGCAGGGAGTTGAAGGCGTTGGCGATGTCCAGAGACACCGCCAAGACACACCTGCCCCGGGACACCGCATCCCCCGTCGTGAGGGCTCGCACGCGCATGATGGCGTCCACAGTGGAGCGCCTCCTGCGAAATCCGAACTGGCCGTCCGCAAGATCCGGCCCCTTCCGTGCCAGATGCACGACGAGGCGGTCTGCAATTACTCTTTCAAAGAGCTTGCCCACCTCGTCGAGCAGCACAATGGGCCGATACGCGGACGGAGAGTCCGCGGGGCGCCCCGGCTTCGCGATAAGGACCAGTTTCCCCGTCTTCCAGCGAAGCGGGAACTGGCCCCTCTCCATGCATGCGCTGAAGAGCCCTCTCAGTCGAGACCCGAGTTCCTCCATGGCCAGGACCCAGGCTTTTCCAGGCAAGCCATCGGGTCCTGGGGCGGTGTTCTTCGCACTCAGCCTTCGCACCGCCACTCTCATCTCCACCTCGGTCACCTCTGGAGCATTGCTGCCGTCGTTGCCGTCGTGGTCCGCATCGGACACCGCTGGTGGTGGCGGAGCCATAGGCGGGGGAGTATGCTCCCCTCGCGTAGGGAACAAAGCGCTCACCACACCCTCCACGAGCTGGGGCCGGAGACTCTGAGTCAGCGGGGGAGCCCATGGGCGGAGTTTCTCCATCACCATTTTGTATGGGCGTCCCCACGGATCGACGTTCAGAGACTCCAGCCACACGTTGCGGGCCTCGAGTTTGGCCCGCTTTATCTCCGCTCGGAGGGTGCGCTTTGCCGCTCTGTATCCCTCATACAGCTCCGCCTCTATGGCCTCCGCACCCGGTGGACGGGTACGGCGCCTGCGGTGTCTAGTATACCGGCGTCGCGCAGCATTGCACGCATCGCGCAGTGCCGCAATCTCTGGCGACCACCAGTGTACTTGGCGCCGGGCACGTCCTGGCCGGACTCGGGGCATGGCCGCGTCGCAGATTTGCGACATGGCCACCTGGAACCAGTCCGCCTCGACGTCGATGTCGACAGGCCTGTCCGGTGCTTGCACCCAGGCCTGTACTGCACCCAGGCCTGTACATCCGTTTTATTAAGTGCCTTACAATGAACTCAGAGACAGAAAAAGGGATATAGTTATTTTTATATTAGGAATGAGATCAATAATACAATAAGAAAAGAAAAACAAAGTTTATTAATTAGAAAAGGAAATGAATTCAAAGAAATACAATCTCTAGAATAAAATCAAATAAAAAATTATCGGGCGTTATGGACATTCATTTTAATATTCTGTCCTAAGTCATGCTTTCGTTTGGTTTTGTGTTCTGTGTTTGATGGCCGTCCAGCTTTAACCCTAGACTTAGTTTTTCCTATTCTCCTGTCTTTGCGTCTACTTAGGGATGTGCTCTGAACGTTAATTTTCCTAGGTACACGCCTTGTTATTATCTGATGTAGAATAATTTTATTTTTCCCGTGAATCAAAATCAAATCTCTCTTTTTACACTAATAGATGCACAAACTATTTATTTATTATTTTATAATTCACTTGGCACCGTACTGTCTCCTATATTTCCTTTTTTTTTTCAATTAAAAACACTTGACAAACACAGAATTCAACAATAGACTTGCACGTGCTAAAAAAAATGATACAACAATAACAAACAAAATGCAGCGGGTGAAAGGGATAGAATGATTAAAATAGTAACGTGATAGAAGAGCAGCCAGCGATAGCTGCGTTACGTTCGGGTATATTTTATATCAATCTCGCGCGGGTATCCAAATTGAAAATATACCCCAAGTCAACTCGCACCAGTGACGTCCTAAATGTTACGTACAGATAGGCTTTATAAGAAGCATTTTCCGCTTTCTGGATTTAAAAATATACCCGACGACAACACGGCCTGTGACGTCACAAGCGTTGAGTTAAGGTATAAATTCCATATACGCCGCTGCGTGAACACTGAGCTCGGCTGTCATTCATGAAGGCCGTCCGTCGCGAGCACGTGTGCGAGCCAGAGCGTCGCGCGTCGCGAGTGTAGACGCTAAACCGCGACGCGCCGCGCTAGCACAGCTGTGATAGCGCGGTGCGGCGCAGTCTAGCGCCCTGAGCCAAGTTACGATTGTTTCGCTTAGTTGGCCACGCCTCCAATTCCTTTACTTCAACTCTTAGTCACGTGATCAGAACAAAGGAATTAGAGGCGTGGCCGACTCCAAGCGTTCGACGCTAACGAATCGATCGTAACATTCGTAACTTGGCTAGGGGGCTGAAGTTTTGTAGGTTACTCTACAACAGAAATAGCGCACAGAATGACCGAATCTGCCTCTCAAAGCTGCGTGCGGCACAGTCGTCACTAGGGAATCCAATTCCGCAAATGCGGGATCCCGCACCTTTTTCGCGGGATCAGAAATGCGGGTTTACACATGCGACGCGCCACGCCAGTCTGAGTGTATATATTAGACCCAGCGCAGGCTCGTTACGAAGTAAGTGATATGGCAACTGTACATGGAACTCGTGACTTTTCTATAGGATAAGAACAATTTTTACATAACAGCCTAACGGAACGTAATCAATATCAGTTTAGGTAAGTACGTACTTACACGACTTTTTGAGGTAGCAAAGCCACCGACTGACTTCTACCGCTCTAGGGTGGAGACGGAGAGAATGGCAGACTTTTACTGATTAAAACCACACCTGTGTCCGCCAGTTGCCCTTGCGTTCGTTTCCTTTACAGAAATTCCACGAGTGGAGCACGACCCGCCGTAGACGACTCGGACTCGGTCCGGACGGTTACCGGACGGCTGAACGGCGAGCTACCCATTGCTCGCCCGCGCCTAACGTGGCTTGTAGCTGCGGATCACGGTCAAGGTAACTGAGGCGAGAGAATGTGAACAGTGCTTCGCAGAAGGAGGTGACCGCCTCCCATTCCCTCTCGCTCTGGAAGTGGGGACCATTGCCTGAACTCAGATTCCCGACCTGGTGATTTTATTCTTTCTAAAACAAAAAAAATAATATTTAAACGATCTCAATCCTGAAAATACCGCGGGATTGATGACTTCAACCCTGCTGGCTTGCGGGATCACGGTTTTGATGCGTGATCAGGTTCCTTAGTCGGCACAACCAACGCTGCCGCCGCACTATACGTATACTATACGCGTACTATAGTACCTCGGCTGCTCGACCTCGTGTAGCCGCCCGACTGTTCCCACTGCTGTTCAGAAGTGTTCCATTGAGCTGCGGCCTGCCCCTGCTCCAATAGCCTACGCCAATCAAATCAGATCACAGTTGCAAACCGCCATCGGACGTGAAATTAGCACTCAAACCATTCGAAATTGCTTACACCAGGTTGGAGAGCGGACAATGAGGTTCAGGAGAGCAACACTGACCACACGGCAACACGGGCATGATCATCGAGATGAACATTGAACACCGCTCTCTACGAATAGAACATCTCAAGATGAGGTTGGTCGGCCGGCTCTCCTGATTGGAAGCCGATCGAGCACGCCTGCGATTTGGAATCATTAATGTACTATTACTTGTTCTTGTCACTAGCCACCGCAAGCGGCGTCACAGAAACCCTGCGGGGAAGGGACGGGCACCGGAACAGTTACTAGATCCACCGAGTGGCCTTCAACGTACCTGCGGGGATTTCTGCATTAGTTTGAGCTGTAGCTGTGTATGGAGGAGCTATTTTTGTTATAAAGATATGATAGTACATTGTGATACAAGTGTGTAATGTAATTGGTAACCGTCGAGGTGGTATTAAGACCCCAGCCTTGGCGAGGGTCTTAAGAGAGCCAAGAACGGTAACCATACATTACTGACGTGTATCATACGACGTTTTTCAATACACTTGTGAAGAAAAATAATTTAGCTAAGCATTATAACAACAGCAAAACTTTCATAATATAGCGGTAAAAAATTAAATCTGTTTTCATAGGCGAGCTTCTAATTTTTTTTAAATTATCCATAGCTGAAGGCTATGGCTATATAGTCTTTTGATCAAATTGCCAAGTCGTTGATTGTTTTCATGCTTGAAAGTTTCTACGATAATGTCATTTTTAGTGACAATAGATTACGGATATATAACATTTTTCTAATGTTTTTGTAATATTTGATTTTATTTAATTATTTATAAATACAGCCATTGAACTTCACTCGAAAAAATCACACCAAAAACCGCGCGCATCGCGGCCATAGGCCACAAAGAAAAACAATTTATATTTGAACGAACGATTTTTATATTAAATGTTTTGTTATTAAATAAATCGTTTTTACAAGTTAAAACGGTTGAAATTGCATGAAATAAGACACTAATTTATACTATTGAACGAACGCAATAACCTAATAAATAAATATGTCATTTTTTTCGTATTCAAAATTTGATTTGCGAACAAAGAGGTTGAACAAAAAGTTTACAGCTACATTACAGCACTAGTGCGTAATGGTAATCAAAATGTCACAGCTTGGACACAGGGGCCCTTATACATATACCTAAGTGTAGTGCAAGAAGAGCCACTTTTTGAGCAAGTGTTTTGACAAAGTATATTATAGGATTGTTTGATGTAATCTATTTTAAAATACAAAATAAAGATAGAATAGAATAAAACTTTATTTTACACCAAAAAAGTTACACAATCTATACATAAATCTAAATCTATGGGTACAATGGCAATCTTATCGCTGATAGCGATATCTTCCAGACAACCTTAGGGTGGATCGTAAAGGCTTAAAAAATTACAGAGGATAGGTACTGTTAACAAATTACTTAAACACTATAAATAAGCAAATGAATACAATAATTATAAAACTAATACATATATACATATAAACCCCTATTTTTTAATTAGTGCACAAAAAATGGGGCTCAATCAGTACCCGTTACTGATCATATTTGTGTAGTCAAAAGTAAGAAAAACGAAATTCCAAAATTGTCCACGAAAATTTGTCATTATTGGTAAATTCATAATTGAATCATTATTCATAACAATTACTACTAGAAAATACTAAGAAGACATTCTTTCATTCATAAACAATAACCTGTACCTACAATGTTTCCAGAAATTGAGTGAGATTTTGGGATATAAACAAACGCTCATAACTTTGCTGTTTATGAATATTATGCATTGAGACTTTACTTAAATAATAACAAGACCTTTTCTAATAAGCCCTTTAAGTATTTGCCATAATTAAAAAATAGTGGTGTATACTATCTTTTGCCCGCGGCTTTGCTCCCGCTCTATCCTGCTGTATCCCACTGTACCCTCTATATGAGCATCATGATGAGCATATTTTTTTTATTTAACGGGATAAAAATACCCTATGTCCATCTCCTGGTTCTAAGCTACCTTGCCACCAATTTTCAGCCAAATCGGTTCAGCCGTTCTTGAGTTATAAATAGTGTAACTAACATCTACAACTATTCAACTTTCTTTTATATATATAGTATATACTTATATGTATATATATAGATATAATAATTAGATAATGTATTTTAGCATAATAAAACCCAAAACATCATAGCAAATAAACCATTAACAGGCACTTCTAAAACGACGGGCTAGTGGGAACCTTTGAATTGAACATACCAACACAATAAGTGCCTAATTATATACAATATACAATCTAGACCAATAACATCCGTTAAACTAAATTGTGAGAGCACTAATTAGCAAGTTAGGTTAGGGTTACAGGTGATGAGGGGGGCTGAAAAAGCCATTTTAGCAGAACTGCATTCGGATAATAATATGAATCATGTCAAAAATCGCAAAGTGGTAACGAATTGGCAGTTCATATGTAATATGTTCTATGTAATATTCATATTGTTTTTTTGACAGACATTAAAATGGTACACTTAATATGAATCGCTTTACAATTACTTAGCAGAATCATAAGAAGTTACTGAGGAGCAACATCTTATTATCTTATCTTTCATTCCGGGGATATTATATTTATTAAATAAAAAAATGGCAGATTTCGGACTTTACGCAACTTTCCTAGAACACATGCGCAATACGGAGAGCCTTTTATATCGCTGACGAAGTATAATTTCTTCGGAAAATGGAATAGACTTATGAAATGCCAGACCCCGAAAAGCACAGCTGGTTGGCCATGTGGCTCACATATAACACGTGGCAACCCTAGCGGCAACCGCGGGGAAACATCAATATCACGCAGTGAATCGAGCGCGCTGTTCTATATCAGTGCAGCGGTGCAGCGCGCGCCCTCTGCCCTCCGCGCCCCTCCGCGCGCTCCCTGCAGCGGCGGCGAGGGGGAGGTGAGGCAGGCGCTCCCGGGGCCTGTAACTAATTGCCCTCATCCTCGCATTCAGTCTATAAATAGTTTGGAATAGATCCGCGCCGGCTCCTGAGCGCCGGGCGGCACCACACGCAATTCCAGCTCTGTGGCGCTGGCCGCTAGCGATACCTCACTTTTTTTAACTACTTCCGAAAGTTAGGTTCAAACCCAGACAGGCACATTATTTTGTGTAATTTATTTCATCACCACTGCTCTCAAAAAGGTGAAGGGAAACATCGTGAGGAAACCGGCATGTCCTAGAACCAAAAATTCGAAGACATGTGATATTTACCAAGCCACACTGAGCCCGCGTAGTGAATTACGGCCCATTCCCTCTCTTAGAGAGGAGGCCTGTGTCCCAGCAGTGGGAACATTAAAAGGCTGATGATGATGATGACATTTTGAATATCAGTCAAAACTCAGTTACCTAATCTTTTATTGCGCCACGATGGCGGAGAAGGTTTATGCCATCGAAGGAGATTGCATGCGAAACAACCTTTATCACATTAGCCATTTAGACATAATATAGGGCACCTACTTTAAAAGTATAATTGCCCTAAATCAATTTAGAACAGGATTTGAATTTGATAGGAAAAGATGAGATTTTTAAAATATTGTGTCCGTGTTTATCTTTAGCAGCACTACATCCGAGGAGCCTTGGCCACAAGACTTATCAAGATCATCACCATTAGGAATTCTAGTCCCGAAAGCGCGCAATCCCTTTTTTGCGGGATCACAAATGCAGAATTATTCATCCGCGATCTCTCACGCTTAGGGAATTGATTTTTTTTCTAAGAAAAATGAGTTTAGACGACGCGCTGTTCTCATTATCTATTTATTTATTTATTAGAACTTTATGCAACACAAGGGTACACAGGCGGACTTAATGCCTTAGGCATTCTCTACCAGTCAACCATCTATGTTTTTATTAGACGAGTTCAACCTCATTAAAAAGTGATTAAAAAAAATCCGTGGAGCTCGTGACTAGTCTATAGCTTTTGTACCTAAGGAAGATAATTTTGTACTTAAAAATCTCATTTACATCTGAATAAATTTTGAACTTCGATTTTGTGTCACTACTGATGAAACGGATATCCCGTAACTATCCGGTATCCGGTCTATTCGGCCCTGGTTTTCACTATCCGGCCGGATACCGGATAGTATTAGTAATTCACAATACTTGTGCGCCTGAACTGTCTCCGATCCGATTTCGTTTGAGGCTGGAAAAGTACAGATGGCTTGGACGCAAGCTAAGGTGCAACCCGTGCCCAAGAAGGGTAGTCGCGCTGACCCTTATTATTACAGACCTACCTCGGTAACGCTTATTCTCTGGAAGAACATGGAACGAGTTATCAATAATAAGCTCCAGGCATACCTAAAGCTAACAATATCCTCAGTGATCGTCAATCGGCTTTCGCCGAAATCGGACAACTGGGAATCTTCCAGCGTATGCCATTCTTATCTGGAGTGAGGCCATCGAGAAGCACGGGAAGTACTTCCAGTCTCCCTTGATATCTCGAAGGCTTTCGCCAGGGTCTGGCACAATAGCCTTATTGCTAAGCGTCCCTCCTTCAGTCCACCCACTGGTCTTTGTGACTGGATCGCATCTTGAGGGGGCGATCCATCCGATATCTGTTCGTCCGGACAAAAGGATATCAACGCCGGGGTCCCTCAGGGGTCGGTACTCTCGGCAAGATTGTTCTTGCTGCACATAAACGGCCTACTTAATTCCGGTACTTTTGGGTATGCAGACGATAGCATCATAGCACTGTTATTGAGAGATACATGTCCGATCACGTACTAGTGTCTCCGCGAGTCAGTCTTTCCGCGAGGCTATGGTTGAGCACTTGAACAAGATGTCCTTGGAGGTTACCTCTTATAATACGTTAGAAAAAGGTTTGAACGAACGTTATTTCACCTAAAATTTTCGAGTTGTTATCGTTTTTTTTTATTATTTTTTATTTCATCGAAGTCACGTCTGCTACTATAACAGTTGACCTATTCTCAATTCGATTTTTTTCGTTACTCCAACGTTTCATTTGGTCGAAACACTTTTGACCGAATGAAACACTCAGCCGAAATAACATTTGTTCGAAGTATTATGTTTCCGAAATTTCATTATGCCACCATGGAAGGTCTTCTGTCACGGCTCCGGCGCTGCGGAGTTTGGGCGGTCGCACGCGAGCTTATCGTTGCAGATGGTTTCAACGCTCACCACCGCAGGTTCGGCTCGCCTCTTCAGCTGACCGCCCTACTCCTCCGCGGCTACGCGGTTTTAAATTGCACTCTAGAGTAGGAGAGACAAGACTGTGTGAAGTCGGATTTGCAGCGCTTCGTTTCTGTCACAAAATTTGGTAGCACAAATATTGACTTTTTTGACACTTTGTTTTAATTTAATATTGAAAATGCTACCAATTATAGTACGCGGCAAATAAGTTGAACCTTCTGTCACGGCTACGCGCAGCTCTGCCCTCGACTGAGACCCAAAATCGGTTATAATACTCGTCACACAACTTAAACCAGTCGTATGGCAGTCGACCTTGAATGCCCAGTAACCGATTTTTGGGTATCGAATGGAGGTTTGCCCTATTGAATGGAGGTTTGCGCGCAACCACAGAAAGTGGTTCAAGTTATTTATCGCGTACTATAACCGTCTATATATTTATGACCAAAATTCTGTAAACTGTTGTTTCAGTGTGATGAAAATATGGCAAATAAATCATTTGGCAAATGAAAAAAGTTCAAGAGAGGCTTCGGCCAATAGTAATTCGGTAAAATGATACCTATTACACATCACACATGATACTTTGATGATATAAAAATATGTCAAATAATGCATATAGCATAAAAGACGTCTGTCAATAGATTTCAGACTCATGAAATTCGAACAAAAAAAATTCGGAAAAGTTTTCGGTTCCCGTCCTTGGAGGCAGTTTCAGATTGGGGCGTTGCCAATCTGGTCAAATCCAATGCTGTAAAAACCCAGGCGTGTCTTTTTTCCGCCAAACGAAGTCAATTCCGCCCGGCTCCGTCATTCCGGAGCGTAACCGTATCGATAACCAACAACCCTATAACAAAAAAATATTGGGGAAACGTTGTTGTCTACCCTCTTATAATAATAATAATAATAATAATAATTTATTAATTACAGGTAATACAATCCAATTATTGTTAGTAAAGACATACAAATTACAAACTAATGTTAGTACATATACATAAGTCAATTAAAAAATAAATAAAATAAAATAGCAATGTCAATAATATTAATAAGTCACAGAATTAATTAATATTAACAATTACACACTACACTACTTCTGGGCACGGTTTGAGGATAACACTTGCGTCCTCGTCCAGTGTTTCAAAAAGAGGCCATCAGTCCTATCCGCTACGGTTTTTAAGAGACTGTTGGCGCTGCCCCGCACCCGCCTCATCAGGGATGCGACACGCTTTCGTACGATTGCATAGAAGTCATCAATGCGTGCTTCCGCAAACATCCCTGATGCACTGCAGTGACGCGGCAGCCTCAACAGAGCCCTGTAAGCGTTATTGCTTAATCGAATCGTTAAGCTTATATCGAGGCAAAAGCTCAACAGGCTGACAAAAAATTGGAGGTCTTCGCTAAGGTGAGATGGTACTTCATGTCGAAACATCTGCTCAACCTTTATCAAGCGCAAGTTCGACCGTGTATGGAGTACTGCTCTCATTCTTGGGATGGATCTGCCAAATATCAGCTTGATGCGCAGCTCTGGAGTCGATTAAGAAGCGAGCCAAGGAGATCATCGGTGATCTTCTTCTTGGTGATCATCGGTGATGTCGAGTCAAAACTCCAAATTACGCCAAGTTGCTGGCCTTTCGGTTTTCTATTATATACATTTCGGGGAGTTTCTAATTCATTGTCACTTATTGTGACCGCTGATCGCATCATGTAACGCGATAAAGGGCCGAATATCCGGCGCTCCGGCCTCGTAGCTTACCGAATATCTGTTTTCAGCTAAACAGCCATCCGTTTTATTTTATCGTTCCTGATTATTTATACCTCTGCGAAATTGTCTTAAGGTTTTTGCATTTCGTGCAAAATGTAAAAAATTTAAGACATTTTGAATTTTGCGGGCTGCCTTTGAGATGTTTAAAATAAAACAAAATATTCCAATCCCGTAAAAGACGCGAGTGCTGCGGGACGGCTGACTTCAATCCCTCAGGCATGCGGGATTGCAATTTTGATGCTGGATTGGATTCCTTAGAATATACTCGTAGATTTATTTGCTCAGATAATTACAATAAGGTGATAAAAAAATAAATATTAAGCCGTGTAGCCGTACAAGTGTCCTAAGCATGAACACGGTGTTAGGCTGCTGGGCCACGCAGAGCAGTTTGGTGGGCCAATTGCGTACAGCACAGCTAGAATGTCTACTGACACCGGCCGTATATGTAGAGGTCAATGGACGACGATCTTTTAATTAAGTATCGTACTACGTTCAGCTTAAAATGTTTATTTATAATGAGCCTACTGAAATCTGAAAATTATTAGAATTTATTAATGAAAAAGAGCGCTCGCCGCGTGCTCGCAGATAATGTAATTTATTGGCGTTGTAATTGAATCGTAACATAAAGCTGATGTTATTTACGAGCGGAGCGTGTAGTTCGGTGGCGGCGCTGACGTCACGCGCAGCGGCGACGCTCGGCACGCGGAGCTTCCTTGCCTCACTCAGTCACTCATCGACTCGCCGCACACACAGTTGGATTTAATTTTTCATAAAATTACGATATCAAAAATGGTCATTTTTTTAAAATTTGATTTGTTCTACTAGTCCACACAAATATTTAATTGTATGGGGTTCATTTATTTAGAGAATAGAATAGAATAAACTTTATTGTACACCAAGAAAGTTACTTAATCAGTACTAAGAGTCAGAGTCATATTTTTAAAGTTATGAGAGATTGATTATTCTTTTGTATGAAAAAATATTAAAAAAATGTAATCACGCGAAAATCTCCCATAATCTTCAAATATGATTTATAATATCGATAAATATGTTAAATCGACTGTCTTTTCACCTAGGTCTCGAAAATGGCCGAAACCGAGTCATTTAAAAAAAAAAAAAATATTTTTTTTAATAAGTAGGTCATAAGTGCAAATGGTGTTTATTGTAGTCAGATTAACTCGAGTTCACAGCTGGTTACTAACAGCTTTTAACAAGTACCAAATCTCGTTGAAAAAATATGAAATGAAATCTCGTTAAATCACACTTAACGGAATGGCGATCAAAATAAAGCTCTCAAAACGTTTCGTAAGACATTGTTTTGATTTTCAAAAAAAATGGACACTAGCGACCCTTTTGTAACCACAAAACTTACGTAAGTTGGATTTGAATTTATCAAAAACTTCTACATGTATTGTGATAGTGAGAGCGCACACTTGACCCCGGACCTTCCAACGTAAGTACTACTTTAACAACTAAAACAGTTGAAACTTCAACTCAAATTAGTCTCAGGAAACCTTTTTCTGATTTTGCCCCAAAACAGCTAAAAATCGTGAAAATACTGTATGGATTTTTTTCGGCACAGTAAATACTTTATTTGTTACGTGTATTTAAGGCGCGTGGTAAGAATGATATTGCTGAAATGTTTCAATGAAAATCTAGATGGGTTGAAGCGAGTCATTATGATATAAGTGTGTAATGTAGGAGGTTACCTCCTATAGAAATGGAGGCTTAGTGAATTGAGAGCACATACCTATATTACATTGTAGATTCATATTCGACAACTTTAAGATTTTATCCGTTAGGTACTTCGAACTACTATGCGCTAGCATCGGTGTGTCGTAATTGGCATTCAATATGAATGTTCACTCTGTATATCCACATTAGGTGACTTAGTAGTACAATAGAGCCGACTTACTCATAAGTGCGAGTGAAACATATAGCGTGTAGTCGACATGAGAGTTGTAGTGGTGTAGTGGTTTACATTGGGGTCGAGTCGAAGATGAAATACCTGGGACTCGTCCTCGACAGCCGAAGGAGTTTCGAGGAGCATTTCGGACGTTTGTCTACCAAACTGGATCGGACCGGGGCTGTCCTCGGGCGGCTACTCTGTCCAACTTAGGGGGTCCCAGACGCATGAGGCTCCACACAGGTATCGTTTGGTCCATGAACGTTCCGGTCCGATATGGGCACCGTCCCTGCGTAAGCGACCGGCGGCCAAGAGCAAAACGCATGCTAGAAGGTCATGGCCAAGCAGATGGCGCGGGGATACCGTACGGTTTCCCGCAAAGTGGCAAGCCTCCTTGCTGGCCTGCCACCATGGGATCACGATTTGCGCGTGGAGATGCAACGCTGGGGCGAAACTCCGCTGCGGCGACAAGTCGCGGAATGGTAGTCGGTGTTCCAGCGGGATCTCATGGTGAAATAGCGACAGCGACTATCGCAGCCCCGTGCTGGACACGCCAAAAATATGGCGGTAAGTCCCCTCTTTGAAGATTCAGGTCTTTAGCTGGAAAGACCTCACGGTGTCCTCACCTTCCGCATGACGCAGATTCTCACCGGACATGGTAAGTTCGGAGATTTCCTGCAATGGATTCGTGCGGAAGAAACGCCCGGGTGTCACCAGTGTGTGGACCGCCCGCCCATAGGACACGGTGGAGCATACGGTAGAGGTGTGCTCCGCTTAGGCAGATCGCCGTTGTGTCCTCGTCGGGGCGATAGGCGCCAGCGCTCTCTCACGCCTGGCCTTGGTACAGGGTATGGTCCGGAGCAAGGAGGAGTGGCAGGCGGTCGCTTCCTTCGGTGAAGCAGTAACACTAGCAAAGAAAGCGGCTGCTTGCGTGACGGAATGGTCCTCACGCTCCAGCTGCCGAAATTCAAGCAATGGGTAGCTCGCCGTCCGACAGTCCGGTAACCATCTGGACCGAGCCCAAGTCGTCGACGGCGCGTAGTATTCTACGCGTGTCTCAAGGAGAAGTCAGCTAACTATAACGGCTCAGCAGGGTCGAAGCCTAAGGCCCCATCTTAGGTTATGTGAGAGAGAACCACGGGGCTCTGCCACTGTGGCAAAGTTGTCAACAGCTTCGGTTTCCACGGCCAGTGCAGAGGAAGTGCGGGACGCATAGCGCGGCTCGCGAACTTTAACAACATCATCCTACAAGCCCTTGTCACCGTCGGCGTTCCGGCTGTTTTGGAACCTCAAGGCCTGACACGTGACGATGGTAAAAGACTGGACGGCATGTTTTTATTTCCCTGGAAGATGGGTATGCCTTTAGTATGGAACGCTCCCTGTGTCGACACTCTTGCGCCATCCCATCTTCCTAGCTCATCGTGCTGGTGCTGCCGCAGCAGCTGCGGAGAACCTCAAGCGTTAGAAATACATACTCGTATATATCAACCTCGTCGGCAGTTATATTTTTATGCCGTAAGCGCGGGCTCGCGGACGGCGGGCAGTGGGAAGCTCGCTGCCGTCCGTCCAGTAACAGACCGGTCCGAGCTCAAGTCGTCTACGGCGCGCACTGTTCCCGCGCGCCTCAAGGAGTTGTCAGCAAACTGTAGGGGCCCAGCAGGGCCGAAGCCTACTGGGGCCTAAGGTTATGTGAAAATGTCACCCGGGGCCCTGGGACAAAGGCAACGGGGTAGGTTTTTAGTCAGTAAGAGTCTGCCACTATTTGCCGCCCAACCCAAGGGCGGGATTTGTCATTTGATGATTTTACCTACCATAAAAAAATAATCTTCATTTTGATATCTTTGTGAGTATAAAGTTCCGTTGGCCATTTCTGGTCTTCATCAGTTCCACTTTATCAAAAGTTACTTTTTGACTGTAAATGCTTAAGTTCTCGATAAAAATACCAAAATCGCTATAATATTTGAGGAGTTCCCTCGATTCCTCATGGATCCCATCATCAAAACTGGATTTTGAAAAAAATCACCACTCTGGAAGTATATACTCTTTAAGGGGATAAATAAAATCTTTGCAAATCGGTCTATAAACGACGGAGTTATCCGCGAACAAACATAAAAAAGCATAATACGGTCGAATTGAGAAATCTCTTTTTATTAAGTCGGTTAAAAACTTGTTTAAATTTTATTTGCTTTTCCTGGAACCAATTTTATAAAATATTTTTTAATGTAAATTAATGCTACGATACTATTGGACCTTGGCAATATCCTTCTTGTGAATGTAGTTTTATTTCTAATATACCTATAACAATAAAATAATGTTTCCTTTACGTAGGTAATAATTATTCAAGTAAGGTATTTCAAATATTTAAGGATTTTTTTCTTTATTTACGTTGCCCCACATTAGGAATTACGTTCTCCTGTATCGTGGGTCAGTCACAAACATGTAAACTCGCATACGCAAGACCCCCAGACCCAGAACATTATCTGTAGGCCATATAAAGTGTTCCGTGCGGGAAACGAACTGGCGACACGCAGCGTAGTAGCCAATCGCTCAACCAACGCGCCCACCTTACCGTCAGGTAGCTCCAGGGCCTATAGATTTTTAGCACCCTGTATACGTAATAATATATTATGTATAAAGACTAAAATATAGTACGGGCTGTAGTAGACGACGGGTGGTTAGCAACACTAGTCAAGAGCGTTGACCGTAAACGTGATCACAGATGAAGGCAAGTCTGGTAAGCCGTGAATAGAAACAGATTGATCTTTTTGTAAGAAATGTGCACTCACAGCGACAGTAGGTTCTCGTGCAGCGGCGGCAGGCGGCGCAGCGCGGCGGAGCGGCAGTCTAGGCGTGCGCCGCCCTCGCTGCACGCGCAGCCCGCCGCCGCACGCGCCGGGCACGCGCCCCTCGCCGGCGCCGCCGCGCAGCCCAGCCACAGCAGCGCCGCCGCGCACGCCAGCCAGCGCGCGCGCCCCATGCGAGCGCGCCCTCACCGCGCGCTGGCCGCGCACACGACCGCCGCCGGCTCCTCGCTGCACATCATGCTGCACGCCACTCACAGCGAAAGGTGACCGCGACACTGTCACTTCCTTCCGATCCAACCAGGTATATCACTGATGAAATTCACTAGCTTTGAAAAAAATACACAAGTTCTGTTACACCGACACTGATCGTAACTAGACTCGCACTCGACGCGCGCAGAGTGAGCAGAGCGACAACACCCGAGTTAGCACAGCGAGGGCGCGCGAGGTACTGGCGGAGTGGCGGCTGGAGCCGTGCCGCGGCCGGCGCGCGGCGCGTCTCTCTCCACTCGCCACCGCGAGCCCGCCACCCGCGCCGCCTTGTCTGCTGGCTCCGCTACGCAACTGCGACTACTCCGAGCAACCGGCGCGGCGGCGAGTTTACCAAACAAGTCCTTAATCATACAGTGTACCGAATTACCGATATTTACTAGTCAACCATAACTATATACCTAGCATAGCTCATAGGTATCTAGGTATGTACTTGAGACTTGAGTCAAAATATTGGGTAAGTACTTACCTACAATATATTGAAAATTATGTAAGTAATAAATATACTCGTATCACTTTCCCACCAAAAATTATTTTCTTCAGTCTTTTTTTGAGAATTTGATTAGGTAGGTGTAAAGGGAAGGTGCAGGAAGTATACCTGGTGGCCGCACTTTGCCGACACAAGAGACACGGTGCGGACAAAAAGAAACTTTCCGGTTGTCATCATGCTCATGAATAAGATATTTTTTGTAATAATATGTTAAAAATAATAAAATATCGGTTCCTGCCGACCAACCTTCCTTTCCAAACCTCATTTTAAAAGCCTGAAAATATAATATCTAAGTTATTACCCCTACCAAGTACCTATGTACATTTTTGAAATTGGTGTGTTTGTACAGTCTAATTCTGATCTATTTGTAAGAGCTCGTGATAAATTATCACGTGTATCATGATACACGTGATCTTCTATACTAATATTATAAAGAGGTAAAATTTGTAAGTTTGTATGTAGGGGGTAATCTCTGGAACTCATGATCCAATTCTAAATTTTTTTACACTGATAGAAAGCTACATTATTCCTGAGTGCTATAGGCTATAAATTATTTTTATAACATGTACATTAACCGAGCTATCACAATTTTTGTCTTGCAAGTCGGAAAAAAATACCTCGTAAAACAGAATTATTTGCGTGCGCTGCCTAGAGAGTTGCTTAAAATTAAAAACAATGTATGGCAACCTGATTCGTCTTAATTATATCTACAAAAAAGTCCGCGATACCATATGTCTATCTTTCATATTTTATCTTTTATACTTCTTTATTTGCATTAAAAAAGTATTTTTTCGGCATACTTACGTTTGGTTGATTATTTGAGAAACGAAATATTAATTCTTGTCACAATAAATTATTTCAGTATCACAAGGACATCATACAGATAAGATTTGCCATTTACAGTATGTCAATTGGTCATATAGTTTCGGAGATAATATAAAATTACTAAAACGCAAAATGCCACTAGCACTACTTTCATTCGTAGAGCTCTAGATCTATCATGCTTTGTGCGGACGTTTTATCCATATGCCCATAGATGGCGTTCTGCAAATACGTCATTTTTCTGAATCGCGGTGTTAAGATTTTCCGTGGATTGATGACCCTCTCGAATTATTGTGCCCACGTTATCGTTAGTTGGTGTTCAAATTGTTGCATGTCAGTCTGTTGCTTATTGGTTTCGGTTGTTTCGTTCGTATGGTTGTTCGTTGATTCGTACTCCTAATCGTTATAATCGGATATATCGTATTTTCGAATTATTTCGTTTTATGTCCGTACTTCGTTCTATCGTAAAATTCGTAATTTCGTTGTACGAGTTATAACGATAATACGATATTACGATTGTTTTGTTATAAAGGTGGACTGGTGTCGAGTCCCTGATCCCTCTCCCTTTGTTCATAATTGTTTTTAAGTCTGTGTAGTTTGTTAATTTGATTTTGTTGACTAAGAGCATGCCTAAAAGGAAATCGCAACTGTCCCGGCAGACATGACAGACAAGAGCAGCTCGAGTACGCCGTACGGAAGAATCTGCCCTTGAAAATGAGCAGCGCCTCTCGAGAAATAGAGAATATATTTCGCAAGCACGCGCTAGAGAATCTAGCTCCCAGCGCTCACAGCGGCTCGCTAGCCAAAATGTGAAAACGTCGCGGGCCCGTGCTCGAAAAACTAGCGCTGAACGTGCGCAGCGTCTATCTGACTTAAGGCAGCATTTTTCTGAAACAAGGGATAGGGAGACTAGCGCTGAGCGCTCGCAGCGGCTCGCTAACCAAAATGTCATAACATCGCAGGCCCGTACTCGGGACTCTAGCCCTGAACGTGCGCAGCCTCTATCTGACTTAAGGCAGCATGTCTCTCAAACAAGGGATAGGGAGACTAGCGCTGAGCGCTCGCAGCGGCTCGCTTGCCAAAATGTCATAACATCGCAGGCCCTTGCTCGGGAATCTAGCGCTGAACGTGCGCAGCGTCTATCTGACTTAAGGCAGCATGTCTCTGAAACAAGGGATAGGGAGACTAGCGCTGAGCGCTCGCAGCGGCTCGCTTGCCAAAATGTCATAACATCGCAGGCCCTTGCTCGGGAATCTAGCGCTGAACGTGCGCAGCGTCTATCTGACTTAAGGCAGCATGTCTCTGAAACAAGGGATAGGGAGACTAGCGCTGAGCGCTCGCAGCGGCTCGCTTGCCAAAATGTCATAACATCGCAGGCCCTTGCTCGGGAATCTAGCGCTGAACGTGCGCAGCGTCTATCTGACTTAAGGCAGCATGTCTATGAAACAGGGGATAGGGAAACTGGCACTGAGCGCTCGCAGCGCCTAGCAACAGAAAGATAGCTAGCGGCTACAGTCAGAGCACGTAATCGGAATTTAGCTCAAGGAAATAAGTAGATCATGTCGAGTGTAAACTTATGTTAAAAACATAACACTCCTTTTTTGGGGCAGTCGTGTAAAAACAAGAAATTTTCCGCGGACGAAGTCGCGGGCAGAAGCTAGTTGTATATAATTTTCCGGGATAAAAAGTACCCAGTGTGGTGCCCAGGATATTAAAGAATAATTATACCAAGTTTCATCGTAATCGAACAGGTAGTTTTTGCGTGATGCCTGAACAAACAGACAGACAGACAAAAAATTTTTTAATCACATTTTTGGATTCGGTGTCGGTCTAGTAACACCCCCTGCTAATTAATTTTTTGATATTTTCCATGTAGGTACAGAATTTTTACTTCTACAGATTTATTATAAGTATAGATAGATTTTAAAAATGCAAAGTAACTTTATCTTTAAAGAGATTCTAAGTTATAAGAACATTGATCGCTCACATCACACAACGATCAACCACAGACATCGTCATTAATTTTATAGACGACAGTATCTTTCACTGCTTAATTACCGAATCTTCTTGAGTAGGCTTTTCAACCAACTGCAGTGGTCACAATATTATCTGATTCATTAAAACTTTCAATATAATTTTTCACTCGTTCAATATGCGGTTTGTTAATCAGGCTTCGGGGGCCCCCCGAGCTTGTGGGCCCCGGGGCACTGCCCCGCCTAGCCCCTTAGTAGCTACGCCACTGTATCTGACCCTAGTAAAGGGGTCCCAACTATAATCTTTCGGGATCCAAACCAGCCTCACCTGCACGTGGAGTCGTGGCGCCCGCTGCCGACTAACGAACGAGGCTTTGGCGACCAGCTTGGCAGGTTATGGTAACCCAAATGAATAAAAACCAAATAAGAGACAGGCCCCAAGTGCCCGGCGGCTCCAGCGGTTGTGCTGGTGTGGACGGGCGTAGGCGCAATTCTGGGGTTTGGGGAGCTAAGAATCTCCGGGTGGGAACGGATTCCGGCTCACTAGCTATTAAACGACGTCTGAGCCTGGCGACGTGTAACACCCGTACACTCCGGTCAGATGAGAAGATCACTGAATTTAAGGAGGAGTTGAGCAGGTCTTAGCTAATCTCCATTTGGGTAAAACAATTTCGTATTTACTACGCGTATTTTTGTTATGAAAATCGCTTCTAATTTTAAATAGTCCTAAGTTTCTACGAACATAATTTTATTTTTCTATTGACATTGTATTTTTTATTATTGACATTCTTCTTCTCTTCTTAGTCGGTACACTCTTGACAGAGTGGTCCTGGTCATCACTATGAATCACGATGAGTAATCATCCCGGTCACACGGCGCCATTCATCGCGGACTGCAGCTTTCCGGGTACATTCGTAGACCGAGCACTTAGTTGCGGCCTTGATCTGGTCTGTCCATCTCATGGGTGATCTACCACGTGGCCTGGTGCCCTCAACTTTGTCCTGCACTACGAGACGCTCTATGGAGTCATCACCACGACGAGATACATGGCCGAAGAAGGCCAAAATGCGCGACTGCACTGTGGATGATAGACGCTGTCTGATGCCGAGTTCTTTTGAGATGGAATCATTCGTACGAAACTCTGTCCATGATACTCCAAGCATCCGTCTCCAGCACCACATCTCCAACGCGTCAACTTTCTTCTTCTCGGATTCACGAAGAGTCCATGTCTCCGATACATAGAGGAAAATGGGGAAAATTAGACAGTGAACGAGCCTGGTTTTCGTGGTCTTGGTAATGTTCCTATTACCCCAGATCTTTTTCATTTTGTCCATAGCAGACCTAGTGATCGCCATGCGTCGCTTGATTTCATCTATGCACCCGCCTTCGTTGGATATTAACGCCCCAAGGTAAATATATGATTGTACGACCTCGCAATTCCCAATGTGTGTGATCCCTGGTAAGTTGTTATTGGCGCGGTCGACAATCAATACTTTGGTTTTTGTGCGGTTTATTTTCAATCCAAATTCACGGCTTGTAGTTTCCATCTTATGCAGCAGATCTTCCATGTGACGAGCACTAGTTGCGAATAAGGTCGTGTCATCCGCATATCGGAGATTGGAGATCCTTCTACCGCCAATCACGACCCCATCTGTCCAATCTTCCAAGGCAATTCTCATTATCATCTCTGTATAGATGTTAAATAGTAGAGGTGAAACTATGCAACCCTGACGAACTCCCGCACTAGGATGGAAATGACTCGAAAGTGTTTCATCTGTTCTAACTGATGCTGATCCGCTCTCGTATAGACGCCTGAGTAACAACAGTTGACATTCTTAGTAAATTTTATTTTTAATTAGTGACATTTTTAATGGTAACCAAATCTAATCTGTTTGTTTTATTTTTTATTATTATTTTTTATGTACTTAACTTTTTTTTTGACATCATTGTTACTTTTTTTTTACTATTAGTTTCTGCTTTTGGTGTTCCTAGTTTGTAAGCTTTAATATTCACACACAATGGAAATTGTTTTTAAAATAAATTAATCAATCAAACTTTGCAAGATATAAAGAGAAGGCAGAGTTAGTATATCGATTTCTTTGAATTTTTCTTTGAGGGACTCGCTATGCACGCATTGCGCAGTGCCGCAATCTCTGGCGACCACCAGTGTACTTGGCGCCGGGTACGTCCTGGCCGGACTCGGGGCATGGCCGCGTCGGAGATTTGCGACATGGCCACCTGGAACTGGCTCCGCCTCGACGTCGATATCAACAGGCCTGTCCGGTGCTTGCACCCAGGCCTGTACCATCGCGGCTTCCTGGAGCAGATCCCTGTCTCGTGTTTGTGGCATGGCTATTTGGCCTTTGTGCCATTTTCTATTAGTGTCTGAGGAAATTGCCACAGACTATGTAATCAAGCTGCACCTTAGATTTTATAAAAAATCTATGAGATGCACATAATGTCATGGTTGTCATAAATACACAGTCTCCGTATTTTTATTTTATTTAACTCAAATTCATTTATGATTTTTTTTATTTTATTTTTATCTTTTTTGCACATTGCACCGTTCCGGCGTCTTTTTGTCAGCACTGGCCACCGGCGTCTTTTTGTCAGCACTGGCCACCGGCGTCTTTATGCTGAGCATTCGGCCGTTTTGCACGGATGTGGCGCATATCTTTCCTATATAATTTTATGTTTGTCTAGTTTTTAGTTGCGTCATTCCGTGTAAATAAACTGATTTTCTTTCTTCTTCTTTCTTTCTTTCTTCTGTCCAGCTGCCTCAGCGCCCAACGCGGACCACACGGGGTCTGTCGGACCGGCGCGGTCGAGCTCTGGGCGGAGACGTCAAACCGGATATACCAGTGGTCCGAGTACGTCTCCACCCCCTCCATGACGCGCCAGTCGACGACGCGCTGTGACAGAGCAGGGCTGGCGAACGTAACGTCCACCACCGACTCGCCCTGCATCCGCACACACGTGACAGAACCCCGGTTTTGGACGACTGGGCCCTGTCCTAGGGCCCATTCCTCCACCCTTCGACCCCACTGGTTCGTGAATCGGGAACCCCAAGCCACGTTCCAGGCATCGAAGTCCCCGCAAACGACCACGGGGAGGTTGGGATCAAACCCAGCAACGAGTCGACGAGAGGTCTGTTCGGGGACAGGTAGACGCCTACCACCACTATGTCCCCGAACCGTGCTGCCACGCAACCCAGACCTTTCTTGACGGCCTCGAGTGTCGGGGTACCGGCGGCGGCCGACGAAAGGAGTGTCACCGAGCCGCTCAGGTCCTGAACCCAGTCGGCTCTGGGCAGAACAAAGTGCGGCTCGGAGACAACGGCGATGTTTATCGACTACTGCGCCATGCTCTGGAGCAACAGATCCTGAGCGGGGACGCAGTGGTTGATATTCGCCTGGAGGAGACGTAATGGAGCCGTTATTGACAGTCCATTACAGTCTCCTCCCGGGCCCTCTGTGAGGGTCCTGCCGCGGTGGTCACAGCAGCGGCGTCTGCGGAGGCTATGGCGGCGGCAGCCAGCGCGAGGCAGACGCAGCGGTGAGCACCTTCGCGGGGATGGGCCTAGGGACCTTGCCCTTGGCCTTGGCAGGGGGAACGCAGGTCCTGCTCCCAGCCCAGTGGTCGGCCGACTTGCCTGCCGCCGCACATGCGTAGCAGTGCGGCGCTGCACTGCAAGTATCGGCCTTGTGGCCGGGCTGACCGCACTGGAAGCAGCGGTCGCTGCGATCTTTCTATGCTGCACAACAGGCCCCCACGTGGTGCCCCACGAGGCAGCGATAGCAGCGCAGCGGTCTGGGCTTCAGCAGCTTTACTAGCGCGGAGATCCAGCCTACCAGAAGCCGTTTACTCTCCCCTCCGGTGATGCTCCAGGCCGCTGAAACGGGACATTTCACTGTAACTGCCCCCTGCCAGTGCCGTCAACACGGATGGTGCCTGCTCGGACCTGGTCTGTAAGGTAGCCCCCCGTCCTGACGACAGCGGTTACGACCTTTTCGACCGTCACGGAATCGTCCAGGCCCATAATGTGCATGTCGACGCATCATGTGGGTCTGGACACCCGGGCCTCCTCCGCATCCAAGGACGCCCTGATTTTTTCAGCCAGGGCGTCTGCGGTAGGGCCGCTGTTGGCCCCGGGGACCACTAGTATCAGAGCACCGGTTGCGGTATGCCGCATCCGGAAGCCCCCGATGATCCCGAGCTCGGTGAGGTTCACCGCCTCGCCTTCCGGACGACCTCGCCATAGGTCGCACCCTTTTTCGCTGCCTCCTGCTGCAGTGTGATTACTACAGCCGTAGAGCGCGGGGCGCGATACCTGGCCGCGATGGCCGTCCGCTTCCGCAGCTTTTGCCGCTCTCGTCTCCTGGCGGCCCAAGCCGCCTTGCCCGCCTGTTTCTTGGCTCCGGCCACTTGCCATCCGGCTTCGGCCGGAGCATCTACAGGCTGGGGAGGCGGCCTAGGCCGCCTGCTTGCCACCACGGCAGGGGCTCCCGCCACCTTAGTGGCCGGTGCCGCCTTGCCCTTCTTGGGGGCAGCAGAAGGGGTTGACTTCCCCTGCTGCTGTTTTTTGGCCTGCGGGGCCGACCCAGTGGGGTTCGACACCGCGGCCCCGCGCCTAGTCTGCCCTGACGGGCCCGCCATGGGCCCAGCCACCGAGGCCGCGGCAGCGGCGTAAGACGCCGCCTTTCGCTGGCCGAAGGCCGCTAGTGGGGGACGCAACACTATGCCCTCCAGCAGGGACAGCTGCTGCTGCTCCTACAGCTGCTTCTGCAGCTGTTGCTGAAAAGCAGCTAGCTCCTGCTGCACCAGCGTCAGCAGCTGGCTTCCCGACTCGGCCTGGGGCTGGGGCTGGGGCCGAGGCTGGGGCTGAGACTGGGGCTGGGGCCGGCTTTGCCCCTGCCCTTTCTTGCACCCCCCTTCCACAGGCTCCTGGCTGCCGGCCCCGTGGACCCCAGCGAGCTCGGCCTGAAGCTCGGCCCAAAGCCCAGCTCGGAGTTCGGCCCGGAGCTTCGCCACGCTCTTTCTGAGGGCGACGTCGAAGGCGTCCTGCATAGAGGTGGCATGGTGGTGGACTGTCTTCTCCTTCGACGTCCTTTCGCGCTTACGGTCCATATCTCGCAACGCGGCGACCACGAGCTCGCCGAAGGTCCGACGCGACTCCTTGGTGTCGGCATTAAGTCCGCCTTTGTACCTTTATGTTGCATGAAGTTTAAATAAATATATTCGGGTACTTGTTCAAAATCTGTGGTCGGCACTAGAGACAAATAATTAGCTACCCATTAGTCACGCTAACAACCTCCCTCACGGTGCGCCGTCGCTTGGAGGTTTGGGGTAATTTTTTATAGAGGTTGTCTTCCTCGCGGCCCGGGCGGTTAAGGCAAGACCCTCGACCCCTATCAAAAGTTAGAAACATGACCTTGGACAATCTCTGGGGCTACGAGAACAACTATGGCAGAAAGAGGAGCAAGTCTTCCTCCTACCTGCCCGGCGGCAGGGTGAGTGCACACCGAGCCCGCTCTTACTTCGCCACTGTGTCCTCTGCTAGAGCAGAGGGGCACCCGTTGAAGCGATCCTTCAGACAGAACATTCGCAGACGGCCATCGAGGCCCCTTAGGCAGGAGTGCCCAAGGGGGGTTGTTGGCCGCCTCCCAGGGTGCACCATCCCGCAGGCTAGCCTTCGCTCCGGACGTATCCGTAAGGGAACTATAGCCTGCGGGCACTCGTGGAGGTTTTCTGTCGTGGCACCCTATGATGTTATTTGCGTAAGCCATGAAGCAGGCACGGTGATTTGTGATCAGTGCTTCGAAATTTCCTTCCTTTAGTGACCGACCTACTCTTTGTTCGCAGTCGTATCTCTCTCTGGCGAAACGAGGGCATTGTGGCAGTATGTGGGCGATTATTTCCATACTGGTATCGTCACAAACACAAGCTGGGGTCCCTATCAACTTAAACCGGAACCGATATTCGCGGATTCCTCCATGACCGGTGAATAATTGTGCTCGTAAGTTGTTGGGCGTTCCCAGTTTTATTAACAAACTATAGGCCTTCCTCACGTCGCCAAAGAACAGCCCGATGCCTATGTCTTCATGGGTCTCAGCAATGTAACGGGCCTGCCAGTTCTCCAGAGTGGATTCCCTGATAGAGTACTTTGCATATGACAGCGGGAAATCGTCATAGGCTGGAGCAGTCTTCTTGTGTCGAGCAGCATGTTTAGCCAGCTCCTCCGCTCTCTCATTCCCAGATATGCCAGCGTGAGCCCTAATCCAAAACAAAAGAACCTCTCTCCCCTGCAGCTGTGCGTTTGCGACGGCCTGCTGGATCTTCAGTGAAATGGGGTTCCTTGTTTTGGGGTCGGCTATGGATTCCAATGCGGATCTGGAAACTGAGAGTATGTTGGCTGATATGGGGGGTTTCTTGTTGCTAGCGTAGGTGATCGCTCGCAGGATTGCAATCAGTTCAGCCTGGAACACTGAGCAATACTTTCCCAGCTTTACAGTGACTTTGGTCATTTCGCCTTCTCTAATCCAGCACGATACCGCAGCACCAACTTTTGCCTCTATTTTACTTCCATCTGTGTAGAGGCGCTGCCAGTTGTTGTCAATTAGGCTTAGATCTTCCTCAACTGCAATATTCCGGAAGTCTAAAAGTCCAGAGGGATCACTCTGGAGAGAACTGCTGCAGCAATGAGGGATGTTGTCCTGTGGGCTTTGGCGATTTTGATCGCAAACATCTTTGTGATGGAGTCGAGCCGTTTTCTGGCATATACTTTACCGGCAATCGGGGCCTAAGAGCTCGCAGCATACGTAACCACAGGCTCAACAACTCCTACGTAAATCATTATGATGATTTTGGAGTTCAGTCCCCATTGAGCCTTTGCCGCCCGTGCAACCATTTTATAGACGTTAGCTGTCTTTTTCGTGACTTTTTCAAGATGCGGAAGGAAAGTCAAACCCGCATCTATCGTGAGTCCGAGGAGTTTACGACGGCTAGTGAGAGTCAATGGAGTGCCTAAAAGAACGAATTTTGGCTCGTCATATTTAGTCTTTTTCGTGACCACCATCGCTTGAGTTTTATGTGCAGCAAAGCGCATCTTGAAGTCGCTACTCCATTTGGAGATGACTGCAATTGCGTCATTCACTGCTTTTTCTAGCTCGACTGTAGTATCCGCCTGAGCAATAACCACTATGTCGTCTGCATTCGCCTGGATATGTGCGGAAAGTTTGTTTCCCTTAGTCATCAATGGGTCTAGTTGCACATTCTAGAAGATGGGTCCACAAATAGAGCCCTGAATGCAGCATTTGGTAGTTAATTTAAAAACTGATTGGTGCATGTACTCCAGAGTGACACTTCTGCAGGACAAATAGTTGCTTAACAGCCTCAGAGTCTTTATGTTCAACCCCTTTTCTTGCAATTGATGCAGTATGGCAGGCTACCAGGCATTATCAAACGCGCCCTCGATGTCCAATGAAACAACGGCTACTAGTTTTTTGGCCTGAAGGCCCTGGCGGATGCAGTCGTCTGTGTCATAGAGCGCATCTTCCGTTCCGCATTGAGGTCGAAAACCATACTGCCTCCTAGTCAACAAGTTTTTGTTCTCCAGAAGCCATGTTAGTCTGTTAGCGACCAGTTTTTCTAGGATCTAACCCAAAAGTGGAAGGAGTCCAATCGGGCGGTAGGAGTTTGCGGCCGTGTAGGATGACTTACCAGGCTTTGGAATGACTCTTATTCTGGCCTGCTTCCACGCAATGGGAAAGTAACCCAACCCAAGGCACTTGTTTAACATGGCCAGCTGGAGCTCCTAGTCAGAACGGTACGAGGAGTAGCAGATATCCGCTGTAATGCCATCCGCTCCAAGTGCTTTCTTGGGATGGACTCCTGCGTAGACCTGTTCAAGCTCATTATGAGTAAACGGCGGTGTCTGTTCGTCTAAAGTGCTCAGGTTTCAACTATTAATTGTACGCGTCACTTTCTCTCGTATTTCCCTCTGGTACTCTGAGTCTGTCACTGGATCATCTGTAGGAAAGAAAGTATCCGCAAGTAGTTATGCTGAGGCTTCGGCTGACAACATCTTGTCGTCCTGTGGATCCTTTAAGACGCTGGATGCGATTCTGCTAATGTTAGAGCAGTGACTAATAATTCTATTAGCACAGGTCCACACATCCCCTTCCTTCTGTCTGGTACAAAAATCTTGCCAGCTAGCGGTGAGAGTCAGTTCGATGTTCTTTTTGTATATGTCCCTGGCTCTTTGGTAGTCCGCGATACAGAAGGGTTTTCTACGAGGGTTCGCAAAATGAATTTTTCGTCTGAGTGTTTTGACCTTCTGTTTCTCATCCTTTAGTTCTTCGGTCCACCATTGGGGCTTCATGAAAGGTTTCTGTTGCCCAAGTTTAGGGATAGCCTCATGGCAAGCATTGGTGATAGCAGTGGTATAAATACACACTAAGTTCTCCAGTCGGCCCGAAGATGTGCAGCTCTCAAACTCTCCGGTGGTAAGTCCCATTTGTCTTAGCTCCGACTTTAGGGTTTCTGAAAACTTACTCCAGTTCGCTTTTTTGACATTATAGATGCGAGTGGAGGGGTGCTTGGCACGCAGGTCCTGATCAACCGATGTCAGTGCGAAGCTAATGGTCCTGTGGTCGTAAGTGTTGCGGATTCAGTATCTACATTCGAATCTGTTATCTTCGCCAGCAGTGAATCGCTGCAAGCTGCAATATCCACTATACTGGAGTACAGCTTATCGCCTCTATATATTGGAATGTTGGCACTGATCCCTGATTTAGCACACTTATGTTGTTTTGGGCAAACAGATCTGTAACTGCAGCCCCTCGCCCGTCTTCAGCATCGCATCCCCACCAGGGGCTCACAGCGTTAGCGTCACCTGCAATAATGACGTCCTGAGTTCCGAGAAGGTCGAGAATTTCCTGGATTCTCCTGAGGTACGGCTCTATGTCCTTGTCACCTTCCATGTAGAAATTTATTACGCCCACTTTAAAGTGGCCCATGTGCACGATTACGGAAGTAATATTCTTGCAAATTAATGTTTGGCACCGGACAACCTTTAAGTTTGGATTGGTGACAACAATTGCCGACTTCACAGGTCTTTCTTTGGAGCCACAAGTGTCCTGAATGTTGGTGTGTGGTGACAAAAGAACGCCCTTAGCACCCACGTAGAGTTCTTCAAGAAGAAGAATATCCGTGCGGGATTTCAATGCATTACACAGGACCTCTCTGGTGGCAGCCAAACCGCGCCCGAGGTTGACTTGCTTGAACTTAATGCTTCCTAGTGAGCCCTCAGCAATATCTAACTGCTGATCTTGCTATTCGGTCCCATTTCAGCCACTCAGGACACTCACTGGAATATGCTGGGTGCAGGAGACTAATTCCAGCGTTTCTTTTGCTGCAGTTTATGCAATGAGGGGGCCTGGAGCGATTGGGGCAATCTCGAGTATCATGCGTTCCAGCACAGTAACCACACGCCAGTGGCGATTTGCAGTCACGAGCTAAATGGCCGCAACATTGAAGTATAGGGTTACATACATGGCGATGTAACATTGGAGTATAGGGGACTGGTCTGCAGCTACAACCACTTGGTATCCCAGTTTTATTCGCTGTCCATTCAGTCTCTGCCATAGGCTAGAGTCTACCTCCAGAATAACGTTTGTTCTGCCTTTCGTCCTTCTTAAGACCTTAACAGTCATTTGATCTGTCGTCACGCCTTCGAGGAGGTTAGCGTTTTGTTTAATTATTGCCAACTCAATGTTTTTGTCGTCAAGGTCACCTACAACGCCAACTAGCCGGATTAAAGGATTCTTTGGAGGTGGAGTCTGAATCGCGAACTCTTTGCCTGCGTCCCTAATTGCCCGCAAGTTGTGCAGGGTCGTTGTTAAAAGGTTGCAGGTCTTTAGAGTTTCAGTGATAATAAATTGTATATGTTAAAAGTAATAAAGTATGAAGATGAAAATGTCAAATAAATATATTATGATTGGATTATTGTTTATTTTTTTAATTGTGTATTGTTTATTCATAATTTTAATAAAATGATAGGTAAATAATAAATAATGCTGTTATAATAGTATTTGCAAACTATAAAATTTTGCGAAAAATGTGACGGATATCACCTATTTATGCCGTTTATTGACGGACTGTACAATTTTTAAAATATACTCAACAAAGAGTTTCGTCATCTTTTGATCACTGATTAAAAGGCGGAGATTCTGTTCAGTCACGGGCATATCTACTCTCATTTCAAAGTTGTGCCAGTGGGAGGAATACACAGGGCAATCCGTCAAGAGGTGAAGGACTGTCTCCTGTTTGTCAGGGTCGCAGGCGCACACTGGATTGTTCTTGAACTTGAAGCGAGTCAGGTACTCGGAGAATCCACCGTGCCCTGTTAGGGCCTGGGTCAGCTCCCCGGTCATCCCTATTTTCCGCACCGTCCTGTACGCAGCGATCGCACACGGGAAGAATAATTTCGTCGTGGCCGCCGTTTCCCCAGTATGATACCGCCGGTTCCATTCGCTGAGGGTATCCATTCGGATCATACGCTTAACGAATGAAACCGGGCATTTATCATAGTGGGGTTTCCGCTTAGACCTTAAGGCAGCCTCCTTAGCGAGCGAGTCGGCTCTCTCGTTACCCTCCAGCCCCACGTGAGCTTTGACCCAGAACAAGGAGACGCTCTTGTTCAGGGTGTTGCTGCGGCGGATGGCGTCTCTCGTTTCCACTGATAGGGCATGGAGGGCTTCGGGGTTCACGACTGCTTGGAGAGCTGCCATGGAGTCGCTGTAGATAGCGAACGCCGTCTCGGTCCTTCTGAGGACTTCCTTCGCGGCTTCGCAGAGGGCGAGGTGCTCAGCCTGGTAGACGGTACTATACGACGGCAGCGCAAGCTTGAGGGCTTTGACCTCGGTCTGGTCGGTCCACATGGACAGCGCGGCCCCGACCTTGCCCTCAATTTTGCTGCCGTCTGTGAAAATCCTCACCGCGTAGTCGCGGTGGTTATTAAATTGCTCCTCGTCTACCAGGCGTCGCAGTTCAATGGCCCTCTGTTCAGCCGGATGCGGCATCTCTAGTGCCGATGCCACTCGCTCGATTGCCCGATTGCCCCACCCAGCGCTGTCCCCTAGCGCTGGGTGGGGCAATCCCCTCTTAGTCTCATACAGTGAGGCCACCTCTCGAATTCTGAGGTCGAGAGGGACCACCCCAGCCAGCACCAGAGCTGAGTGTAAGGAGACCGTGCGATAGGCTCGGCACAACTTCTGCGCGAAGCTCCTCTGGACGGCGTTCGAAAAGCAGATGCCACACTGTTTCCTCACGATCGGGGTCACACATGCACGAAGGGCTATCTTTGAGATGAAAGCGATGGAGCTACGCTGAGAACCCACCATGTCCTGTTAGGATTTGTACATGAACCGGTGAGAGAGCTAAGTCTCTGAGTGTCCTTTTCGCTACAAGGACGTCTGGGAAAAACACTTTTGTAACCGCTCCTGTACTTGAGGATTCGTATCGCGCTTGCCACTTCTTTATAGTCCCCTCCCGTATCATCTTTCTCACGAACGATATGGGTACCTTGTTGTAATCTGTGGATACCTTGGTCAGTGCTGCCTCCTTCGCCAGCTCGTCCGCTCTTTCATTGCCGGCGGTTCCCACGTGGGCCTTAAGCCAAAAGAACCTCACATCTCTATCCTCCTCTCTGATCTCGCGAATGTATTTTTTTATTTGGAGTGCCAAGTGGTGAGTGACAGACGGGCTCCGCAGCAAATCAAGTGACGATCTAGAGTCACTTAAAATGTTTACGGAGGCCGCCCTAGATTCTCTTGCCATCCTGACAGCTCGGAAGAGAGCGTACATTTCTGATTGGAAGACCGTGTTGTGGGACTCAAGGCCAAAAGTTCTAAATTCGGACTCTTTTCCGTTTTCCCACCAAGTAAGGGCAGCTCCAACTTTTCCCTCTATCTTGCTGCCATCAGTGTATATTTGGGGACCAATTACTTGGTGGGTTTCCAGAGTTTCAGGAGTCCATTCCTCCAGACGTACGTATTCTGTTATTGTGAGTAGCGCTGGGTGGGGGTATGAACTCCCGGGAATGTCCTTTTCTGACCTTGAAGAGAGTTGCGGCCTTGATCACCCGTAGATCTAGGGGGAGTTGGCCTGACAAGATAAGTGCCGATGTCAGGGATACCGTTCGGTATGCTTTGCAGATCTTCTGCGCAAAACCTCTCTGCAGTGAATCAAACTGATTTCTTGTCATCAGTTTCTCAGCTGCGGGAGCCACGATGGGCTCTATCACCGATACGTATATTGTTCTTATGATCTCTCTGTTCAGACCCCAAGTCACCCTCGCCGCGCATGCCAGCTGTTTATAGATGTCTACAGCCTTTTTACAGGTCGCAGACACATGCGCGTTGAAGGTTAGCTTAGAGTCTATGGTGAGGCCTAGTATCTTGTCCTCTTGGACTAGGTTCAGCGGCGTGCCCGACATATGTAGTACTGGAACATCGTATTTAAGCTTTTTAGTTAACACCATCGCATTGGTTTTGTGCGCGGCGAAACGTAGCTTATTTTTGACGCCCCATTCCGATACTATGCGTAGCGTGTCGTTAGCCGATTGCTCCAGGGGACCGGCCGTGAAGTCTGAGAACAGCCATCCTGTGAAGGAGCGGGTCTAGGACAAGGTTCCAAAAGGTCGGGCCAGTAATGGATCCCTGGACGCATCCTTTCGTGGTTCCCTTCTCGCTAGTCGCTCTGGCATAATTGACCCTGACATTGCGGTCCTCCAAGTATGAGGTGACGAGAGCGTAAAGATTTTTGGGGCAGTTTCTGACCACCAACTGTTTCTTAAGTGCTGGCCACCACGCGTTGTCAAAGGCACCCTCTATGTCTAATGATATCAGAAGCACGATCTTTTTGGCTTTGATTTCAGTTCTTATGTGTTCCACCAGAGCATAGAGGGCGTCCTCAGTCCCGCGCTGCGGCATGAACCCGTACTGGTTTGTGTTTAGTGTTGGGAGGAGGTGCCATTGGAGTCTCCCTGCTAGGAGTTTCTCGACGATTTTCCCCAGGACCGAGAGTAAACCTATTGGCCTGTATGACTTTGGGTTGGTGTAGTCATCTTTTCCAGGCTTGCGTAGTATGCATACGTGGGCGACCTTCCACTGCTTTGGGAAGTGTGACAGCGTCAGACATCGGTTTGCTATCGCTAAAAACACCTCCCTGTCACAGTTTATTGCCGCTGTGCAAATGTCCGCTGTTAATCCGTCGGGACCGGGTGCTTTTTTCGGATTTTGATTTAATAGAACCATTTCCAGCTCCGCGATCGTAAAAAGAGGATCGTCAGCGGACAGTCCTTGTGGGTTTCTTTCTTCCGCTAGCCTCCTGAGACTTGTGTGGTAAGGTTGATCGGCTTCTGTTGAGTCGTCAGGGTAGAAGGTCTTAGCCAGAAGGTCCGCGGATTGCTCTGGGCTGAGAGTCTCACCCCTGGTATTTCTCAAGAGCGCGTCGTCTTGTCTTCTGGCTGTCTTCCTTAGTACCCTATAGATGCCATCCCACATACTTTCTCGGTCCTGCTTCGAGCAAAACTCCTTCCAATTGGCTGTGGCTGCTGCCGTCGCTGCAGTGGTGTATGTATTTTTGGCCAACACGTACTCTTGGATGACAAAATGTCTCCGGCTTGGAGCTGCATTTCGGATCCTTCTCTTCTTTGTCATAGCTTCTTTTTTAACGGTCCAAAGAAGGAGTCCACCAGGGGGGCTTACCATTGTGTTTTGGCAACCCAAGTTTCGGCATGGCTACCTCGCAAGAGTGGTGGATATAGTTGATATATTTTGTAATGAGTGACTCCAGATCCTCCGAGTTCGAAACGTTCGAGACTCTGACCGGTGTGATGTCATTGGCTGCTAGGCTGGCCTTGAAGTTCGCTCTGAAGTCGGACCAACTCGCCTTGTTTGTATTGTAGATGCGCGGCGAGATTGGTCTTAACTGTTCTAAGGCCTTTTCTAAGCGCATCGAAAAGGTTATTGCGTTGTGGTCAGAAGTTGTAAGACTCCTTTCCACCCGCCACTCCTCGACCTTGCCTAGTAGCGACGAGCTGCATACTGTCACATCGACCATACTTGTATACCACCGGTCACCTCTATATGTCTCGAATGTCGGCGTTTGGCCCGTGTTAAGGATGTGGAGATCCCGCTCGTTGAGGAATAAATTGTATGCAGCTCCACGAAGATTTTCAGAGACACTCCCCCACCACTGGCTCCAGGCGTTTATGTCTCCTCCCACTATGATGTTGTTAGTATGTAGTTTGTGTATTATGTCGTGTGTATTGGAAAGGTAAGGTTCGATTTCTTGGTCACCCTCAAAATAGACCGATAACACCCCAAAACTGAGTTGGCCCACCTTTAGTAAGACGGCGGCGATGTTTTCGGTTACAAGTTGGGGATCGTGAATGACCTCCACATTGTTCCCGAAAACAATGACCGCCGCTTTTACTGGTTTTTGGCGATTAAGGCTGCACTGGATGACTTGCGTGCCAGGGCTTTGTTTCATCATACCTATTCCTCCCACGTAGGGCTCTTGAACAAGTGCTATTGAAACGCCCTTTGCCTGAGCTACCATAAGAAGTTCTTCTGTAGCCAGTTTGGAGCGCTGAAGATTTGCTAGGATGAACTGCAATCTTGCTGTCGGTCTTGTTGTGTTTTGAGTAGAGATGTAAGCGCTGTATTATACCATTTCCAACACAATGAATAAAACGAAAAATACCGTATAATACGGTATTATACCATTTGCTACGGTATTTTATGTATAAATCGATTGTTTCTAGATTTTTTAAGTAAATTATCTGAATAATCATAAAATAAAATACTGAATACGGTGGAAATACTTAGAAATAAAACATGAAATGGTATTCTTTTAAATTTGTATTATTTATATATTACAAAAAAGTAGTTCTGGGCGTTTCATTCAGGAACGGTTCTTCTATGAAAAACGAACGAACTGTTTTACGATTAGCCAACATTACGTTGTTAAAAACACTTGAAACTACATAAATGCTGAACGAAAGTTTTTAGCTTTTCGTTTTTTAATTATGTGTAGGTAAGTTAAAATTACTCTTATTTTCAGCTTCGTAGAAATCAATTAAGATATTCTAATAGTAATAGATCAATAAGAACTTTGGTTTTGTTAGCTTCAGTTGACTGATGAAGGTCAAGCGTTCGTTTTATTTGTTTTGAAATTTAAAATCAATTGATAACAGAAACGCGCGCGCGTATTAATTGTTCGATATATAACTTCAACCAAAATGGCTGTCGTTGCTATGGTTATGCGCAGATTCCCCCTCACTTCTATTGTAACCCAAAAACTATTATCTACTGCGCATTCAAGGTCAATCGCCATTATGGTTCAACTTATATGCCACGTATCGTTAGCTTTTTTTTTATGTAACTGTTTCTTAGAACTCTTCTTTTTTTTTAAAACTGTTTGGTTTCGTTTTACGAAAAATCCTATAGTAGTAAACCAGTATTACAAAAAAGTATCACGTCAATGCACAAGCGAGATCGAGACGACCACTACACGGCGCGAACACAGCGCGGTAGAACATGTCTAAAGGTGTCGACGGCGACGAATGCAACGTTGAGCCGCGGGCGGGGGCCGGGCGGGCCGATCACGCGGTAAATCGTACCTACTGTGCAGCAAATTCGCTAAGTTCCTGTTCCGGATTCGTGCGGAGGATTCGCCCCGGTGTCGTCACTGTGCGGAACACCCGGAGGACACGGTGGAGCATACTGTTGAGGTGTGCCCTGCCTGGGCGGAGCATCGCCGTGTCCTCGTGGGGGCGATCGGCGGCAGCGATCTCTCTCGCCGGGCCTTGGTTCAGGCCATGGTCCGTAGCGAGGAGGGATGGCAGGCGGTCGCCTCCTTCTGCGAAGCAGTAATGCTAGCAAAGGAGGAGGCCGACCGCATCAGGCAGAGGCAACGGGGCGCTCGCCCCAGCCGCCGCCGGGATTCCGATCCCGATTTCCGGCCACCGTAGGCGCGGGCTTGCGGACGGCGTGCAATGGGTAGCACGCTGTCCGATCGTCCGGTAACCGACCGGACCGAGCCCAAGTCGTCGACGGCGCGTTCTGTTCCCGCGCGCCTCAAGGAGCTGTCAGCAAACCGTAGAGGCCCAGCCTGCTAGCTGCAGGCAGGCAGGGCCGAAGCCTGCTGGGGCCAAGGGCCGTTTTCTGAGAGGAAGGCTCAGCCCCGGCACTATAGGCAACGAAGGAACGGGGTAGGTTTTTAGTCAGTAAGAGTCTGACACTACTTCCCGCTCCGCCCAAGGGCGGGATTTGTCATTGGATGATTTTACCTACCAAAAAAAAAAAAAAAAAAAAGAAAACCTACTGTGCAGTACATTTAAATATTTAACAAACACAATAATGAAAATTAGACGGAAATGTAATATTGTAATAATATCTGTGAAGTTTAATTACTAAATAATCATTAAATTAGTATAAATCGTTCTAAAATATAGAATACAATCGAAAGTTAAAATATATTTTATTTATTAAACTAGAACTCTTCGTAATATTGCAGGATCTTAAAAAGTGAATCAAAATATAAAATACATAAAATACCAATAATACCGTAAGTTAAAATAAAATACCGATTTAATACGTAGCCTTTTGGTATTATACGGTATTTTTGCAACTCTAGTTTTGAGTAGTGACAGGTTGGTTAGTTGGATCTTGGTCGCCCTTAGCAGTAGGCTATGCGTGATCTTGCTATACCATCCCATTTTTGGCGCTCCTGGCAGTCCTCGCTGAAGGCCGCGTGCGCCAAGTCACTGCCAGTCCTGTGTGCTATCTTACAGTTTATGCAAGTTGGCGGTTTACCATCGGCTCGAGTCGAGCAGTCTCTTATATTATGTGCTCCACTACAGAAACCGCAGACTTCTTTTGCAGCTTTGCATATGGACTTGTTGTGTCCATACCCATAGCAATTTGTGCACTGGACTAGTGGGGACTGGTCCTCAATTGAGCATCGCTTGATACCCACATGGACTTTTTGTGCCTCCGTGTAGCTTTTCCAAAGTAACGGGGATAACTCCAAAACAGGGTGGCATTCATGAGGGTTCCTTGCACGTTTTCTGTAGCGCACCCTTATGGTCTGTCCATCTACAGCAACATTTTGCAGAAGGTGTTTATTCTGCGCTTTTAGGAGATCAACGATCTCCCCGTCGCTGTAGCTGGACAGCACTCCCCTAATGCAAACAAGAGGATTTTGGGGTTTCGGCTCCTGGACTTTGAGCCCCTGGTTTGATTGGACTTGGTCCTTTATTATTTTCAAGTCCGACTTACTCGCGCATCTGAGAATTACTTTTTGGTTACGTGCTTTGCGAACCGTGTCGACTCGGGCTCCACTGGCTTTGAGGTCCAGGGCGGTCCTGATCCTCTCAATAACGTTGTCCCCAGTGTGCTTGGGGTCCGTCGATGAGACGATCAGGGTATGGTTGGGTCGTGTGGGAGGTTTGGCGGGCTTGGGCATACTGGCGACCTGAGCAAAAGTTTTAGGGCCCTGCTGTTGTGGAAGCGGTCTATCCGCTTTAGTCAAGTCCGCCACACCTTTCTCTATATTTTGGAGCATTTTTTTCATCTCCCCGACTGCCAGTTCCGCTTCTAGATTCAGCGCAGGAAGCGCCTGGATCTGCGGCTCTTTGTCACGCAAGACGCGAAGATCCGCTGAAACGATCTCTAGCCTTTCCGATATAGGTTTGAGTTGGTGTGCGATGTCAATTGGTGGGTGTGGTGGTGGTGGTGGTTGTGGTAGGGTGGAAGAAGCAGACTTGTTGGCAATGGCCTGTAAAGAAGCCTGAAGCTTCTCCATTTCCTCCTCGAATCTGCTGGCCGTAAGCAGGCCTGTCTCTCGGCTACTGGGATCCATTTCGGTGTTAAATGACCCTCACTAGCTCTTGTGCGTGTCGAGAGCGCTCCTTCTCAAGGTTGTATTTATGCCGGGCTCGCGAATCTGCCAATGACAGGGCCGTCTCGTACAGACCCTGTAAGCACTCATGAGCTGTGGCCTTGCCCTCTCTCTTCATGTTACCAGCAGACTCGAGGGCGTCTTTGCCCTTTTGGAGAAGTTCGTTGGCTTCTCTAGTAGCCAGATCCATTTCCACCCCTGTGCCCCTTCTTGGTGTTCTGTAAAGGAGACTCGGTCGCCCACTCTCGGGGCGCTCGGCCTGGCTAACTGTAGAGGTCACCGAGCTTTCCTCGTCCGAGATGACTCGGCGAGGAGGGGAGATGCCACATTGTTCCCAGTTGATCACTGTTTCGGATATTCTCCTGCGATCTTCTGAGGTTTGTGACTCAGGTGCTGATGGTGGTGGTGGTGACGACAGTCTGCTCACTACGTCCGGTTCCGACGCCGCCTTTGACACTACTGGCGTCTGCGACGGACGTGCCGACTTTTCTGAGACAATCGACTTAGCAGTATTATTTTTAAGTATTTTCTCTCGCAGTGACTTTGGGGCTTTTGCGGCTTCCGTGATCATTTTGCGGGAAGTGGTGGAAGTCTTGGAAGGCATAACTATTTTTTTTTTTTGTGTTAAAAGGAAATAATACAATGAAACTGGAGATATAATAACTAGTTCGTACAATTCTTACAGCTACGATATCTAAAACCTATTGTTATTTTTGTTCAATGATTTTGCCTTTGTGTAAATGATACTTATTTTTTTTTTTTTTTTTTTTTCATTTTGTGATGGACTCACGGATGCTCTGCTGGTGGTCTGCGTCTGCTGTCCGATGAGGAGCCCGACAACTGCCAGAGCTTGGTATTCTGAGCCCTGAGTGCGCGCTGGTGGTAGTCTCCAGTGAAATCCCGAGTGCCGCCGGCTCGTTTTGTGTGTGTGGGTACCGAATTTTTGGATTCTGACGTGGCCAAATTGAAGAGCTTTTTGTGTACTTTCAAATGAGCCCAAACTCGGTTATTCTAGCTCCAATGGGAACGAAGTTAGGCCGCGGGGGGGTGAGGTCACCCTGATTAAGTCTCACAGGGAGACTATTGGTGGCAAGTTGGGGCGAGAGGGGGGGGGGGTACGTTGGGGGAGGGGGTACGTATTGAGGGGGAGAGCGAAAGGGATGTGGTGTTACAATTTAAGGGGGATATAACGTAATGGAAGGTAATATGGTGAGGGGGGCTTGGGTGGTGAGGGGAGGTTGGGTGGTGGGGGGAAAGAGCTAAGGGAAGGGTAGGTTGAGAAGGGAAGGGGAAGAGAAATCTGTGAAAAGGTCCTGGAATTCCAAGTTAGAAGAGTCCAAACTCGGGGGGGACAGGACCAGGGGTTGAAGAGTTCCCTCGGGCTAACCCTTTGATGAGCCCCAAAGTCGTCACACCGGTGGCTGGTCTCCAGGCAGATTCCTCGGCCGGCAACGGAGTCTTCAGTAAAGGTAGATTGGCTGCTTAGACGTCACGCCTGTGTCTCAAAAGAAAACACGTGGGCCAAAGTGAGGTTAAATTGGTTATAAAACCACGTGTTTTGGCGTTCTTTACGTGCTAATAGCTCCCAAGCCCGTGCTCCGATTTTTCTGATCTTGGTGTCGCTGAATAGGTCTCTGCCGCGTCTTTTAGGTGTAACGTTTGCAAAACTTTTTTACTATCCTTGGATGAGATATTCACCACAGAAGTTGCAGGAGTACTGCTCCGCAACCAGAAGAGCCAGACACTTGCCCACACGTATCCCGGTGTATCAGCACTGCACAATTCCACTTATAACTTTTTTGCGCACGTAACTCAACGCGTTGAATTTAGATGATTTTTTAACGCGGAGGTGATGTTTTTGTGGCGACGTATTATCTGTTACTGGGTTAGGTTAGGTTAGGTCTTTTTTTTTTTTGTTGTGGTGGCAGGAGTGGGAAATCCTTCATGGACACCCAGACAACCCCACAATGGAGGCAGTCTGGGTAGTGCCGGACTCCTACCGGCTAAAAACCACTCCTGCCATGCTGAGAAAGGCCCCCTGCCGTCAAGTTTCGCAGGGGCTATTCATGGGTTGTACATTGTATTGTTCTTCTAGAATTTATTTTAATTTCGACTAAGTAATAGTATATATGTATATATTTTAATAAGTTATATTTCCATTTTTGTAAAAATTCGTCATTATTTGTGATTTATCTATAATTTTTTATTTGACAATATATTTAGAATCGGTTATAACAAGTAAAATCTCTTAATAAATAATTTTTTTAAATAATAATTGCAGGTAAAAGTCTTTAAATAATAATTTAAATAATAATTCAATGTTAAAATTTACAATAAATTATTTAAATATAATATAAAATAATAATTATTCATAAATGTTAAAATTCTGGGTTTTGTTTGCAATAATATTTATGGTCGGCTTATGAGGTCACATTAGTTTTGTTTCTTTTATTGACTGAAATTACAATCCTGGTGACGTAATCTGTGAATTCAGCTCTATATTTTTTATTACTAATAAAGGCCCTGAGATTTTGTTTGGTCATATTTTCTCCAATCCTGATTTCAAGATCGTGTCTATGGGAGGCATATACCGGGCAATCCGTGAGGAGGTGGAGGATTGTCTCCTGCTGGTCCGGGTCGCAGGCGCACGCCGGGTTCTCCTTACACTTGAAGCGAGTAAGGTATTCGGAGAACCCGCCGTGGCCTGTTAGGGCTTGAGTCAGCTCCTTGGTGATCTCCATCTTCCGCACCGTCCCGTACGCAGCGATCGCGCAAGGGAAGAACATCTTGGTCGTGGCCGCCGTTTCTCCAGTACAATACCTCCGGTTCCATTCGTCCAGCGTTCCCAAGGTTAGGTTAGGTTTTTTTTTTTTTTAATTCGTGGCAGGAGTGGGAAATCCATCATGGACACCCAAACTGCCCATAAAGGCAGTCTGGGTAGTGCCGGACTCCTACCGGCTAAAACCACACTCCTGCCATGCGAAAGGCTCCCTGCCGTCAAGTTTCGCAGGGATTTAATTTGGACTGTAGGTTCCTTGATACTCTTTTTTCTTATCAACTTATAATGTTTTAAAATAATAATAAATAATTTCTAAAATAATTGTTAAAATTGGCTTGTTTTATTGTTAAAATTTTTTAATTATAATTCTTTATAAAAATAAAATAAAATAAATATTTGTATTGTAAAAACTCTATCATAATTTATTTAAAATGTTCTTTATTTGTTCCGTCTATTTACGGATCTAATAATTTTCGTAATATACTCAATAAAATTCAGTCGTATCTTTTTGTCTCCTATCATGAGACTCAGGTTCTCCTTCACAACTCTCATCTCGACCTTCATTTCTAATTCGTTCCTTTGGATGGCATACACCGGGCAATCCGTGAGGAGGTGGAGGACTGTCTCCTGCGTGTCGGGGTCGCAGGCGCACGCCGGGTTCTCCTTACACTTGAAGCGAGTAAGGTATTCAGAGAACCCGCCGTGTCCTGTTAGGGCTTGGGTCAGCTCCTTGGTGATCTCCATCTTCCACACCGTTCTGTACGCAGCGATCGCACAAGGAAAGAACATCTTGGTCGTGGTCGCCGTTTCTCCAGTACAATACCTCCGGTTCCATTCGTCCAGCGTTTCCATGCGGATCATGCGCTTGACGAATGAAACCGGACATTTGTGGTAGTCGGGTTTCCGCTTCGACCTCAAGGCAGCCTCCTTCGCGAGCAAGTCGGCTCTCTCGTTACCCTCCAGCCCCGCGTGAGCTTTGACCCAGAACAGGAAAACGCTCTTGTTCTGGGCGTTGCTGCGGCGGATGGCGTCCCTTGCTTCCACTGCAAGGGCGTGGAGGGCTTCGGGGTTCACGACTGCTTGGAGAGCTGCCATGGAGTCGCTATAGATAGCGAACGCCGTCTCGGTCCTTCGGAGGGCTTCCTTCGCGGCTTTGCAGAGGGCGAGGAGCTCTGCCTGGTAGACGGTACTATAAGACGGCAGAGCAAGCTTGAGGGCCTTCGTCTCCGCGTCGCCGGTCCATACCGACAGTGCGGCACCGACTTTGCCCTCAATCTTGCTGCCGTCTGTGAAAATACTCACCGCATAATCGCGGTGCTCGTTGTACTGTTCCTCGCCTACCAGACGTCGCAGTTCAATAGCCCTCTGCTCAGCCGGATGTGGCATCTGCAGTGCCGATACCACTCGCTCGATCTCCCGATCTCCTAGCGCTGGATGGGGTACCCCTCTCTTGGCCTCGTAGAGCGAGGCTGCCTCCTGAATTCGGAGATCAAGAGGGAGTATACCAGCCAGCACCAGTGCGGAATGTAAGGAGACCGTGCGGTAGGCTCGGCACAGTTTCTGCGCGAAGCTCCTCTGGACGGCGTTCAGCTTCTTCTGCACCCCGACTTTCTTTGCGGCCGGCGACCACGCACTCGCTGCGTACAAAATGATGGGCTCCACTGCAGCCGTATATATGCAGCGGATGACCTCTGGATGGAGACCCCAACTGACTCTCGCAGCCCGCGACAGCTGCTTGTATATGCCGATGGCTCGGGAACAGACGTTTGCGACGTGGGTGTTAAATGTCAACTTGTGGTCGATGGTGAGACCGAGCAGCTTGATTTCGTCCGACATGCCAATGTCTACCCCGCCCATCTTGAGACGCGGGGTGTCGTGCTTCAGTTTGCGCGTGACCAGCATTGCTTTCGTCTTATGTGGCGCAAACCGAAGCTTATTCGTAGCACCCCACGCTCGCACGTACTCGAGGGCGACATTGGCATCCCGTTGGACTTCAAGTGCAGTCTCCCCATCGAACACAAGGACAATGTCGTCAGCAAACGCCTGGCAATACACGCCCATCGACTCTAGACCCTTCAGCAGAGGATCCAGCAGAACGTTCCAAACTATGGGACCACCGATGGACCCCTGGACGCATCCCTTCTCGGTCCTGGATTCGTACTCCACTCCCGCGTACCTGACTTTCACCACCCTCTCGGACAAGTAGCTGTCCATGACCCGTCTCAAGTTTACAGGACACTTTTCCTCAGCCAGACGGACTCGTATAGCCGGCCACCAGGCGCTATCAAAGGCCCCCTCTATATCCAAGGACACAACCGTGACAAGTCTTTTGGCATTAAGTTTGTCACGAATGTGTCCCATCAGAGTATAGAGGGAATCCTCGGTGCTTCGCTGGGGCATGAAGCCGTACTGGCGAGTACTCATCCTGGGCAAGAGATAAAACTTGAGTCGGTTCACGAACATCTTCTCAAAGATCTTGCCGAGGACAGGCAAAAGCCCAATCGGCCTGTACGACTTTGGGGTGGTGTAGTCGTCTTTAGCGGGCTTGCGGAGCACGACGACGGTTGCCTCTTTCCAGGACCGTGGAAAGTATCCATGCGCCAGGCACTTGTTTACCAAGCGCAGAACTAAGTCTGGGTCTTGACGGATCGTGTGGCCCCATATGTCCGCCGTCAGACCGTCGGAACCGGGGGCTTTTTTGGGGTTGAACGAGGAGACAGCTCGCTCCAGCTCGTCGAGTGTGAAGGGGGGGTCCAAAGGTTCAACTTCGTTCCCCCCGTTCACCTCTTCGGCTTTTTGCCTCACTCTTCTGTGCTCCTCGTTATCCCCCTCCGAACGGTCTTCTGGGTAAAACGTCTCTGCCAGATACCTCGCAGAAGCCTCGGGGTCCAGAGTCTTGCCGTCCCTAACCATCGGCAAATCCTCCTCTCTTTTCTCCGTCCTACGGATCACCCGGTATATAGGCCTTCCCTATCTTGCTTCGCGCAGAACCCCTTCCAGCTCTCGATCTTTGCTTGGACTACTGCTTGTTCGTACTCTTCTTTCTGTTTCAGGTACTCCTCAACAACCTTTGGTCTCCGAACTGGCGCTGCACAACGGATTCTCCGCTTCTTGGTGACCACTTGCCTCTTCAAACTAGCGAGTTTATCAGACCACCACGGCACGGTTAACCTCTCTACGCCCTTCTTTTTGGGCATCACGGATGTGCAGGCGTCTTGCACTGCCGTCGTAAGTCCCTCGACTACCAGGTCTATTTTGTCCACGCTGTCGACTTCGTCGAGCAGACTTATAGTATTCTTTGCTTGCATAATTTGGTGCAGTTTCTTACGAAACTGCGCCCAATTTGCTTTTTTAGTATTGTAGATCCTGGTAGTCCGGTTAACCGTGATACCCAAAGACTTCTCGAGGTGTATGCTAAACTCGATACCGTTGTGGTCCGACCCCGTCAAGTCATCGACGACTCGCCAGCCGTCGGTCACCGTCAGCATATCCGCCGTGCAGGCTGTGACGTCGACGCAGCTCGTGTAACGCCTGTTGCCACGAACTACGTCGAAGGTTGGAGTTTCCCCTCGGTTTAGTACTTGCAGTCCAAGCTGATCGAGAGCTCCCAGCATCTCGTCGCCTCTGCTGTTACTCTCACTGCTGCCCCACCAGATACTCCAGGCATTGGCATCTCCTCCCATGATGTGCCTATGCGAGCCGGTCTCGCTTTCCACCTTCCTGAGGCTGTCCAGGTATGGCCCTAAGGGCTGATCCGGCTCAAAGTAGAACGAGACCAGAGTTAGTCTCCAGGCACCGGTATGGATCCCCACCACGACAATGTTGTTCGTGGTGAGTTTTGGGTACTGTCTAACGGTAATGCATGGGTCAAATACGGCTATTGCCGCTTTGACAGTCCCTTCTCCTTGACCGGTGCTCTGGAAGATGCGGACACCTCTGGTCACGCTCATCCTTCTTGCACTGCCCACGTAGGGCTCCTGGATCAGCGCTACAGTGGCTTTGCGCTGCTCGGCCTCAAGCATAAGCTCCTGAGTCGCCAGTTTCTTCCTCTGAAGATTCACTTGGAGTATCTTGTGCGGCATCGTGTTCTCCGGGGCCACCTTAGCAGTAGGCGACGGATGCACGTGCCAGCCTGTCCCACCTGACCCGAACGGTTAGGTTTTTTTTTTTTTGTGGCAGGACTGGGAAATCCATCATGGACACCCAGACTGCCCCAAAGTGGAGGCAGTCTGGGTAGTGCCGGACTCCTACCGGCTAAAAACCACTCCTGCCATGCGAAGGGCCCCTGCCACCAAGTTACGCAGGGTCCTTGTTCAGGGATGTAGGTTTCAAAATTCATTTATTGATTTTTAAGTCAAATAAAATATATATTATAAATAATTATTGCCATAATTTTGTAAAAACTCTAATTAAAATTTATTCATTCTTAAACTAGTGTTGTAAATTCTTTTAAATAAATAAATAAATAAGTAGTGGTTATAAATATTTAAGATTTGTCATTATTATCAGTTTTATTAAAAATATTAATTTATCATTCATTTATTATTATATTTTAATCAATAAAATTTATTTATTCCGCTTATTCACGGATGTCACAATTTTCACAATAAAATCGATGAATTTCGATCGATTCTTACTGTCCGCTATAAGAATGCAGAGATTCTCTGTATTGGCTGGCATATCGACGCTCATCTCAAGGTCGTGCCTGTGGGAGGAATATACAGGGCACTCCGTCAGGAGGTGGAGGACTGTCTCCTGCTTGTCGGGGTCGCAGGCGCACGCTGGGTTATCCTTGCACTTGAAGCGAGTCAGGTACTCGGAGAACCCACCGTGCCCTGTTAGGGCCTGGGTTAGCTCCCCGGTCATCCCTATCTTGCGCACCGTCCTGTACGCAGCGATCGCGCACGGGAAGAATAATTTCGTCGTGGCCGCCGTTTCCCCAGTACGATACCGCCGGTTCCATTCGCTGAGGGTATCCATTCGGATCATACGCTTAACGAATGAAACCGGGCATTTATCGTAGTGGGGTTTCCGCTTGGACCTTAGGGCAGCCTCCTTAGCGAGCGAGTCGGCTCTCTCGTTACCCTCCAGCCCCGCGTGAGCTTTGACCCAGAACAAGGAGACGCTCTTGTTCTGGGTATTGCTGCGGCGGATGGCGTCCCTCGTTTCCACTGCGAGGGCGTGGAGGGCTTCGGGGTTCACGACTGCTTGGAGAGCTGCCATGGAGTCGCTGTAGATAGCGAACGCCGTCTCGGTCCTTCTGAGGACTTCCTTCGCGGCTTCGCAGAGGGCGAGGAGCTCAGCCTGGTAGACGGTACTATAAGACGGCAGTGCAAGCTTGAGGGCTCTGACCTCGGTCTGGTCGGTCCACACAGACAGTGCGGCCCCGACCTTGCCCTCAATTTTGCTGCCGTCTGTGAAAATACGCACCGCATAATTGCGGTGGTTATTATATTGTTCCTCGTCTACCAGGCGTTGCAGTTCAATGGCCCTCTGTTCAGCCGGATGTGGCATATCCAGTGCCGATGCCACTCGCTCGATCTCCCTGTCCCCCAGCGCTGGATGGGGCAACCCCCTTTTGGCCTCATATAGTGAGGCCGCCTCACGAATTCGGAGGTCGAGAGGGAGCACCCCAGCCAGCACCAGAGCTGAGTGTAAGGAGACCGTGCGATAGGCTCGGCACAGTTTCTGCGCGAAGCTCCTCTGGACGGCGTTCAGCTTCTTTTGGACTCCAATTTTGGTTGCGGCCGGCGACCACGCGCTCGCTGCGTACAGGATGATGGGTTCGACTGCTGCTGTGTAGATACAGCGGATGACTTCAGGATGCAGACCCCAACTGACCCTTGCAGCCCTCGACAGTTGCTTATAAATACCGATGGCTCGGGAGCAGACGCTTGCGACGTGGCTATTAAAAGTCAACTTGTGGTCGATGGTGAGACCGAGCAGTTTGATTTCCTCAGACATGCCAATGTCCACCCCGCCCATTCTGAGACATGGGGTGTCATGCTTAAGTTTGCGCGTTACCAGCATTGCTTTGGTCTTGTGTGGCGCAAACTTAAGCTTGTTCGTGACACCCCATGCGCGCACGTACTCAAGGGCGACATTGGCATCCCTTTGGACGTCAAGTGCCGTCTCCCCATCGAACACAAGGACGACATTGTCCGCAAACGCCTGACAATAGACCCCTCTACTTTCGAGTTCCTTCAGCAGAGGATCCAGCACAACGTTCCATAATATGGGACCACTGATTGACCCCTGGACGCATCCCTTCTCGGTCCTGGATTTATGCTCCACTCCCGCGTACCGGACTTTCACCACTCTCTCGGACAAGTAACTGTCGAAGACCCTTCTCAAGTTCACAGGACACTTTTCCTCAGCCAGACGGACCCGTATAGCCGGCCACCAGGCGCTATCGAAGGCTCCCTCTATATCCAAGGACACAACCGTGACAAGTCTTTTTGCATTAAGTCTGCCACGAATGTGTCCCATCAGAGTATAGAGGGAGTCCTCGGTGCTTCGCTGGGGCATGAAGCCGTACTGGCGAGTACTCATCCTGGGTTGCAAATGGAACTTGAGTCGGGCCACGAGCATTTTTTCGTAGACCTTGCCGAGTACAGACAGAAGACCAATCGGCCTGTATGATTTCGGAGTGGTGTAGTCCACTTTCGCGGGCTTGCGGAGCACAACGACAGTTGCCTCTTTCCAGGACCGTGGAAAGTATCCATGCGCCAGGCACTTGTTCATCAAGTGCAGAACTAGGTCTGGGTCTTGGTGGATCGCGTGGCCCCATATGTCCGCCGTAAGACCGTCGGATCCGGGGGCTTTTTTGGGGTTGAGCGAGGAGGCTGCTCGCCTTAGCTCGTCAAGAGTGAACGGAGGGTCCAAGGGTTCAACTTGGTTGCCCCCGTTCACCTCTTCCGCTCGTTGCCGCACCTTTTTATGCTCCTCGTTGTCCCCCTCCGGACGGTCTTCCGGGTAGAACGCTTGTGCCAGAAACCTCGCCGACTCTTCGGGGTCCAATGTCTTCGCATCCCTCACCATCGGTATGTCCTCCTCTCTCCTTTCTGTTCTTCGAATTACCCTGTATACTCCTTCCCACAGGCCTTCTTTGTCTTGTTTCTCGCAGAAACCCTTCCAGCTCTCGACCTTTGCCTGGACTACTGCTTGTTCGTACTCAGCTTTCTGTTTCAGGTACTCCTCAACAACCTTTGGTCTACGAACCGGCGCTGCACATCGGATCCTCCGCTTTTTGGTGACCACCTGCCTTTTCAGGCTGGCGAGTTCATCAGACCACCACGGCACGGTTAACTTCTCTACTGTTTTCTTTTTGGGCATCACTTTGGTACAAGCGTCTTGTACCGCCGTTGTTAGTTCCTCGACTACCAGGTCTAAATTGTGCACGCTGTCGATCTGATCGAGCAGGCTTACAGTAATCTGGTTCGTTCGCTTAATTTGGTCCAGTTTCTTACGAAACTGGCCCCAATTTGCCTTCTTTGTATTGTAGATCCTGGTAGTCCGGTGTACCGTGATGCTCACAGACTTTTCGAGGTTTATTAAGAACTCGATGCCGTTGTGGTCCGACCCCGTCAGGTCATCGACGACCCGCCAGCCGTCGGTCACCGTCAGCATGTCCGTTGTGCAGGCTGTGACATCGACGCAGCTCGTGTAACGCCTGTTGCCACGAACTACGTCAAAGGTTGGAGTTTCCCCTCTGTTGAGTATTTGTAGTCCCAGCTGGTCGAGAGTCCCCAGCATCTCGTCGCCTCTGCTATTAGTCTCACTACTGCCCCACCAAACACTCCAGGCGTTGGTGTCTCCTCCCATTATGAGCCTATGCGGGCCGGTCTCGCTTTCCACCTTCCTTAGGCTGTCCAGGTATGGCCCTAAGGGCTGGTCTGGCTCAAAGTAGAACGAGACCAGAGTTAATTTCCAGGCACCAGTTTGGATCCCCACCACGACGATGTTGTTCGTGGTGAGTTCTGGGTACTGTCTAACGGCAAGCCTTGGGTCAAAAACGGCTATTGCCGCTTTGACAGTCCCTTCTCCTTGCCTGGTGCTCTGGAAGATTCGGACGCCTCTGGTCCCACTCATCCTTTTAGCGTTACCCACGTAGGGCTCCTGGATCAGCACTACGGTGGCTTTGCGCTGCTCGGCCTCGATCATAAGCTCATGGGTCGCCAGTCTCTTCCTTTGAAGATTCACCTGGAGTATTTTGTGCGGCAGTGTGTCCACTGGGACCACCTTAGCAGTAGGCGACGGACGCACGTGCTAGTCTGTCCCACCTGACTCGAACAGGACACTCGGGGCTGAACGCGTTGTGGTCCGTCTTTTCCATCTTCGCCTTGACACAGTTGTGGCATTTTGGGCAATCTGCCTTCAGCCACTGGGCACAGTCTGCACGGAGTTGAGGGCCTCCACAATGGCTGCATAAGTCGGCAGTCTCTTTACAGAGTCGCCGACTATGCCCGTACCCTAAGCACCTCGTGCACTGCACCAGTGGCGACTGGTCGTCAACAAAGACGGTCTGAAGATCGATACGCGCCCTGCCTTTATCGAGCATCCTGTTGTAAATAGTCGGGGACGTACTGACTATCACGTTTTGGGTTTGAGGGTTTCTGGAGTTTCTTTTATACTTGATAGAGAGTCGGTCCTCCCCGTTGTCGAGGTTGCGAAAAACGTCCCCATTCTGGCTCCGCAACGCCCCCAGCAACTCCTCGTCTGAGTGAATGCGGAGGACACCCCGGAAAACCAGCAATGGGTCTTTATTTTTCACCTCCTCGACAACGAGGTGGTCTCCTGCCTTTTGCAGTCTTTCTCGCACCCGATCTCTTTCTTCCTTCGACCTACATCCCATTATAACCTTTCGGTCCTTGGCCCTTCTTACGCTCTCTATCTCCACTCCCCCCTCTTTGGCTTTGACAGCCTGCCTAATTTTATTAAAGACTTCCTCTCCAGTGTCCCCCTCGTCCTTGGACGTCACCACTATCGAGTGCAGCGCAGTCCTTCCTGGGGTCTGCCTTTTCGGTGGACCCGCCGCTACACTCGCATAGGTGGCCGTTTTCTCCAACAGTTCCCCTGCCTCTCCATCGCCCGGTGCAGCCTCTCCATCTTCTCGCTGCTCTCCTTCACCAGCGCGCTATGCTCCGCTAGTGAAGCGAGCAGCGAGTCAACCTCCGGAATGCTCCTGGTTGCTTCTGGCGGACGTATTGGCTTAATGGCTTCGTCCTCCACCAGCTCAGTCCCCCTCTCTTTTTCAGCAGCAGCCGCCTCTTCCTTTACCAGCTGATACAGCCGTTCCACCGATTGGGTGATCCCGGCTTTCAGGTCTGCCCTCAGATTGCGCGAATCGCCAAGGTGCAATTTCGCGCGCAGAAGGCAGTTGCGAGCCTCGGTCACCCGATCGGTAGGTTTGCTCTGTGACAGCTGGTTTAACCCAGGTAACGCTCCCAGCGTCTCAGTTGAAGTTCGGCGCGCTGCAGTCTTGCTGGTAAGCTGTGAAGCAGCGCGTCGTGTGGACTTCTGGGTAGTCACCACGATCGGGGCTGCCCTTTTGGGTGAGCACGCGGCGGCTGACGGAAGGGGCTGAGATTCCGCCATCTTACCGTTTTCCCACTCGCCAATGCTTCGCCTCACACTAGAGGCCCGAGTTGAAGCACTGGGAGGGGAGAGCTCCTTGTCGAAGGTGACGGAGAGTGCCGGATTCGATGGAGAGACTTGGGGACCCGTGGTGGTCTTTTTGGCAGGGGTCCTGGAGAGGAACATGATGATGGGGAGCGATATAAAATATTTTAAAAATCAAAATAAAAACAATAATAATTAAGTAATTTTAAATAGATATTAGATCATTTAAAATTAATAATATGCTGATCCCTGTAAAGGGGGGATCAGTATGTCCTTGATATGGTAAAAATATTTTCCTCTAAAGAGGCGTCAACGATTAAAATAATAAATATATAGCGTCGGATAAAAGTATTTATAAAGTAAAATAAAAGTCAGTAGTTGTTGTAGTACGCTCCTAAGTGCATAAAATTGTTGATTGATATCGTTCCCGGGACCAAGTAGGATAATAATATAATGTAAAACAGTTTTTGAATTTTTTTTTTTTTTTTAAATATATTGTTTGCCCCCTTTCCTATATATAAAGGGCGGGTAGGCGGGCAATTTTTTGTGTGAGCTAGACTCGCGTGCGAGGTGTCGTTAGACGCGTCTCGGCGAGCCCTAGCGAACTATGCAGAAACTAGATTTTTAGCCGAAGAAAAATTTTGGGTTTTCGAAGAAAAACCTGTTTTTTGATCGAAAAATTAAAATTTTGAAAGAGAACCTAAATTCGGGTTCGCGAAAACGCTCGCCAGAATATAGGTTCAGATGATATAAATATGTTGCCGAAAAATGAAGTCCAAATAATGAGTAGATTTAGAGATAAAAATATTTAAATTTCGAATTTTGATGAAAATTTCACAAGTTCCAGGGAAGAAAATCAATGTCGCGAAAAATGAATTTTCACCGTACGGATAATAGGTACCAGCCTATTTAACGTCAATTATGCCGAAAACCGTGTCAAAATCGGTCTCCAGGAGACAAAGTTATTGAAATGTTCGTGCGGTGCACTCGCGCTAAGGTAGATTTCCTAAGCAAATCGGTTTGTATTGAAAATCGTTCCCCGTCAATCTTACAATTTTTTGTGTGAGCTAGACTCGCGTGCGAGGTGTCGTTAGACGCGTCTCGGCAGGTTAGGTTAGGTTAGGTTAGGTTAGGTTTTTTTTTTTTTTTTTTTTTTTTGGTGGCAGGAGTGGGAAATCCATCATGGACACCCAGACTGGCCATGAAGGCAGTCTGGGTAGTGCCGGAATCCTACCGGCTAAAAACCACTCCTGCCATGCGAAAGGCCCCCTGCCGTCAAGTTTCGCAGGGGCTTTGTATGGACTGTAGGTTTTACTTGCTATTTTGGTTTATTATTCTTTTCTTATAAATGTAAATTAAAATTAATGATAATTAAAAGATAGTGGAATTTCAATGTTCATTTATTGTGGGTAATTTAATTTTTATTCCTTCTATTAACCGACACAACAATCTTTGTAATATACTCTATGAAATCCCTTTTATACTTTTTGCTCGCTATTAAAGCACTAAAATTGTCTTTTTCAGATGATATAAATATGTTGCCGAAAAATGAAGTCCAAATAATGAGTAGATTTAGAGATAAAAATATTTAAATTTCGAATTTTGATGAAAATTTCACAAGTTCCAGGGAAGAAAATCAATGTCGCGAAAAATGAATTTTCACCGTACGGATAATAGGTACTAGCCTATTTAACGTCAATTACGCCGAAAACCGTGTCAAAATCGGTCTCCAGGAGACAAAGTTATTGAAATGTTCGTGCGGTGCACTCGCGCTAAGGTAGATTTCCTGAGCAAATCGTTTTGTATTGAAACTCGTTCCCTGTCAATCTTACAATTTTTTGTGTGAGCTAGACTCGCGAGCGAGGTGTCGTTAGACGCGTCTCGGCGAGCCCTAGCGAACTATGCAGAAACTAGATTTTTAGCCGAAGAAAAATTTTGGGTTTTCGAAGAAAAACCTGCTTTTTGGTCGAAAAATGAAAATTTTGAAAGAGAACCTATATTCGGGTTCGCGAAAACGCTCGCCAGAATATAGGTTCAGATGATGGGGATATACTTCAGTAAGGGCTTGATATGTTGTTTCGACGTCACGCCTCGTGTCACCAAACACACGTGGAGCCAAAGTGAGGTTAATTTGACACTAAAACCACGTGTTTTGACGTTTTTTAAGTACCAATAGCTCCCAAACCCGGGCTCCGATTTTAATTTTAAGCCTCCAGGAGACAAAGTTATTGGGTTAGGTTAGGTTAGGTTAGGTTTTTTTTTTTTTTTTTTTTTTTTTTTTACCACTCCCTGCCCTGAGCAGGGTCGTTGTGCAATCAAATTTTTATTATAAGCTGTGTGGGTTTTATTATTATTTGTTATTTATGTAATTTATTGCTTTGTTGTTTTATTTGATTCTTTGATGGCCCTTTTATTTGAGTTTCATTTTTGTTGTATGTATATTATTATATTCATTTCATTTTGCTTTTAATATATATATGTGTATATATGTTAATACATATTTATTTGTTTCCTTCTTATTTACTTCTCTCCTTCCTCAAGGGTTGCGCAAACGCTTGATTTGTACCAATACTTTGCGCTTGCTTGAGGCTTTCCTTTTTTCTAACATCTTTCATCTTTTCCTTAGTAATTTAATAGTTGTGCTTATTAATATTTTTGTGTATTTGTGCTGTTGTTTATACTTGTGTATATATGTATTTTGTTAGCAATTTATATTACTTTTATGTGTCTTATATTTGTATTTATTTATTCCTTTTTATTACAATTTCTGCCACTTTTTTAGCGTATTTTAAAAATATATTTCTTTTTTACATGTCGGCCATTATTTCACTCACAGCACCTCTTCCCATCGTCTGTCCCAGTTCCTGCTCGCTGTCATACCTTGCTCGACCAAAGATCGGGCAGTCGAGCAAGATATGTAGAGCGGATTCATCGACTCCAGGGGCACAGGTGCACGATGGGTCCTCCTTACACTTGAATCTGGCCAAGTATTCGGAGAACCCACCGTGCCCCGTCAGTATCTGAGTCGTGATACTGTCTAGTGTCATTTTCCGAACGATTCGGTAACCCTCGGTGGCATCCGGGAAGTAGAACTTTGTGGTCCCGGCAGTTGCCCCTGACTGATACCTCCGGTTCCATTCGTCAATAGACTCTCGTCTGATTTGCCTCTTGACGAATGAGACCGGACACTTATCGTAGTCAGGAGCGCAATCCAATGTAAGGGCGGCCATTTTGGCCAGACAGTCGGCACGTTCGTTGCCCGCAAGCCCCGCGTGGGCCTTTAACCAGAACAAGGACACAGTTTTGCTCTGGTCAAAGGCTGTCCGGAGGTTCTTGCGGGCCTCGACGGCCAGGGGATGCGGGGAGCCATTATTAACAATGGCGTCCAGTGCAGATCGGGAATCACTATAAATCGCGAAGCTCTGCTGAGCACCTCGAACGATGTCACCCGTGGCTCTACATATGGCCAAGAGTTCTGCCTGATAGACGGTGCCGTATGATGGCAGTTTAAGTTTGACGGCTTTGGTTTCGGCCGCGCCTTCCCAGAAGGATACTGCGGCCCCCACCTTGCCGTCAATCTTACTGCCATCTGTGAAGATTTTAACGGCGAAGTCGCTGTTTGCGTTCAGCTCTTCCTCGTCTATCAGGCTCTTGAACTCCAGGTGCATATGCGTCGCCGGGTGTCCATTTTCGGTGTACCCCGCTCTCCGCTCGACCCCCCTGCCCGCCAGATCTAGCCGGGGTACTCCCCTCTTTGCTTCGTACAGGGCGGCTGCCTCCTGGATACGAATATCGAGTGGGAGTATCCCGGCGAGAAGCAGCGCTGCGTTCAAGGAAACCGTGCGGTAAGCTCTGCAGAGCTTCTGCGCAAATCCACGCTGGATGGCATTGAGTTGTTTTTTGACTCCCAGCTTCCTCACTGCCGGTGCCCAGGCGCTCGCCGCGTACATAATCACTGGCTCAATGACTGCGTTGTACATTATTTTAATGACGTCAGTGTGGAGGCCCCAACTGATCTTGGCCGCCCTTGACAGCTGCCCGTATATATTAACAACTTTCTTGCATATATTATAAATATGTTTGTTAAATGTCAGGCAGCTGTCAATGGTTAGGCCAAGGATTTTTATTTCCTTTGACATACCAATGCTGACCCCGCCCATGGTCAGGAGCGGTTCGTCATACTTAAGTTTTCTGGTGATCACCATCGCCTGGGTTTTATGAGGTGCAAACTTTAACTTGTTTCTGACTCCCCACTCCCCAACATATGCGAGGGCAGCATTGGCCTGTCGTTGAACCTCCAACCCAGTGTCTCCGTCAACAACCAAGACTATGTCGTCGGCGAACGCCTGGCAATAGACACCCCTGGCAGTCAGCCCCTTCAGAAGTGGGTCGAGTACGAGGTTCCACAATATTGGTCCTCCTATGGAGCCCTGAACACACCCCTTGGACGTACTTACGGAGTGTGTCTCTCCACCGTACCTTACCTCGACCCTCCTATCCTGAAGGTAGCTGCTGATTATTTTTCTAATATTTCCGGGACAACCCTCTTCCCTCAACCTAACCTTTATGGCCGGCCACCATGCGCTATCGAAAGCTCCCTCTATGTCCAATGAGATCATGGTTATAAGCTTTTTCTGCTTTAGCTTTCCTCTTATATGTCCCATTAGGTCATAGAGGGAGTCTTCGGTGCTCTTCTGGGGTACAAAACCGTACTGGCGGGTGCTCATTTTGGGGAGAAGGTGCCACTTTAGTCTCCCCACGATCATTTTCTCGAGCACCTTGCCTAAGACCGGGAGTAGGCCTATTGGCCTGTAAGACTTTGGCTGGAAGTAGTCTTTTTTAGCGGGCTTCCGCAGGACAACGACGGCCGCTTCTTTCCAGGGCCTTGGGAAGTGGCACAGCTGCAAGCACTTATTTGCGATGGCCAGGAAAGTCCCCGGGTCCTGCGAGACCACTCGCGCGCAGATATCCGCCGTGAAACCATCGGCACCCGGGGCCTTCTTTGGATTAAAGCTTTCCACGGCCACTCTCAGCTCTTGTTCCGTGAACGGAGGGTCATGGTTGTTATCATGTTCCCCGCTCACGGACTCGGCTTGCCGTCGAGTGGCCTGGTGGTCAGCATTGTCCTCACTTTCACGGTCCTCCGGGTAGAAGGTCTCAGCGAGCAGTCTCGTCGACTCCTTCAGGCTCAGGAACCCTCCGTTACATCGCAAGGGGACGTCTTCCGATCTTTTCGACGTGCGACCGATCACCCTGTAAATGCCCTCCCAAAGCCCTTCCCTGTCCTGTTTCCCGCAAAACTCCTTCCAGCTTTGAGTTTGTGCGTCCCTGGTCCTGGCAAAGTACTCGTTTTTCTTTTGCAGGTACTCGTCTATCACCCCGGCCTTTCGAGAGGGGGCCGCGCAGCGGATTCGTCTCTTCCTGGTGGCAACTTCCCTCTTCAGGGAGGCTAACTCTTCGGACCACCACGGTAAGGTGAGTTTGGTGTGTGTCTTTATGCGTGGGATGTGTTCAGTGCATGCTTTGTGTATGTTGTTCGTGAATGTGTTAATTGTGTGTTCGAGTTGTAGTGTGTTACTGATTGCTAAAACTTCCGACGGGCTGATTAAGTTTTCTGCGTTTAACTGAGACAGTTTATCACAAAACTGACTCCAGTTTGCCTTTTTCGTATTATACAGCCTCGTCGTTCGCTGTCTGTGTGGTCTCACCATTCCTCAATTTCACATTGAAAATAATGCCGTTATGGTCCGCGTTCGTCAGTCCCCGGTCGACTTTCCAGTCCTCCACCAGGTCGAGCAAGTCGGTCGTGCAAGCGGTGATGTCAACGCAACTGGCGTACGTAATCCCGCCCCGCACGGTTTCGAAGGTCGGGGTGTCACCGACATTTAGTACCTGCATACCATTTTGATCTAGAGCGCCCGCCAGTGCATCTCCCCTGGAGTCCGTTTTGACACTGCCCCACCAAACGCTCTTGGCGTTTGAGTCCCCCCCAATGAGAAGCCTCGTCGAGTTTGCCATCGCTATTTTTCTAAGCTGCTCCAGGTATGGCTCTATGGGCTTGTCAGGCTCGAAGTAAAAGGAGACCAGCGTGACTTCCCAGGCAGCCGTCCGGATTTTTACGACCACGATGTTGTTGGTCGTGAAATCTGGGCACTGTATGATCTCTATATCTTTGTTGAAGACGGCAATTGCCGCCTTTACAATGCCCCCCGGACGGCTGATGTTCTGGAAAATCCTGGCCCCCCTGTACGTTTTTAAGGTTCCGACACCGCCCACGTATGGTTCCTGGAGCAGTGCAATCGAGATTTTGCGTTTGGCGGCCTCTAGCATGAGCTCGTCTGTGGCTAGTCGCATTCTTTGTAAGTTTGCCTGAACGATCCCATACTTCGCAACCTCTCCATGAGAGAGTGCTCCTGCCACAGTGATCGCTGTGGCGCCTTTAGCAATACGCGACGGTGGATCGCGCTATTGCATCCCACCGTCTGCGTAACGGGCAGTCTGAGCTAAAGCCATTGTGGTTTATGTCGTCGTGGCCCGCTTTCTTGCAATTACAGCATTTGGGGGGCCCCCCGGCCAGACGCGATGGGCAATCTGCTCTCAGGTGAGCGTCGCCACAGTGCGAGCAAAGGTCATCCTTCCCGGTGCACTGCTTTCGGCCATGGCCAAATCCAAGGCATTTCGTGCATTGTACAAGGGGGGTCTGGTCAAATACCCTCACCCTTTGCAGGTCGATATGTGCACGACCTGCCCTGGTCAAGACCTGCCACACCGGGGGGGAGACCTGTACCACTACGTTGCTCTCGTGTGGGTTTCGTGCCCGCCTGCGGTATTTTACGGCGACTCTCACCTCATCCTTCTTGAGCTCGCCCAGGAGGTGTTGGTTCTGTTTGAGGATCGCTCTGGTGATGTCGTCGTCTGTGTTATAGGATAGGACGTCTGTCAGCACCACCAGAGGGTCTCTATTAACCGCCTCCTCTATTTTCAGTCCGATCGCGGAGCCCCCCAATCTGTTCTTTACCATATCGATTTCCTGGCGAGTATGGCACCCAATAACCACTTTTTGGTCTCTCGCCTTGCGGACCTTGTCCACTCGGATGCCCGTCTCTTTGGCGTCCACAGCGATCCTGATTTTTTCCACGACGGCGTTGCTTGAGTCTTTTGCATCCTCAGAGCTGACAATGAGAGAGTGCAGCGGCTGCGGCGGCACATACTGCTTAATTGCCGCTATACTCGCATAGCTCCGACTGCGTGGGGAAGAGAGAGAAGCAGGAGGCTTCGCAGTTTCTTTCCTGTCAATTTTTTCGCAGAGTGCGCGTGTAAAGAGCGCACACTCCGCGACCTGTTTCCTACTCTCTCTGACCTCCTCCAAGACTTGGTTCAAAATTGATGGCTCTCTGCCGCCGTCGTCCAAACCAATTTGGGAGGACGCTTCTGTACCAAATTCATTGGAAGCAGTTTCCTTTGGAGCACCTTTTGCCAGGGCAACCAGGGTAACCATGATATGCATCATTTCCATTATATTTTTATTTATGGTGTTTTTAATTTCGCGTTTCAGGTTCCCCGATTTGCCCATGGCCTCCTCCACTTCAGCACCCATAGCCTTCGCTCGGGTTAGGAGGCTTTCCACCTGCTCAGCCGGATCCGCACTTGCTGATGGCTGTGGTCGCCGGTAAGGCAAGTTAGGTGGGATGCAGATGTTCGGCTTATCGCTGTCAGTAGCAACGGTGAAAGTAGCTCTGGCGTCACTGACGATGCCATCTACGCCGCGATCCGGAGAGAAGACGCAGGGTGTTATTGGGAGAGCAGATGTGGAGGTAGGAGGGACGGAACTCTGCTTGACGAACGTTTTACGTCTAACGTTCGTCGATGTTTCTGCCTTTTTTGCGTTTGGGGGAGTCGAAAACATTTTAATTGATGACTGGGCAACAACAACAGGTTTGACTAGAGTACGGTAAACTATGTTTATGTAATAAAATTTGTGATGATCCCTGTAAAGGGGGGATCAGCTAATAAAACAATAAAAGGCAAATCAAATTATGGGTGATTAAAATGACTATAAGCTATATTAAAATGACTATAAAATGACTATAAGCTGCGCACCAAAACTAAGATAAAAGACGTTGCCCAAAAAGCTGCTACATTAAAGTGGGATTGGGCCGGACATGTCTGCCGCATGTCAGATGAGCTGTGGGCTAAAAGAGCCACCTATTGGGTCCCGATAAACGCAAGGCGACATCGCGGCAGACCAAAGCGAAGGTGGAGAGATGAGCTGGACAATTACCGGAGGGACTGGCCCACAATGGCCGAGGACAGACGTGTGTGGAAAAGGGAGAGGGAGGCCTTCGCCCAGCAGTGGGACATAATAGGCTAAAACTAAACTAACTAAAATGACTATGTCTATAGTCAAGTCAAGAGAAAGGTCAAAAAAATAAATCAATAGGCTCTCAGACACTTTAAAATAACTGAATAATATCGTGTCTGAATCCGAATTCAGCAAATAAAAAATAAAAATAAAAATAAAATTTCAAATTGATTGGAGGTTTTCTTGGTGAAATTCACAAGTTCCAGTTTCCAATGAAAATTTCACAAGTTCCAGGGAAGAAAATCAATGTCGCGAAAAATGAATTTTCACCGTACGGATAATAGGTACTAGCCTATTTAACGTCAATTGTGCCGAAAACCGTGTCAAAATCGGTCTCAAGGAGACAAAGTTATTGAAATGTTCGTGCGGTGCACTCGCGCTAAGGTAGATTTCCTAAGCAAATCAGTTTGTATTAAAAATCGTTCCCTGTCGATCTTACAATTTTTTGTGTGAGCTAGACTCGCGTGCGAGGTGTCGTTAGACGCGTCTCGGCGAGCCCTAGCGAACTGTGCAGAAACTAGATTTTTAGCCGAAGAAAAATTTTGGGTTTTCGAAGAAAAACCTGTTTTTTGGTCGAAAAATGAAAATTTTGAAAGAGAACCTAAATTCGGGTTCGCGAAAACGCTCGCCAGAATATAGGTTCAGATGATATAAATGTGTTGCCGAAAAATGAAGTCCAAATAATGAATAGATTTCGAGATAAAAATCGACGGTCCCTACGTATATAAAGACATGTCGAAAATGCCATTTTTTTTTTATTGTATCATTGGCTTTAGATTATCTATGCGCACATACTGACATGAGATTTTTTTTTAAATTTTGTTTATTTACTTTGTTTTACAAATCGTATATGAGAACAAGTATTATAAATATAACGAATAAGTGTCGTAGATGCGGACATCTGTACGTATCTTTTTGTACGGTGTTTTAAAATGCGCCCCGCTCGGTGCTAACGCGGTCTTGTCAGACATGTCCGTTTATACTATGACTTAGTAATTGCGACAATTTTTTTTCACAAATAATAATTATAAATTGTAGGCTTCTTTCAAATATGATTTCCTAAATAATTGTTACAAAGAAAACAACTTCTTATTGTTATCAAAGTAAATGAAGTTATGTCCTACATGTTTGTTTTTACGCGTAACTCTTAAAAATTTTATGGACTTGTTATTATTTACGGTTACTTACTAGAAAACATTAAACATTTTTTTACTTACTGTAAACTTTTTTTTTAGAGAAGAGATTTGTATTCCTCGGTATAAATGATTATAGTTTGACTTTTTTAGACTCACGTCGTGTTTATACCGAAAATAGTAAATTTTAATGGATCTTGAGGAAGTTTCTAACGACGAAAATCAATCAGCTAATATACTATCGTAAATTGATTTAAATTATATAATAGACACCTATTTGTGAAAATGAAACATCATGACAAGTACCTGAAAATGATAATGAAGAATCTTTGATTACAACACCAATGCCAAGTCCATGCAGGACCTTTGGGGACACCGTAAGTGAGTTTAACTATTTGAGTGAGAGTAGCGCTATTTTTTAAGATCAAGCCCGTTAGGTTCCAGTGAAATTGCCACGTTGGATGGCAATGCTGATTCGTTGACCGAAGTAAAGCCCAGACCAGTTTTCTGATACCACGCAAAACTCGATGAGCGTTCGGACCCCATGGCCCTAGTGTTTTAACCCCAAACGACTCAAACATATAACTTCCGATATATATTATAATTACACCTTTTGAGGTTTTCTGCACTTGTAGCAGCCGCCCCAGCGCAGCCCGCCGTACTCAGAAGATGAAATGGCGCAAGGGTGTCGACACATGTTGCATCCCACACCAAAGGCCTACCAAACGCTTCTTCTGCAAGATAGGCCATGGTGTCCGAGGCGGTCGACTGCTTCAGCGCATTGACACCGGTATGAATAGAGCTCCGCTAGGAGCAGCCAGTCGCATTCTGTACCAATCTGCAGAGCGGCTCATTCCACTGTTTCTGGGAAAATGGATTCTTGGGCAACGCCTTATCCGGTCAAGCCATTTTCCAGGCGTTCACGGCATCGGTTAAGCACGGCAACTCACAGCTAACCAGTGATGGAGTCAAAATTCTATTGGTCAACTGTTGAGTACTGTGGACTGAAGATAGGAACGCCAGTAGGCTTACACTAGACATTTTGCGGATACCGAGCCCACCAAAACGAATGGGTGGCTTGTAGCCATGCTCGATCATCCAGGGTCACATTTAATATGGAAGTTAGAGTATACCAAATAGTCTGAACAATTTTGTCCAAGGGATGTGGCTACTTTCATAAAGGGGAAGAGCGGAGAAAATACATGAAAGTTGGTGTAAAACAACAATACCGTGTGAGGGTGAAAGCCGAATGTAGGTTAATTTTGGAAAGTCTTACCGAAATGTTGTTAAAACGTTCAATTTTGTCGTCAACGAATAAAGAAAAACTGTCTTCCAAAATTGGAGAACCTAGGGGGAACCTAGGAACCTTTTTATGTTTAGTTCCTACGTCAATGTGACTATACCTAGTTACCTATTATTTAGATGCTATGAAGATTTTTTGTTAATAATAAATAATGTTGAATTTATAAACCTTGTTTAATTAATAAAACACAAGCCTGATCATTTTATTTAAAGACATGTCTTTGTTTACATTAAAAGAACTATAGTCCTACCCCGAAAGACTATAACCACGTATAAAGTGATATGTCTTCATTGAAGTACTTTTTATATATATGGGTGACGATTTCAGGATGTTTAACGTATTGATTTTAAAACAGTAACATAATCCTACATTTTCATAAAACATTTTATTTAAAATCTATATCAGACACTGTTTTTTTTAATTCCTGCGTATAAAAAGGTATCATAGACATGACTGACACACTTCTATTTTATTATCGGCGTAGAAACGGTCATCTATCAGTTTTTCCAAGAAAACGTAAAAAAATTAAATATGTGTAAATGGCATTATAAAGCTTATAAAACTGTTAAAATATTATAGAAAGAAAATATTTATTATTGGTCATAGAATTATTTCTAGGGCGTGTTGAACACAATTTTCGCTCTCCTGTAAACCTCGGTTTTTGACTTGACCTTTTATACGTAGGGACCGTCGAAATATTTAAATTTCGAATTTTGATGAAAATTTCACAAGTTCCAGGGAAGAAAATCAATGTCGCGAAAAATGAATTTTCACCGTACGGATAATAGGTACTAGCCTATTTAACGTCAATTGTGCCGAAAACCATGTCAAAATCGGTCTCAAGGAGACAAAGTTATTGAAATGTTCGTGCGGTGCACTCGCGCTAAGGTAGATTTCCTAAGCAAATCAGTTTGTATTAAAAATCGTTCCCTGTCGATCTTACAATTTTTTGTGTGAGCTAGACTCGCGTGCGAGGTGTCGTTAGACGCGTCTCGGCGAGCCCTAGCGAACTGTGCAGAAACTAGATTTTTAGCCGAAGAAAAATTTTGGGTTTTCGAAGAAAAACCTGTTTTTTGGTCGAAAAATGAAAATTTTGAAAGAGAACCTAAATTCGGGTTCGCGAAAACGCTCGCCAGAATATAGGTTCAGATGATATAAATGTGTTGCCGAAAAATGAAGTCCAAATAATGAATAGATTTCGAGATAAAAATATTTAAATTTCGAATTTTGATGAAAATTTCACAAGTTCCAGGGAAGAAAATCAATGTCGCGAAAAATGAATTTTCACCGTACGGATAATAGGTACTAGCCTATTTAACGTCAATTGTGCCGAAAACCGTGTCAAAATCGGTCTCAAGGAGACAAAGTTATTGAAATGTTCGTGCGGTGCACTCGCGCTAAGGTTTTTTTTTTTTTTTTTTTTTTTTTTTTTTTTTTTGTGTGGTAGGTAAAATCATCCAATGACGAATCCCGCCCTTGGGTGGGGCGGGAAACAGTGTCAGACTTTTACTGACTAAAAACCTACCTTTCCATTCCTCGCCTTTGTCCCGGGGCCCGTGGTGACACTCTCGCATGACCTTTGGCCCCAGTAGGCTTCGGCCCTGCTGGACCCCTACAGTTTGCTGACAACTCCTTGAGGCGCGCGGGAACGGTGCGCGCCGTAGACGACCTGAGCTCGGACCGGTCTGTTACCGGACGGACGGACAGCGAGCTACCCATTGCCCACCGTCCGCGAGCCCGCGCCTACGGTGGCCGGAAATTGGGATCGGAAACCCGGCGGCGGCGGCGGCGTGTCCGCCTTTGCCTAAGGCGGTCGGCCTCCTCCTTTACTAGCATTACTGCTTCGCAGAAGGAGGCGACCGCCTGCCACTCCTCCTCGCTCCGGAGCATGGCATGAACCAAGCCCCGGCGCGAGAGATCGCCGCCGATCGCCCCCACGAGGACACGGCGCTGCTCTTCCCAAGCGGGGCACACCTCGACTGTGTGCTCCACCGTGTCCACCGGGCGGTCCGCACAGTGGCGACACCCGGGCGTCGTCTCCGCACGAATCTTGTACAGGTACGGACCAAACTTGCCGTGTTCGGTCAGCACCTGCGCCAAACGGAAGGTGACGACGCCGTGGGGCCTTTCCAGCCACGCCTCAAAGAGGGGCCTTACCGCCTCGATCGTGGCGTGCCCAGCACGAGGTTGCAACAATCGCTCTCGCCATTTCACCATGAGATCCCGCCGGAGCTCTGTCCGCCATGCCGCGACTTGTCGCGGCAGCGGAGTTTCGCCCCGACGTTGCATCTCCACGCGTAAGTCATGCATGTGTGCAAGGACTGTTGCCTCCAAATCCCACGGTGGTAGGCCAGCAAGGAGGCTCGCCGCTTCGCAGGACACCGTACGGTATCCGCGGATCATCCGGATGGCCATGACCCTCTGACAGGCGGTTAGCCGGGCCGCCACTCGCTTCCGTAGCGATGGCGCCCACACCGGCGCACCGTAAAGGGCCATGGACCGAACGATGCCTGCGTAGAGCCTCCGGCAGGAGGCGTCTGGACCCCCTAGGTTCGGCAGGAGCCGCTTGAGCGCAGCCCCAGTCGCATTCAACCTGGGAGCCAGACGTCGGAAGTGCTCCTTGAAGTTCCACCGGCTGTCGAGGACGAGTCCCAGGTACTTCATCGTCGACCCGACGCCGATGTGAACTCCTCCTACCGTTAATTGGGAGCCCGGAGGTGGCGCGCTCCGAGGGCCGTGAAAACACATGGCCTCGGACTTGTGCAATGCCACCTCGAGTCCCAACTGCTGTATCCTCTCCACGACTGTCGCAACCCCGCGCGTCGCTAGTTCGACCGCCGCCTGGTACGACCGTCCCCGCGCCAGGACCAGCGTGTCGTCTGCGTAACAGACCACGCTGACCCCGTCGGGGAGGTCGGCGCGCAGCACGTAGTCGTACCCGATGTTCCACAAGGGCGGTCCTAGTACCGATCCCTGCGGAACACCGCACGACATCTCTCGCCGTTTCAACTCCCCCTGATGACCGGGGTAGATGATGAACCTGTCCGACAGGTAGGCCTCGATCACCCGACAGAGGTAGTCGGGCACCCGGTGGTACCGGAGTGCCCTACCAATGCAACTCCAGGGCAGGGAGTTGAAGGCGTTGGCGATGTCCAGAGACACCGCCAAGACACACCTGCCCCGGGACACCGCATCCCCCGTCGTGAGGGCTCGCACGCGCATGATGGCGTCCACAGTGGAGCGCCTCCTGCGAAATCCGAACTGGCCGTCCGCAAGATCCGGCCCCTTCCGTGCCAGATGCACGACGAGGCGGTCTGCAATTACTCTTTCAAAGAGCTTGCCCACCTCGTCGAGCAGCACAATGGGCCGATACGCGGACGGAGAGTCCGCGGGGCGCCCCGGCTTCGCGATAAGGACCAGTTTCCCCGTCTTCCAGCGAAGCGGGAACTGGCCCCTCTCCATGCATGCGCTGAAGAGCCCTCTCAGTCGAGACCCGAGTTCCTCCATGGCCAGGACCCAGGCTTTTCCAGGCAAGCCATCGGGTCCTGGGGCGGTGTTCTTGGCACTCAGCCTTCGCACCGCCACTCTCATCTCCACCTCGGTCACCTCTGGAGCATTGTTGCCGTCGTTGCCGTCGTGGTCCGCATCGGACACCGCCGCTGGTGGCGGAGCCATAGGCGGGGGAGTATGCTCCCCTCGCGTAGGGAACAGAGCGTTCACCACACCCTCCACGAGCTGGGGCCGGAGACTCTGAGTCAGCGGGGGAGCCCATGGCCGGAGTTTCTCCATGACCATTTTGTATGGGCGTCCCCACGGATCGACGTTCAGAGACTCCAGCCACACGTTGCGGGCCTCGAGTTTGGCCCGCTTTATCTCCGCTCGGAGGGTGCGCTTTGCCGCCCTGTATCCCTCATACAGCTCCGCCTCTATGGCCTCCGCACCCGGTGGACGGGTGCGGCGCCTGCGGTGTCTAGTATACCGGCGTCGCGCAGCATTGCACGCATCGCGCAGTGCCGCAATCTCTGGCGACCACCAGTGTACTTGGCGCCGGGCACGTCCTGGCCGGACTCGGGGCATGGCCGCGTCGCATATTTGCGACATGGCCACCTGGAACCAGTCCGCCTCGACGTCGATGTCGACAGGCCTGTCCGGTGCTTGCACCCAGGCCTGGACTATCGCGGCTTCCTGGAGCAGGTCCCTGTCCAGCTGCCTCAGCGCCCAACGCGGACCACACGGGGTCTGTCGGACCGGCACGGTCGAGGTCTGGGCGGAGACGTCAAACCGGATGTACCGGTGGTCGGAGAACGTCTCCACCTCCTCTATGACGCGCCAGTCGACGACGCGCGGTGCCAGTGCAGGGCTGGCGAACGTAATGTCCACCACCGACTCGCCCTGCATCCGCACACACGTGGGGACAGAACCCCGGTTTTGTACGACTAGGCCCTGCCCTAGGGCCCATTCCTCCACCCTTCGACCTCGCTGGTTCGTGAACCGGGAACCCCAAGCCTCGTTCCAGGCATTGAAGTCCCCGCAAACGACCACGGGGAGGCTGGAGTCAAACCCAGCAACGACGGCATCCAGCTCCAAAAGGGAGCTATCCAATTCGGCGAGAGATCTGTTCGGGGACAGGTAGACGCCTACCACCACTATGTCCCCGAACCGTGCTGCCACGCAACCCCGACCTTTTTTGACGGCCTCGAGCGCCGGGGTACCGGCGGCGGCCGACGAAATAAGTGTCACCGAGCCGGTCAGGTCCTGAACCCAGTCGGCTCTGGGCAGGACAAAGTGCGGCTCGGTGACAACGGCGATGTTGATCGACCACTGCGCCATGCTCTGGAGCAACAGATCCTGAGCGGGGGCGCAGTGGTTGATATTCGCCTGGAGGAGACGTAATGGAGCCGTTATTGGCAGTCCATTACAGTCTCCTCCCGGGCCCTCCGTGAGGGTCCTGCCGCGGTGTTAGCGGCGGCGGCGTCTGCGGAGGCGATGGCGGCGGCAGCCAACGGGGCAGCCGCGGCGGTGAGCACCTTCGCGGGGATGGGCCTTGGGACCTTGCCCTTGGCCTTGGCGGGGGGATCGCAGGTCCTGCTCCCAGCCCGGTGGTCGGCCGACTTGCCTGCCGCCGCACATGCGTAGCAGTGCGGCGCTGCACTGCAGGTATCGGCCTTGTGGCCGGGCTGACCGCACTGGAAGCAGCGGTCGCTGCGATCTTCCTCCGCTGCGCAACAGACCCCCACGTGGTGGCCCACGTGGCAGCGATAGCAGCGCAGCGGTCTGGGCTCCAGCAGCTTAACCCGCGCGGAGACCCAGCCCACCAGGAGTCGCTTACCCTCCCCGGTGATGCTCCTGGCCGCTGACAGGGGGCAGTTCACTGTAACCGCCCCCATGCCAGTGCCGTCAACACGGATGGTGCCTGCCCGGACCTGATCGGCAGGGCACCCACCCGTCCTGGCGACAGCGGCCACGACCTCCTCGACCTCGACGGAATCGTCCAGGCCCATAATGCGCATGTCGACGCATCTTGTGGGCCTGGACACCCGGGCCTCCTCCGCGTCCAAGATCGCCCTGATCTTGTCAGCCAGGGCGTCTGCGGTGGCTCCGGGGACCTCCAACATCAGGGCACCAGTTGCGGTATGCCGCATCTGGAAGCCCCCGGTGATCCCAAGGTCGACTCGCGCTAAGGTTTTTTTTTTTTTTTTTTTTTTTTTTTTGTGGTAGGTAAAATCATCCAATGACGAATCCCGCCCTTGGGTGGGGCGGGAAACAGTGTCAGACTTTTACTGACTAAAAACCTACCTTTCCATTCCTCGCCTTTGTCCCGGGGCCCGTGGTGACACTCTCGCATGACCTTTGGCCCCAGTAGGCTTCGGCCCTGCTGGACCCCTACAGTTTGCTGACAACTCCTTGAGGCGCGCGGGAACGGTGCGCGCCGTAGACGACCTGAGCTCGGACCGGTCTGTTACCGGACGGACGGACAGCGAGCTACCCATTGCCCACCGTCCGCGAGCCCGCGCCTACGGTGGCCGGAAATTGGGATCGGAAACCCGGCGGCGGCGGCGGCGTGTCCGCCTTTGCCTAAGGCGGTCGGCCTCCTCCTTTACTAGCATTACTGCTTCGCAGAAGGAGGCGACCGCCTGCCATTCCTCCTCGCTCCGGAGCATGGCTTGAACCAAGCCCCGGCGCGAGAGATCGCCGCCGATCGCCCCCACGAGGACACGGCGCTGCTCTTCCCAAGCGGGGCACACCTCGACTGTGTGCTCCACCGTGTCCACCGGGCGGTCCGCACAGTGGCGACACCCGGGCGTCGTCTCCGCACGAATCTTGTACAGGTACGGACCGAACTTGCCGTGCTCGGTCAGAACCTGCGCCAAACGGAAGGTGACGACGCCGTGGGGCCTTTCCAGCCACGCCTCAAAGAGGGGCCTTACCGCCTCGATCGTGGCGTGCCCAGCACGAGGTTGCGACAATCGCTCTCGCCATTTCACCATGAGATCCCGCCGGAGCTCTGTCCGCCATGCCGCGACTTGTCGCGGCAGCGGAGTTTCGCCCCGACGTTGCATCTCCACGCGTAGGTCATGCATGTGTGCAAGGACTGTTGCCTCCAAATCCCATGGTGGTAGGCCAGCAAGGAGGCTCGCCGCTTCGCAGGACACCGTACGGTATCCGCGGATCATCCGGATGGCCATGACCCTCTGGCAGGCGGTTAGCCGGGCCGCCACTCGCTTCCGTAGCGATGGCGCCCACACCGGCGCACCGTAAAGGGCCATGGACCGAACGATGCCTGCGTAGAGCCTCCGGCAGGAGGCGTCTGGACCCCCTAGGTTCGGCAGGAGCCGCTTGAGCGCAGCCCCAGTCGCATTCAACCTGGGAGCCAGACGTCGGAAGTGCTCCTTGAAGTTCCACCGGCTGTCGAGGACGAGTCCCAGGTACTTCATCGTCGACCCGACGCCGATGTGAACTCCTCCTACCGTTAATTGGGAGCCCGGAGGTGGCGCGCTCCGAGGGCCGTGAAAACACATGGCCTCGGACTTGTGCAATGCCACCTCGAGTCCCAACTGCTGTATCCTCTCCACGACTGTCGCAACCCCGCGCGTCGCTAGTTCGACCGCCGCCTGGTACGACCGTCCCCGCGCCAGGACCAGCGTGTCGTCTGCGTAACAGACCACGCTGACCCCGTCGGGGAGGTCGGCGCGCAGCACGTAGTCGTACCCGATGTTCCACAAGGGCGGTCCTAGTACCGATCCTTGCGGAACACCGCACGACATCTCTCGCCGTTTCAACTCCCCCTGATGACCGGGGTAGATGATGAACCTGTCCGACAGGTAGGCCTCGATCACCCGACAGAGGTAGTCGGGCACCCGGTGGTACCGGAGTGCCCTACCAATGCAACTCCAGGGCAGGGAGTTGAAGGCGTTGGCGATGTCCAGAGACACCGCCAAGACACACCTGCCCCGGGACACCGCATCCCCCGTCGTGAGGGCTCGCACGCGCATGATGGCGTCCACAGTGGAGCGCCTCCTGCGAAATCCGAACTGGCCGTCCGCGAGATCCGGCCCCTTCCGTGCCAGATGCACGACGAGGCGGTCTGCAATTACTCTTTCAAAGAGCTTGCCCACCTCGTCGAGCAGCACAATGGGCCGATACGCGGACGGAGAGTCCGCGGGGCGCCCCGGCTTCGCGATAAGGACCAGTTTCCCCGTCTTCCAGCGAAGCGGGAACTGGCCCCTCTCCATGCATGCGCTGAAGAGCCCTCTCAATCGAGACCCGAGTTCCTCCATGGCCAGGACCCAGGCTTTTCCAGGCAAGCCATCGGGTCCTGGGGCGGTGTTCTTGGCACTCAGCCTTCGCACCGCCACTCTCATCTCCACCTCGGTCACCTCTGGAGCATTGTTGCCGTCGTTGCCGTCGTGGTCCGCATCGGACACCGCTGCTGGTGGCGGAGCCATAGGCGGGGGAGTATGCTCCCCTCGCGTAGGGAACAGAGCGCTCACCACACCCTCCACGAGCTGGGGCCGGAGACTCTGAGTCAGCGGGGGAGCCCATGGGCGGAGTTTCTCCATCACCATTTTGTATGGGCGTCCCCACGGATCGACGTTCAGAGACTCCAGCCACACGTTGCGGGCCTCGAGTTTGGCCCGCTTTATCTCCGCTCGGAGGGTGCGCTTTGCAGCTCTGTATCCCTCATACAGCTCCGCCTCTATGGCCTCCGCACCCGGTGGACGGGTGCGGCGCCTGCGGTGTCTAGTATACCGGCGTCGCGCAGCATTGCACGCATCGCGCAGTGCCGCAATCTCTGGCGACCACCAGTGTACTTGGCGCCGGGCACGTCCTGGCCGGACTCGGGGCATGGCCGCGTCGCAAATATGCGACATGGCCACCTGGAACCAGTCCGCCTCGACGTCGATGTCGACAGGCCTGTCCGGTGCTTGCACCCAGGCCTGGACTATCGCGGCTTCCTGGAGCAGGTCCCTGTCCAGCTGCCTCAGCGCCCAACGCGGACCACACGGGGTCTGTCGGACCGGCACGGTCGAGGTCTGGGCGGAGACGTCAAACCGGATGTACCGGTGGTCGGAGAACGTCTCCACCTCCTCTATGACGCGCCAGTCGACGACGCGCGGTGCCAGTGCAGGGCTGGCGAACGTAATGTCCACCACCGACTCGCCCTGCATCCGCACACACGTGGGGACAGAACCCCGGTTTTGTACGACTAGGCCCTGCCCTAGGGCCCATTCCTCCACCCTTCGACCTCGCTGGTTCGTGAACCGGGAACCCCAAGCCTCGTTCCAGGCATTGAAGTCCCCGCAAACGACCACGGGGAGGCTGGAGTCAAACCCAGCAACGACGGCATCCAGCTCCAAAAGGGAGCTATCCAATTCGGCGAGAGATCTGTTCGGGGACAGGTAGACGCCTACCACCACTATGTCCCCGAACCGTGCTGCCACGCAACCCCGACCTTTCTTGACGGCCTCGAGCGCCGGGGTACCGGCGGCGGCCGACGAAATAAGTGTCACCGAGCCGGTCAGGTCCTGAACCCAGTCGGCTCTGGGCAGGACAAAGTGCGGCTCGGTGACAACGGCGATGTTGATCGACCACTGCGCCATGCTCTGGAGCAACAGATCCTGAGCGGGGGCGCAGTGGTTGATATTCGCCTGGAGGAGACGTAATGGAGCCGTTATTGACAGTCCATTACAGTCTCCTCCCGGGCCCTCCGTGAGGGTCCTGCCGCGGTGGTAGCGGCGGCGGCGTCTGCGGAGGCGATGGCGGCGGCAGCCAACGGGGCAGCCGCGGCGGTGAGCACCTTCGCGGGGACGGGCCTTGGGACCTTGCCCTTGGCCTTGGCGGGGGGATCGCAGGTCCTGCTCCCAGCCCGGTGGTCGGCCGACTTGCCTGCCGCCGCACATGCGTAGCAGTGCGGCGCTGCACTGCAGGTATCGGCCTTGTGGCCGGGCTGACCGCACTGGAAGCAGCGGTCGCTGCGATCTTCCTCCGCTGCGCAACAGACCCCCACGTGATGACCCACGTGGCAGCGATAGCAGCGCAGCGGTCTGGGCTCCAGCAGCTTGACTCGCGCGGAGACCCAGCCCACCAGGAGTCGCTTACCCTCCCCGGTGATGCTCCTGGCCGCTGACAGGGGGCAGTTTACAGTAACCGCCCCCATGCCAGTGCCGTCAACACGGATGGTGCCTGCCCGGACCTGATCGGCAGGGCACCCACCCGTCCTGGCGACAGCGGCCACGACCTCCTCGACCTCGACGGAATCGTCCAGGCCCACAATGCGCATGTCGACGCATCTTGTGGGCCTGGACACCCGGACCTCCTCCGCATCCAAGGACGCCCTGATTTTTTCAGCCAGGGCGTCTGCGGTGGGGCCGCTGTTGGCTCCGGGGACCTCCAACATCAGGGCACCAGTTGCGGTATGCCGCATCTGGAAGCCCCCGGTGATCCCGAGGTCGGTGAGGTTCACCGCCCGCTTCGCCCTACGGAGGACCTCGCCGTAGGTCGCACCCTTTTTCGCTGCCTCCGGCTGCAGTGTGATAACTACAACCGTGGAGCGCGGGGCGCGAATCCTGGCCGCGAGGGCCGTCCGCTTCCGCAGCTTTTGCCGCTCACGCCTCCTGGCAGCCCGAGCCGCCTTGCCAGCCTGCTTTTTGGCTCCGGCCACTTGCCATCCGGCTTCGGCCGGAGGATCTGCAGGTTGGGGAGGCGGTCTAGGCCGCCTGCTTGCCGCCACAGCAGGGGCTCCCGCCGCCTTTGTGGCCGGTGCCGACTTGCCCTTCTTAGGGGCAGCAGCAGGGGTTGGCCTCACCTGCTGCTGTTTCTTGGCCTGTGGGGCCGCTCCGGCGGGGTTCGCGACCGTGGCCACGCGCCTGGTCTGCCCTGACGGGCCCGCCTTGGGCGCAGCCGCCGAGGCCGCGGCGGCAGCGTATGACGCCGCCCTTCGCTGGCCGGAGGCCGCTAGTGGGGGGCGCAACACGATGCCCTCCAGCAGGGACAGCTGCTGCTGGATCCGCAGCTGGAACTGCTGCTGCTGCTCCTGCAGCTGCTTTTGCAGCTGCTGCTGAAAAGCAGCCAGTTCCTGCTGCACCAGCGTCAGCAGCTGGCTTCCCGACTCGGCCTGGGGCTGGGGCTGGGGCCGAGGCTGGGGCTGAGGCTGGGGCTGGGGCCGACTTTGCCCCTGCCCTTGCTTGCGCCCCCCTTCCACGGGCTCCTGGCTGCGGGCCCCATGGACCCCAGCGAGCTCGGCCTGGATCTCGGCCCGGAGCCCGGCTTTGAGCTCAGCCCGGAGCTTCGCCACGCCTTTCCGGAGGGCGACGTCGAAGGCCTCCTGCATTGAGGCGGCATGGCGGAGGACCGTCCTCTCCTTCGACGTCCGCTCTCGCTTGCGGCCCATATCCCGCAAAGCGGCGACGACGAGCTCGCCGAAGGAACGGCGTGACTCCTCGGCGGAGTCTTCCCGCTCGCTGCCAGATGGCCCCGAGGGGTCCATCGTAGCGTTGATCGCAGCGGGGTGGCGCCCTTCCGCGGCGAGCCTCTCAGCTCGCTCAGTCACCTCCTGGGAGGTGACTCCCCTTCCTCTTCCCGATGCTCGGCCCGCTCCCCGCCCACTGGTGGGGATTTTTCGGGCCGAGCCCTTTTCGGCTTCATCGGAGGACGGTCTGTCCCTCGATAGGGAGCGTTTCCGAAAGAAACTCGCGTTTCTTCCGGAGTCGCCTCCCGCCTCCGCCGCATCTTCCTCCTCCGAGCCTGAGCTCCTTCTGGATGCCGCGTCGGACTCCGACCGCGCATCACTCTCCGATGGGTGTTCAAAAAATTTGCTATTTTCCATTTGATTCCCACGAGTAAAAACTTCGGGTACTTGCTCAAAAACTGTGGTCCGCACTAGAGACTAATTTAGCTACCCATTAGTCAAGCTAACAACCTCCCTCACGGTGCGCCGCCGCTTGGAGGTTTGGGGTGATTTTTTATAGAGGTTGTCTTCCTCGCGGCCCGGGCGGTTAAGCCAAGACCCTCGACCCCCATCAAAAGTCAGAAACATGACCTTGGACAATCTCTGGGGCTACGAGAACAACGGTGGCAGAAGGAGGGGGAAGCCTTCCTCCTGCCTGCCCGGTGGCAGGGTGAGTGCACGCCGAGCCCGCTCTTGCTTCGCCACTGTGCCCTCTGCTGAAGCAGAGGGACACGCGTTGAAGCGTACTCCCGACAGAACATTCGCAGACGGCCATCGAGGCCCCTTAGGCAGGAGTGCCCAAGGGGGTGGTTGGCCGCCTCCCAGGGTGCACCGTCCCGCAGACTAGCCTTCGCTCCGGACGTATCCGCAAGGGAACTATAGCCTGCGGGCACTCGTGGAGGTTTTCTGTCATGGCACCCCACTCGCGCTAAGGTAGATTTCCTAAGCAAATCAGTTTGTATTAAAAATCGTTCCCTGTCGATCTTACAATTTTTTGTGTGAGCTAGACTCGCGTGCGAGGTGTCGTTAGACGCGTCTCGGCGAGCCCTAGCGAACTGTGCAGAAACTAGATTTTTAGCCGAAGAAAAATTTTGGGTTTTCGAAGAAAACCCACCGTGCCCCGTTAGGGCCTGGGTCAGCTCCCCGGTCACCCTTATCTTGCGCACCGTCCTGTACGCCGCGATCGCGCACGGGAAGAATAATTTCGTTGTGGCCGCCGTTTCCCCAGTACGATACCGCCGGTTCCATTCGCTGAGGGTATCCATTCGGATCATACGCTTAACGAATGAAACCGGGCATTTATCGTAGTGGGGGCTCCGCTTGGACCTTAAGGCAGCCTCCTTAGCGAGCGAGTCGGCTCTCTCGTTACCCTCCAGCCCCGCGTGAGCTTTGACCCAGAACAAGGAGACGCTCTTGTTCTGGGTATTGCTGCGGCGGATGGCGTCCCTCGTTTCCACTGCGAGGGCGTGGAGGGCTTCGGGGTTTACGAGCAAAGGTTAGGTTAGGTTAGGTTAGGTTAGGTTCCCCACCGAAGGTGTCTCCACGTTGTCGTCGTGGTGGGGCTTGTGCGTCTCAATGATCTTGGGGCTTCGCCGGTAGAGTTACTCATGCCGGAAAGGTCCAAGTGAGAGATCAGACTAAGAGGGACACACACGAAGGGCACACAGTTAGAAGACTTGAACCGTTTTAACGGACGGTGTGCGGGGTTTACTTTCGACCTTTTGGAAAGTAAACGTGAAAGGAGGTTTTCGTCACTGCTCTCTGGTGCTCATCTGCTCATCGGATGTGACTGTGAGGGTAGTAAATGAGCAGGGAGGAAGAGCCTACTTACCTAAAGTAGGAAAAAAAAAAAAAAAAAAAAAAAAAAAAAAAAAAAAAAAAAAAAATGAGTTAGGTGAGAAGTTAGGGACCACACCCTCCAAAGGAAAACAATATGGAACAGACAGACGCAAATATATTACCCCAGGGTGGTACCAGCTGCTCCGCAGTTGGAGAATCCACCACGCTTCCTTTGGGAGCGTCAAGCCCCTCGTATTCTGGGGGGGGCAACGACTGTCTTCCGCTTGCCGATGGCAACAAGAGCCGAGGAGGCTCCCAATCTCAGTCTTTTGAAGACATGATAGATTTTAGAACGCCTAACGCTCCTCCTAAATTTTGGAGGAAGCGTTCGCATGTTGAGAAGTCGGATCTGACGTTATCAGTAAGCTTGTCCTCAAGCGAGGAGAATCTTCCAGCCGCGAAGGTGCCGACAGGGACGAGAGGTAGGAGGGGGCGCGCGACGCTTTCAGGAGCAGCCATTCCTTCACGTGTCACTCGGGGACGCTTTTTGAAGCGCCTTGATACGCCGGCCGTTAGCGAAGTGAGCGACTCTGATGGCACTCTACAAGTGACGCGGAGTGATACCGAGCACTCCGTTTCACTGATAAACACCAGGGCGGAGCTTAATGCTGCGAGAAGAGAAGGCCGTAAAATCATAGCGGCTGAGGAGGTCGAGGAAATGTCCCGATTGGCCAGAGAAAGGCGGTCTGAGGTCGCCACTGCCACGGAAGGACTGACGGCGGCTGCTTTAAACCGCCAAGTAATGGATGGTGTGGACGTGGTCATGAAGGTGGCCACCAAATCAGGCAACCTAAAAGGTACTTTCACGCGTGCTCTGAAGGAGGCAGCGGAAGGTATCAAAGAGGCAGTACAAGTCCTCCTCGATCGTACGACTTCAGAGGAGACAAAGAAGCTGCAGGAGGAAAACAGGCATCTCAAATCCAGGATGGAGGAACTCCAAAAAGAGGTCGCTGTTCTAAGGGTGGATTTCAGTCGGCAGCAAGAGGTTTCGGCTAAAATTCTCCGGCCGCCGCTCGCAGCAGATAGTCGGAAATCCAAGGAGGCAAGGACGTGGCCCACCATAGAGGCCAATAATCCTTCGGGTGGGCGCAAGACGGCAACTGCGGGGGCAAAAATCTCTGCAGAGGAGGCCAAAAAGTCCACGCAAAGACCAAAGAAGCCAGTAGATGGAGCCAAAAAACCAACAGACAAGGCCAAGCAGCCAGTGGACTTGAGCCGTGAAACTCCCCGCACTGACTTGCAAACTGATGCAACTGCATTCGGTACCAACGTCAATGCCTGGACGATGGCCCTCAGCCGAAAAAAGAAACAAAAGAGGGGTTGTAAGGGTAAGATGGAATCAAATGGGCGGACTCAGAATGACCTGAAGTTGCCTAAAATTCGTGTTCCTCGCTCCGCGGCTGTGGTGGTGACACTGCAGCCTGAGGCTGAGAAAAGGGGAGTCACATATAAGATGATTTTAGGAGCAGCAAAGGACAAGCTCCAGTTTGCGGATTTTGGCACCCCAGCTGGCTTCCGATTCAAAACGGCAGCTACGGGAGCCAAAATGTACGAGCTGTCCGGCGCTACCTGTGACGAGCGGGCGGATGCTCTGGCTGCCAAGCTTCGGGACGTTCTTAATCCAGAGGAAGTTCGGGTATACCGGCCAATAAAAACGGCTGAGGTGCGCGTAGATGGGCTGGACGACTCAGTTACCCGAGAGGAGGTAGTGGCAGCCATTGCCCGTAGTGGTGGATGTCTACCCGAAAACGTCAAGGCTGGTGATATAAGATTCAGCGCCAGCGGGCTTGGTACGATCTGGCTGCGATGCCCAGTAGCGGCGGCAAAGCAGGTCACGGATGGCAGACGACTGCTGGTTGGATGGGTGTCAGCGAGAGTGAGGCTCCTGCCACCTAGGGCTGTGCAGTGCTACCGTTGCTTGGAAAAGGGACATGTCCGTGCACAGTGCACAGCTGAAGTTGACCGTAGCGATCTTTGCTATCGCTGCAGTCAGCCGGGCCACAAGGCAGCCCAGTGCTCCGAGGACCCAAATTGCAGTCTTTGTGCAGCTGTAGGAAAACCTGCGGCGCACAGACTCGGCGGGAATTCCTGCGATGCTCCCAGGAAGAGGAGCAAACGGTGGACCAAGACTTCCGGGGGATCCGCACTCCCCCTGCAGCCTAGTAACCCTTCGGTAGCCTCACAGCCCGGGGAAGGAGGAGATACCAAAGAAATGGAGTGTCAGTGATGGCACATTTTCATTTTCTCCAGGCAAATATCAACCACTGCACCAGAGCTCAGGATCTCTTGCTCCAGAGCATGGTGGAGTGGTCGATTCACGTGGCAGTGGTCGCTGAGCCATATTTCATCCCCGCTAGAGATAATTGGGTGGGGGACCTTGACGGTTTAGTGGCCATCATAGGCGGGACTCTTGTCGACGTGTCCCGAGGTCACGGGTGGGTTGCCGCTCTCGTTAATGGCATAGTCACCGTCGGGGCTTACTTCTCACCCAACAAGAGTCTTGCTGACTTTGAGAGCTTCCTTGTTCAGTTAGGAGCCACCATGGGCCGGTACCAACCTCGACCTATGCTTTTACTTGGAGATCTTAATGCCAAATCTGCAGCCTGGGGATCCCCTGTCACAGATCCTAGAGGCGAGATGTTAGAAGATTGGGTCTTCACGACGGGTTTAGCCGTCTTAAATCAGGGCTCCGTCTATACGTGCGTGAGGCAGCGGGGTGGGTCAATAGTGGACGTCTCGTTCGCTGACCCCACTATTGCGCAACGCGTTCGTGGTTGGCATGTTGTTATGGATGTGGAGACGCTATCGGATCATCGATACATACGCTTCGACGTGTCCACACAGGCCGAGACCGCGGGCAACCCTAGCAGATCAGCCACGCAAAGAAAAGGTCCACGTTGGGCGCTTAAACGGCTTGATAGGGAAGCTCTCGAGGAGGCTGCTATTGTGCAGGCCTGGATCCGGGAGTCGGCGGCAGTCAGACCCATTGACGTTGAAGACGAGGCACAGTGGTTCAGCGATGCGATGGCACAAATCTGCGATGCGTCCATGCCTCGCGTCCGTGCACAGTTTGCAAGGCGTGGAGTGTACTGGTGGTCTGCAGAAATTGCAGAGCTGCGCTCAACATGCGTGCGTGCTAGACGCCCGTACACGCGTTACCGGAGAAGACGTACACGGGATCCAGAAGTGGAGGCTGCGCTGTATGAGGTGTACCGCGAAGCGCAGAAGGCACTGTGGCTGGCCATTAGTGAGTCGAAAACGCGGTCTAGGGAAGAACTGCTAGCGACCCTCGACGGCAATCCGTGGGGGCGCGCATATCGCATGGTCCGAGGTAAGCTGCGGCCATGGGCCCCCCCATTAACGGAGAGTCTGGAACCGCAGCTGCTAGAAGACGTTATCTCAGTTCTCTTCCCTATGAGAGCTGAGCATGAGCCACCACTGATGGCTCCACCCACAACTGCAGAGTCAGAAAGAGAGGAGAGTGTAAGCGTCCCAGAGGTGACACAGCCAGAGATGAGGGCTGCCGTGATGCGGCTCAGAGCTAAAAACACTGCTCCAGGTCCTGATGGCGTTCCTGGCCGTGCTCTTGTTCTTGCCCTAAAGGAACTAGAGCCCCCATTGAGAGAACTGTTCTCGGCGTGCCTTGAGCAGGGCGAGTTTCCCACACGATGGAAAGCAGGTCGACTGGTTTTGCTAAGGAAAGCAGGGCGCCCAGCTGACTCACCATCTGCTTATCGGCCCATAGTGTTGCTAGATGAAGTGGGAAAGCTGTTCGAGCGCATTATCGCAGACCGTCTCATCGGCCACTTGTGCAGAGAAGGACCGAACCTGGACGACAATCAGTTCGGGTTTCGGCATGGGCGCTCTACTATTGATGCTATAATGAAAGTAAGAGTCCTGGCAGAGGAAGCAGTGTCCCGGGGTGAGGTGATGCTGGCGGTGTCTTTGGACATTTCCAATGCATTTAACGCCTTACCCTGGAGTAGCATCAGGGAAGCTTTACGTTATCATCGGGTACCTTCCTACCTCTGCCACATTATTGGGGCCTATCTGGCGGGTAGGAGTGTCACCTACACGGGATGCAATGGTAGAGGACGGCGCGAGATATCGTGTGGTGTTCCACAGGGTTCCGTTCTGGGTCCACCCCTGTGGAACATCGGATACGATTGGGTATTGAGGGGTGAACTCCTACCGGGAGTGAACCTTACATGTTATGCGGATGACACGCTGGTCACGGCTCGGGGGAATTCGTATAGGGAGGCAGCGTTGCTGGCTACGGCTGCGGTCTCACAGGTTGTGAGTCGCATTCAGCGCTTGGGTCTAGAAGAGGCTCTCGACAAGTCGGAAGCTATCGCATTTTATGGTCCCCGAAGAGCGCCGCCGCCAGGACTACATATTGTGGTCGGGGAGACTACAATCGTTGTCCAGTCAACCATGAAATACCTCGGTTTAGTGCTCGACAGCCGATGGGATTTCGGTCCCCATTTCCAACGGCTAGTGCCCAAGTTGATGAGTGCAGCGGGAGCATTATCAACGCTGCTTCCCAATTTAGGGGGCCCGAATACCGCCTGTAGGCGGCTATATGTGGGGATTATACGATCGATGGCCATGTATGGAGCCCCGGTGTGGGCCACTGATCTGAAGGCCCGTCACATCGCAACACTGCGTAAACCGCAGCGAGCGATAGCCATCAGAGTCATTAGGGGGTATCGCACGATTTCTTACGAGGCGGCTTGCGTGCTGGCCGGATCCCCGCCCTGGGACCTGGAGGCAAAACTACTCGCGACACTTCACCGGTGGCGTGAGGATGTGGTGGCACGGGGCGAGATACTGGAGCAGCGACAGATCACTCTGTACCGGTCAGAGCTCCGTCAGATCTTGGTGGCGGAATGGCAGGGGAGGCTCCTGCATCCTAGGGCTGGTCTCGCAACAATTTCAGCGGTCCGGCCGGTGCTCGACCACTGGCTCAGAAGGAAGTTCGGCTCTATGACGTTTCGGGCGACACAGGTGCTTTCGGAGCATGGCTGCTTCGGGAAGTACTTGTGTCGCATAAACAGGGAGCCGGATGCCAGGTGCCATCATTGCGCCCACTGCCCTGAGGATACGGCGTGGCATACGCTGGCTGAGTGTATCGCATGGGAAGATCAGCGTCGTGCTCTTGTTTCTAAAGTTGGTAGCGACCTGTCGCTGCCGGCCGTGGTTCGGTCCATGCTCGGCAGTGCAGAGTCTTGGGACGCGATGATCACCTTCTGCGAAAATGTCATCTTGCAGAAGGAGGCTGCGGAAAGGGAAAGAGAGAAGAGTTCTCTCCCGCCCCGTACCAGGCACACCGGGCGTCGAAGAAGGGCAGACAACGCTCTCTTTCAACCCCCTTAAAAAGGTCCAGGGTCGACGGATTAGGGGCATCCATCGGCCCAAAAATCTGGACCCGAGATGGTGGCGCGTAGTGTTCCACGCGCGCCTCTCTTGATGTATAGGAGAGCTCTCTCCAAGACGGGAGGAGACCCACGTGGATCGGGTCACCACTAGTCCGGGGCAGCGGAAGTCAAACTGCACCCGCAGCTCCCGACACAGGTGTACGAGGGAACACCGGGGTGTTTTTAGTCAGTAAGAGTCTGACAGACCCCTCCACCTACCCCAGGGCGGAGGACATCCATGAGGATTTCCACCCCGTAAAAAAAAAAAAAAAAAAAAAAAGGTTAGGTTAGGTTAGGTTAGGTTAGGTTAGGTTTTTTTTTTTTTTTTTTTTTTTTTTGTTTTTTTTGTGGCAGGAGTGGGAAATCCGTCATGGACACCCAGACTACCCCACAATGAAGGCAGCCTGGGTAGTGCCGGACTCCTACCGGCTAAAAACCACTCCTGCCATGCGAAAGGCCCCCTGCCGTCAAGTTTCGCAGGGGCTTTGTATGGACTGTAGGTTTAAATTTCTATTTTGGTTTATTATTCTTTCTAAATGTAAATTTAAATCAATGAGGTTAGGTTAGGTTAGGTTAGGTTAGGTTAGGTTTTTTTTTTTTTTTTTTTTTTTTTTTATACTTCTACCCCCAACATGGATGGGGTCTATTCTGAGCTACACTTTTATTCCAGTTCTCGCATTTATTCCTCTCGCACTTTCATTCCTCATACTTGATCTTTCTATCATACTTCCTCATTTGTGTCCGGTATGGGTGGGATTCCCAACTATTATCTATCTGCTCTAACTATTTATTTATTGAAAAAGCCAGGGATAAAACTTTTATTTTTACATTCCTTATACTTATTCTATTTTGCTTAGTCTACTTTACATTTTCTTATGTCTTAGTTATATTATCTTACATAACTAGGTTCTTATTCTAATTTTACATGCTTTTACATACTTATGACTTAAACAGGTCTTACGGAGCAGGAGGAGCATTTCTTATATAAATACTAACATTAAACTTATTGCACTAAACTTGTTTACTAGGTCCTTTACGGACGGGAGCAGTTTTTTGCTTAACATCGGTTTTTTATTTACATCTTTACTATCTTATGCTTATATAATTTTGTGACTTATTTATTTATGCTGTTCCTTAATATAGCGCAGTATATTGTGACAGCATATTTGCTTACTCGGTTTTGTTTCTTTTGACAACTATGGATGCTATCTGACTACAGTAATTTAAAAATGATTCTCTTAACTTTCCCATCAGTAGATGCGGTGCCTGTTGAGCATTCAGTTCTACACCAAGCTGTTGTTCAGTCTCGTATCGCAGCTTTGCAGTCATTGGGCAATTGAATAGGATGTGCAGAACCGTCTCCTCGACGCCGGGTTCGCAGGCGCACGATGAGCTCTCCTTGCACTTGAAGCGTTTCAAGTATGCGGAGAACCCACCGTGCCCCGTCAAAATCTGCGTGGTCAGGCTGTCGTGGATTATCTTGCGTACCACTTTGTACGCCGCCACAGCGTCCGGGAAGAAGATTTTGGTGCCCGAAGCTGTGTCACCCGATTTATATCTCCCGTTCCACTCATCAAGCGTCTCCGACCGGATTACTCGCTTGACGAATGAAACGGGACACTGATCGTAATCCGGTTTCTTCTTCGACTTTAGGGCGGCCTCCTTCGCAAGCTCGTCGGCTCTCTCGTTCCCCTGCAACCCGGCGTGGGCCTTTATCCAGAACAATGAGACGCGTTTGTTCTGGAGTTTACAGCGGCACAAGGCGTCTCTGGTTTCCACTGCTAAGGGGTGGGGGGAACTTGAGTTGGTCACCGTCTGAAGGGCCGCTCTAGAGTCGCTGAAGATGCCGAATGTGGTTTCGCTTTGTTTGAGCACCTCTCCCACTGCTCTTTGTAGAGCCAGAAGTTCAGCCTGGTAGACGGTGCAATACGACGGCAAAGCAAACTTGAGGGCTTTCACCTCAACGGCGCCATTCCATAGGGATAACGCCGCCCCGACTTTACCCTCAATTTTGCTGCCGTCGGTGAAAATACGCACAGCATAGTTGCTGTGGTTGTTGTACTGATCCTCGTCTACCAGGCTTCCAAACTCCAGACACATTTGCTCCGCAGGGTGCGGGGCCTCCAGCGCGGGTGCCATCCGCTCTACCTCCCTGCCCCCCAGTATGGGCTGAGGTAGTCCCCTCCTAGCTCCGTAAAGTGCGGCTGCTTCGCGGACGCGAAGATCTAGTGGGAGTATCCCAGCCAGCAACAGGGCAGAGTTCAGGGAGACCGTGCGGTATGCCCTGCACATTTTCTGGGCAATTCCACGCTGGACGTTCCGAAGCTGTTTCTGAATACCCAGCTTTCCGGCTGCTGGGGCCCAGACGCTAGCGGCATAAAGAATTATGGGCTCCATTGTCGCCACATAGATGATTTTGACGATCTCAGGGTTTAGCCCCCAGCTGACCCTTGCGGCTCTGCACAGCCGTTTGTAGATATCAACCGCCCTCTTGCATACGAGTGAGACATGAGTGTTGAATGTCAACCCGCTATCTATAGTGAAACCTAGAATTTTTATTTCCTTCGCTACGGCGATGTCTGTCCCCCCCATGCTCAGGCGTGGTGTGTCGAACTTCAGCTTTCTTGTTATAACCATCGCAGTGGTCTTATGCGGTGCAAACGTAAGCTTATTTTCGACACCCCACGCCAGAACACGATCGAGAGCGGCATTGGCGGATGCCTCCACCTCTAGCGCCGTTTCCCCGTCGAAGACTAAGAGAACATCGTCCGCGAAAGCCTGAGCATATATCCCGAGACTTTGCAGTGCTTTAAGGAGGGGGTCTAGGAGCAAGTTCCATAAGATAGGGCCCCCAATCGAACCCTGGACACAGCCCTTGCTGGTGTTCTTGGTGTATGCCTCCCCGCCGTACCTGATTGTGACTTTTCGGTTGCTGAGGTAACTGTCGATGATCCGCCTGAGATTCACCGGACATTTTTCTTCCGCCAGACGGACTCGAACAGCTGGCCACCAGGCATTATCGAAAGCTCCCTCTATGTCCAACGATACAAGCGTAATAATTCTTTTTTGTGCCAACTTTTGGTGGACGTGTTGCATAAGAGCATAGAGGGAGTCCTCGGTGCTCCTCTGGGGCATGAATCCGTACTGGCGGGTACTCATTTTCGGTAAAAGATGGAATTTCAGGCGGGCCACCAGCATCTTCTCAAAGATCTTACCCAGTATAGGCAATAGCCCAATCGGCCTATATGACTTGGGAGTATTGTAATTATCTTTTCCTGGTTTCCTCAGTATAACTACCGTCGCCTCCTTCCAGGACGTGGGGAAACACTGAAGTTCCATACACTTGTTGAGGAACACCAAGAATAAACCTGGGTCGTTACCCACGACTTCACGGCAAATATCAGCCGTAAAGCCATCGGAGCCCGGCGCCTTCTTCGGGTTGAAGGACTCTACCGACTTCTTAAGTTCAGCCATCGTAAACAGTGGGTCGCAGCATCCACGTTGTTCCCCAAGGTTCACATATTCGGCTTTCGATCGGATGGAACGGTGATAAACATTGTCACTATCTAGTGCGTCTTCCGGGTAAAATGTTTCAGCTAATAGCTTCACAGAGCCCTTAGCGTCTAGTACGTCACCGTTCCATTCCAATGGTAGATCCTCTTCCCTGCGCTGCGTCCTTCCTATCACTCTATATATTCCTTCCCAAACCCCCTCCCTATCCTGCTTCCCACAGAACTCCTTCCAACTCTCGGTCTGAGCTTTGGCAGCTTCCAACTCATACTTCTCCTTTTGTTTCAGGTACTGTTCAACGACCTTCTGCCTCCGGATTGGGGCGGCACAGCGGATCCTGCGCCTCATGGTATTGACTGACCTCTTCATCCCAGCGAGTCTCTCGGACCACCACGGCAAGGTGAGTTTTTCCTTAACTTTTTTACTTGGTATTGTTAATTTACAAGCTTCATCTATTACTTTATTGAAATTATTTGTAAAGATATCTATTTCGTTTTTGTTTTTGATTTTATTTATTTCAGCAATTGTTAATTTATTTACATTTTTCAATTGTCCGAATTTCGTATGGAATTCGGACCAATTGGCTTTTTTGGTGTTGAATTTACGCGTAGTTCTCTCTATTTGAATTCCTTTGGATTTCTCCAAGAGAATGTTAAACACAATGCCGTTGTGGTCCGAGCTCGTGAGACCCTCGTCAATCCTCCAGTCGTCCACCAAGTCCAGGATGTTGTTGGAACAGGCAGTGACGTCCACGTAACTGCTGTACCGCTTCCCTCCTCGGATGGTGTCAAAGGTCGGAATTTCCCCTCGGTTGAGTATATTCAGGCCAAGCTCGCCGAGAGTTCCCACCAATTCCTCTCCTCTGTGGTCATTCTTCGGACTGCCCCACCATATGTTTTTTGCGTTGGCGTCCCCTCCAACGATCAGCTTCCCGGAACCGACGGTGAGCCCTATTCGCCTTAGATGTTCTAAGTAGGGCTCGATAGGCTGGTCCGGCTCACAGTAAAAAGAGACAAGCGTGATTTCCCAGGCACTGGTCAGGATTCCCACCACCGAGATGTTGTTGGTGGTGAGTTTTGGGTACTGCTTGACAATAAGATCGTTGTTGAAGACAGCTATTGCTGCTTTCACAGTCCCACCTCCTATGCCAGTGTTCTGGAAGATCCTAACGCCCCTGTGACTCTTCATTACTCCATCCCCGGCCGTGTACGGTTCCTGCAGAAGCGCCACTGCTACTCCACGCTTTGCAGCTTCAATAAGAAGTTCATTGGTGGCCAGCTTTTTTCGTTGGAGGTTAGCCTGCAATACTCCATAGGGGGTATTTAATCCCAAAGTGCCCTTAGCAATATGCCACAGTCGACCTGGCCACTTCGTCCCATCTTATGCGCACTGGGCAGTCGTGGCTAAACGCATTATGCGTGCCCTGGTCAGTCTTAGATTTGGCACAGTTACGACATGCGGGCGGTGAGCCTGAGAGCCAATCTGGGCACTCCGATCTCATGTGCGGGTCTCCACAATGACTGCAGAGGTCCGCAGGCTCCTTGCAGAATCGTTTGCCGTGCCCGAAGCCCAGGCAGCGGGTGCACTGCACCAACGGGGATTGATCTTCAACTCTAACGCGTTGAAAGTCTATGTGCAGTGTCCCGCCTTCCAGCGCTCGTCGCCAGATGGTGGGCGAGACGCAGACGATGACGTGGCCGACGTGTGGGTTGCGCGTCCTCCTTCTGTACTTGACCTCGACTCTGTTTTCCTCGTCGTCGAGGCCGCCAAAAACACCCTTGTTCTGGTTTCTCAGGGCCTTAATTATGTCTTCGTCGGTATTTACAGCCAAGACGTTCCTGAGGACCAGCAGCGGGTCCTTGTTCTTGACTTCCTCGACGGCGAGGTCCACTGCCTCTTTTTGGAGTCGGGTCTTCATTTTCGTCCTTTCTTCTTTTGATTCAAAACCCATTATTATTTTTCGATCCCTAGCTTTTCTTACCTTGTCCACCTTTACCCATCCCTCCTTGGCATTCGCTACCTTCCTAATTCTTTCTAAAACTTCCTCGCTCGTCTCAGTCTCATCTTTTGAGGTAACCACTACTGAATGCAAGGTACTGCGCCCTGGCAGTGACCTTACGGCTCCAGTTGCGGCCACACTCGCGTAGCTGGCCTTCTCCAAAATCACCTTTTGGAGGTCCATCCTCTCCTTAAGCTCCTCAATGTGCCTGCTACTCTCAGCAAGGAGTTTTGTGTGTTGCTCCAGTGTTTTGAGCAACACATTGCTCGCTTCCTTCTCTTCCGGAGAATGTTGGCTTGTGGGTGGTGATTTAGGTTCGGCCGTCGACGTCCCCTCTTTTGTCAAATTATGTTTGACAGCCTTCAGCTCCGCTTCAGCCTCCTTAACCAATTGAAACAGTCTCTCTGCAGCTTCAGAGATGGCTGTTTTTAACTCCGTCTTTATATTTCTGGAGCTGCTCAGGTTTAGCTTGGTTTTAGTAAGGCAAGCTTTAGCCTCCGAGTACCGGTCCAAATATTTAGTCTTTGGCGGAGAGCTTTTTTCCACTGATCTTCTTAGTGAAGTCGCAGTGGTCGTCTTGCTCTCGTGAGCCAAAGCAGACTTTATTTTTGTATTCGCAGGGCCGGCCTGCAGCGTCTTGTCAATGTTGAAGGTGTCATTGTTCGTGGGGCTGGTCTTAGTGGCTTCCCACTCACCTATACTTCGTCTTACGTTCCGAGGGGCAGCTGCCCCAGGTCTCGACGGTGACTTTTCACCGTCTTTAACATTTGACGGCGTTCTAAAGCCAAACATGTTGGGGGTATGCGTCACTTATTTTATCGTCAATAGGAACGAGAATAATATAGTAAAATAAAATTATAGCGCTGTTCAAAAGAAACAAAACCGCTAAGGAGTCTTAAAACTAGGATAATTAAATGTAAACTTAATGTCTATAAACCGGCTTTAAAAGGCTTTAATCAGGGCCTGGAGACGTCAAACAGTCATCAGGGGGCTCCACATAGGCTCCACAGTCGAGCGCTGGTCGTAAAAACCGATTTAAAAATTTTTGGTAGAGCGGCTCTATGTAGAGTCTCCCTGTTGCAATCACTCGATAGAGCTCGCCGGGCCCGATCCAATGAACCCAAACACGGCCACCCTATCCCAAAGGGTTCCGGAGATAAAGCAGTTTGAAATTCCGGTTGCCGATCCAAGATGGCGGCTGGAATTTGGTTACTGGTGGTTATCTCCGGAACCGTCCGGCCGAATGCCACCGTGCTTGAGCTTTCCTGAACCAGCTCGGAGAGATCCACCCCGTGGAGCAGGTTTCAGGCCTGAAAAATTTTGGGTCCTGAAAACCGCTGAAAACAGTCCTACCGGGTAGGGAAGAGCCAGCCGATGTCCCCAAAGAAAACCCGAGCCCTCTACGACCCCCAGATCGGGAGCTATCCGAGTCCGAAAATTGGTTTGACAGTCCTAGAACTGTCAAAGTCAATCTTCCACCCGGTACAACTTCCCCCCCAGCGATCGCAGAGTACCCGAGCTTGGGCTTGTTCTACTTGGCTCGTCCCGCTCCGACGCGTAAATTGGTTTTCAGGCTCCTGAAAATTCTCAGCTCCAAAACGCCTGAAACCCAGTGGATCGGACAGAGTTTGTCTCCCCAGACGCTACTCTTAAAACGGCAAGTCTCTGCGACTCCCGGATCCGGAGCTATGCCAGGCCAAAGTTTCCCAAAGGGTGGGGATAAATGTCAAAAGCCAACTTTGGGTGGCTATAACTCCACAACCGTTTGTCCCAGAGAAACGCGGTTTGGAATGCTGGGCCTGGCTCCACTTCCTCTATTCGCCAAGAATGGTTTCAGGGCTGAAAATTTTCAGGACCTGAAAACTCCTGAAAGTGTACACAAATTTTTGCGCCTTAAATGCCGCTGAGAACTGTGGAAATCCTGGTTCTCTGCGCCCAATAGCTCCGGAGATATTCAGGGATTTACACGGCAACCAAAAAAAAAACAAAATGGGCGAAAAAGCTATTTCTGTCAATCTTCAGGCTACTGGGCTCATCTTTGGGCTTAAACCACCTCAAATACACAAACAAAAGTCAATTCTGGTGTCAAAAACTAATTATTACTATTTATTTTGATTTTATTTGAATAAATGCCTAAAAATTTAATAACTTTGGAACCGCTAATCGAAAAATTTTGAAAAAAATGTCTAAATTATTGCTAAACAGTACACTATACGAAATAAAACTAAAATACAAAAAAATAAAGTTTTAACCTATGTAAATTTATAATTATTCAATTTTGGCAGTTTTTTAATTACAATATTAAAACTAAGCAAGTTAAAAATCTAAATTCTTCGGTATGTCTTCTTCAAGCAAGCGCGCAAAAGATAGCAGTTGAATCATTTTGGAAATGTTATGTTTTCAGGAGATATCGGTGTCCAAAAACTCAATCTTCATTGATTTTTAATTTAAAAAGTATCTTATTTAAAAATCTAATACTTGCAGATTCCTTCCTTCCTTTAATGCTTCTTACGTGTTGCAAAATTTCAGGAGGCTGCCACGTCCTGTTCAGATTTTTCAGACCACGTGTTTTTCAGTTTTCCTCGGTTTCCTCAGTAAATCCTGATTGGAGCGGATTCCGGTGTGGTCCTGAGCGTAGGTGTCCTCTTTCCACTATGTTTTTCAAATTAAAAACATATGGTCGTCGCTTTAGTTTCGCCGCAAATGCGGAAAACGTTAAAGTTAAATAACACTTAACCTCTAAATTAGAGGTTTTTTCACGTTGTACCTTTCAGCACTGCAATCCGGTTTACACTTTTAACATGTGAGTATGGAGGCAACTTTCCTCTACATAACACCACTTGATTTATTGAAATCGAAGCACTTTTGACCGGTTTTTCGAATTTTTATGTGCGGAGCACCTTTAAAAACGATCCGACCACCACGAGAGTCAGGGGGGTACTGGGTTAGGTTAGGTTTTTTTTTTTTTTTTTTTTTTTTTTTTTTTTTTTTTTTTTTTTTTTTTTTTTTTATTCTCTACTCCTGACATAATCAGGAACTACTATATATCCAATACACTTTCACACCAGTTCTCGCTATCTTTCCTCTCGCACTTTCATTCAGCATACTTTATCTTTCTTTTATTCGTCTTCTTTCATTCTTTCATGGGTGGGACTCCCATATTCTACGTTACTTTTCTATTTTTCTATTTCTTTTATTTATTATTTATTTATTTGTGTTCTGTATAGTGTCGCAGGGAGGAACTATATGCTTAGGTTTTCTTTATTTTAAATATACATTGTTTCTTACAGACTAATTATTATTATTGATAATGCTTATTCATCTAACGTGTTTTTACAGTATTCTTATATTTATTTGTTTATTTTTATCCATACATTTCTATTTCTTATTATAGCTTAACATCAACGCATATTAATTCTGGGGTACATAGTTTTATTTGTTACACAGTATTTTAGTTCTTATATACTATCTACTTGCTAAGACTTATACATAATTATTTTTCTACCTATTTTATATGCACGACTCATATATCATCCAATATATGGCAGTACATACTTTATTGATCGCTTCTGTTTCTCCTTATTACTTTTTCCGCTAATTTTGTACAGTAGTTTATAAATTTTTCCCTACATTTACCAGACATTATTTCCCCCACTTTCTGTTCAGTTAAATTTTCTTCAATTTCAGCCTGTATGTCATTCCTTTCACGCGCATATGCAGGGCAGCAAAGCAATATGTGAGGAACCGATTCCTCTATGCTCGGGTCACAGATGCACGAGGGACTCTCCTTACACTTGAACCGATTCAAGTATTCGGAGAATCCCCCGTGCCCTGTCATGACCTGAGTCAGAATTCCATTAAGGTTCATCTTTCTAACTATCCTGTACGCCGCTATCGCATCTGGAAAGAACATTTTTGTCACCGACGCCGTAGTTCCAGTCTTGTATCTTCTGTTCCATTCCTCAAGCGTCCGCATACGAATGTTGCGCTTGAGAAATGAAACAGGACACAAATCATAATCTGGCTTCTTTTTGCTCATTATGGCAGCCTCTTTTGCGAGCTGATCCACTCTTTCGTTACCTTCAATCCCTGCGTGAGCTTTGATCCAGAACAAGGTGACTATCTTGTTCTGGAGAGAAACAGCTGTTAGATTTTCTCGTGCTTCTACCGCCAGGGGATGAAGGCAACTGTGGTTTATCACTGTCATAAGGGCTGCCATCGAGTCACTATAAATGCCGTACGTTGATGCCGTGCTTCTCCGGATTTCCCCGGTTGCCCTACATATCGCCAAAAGTTCCGCCTGGTAGACCGTGCAATAACCTGGTAACGCCAGCTTGAGGGCACGTGTTTCGGTCTCGCTGTTCCACATGGACAACGCAGCACCGACACGGCCCCCAATCTTGCTCCCGTCGGTGAAAACCCTCACCTCCGGATTGGCACTAGCGTCAACTTGCTCCCGGTCCACCAGACTCCCGAACTTCAGGTCGATACGCGTAGCGGGGTGCGGAGACTTAAGTGCAGAGACTGGTCTCTCCGCCTCCCTATCCCCCAGTATTGGCAGCGATACTCCTCGCTTGGCCTCATATAATGAGGCCACCTCACGAATCCTGAGGTCCAGAGGGAGCATCCCCGCCAACAGGAGGACCGAGTTGAGGGAGACTGTTCTGTAAGCTCTGCAGATTTTTTGGGCAATACCTCTTTGCACGACACCTAGCTGCTTAATGACTCCTATTTTGTTTGCCGCTGGGGCCCATGCGCTAGCGGCGTACAGGATGATTGGTTCTATTGTGGCTGTATATATAATTTTTACCACTTCAGGGTTAAGGCCCCAGCTAATCTTCGCTGCCCTACACAATATCTTATAAATATTTATTACCTTCCTGCAAACATTCTTTATATGTGCATTAAAGGTTAACTTGTCATCGATGGTGACACCCAGGATCTTTATTTCCTTATTCATGGCTATTTCGACCCCGCCCATGTTCAGTCTCGGAGTGTCGTATTTTAACCTTCGGGTTATGGTCATCGCGTAGGTTTTGTGTGGTGCAAATTTTAATTTATTTTCCACACCCCAAGCCTGAACATGCCCGAGGGCATCGTTTGCTGTCTGCTCTATTTCCATAGCTGTGTCACCATCGAAGACAAGCACTACGTCGTCTGCGAATGCCTGCACGTAAACATTTTTGTGCACCAGGGATTTAAGGAGGGGGTCAACGAGTAGGTTCCACAGGTTGGGGCCGCCGATGGAGCCCTGTACGCAGCCTTTGCTAGTACCTTTGGTGTATTCTTCACCCGCGTACCTCACCCTGACCCTTCTGTTGCTAAGGTAACTGTCTATGACCCTCCTCAAGTTGAGCGGACATCTTTCCTCGGCCAGTCGGGTCCTAATAGCTGGCCACCAAGCATTGTCAAAGGCTCCCTCTATGTCCAATGATATTAACACTACGATTTTCTTTAAGCTAAGCTTCTCTCTTATATGCTTCATAAGGTCATAGAGGGAGTCCTCAGTGCTTCTTTGGGGCATGAACCCGTACTGGCGAGTACTAATTCTTGGCATTATATGGTACTTGAGGCGGGTCATCACCATCTTTTCAAAGATTTTTCCTAACACCGGTAAGAGGCCAATTGGCCTGTATGCCTTTGGCGTGGAATAGTCAGTTTTACCGGGTTTCCTTAGTGCCACCACTACGGCCTCCTTCCAGGGCTCGGGGAAGTAATTCAGCTTCAGGCATTTATTCAGAAGGGCCAGGAAGGCCCCGGGTGCACATCCAATGGCCTGACTACATACATCGGCTGTAAGGCCGTCCAACCCCGGCGCTTTTTTCGGATTGAAAGACTCGCATGCTGTTCTTAACTCTACCAGAGTGAAAGGCGGATCTTGCAGGTCATCTTCATCATTTTTATTTATTTTATCAGCTTTGGCTCTAACCTGACTGTGATAAATACTGTCCGTTTCACTCAGATCTTCCGAGTAAAATGTTTCTGCAATGAGTTTCACAGACTCTTTTGGGTCGAGCACTTTTCCGTCCTTAATCATCTGCAGATCAACCTCCCTCAGCGTAGTCCTTCCAATAACTCTATATATACCCTCCCATACCCCCTCCCTATCCTGCTTGCAACAAAACTCTTTCCAGCTGCTAGTCTGGGCTCGGGCTGCCTCAACTTCATACTCCTCTTTCTGTTTTAGGTACTCTTCCACCACTTTCGACCTTCGGATTGGAGCAGCGCATCGTATCCTTCTCTTTTTAGTGGCTACTTTCTTTTTTAATTCATCAAGTTTCTCCGACCACCATGGCAGGTTGAGTTTTTCTTTTGACTTTTTAATTGGCATTGCTGAATTGCATGCTTCTTTTATTACTGTTGTGTAAATATTTACCATTTCATCTAATTGTTTTGTGTTGTCAATTTTTTCTATTTCTATTTTGTTTAATTTGGATTCTATCATTAATTGGTTGAGTTTACTATGAAACTCTGGCCAATTTGCTTTTCTTGTATTAAAGATTCTCGTGGTTCTTTCCACTTGAATCCCTTTTGATCTTTTCAGTCTAATGTTAAATATTATGCCATTGTGGTCGGAGCTTGTGAATCCTTCAACTACTTTCCAATTTTCTACTAGGTCTACGATGTGATCAGAGCAAGCCGTTAAGTCGACATAGCTGCTGTAGCGTTGTCCTCCCCTAATCGTGTCGAAAGTTGGAGTTTCCCCTGTGTTGAGTATATTCAACCCGAGCTCCCCAAGAGTTCCGCACATATCTTCGCCCCTACGGTCAACCATCGAGCTTCCCCACCAGGTGCTCTTCGCGTTGGCGTCCCCTCCAACGATAATGGGTTTCGAGCAGTTTACAGATCCTATTTCTTTTATTTGTTTTAGATAGGGCTCAATAGGTTTGTCCGGCTCAAAATAGAGTGAGACGAGTGTGATCTCCCAGGCACTGGTCTGGATTCCCACCACAACTATATTTTTTGTGGTGAGTTTCGGGTACTGTATCACCTTGAGGTTTTTGTCAAGGACAACTATAGCTGATTTTACAGTCCCATCTCCCATTCCAGTGTCCTGGAAGACCCGCACTCCCCTCTGGCCCTTCATAGTATTTGAGCTACCCACATAAGGCTCTTGCAAGAGCATCACTGCGATTCCCCGCTTTTCAGCCTCTATCATTATTTCGTTTGTTGCCAGTCTTTTTCGTTGGAGGTTGGCCTGCGCGAATTTGTAGTCAGTTCTTTCCGCGGTTAGGTTTTTTTTTTTTTTTTTTTTTTTTTATAAAAAAAAGGCTCCCTGCCATCAAGTTTCGCAGGGATTTTATTCGGGCTATTGGTTTTTAATTTTCACATTTTGTATTTATAATTTCAATTTAAACTAAATAGTATAAATAATAAAATTGTGTATTTGTGTACAGATCAAATTAATTTTTTGTTCATATATACTTGCAAAACATTATCAATAATATAATAGTGAAATATAATAATAAATATTTTTGTCATTAGAATTTAAATTAATGTTTTATTTAAATCGTCATTATTTCATATTTTAAAAATTTATTTGTTCCTCTTATTTACTGATTGTACAATTCCAACAATAAATTTTGTGAATGTGAATTGATTTTTTCGGTCTGCTAGGAGAATACTAAGATTCTCTTTTTTGACAGGCATATCAACTTCCATTTCTATGTTGTGCCTGTGGGAGGCATACACCGGGCAATCCGTGAGGAGGTGGAGGACTGTCTCCTGCGTGTCGGGGTCGCAGGCGCACGCCAGGTTCTCTTTACACTTGAAGCGAGTCAGGTATTCAGAGAACCCGCCGTGTCCTGTTAGGGCTTGGGTCAGCTCCTTTGTGATCTCCATCCTCCGCACCGTCCTGTACGCAGCGATCGCACAAGGAAAGAACATCTTGGTCGTGGTCGCCGTTTCTCCAGTACAATACCTCCGGTTCCACTCGTCCAGCGTTCCCATGCGGATCATGCGCTTGACGAATGAAACCGGACATTTGTCGTAGTCGGGTTGCCGCTTCGACTTCAGGGCAGCCTCCTTCGCGAGCAAGTCGGCTCTCTCGTTTCCCTCCAGCCCCGCGTGAGCTTTGACCCAGAACAAGGAGACGCTCTTGTTCTGGGCGTTGCTGCGGCGGATGGCGTCCCTTGCTTCCACTGCAAGGGCGTGGAGGGCTTCGGGGTTCACGACTGCTTGGAGAGCTGCCATGGAGTCGCTATAAATAGCGAACGCCGTCTCGGTTCTTCGGAGGGCTTCCTTCGCGGCTTTGCAGAGGGCGAGGAGCTCTGCCTGGTAGACGGTACTATAAGACGGCAGAGCAAGTTTGAGGGCCTTCGTCTCCGCGTCACCGGTCCATATTGACAGTGCGGCACCGACTTTGCCCTCAATCTTGCTGCCGTCTGTGAAAATACGCACCGCATAATTGCGGTGCTCGTTGTACTGTTCCTCGTCTACCAGGCGTCGCAGTGCAATAGCCCTCTGCTCAGCCGGATGTGGCATCTGCAGCGCCGACACCACTCGCTCGATCTCCCGATCTCCTAGCGCTGGATGGGGCACCCCTCTCTTGGCCTCGTAGAGCGAGGCTGCCTCCTGAATGCGGAGATCAAGAGGGAGTATCCCAGCCAGCACCAGTGCTGAGTTTAGGGAGACCGTGCGGTAGGCCCGGCACAGCTTCTGCGCGAAGCTCCTCTGGACGGCGCTCAGCTTCTTCTGCACCCCGACTTTCTTTGCAGCCGGCGACCACGCGCTCGCTGCGTACAATATCTTCCTTATATATAGTATTTGTGTTTGTCAAGTAGTTTTAAGTTTTGCGTCATTTCACGCGAATAAACTGTTTTTCTTTCTTTCTTCTTTCTACAAGATGATGGGCTCCACTGCAGCCGTATAAATACAGCGGATTACATCTGGATGGAGACCCCAACTGACCCTAGCTGCCCGCGACAGCTGCTTGTAGATGCCGATGGCTCGGGAACAGACGTTTGCGACGTGGGTGTTAAATGTCAACTTGTGGTCGATGGTGAGACCGAGCAGCTTGATTTCGTCCGACATGCCAATGTCCACTCCGCCCATCCTGAGACATGGGGTGTCGTGCTTCAGTTTGCGCGTGACCAGCATTGCTTTGGTCTTATGCGGCGCAAACCGAAGCTTATTCGTGACACCCCACGCTCGCACGTACTCGAGTGCGACATTGGCATCCCTTTGGACTTCAAGTGCAGTCTCCCCATCGAACACAAGGACAATGTCGTCAGCAAACGCCTGGCAATACACGCCCATCGACTCTAGACCCTTCAGCAGAGGATCCAGCAGAACGTTCCAAACTATGGGACCACCGATGGACCCCTGGACGCATCCCTTCTCGGTCCTGGATTCGTACTCCACTCCCGCGTACCTGACTTTCACCACCCTCTCGGACAAGTAGCTGTCCATGACCCGTCTCAAGTTCACAGGACACTTTTCCTCAGCCAGACGGACTCGTATAGCCGGCCACCAGGCGCTATCGAAGGCTCCCTCTATATCCAAGGACACAACCGTGACAAGTCTTTTTTCATTAAGTTTGCCACGAATGTGTCCCATCAGAGTATAGAGGGAGTCCTCGGTGCTTCGCTGGGGCATGAAGCCGTACTGGCGAGTACTCATCCTGGGTAGAAGATGAAACTTGAGTCGGGCCACGAACATCTTTTCAAATATCTTGCCGAGGACAGGCAAGAGCCCAATCGGCCTGTATGACTTCGGGGTGGTGTAGTCGTCTTTCGCGGGCTTGCGGAGCACGACGACGGTTGCCTCTTTCCAGGACCGTGGAAAGTATCCATGCGCCAGGCACTTGTTTACCAAGCGCAGAACTAGGTCTGGGTCTTGACGGATCGTGTGGCCCCACATGTCCGCCGTCAGACCGTCGGAACCAGGGGCTTTTTTGGGGTTGAACGAGGAGACAGCTCGCTCCAGCTCGTCGAGTGTGAAGGGGGGGTCCAAAGGTTCAACTTCGTTCCCCCCGTTCACCTCTTCGGCTTTTTGCCTCACCCTTCTGTGCTCCTCGTTATCCCCCTCCGAACGGTCTTCTGGGTAAAACGCCTCTGCCAGATACCTCGCAGAAGCCTCTGGGTCCAGAGTCTTGCCGTCCCTAACCATCGGCAAATCCTCCTCTCTTTTCTCCGTCCCACGGATCACCCGGTATATGCCCTCCCACAGGCCTTCCCTATCTTGCTTCGCGCAGAACCCCTTCCAGCTCTCGATCTTTGCCTGGACTACCGCACTTTCGTACTCTTCTTTCTGTTTCAGGTACTCCTCAACAACCTTTGGTCTCCGAATTGGCGCTGCACAACGGATTCTCCGCTTCTTGGTGACCACTTGCCTCTTCAAACTGGCGAGTTTATCAGACCACCACGGCACGGTTAACCTCTCTACGCCCTTCTTCTTGGGTATCACGGATGTGCAGGCGTCTTGCACTGCCGTCGTCAGTCCCTCGACTACCAGGTCTATTTTGTCCCTGCTGTCGATTTGATCGAACAGACTTATGGTAAGTTGGCTCTCTTGCATAATTTGGTGCAGTTTCTTACGAAACTGCGCCCAATTTGCTTTTTTGGTGTTGTAGATCCTGGTAGTCCGGTTAACCGTGATACCCAAAGACTTCTCGAGGTGTATGCTAAACTCGATACCGTTGTGGTCCGACCCCGTCAGGTCGTCGACGACTCGCCAGCCATCGGTCACCGTCAGCATATCCGCCGTGCAGGCTGTGACGTCGACGAAGCTCGTGTAACGTCTGTTGCCACGAACTACGTCGAAGGTTGGAGTTTCCCCTCGGTTAAGTACTTGCAGTCCAAGCTGATCGAGAGCTCCCAGCATCTCGTCGCCTCTGCTGTTGGTCTCACTACTGCCCCACCAGACACTCCAGGCGTTGGCGTCTCCCCCCATTATGAGCTTATGCGGGCCGGTCTCGCTTTCCACCTTTCTGAGGCTGTCCAGATATGGCCCTAAGGGCTGGTCAGGCTCGAAGTAGAACGAGACCAGAGTTAGTCTCCAGGCACCGGTTTGGATACCCACCACGACAATATTGTTCGTGGTGAGTTCTGGGTACTGTCTAACGGCAATGCATGGGTCAAATACGGCTATTGCCGCTTTGACAGTCCCTTCTCCTTGACCGGTGCTCTGGAAGATTCGGACACCTCTGGTCACGCTCATCCTTCTTGCATTGCCCACGTAGGGCTCCTGGATCAGCGCTACAGTGGCTTTGCGCTGCTCGGCCTCAAGCATAAGCTCCTGGGTCGCCAGTTTCTTCCTCTGAAGATTCACCTGGAGTATCTTGTGCGGCATCGTGTTCTCCGGGACCACCTTAGCAGTAGGCGACGGATGCACGTGCCAGCCTGTCCCACCTGATCCGAACAGGACACTCGGGGTTGAACGCGTTGTGGTCGGTTCTCTCCATCTTCGCCTTGACGCAGTTTGGGCATCGTGGTGTTTCCGCCTTCAGCCACTGGGGACATTCTGCTCGTAGGTGTTGGCCTCCGCAATGGCAGCATGAGTCGGTCAGTTCTTTACAGAGCCGCCGACTATGCCCATATGCCAGACACCTAGTGCACTGCACCAGTGGCGACTGATCGTCGACGAAGACGGTTTGGAGATCCACACGCGCTCTTCCCTTATCGAGCATCCTGCTCCAGACAGTAGGGGACGTGCTGACAACCACATTTACAGTTTGGGGGTTCCGCGCGTTCCTTCTATACTTAATAGTCATTCGATCCTCCCCGTTGTCGAGGCCGTGGAAGACATCCCGGTTTTGATTCCGCAGCGCCTCCAGCAATTCCTCGTCTGAGTGTATGCGGAGGACGCCGCGGAACACTAGCAGTGGGTCTTTGTTCTTTACGTCCTCGACAACGAGGTGGTCTCCTGACTTCGCGATCCTGTCCTTCACCCTTTTCCTGTCTTCCGCCGACCTACAGCCCATGATAATTTTCCGGTCTTTAGCCTTTCTCACATTCTCTATTTCTACCCCTCCTTCTCTGGCTTTAACTGCTTCTCTTATTTTCTTAATCACGTCCTCTCCAGAATCCCCTTCGTCTTTAGACGTCACCACGATCGAGTGCAGCGCGGTCCTACCTGGGGTCTGCCTTTTCGGTGGACCCGCTGCTACACTCGCGTAAGTGGCCGTCTTCTCCAGTATTTCCCCCTGCCTCTCCATCGCTCGCTGCAGTCTCTCCATCTTCTCGCTGCTCTCCTTCACCAGCGCGCTATGCTCCGCTAGTGAAGCGAGCAACGAGTCGACCTCCGGAATGCTCTTGGTAGCTTCTGGCAGAGACGCTGGCTTAATAGCCTCGTCCCCCGCCAGCTCAGTCCCCTTCGCTTGTTCTGTGGCCGCCGCCTCTTCCTTCACCAGCTGGTACAGTCGTTCCACCGATTGGGTGATCCCGGCTTTAAGATCTGCCCTCAGGTTGCGCGAATCGCCAAGGTGCGATTTCGCGCGCAGAAGGCAGTTGCGCGCCTCGGTCACCCGATCGGTGGCCTTACTGGGCTGGAGCTGGCTCATCACCGGTGACACCCCCACCGACTCAGTAGAGGTTCGGCGCGCCACTGCCTTGCCTTTCGGCTGAGACGCAGCGCGCCGAGTTGGCCTTTGGGAAGCCGTCACCATTGGGGCCAAACTCTTGGGTGAGAGCGCGGTGGCTGACTGAAGGGGCCGAGATTCCGCCATCTGACCGTTTTCCCACTCACCAATGCTTCGCCTCACACGAGAGGCCTGAGTTGAAGCATTGGGAGGGGAGAGCTCCTTGTCGAAGGTGATTGAGAGTGCTGGATTCGATGGAGAGACTTGGGGACCCGTGGAGGTCTTTTTTGCTGGTGTCCTGGAGAGGAACATGATAATGGGAAGGGAGATCAAATAAAAATAAATTATACAATAAATTAAAATAAATCTAATAATTATAAAATTATTTTGTCCCTAAGTTACTGTACTGATCCCTGTAAAGGGGGGATCAGTGAGTCTTAAAATAAATAATTATGATTATTCCTCAAAAGAGGTGTCAACAAAATTAAAATAAGGTCCTTAAAAACGAGTCATTAAAAGTATATATTTGTTAAAATAAAAAATTTTGCGTTAGTAAACGCGTCAAAATGACGATTTAGTATCTTTCCCGGAACAAAAAAGGAATGAAGGATATAAAAGACAAAATTAAAATTTTTGAAAAAGTGTTGTTTACTCCCTTCCTATATATAGAGGGCGGGTGGGCGGGCAATTTTTTGTGTGAGCTAGACTCGCGTGCGAGGTGTCGTTAGACGCGTCTCGGCGAGCCCTAGCGAACTATGCAGAAACTAGATTTTTAGCCGAAGAAAAATTTTGGGTTTTCGAAGAAAAACCTGTTTTTTGGTCGAAAAATGAAAATTTTGAAAGGGAACCTAAATTCGGGTTCGCAAAAACGCTCGCCAGAATACAGGTTCAGATGATATAAGTATGCTGCCGAAAAAATTAAGTCCAAATAATGAATAGATTTAGAGATAAAAAATATTTAAATTTCGAATTTTGATGAAAATTTCACAAGTTCCAGGGAAGAAAATCAATGTCGCGAAAAATGAATTTTCACCGTACGGATAATAGGTACTAGCCTATTTAACGTCAATTACGCCGAAAACCGTGTCAAAATCGGTCTCCAGGAGACAAAGTTATTTCCGCGGTTAGGTTAGGTTAGGTTAGGTTAGGTTAGGTTAGGTTAGGTTAGGTTAGGTTAGGTTTTTTTTTTTTTTTTTTTTTTTTTTTGTGGTGGCAGGAGTGGGAAATCCATCATGGACACCCAAACTGCCCATAAAGGCGGTCTGGGTAGTGCCGGACTCCTACCGGCTAAAACCACACTCCTGCCAAGCGAAAGGCTCCCTGCCGTCAAGTTTCGCAGGGATTTAATTTGGACTGTAGGTTCCTTGATACTCATTTTCTTTTCAACCTATAATGTTTTAAAATAATAATAAATAATTACTAAAATAATTGTTAAAATTGGCTTGTTTTATTGTTAAAATTTTTAATTATAATTCTTTATATAAATAAAATAAAATAAATATTTGTATTGTAAAAATCTATCATAATTTATTAAAAATGTTCCCTATTTGTTCCGTCTATTTACGGATCTAACAATCCTCGTAACATACTCAATAAAACTCATTCGTACCTTTTTGTCTCCTATCATGAGACTCAGGCTCTCCTTCACAATTTTCATCTCGACCCTCATTTCTAAATCATTTCTTTGGATGGCATACACCGGGCAATCCGTGAGGAGGTGGAGGACTGTCTCCTGCGCGTCGGGGTCGCAGGCGCACGCCGGGTTCTCCTTACACTTGAAGCGCGTCAGGTATTCGGAGAACCCGCCGTGTCCTGTTAGGGCTTGAGTCAGTTCCTTGGTGATCTCCATCTTCCTCACCGTCCTGTACGCAGCGATCGCACAAGGGAAAAACATCTTTGTCGTGGCCGCCGTTTCTCCTTCACAATATCTCCGGTTCCATTCGCCCAACGTCTCCAATCGGATCATACGTTTGACGAATGAAACCGGGCATTTGTCGTAGTCGGGTTGCCGTTTCGACCTCAGGGCAGCCTCCTTTGCGAGCAAGTCGGCTCTCTCGTTACCCTCCAGCCCCGCGTGAGCTTTGACCCAGAACAAGGAGACGCTCTTGTTCTGGGCGTTGCTGCGGCGGATGGCGTCCCTTGCTTCCACTGCAAGGGCGTGGAGGGCTTCGGGGTTCACGACTGCTTGGAGAGCTGCCATGGAGTCGCTGTAGATAGCAAACGCCGTCTCGGTCCTTCGGAGGGCTTCTTTCGCGGCTTTGCAGAGGGCGAGGAGCTCTGCCTGGTAGACGGTACTATAAGACGGCAGAGCAAGCTTGAGGGCCTTCGTCTCCGCGTCGCCAGTCCATACTGACAGTGCGGCACCGACTTTGCCCTCAATCTTGCTGCCGTCTGTGAAAATACGCACCGCATAATTGCGGTGCTCATTGTATTGTTCCTCGTCTACCAGGCGTCGCAGTTCAATAGCCCTCTGCTCAGCCGGATGTGGCATCTGCAGTGCCGATACCACACGCTCGATCTCCCGATCTCCTAGCGCTGGATGGGGTACCCCTCTCTTGGCCTCGTAGAGCGAGGCTGCCTCCTGAATTCGGAGATCAAGAGGGAGTATCCCAGCCAACACCAGTGCTGAGTTTAGGGAGACCGTGTGGTAGGCCCGGCACAGCTTTTGCGCGAAGCTCCTCTGGACGGCGTTCAGCTTCTTTTGCACCCCGACTTTCTTTGCGGCCGGCGACCACGCGCTCGCTGCGTACAAGATGATAGGCTCCACTGCAGCCGTATAGATGCAGCGGATTACCTCTGGATGGAGACCCCAACTGACCCTAGCAGCCCGCGACAGCTGCTTGTAAATGCCGATGGCTCGGGAACAGACGTTTGCGACGTGGGTGTTAAATGTCAACTTGTGGTCGATGGTGAGACCGAGCAGCTTGATTTGGTCCGACATGCCAATGTCTACTCCGCCCATCCTGAGACATGGGGTGTCATGCTTCAGTTTGCGCGTGACCAGCATTGCTTTGGTCTTGTGCGGCGCAAACCGAAGCTTATTCGTGACACCCCACGCTCGCACGTACTCGAGTGCGACATTGGCATCCCTTTGGACTTCAAGTGCAGTCTCCCCATCGAACACAAGGACAATGTCGTCAGCAAACGCCTGGCAATACACGCCCATCGACTCTAGACCCTTCAGCAGAAGATCCAGCAGAACGTTCCAAACTATGGGACCACCGATGGACCCCTGGACGCATCCCTTCTCGGTCCTGGATTCGTACTCCACTCCCGCGTACCTGACTTTCACCACCCTCTCGGACAAGTAGCTGTCCATGACCCGTCTCAAGTTCACAGGACACTTTTCCTCAGCCAGACGGACCCGTATAGCCGGCCACCAGGCGCTATCGAAGGCTCCCTCTATATCCAAGGACACAACCGTGACAAGTCTTTTTGCATTAAGTTTGCCACGAATGTGTCCCATCAGAGTATAGAGGGAGTCCTCGGTGCTTCGCTGGGGCATGAAGCCGTACTGGCGAGTACTCATCCTGGGTAAGAGATGAAACTTGAGTCGGGCCACGAACATCTTTTCAAAGATCTTGCCGAGGACAGGCAAAAGCCCAATCGGCCTGTATGACTTCGGGGTGGTGTAGTCGTCTTTCGCGGGCTTGCGGAGCACGACGACGGTTGCCTCTTTCCAGGACCGTGGAAAGTATCCATGCGCCAGGCACTTGTTTACCAAGCGCAGAACTAAGTCTGGGTCTTGACGGATCGCGTGGCCCCATATGTCCGCCGTCAGACCGTCGGAACCGGGGGCTTTTTTGGGGTTGAACGAGGAGACAGCTCGCTCCAGCTCGTCGAGTGTGAAGGGAGGGTCCAAAGGTTCAACTTCGTTCCCCCCGTTCACCTCTTCGGCTCGTTGCCGCACCCTTCTGTGCTCCTCGTTGTCCCCCTCCGAACGGTCTTCTGGGTAAAAAGTCTCTGCCAGATACCTCGCCGAGGACTCGGGGTCCAGAGTCCTGCCATCCCTCACCATCGGCAAATCCTCTTCTCTCTTCTCCGTCCTACGGATTACCCGGTATATGCCCTCCCACAGGCCTTCCCTATCTTGCTTCGCGCAAAACCCCTTCCAGCTCTCGACTTTTGCTTGGACTACCGCACTTTCGTACTCTTCTTTCTGTTTCAGGTACTCCTCAACAACCTTGGGTCTCCGGACTGGCGCTGCACAACGGATTCTCCGCTTTTTGGTGACCACTTGCCTCTTCAGACTGGCGAGTTCATCAGACCACCACGGCACTGCCAGCTTTTCTACCGTCTTCTTCTTGGGCATCGCGGATGTACAGGCATCTTGCACTGCCGTAGTGAGTCCCTCGACTACCAGGTCTATTTTGTCCCTGCTGTCGACGTTATCGATCAGGCTTACGGTGTTATCCCGTTGCATAATTTGGCGCAGTTTCTTACGAAACTGCGCCCAATTTGCTTTTCTGGTATTATAGATCCTGGTAGTCCGGTTGACCGCGACACCCGAAGACCTAGCGAGATGAACGCTGAACTCAATGCCGTTGTGGTCCGACCCCGTCAAGTCATCGACGACTCGCCAGCCGTCGGTCACCGTCAGCATATCCGCCGTGCAGGCTGTGACGTCGACGCAGCTCGTGTAACGCCTGTTACCACGAACTACGTCGAAGGTTGGAGTTTCCCCTCTGTTCAGTACCTGTAGTCCAAGCTGGTCGAGAGCTCCCAGCATCTCGTCGCCTCTGCTATTCGTCTCATTACTGCCCCACCAGATACTCCAAGCGTTGGCGTCTCCCCCCATGATGAGCTTATGTGGGCCGGTCTCGCTTTCCACTTTTCTGAGGCTGTCCAGGTATGGTCCTATGGGCTGATCAGGCTCAAAGTAGAACGAGACCAGAGTTAGTTTCCAGGCACCGGTTTGGATCCCCACCACGACGATGTTGTTCGTGGTGAGTTCTGGGTACTGTCTAACGGTAACGTTTGGGTCAAATACGGCTATTGCCGCTTTGACAGTCCCTTCTCCTTGACCGGTGCTCTGGAAGATTCGGACACCTCTGGTCACGCTCATCCTTCTTGCACTGCCCACGTAGGGCTCCTGGATCAGCGCTGCAGTGGCTTTGCGCTGCTCGGCCTCAAGCATAAGCTCCTGAGTCGCCAGTTTCTTCCTCTGAAGATTCACTTGGAGTATCTTGTGCGGCATCGTGTTCTCCGGGACCACCTTAGCAGTAGGCGACGGATGCACGTGCCAGCCTGTCCCACCTGACCCGAACAGGACACTCGGGGTTGAACGCGTTGTGGTCGGTTCTCTCCATCTTCGCCTTGACGCAGTTTGGGCATCGTGGTGTTTCCGCCTTCAGCCACTGGGGACATTCTGCTCGTAGGTGTTGGCCTCCACAATGGCAGCATGAGTCGGCCAGTTCTTTACAGAGCCGCCGACTATGCCCATATGCCAGACACCTAGTGCACTGCACCAGCGGCGACTGGTCGTCAACGAAGACGGTTTGGAGATCCACACGCGCTCTTCCCTTATCGAGCATCCTGCTCCAGACAGTAGGGGACGTGCTGACAACCACATTTAGAGTTTGGGGGTTCCGCGCGTTCCTTCTATACTTAATCGTCATTCGATCCTCCCCGTTGTCGAGGCCGTGGAAGACATCCCGGTTTTGATTCCGCAGCGCCTCCAGCAATTCCTCGTCTGAGTGTATGCGGAGGACGCCGCGGAACACTAGCAGTGGGTCTTTGTTCTTTATGTCCTCGACAACGAGGTGGTCTCCTGACTTCGCGATCCTGTCCTTCACCCTTTTCCTGTCTTCCGCCGACCTACAGCCCATGATAATTTTCCGGTCTTTAGCCTTTCTCACATTCTCTATTTCTACCCCTCCTTCTCTAGCTTTAACTGCTTCTCTTATTTTCTTAATCACGTCCTCTCCAGAATCCCCTTCGTCTTTAGACGTCACCACGATCGAGTGCAGCGCGGTCCTACCTGGGGTCTGCCTTTTCGGTGGACCCGCTGCTACACTCGCGTAAGTGGCCGTCTTCTCCAGTATTTCCCCCTGCCCCTCCATCGCTCGCTGCAGTCTCTCCATCTTCTCGCTGCTCTCCTTCACCAGCGCGCTATGCTCCGCTAGTGAAGCGAGCAACGAGTCGACCTCCGGAATGCTCTTGGTAGCTTCTGGCAGAGACGCTGGCTTAATAGCCTCGTCCCCCGCCAGCTCAGTCCCCTTCGCTTGTTCTGTGGCCGCCGCCTCTTCCTTCACCAGCTGGTACAGTCGTTCCACCGATTGGGTGATCCCAGCTTTAAGATCTGCCCTCAGGTTGCGCGAATCGCCAAGAAGCGATTTCGCGCGCAGAAGGCAGTTGCGCGCCTCGGTCACCCGATCGGTGGCCTTACTGGGCTGGAGCTGGTTCATCACCGGTGACACCCCCACCGACTCAGTAGAGGTACGGCGCGCCACTGCCTTGCTGTTCAGCTGAGACGCAGCGCGCCGAGTGGGCCTTTGGGAAGCCGTCACCACTGGGGCCAAACTCTTGGGTGAGAGAGCGGTGGCTGACTGAAGGGGCCGAGATTCCGCCATCTGACCATTTTCCCACTCACCAATGCTTCGCCTCACACGAGAGGCCTGAGTTGAAGCATTGGGAGGGGAGAGCTCCTTGTCGAAGGTGATTGAGAGTGCTGGATTCGATGGAGAGATTTGGGGACCCGTGGAGATCTTTTTTGCAGGTGTCCTGGAGAGGAACATGATGATGGGAAGGGATATCGAATAAAAATAAAATAATCAAAATAAAATAAATTAAAATAAATGTTAATTATAATTGTATTAATGTACTGATCCCTGTAAAGGGGGGATCAGTGAGTCTTAAAATAAAGTCAAAATTATTTCCTCAAAAGAGGTGTCAATAAATTAAAACAATGTCCTCAAAACGAGTCAAATCATTAAAAGTATGGGTTACGTGCGTCAAATAAACAAATTTATATCTTTCCCTAAATCCAAAAATAAAATAAATAAAATGTGAAATTTTCAGATGAAATGTGTTGTACCCTACCTTCCTATATATAGAGGGTGGGTGGGCGGGCAATTTTTTGTGTGAGCTAGACTCGCGTGCGGGGTGTCGTTAGACGCGTCTCGGCGAGCCCTAGCGAACTATGCAGAAACTAGATTTTTAGCCGAAGAAAAATTTTGGGTTTTCGAAGAAAAACCTGTTTTTTGGTCGAAAAATGAAAATTTTGAAAGAGAACCTAAATTCGGGTTCGCGAAAACGCTCGCCAGAATATAGGTTCAAATGATATGAATGTGTTGCCGAAAAATTAAAACCAAATAATGAATAGATTTCGAGATAAAAATATTTAAATTTCGAATTTTGATGAAAATTTCACAAGTTCCAGGGAAGAAAATCAATGTCGCGAAAAATGAATTTTCACCGTACGGATAATAGGTACTAGCCTATTTAACGTCAATTACGCCGAAAACCGTGTCAAAATCGGTGTCCAGGAGACAAAGTTATTGGGTTAGGTTAGGTTAGGTTAGGTTAGGTTAGGTTAGGTTAGGTTAGGTTAGGTTAGGTTAGGTTAGGTTAGGTTAGGTTAGGTTAGGTTAGGTTAGGTTAGGTTAGGTTAGGTTAGGTTAGGTTAGGTTAGGTTTTTTTTTTTTTTTTTTTTTTTTTTTTTTTTTTTTGTACATATTTTACCGCAGACATGATGGTCTGCGCCATTTTTTACATTATTATTTGTTTACGCTTTTTTGAATTGGCATCTCTGTCGTGCCCTCATCTTGACAACTTACTTAAAACTAAGCTTAATACTACGCGAGTCCACCTCAGACTCATTCATTTTTTTTTTTTGTTTTTTTTTTTTTTATTTTTTTTTTAATTGTTTTTTCTTTTTTTTTATCCTTTTTTTTTCATGTAACATACTTTTTTTTTTTTTTTTTTTTTTTTTTTTTTTTTTTTCGTTTTTTCACTTATTGCTATGTATAAATTGTATGTATATCTATGTATAATTATCGGAATAATCCAACAATTTAATTTATAACATTATATTATTATATTAGCATTATATTTAATTGTTAACCAAACATATCAATATTAAAAAATATTGATATAATTGCTCAACAATTCATCTTCACTATACTTATAGTGAAATACACTTGTAATCACACTTATCTTGTACCTAAATACTTGATTACACTATAATTCTGGTTGGATTTAGGGTTGGTGGGTAGAGTTTGGGTACCGGGTTTATCTGCCGCCCAGAGTCTTCACTAACTCCATTAGAGCTTTTACGACTGCGGTGTCTCGATGCTGCATGGCCGTCTTAAGGTTATATTCGACGACCATTTTAGGAGGCGCATCCATCGCTTTCCGGGCGAAACGGCCCGTGGCATCATCGGCGTCGTCGGTGTAATACACACAGCTGACCGTGTGTCTCGACACTGCGACAACTGCGTGGGAGATGCTGTCGTGGATCTGGAGCCTCCTTGACTTGGTGTTTATTATAATAACGCTGTCGCAGGTCAACCCCTGAGCTGCGTGGATGGTGAGGATACGCGACCCCTCGCCAGATCCATAGCCCTGGTCGGCAAGAGAGGCTCTCTCTTCCTGCGTATGGACCAAGAATAAGGTGTTCTGGGTGGATTTTGGTATTCGCGCTCCCGTGAACCTTTCCACTCTCAGGGAGTGGACCCGCGACAGCGTCGTCTTGGAGGAGTATATACCGGGGTATATCTCACTCAGGGCTAGTGCGATGTCCATTGGGTTCCGATGCGTACAGAGTAACTCCCGGGTGATTCCAGTCACCAAGTTTGGACGGGTGTACCTTAATTCAAACAGGTTCTCTCTGTCCAAAAATGGTAGCTGATTCACGTCTCCGATAAGAACGACCTCGCTCGCTCCAGACAACTTCACTGCCATGACTATGGCCCCAAAGTGGTTCATGAGGGCTTCGTCAACCATAAGGCGACGGCATTGCTCCTCTGGTTTGACCCCGTTGGCTAAAATTGAGGCCATAGTGCGCACCTTTGCCTTGACGCGATCTCCTAGCCGATGCGCTAGCTTCTCTTTGAGATCCTTAGCAGCTTCGGTTGTTGTGGTCACTATGATATCGCTCTCCTCGTCAAAATGTTTCACCACCCAGGTTGTCTTGCCGCACCCTGGAACCCCGTTTACCCAGCTGATTTTGGGTACCGCCCAATACGCCTCTGAAGCCGAGGGAACGGAGGCCCCCGAAATGGATTGCGCCATTTCGAGGATCCTGTCGTCCAGCATAATTTTGGTACACTTGGCGGTAACCACTATCGGGTCGTCTTCGGGTGTGTAGAACGTAACTTTCCCTGAGCGCTCCGTTTTCTCCTCGTCCAGGGTCACAAAACCACTTTCCGCGCTGTAGGCTGCCATATACGACCCCGTCATTTCTCCAGCAATGACCTGGGATTTGACGTTGTCGTACACAGCTGCCTCTGCCTCCCCGAGCAAGACCCTTAACAAACCCTCATTTTGCCAATGAAAGGTGTCCAGAATCTTTCTACATGTTGCGAGGTTTACCTCTCTGGTTGCCCTCACAACTGACACATACTCGAGGAATGCGCTTTGTATGTGGTCTATGACACCCGAGTTTACAGCGAGTGTCGGTGGGCTGACTTGCCCTTTGTCGGCTCTGGTTGGTTTGGATTTTGGTGCTGGTGTTTCCCTAGGTTTCGGCTTGAAAAACCTCATGACCGCTGACTCTTGCCGCTCAGTTGGTGATGTGCGGCTGGTACTCGGGAGCAGTGCACTGAGGAAGGTGCCGATTGCTTTGAGACGGCTTTTGGACCGTGCTCGGTCCTCTGGGCTGATGTTATTGCCTTTGTCCCTTCTTTCTTTTTCTGCCGTTAGTTTTCGCTGGGCCCTCTCAGCTCCGCTCATGGCGGTCGGGTTCTCAGTGGAACTCATCGTGCTGCCTGTGTGGTCTCTGGGGGCTTTGAGGAAGCTTAGAGTTTCCCCCCGGTCCTCGTAGACCACGACCTCATGCTGTTCGGAAGCTTTAAGGCAGCCGAAACGGTCTGCGATGTCTCCTCTTTCACCACCGACCGCCATAGCATCGATGCTGATCGTGCGGGGTGCTATGCACGTGCTTTCACCTGCTTCCCTAATCTTTTGGAGCAGCGAGCTCGCTTGGGCAAATGGGGTCTCCGCTCTCCACTCGAGTAATGCGATTGTCTTTCCTTTGAATCGCATTAAACGGCACTTGTGAGCGGCTATCTCCACCAACTGCAGCGCGGCGTACTTGCTTCCTTTGATGCTCGTTTTTGATGTGCTCCCGTTGATCAGGGCAGCTAGACCCGGTGAAATTATGATTTTGGCTCCAGTGTGGTTTGAACCAATACAGAAACTTATGCCTAGCGTCTCCGACTCCCGGTTCATGAACAGGGCGACCCCGCGTAGTCGGATACCAGGGACTCCGTCTCTTCCACATACCAGGAAGTGTGTTACTGACATGTCGGTTGGGATCGTCTGTTGGTTTGTCCCTGTTGTTGGTACCACTGGCGCTGTCACTAGTGCTGGTTGTGTGTTTGTGCTCTGCTGTGTATTTGAAGGTGACGGGTTTTGTGTGATTAGTGTTGGTGTTGTGATTGTATGTCCTGTATTTGTGGGTAATGGGTGTTGTGTAATTTGTGTGGATGGTGTGTTTGTGGTGGGAGTACGAGTAGATGGTAGTCGGACTCGACTTCGTGCTGGGGCATCTGATTTGTTCGGCCCCGCTGCGGTTATGGCAACTCTACTCGCGAATGCTAGGAATGGGATCCTCGAAGCTGGCTTTCCCATGAAGTTGGGGAGTGAGGATTGACTTAACTGGAGCCCTGTTTTTCGCTCCAGTTCCATTCTTTCAAGGCAGAACCTTGGGCACTCGAAGAGAAGGTGCCAGACTGTTTCCTCGCAGCTCTGATCACAGATGCACGAGGGATCGTCTTTGAGGTGGAAGCGGTGGAGGTATGCTGCGAAGCCTCCGTGTCCCGTCAAGATTTGAGTATGGGCCGGTGTTAGGACTGTTTCCCTAAGGATTCTTTTCGCCGCTTGGACGTCTGGAAAGAATACCTTTGTCACCGCACCAGTACTCGAGGACTCGTACCTAGCTTGCCACTTCCTAACGGTCCCCTCCCGTATCTTCCTTCTGACGTATGATACGGGGACTTTGTCGTAGTCCGCTGTCTCCTTTGTTAGGGCTGCCTCCTTTGCCAGCTCATCTGCTCTCTCGTTCCCAGCAGTTCCCACGTGGGCCTTGAGCCAGAAAAGCCTCACTTTTCTGCCCTCCTCTCTGATTTCACGGATGAAACTCTTTATTTGGAGTGCCAGGTGGTGAGTAACAGACGGTCTCTTCAGCAGGTCGAGCGACGACCTTGAGTCACTCAGTATGCTTATGGAGGCCGCCTTAGATTCTCTTGCCAGCTTGACAGCTCTAAAGAGTGCATACATTTCAGATTGGAAGACAGTGTTGTGAGGCTCCAAGCCAAAAGTGTTGGACATGGATTCCTTTCCTCCCTCCCACCAAGTTAGGGCAGCTCCAACTTTCCCCTCTATTTTGCTGCCATCGGTGTAGATTTGGGGGCCGGTAACATGGTGAGTCTGTAAGGTTTCGGGATTCCAATCTTCTAGGCGTGCGTACTCAGTTGTTGTGAGTCGCGCTGGATGAGGGTGATTTAAGTAATTTATATTCCGTTCCAGCTCGCGGCCCGGTGGTAGGAACTCTCGGGAATGGCCCTTTTTGATCTCGTAGAGGGTCGCCGCCTCAAGTACCCGGAGGTCTAATGGGAGTTGGCCCGACAGAACCAGTGCCGATGTCAGAGACACCGTGCGGTATGCCTTGCAGATCTTCTGCGCAAAACCCCTCTGTAGCGAGTCAAACTGATTTCGTGTCATCAGTTTCTCAGCTGCCGGGGCCCACGCACTCGCTGCATACATCACGATGGGCTCTATCACCGACACGTAAATCGTCCTGATTATCTCTCTATTGAGACCCCATGTCACCCTCGCTGCACATGCGAGTTGCTTATAGATGTCCGCAGCCTTTTTACAGGTGGCGGACACGTGTGCATTGAAAGTGAGTTTGGGGTCAATAATGAGCCCTAGCAGCTTGATCTCTTGGACAAGGCCCAGCCTTGTGCCCGACATGTGCAGAACCGGGTCGTCGTATTTCAGCTTTTTCGTTAACACCATCGCATTGGTCTTATGCGCGGCGAAACGCAGCTTATTTCGGGCGCCCCACTTCGACACTACGTCCAGCGTCTCATTGGCTTTCTGCTGCAGGGGACCGGTCTCATGGTCCGAGAATACCAGGACGACGTCGTCTGCAAAGGCCTGGCAATATACCCCCATACTAGCCAATTTGTGAAGGAGTGAGTCTAGGATCAGGTTCCAGAACGTCGGACCGGCAATTGAGCCCTGGACGCACCCTTTGTTGGTTCCTTTCTCACTAGTCGCTCTGGCGTAGTTGACCTTAACGTGGCGATCTTTTAAGTAAGAGGCAACGAGAGTGAACAGATTTTTGGGACATTGTTTGGCCACCATCTGTTTTTTTAATGCGGGCCACCATGCGTTGTCGAAGGCCCCCTCTATGTCCAATGATATCAAAAGCACTATCTTCTTTGCTTTGATTTCTGCACGTATGTGTCCCATTAGGTCATAGAGGGCGTCCTCGGTACCACGCTGTGGCATGAACCCGTACTGGCTTTTATGGAGTGTTGGATAGAAGTGCCACTGGAGTCTGCCTACAAGGAGTTTTTCCACGATTTTTCCGAGAACAGATAGGAGACCTATTGGGCGGTATGACTTTGGACTGGTGTAGTCGTCCTTGCCTGGCTTGCGTAGGATGCACACGTGGGCGACCTTCCACTGCCTCGGAAAGTGTGATAGCGACAGGCATCTGTTTGCGATCGCCAAGAACACTTCCCTGTCGCAGTTTATTGCCGCTGTGCAGATGTCCGCCGTTAATCCGTCGGGGCCAGGGGCCTTCTTCGGATTTTGGTCTTGGAGGACCATTTCCAGCTCTGTGATTGTAAAGGGTGGATCGTCGGCGGACAGTCCTTGTGGATTTTCCTCGCCCGCGAGTTGTCTGAGTGCACTGTGGTACGGTCTTTCGCCATCTGTGGAGTCATCTGGGTAAAAGGTTTTTGCCAGTAGGTCCGCGGATTGCTGTGGGCTAAGAGTTTCCCCTGCGGTATTTCTCAGGAGGGTGTCGTCCTGCCTTCTGGCTGTCTTCCTTAGTACCCTGTAGACGCCGTCCCACATGCTCTCTCGGTCTTGCCTTGTACAGAACTCCCTCCAGCTTGCAGTGGCAGCTTCCGTCGCTGCTGAGGTGTACTTATTTTTTGCTTCGAGGTAAACGTTTATCGTGTCTTCCCGCCGGTGAGCGGCTGCGTTCCGAATCCTTCTCTTCTTCGTCATTGTGTCTTTTTTAAGACGGTCTAAAGTAGAATTCCACCAAGGGGGTTTTGCGTTGTGTTTTGGGGATCCCAATTTTGGGATCGCCTCGTCACATGAACGGTGGATGGCGTTTAAATATTCTGTGAGGATTTTTTCCAGATCCCTTGGGTTCGGGGCCTTCGAGATCCTGGCCTTTGTTATTTCTTTTTCAGCCAGGTTGTTCTTGAAATGCGTGCAGAAATCGGACCACTTTGCCTTCTTGGTGTTATAGATGCGCGTCGAGACAGGCCTTAGGGGTTCCAAAGCTTTCTCTAAGCGCATCGAGAAGGTGATTGCATTGTGGTCGGATGAGGTCAAGCCTCTTTCTACACGCCACTCCTCTATTTTTCCCAGCAGCGACAGACTGCATGCAGTTACATCTACTATGCTTGTGCACCACCTGTCGCTCCTGTAGATCTCGAAAGTCGGTGTCTGACCCGAGTTTAGGATCTGGAAATCCCGCTCATGGAGGAAGGAACAGTATTCGGCACCCCGATGGTTTTCGGATACGCTGCCCCACCATTGGCTCCAGGCATTTACGTCACCTCCCACCAGGATGTTGTTTGTGTGTAGTTTGTTTGTTGTGTCTTGTAATGCGGAAAGATATGGGTTTAATTCTTGGTCTCCCTCAAAGTAGACCGACAGCACTCCCAGATTGAGCTGGCCCACCTTCAGCAAAACGGCCGCAATGTTCTCAGTTACGACTTGGGGGTCATGAATGACTTCCAAACTGCTCCCGAAGATCACTATTGCCGCTTTCACTGGTTTTTGGCGGTTGAGGCTGCACTGGATAACTTGTGTGCCGGGACTCTGTTTCATTACACCTGTTCTTCCCACGTAAGGTTCTTGAACGAGTGCCACAGAAATTCCGTTGGCCTGAGCTATCTGATGGAGTTCATCCGTGGCCAGCTTTGAGCGCTGGAGATTGACTTGGATGAATTTCAACTTTGCTGTCGATCTTTGTGAATTTTGAGGGGGACTTTGTTGGTGGCTTTCCTGCGGGTCGCCCTTAGCAATAGGAAACTCGCGACCGTGCTATCCCATCCCACTTTTGGCGTTCCTGGCAGTCTTCACTAAACGCGGTGTGTGCCAGGTCGCTTCCTTTTTTCAGTGCCACCTTGCAGTTTATACACGTGGGTTCCTTGCCTTCTGCTCTATTCTGACAGTCCCCGCCATCATGCGCACCGCTGCAAAAGAAGCATGACTCCTTTGCCGCCCCGCATATGGACCTATTGTGTCCGTATCCGAGGCACTTTGTGCACTGAACGAGTGGGGACTGATCCACAACAGAGCACCGCTTGATGCCCACGTGCACTCTCTGGGCTTGGGTTAAGATAAGCCACATTTTCGGAGAGAGTTCTAATACCGGGTGGCACTCGTGGGGATTTCTTGCGCGCTTCCTATATCGCACCCTGGCCGTCTGTTCACCCACAGCAACATCTTGCAGAAGATGCTTATTCTGCGCTAAAAGAAGATCGACGATCTCCCCATTGCTGTAGCTGGACAGCACTCCCTTTACGCAGACTAACGGGTTTTGAGGCTTCGACTCCTGAACCTTGAGCCCTTCGTTTTTCTTGAATTGGTCCCTGACCAGATTCAAGTCGGCTTTGCTAGCGCACCTCAGGACTACCTTCTGGTTTCGGGCCTTCCTGACGGCGTCCACCTTGGCTCCGGTCGTCTTGAGATCCAGGGCGGCCCTGATCCTCTCGATAACGTTGTCCCCAGTGTGTTTGGGGTCCGTCGACGAGACGATCAGGGTGTGGTTTGGCTGTAATTGGTTCGGTTTAAGGGGGGGTTTTGGTGTACTTGCAACCTGGGCAAAGGTTTTTGGGCCTTGTTGTTGTTGTGGCTGTCTATTCACTTTACCCAATTCTGCCACCCCTTTCTCAATGTTTTGGAGGTGCTTCTTGACCTCCACGACCGCCAGTTCTGCGTCTAGGTTTGGTGTTGCCATGATTTGGGTGGGGGGTTCTTTGTCCCGCAGGACACGGATGTCTGCCGAGACCAGGTCCAGTCTTTCCGCAATAGGTTTAAGGTGTTTTTGGAAGTCCTCTCGTAACTGTGTTGGTGGTGGTAGGGGTGCGGGTTTAGTCAACATTTCTTGGATCTGTACCCGCATCTTCTCCATCTCTTCGTGAAACCGGGTGTGCGTTAAAACATCTTTTCCCGCCTCAGACACCTGGCTTAGGTCCGGTCCTGGCTGGGTAGGGTCAGGCTTTAGTTTTTCTATTTCCTGACGGAGCACGTCCAGCTGGTTCGTGATGCTGGTGACGTGTGACTCCAGGCGGCACAATCCCCCACTCAGGAGTTCCCCTTTGGGATCCCCAGGTGACTTCATAATGTCCGACCTGGTCTGTTCGTGCTCCTTGGAGTTCTTCAAGCTCACCAGCTTGACTTCCTCCCTTACCTCCTTTAGACTCTTGAAAGCTTCAAGAGTCTCGTGGCCCAGCCAGTCGCGGATACCCTTTGCCTCTTTTTTTGTTTCGGTCAGGTCAGTCCGCATAAGCGAGAGCTCCGTTTTTAAGGTCATCACGTCTCGAGTGTGAGCTCTCTCGACCCGCACAAGCTCTTGTGCATGTCGAGAACGCTCCTTCTCGAGATTGAATTTATGACGCGCCCGCGAGTCAGCCAGAGATAGAACAGTCTCGTAGAGACCCTGGAGGCACTCATGGGCAGTGACCTTACACTCTCGCTTCATGTTTCCCGCCGCTTCTAAGGCGTCTTTCCCCCTTTGAAGCAGGTCATTTGCTTCTTTTGTGGCCAAATCCATCTGTACACCCGTACCCCTTCTTGGAGTTCGGTACAGGAGACTCTGACGCTCGGGTCTGTTTAAGTGACCTGCTGAAGAGGCCACCGAGCTCTCATCTTAGGTTAGGTTAGGTTAGGTTAGGTTAGGTTAGGTTAGGTTAGGTTAGGTTAGGTTAGGGTAGGTTAGGTTAGGTTAGGTTAGGTTAGGTTAGGTTAGGTTAGGTTAGGTTAGGTTAGGTTAGGTTAGGTTAGGTTAGGTTAGGTTAGGTTAGGTTAGGTTAGGTTAGGTTAGGTTAGGTTAGGTTAGGTTTTTTTTTTTTTTTTTTTTTTTTTTTTTTTTTTTTTTTTTTTTCCGAATATCCCCTGACATAGTCAGAGACCTTATCTTGCATTTATTTTGCTTTAAAATTTCGAGTTTTAAAATTTTAGTGTCAGTTTGAGCTACGCTTAACTTTTATATATATGTCTATATATTATAGAAAGCATAATTTTTTATTCTTTGTTCCTTTTTATTGTCTTTATTGCTATTATTTGGCAATATTCTAATAAAATTGGTCTTAATTTGTTGGAACTCATTATTTCCTTAGTTGTATCTCTATTAATGCCGGTCTGTAGTTTTATTTCTAGGTCTCTTCTCTCGGCCTCATGGACAGGACAATCATATATTATATGAGGTACCGATTCGAGCGCCTCCGGTTCGCAAATGCACGATGGGCTCTCCCTACGTTTAAAGCGGTGCAAGTATTGGGAGAACCCACCGTGCCCGGTCATAACTTGAGTCAACACTCCTGCAGGTCTTATTTTCTTAATAATATTATATGCCTGGATGGCGTCCGGAAAGAAAATTTTTGTTACCGAGGCAGTCGAACCATCCTTGTATCTCCGGTTCCACTCGTCAAGCGACTCCATACGTATTTGCCGCCTGACGAATGAAACCGGGCAGCGATCGTAGTCCGGTTTCGTTTTCAAATTTAGGGCGGCTTCCTTCGCCAGGTGGTCCGCACGTTCGTTGCCCTCTAGTCCAGCGTGTGCTTTTATCCAAAACAAGGAAACAACTTTGCCCTGGGATAAAGCTACGTTGAGGTTCGCCCTTGCCTCCACCGCCAGTGCATGGAGAGAACCCTGGTTTGTGACTGTCTCCAATGCAGCTTTTGAGTCACTATAGATACCAAAGGTTCCCTCCACGCGCCGCAGTATCTGCCGTGTGGCCACGCATACGGCCAGGAGTTCCGCCTGGTAGACAGTACAGCACGACGGCAGACTTAACTTGACAGACTTGACTTCGGCTTCCCTGTCCCATAGGGACAGCGCTGCTCCGACCTTGCCTGCAATTTTGCTGCCATCTGTGAAAAATCGGATGTCTTGGCTGTTGTGGGTCTCCACAAGTGACTGGTCTACCAGGCTCACGAACTCCATGGCCGCATGTTTTGCCGGGTGCGGAGTGTCCGCAAAGGCCACCACACGTTCCACCCCCCGGCCTGCAAGCGCTGGTCGGGGTACTCCCCTCTTCGCCTCATACAGAGCAGCTGCCTCCTGGATTCGCAAGTCGAGTGGGAGTATCCCGGCCAGCACGAGCGCAGAGTTAAGCGAAACGGTGCGGTAGGACCCGCAGAGTTTTTGGGCGAACCCCCGCTGGACCGAGTTAAGGAGCTTCTGAACTCCAACCTTCTTTGCTGCTGGTGCCCATGCACTGGCCGCATACAAAATTACTGGTTCGACCGCCGCCACGTAGATGCTTCGAATCACCTCCGGATGCAGACCCCAGCTCACCTTGGCTGCTCTGGAAAGCTGTTTATAAATGGCAATGGCTTTTTTGCAGATGTTTGCAGCATGGGTGTTGAAGGTGAGCTTGTGGTCCACAGTGAGCCCCAGTATTTTTATTTCTTCCGACATGCCAATGTCGACCCCGCCCATGCTTAGACGCGGAACATCGTACTTCAGTTTTCTTGTCACAACCATTGCACATGTCTTGTGTGGTGCAAACTTCAGTTTATTCCTGATGCCCCACGTCCGTACATACTCGAGGGCGGCATTGGCCTGTCTTTCGACCTCCAGGGCTGTCCCCCCGTCGAAGATCAGCACCACGTCATCGGCGAAAGCCTGACAGTGGTAACCACGCTCCTCCAGCTCTTTCAGGAGAGGGTCCAGCACCAGGTTCCATAGAATCGGACCGCCAATCGACCCCTGCACACACCCCTTATTCGTGTTCCTGCAGCACTCCGCACCAGCATACCTGACCCGGACACTTCTGTCGTTCAGGTAGCTGTCCAACATCCGTCTTATGTTCACCGGGCACTTTTCCTCAGCCAGTCTGACTTTGATAGCCGGCCACCATGCGCTATCAAAGGCTCCCTCTATGTCAAGTGAAACAACAGTGATCAGTTTCTTTTGATCCAGCTTTACCTTGATGTGTTGTATCATGCTGTAGAGGGAGTCTTCGGTGCTTCTCTGGGGCATGAAGCCAAACTGACGAGTACTCAACCGCGGGATCAGATGCCACTTTAGACGAGCTACCATCATTTTTTCTAGGATTTTGCCCAGGACTGGTAGGAGGCCAATCGGTCTATAGGACTTCGGGGCTGTGTAGGTGTCTTTTCCAGGTTTTCGGAGTATCACTACTGTCGCCACCTTCCAGGCCCGTGGGAAGTGACCCTGCTCCAGGCACTTATTGGCCAGAGCAAGGAACACCCCCGGATCCCGGGATATGGCTTGAGCACATATGTCGGCAGTGAGACCATCCGACCCGGGTGCCTTCTTTGGGTTAAAGCTTTCCACCGCGGATCTCAGCTCCAGAGGCGTAAACGGCGGGTCATGTCTTTCACCATGCGCCCACTCGTTTACACGACTGGCCGCTTCTCGTTTCCGACGGTGGTCGTCATTTTCACCCTCTTCTAGGTCTTCCGGGTAGAAAGTCTCAGCCAGCAATAATGCTGAGTCTTGGGAATTGAGTGATACTCCGTCTTTCACTAACGGCAGATCCTCATGCCTTTTGGCAGTCCGTCCAATGACCCTGTAGATGCCCTCCCAGACCCCCTCTTTGTCCTGTTTTTGGCAGAAGTCCTTCCAACTGTCAATTTGTGCCCTCTTCGCTTTAGACTCATACGCTTCTTTGGCCCGCAGGTACTCTTCGACGACCAGTTGTCTTCGAGTTGGTGCTGCGCACCGGATGCGGCGTCTTTTGGTGTTGACCATCCTCTTTGCATCAGCGAGCTCGGCGGACCACCACGGCAAGGTAAGTGTGTTTTTTGTTTTTATATTTGGTATTGCTTTTTTACAAGATTTTTTAATTATTTCTATATATGTATTAACAATTTTTTCCAGATCTGTTATGGTATTAATTCTTTCTATTTCTATTGTATTTAAGTTGCTATCCGATTTTAATTGGGCCAATTTCTCATGAAATTGACTCCAATTTGCTTTTTTTGTGTTGTATATTCTAGTGGTTCTACTAATATTTCTTCCTTTTGCTTTTTGTAGTTTAATTTCGAATAAAATACTGTTGTGGTCCGAGCTCGTGATGCCTTCGTCAACCCTCCAGTCGTCGACCAATCCCAGCATATCAGTGGAACAGGCCGTTACGTCAACAAAGCTAGTGTACGACCTGCCCCCCCTGACGGTGTCGAAGGTTGGTGTGTTGCCAACGTTTAGCACCTGCAGGCCAAGTTCCTCCAGAGTCCCAGACAGCTCTTCGCCCCTACCATCAATGAACGTGCTGCCCCACCAGTTACTTTTTGCGTTTGCGTCCCCGCCCATAATAATTCTTGTTGGACCCAGTTCCTCGCGAATCCGCCTGAGGTGCTCCAGGTATGGCTCTATGGGTTGGTCTGGTTCAAAGTAGAAGGAGACTACTGCGATTTCCCAGGCGCTGGTTCGGATTCTCACCACCACGATGTTATTGGTGGTGAGTTTTGGACACTGTGTAACATCGAGCTCGGGGTCAAAGACGACAATTGCCGCCTTCACAGTTCCACTTCCTTCTTCCACGCACTGGTAGACTCTCGCTCCATGGTAGTCTCGCATCCTTCTGATACCACCCACATAGGGCTCCTGGAGCAGTGCAAATGCAACCCTCCGCCCGCTAGCCACTATTAGAAGCTCTTGGGTTGCCAAGTTTTTCCGCTGCAGATTCGCTTGGATTACCCGGTATTTTGAGAGAACATTAGGATCGGTTCGGACGCAATTTGCTGGCAGGTTGCTTCCGGGCACGGCAGGTTCCACCTTAGCAGTACGCTACTGACAGGCGTGCAAGTGCATCCCATTTCACTCGGACCGGGCACTCACTGTCGAAGGCGTTGTGGTCTGTTCGAGCCATTTTAGCCAAAAGGCAGTTTCGACATGTCGGCAAGTCTGCCGCCAACCGCAAGGGGCAGTCCGCACGCAGGTGAGAACCACCACAATGGGTGCAGAGGTCGGCGAGCTCCGTACATAGCTTTCGGCTATGGCCATAACGCAAGCAGCGCGTGCACTGCACCAGTGGCGACTGGTCCAGTACACGCACTCTCTGCAGGTCAATGTGTACCCTGCCCGCCGTTGTAAGTCTCTGCC